>CAKJTW010000002.1:37012500-38262500 GCA_917880005.1 Nanger dama
GGACAATTTTCTTTCCTGCTATAGATAAATGTAAAATTCAACATCAGAATGGCAGAAACACACTAATATTTACACAGCCATCTACACATAAAAGGAAAGAAAAATATTCTCTTTTCTAGAAACTTTCAAAATGTTTAGTTTGTCTGGACAATTCTAGATTTACTACCACAGATTTGCCATGGTCAATATGTTTTCATGATTTAGTATTTAAGGCACGGAAAAAAGTCCAGATGGGAAGCGTTATTAGGAATGATGTTTCTGCTCATGTTGATTCATAATGTTGGTGTAGTTCAAATTATTTTTCAGCATCTCCTTTTTGAAAATGTTTTTAAGTCTTAACAGAAGTTCATCCTTTCCTATCACTTCATCAATTTGGACATAGTTGTCTAGTTATACTGTGTTATTAATTTGATTTATGTATGTACTTTGCTTTTGACAGACTTATTGATATTATCAGTTTAATTTAACATTTAAAAACATATTTTTCATACCCACATAACTCAGCTTTATCTCACTTTCTTTGTATGTGTAAGTCTGTGTTGAAGACATCAGTCATGGCAGAGAGAGAAAATTTCTAGTAACACAGCAAATAACTAGAGGTACCAGGATCTAAAAATCTTTTAGAAGTGTGATGATAAGTCTGAGTCACTAATGAGATTAGTGACATTTCTTTGATTTTTTTCACTTATGATATTAGTACTATAGCAGATATTAGCTATTATTTTGGGCTTCCCTTGTGGCTCAGCTGGTAAAGAATTCACCTGCAATGTGAGAGACTGGGGTTTGATCCCTGGGTTGGGAAGATCCCCTGGAGAATGGAAAGGCTACCCACTCCAGTATTCTGGCCTGGAGAATTCCACACACTGTATAGCTCATGGGGTAACAAAGAGTCAGACATGACGACTGAGCAGCTTTCACTTTATGATTGTTTTATTTCTACTTCGACTGTCTCCTTAGCACTTTTTAGAATAATAGTTCTAGCAGGTGGCAGAATTTCTGGTAGGCTTTAGAGTCCGTTTGTTATAACACCAGATTTCTTTTTTTAATCTCAGATTAGTCTTTAGATCCAGATAAAGTTGTATTACCCACAATCTGAACCAGCTGAGTTTTTGCAAATCCACCTTGATGCAATGCCCAGGTTGTCAGTGATGTTCACCTACAGCCCTGCTCCTGCTCATTTCCCAACTCATCTTTGTGACTTTGTATATGTGCTGCTGTAATGATCCAGCTTTGCTCTTTGTCAGTCCATTAATCGCTAAAGTTGAGATTTACTGAAGGATATTTAGAGTGAGTCTTACTGAGGTTCTCTTTTTCTGGTTGCTCTTTGCTTTTGGTTTTGCTTTTAATCATGAATATATGTTGTACTTAATCGAATGCTTTTCCCGAATATCTTGAATAAGCATGAGACTTCCTAATTTTTTTTTCCCCGCTAATGTTCATTATCTTGAACATTGCTGGATCAGGCAAATGTTGACCATTGATGAAAATGACCTCATACAGGGCCATAAAGCATTCTGAGGCCTTTGTATTGCTTGAGAGGAGGGTGGGGAAATCATATTGTCCTCCAGTTCCTCTGGCCTCCAATGTCCTTTGTGCCTTAGTCTCTCTGCATTTTTCTGGCACCAGCAGCTAAATTCTGACCCTGATTGCCTTTCTTTGTTCAGCTGGGTTTCACTGACTCATCCCCTCCTGGGTTCTCTCTAGCACTGTGTGTCCCTCTGAGTTCTGGCTGCAACACCTGTTTGATTTCTTATCTGCCGGATGCATTATGCAGCCCTCGACACAGGGTCACTTAACTCCTGTGCAGTGCTGTCCCCATGTAAGGTGGTTTGGTGATGCCATTGGTAATCTTCCAGACCCCACTAAGGTTCTGAGACCCTCCAGGGCATGCGGACTTGATTCCTCCCCTTGCCAGACTCTGCCATGCCCCTTAGTTCAGTGTGTGTGTGAGAGGGCCTTGCAGAGAGAAATCCCTTCCCTGAATCCTGTGTAGCACGCTGAAGCACTTATCTTAGCAGTCCCCCTAGACCATCTAACTCGCCTTCTGCCTCCAGACCTTAACCCCCAGTGAGTCAGTGCACACACCTCCTTCCAACTGTTTCCTTTGCACCTATCCTTTTCTTCCTGGAATCCACTAAGTTCTCCTTTCATGTCTCGTTCACTTGACTTGTTCCCCTTCCATCTTCTCACTTGAAGTAGCATCTGTCCTTCCTTTCTCTGGTGGCTGCTGAGGAACTTGACTTTTAGAGGAAGGGAATAAAAAACAAATTACTATTTTCCATACACCTCTGAACATACAGCCTTTAAAAAAATTGACACCGCAACATATTTACTGATTCCTTTTAGTTGCTAGTGTTGCAACTCAGATATATGAACTGAAGCTTTCTTTTAATTTCTATTCAGCTATATTTTCCCTACTTCTGGAAGCCTTAGGTTTTACATGTTTTCTCTTTCATTAAACCACTGAACCATAATTTGTATTGTTTAGTTTTCTTAAGTGTTTTGGGCCCAAGAACCAGAAGGGGCTATGAGTCTGCCAGAAATTTTCTTTGTTTCATGTGGGTATAACTTTTGCTTTTCAAATCTTACCTTCCCTGTAATTTTTCTTTCTCATAAGTATTTATCACATACTCAAACATTTCTGATTATTTTTATGTTTCTCAAATCTATAGTAGATATGAAAATAGAGCCAAATCATAAAGTTACCTATAAGCGATATAATGGCTAATCAAACTCTGTTTTTAGTTCATTGATAAAGTCACAGACTATATAGTTATCAGGCCTTAATACCCCTAGATTCAACTACAGACTTTTTTTCACGGTCATATTTATCTTCTCATAATGTTGATAGACAGTTGCCAAAGTAGAGGTCAGTATTCCATAAGATATAATATTGGGGGCATATTCTTGTCAGG
This sequence comes from Nanger dama, assembly GCA_917880005.1. Classification (NCBI taxonomy): domain Eukaryota; kingdom Metazoa; phylum Chordata; class Mammalia; order Artiodactyla; family Bovidae; genus Nanger; species Nanger dama. The sequence continues at coordinate 37,015,416 of CAKJTW010000002.1, forward strand.
ATGGCACGTGTAAGTTGTACAGAGACGTTCCCAACAACTTCTGTCTCTCTACCAGCTCTCTTACATTACCTGGGTGGGTTCCCTTCTTCCAAAGGCCCTCAGGGACTAACTCGACTGCCTAGACAATTAACTTCACTGTTTCTTGGTGGGATTTGAAGCAATGCAGTCTTTTTGGTTGAAAGAAACAGTTTCCAGATGTCATAAAACCAGACGTTGCATCTGGCTTTTACAGTATTCTCACGGAGTAGCTTGCAGTGTCTGTGTGTACTTTTTGAAGTTTCTCATGTGAACCATTCTGCAGCATGTCAGACACTAATGCCCTCTGATGACTGATTATTGAGGTGCTCTAGTAACTCCTTGTTCAGACAGGAAATAACTGCATGGAAACCATCAATAGTGTCTTTACTGTTTTTTTGTCTTGTAAAACTTTTATTTTCTAAACTTTCTATTTGCTCAGAAGTCCTATAGCCTTAGATCATTACACATGCTATTCTGTATTCTTTGTTGGTAAAATTCACAAGGACCCCTTTTATTTATTCCCATACTCAGTTAAATAAACAACACTAGGGAGACGTTCTTACGCCTATGCCTTTAACATTGTAGTGTTAGCCTAAGTCCTCGGATGGCAAGGTGGGGTTAACTGTGCAAAGAGTTTATTTAGGGGAAGTGTCTGTGTTAGAGATAAGGAGAGAGCAGTGGAGTCCGAAACCAGTGAAGAGAGGATGACAGTGTTGGGTAGAAGTACCCCAGGCTGCAGGGCAGTCTAAGCAAGGTTCCACAAAGCTCCCCCTCAAAACTGTTTGTCTGGCAGAGGAATCCCTTGCCTCCTAAGAGAAAGTTTCCTCTTCATAGCCAGGCCACACTTGGTTACTGAGTGGTGCATGGGAGATTCTGCTGGGGCACAAGCATGATGGCTTTCAAAGCCTACTGTGGGAGTCCTTAACTAATTATTCTCAGCCTTCTCAGGGCCACCACACAGTGACGTCAGGCACACACACACATGCACACATCCACGCAATGAAATAGTCTGTTAAATGCTGTTGACGAGGAGTATAAGAAGTGCTGGGTGAACTTTGTGAAAGGCGTGAGTAAGAGTGTTATGAGACCTACACTGTAGGAGCCTTCTCAGCTGGACTTTGAGGGATGACTAAACACTTGGGGATGTGAAAATTCAAGGGCTTCTTGTGGGTCTCAGCTGCTGAAGCATAGAGTGGCTTGTGGAGGAAGGGAGAAAATTAAGGTTAAGTTCAGATTAAGGCTTGAAATGTATTACGAGAGAGTGAGGGCTTAAACTGTAGGTGGTATATTAGCCCGGTGTGTTAGGAGTGGTACCCCCTTATGCACATTGTGCAGGGGCAGAGGAGGCACTGAGAAGACCACTGTTGTGTAAGGGCGACCCCTGAATGGGTAGGGGAGGGAGCCGCTGGAAGTAATGTGGTTGCAGTGGCAAGAAGAGTGGGTCCCTGTGGGCAGTGTACACGGAGACCAATCTTTCTCAACTGCAGTTTTGTACCCTAGGGAACATTGGCAGTGTCTGGGGAAACTTTTGGTGTCACAGCTGTGCAGCGGGCAGGGGAAGCTAGTGGCACCAAGTGCATAGAGACCAGACATATTGCCAGACATCCCATGATGCCCCGACTAATGCAGCATACCAAAACATCAATGGTGCTGCAGTTACGCAACCTTGTAGGAGACCTATTGGACCAGAAGAGCAATCGAAAAATATGGTTCTAATGACTCATGACTTAAATGACTGAGTGATCTTGTAGCCATTAGCCAAGAAAGTCAATACCAGGAGGAGGTGGCAAGAAAGAGATACTTATTCTATAAATATTTGTTTGATTTTACCATAGGTATACTATAATCTTCCGAAGGATTTGAGTTCATATTTACTCCTCTCTTTGTCTAGAATGGCCTTTTCCTAAAACTCCTACTCATCTTACTTGCTTTCTTTGCCCTGATCTTCTCTGGGAAGAGCTGACCAGGCCTACCTTCATTCCACCACCAGACTTTATATACATCATATATGGAATTGTGGTTATTTGTCCACGTTTCTGTCATTTATAGATTTTAAGTAAGAGAATGATAGTCCTGTTTACTTTAGCACCCAGTTCAGCATATAGAAATGTTCAGTACTTGAATGAATGATCTAAAACAACTTTTATTTATATGTTCCAGGTAATTAGGTTAATTCTTTTCTGGAATTCAGTGCAAGAAAATTATTTTATCAATTTTAGTTGAAATACTTGGACATATTTAAAATTTTTTTCATATAGATTGAATTTTTTTCAGATGTCCATTAGTTGTTTTCCATTTATTACTTCATTTATATGGCTTGTAGAAGGAAATGGAAAACCAGTCCAGTATCTTTGCCTGGAAAATCCCATGGACAGAGGAGCCTGATGGGCTGCAGTCCACAGGGTCACAAAGAGTTGGGCTTGACTGAAAGACTAACACTTATATGGGTTTACACTGCACCATTGTTACTTGTGGCTGTATTTCTGTTTATCTTGTAACTGCTGTTTCCCATAAAATAATGTTACTTAAGCTGTCCATTTCATACTAATATTTAGAGGAAGAAATAGATCGTTCTTTTCAACTGATCCTTATCAGTCCTTATATACCAGCCACTCTTATATATGACATACACATTTACTGCTGTTATTACAACAGCTATAAATCTATTAATTAAAAATATTAATGAGTTGCATGAATGCTTTATTACCATAGAAACAGAATTGGAAAGGCACACCTAACCTCTTGACTCCCTCAGTCCAAAGGTGACACACACCACTTCTGTCTACATTTTGCTGATGAAAACTTGTTGCCTGGCTTTGCCTAGATGTCAGGGGCTAGAAAGTGAGGGACGGTGCTATGCTCATGAGGAAGAGAGGACAGTAGATTCTGGTGATCACCAACACTTTTCACTATAGGCTGTTTTTCTGTTCACCAAGTATACCTTTGCTTTTCTCTTCTTACACTTCAAGCGTATTTATATTGTAAATAAGGAGACAAGCCTTCAGGGGCACTGTTTCTGCTCATGTGCAGGATCTCTGGGTAATGCACAGTCTTCGCCATAAAGTTCAGATGTGGCTCCTTGTGGTTTAGCAATTACTGAATTAAAAGGTAAATTATCTGCACCACCCCCAACCCAATATACAGCATGACTGTAATTCAAATTTTAACTCCTACAGAATGTTGAGGTAGTTCTGAGGGTCTGTAGATTATTCTACAATGAAAGTGTCCAGGGCTTCTTTAGTCTAGGCTCATGTATCGTGGAAAATGTAATCTCGAAAACTAGGTTTACTTCTGATGGGAAGTCAAGTTTTGGTAATTGCTTCAAATTAGTTTCCCATAACAGTTACCAAAGCCTAAAAGGCATTTACACTAAATCTGTGAATTCCAAGACTCTTCTATGAAGAGAAGCAAAATATTGAATTCTCATCTTTGGTAAACCAAATTCCAACTGTATTAAAGACGTATTGATAGAATAAACTTCCTGTATATTATAATCATTAGAGAAAAAGTAAAGGGAGACATAATGAGTGATAAAGATGATATTTGCTTAATAATTGAAGAGTACCATATGTCAGAATAATTGTAAATAAATTGAAATTTTAAAGTGAAACTAGGAAAATATATGCTGTAAATATGACAGATGGTCTGTCAAGTGTATACTATGTGTCCTTCTAACTATTTTATATATATAATACTTACATATAAATCTTTGTTAAGTAATCCTGCTTTAAAATGTTTTGACACTAGATCATGAACATCTTTCCATTATACATCTATGGAGTAGTTCTTAATCATTTCTTATTGTTTTAAATTTATAATTTGTTATAATGACTTTAGGCCTTATGTCTTCACAGATATTTTAGTAAGAGGTTGGGAGAGACTTTTCTGAGGACCACTACACAGACCCCACAAGAATATGGCCATTTCTTTGACAGTTCTTTCCACTTCTAGTGAGTCCATGTGACTTCAAACACATCTCAGTTCCTCCAGGAAAAGGAAAAGTTACAGAATTTACTCCTTGTTAGTGATGTCTCTGGGACACTGTTTATATAGCTGAGTCATTTGGCTGCATGAATCTAGGGTAGATGAATCCAGAGTCTGTCTTATATTTGTAATCCTCATGGGTCAGGAGACATGGTGAGAGCATTGTCTTTTTGGTGAGTATCAGCAGTGTTTCCTTTCATGTTCACACTGGAGATCTGGAGTTGTCCTGTGGAGTGGGGAATAAAGAATGTTAGTGGAAAACTAGCCAATCTGATCACATGGACCACAGCCTTGTCTAACTCAATGAAAGTGGGGCATGCTGTATGGGGCCATCCAAGGCGGACGGGTCATGGTGGAGAGATCTGACAGAATGTGGTCCACTGGAGAAGGGAATGGCAAACCACTTCAGTATTCTTCCCTTGAGAACACCATGAACAGTATGGAAAGGCAAAAGATAGGATACTAAAAGATGAACTCCCCAGGCTGGTAGGTACCCAGTATGCTACTAGAGATCAGTGGAGAAATAACTTCAGAAACAATGAAGGGATGGAGCCAAAGCAAAAACAACACCTAGTTGTGGATGTGACTGGTGATAGAAGCAAGATCCGAGGCTGTAAAGAGCAATATTGCATAGGAACCTGGAATGTTAGATCCATGAATCAAGGCAAACTGGAAGTGGTCAAATAGGAGATAGCAAGAGTGAACGTCGATATTCTAGGAATCAGTGAACTAAAATGGACTGGAATGGGTGAATTTAACTCAGATTACCATTATATTTACTACTGTTGGTAGGAATCCCTTAGAAGAAATAGAGTAGCCATCACATTCAACAAAAAGAGTCTGAAATGCAGTACTTGGATGCAGTCTCAAAAACCAGGGAATGATCTGTTTGTTTCCAAGGCAAACCATTCAGTGTCACAGTAAACCAAGTCTATGCCCCAACCAGTAACACTGAAGAAGCTGAAGTTGAATGGTTCTATGAAGACCTCCAAGACCTTTTAGAACGAACACCCCAAAAGATGTCCTTTTCATTATAGGAGACTGTAATGCAAAAGTAGGAAGTCAAGAAACACCTGGAGTAACAGGCAAATTTGGCCTTGAAATACAGAATAAGGCAGGACGAGGCTAACAGAGTTTTCCCAAGAGAACGCACGGGTCATAGCAAATACTCCAACAACACAAGAGAAGACTCTACACATGGACATCACCAGATGGTCAGCACCAAAATCAGATTGATTATATTCTTTGCAGCCAAAGATGGAGAAGCTCTATACAGTTAGCAAAAATAAGACCGGGAGCAGACTGTCGCTCAGATCATGAACTCCTTATTGCCAAATTCAGACTTAAATTGAAGAAAGTACGGAAAACCACTAAACCATTCAGATATGATCTAAATCAAATCGCTGATGACTATACAGTGGAAGTGAGAAATAGACTTAAGGGACTAGCTCTGATAGAGTGCCTGATGAACTATGGACAGAGGTTCGTGACACTTTATAAGAGACAGAGATCAAGACCATCCCCAAGAAAAAGAAATGCAAAAAGCAAAATGGCTGTCTGAGGAGGCCTTACAAATAGCTGTGAAAAGAAGAGAAACAAAAAGCAAAGGAGAAAAGGAAAGATATACCCATTTGAATGCAGAGTTCCAAGGAATAACAAGGAGAGATAAGAAAGCCTTCCTCAGTGATAAGTGCAAAGAAATAGAGGAAAACAATAGATTGGGAAAGACTAGAGATCTCTTCGAGAAAATTAGAGATAGTAAGAGAACATTTCATGCAAAGATGGGCTCAATAAAAGACAGAAATGGTATGGACCTGACAGAAGATTTTAAGAAGAGGAGGCAAGAATACACAAAACTGTACAAAAAGATCTTCATGACCCAGTTAATCATGACAGTGTGAAATCTCACCTAGAACCAGACATCCTGGAATGTGAAGTCAAGTGGGCCTTAGGGAGCATCACTATGAACAAAGTGGAGGTGATGGAATTCCAGCTGAGCTATTTCAAATCTTAAAAGAGGATGCTGTGAAAGTGGTGCACTCAATATGTCAGCAAATTTGGAAAACTCAGCAGTGGCCACAGGACTGGAAATGGTCAGTTTTCATTCCAATCTTTAAGAAAGGCAATGCCAAAAAATACTCAAACTACTGCATAATTGCACTCATCTCACATGCTAGTAAAGTAATGCTCAAAATTCTCCAAGCCAGGCTTCAGCAATACGTGAACTGTGAACTTCCAGATGTTCAAGCTGGTTTTAGAAAAGGCAGAAGAACCAGAGATCAAATTGCCAACATCCACTGGATCACCCAAAAAGCAAGAGAGTTCCAGAAAAATGTCTATTTCTGCTTTATTGACTATGCCAAAGCCTTTGACTGTGTGGATCACAATAAACTGTGGAAAATGCTGAAAGAGATGGGAATACCAGACCGCCTGACCTGCCTCTTGAGAAACCTGTATGCATATCAGGAAGCAACAGTTAGAACTGGACATGGAACAACAGACTGGTTCCAAATAGGAAAAGGAGTACATCAAGGCTGTATATTGTCACCCTGTTTTAACTTATATGCAGAGTACATCATGAGAAATGCTGGGCTGGATGAAGCACAGCTGGTATCAAGATTTCTGGGAGAAATATCAATAACCTCAGATATGCAGATGACACCACCCTTATGGCAGAAAATGAGGAAGAACTAAAGAACATCTTGATGAAAATGAAAGAGGAGAGTGAAAAGTTGGCTTAAAGCTCAACATTCAGAAAATGAAGATCATGGCATCCAGTCCCATCACATCATGGCAAATAGATGGGGAAACAGTGGATATAGTGGCTGCCTTTATTTTTTTGAGTTCTGAAATCACTGCAGATGGTGATTGCAGCCATGAAATTAAAAGACACTTACTGCTTGGAAGGAAAATTATGACCAACTTAGATAGCATATTAAAAAGCAGAGACATTACTTTGTTTGCCAACAGAGGTCCGTCTAGTCAAAGCTATGGGTTTTCCAGTGATCATGTATGGATGTGAGAGTTGGGCTTATAAAGAAAGCGGAGCATGAAGAACTGATGCTTTTGAACTTTGGTGTTGGAGAAGACTTGAGAGTCCCTTGAACTGCACGGAGATCCAACCAGTCCATCCTAAAGGAGATCAGTCCTAATTTTCATTGGAAGGACTGATATTGAAGCAAAATCTCCAATACTTTGGCCACCTGATGCAAAGAGCTGACTCATATAAAAAGACCCCAATGCTGGGAAAGATTGAGGGTAGGAGGAGAAGGAGACGACAGAGGATGAAATGATTTGATGGCATCACCGACTTAATGGACATGAGCTTGGGTAGGCTCCGGGAGTTGGCGATAGACAGGGAGTCCTGGTGTGCTGCAGTTCATGGGGTCGCAAAGAGTCCGACACGACTGAGTGAACTGAACTGAACTGAACTCAATCAGAGAAGAGACGACCCATCTTTTCAAAAAACTTTGCAATGAATCTTCTGCTTTAGGCTCCTGGGGCCAGTTACATGTTCTTCCTGTCATCTGTTCATTCATTCAGTGTGTGCTTGTTTATAATACACCATTTCCTCGGCATGATTAGTAGTGTAATAATGAGGAGCTGTCAGGGGAAAAGTCCTTTTGCATTGAATAGAGCACCCTAAAATAAAGATAAAACTCAGAGTTAATCTTTATCATCTTTTATTACATAACACTTATACTTAGAATAAAAAATAGAGGCTGTAACATTTGTGGTTTTAGTGGAGACTTTTTCCATCCTGTGTCAAAATGTACTGACTTTCAAAACTGTTATTGACATTATTTTAACACACACTTGCCTTTCTAAGGAAGTTAGGTGCTGGACCGTGCTAAGTTTCTTCAGTCGTGTCTGACTCTTTGTGACCCTATGGCCTATAGCCCTCCAGGCTCTTCTGTCCATGGGATTCTCCAGGGAAGAATACTGGAGTGGGTTGTCATGCCCTCCTCCAGGGGATCTTCCTGAGACTCAGAGATCAAACCCATGTCTCTTATGTCTCTTGCATTGACAGGCGGTTCTTTACCTCTAGTGCCACCTGGAAAGTCCAGTGACATCAATTTAACAGACATTACCTTTCTAAGGAAGTTAGAGAGATAGAATTATTTGTTTTACAAGTTGTGGAACCTAGGTTTGAGATATGAAGTGGCTTGCCCAAGATTCCATGAGTGCAAACTGAGGATTCAGACTTCCTTATTACAAATAGTGTTGAAGTGATTTTCATATGACTTAATGATTAAAGATTGATAAACTAAACATTTTGACTTCATGATATTAATTACCAGTGTTTCAGTCCTTAAATAAAAATCTGATTTTATTAATAGTTGGGAGCAATTTGTTACTAAAATAGATTCTCAATATTGGCTCTAATTGTCTTGTTCAGTAGTACTTCATTTTGAACTAGTTCTATTGTTTCCAATGTTAATGTGATTAGCTGTAAGTTTTTGGGAAAAGAGTCCAAATGGTTTACATTTTGTGCTTGTTTTTACCCTTTAATAAAATCTGAGAATACATTATTGTTTGTGGCCACAGTACATGTGCTTGCCATGTTATTAGAAAAACCATATATGAATGAATGTCACAGTAGTGAAATAGAAACAATTTTGGAAAAACAATTGTATGAAAATCCTCTAAACATAAAAATTTTGGCCTGTGAGAGCAAATTAGAACTTGTTGTATAATCACTTATTGCCTTTCAAAATAGTGTGGCAAACAGCAGATTATTGCTTCAAGAAATTTGGAACCCCTTGCTCAAGTAAAAGCTGGTTATTCTGCTTTTAATGGTCATCAAAAGGAAGAGTTTGGAATTTGATTGGCATTTCTCATGAATCAAGTTGGCAGTGACTCTCCGTACATACTGCTGCTGCTGCTGCTAAGTCGCTTCAGTCGTGTCCGACTCTGGGCAGTTGCTAAAAATACGGTATGCTCTAAATATAATTCTATGAGCCACCTGTTTTATTAAGTCTTCCAATGCCTTACCAGGTTCCTTTCCAAGTTTTGAAAAAAAAAAAATAAGTGCTCCGTTAGGAGCCTTTAGGCAAAGCTCTAATATTTTTATTATTTGTGCAGAAAGTCCTCTGCAGTGGAGTTGTTTATAGGAAAATTGTTGGAAGCAAAATACTTCTTCACTGATAAATACGGGTAAACACCCTTGAGGACAATTATTTTTTCTTGAAATAATTCTTTTAAAGCATGAAATTTTGTTGAAGAAAAGACATCTGAGTTATAAAAGCAGTGTTATTTTTAGCAGGGTAATATTCTAGGGTCTTTCCTAGTGGCCCAGTTGGTAAGGAAACAGCCTGCAATGCAGGAGACTGGATTCAGTCCCTGGGCTGGGAAGATCCCCTGGGGTAGGGAATGGTTACCCACTCCAGCATTCTTGTCTGGAGAATTCCATGGACAGAAGAGGCTGATGGGCTACACAGTCCATGGGGTTGCAAAGAGTCAGACATGACTGAGCAACCAACACTTCCACTTTTAGAGTGTTCTAGCATGACTCCTGGAGGTACTAATGGACTTGATACAACCATATTAACCTTTCATATGAGAATGACAGCTGGACTTGTGTGTGGGTTTATTTGAACATTACCGCTAAAGTACCCCACAGTAAAATTCTGATCAAAAAGGAATATAAAAAAGTTTCCAAGATACGGATATTTTCAGCATTGCCTGGGGAAAATGTGACGTTATTCGAAGCATTTTGGGATGAGTAACAAGTCTCCTCATGTCTATTTGTATCTTTTACCAGGATGCTATCACGTTTTCCCTCCTCAGCATGCTTTTTAAAATAGACAGAAAGTGATTTTTCATTATGGGTCCATTTACTGAGGTTTCAGAAATAGTCTGTTACTTCTAAGTATAGTTAATTATTTTTCTAGGAAGGCAAAGAAAGCTAGAATTCTGGTTTGTGTTGAAAATAAGTGATTTGTAGTTGTGTTTGAAAAAAAGCACTGGTAGAATGAATGAAACATGCTAGAATATAATATACTAAGAAACAGATGAATTTGTTATATATATATCTATGTATCTTTTCTACTCTAGAATGTCCATATATCTGATGAAATTTCCTTTATATTAAGCCTTTAAAATGTGTATTCTTAATATATTTATACATTATGTTACCAAGAATGCCTGAACATTTAAATTTTTAACATTGAAAGAAATTATGCTAATCTCAGCCAAGTACCTAAACTATTGTAACTTAAAAATATTAGAGGAAAAAAAAAGTAATGTGTATATGGTGTGGAAAAATCAGGTACATTACCATGTTACAAAAATGTTTATTTATGTAGATATGTGTTGAGTGCCTGCTATGTCTCAGGCAATGGTTTAGATTTTGGAACTGTAGAAATAGTAAAGACTTGGTTACTTTTTTGTGGTAATAATTATGAATGTAGAGAAGAATTTATGACTATAATTGCCTGAATCATTTAAATAGCTTTGAGTGACTATTCAATTAAAATGGTGGTTTAAATATGTTATTAACAATGAAATTTAAAGCAACAATTTCAAAGTTATTATCCCTAAATAACTTAAGGATATTTACAATTAAGACATGGAAATGAGGCCTCATTCACTAAAGCTGTAGTTGTCATAGCATCCATAATTCAGTAATTCATTTCTGAATTGGCTCTTCACAGAAATATGCTTTTCTAAGTGGAAATTTGTCAAGTTTTATATGTAGGTAAATGTATATTTGTGTCTTCGGAGGCGTGATGAGTGCTTTTCACTGTCACATGTAATGAGTACAGCTGGCTCCTGCCTGCTGAGCTTCTGCTGTGTGTCCCTTGTTTGCACATCTTCAGCCTCACTCTTCTCTGTCGCTTGAACCTGCCAAGCTTTTCCCCGCCCCTGGGCCTTTCAGTCACTTCTCTTCTGTTTGCAGTGTTCTCCCAGAATTTTCCATGGCTGCCTCCTCATTATTCCAGCCTCAGCCCAGAGTGCCTCCATCCCCACACCCTCTGGGATTCTGTCTCCCTGCCTTATTTTTTTCAGGACCGATATACCACTAGGCATATTGCATTTTTAATCTTTTCCTATATAAGTATGAATTCTTTGAAAGCAGAAATTTTGTCACATTCACCTCTGTATGTCTAGTCCCGCGACCTCTGCCTGCTCTTTAAATATTTGTCAGCTGTTTTGTGGGTTTATCAGAATTGGTGTCCTATCACTAACACAGTGCACTGTATTAAGGCACAGACTATGGAGCCAGGCTACCTGGGTTCACACCTTGATCCTGTTACTAGGTGTAAGACCTGGACAAGGGGCTTAACCTCACTGTTACTCCTTTGTCTCACCTGTAAAGTAAGGATAAAAATAACTTGCCTCAGAGTTATTGGTAGGTGGAAATAAATGATGAATTATATGAATGATATCTGCTATATATTTCAGAATTAGCTACTGAGATAATGATAAATGCCTGTCCTCTATGATTTAGCCTCACCAAACTAGAGAAAGAGATCTATTTCCCTCCCCCACTATGTCTACAAGACCATTCTCTACATCTGTATCTCCATTCCTTCCCTGCAAATGGGTTCATCAATACCATTTTTCTAGATTACGTACGTAAGTGTTAATACACTATTTGTTTCCTCTCTTTCTGACTTCTTCACTCTGCATAGCAGGCTCTAGGTTCATCCGCTTCACTAGAACTGACTCAAATTTATTTCTTTTTATGGCTGAATAATATTCCATTATACATATGTACCATGTCTTCTTTATCCATTCATCTGTCGATGGACATTTAGGTTGTGTCCATGTCTTGACCACTGTAGATAGTGCTGCTGTGAACACTGGGGTACATGTGTCTGTTTTGATTATGGTTTTCTCAGTGTATGTGCTCAGTGGTGGTGTTGCTGGGTCATGTTTCATTTGTAAATTGGATTGCTTCTTCCATAATATCTTCTCATTGTTTTTTATATATGTGAATACTATTTAATCTGTATATTCTGTGACTAAATTCACTAAGTTTTTATAGTAGTTTTTCAATTCTTATTTGTTAAGGTGTACATTGATGAAGATGACAGTTTTAGCTCTTCCAATTTTTTGTTTCTAATCTTTTATCTGTTATCTAGAACAGGTGATAATGGGTGTCCTCGTATTTCTGAACTAAGTAGGAGTGCCTTGCATATATCTTTGTTATTCATGGTACTGTCTTTAGGCTGTGGTAAAGTTCATCTTGTTTAGGGAACATCTGTCTATTTATATTTTATTGATATTTTTAAAATCAATAATGTTGACTTTTTCAAAAAAGCTTGTGATTTTTTTTCACATTTGTGTAAGTGACTACGATGAATTAAGATTTCCAATGTTGAACCATAGTTATATTCTTATGATAAACTCCATCTGGTCATTTTCCCATCTTACTGACTTGTGTTTGCTTATATAATTTAGGATTTTTAGCTTGATAGTCATATGTGAGCTTGTCCTATATTTGTTTTTGTTTTTTTTTTTGTAGTTGTTTTGCTTTTGTGTTGTCTTAACTAGGTTTTACCATGTGTTTACACTATGCCATGCTATGTATGCTAAATCGCTTCAGTTGTGTCCGACTCTATGCAGCCCCATAGATGGCAGCCCACCAGGCTCCCCGTCCCCGAGATTCTCCAGGCAAGAACATTGGAGTGGGTTGCCATTTCCTTCTCCAATGCATGCAAGTGAAAAGTGAAAGTGAAGTTGCTTAGTCGTGTCCGACTCTTAGCGACCCCATGGACTGCAGCCTACCAGGCTCCTCCGTCCATGGGATTTTTCCAGGCAGTAGTACTGGAGTGGGGTGCCAATGCCTTCTCCTTGTGTTTACACTATACATAAAAATAACTAGTGTTTTTTTTCATAGCTTGAAACAGTGAAAATAACAGTGGAATTATCTGCTCTTGCTAGGTTTGGTGGGGTTCCTCTATGAAATTATCAAGGCCAGGAGTTTCTATGATGTAATTCTGGAATCTTTTTCTATTGTTTGGTAGTAAAGAGGTTTGTTGGGTTTTTACCATCTCTGAGGTCATTTTGGAAATAATATTTTCCCAGATAATTATCTCCGTCATAAATTCGTCCTCTCAGTTTCTCTGCTTTCCTTAGGCACTGACATCATATGATCTTTCCCTTCCAGCTGCTGTACCATCACTGTCGCCATAATTTAGGTTTTGCTCCCTCCCTTCTGGGCTATAGCTTCTACCTTATAAATCTAGCATTGCAACACACAGTGTCACTAGATTAAATTTTACTGCCTACAATATTATTCATTCCTTTAATATATATTATCCAATATGCTATGTGGCAGGCATGACAGGCATGCAGAGAAGACGGACAAAGCTCTACTCTCATGGACTTATATTTTAGTGGATGGTGTCAGACAAGTAACATATATAAGTAATAATCTATCAGGTAGTGATAAGTATTATGGAGAAAAATGAACCTGGATGTGGGGATAGACATAGGAGGCTGGTAACATTTTAATACATAGGATCATGAGTGTTGAATAGGGACCTGAAACAAGTCACAGAGGGAGCCAGCTTGAGGCAGGTTTAGTAAGTCATAGGTCCTGAGCTAGGAGAATACTTGTCATGTTTAAAGAATAGCAGAGACATCAGGCATGGAGCTTGAGAATGAGCCAGAGTGGAAGAGCATAAGATGAAGTCAGAGCTCGTGGCTGTCTGTGTGTTTGGAGGGATGGGGTGGTGGAAAGGAGAGGGCAGACCGTGTAGGACATTGCGGACCATGATAAGGAATTTGGATCTTACTGAGTGATTTGAACAGTTATAATACTTTTTTTGTTTTTGTTCTTTTTGAGAGCAACATGATCTTGACCAAAGACAAATTATTGTGGCTCCTCTGTAGAGACTGTAGAGGGCTATTGATTTAGTTCAGGAAGGAGAGAAAGTTAGGTTAGTTCATGGATATAGTGGTGAAATTTGGGAGAAGAGGTTGGCTTTCAATTATATCTTGAAGGTTGAGCCATTTGATTTGCAGATGAATTGAATGTGAGATCTGAGAGAGAGCCATCCTTCATTTTTCTCTGAGGACTTTTGTCTGAAGCAGTCTGAATAATACTGTTGCCATTTACGGAAAGAGGGAGCACTGAAGAATAGCAGGTTTAGACTGAAAATAAAGAGTTTGGTTTTGGACATGTTGAGGGTGAGAATGTTGCTGTTGATCTAAGTGGAGATGTCAAAAAGCAAGTGAGACATTGCATTCTGGATTCAGGAGACAGGTCTTTGTGAAAACTCTTCAGCGGCTCTCAACTTCTCACAAATTTTAGATTGCTAGCATCACACTTGAGGTCTTTTATCTGACTCTAGCCTTCCTTTTAAGTCTTGTCGCACACTATTACCTTACATAGACCAAGCCAAACAGGCTTTCTCACTTCTAGAATGTGCTAAGCTTTTGGCCATTTTGATGCTGTCGCCTATGCTATTCTTTCTAGCTGGAATGCCTGTCATTTCAACTCTCTTTATTGGAATATTATTCATTCTCTGTGACTTTATACATAAGAAGACGACGTGAGCCAGGAAAGGAAACATTATGTTCAGCTGATGACTTTAGCGAATGAACTCCTGGCTATCTTGTTCTGTGTCCTCATTTTAACCTGTAGGACAGCACACTTTTTTTCTACTTAGTGACAGAAGAAAATTAATTTTTATTTTCTTTATTTCCAGATGGGAACATTTAAAGCACATGATGGTGAATATTTCTTAGAACCTATAATGAAGGCAGATGGGAGTGAACATGAAGATGATCATAACAAGCCACATCTTATATACAGACAGGAATTAAAGAGGAACTATTTTCTGCAGTCTCACAAGCCTTGTGATGTTTCAGGTAAACTGTGGTTTTGCGGTAAAACTGTAATATTATTTTTATCTTTTTAGTTTAGAATTTATGTATTTTCTTTAAATTTTGATATATGTGATATTTTAAACAAATTTTCTTGACCTCAGGGATCCATTAGAAATTTATCTATAGGCAATTTTGTTGTACATTGTTTACATTCAAAAAGTATTCAGTAGAGTTAGCCTTTGAAAACATGAGGGTTACTGATCCCCTGCCCAGTTGAAAATTCATGTATAACTTTACAGTGAATGCTACTTATATGCAGTTCAACATCCATGGATTCAACCAATCATAAGTTGCATAGTACTGTAGTATGTATTTAGGGAGAAAAACTCCATAAAAGTGGACCTGTGCAATTCTAACCTGTGTTCAGAGTTCACTGTATTTGAGATTTGTAACAAAGAATCAGAACCTTTTTACTTTAATCTGTTAGTGACAGGAGTATGATTTTCTCAGCAGAATTTAAATGATTGAAAAAACTGAACCTTAGTAACAATAACATGTTGCTCAACTTTATATACTTTTAAATTTGTATAAAAGAAATATTTCAGATAGTTTTCTGGGACTTTTTTGCTCAGCATTGTTTCTAAGGGTTGGCCGTGTTGGTACATGTAGCAGCTGTTCATTTTCATTGCAGGGTATATATCACAGTTCAAATATCCGTCTTCCTGTCAATGAGCTTATGGGTTATTTGTAGTTTTTTGCTACTATAAAAATACTGCTGTAAAAATTCTTATCCTCATCTCTTGTGTTTGAGTCCATCCAGCGTATACACATTGTTACTAGAGAATTCCACATTATTTTGCAAAGAAGTGTTTTTTTTTAATCAGTTTTTATTTCCAGCAATATATGAGAGAAGTATGTTCTCTTTTTTTTTTTCCTGTAAAATTCAAACTAATGAAGATTATTCATGGTTTAGAACTTAAAAATTTATTATTTCTATAAAATGTAAGTCTATTACTAGTAGAATACTTGTATGTTGCATTGAAGTTGTATTAAGAGCTGTGTCCTTATAATATACATGAATCTTCATCATATCATTTTATGTCACTCTCTGAAGAATGGTGAAAAGCACCTGCACTTACCATCAAAGTATAAAATCCAGACAAGAGTGGGATTAGAAAGGATTTATTTGAGATTGTAGGTGTCCGCGAACTATGGCTCCAAACACTGCAATGCCATCTGTTTGGGGATATAATGATATGTAGGCCTTTGAAGGTTTTCCCTGGGAATGCACTTCTTAACCTTTGCTATTATATGAGTGCCATTTTGGAGTGGTTCTCACTGTGTCTAAGGCCGTGTTTTAAATCTATTGACATAATAGATGCCTTTCTTATGCTTTTAATATGAGCATAAGGGTTTCATTTTTATGGCTTCAAAGAAAACACAAATGGGTACAGCTCCACAATAGAATTCTACGGAAGGCAGCTTATGCTTGTTCTGATCCACCATTCACGAGCAGCTTGTTTAATGAATTGTTTAGCTTCTTAAGAAGAAAGCCACCAAGTAGACACTCTGAATGCGTAAATGTTTCACATAATGATATGCAGGGTTTTGCATTTACAATCCGTTCATTATCAGAAAGAGAATGGTTCAAGAAAAGCCAGGCCCTTTTGTTTAAAAAAGCAAAAAAAAAAACAAAAACAAAAAAAACACAAAAAACGTACTAAATTAGATTTATTATAAAAACTACAAATAGCAAGCAAATAGAAAGCTATGAGTTTTAGTTTTCTTTTAATCATGATATATTTTCCCAAAATGTTTATCTACTAAAATGCTAAAGTAGTATCATTCTTTTCAATTCTTAAATTACCTACATTTTTAGGTATAATTAACATACATGTTTTTAATCACTAAAAGGCAATCAATTAATGGCCTAAATAATTAGCTGCTAATCATCATCCTGTTAGTAAAATGGAGAGTTGTAAATGTCATTAGTAAGATGTTATCAAAGGTTTTTTCCTTCATCCCCAGTTCACACACTGCTGTTCTGTAATACTTGCAGGATCTTATATATTCTAAAAACAAGAGGAGAATTCTTCAAGTAGGTAGGCCTAAAGCTTTAACTTAGGAACCCAAATAATTAATTGGAAAAGGAAAAGCCATTTTTTTCTCATATTTCTATTGATTTAAATTTGTTAAAAATTCTAAAAGGCTGTAATTTGTAGTTGCTTCAGTCTTGATGGATTAAATTTTTTTTTTTTTACATCAGATTTCATCATGTGGCCATATGAATTATGCTTAGTAGCTGAACCTTAGCCATTGTAGATGCCAGGTTTCCAGGTAGATATCAGACATATTAGAAGTAAAATCCAGTGGAAATGGTAAAATAAGCTCATAAAACCCATGAGATGAACAACCAACCACACAGTAATGAAATTAAAACCCAAGGGGAGAGTAACCCTGAAAAGATTGATAGGAATGAAGATAACCCTCTGGATTCTATTAAGTGTGGTTCTGCCTTTACTTACTCTTCAAGGCAGATCAGAGCTGATCTGTGTTCCTTGGGAAGCTGTGTGAGCCTTATTCCCATTCTGCCATCACTCTTCTGCCTCTCTCTTCTCAGTGTCCTTTTCTTTCTTACCTTTCTTCCCATTTCTTTTCTTGGTTGTTATTGCTTTCCCATCTTCTAAGTTGAACATTTTTTAAAAGTGCGCTTCTTGGCCACCACTTTATACCAGTTCTTATATGGTCTATATATTTCCTTTGTACTTCTCTAATTTTCAGCTATTAATTTAAATGACATAGAACTTAAACATGTTCATCTTCAGCTTGTCCTAAGATGAAATCTCAGGGTTACAACTGCCGGATGCCAGTGTTTTCTTGGATGTCCCAAGGTATCTTAGATTCAATACATCTGAATCCAAAGTTACTCTCTCTCCCATCTCCTTTTACCTGCACTCCCCAAAAGTATGTTTTTGGTGTTCAAATTTCTGTTGAAATTAAGCATATACTTTATGATGCAAACTTAACAAGTATTACTTTTTTTTCTTTCTTTATTTTTTTAATTTATTTGTTTTAATTGGGGGTTAATTACTTTACAGAATTGTACTGGTTTTGCCATACATCAACATGAATCCACCACAGGTATACATGTGTTCCTCATCCTGAACCCCCCTCCCTCTTCCCTCCCCATACCATCTCTCTGGCCCCAGGCATCCAGTACCAGGCTTTTTAAAGTTCTGTTCAGTTAACTAGAAAAGATTGATTTATATATATATTTTTTAAAATTTTAATTTTACTTTATTCTACGTTACAATACTGTATTGGTTTTGCCATACATTGACATGAATCAGCCACAGGTGTACATGATCTCCCAATGCCAAAGCCCCTCCCACCTCCCACCCCATATCATCTCTCTGGATCATCCCGTGCACCAAGCATCGTGTATCCTGTATCGAAAATAGACTGGCGCTTCGATTCTTACATGATAGTATACATATTTCATTGCCATTCTCCCAAATCATCCCACCCTCTCCCTCTCCCTCATAGGCCAAAAATTCGTTCTATACCTCTGTGCTTCTGTTTGTTGTCTCACATACAGGGTCATCATTACTATCTTTCTAAATTCCATATATATGTGTCAGTATACTGTATTCATGTTTTTCTTTCTGGCTTACTTCACTCTGTATAATAGGCTCCACTTTCATCCATCTCATTAGAAGTGATTCAGATTTATTCTTTCTAAGGGCTGAGTAATACTCCATTGTGTATATGTACCACAGCTTTCTTATCCATTCATCTGCTGATGGACATCTAGGTTGTTTCCATGTCCTGGCTATTATAAACAGTGCTGCAATGAACATTGGGGTACATGTGTCTCTTTCAATTCTGGTTTCCTTGGTGTGTATGCCCAGCAGTGGGATTGCTGGGTCATAAGGCAGTTCTATTTACAATTTTTTTTTTTTTTTAGTGTTTTAAAATCTTTTTAATTTTTATTTTATTTTATTTTTCTTATTTTTTTATTTTTAATACTTTATTCTACATTACAATACTGTATTTGTTTTGCCATACATTGACATGAATCAGCCACAGGTGTCCACGATCTCCCAATGAAAAAGCCCCCTCCCACCTCCCACCCCACATCCTCTCCCTGAATCATCCGTGCACCAGCCCCATGCATCTTGCATCCTGTATTGAACATAGACTGGCGCTTCATTCTTACAAGATAGTATACATGTTTCAATGCCGTTCTCCCAAATCATCCCACCCTCTCCCTCTCCCTCAGAGTCCAAAAGTCCGTTCTATACCTCTGAGTCTCTTTTGTTGTCTCACATAGAGGGTCATCATTACTATCCTTCTAAATTCCATATATATGTGTCAGTATCCTGTATTCATGTTTTTCTTTCTGGCTTACTTCACTCTGTATAATTGGCTCCAGTTTCATCCATCTCATTAGAACTGAGTCGAATTTATTCTTTTTAAGGGCTGAGTAGTACTCCATTGTGTATATGTACCACTGCTTTCTTATCCATTCATCTGCTGATGGACATCTAGGTTGTTTCCATGTCCTGGCTATTATAAACAGTGCTGCAGTGAACATTGGGGTACATGTGTCTCTTTCAATTCTGATTTCCTCGGTGTGTATGCCCAGCAGGGGAATCGCTGGGTCATAAGGCAGTTCTATTTGCAATTTTTTAAGGAATCTCCACACTGTTTTCCATAGTGGCTGTACTAGTTTGCATTCCCACCAGCAGTGTAAGAGGGTTCCCTTTTCTCCACGTCCTCTCCAGCATTTATTGCTTGTAGACTTTTGGATCGCAGCCACTCTGACTGGTGTGAAATGGTACCTCATTGTGGTCTTGATTTGCATTTCTCTGATAATGAGTGATGTTGAGCATCTTTTCATGTGTTTGTTAGCCATCTGTATGTCTTCTTTGGAGAAATGCCTATTTAGTTCTTTGGCCCATTTTTTTATTGGTTCGTTTATTTTTCTGGAGTTGAGCTGCATAAGTTGCTTGTATATCTTTGAGATTAGTTGTTTGTCAGTTGTTTCATTTATTATTGTTTTCTCCCATTCAGAAGGCTGTCTTTTCACCTTGCTTATAGTTTCCTTTGTTGTGCAGAAGCTTTTAATTTTAATTAGATCCCATTTGTTTATTTTTGCTTTTATTTCCAGTATATTGGGAGGTGGATCATAGAGGATCCTGCTGTGATTTATGTCGGAGAGTGTTTTGCCTATGTCTTCCTCTAGGAGTTTTATAGTTTCTGCTCTTACATTTAGATCTTTAATCCATTTTGAGTTTATTTTTGTGTATGGTGTTAGAAAGAGATCTAGTTTCATTCTTTTACAAGTGGTTGACCAGTTTTCCCAGCACCACCTGTTAAAGAGACTCCATTGTATATTCTTGCCTCCTTTGTCGAAGATAAGGTGTCCATAGGTGTGTGGGTTTAATCTCAGGGCTTTCTATTTTGTTCCATTGATCTATATTTCTGTCTTTGTGCCAGTACCATACTGTCTTAATGACTGTGGCTTTGTATAGAGGATCATGTCGTCTGCAAACAGTGAGAGTTTTACTTCTTCTTTTCCAATTTGGATTCCTTTTTTCTTTTTCTGCTCTGATTGCTGTGGCCAAAACTTCCAGTACGATATTGAATAGTAGTGGTGAAAGTGAACACCCTTGTCTTGTTCCTGACTTTAGGGGAAATGGTCCTCAGAGACCTCCAAGACAATATGAAATGCTCCAACATTCGAATTATAGGAGTCCCAGAAGAAGAAGACAAAAAGAAAGACCATGAGAAAATACTTGAGGAGATAATAGTTGAAAACTTCCCTAAAATAGGTAAGGAAATAATCACCCAAGTCCAAGAAACCCAGAGAGTGCCAAACAGGATAAACCCAAGGTGGAACACCCCCAAGACATATACTAATCAAACTAACAAAGACCAAACACAAAGAACAATTATTAAAAGCAGCAAGGGAAAAACAACAAATAACACACAAGGGGATCCCCATAAGAATAACTGCAGATCTTTCAATAGAAACTCTTCAGGCTAGGAGGGAATGGCAAGACATACTTAAAGTGATGAAAGATAATAACCTTCAGCCAAGACTACTGTACCCAGCAAGAATCTCATTCAAATATAAAGGAGAAATCAAAGCTTTACAGACAAGCAAAAGCTGAGAGAATTCAGCACCACCAAACCAGCTCTCCAACAAATACTAAAGGATAGACTTTAGACAGGAAACACAAAAAGGACGTATAAACCTGAACCCAAAACATTAAAGTAAATGGCAATAGGTGCATACTTATCAATAATTACCTTAAATGTAAATGGGTTGAATGCCCCGACCAAAAGGCAAAGACTGGCTGAATGGATACAAAAAGAAGATCCCTATATATGCTGCTTACAAGAGACCCACCTCAAAACAATGGACACATACAGACTGAAAGTGAAGGGCTGAAAAAGATATTCCGTGCAAATAAAGACCAAAAGAAAGCAGGAGTAGCAATACTCATATCCGATAAAATAGACTTTAAAACAAAGGCTGTGAAAAGCGACAAAGAAGGCCACTACATAATGATTAAAGGATCAATCCAAGAAGAAGATATTTGCAATATTTTAAGGAATCTCCACACTGTTTTCCATAGTGACTGTACTAGTTTGCATTCCCAGCAACAGTGTAAGAGGGTTCCCTTTTCTTCACATCCTCTCCAGCATTTATTGCTTGTAGACTTTTGGATCACAGCCATTCTGACTGGTGTGAAATGGTACCTCATTGTGGTCTTGATTTGCATTTCTCTGATAATGAGTGATGTTGAGCATCTTTTCATGTGTTTGTTAGTCATCCGTATATCTTCTTTGGAGAAATGCCTATTTAGTTCTTTGGCCCATTTTTTGATTGGATCACTTATTTTTCTGGAGTTGAGCTGCATAAGTTGCTTGTATATTTTTGAGATGAGTTGTTTGTCAGTTGCTTCATTTGCTATTGTTTTCTCCCATTCAGAAGGCTGTCTTTTCACCTTACTTATAGTTTCCTTTGTTGTGCAGAATAACAGATTATTTGCCTCAACCTTCAGGTTTTTTTTTGATTTGCTAATCAGCATTCTAAAGTTCATAGAAGTAGTTTATTTGCTTAAGTGGGTATTCTTCATTTTATTATAGTAGCAATGTTTTTAAGTTCAATTTCATCCCAAGAAAAGGAAAATCCCAAAGTGTGAAATTTGACCAACCTATTAAGATTTTAAGACTGTGAATGCTATAGAATAGAAGATATCTCTATATATATCTTGTTGTTTAGTCACTCAGTCGTGTCTGACTTTTTGTGACCCTATGAACTGTAGCCCACCAGGCTCCTGTGTCCATGGGATTTGCCAAGCAAGAATATTGGAATGGGTTGCCATTTCCTTCTCCAGGGGATCTTCCCAACCCCAGGATCAAACCTGTGTTTTCTACATTGGCAGGCGGATTCTTTACTGCTGAGCTCCCAGGGAAGCCCATATATATATATATATATGGATCTGTACTTTTCAAAGCACTCCTTATGGTCATGTGTCACTCTTCCTAAGAGTAATTCTGAGCTGTAAATCATCCTTGGCTCATACATGTTTTCTGTGAGGAGAAGAGTAATAGTGCTGTGACAATTATTTGTTCTATAGACCTTATTTTTGGGCTCCAAAATCACTGCAGATGGTGACTGCAGCCATGAAATTAAAAGACACTTACTCCTTGGAAGAAAAGTTATGACCAACCTAGATAGAATATTCAGAAGCAGAGACATTACTTTGCTGGCTAAGGTCCGTCTAGTCAAGGCTATGGTTTTTCCTGTGGTCATGTATGGATGTGAGAGTTAGACTGTGAGAAGGCTGAGCGCCAAAGAATTGATGCTTTAGAACTGTGGTGTTGGAGAAGACTCTTGAGAGTCCCTTGGACTGCAAGGAGATCCAAGGAGTCCATTCTGAAGGAGATCAGCCCTGGGATTTCTTTGGAAGGAATGATGCTGAAGCTGAAGCTCCAGTACTTTGGCCACCTCATGCGAAGAGTTGACTCATTGGGAAAAGACTCTGATGCTGGGAGGGATTGGGGGCAGGAGGAGAAGGGGACAACCGAGGGTGAGATGGCTGGATTGCATCACGGAGTCAATGGACGTGAGTCTGAGTGAACTCCGAGAAATGGTGATGGACAGGGAGGCCTGGCGTGCTGTGATTTATGGGGTCACAAAGAGTCGGACACGACTGAGCGCCTGAACTGAACTGACTGACTGATGCATATAGCACTATTTTATTAGCTGATCTATTTTGCCAGTTGTGTGTTCTGCTTGCTGTAATACTGAAATGTGCATATATTAAATAATTCATTCCAAAGAGAAGGATCAGTCTGCCATTTTTGATACTTTGTGTTATTATTATGCCTGTGGCAGTTCCAGAACTTTGAAGTCCTATTTTATTTATGAAGTCTTGTATTATCTAGTTTTACTTGTAATGAAGTTAATGGTTCCCATTGGGTGAATTGTGTTTTAAATGGATATGAAGAAGGAAACCCACATGCTGGGAACCAGAGGATATATTTATCCAGTCTGACAGGTGCATTTTGAAAATGTGTATCATGGAAAGTCACTGTGATCCTTCATATTTTAAATGTGGTAACAACAGTTCTAACCAGGAAGGACTACCTGAAGACTACCCACTCTTAAAAATTTAACAGTTTTTTAAAAATCTTCTTTCCTCTGTATTGGAATTATATATTTCATACTCTGTCTTTAAACTGGAGAATGTTTTGCTGGTAGGAATAATGATCCATTCTTCTAGTTTTGAAACGTGGTCTTTTTCTTGATGTCTTTGTAGTAACTTGGGAATTGATAGGGAGAGTTGTGCTTTTGGAGGTATAAAAGAAATGATCATAATTATAACCCCTAATTGAAGAGTAAACTACACCTGTGTCTTAAACATAATAGTGCCAAACTGCTTCTTATGTTTCTGTTAAAGATTTGCTCATCCTCGCTGTAAAATTACAGCTTTTTTTTTTGTTGCTAGGCATTCTGATGTCAACTTGTTCTGGTTCATGTGTTCATCAAATCTCTGTTGAGGTGAGATTGAAATTGTTAATCATCTCTGAAATGCACTGTGCATCTGTATTTCTCTTCCACCTCTGTTAAGAACTTTTCTCTCTTTGTTTTAGACTGGTACGCTTCCTGTTTTGAAATTTCTTAGGTAGTGTTCTTAGTCACTTTGCAACTTGGTTAAGTTTCATGTGTTTTAACTTGGCGGTACTATAAGCCTTTCTGCTAGAACTGAATACATCTCCATTTACCCTTTATTGTAGCAGTACTTGTTCTTCAGCGCTCTGTCTCCACCGTATGTTTCCTTTGGCTTCTTTCATACTCTTAGTCACTTGTTCTTTATTGAAATTTCTCCTTAATGTTTCTCTCCAGTGAGAGGTATCTCCTCAAATTTCTAAAAATCCCTTTGCTGTAAATATGTTTATTTAGATATTTAAGATGCTCTTCACTTATAGAGATAAAAATATGAATGGAGTTATTTGTGTTTAGCTCTTTTACTAACTGTATGTTAGTATAGTTTTTTACTCTACTAAAAGTTGCTGTTCATTTTACTTATAGTTAGCATCTTACTCATTCTCCTCTGGTTAACTTACCTGCCCATGATTTTGTCAGATTAAGATCATGGACTTTTGAATTTCTGGCTCTGTAATATCTTACTATTTAGGGGCTGCTCTATTTATTCTGCACATAATTGACACTATCTTGTATTGTTTTAAAATTTCTTATGTGCTCTGTTATCCCTACATCTCAGTTTTAAGATTCTTTGTTTATGCTCCTTAAACTAAAGGGTTATATTTTATTTCATTTTTTATATTCCTCACAGCAACTAATACTATGTTATGTTATAATACATGCCATGTAAATAGTTGAGAAATTGTTAGTACTAAAATAACTGTACTGCTTACAGATACGTATGAAAGATGAGGTTCATTTAGAAGGTGATTTGGTGCATCATACAAAGACAGTCTAATGCAGATATGAAAGTTGTAGAAGCTTATCTGAGAAAATAACTCATTCTCTGAAACCCAGAAGAAGAGTAGGGATTAGACAGGGAGAGGGGTGAGAAGTATTCCATACAGAAGCAGGATGATCTAATACTGGGGAGGTAAACAAGGGAAAGTTCATGAAGGTCAATATATATTGGATTAGGGGTTTGGGCTTTACCTCAGCGCTGATCCTGTAGATATTGAGAGTCATCTCCTCAAGTGGGTTAAACAAAGGTCCTGATATGGGGTCTGATTATGTTATTTGGCCTGACTTGGTCTGAATTAATTGCTGTTATTGGGAGACCGAAATGTAATCAGCCCCATCGCTCTGTTGGTACGGTCAGGTGAGTGTAACTGGAACTATTGGCTAAGTGAATAGATGGGGATAGATACCCAAAGAGAAATTGGGGACTGTTGTGAGAAGTTAGGTGGATAATGCTAAGAGGGGAAACTGCAGAAACACAAGATGGGCCGTTATAATACTGGTGTTATAAAAATTGGTGCCGATGAGCACTGGCAAAAGAAAATGCCAACAACTGGCAAATACAGAATGAAGAGAATATTTCTGACATTAACAGATTAGTGGCTGAACTTTGTGTTGAAATATACAGGATGAGTAGAGGACTGAGACATTAATAACTAAAATACAAGCTATAGTACAAGTAAGAGAACTAGTAATTTTGTTCTTAGTGTATCACTGTCCAGAATTTTCAGTCAGTTCATTTTTTTCTGCTGTCATGGTATTCAATAATTTTGCATACATGCTAGCTAATTTGGATTTCCTGACCACCTCTCAGTTTTTTTATTTTGGTGATGTAGAGAATGCAAATAGAAAGACCAAGATGATATTCAGGTTATGACTTTTAAATTTGTGCCACAAAACAATGGAAGAAATTTCTGAATTCTTTCTCTTTACTATAGTAGTACATTCACTAGTAGCCCTAGGGGACTCCATTTATAGCATTCAGCAGGAAGGAGAAAATATATGATGTAGGGTCAATAAATAAAAAGCCTGTCCATCTTGTGGTGTGCTAGAAGAAGAATGAAGAAGGGATGCAAGAAGAGTTCAGTGGTGAAATATGTGTGCAGGTTTTCCCTGCTCCATGTTCTGGGGTGAGCTTAAATTGAATAAGTGGAGAAAAGAGCTGACTGCTAAGAGGAGACTCTGGTTCTTGTTTCACATCAGTAACTCTGGAGTCTCAATTTGACTCTAATATGGATTCGTTTATTCATTTGTTCATTCATTTATAATATATATATTTGAGCATCTCCTTCACTGATGCTACAGTGGTGCTGGGGATGTATAACTCATCCCATGACCAGCCTGTACAAGTACAGTTGCTGTGAGCAGGGTGAGAGGGTAGAAGGAGATGAAGTAAACATCTCCTATAGAAGGCTAGATCCTACAGATGTAGGTGAATCCAGGCTGTGGGACCTGGAGATTACAGAAGGGGAGCTTTAAGAAAAGCAGTAAATAAATTATGAGGACAAAAGCTTTTAGATTTCCTTCAAGGTCTTTGAAAGGGACTTTGTAAGTGAGAGATCGAAAGTTCAGCTATTTTAGATTCATGGTGAACCCGCATCAATATGCAGGACCTTGTAAGACACAATAATGGCTTTGGCTATAACTTCAACACTGGAAGCCACTGTAGGATTTTGAACGTAGGAGTGACCTGATCAGCCTGTTTTTAGAGATATCACGTAGATTGTTGTAAGGAATCCTGCAAAGCTAGCAGAAGGGCAGAAGCAAGGAAGGTTAAGAGGATATTGCAGTAATCAATATCTTGAATTGGGGCAATGTCTTGAATTGGGGCAATAGCCATGAAGTTAGCCATGTACACAGATACTGTGTACATCTTAATTGTCAAGCTGATAGGTGGAGTGAAGGTGGGGGTTGAGAGTAAAAATTGTCACATAGTATTTATAAGTTTTATATTTGTTTTTCCTGAACAATTGGAAGAATTGTCATTTACCAAGATGGGGAAGTCTGTGGAAACCATGGATTAGAAGAGAATATCAAGAAATTAGCCTTTAGATATTTTGAATTTAAGGTGCTCATTAGATATCCAAAAGGAGAATAGTCAGGTAGGCAATGGAATACATGAGTTGGAAGATCAGTAAGGAGTCTAAGCTTGGGATAATAATTTTGAAGTCAGACCATATAAATGATGTTTTAAGATAAGTTTGTATAAAATTGTGTAGGGAATGGACTAGATGCAGAAGAGAAAAAGTCCAAGGACTGATCAATGAGGTATTTGATTTTTAGCAGTTGTGGAGATGAGGAGAAAACCAGGAAGACTGAAAAGTAGGGAGATAATAAAAGAAGCTGAGGTCATAATGTCTCAATCTAAGTGATAAAAGATTTTTCAAGAGGTAAGACTAATTGGCTAAATGGTGCTGAGAATTCAAAGAATAGGGAAGATTTAGAACTGATTATTGGATTTTGCAAAGTAGAGATGATTGGTGACCCTAGGTATTGTACTAATTGGAATGGTTTCCAGAATATTTTCAGGAATAAAAATTCATAAAATTAAGGTATTACAAAGGAGACTTAGATTAACTATCTTTAGGCTTTGAGAGGACGACTCTATCAATGGTGAAAACTTTTATAGAAAAAGTGATACATTAAGCTTTGGAATGCAGCATAAAATAAGCTAAACTATATCTTTGAAATTAAGAGCTCAATTTATCCATTTCAAACTTTGATTTATTCCTTTTGTCAAAATCCAGAAATAGTGAACTTAATAAAGCTTTTGAAAGCAGTGTAAATAAGTTTATTTCATGTAAATCAATTGAGATATTTCATAGGAATTTAAAACATTTAGCATAACATTTATTTTGAAAAGTGTTCATATATGTGGATCTGTTTTATATATAATTTTTTTCTTCTATTGGCCTATTTATGATATTGTGCCATGACAAAAAAAAACTAAAAAGAGTCCTAAAAATATTATAGCTCTGTTATAAGTCTTGAAATATGGTACAACAGATCCTCGATTTTATTCAAAATTTGTTCAAGATTGTTTTGGCTATTCTTGATATATATATTGTTGATTTCCACAAAAGAATAAAAGGGATTTTTATTGGATTTAAATGGATTAATAGATCAATTTGAAGTATTGACATCTTTCCAGAATTATCTTCTAATCTGTCCATATGACATATCCATAAAGTCCTGCTTAATTTCTCACTTAATGTCTTCTAGATTCCTTTGTAGAAGTCTTGTATATTTGGATTCTTCTTGGGTATTTAGCCAGTTTTGACACTATTGTAAATGATAGATGTAACTAAATTTTATCTTCTAGTTATTATACATAAAATGTATAAATTTTATATATAACAATTTCATTTTCTAATATTATACATAAAAATTCAGGCAATTTTTACATTGATCTTGTTCTGCTTATCTATTCTGTTTATCTGTTTATACTGTTGGGTTTTATATGTGAATATAAGACAATTTTATTTCTTTCTTTGAAAGATTATTTCCATATTTTATTTATTTTCTTGCCTTATTGCACTGACTAGGATTTCTAGATGGAGAAGGCAATGGCACCCCACTCCAGTACTCTTGTCTGGAAAATCCCATGGACGGAGGAGCCTGGTGGGAGGTTGCAGTCCATGGGGTCACTAAGAGTCAGACACGACTGAGCGACTTCACTTTCACTTGCATGCATTGGAGAAGGAAATGGCAACCCACTCCAGTGTTCTTGCCTGGAGAATCCCAGGGACGGGGGGGAGCCTGGTGGGCTGCTGTCTATGAGGTCGCACAGAGTCAGACACGACTGAAGCGACTAACAGCAGCAGCAGCAGGAGGATTTCTAGAACAATGTTGAATGGAAATTGCAGTGATGAAAATTCTTGCCTCATTAGCAGTTTTAGAATGAAAGCTTTTGATGTTTTCTGATGTGCCCAATGTCTACAACAAAATGTTGCAGGTCTTTCTTAGGGAGAAAAATCAATTTTTATCTGATTAAGAAAGTTCTGCTAAACTCCATAAAGAACTTTTATTATGAATAGATATTGAATTTTATCCAAACACTTTTCCTTCATGTACCAAGGTGATCATATTTTCCCCCTTTGTTTAGTTATTTGATTCTCAAATGGCAAATCTGGCTTGGTTTCTTATCAGAGTAGTTTGGGTAATATTTTCTTTAGAGTTTCTGCATCTCTGTTTATGAGTGGATTTGGTTTGTAATTTTTCCCTTATTGCATAGAAAAGAGCAAGGAAGGTGAAGGACTATTGAAAAGAATGATTAAAATGATGGACTATGAAATATAAGCTATATAGTCATTTTTGTTTTATACATTTGATACTCTTTTAGAATTACTCAAAAAGTAAAGAAGTAAATAATACAATAGATTTTTGGAGAGCAATAAATGTAAAATTTTCTATGTAAAGTATTAGTTTACTAATCAGCCAGATTGCTCATTTTACAGTGTTGTTTTGGTCTTCCAACACTTGACTTAACTACAAACGCTAGTGAAGTAAATTTTAATCTTTTATCACTAGTATTGAGTCATGTGATACTTTTCTCATGAAGAAGATGCAAGATTCTAATTATTTGCAATTAAAATCGAATTCAGAATTGCAACATTCAAAAGCAGCTCTGTTTAAAGACATCAAGACATGAGATTGTCTACTTTCACAATGAGTACAAATGTTAGGGAAAATTGCACAAGGATGGGCCAGGTTCTTGGCTGGTCCCAGGTGGTGTTCCACTCTTTGTGAGGATCATTACTGGTAGAGTAAGAGCTGGGCCAGTGGTCAGGTCAGCGACAGACATCTGATTCATGTGGTGAGCATCCAATTCTCTCGACCTCCCCCAAGGAGGCTTCTTCCTTGTGCTTTTCTTCCTTGGAAGAGAGCCAGAAAACTGAAGATAAAAACTCCCTTCCCACTCTGATCTGATCTGCAGTTTGCAACTTCTTTTGCCTAAATACAAATGTACCTGGATATAAAATAACTTCCTGGTGTACGATTGACAAAAATATTCTTTTAGAAAGTGGTAATTTGTTAAATTCTGAAATGTAGCATAAGATAAACAAAATACCTGCTTGCAAATAAGAATTTGACCTATCAGTAATTTCAGAGTTTGATTTTATTCCCCCACTTTTGTCAGCAACTAAAAGAACTGGACTTATTAAAAGCCTTTACAAAAGCAATGTGAATAAAAATTTACTCTATAATGAAGATGTTAATTACTGTTAAGATATTGCATAAAAATTTTAGTTTTTAACATTTTATGTTCATTTAATGACTGTCTTTTAATTAGATCTCTAAGCTTTTCACTGTTATATTTACTTTGGGAAATACCTTTAATATTTCTTTTAAAAAAATTTAAGCAAATATTAAAGTTTCAAAGAATATTTCATATAAGAAGTCTATTTTCAACCAAAGCTTTTTCAGGAATTTTAGAGTCAGGAAGAGTGTATATATATATATGATTTAATACTGGAAATAAAAGCAAAAATAAACAAATGGGATCTAATTAAAGTTAAAAGCTTCTGCACAACAAAGGAAACTATAAGGTGAAAAGACAGCCTTCTGAATGGGAGAAAACAATAGCAAATGAAGCAACTGACAAACAACTCATCTCAAAAATATACAAGCAACTTATGCAGCTCAACTCCAGAAAAATAAGTGATCCAATCAAAAAATGGGCCAAAGAACTAAATAGGCATTTCTCCAAAGAAGACATACGGATGGCTAACAAACACATGAAAAGATGCTCAACATCACTCATTATCAGAGAAATGCAAATCAAGACCACAATGAGGTACCATTTCCACACCAGTCAGAATGGCTGTGATCCAAAAGTCTACAAGCAATAAATGCTGGAGAGGATGTGGAGAAAAGGGAACCCTCTTATGCCATTGGTGGGAATGCAAACTAGTACAGCCACTATGGAAAACAGTGTGGAGATTCCTTAAAAATTGCAAATAGAACTGGCCTTATGACCCAGCAATCCCACTGCTGGGCACTACACACCGAGGAAACCAGAATTGAAAGAGACACATGTACCCCAATGTTCACTGCAGCACTGTTTATAATAGCCAGGACATGGAAGCAACCTAGATGTCCATCAGCAGATGAATGGATAAGAAAGCAGTGGTACATATACACAATGGAGTATTACTCAGCCCTTAAAAGAATAAATTTGACTCAGTTCTAGTGAGATGGATGAAACTGGAGCCAATTATACAGAGTGAAGTAAGCCAGAAAGAAAAACACGAATACAGGATACTGACACATATATATGAAATTTAGAAAGATGGTAATGATGACCCTGTATGTGAGACAGCAAAAGAGACACAGAGGTATAGAACGGACTTTTGGCCTATGAGGGAGAGGGAGAGGGAGAAGGTGGGATGATTTGGGAGAATGGCATTGAAACATGTATACTACCATGTAAAAAATGAAGCACCAGTCTATGTTCGATACAGGATACACGATGCTTGGGGCTGGTGCACGGGATGATCCAGAGAGATGATATGGGGTGAGAGGTGGGAGGGGGCTTCGGCATTGGGAGATCGTGTACACCTGTGGCTGATTCATGTCAATGTATGGCAAAACCAATACAGTATTGTAATGCAGAATAAAGTAAAAATAAAATTTTTAAAATTAAATTAAAAAAGATAAATTGTAATGACTGCAGTGACAATGGAATAAAGAATAAGTTAAAGTATATCTTTGTGTTACATTTTATATTTTTATGAGTTATAACTTTATTTTCCAAAAAATCTGAGACATAAATCATAGTTAATAACACTACAGGTAGTATAAGATTTTAAAGAGTTACTTGGTAATAGTGTGGAAAAATAGTATATCAGTTCAGGTATAGAGAAAATAGGGTGTGTGTGCACGCTCAGTCATGTCTGACTCTTTGTAACCCTTGGATCGTAGCTTACCTGGCTCCTCTGTCCATGGGACTTTCTAAGTAAGAATACTGAAGTGGGTTGCCATTTCTTTCTCCAGGGGATCTTCCCAGACCCAGGGATCAAACGGGCATCTCCTGCGTCTCCTGCACTGAGGGTGGATTCTTTACTGCTGAGCCATCAGGGAAGACCCAAGTAGCATGTCATGCTTATAAATGCCTACTTAGAACTAACTTTGTACTTTGGGAGGTGTTTTATTTTAGGATGCTTAGTACTTAAAATTCTCTCAAGGCAGTTCTGGAATGCCACATGAGGCAGATTGTCAGATAATATGGAGAAATGGAGCTCTAGGAGGAAGTCATGGAAAGTTTGGAAAGCAGAGGGAGTTGTTTTATCTACTATTAAGCAATAGTAAGTGGCTGTGGTTCAGGAGTGGCTTGCCATGAAAGCTCATCTGAAAATAGGAAGACAAGACGAATGAGGTAGAATTCTCAATTGGCGTCTATTTTAATAGTGTTATGCTATGTTCTAATTTCAGAAGTTGTGCACTCTTGCAAAATAAGCTCACTACATATCAATGAGATATGCAGTGTTCAGCATGAATTCTGAATAACTGACTTTTCTTTAAAGAATGAAATGTCACGTTTCATTTACATGTTTAGTTGCTCAGGGTATAAATCTAACTCATTGATAAGATTTTCAGCATCTTTTCAAGCAGTTGTTATTATCAATATTTATTATCAATATACAATATAACATTGTTACATCAATGTATGTAGTTGTACATTCAAATTCTTCTTACATTTGTATCATTTGATTAGTTTGCCTTAGTCTCACCCTTTTTTTTTTTTTAGAATTTCTGAAAAGAGATAGGGTTTTAAGACCTGAAAAGGCACTTCCTAAAATGCAAAGGGCAATGCAAGTGTTCCTATTCTATGGAGGCTGGAGTGCCAAAAGCTGATAGGAGACAATGGCTGTGTATTCCTCTCCATTTAAAAAATCTTAAAGGTTTTGAATTTATGAATGAATGTATGTTTGTTTTTAACTCTTGATTTATGCAAGAATCCTTGATTCAGCTTATTAGAGAAATTGTCTTGTACATCTTCAGAGCTAGCCCCAAAGGTTGACTTTTCAGAATGTGGAAGAAAGGATATTTACTCTGTAATAGTTACCAGTGTGCCCTTTGTCCTGTCGGAACACATAACAGAAGGAACTAGAATTTCTTGCTATATGTAGGATTAATGGGAGTAATTTGGGGGTTTCCAGTGCCCCCTTTTTTTCTCCCTGAGGGCCACTAAAGTAAAAGTAAAGTAAAAGAGCTAAACCCCTTTATATCTTTTAGCTCAACTCTATGGTTCTGTAATGCAAAGAAGACAAGACCCCATATTTTCATGCATATGACTAACTCTTTTAATTTTGTAGGAGCCAGGATTTTCCATTATAACCCTAAATTACTAAATTCTTAACATTCTGCATGTATTACCCACACATGACCTTTAAAAGGGTCATGTAATGTGGAATTCAGATGTAATAATTGATATTGAGAAAATATGAATTCATCTCTTTGTTGTGCCACTTATTTTTGGTGGCTGTTGAAATTTTATGTAACTTGTGTCACATGTCTCTGTTTTAAAAAGTACACCATAATAGTAGCTGATTCAGGGATGTAATGAGGACTAATGATGTAATAATGCTTTTATATTTCATGTTTCAGCTGGCCACAGGCAAGTCCATGATGTTCTGCACATTTATCACTAATAGATGGGGTTCTAATTATTAACTTGTGAACCTCTTTGAAATAAAGAATTATAAAGTGTTTTATAAGCAAATTCTTTAACAGTGGTCGATATTTCTAATATTGACAAATCAGAGAACTATAGATTTTTATGAATTTTTATGTTATAGAATACTACTGTTTTAAAAAATATGTTCTGAAATTATATTTACAAGCTATGTTAGCATGTACAGTTTACTTGACCCTCCTGTTCCTTGCTTTCTTCAAATAAAGATAATCAAAATACCCACCTTATAAAGTTGTTAATAATGAGATAATTTACAAGTACCTGATACATAGTTAGCATTCATTGAATATTATGTTTGCCATTATTGCTGCTAGTAGGATTAATAAGAAAATTCAATAAGATTGCAATATAGGACATATACTAGATCCAGAAGGCAATTTAAATCATGAGAAAATATAATTGAGATTTCACAGTATATGTGATATGATCGTCCTTTATTTCAAGGCACACTCAGTTCTTTGAGCTGAGAGTCCTACTGGGTATTTAACAAGTAGTTTGAAATAGTGAAAGTCTAGAATGAGCTTCATGTGATTTTATGCTTGTTTTTAAAATAGATGATGTGCTGTTGGAGAATGTAAAATTTGTTTACTCATCTGGTTAAATACAGAGCAGGAGTATCAATTCCAGCCTCAGCTCAGAGACCAGAATGAATGTTGTACTTGATATATTTTTTTAAATTCAAGTATAATTGCCTTACAATATTGTGTTAGTTTCTGCTGTACAATAAAGTGACTCAGCTTTACGTATATATTTATGCCCTCCCTCTTGAACCTCCTTCCCACTCACTTCCTTAGGTCATCAGAGAGTGCCAAGCTGAGGCCCTGTGCACCGCAGGTTCTCCATAGTTATCTGTTTTACATACTCTTTGATAGAAATCACAGCAAGACTCTTTTTGACCCACCTCCTAGAATAAGAGACATAAAAACAAAAATAAACAAATGGGATCTAGTTAAACTTAAAAGCTTTTTTACAGCAAAGGAAACCATAAACAGACAAAAATACAACCCTCAGAATGGGAGAAACCATTGGCACACGAAGCAGCTGACAACTGATTGGATTACCCTTGCTCTGCCGTGCTCGTTTGATAAATTTATTGTCTTGTTCCTCATTATATTCCTTCTTCCATCTCCCTCCTTCTATCTTTCTTTTTTAAATCTCACTTCCACATTTATCATCCTCACTTTCTTCATCCTTCTCCTTTTCCTTTCTTTCCATGAACATTTTTAAGCATATCCAAAGGGCAGAACATATTGCCCAGCAGTGTTTTCAGGCCTTGATAGAGTGTACTGCTTGATGGTAGTGGGGATGACTATGTTTAGTGGTGGGCTGATGGGGAGGGGCTTGGGACTTCATCTTATCAGCAATGAAGACCCATTGTAATTTCTTGAAGAAGGATGAGATGAAAGGGATAGTCCTAAAAATGAATCATTTTGGATATAAATGAAGGGTGAATGGGAGGGAGAAGAGACTGATGATGATAGTGGGATCATTCAAGAGGTAGTTTGTATCTTATTTTGATTTACTATTCAAGTGGGCCTTAAGAAGTCAAGTGGGCCTTAAGAAGCATCACTTTGAACAAAGCTAGTGGACGTGATGGGAGCAGTTGAACTATGTCAAATCCTAATAGTTGATGCTGTAAAAGTGGTGCACTCAATATGCCAGCAAATTTGGAAAACTCAGCAGTGATCACAAGACTGGAAAAGGTCAGTTTTCATTCTGATCTCAAAGAAAGGCAATGTCAAAGAATGCTCAAACTACCACACAGTTGCACTCATCTCACACGCTAGCAATGAGCTTCCCTGATGGCTCAGATGGTAAAGCGTCTGCCTGCAGTACAGGAGACCTGGGTTCGATCTCTGGGTTGGGAAGATCTCCTGGAGAAGGAAATGGAGACCCACTTCAGTATTTCTGCCTGGAGAATCCCAGGGACAGAGGAGCCTGGTAGGCTACAGTTCATGGAGTGTCAAAGAGTTGGACATGACTGAGCAACTTCACTTCACTTCACATGCTAGCAAAGTAATGTTCAAAATTCTCCAAGCCAGGCTTTAACAGCACGTGAACCATGAACTTCCAGATGTTTAAGCTGGATTTAGAAAAGGTAGAGGAACCAGAGATCAAATCCACTGGATCAGATCCAACATCCACTGGATCATCAAAAAAGCAAGAGAGTTCCAGAAAAATATCTACTTTTGCTTTACTGACAATGCCAAAGCCCTTGACTGTGTGAATCACAACAAACTGTGAAAAATTCAAGAGATGGGAATACCAGACCACCAGACCTGCCTTCTGAGGTACGTCAGGGCTGTATATTGTCACCCTGCTTATTTAACTTGTACACAGAATACATTATGCAAAATGCCAGCCTGGATGAAGCACAAGCTGGAATCAAGATTGCTGGGAGAAATATCAATAACCTCAGATATGCAGATGACACCACCCTTATGGCAGAAAGTGAAGAAGAACTAAAAAGCCTCTTGATGAAAGTGAAAGAGGAGGGTGAAAAAGTTGGCTTGAAACTCAACATTCAGAAAACTAAGATCATGGCATCTGGTATCATCACTTCGTGGCGAATAGATGGGGAAGCAATGGAAACAGTGAGAGACTTTATTTTTTGGGCTCCAAAATCACTGCAGATGGTGACTGCAGCCATGAAACTAAAGATGCTTGCTCCTTGGCAGTAAAGTTATGGCCAACCAAGACAGCATATTAAAGAGCAGAGACGTTACTTTGCCAGCAAAGGTCCGTCTAGTCAAAGATACGGTTTTTCCAGTGGTCATATATGGATGTGAGAGTTTGACTATAAAGAAAGCTGAGTGCTGAAGAACTGATGCTTTTGAACTGTGGTGTTGGAGAAGACTCTTGAGAGTCCCTTAGACTGCAAGGAGATCCAACCAGTCCATTCTAAAGGGGATCAATCACTGAATATTCATTGGAAGGACTGATGTTGAAGCTGAAATTTCAACACTTTGGCCTCCTGATGTGAAGAACTGACTCATTGGAAAAGACCCTGATGCTGGGAAGATTGAAGGTGGAAGGAGAAAGGGATGACAAAGGATGAGATGGTTGGATAGCATCACTGACTCAATGGACGTGACTTTTAGTAAACTCTGGGAGTTGGTGATGGGCAGGGAGGCCTGGGGTGCTGCAGTCCATGGGGTTGCAAAGAGTTGGACATGAGACTGAGTGACTGAACTGAACTGATTCCAACAATGTTACTCTTAAGTGAGAAAGCTCTGAATGAATTTAGAGGTAATAATATTATTGACAACAGGAGCAATACAAGGAAAAATGTGAAGAAGTGGCAAAACTTGGTGATCAGATACAAAGGGTGAAGGAAAGATAGGAAGAGCCCAATTGTGGTGTACAGTTTATTTTCAGTATGGTATTTGGAAGTTATTGCCCACATTGATAGAAAAAGGGAAACTCAGGATGGGAAAAGAAAATTAACTCATTTTTATATGCTTTGAATATGAGGTGTCAAATTCAAGTCAAATTACGGATAATTTCATTATTGTTTGACAAACTTTTTAGTAGTTTATATTTGCATAGATTATTTAATCACCTTGCATTCTAGAATACAGTATGCTGTTGTAAAAGTTAATTTTGCTTTTGTAATTTTAAGTATTTTATGTTCTAGTAAACAGATTATTGTTGTTGCATGATATTTTAAGATGTAGTGCTTTGGTCTAAATTAGTTTGGGGTCATAATACACTTGTTATTAATAAAGGACAAGATATTGTTTAAACATTTGAGTTAATGGAGCATTGCATAGAAATGGTGTAATTGAATTGGCAAAGAGCTTTGCATAGTGCTCATTTATTTAGGGTATTTGGAAAGGTCATTTTTATGATCATTAATTATAGCACTTAAGCATAAATATCAGAAAAAGGTAATGAGATAAAATGTTTAGCCTGTAAGATAGTTACAGATACTATTTTCAAAAATAATACTATAATTCAGAAACCAGTAAACAAATTCATTGTAATGATTTAAAGGAGACTGAAATATTAATGAAAGAATTTAGTAGTTGTCTAGTCACAACTCTCCTTATGACCAGTACTAAAAGTCTGAGGTATATACTTCCATGTATTTTTGACTCGTCATATAAGTTTTTATGAATCTGTATATTTTGTAAAAGTTTGTTTTCACAAAAATAAGATCATATTATCAGTCATATCATTTTGCCACTTACACTTTTTACTTAAAAATGCATCATGAACATCCTTCCTTATGAAAACACATAGACCTCATTCATTTTTTTGCCATATGTGCATAACATTCCATTGTTGAATTATTCCTTTGTTGAGGATTGTTTGTTTAAAAGTTTTTAAAATAACCAAACAGCCTCTCGGTTATTTTAGTTATCAAAGTCATTTTTCTTTGCAAAATTAGATTTGCAGAATCAAAACATTAGCAAAAAAACTTTCTCTCTAATATTCAGCATTTCTTTCCTAATATTTAGCATTTCTAAAACTACTGTATGATAGCTATCAGAACTGTCCTGTTATTTTAATACTAGTTGGTTTTGTAAATTACTGTTTGTTAAGAACTTGTTGATAATAATAATGAAAGTCATGAATATATAAACCAATATGAAATACAACATTTGGACAGCAGCTCATATATGGCCACACAATTTTGCTTACACCCACCCCTCCCCTTTAGTCCACCTACCTCCCCGACCCGACCATTCTAAATGTCATGCATGTCGTCTCCCTGCTTTTTCTGTAGTGTTACTGCATCCATACATATTTCTTAAATCTTTGTTTTTAAGCTACATAAAAATGTGTTGGATTTAATTTTTTTCATTTTTGTCACTTGTAATTAACAAAATTCACTCATATTGTTGTGTGTTAAAGCATGTAATCAGATTTCTTCCAAATCAAATATTTTACAAAGTTTGCACAATATTCTTATCATTATTTCATTTTCTATAGAGAGCAAACCCCCGATATCTGTTTTGGTAAAAGTGTGTTGTTAAATTACAGTTTTCTTTCTTTTTTCCTTTAGCCTTCATTATCAAGCAATATGTTTTAGTGGTTAAAATCACCAACTTTGGAGCCAGATATCTAGGATTTCAATCTCAGATGTGCGACTTATTACTTAAATATGGCCGTATTTTACTAATCTAATTCTATAAAGCTTTTGCTTTTTGGTAGACAAATTTAAACTACCTTTATTTGTATATGAACCAGTTACTTGTTTTCCCCCTGGTTTTTGAAATGAACCAGTTATTTGTTTTCATTTTCAGGTCAGTCAGTTCAGTCGCTCAGTCATGTCCAACTTTGCGACCCCATGGACTGCAGCACGCCAGACCTCCCTATTCATCACCAACTCCCAGAGTTTATTCAAACTCATGTCCATTGAGTCGGTGATGCCATCCAACCATCTCATCCTCTGTTGTCCCCTTCTCCTCCCGCTTTTAATCTTTCCCAGCATCAGGGTCTTTTCAAATGAGTTAGCTCCTCACATCAGGTGGCCAAAGTATTGGAGTTTCAGCTTCAACATCAGTCCTTCCAGTGAACACTCAGGACTGATCTCCTTTAGGATGGACTGGTTGGACCTCCTTGCAGTCCAAGGGACTCTCAAAAGTTTTCTCCAGCACCACAGTTCAAAAACATCAATTCTTTGGCGCTAAGCTTTCTTTATAGTCCAACTCTCATATCCATACATGACCACTGGAAAAACCATAGCTTTAACTAGATGGACCTTTGCTGGCAAAGTAATGTCTCTGCTCTTTAATATGCTGTCTTGGTTGGTTATAACTTTCCTTTCAAGGAGTTAGTGTCTTTTAATTTCATGGCTGCAGTCACCATCAGCAGTGATTTTGGAGTCCAATAATATAAAGTCTGTCACTACTTCCACTGTTTCCCCATCTATTTGCCATGAATTGATGGGACTGGATGCCATGATCTTAGTTTTCTGAATGTTGAGTTTCAAGCCAACTTTTTCAGTCTCCTCTTTCACTTTACCAAGAGGCTCTTTAGTTCTTCTTTACTTTCTGCCATAAGGGTGGTGTCATCTGCATATCTGAGGTTATTGATATTTCTCCCAGCAATCTTGATTCCAGCTTGTGCTTCATCCAGATCAGTGTTTCTCATGTTGCACTCTGCATATAAGTTAAATAAGCAGGGTGACAATATACAGTCTTGACGTACTCCTTTCCTGATTTGGAATCAGTCTGTTGTTCCATGTCCCATTCTAACTGTTGTTTCCTGACCCGCACAAAAATTTAATTAACTGTGTATGTTAGTTCCTTAGTCTCTATATATTGTGGATTACTCATCTATAAAGTGGAATTAATAATAGTACTTACTTTATATGCCTCTGTTAAATAAGTTGGGCTTCCCTGGTGGTTCAGTGGTAAAGAACCTGCCTGCCAGTACAGGAGATATGGTTTCCACTCGTGAGGCAGGAAAATCCCCTGGAAAAGGAAAATGCAGCCCACTCCAGTCTTTTTGTGTGGCAGATCTCATGAACAGAGGAGCTTGGTAGACTACAGTCCATGGGGTTACAAAAGAGTGGGATATGACTTAGTGATTAAACAAAAGTTAGATAAGTTAATATAAATAAATTTGTTAGAAATGAAAAGTTGACCCATAAAGAAGGAAGGAGTTTGAGGTGCTGGCTCCCCTCTTCAGTGTAAAATCTGCATGTACCTTGACAGCTGGCTCTCTATATCTGTGGTTCTGTGTCTTCAGATCTGCAGATCATAGTCCCATAGTACATATTTATTGAAAAACATCCATGTATAAGTCAACCC
This sequence comes from Nanger dama, assembly GCA_917880005.1. Classification (NCBI taxonomy): domain Eukaryota; kingdom Metazoa; phylum Chordata; class Mammalia; order Artiodactyla; family Bovidae; genus Nanger; species Nanger dama. The sequence goes on from CAKJTW010000002.1 coordinate 37,055,689, forward strand.
ACACAGTTCAAACCAATGCTGTTCATGGATTATCTCTACTTGATTTATAATAGACAATATACATTGTGTTATTTGTATTTCATATTAATTTGATCTCTTTTTTTTTCTATTTCCTTACTTTTGCTGATTTTTCTGTTCTTAAGTCATCCCACAACACTTTGAATTTAGAATTTGTACTAAGTATATTTTTCCTTTCTTAATGTGTTTATTTTAACAGCAATATATATGCATACCTATACTATTTTAAAGGAATATAATAATTGTAACCTTTTTGCACTAAGCTACGTCACATATCCCAATTCCTTCTTAGCACACTGAAATTTTACAGAGGGATTATACCACATTTCACTGTCTCCAGCAGTATATGAGAGGTTCAGAAGCCCCACATTATATTACCATGCCTAGTTATTTTCAGTATTTTTCATTTTATCCATTTGGGAGGATATATAGTTAAATTTCATTGTGTTTTAATGTGCATTTCCTAGATTATTGGTAATTTTTGGTACTGTTTCCTGTGTTTATGCCTTTGAATTTTGCCTTTTGTGAGGTATTCAAATCTCCCTTATTTTTATTATTATCTTATTTCTTATTTGCAGTGGTTAATGATATAATCTGTATATAAGTCCTTTGTTTATATTTATTTCAGATATCTCTTCCTTTTCCCATAATAATGTTGTTTGGTGAACACAGTTCAAAGTCTTGGTTTACTCAAATGAATAGTCTTTTTGGTTAGTTTTTTTGTGTGTCCTAAAGTCCTTTCTCAAACAAAAACCAAGGTCATGAATATATTCTGATATATCATCATTTAAAAGACAGATGAAACATGTTTGAGATCTTTCCCTTTTTTAAATTCTTAGAAAAGTTTTGAGAAAGTAGTGCTGTTTCTTCTTTAAATACTTAGTCCTGTTTGCTGGTGAAGCCCTTTGAGGCTGGGTTTTGGGGGAAGAATTGATTAGAGTTCAATTTTTTTAAGTTAGGTGGCTGTTAGACTTTCTAATTCTTCACGGGTCAGTTTTGGTAAGTTGTGTTTTTTAGAAATGTTCTAGAAAACATTTCTTAATTTGTTTGTATCAAGTTGTTTATAATATATTCTTAATGTTTATTTTCCCCTTTTTAAAACAATTACTCCAGAATTGAATTTTAAATTTGAATTTTGTATATTTTTTTTGTTCTAAGGATTTTTTTTTTCTTATGTGTATATTGTTTATTCAATGTTTTCATTCCATCCGATGTTTTCATTCCAGTGTGGAATTCTTTCTTTCTTTCATTATTTCAGCCTACACAGAGTCACCTGTTCTAACTTACTGTCAACCTGACTCCTTCAAGCCACAGTACTTCCTCAATTGTGTTCTTGTTTACCTTACTATTAACCAGTGAGATGTTTAATTTTGTAGCACCCAGGCTGGACAGAACTTTGGAGGCTATCTCAGGTGGAAATATTGACAGGCCCTGGTAACCAACCATTCAATTTTGTTTCTATGATTTTTGACTGTTTTGGATAGCTAAATCAAATAGGATTTATACTTTTGTGGCTGGCTCATTTCTAGTCGTCATACTATCCTCAAGATTCATCCATATCAGAGCATGTAATAATTTCCTTTTTAAAGATGAGTAACCCATTTTCTCTATATACCACGTTTCATTTATCTATTTATCTATCAATAGATATTTGAGTTGCTTCCACCTTTTGGTTATTGTAAATAATGCTGCAGTGAACATGAGTGGGCAAATATTACTTCAAGACCCTGCTTTTAATTCTTTTGGATATATACTGAGATGTAGAATTGCTGGATCATTTTGTAGTTCTGTATATAAATTTTTGAGGTACTTTTATACCATTTCCCATAGCGGTTGCACCCCATTTTATAATCCTACCATCAGTTCATGAAGGTTCCAGTTTCTCCGCATCCTTATCAACACTTATTATTTTATATTCTTTTCAATACTAGTCATCCTAATGGGTTTGAAATGATATCTCATTGTCGTTTTGATTTGCATATCTCTAATGATAAGTAACACTGACCATCTTTTTATTTGCGGTTGTCCATTTTTTGCCTTTGGTAAAATGTCTATTCAAGTCCTTTCCCCATTTAAAAAATCAGGTTATTTTTATTGAGTCATGAAAGTGAAAGTTGCTTGGTTGCGTCTGACTCTTTGCGACCCCATGGACTATATAGTCCATGGAATTCTCAAGCTGAATACTGGAATGGGCAGCCATTTCCTTCTCCAGGGGATCTTCCCAAGCTAGGGATCGAACCCAGGTCTCCTGCAATTGCAGGTGGATTCTTTACAAGCTGAATCACAAGGGAAACACAAGAATTCTGGAGTGGGTAGCCTGTCCCTTCTGCAGGGTATCTTCTCAACCCAGGAATCAAACTGGGGTCTCCTGAAGTACAGGTGGATTCTTTACCAATTGAGCTATTAGGGAAGCCCTTATTGAGTTATAAGAAAAAAAATATATATATTTTTATATATTTGTATATGTGTAGTGGTATTACCTCCGTAGCTCCTCATCAGATATGATTTGCAAGTATTTTTTCCCATTGCAATTTCACTCTTTTGGTTGTGTTCTTTAATGCACATACATTTTAAAGTTTGAAGTCACATTTGTCTGTTTTTATTGTATTTATTCCCTGCATTTTGGTGTCATATCCAAATAATCACTGTCAGACCCACTGTGATGGAGCCTTTCCTGTGTTTTCTTTTAGGTGTTTCAAAGTTGTTTTAGATCTTAATCCATTTTGAGTTAACTTTTATATATGATGTAAGATGAAGTCCAATTTTACTCTTTTGCATGGACATATCTAGTTGTCCCAACACCATTTGTTGAAGAACCTATTCATTCTTCATGGACTGTCCTTAGCACACTTGTCAAACATCATTTGACCATATATGTAAAGGTTTCTTTCTTGGTACTTTATTCCATTGGTATTTATGCAGGTCATGCTATGGACATTCTTAGTGTTTTCTCGACGTATGTTTTCCTTCTTAGGTATCAGGATTATAATTGCAGGGTCATAGGATAAGTACATGTGTAATTTAAAAATTGCCAGATAGTATTCTGAAGTGGCTGAGACAATATTTGGTATTATCAGTCTTTAAGTTTTAGCCATTTTGTTAAGGTAGAGTCACTTTTTAAAATCTTTTGACTGAATTGTTATTTAAGGATTAATTTGAGATAACTTTAAGTCCTTTGATATGTGTTCATTTTTGTTTTTATTCTTCCCACTAGAGTATAAACTTTATTAGATGCTATTTGCTGCTTAATTTCTGATGTTTGCTGACACTGAGCAGGTACTCAATGAACGTTTATTTTGAATGAATGACATGAGTGAACAAATAATCAAAACATGAATATTTACCTTTTTCCTGATAATGCTGGAATTTGTATACATCAGATATATCTAAGATCTTCTCCAGGGTCAAATAATTAGTCATGAATATTTTGGTGGATGGGCTTCCCAGGTGGCACCAGTGGCAAGAACCGGCCTGCCAATGCAGCAGATGTAAGTGATGCAGTTTCAGTCCCTGGGTTGGGAAGATCCCCTGGAGAAGGGCATGGCAATCCACTACAGAATTCTTGCCTGGAGAATCCCAGGGACAAAGGAGCCTTGTAGTGACTTAGCACAGCACAGCACATTTTGGTGGTTGACTCACCTTTAGGAAAAATATGGCAGGACAAAATGTTAGGAATCTATATTCAGTTTGTCAGATGCCCATAGTCTCCCAGTGAGCTATATTTTAAAACCTAACTGCTTAGTAATATTAAAAGGCAGGGTAGTTTTAGAAATTAGGAAACACAGTTCATCTGTAGAAACATTGTTCAAGGACTTTAGTTTCATTTTTTACAACCATAGAGTTGCTACTAATTTTAAGGAAATGAATTATTTTTGTAATACAGGTTTATATTCTGTCTAATCCTTGTGATACAACTGACTCTTGATTGTTGTAGTATTGATGATTTGACTTATGAACTATCCAGGACCTTTTATTTCTTTTACCTCTTTGCTTTGATCCACTTTCCTGTTCTAAATACTTTCACCAAACAATTATCAGAAAAATTAGCAGAGAAAAATAAGAGAGTAGAGGAATAAATTAAAGGAGAAGGAAATAGAACAAACACTCAAGCTGCCTATGAAATTTTTTCCATTAGCACAAATAATCAAGAATTTAGAAGTGACTTTTATAGGAGGACTTAAACTGGTTGCCATAATAATCCCTAATGTTTTAGCAATTTTAATGCTGTATTTATATATAAACAAACATAATCAAAGTAATCAGGTATTTTATATAATCAAGTACTACAAAATTTACATCAACATTTGAATTTCTGGGTTTGAAAAGCCATCTGTTGCTATATGGATTCATTTTCTTTTGGTGTTCTTTAGATGTTGCATAACAAAAAATATATTTGTTTTCTCTACTTTATGAAGCTTTATCCTATAAAATATAATTTCTCTGCAATGAGATTAGATGCAGTTAGCAGCTTGAGGACCCAATTTACCTACTGATAAAAGCCTAAGTTCTCCTTGATTTGTTTCTATTTTCTCCCCAGTGGTTAATACACATTTTGAATAGTCGTGGCCATTAAAGTAAGACTTATATACGGTTTTGTTAGTGCAATATATGAAAATGTGACCATTATATTACTATGAATAATAGTAATGCTTATGATAATGTGGTGTAAGACTTTCAAATAAATTTTTTGTCCGTATATTTCATATTGGGAGCAGTTGTAAAAGTATTAAATATTTTTGGCCTTCCTGTTCTGTGCAGTATTTTGAGTCACATCCAATTTAATGACTCTATATTATTATATTCTTCCCTCACCAGAAAGTGAAATAAAGAAAACTACTCCACCCTTTCATAACTACAGCGACATGAATGAAACTCTCAATATAAAGGAAGAAAGAGTTTTAGGATACACTTCAAAAAATATATCTTTGGAAGATAAAAGAAGTCAATTGCATTCCAGGAGAAAACGTTTTTATCATATCCAAGATACGTGGAAGTTATGGTTACAGCTGACTCTAAAATGGTTCATCATCATGGACAGAACTTGCAGCACTATGTACTAACTCTGATGTCAATTGTAAGTAAACTTAACAGGTCCTTTGTAGTTTCTAAAATGTTTTACATAATATTTTTTCACATTTAATTAAAAATTTCCCCAAATTTTAGATGTAAGCAAATTGTTTACATTTAAGCCAAAATATCTGAATGAAATTTAAATATATAGATGTATATAGCAAGTGTTCCATTCTGTTACTTGGACAATTTTTAAAAATCTAAAAACCTTTTAAACAAACCACTTACAGAAAGTTCGTCACTCTTGACTTCATCATGTGAATGGCTTCTGCCCCCTAGTGACAGAATTGATCTTTTGCCCTTTGCATCTGAATTTTTAATATTGTTTCTGTATAGAAAGAGGGAATACTAATTTTACTACTATTGCATTCACCAAATCAAATTGGGACACATATTATAAGTTATAAAAGTACTTATGGTAATAAAAGGAGCTCTATTATTAATAGAGCTGCTTTAACAAACTTGGGATGTAAGACGAATCTTAAGATCATGGCATTAGATCTCATCACTTCATGGCAAATAGTAGGGAAAAATAGAAACAGTGGCATATTTTATTTTCTTGAACTCCAAAATAATTGGAGGATGACTGTAGCTTTGAAATTAAAAGATATTTGCTCCTTGGAAGAAAAGCTATGACAGACCCAGACAGTGTATTAAAAAGCAGAGACTTTTTAATCTTTTTATCACTTTGCTAACAAAAGTCCATAAAGTCATAGCTATGGTTTTTCAGTAGTCATGTATGGATGTGGGAGTTGGACCATAAAGTATGAGTGCTGAAGAACTGATGCTTTCAAACTGTGGTGCTGGAGAAGATTCTTGAGAGTCCCTTGGATAGCAAGGAGATCAAACCAGTCAATCCTAAAGGAAATTAACCTTGAATATTCATTAGAAGGACTGATGATGAAGCTGAAGCTCCAATATTTGGCCATCTGATATGAAGAGCCAACTTGTTGGAAAAGACTCTGATGCTAAGAAAAATTGAGGGCCAGAGGAAAAGAGGGTGACAGAAGATGAGATGGTTGGATGGCATCATGGACTCAACAGTCATGAGTTTGAGCAAACTCAGGGAGTGAGTGAAGGACAGGGAAGCCTGGTGTGCTCTAGTCCATGGGATCGCAGAGTCAGACACAAGAGTCAGTCAGACAGAGTTAGTCAGCTACTTAGTGACTGAACAGCAACAGTGAACAGGAAGATCACAGTAGCTATAAGAACTTTTGATCTGATGTTAGCGTCTCTGCTGAGCAGTGGTGGTGGCACGGATTTCTACTGCTAGTGAAGAGCACCAGTTCTGTGTTAGCGGTAGCACTCTGTATACGTTAAAGTACATAGGCACACACAGATGCATGTGTGGGCTTCCCTGGTGGCTCAGATGGTGAAGACTCTGCCTCCAGTGCAGGAGACCCAGGTTTGATTTCCGAGTGGGAAAGATACCTTGGAGAAGATCCCCTGGAAAAGGGAATGGCTATCCACTCCAGTATTCTTGCCTGGAGAATTCCATGGCCAGAGGAGGCTGGTGGGCTTCAGTCCATGGGGCCTCACAGAGTCAGACACAACTGAGGGACTAACACACACACACACAAATATATACACACATGTACCTACTGTCTGGGACATTACTGGATTAAGTCCTGTTCTTTTGAAGTAATTGCTAAAAGCACCTCTTTCATGCTCAGGAGTATCTTGGCTTAGCTGATGAAATTCATAGTTTCCTCTATTTATACACATTCAGGGTATTGGATCATATCTCATATTCACAGGGAGGGAATTCAGATCTGCTTGGCCGAAAAGATGGGACCTGAACACATCTATTATAAATTTCACTTAGCAAGAACTCTCTGATCAACTTCACTGTGACTGAAAAGATCCTAAGACCTTGTTATTTTCCTTACATATAGCATTTTTTCTTAAGTTCTTATATGTGGTAGGAATACATTGCTTCTGCTGCCTAAGCAATATCTGGTATGAAATGAGCACTCAATAGTAAAAGAATAAGTAAATAAATGATTAACACTTTTTTTCAGAATAAGTGACAGTATAATGGGCAACAAACATATCACCTAAAATGATGATTTGAAATTTGTGCAGTGTAGATGTGTTTTATTTACTTGAATTGAATTTTTAAAGTGACAACACAGCTCTACATACAGATTTGTCCTGATTACTTTTTAACCTCTGAATCTGAAGTAACTATCTAGATGTATGTAATTATCTAGATGTATGATTATTTAGATACTGATGTGGCATGCTCCAGAGAATTCAATGGCACCCCACTCCAGTACTCTTGCCTGAAAAATCCCATGGATGGAGGAGCCTGGTAGGCTGCAGTCCATGAGATCACGAAGAGTCGGACACGACTGAGCAACTTCACTTTCACTTTTCACTTTCATGCATTGGAGAAGGAAATGGCAACCCTCTCCAGTGGGTTCTTGCCTGGAGAATCCCAGGGACGGTGGAGCCTGGTGGGCTTCAGTCCATGGGGTTGCACAGAGTCGGACACGACTGAAGCGACTTAGCAGCAGCAGCAGCAGTGGCATGCTCATTGTGAAGGGATTCTAATGAGAACATTGACATGGATGATGCTGATTGATGTATAGGAAATTATATCATTTATATGGAACAGTGTGGGTTAAGAAAAGGCAGAGGAACCAGAGATCAAATAGCCAACATCCGCTAGATCATGGAAAAAGCAAGAGAGTTCCAGAAAAACATCTATTTCTGCTTTATTGACTATGCCAAAGCCTTTGACTGTGAGGATCACAATAAACTGTGGAAAATTCTGAAAGAGATGGGAATATCAGACCACCGAACCTGCCTCTTGAGAAATCTATGCAGGTCAGGAAGCAACCGTTAGAACTGGACATGGAACAACAGACTGGTTCCAAATAGGAAAAGGAGTGCATCAAGGCTGTATATTGTCACCCTGCTTATTTAACTTCTATGCAGAGTAAGTACATCATGAGAAATGCTGGACTGGAAGAAACACAAGGTGGAATCAAGATTGCCAGGAGAAATACCAATAACCTCAGATATGCAGATGACACCACACTTATGGCAGAAAGTGAAGAAGAACTAAAAAGCCTCATGATGAAAGTGAAAGAAGAGAGTGAAAAAGTTGGCTTAAAGCTCAACATTCAGAAAATGAAGATCATGGCATCCGGTCCCATCACTTCATGAGAAATAGATGGGGAAACAGTGTCAGACTTTATTTTTTTGGGTTCCAAAATCATGACTGCAGCCATGAAATTAGAAGACGCTTACTCCTTGGAAGAAAAGTTATGAGCAACCTAGACAGCATATTCAAAAGCAGAGACATTACTTTGCTGACTAAGGTCCGTCTAGTCAAGGCTATGGTTTTTCCTGTGGTCATGTATGGATGTGAGAATTGGACTGTGAAGAAGGCTGAGGGCTGAAGAATTGATGCTTTTGAACTGTGGTGTTGGAGAATTCTCTTGAGAGTCCCTTGGACTGCAAGAAGATCCAACCAGTGCATTCTGAAGGAGATCAACCCTGGGATTTCTTTGGAAGGAACGATGCTAAAGCTGAAACTCTGGTATTTTGGCCATCTCGTGCGAAGAGTTGACTCATTGTAAAAGACTCTGATGCTGGGAGGGATTGGGGGCAGGAAGAGAAGGGGATGACCGAGGATGAGATGGCTGGATGGCATCACGGACTCGATGGACGTGAGTCTGAGTGAACTTCGAGAGATGTTGATGAAGAGGGCAGCCTGGTGTGCTGTGATTCATGGGGTCGCAAAGAGTTGGACATGACTGAGTGACTGAACTGAACTGAAACTTGGAAATTTTATATGGTTGAAGATGATATTCATTAAGAAAATTGGGAAGGTGATAGAGAGTGAAGAAAATTACTAGATTTTATAAGTACAGCAGGTTTTGATGTTAAATGACAACTCCCATATCAGTGCTTTGGAAATACTGACTCTAAGAGGTAAAGGAACACTAAAGTAATTTTTGAATAACTACATATAATTTTAATGATGGTACCATCCTCAGAAAAGTTTTGTCATATATATTTTATGATTAAAATCATTATAATCACAGTATCAATTAGAAGATATTGTTATGTACCTTGTGAAGTTGTCCATGGGGTTTTAAAACCAGAGTTCATCAATGACAAAGTCAACCTTCTGCCATCATGGGAAGTAAATCTGGTTCTGAGATTGCTTGAAATCACAGACCAATGCATGCACGTACCATTCCCTTGATGTTTAATTCCATTAGGAGAGCCCATTTCAGTTAAGATGAAGTGTTCGTAGATGCTGTCAGTTAATTTGTGTTTCGCTTTCGTTCATAGTGAAATACTGCCACAGTTGAGGAATAGGGGGATATTCCAAATATAGATGTTGTTGTTTAGTCCGACTCTTTTGCAACCCCATGGCCCATAGGAGGAAAATTTTAGGAGGATAAATCTCCCTTTTGAGGTAGTTTTGGTTTTATACATACTTTCCTTCCTCTTCAGAGGTCCGATTTCAGATGACTTCAGATTACCTGGGTTTTCTGTTTTCTCTGTTCCTTTTTTCTTCCATTAAATGTTTAAATAAGGATATAGGAAAGTCAGCAGACTATGATTTTGGACATGCATTGTTATTTTAGTAGTAACAATAGTGGCTGTAGCTATATTTGTAGATGTAAACCATATTAAAGGAAAAGAGAAACTTGGAGAAAGAGTCAATAGACTTGTTTTGCTTGGGAATCTTAGTTTTAGTATTAAAAATCTTATATCCCTGGAAATCCCTCAGTCCTGAGCAGACAGGGACAGTTGGTCACATTACATGGAGGCTTGTCAACTATCCTTGTTTCATCTGCACTTGTGAAGTCCATTTCCAGATTGCTCTAAAGAAGTAAGAGGAATGCTGTCTCCCCAAAACTGTCTCCAAATGTTGCCAGTTGAAGAGGAAGCCATTCAAGTTTTGTGTATGTCCTGAGTTTTAAAGAGACATTAACTGTATTTATTCAGACACACTTGGCGTGTTGGTAATATTTTTGGTCATAGTAACTTAGGAAAAGACAAGAACATGTGATATACACTTGGAATATGATTGAGAGTCATTTAAAGAAAAGTTCAAAGTGACGAAAGAGATTTTGTGTTGAGCTCCAGATATAGGGAGGGAGACTGCCGAATGCCTTCAGTACTGAGCAGATAGACTGTATACATACTTTAGAGAGGGGATTATCTACCTTTACTCATCCCATACAAAGTAAACAATTCTGCTGTCTTCTCAAACTTTTCCTTTTCTTTCAACAGTTTAACAATGGCTGAGTGCAGTGGATATAGAAATAATGTGTGATTTAATTCACCTTTTAGAGTGCTTTACTCATGTTGTAAAAATAGCTTAGTGATCTCTATTCAAAGAGTTTCTAGAAATAACATTAAAATTACCTGGGAAAAACACATTTGTGGTGTATAGTGTACCTAATGAAATAAGTGTGTGTTAAATGAGCAGAGATATTCAGCTTTTCGCTACTCTAAAATTTTTCCTTAGAGAATTTGGTGATATTTTCAGGTTAAAATAGCATTTAAAATTCATTATTAAACTATTAAGTAGTATTTAAATTAGCAAAATTACTTTTTTCAGCACATTTATTTTGATATGCAATGACTTACTGTTTAACAAACCTTGAAAATATTGTCAGAAGCCTCCACACTCCTTTTGTTTACAAAGTTTGATTTGATAATATTCACCTTGTTACAGATGTAATAATGTAAATCTCAAGAGCATCATTTGTCAGGAATTAGCCCTATTTTAAAAACACAGTTGCTATTAGAGGCAGTTATCAACTAGAAAGTTTCACCTACATTACATTGCCTTAATATCATTGCTCTCAATTCTTTGAGTTGTCTTTACTGATGTTATTTAGGATGGGGAAAATTTTCAACCACATTAGAATAAAAACTAAAAATGATTTGCTTTCGTACATCACATTCAACCATTTTATGTTACCTTTTCCTTCAACTCAGTGCTCTACCTGTTCTTAATTCTTTGCATATATTTTCTTTGGACATATGTAGAATGTCATTTTCTAACTTAAAAACAACATCTTTCTGATGAGTAAGGATCTATGTAACAAAATCTGTTCACTTTGCCAAAATCAGTTTTTTATAGATAACTTCAAAGGTGAAGGTGGTCAGAAGGTGCAAATAGCCAGTTATAAGATAAATAACTCCTGGGGATGTAATGTACAGCACGGTGGCTGTAGTTAGCAACACTGTATTTTGTATTTGAAGTTGCTAAGAGAGTAGATCTAGAAAGTCCCTATTAGAAAAAAACAACAACAACGACTATATATGGTGATGAATGTTAACTAAACTTATTGTAGTGGTCATTTGTAATACACACATGCACACACACATACACACATATATCAAATCATTGTATACCTACAACTAATACACTGATATATGTCAATTATCTTAATTTTTACAATGGCTTTTTAAAAAACGGTGATCTCTAAACATGCCACATATGAACATTTGCTGAAGCTGAGTTTCAAAACAGTGGTCAGTCTATAGAGATACAATTTGCTTCATACTTTGCACAAACTGTATGTTGCCTGAGATCTTCTTAAAATATTTAAACAATTTATAGCGTTTCTTTTCCTTTTGCTAGTTATCTATGAAGCAATGTTTACTATTTTATGAGGCCTGTAAAGCAATATGAATTCTATATGCCAGGGGGGGAAAAAATCACTTACAGGATAAAAGATTGAACACATTTTAATTGGATCAACAAAAGTTCAAATGCATAGCACTCTAAAAGGAGTGACTACAATTATGTATAATAATCTTACATGGTTTTATAGAACAGAAAATATACCTTAGTAATCTGATCTAGTGTTTTCTACAGTATAGTCTCTGGGGTGGGATACTAGTCTTGTGGTTTGTTGATGGAGGGGAAAAGAGAATTTGGCCAGGCAGTTGAGTGAGATGCTGCATATAATAAATAACATTTAACATTTATGCATGTCAAGGCTAGTCAAGACTTAGCCTAATCAAGACTCCAGGAAGAGTTATCCGTGGAGTTATCCACTCTAAGAGTTATCCACTCCAAGATATCCATGAAGATATCTTTTTACTCAACTTTTCTCCAATTGTAGAATAATTTTTTTCTTTAAAACGAATGTTCTCACACCCTTTTCCCAACAGCTTCTGGTGAATACTAATCTAATACACCAGGGCATTGTGATCAGGGTGCTTGGTGCTCAGTGTGGTGGAGGGTATTGAGACAAAAGTAGATGAATCTATTTCCAGAACTGGACAACGAGTCTGTAACTAGAAAGAGCCAGAGCTGAAATCTAGGTCTCCTGTTTGCGTAGGACTTCTGAGGCCATGGTCAAGTAACTAGCAGGACCGTGTCAGGGTGGGACATGAATCACGTCAGGCCCTAAAATAACGTTTGTGCCAAGAGCTATTTAGGAAGTGCTTAGGGTAGAGTGCTGAAATTTCATCAGACAAAGTAGTCAGAGCTGAAGCTAGACTACCTCGGGTGGAAATTACTCTGTTGCTCCCAGCCACCTAAGCTTGAGTGTGTTATAAATTTCTCTGTACCTTAATTTTCTTATACATAAAATGGACACAATAGTTTCCAGCTCATAAAATTTGTTGTGAGAATTATTAAATGAATTAATACATTCAAAACTTAGATCACATCTGACACACAGTAAATATTCAATAAATATTATTTCTAGTTATGTATTTATGGGAAGTTAATGATACCCTATCATTATGGTAGCCTATTATGGGGTGGTAGTTTTAGATATAAGAGAAGCATGTTGTCATGATAATTAGAAAAGCTTCTGAAATAACAAGTAGGCCTTCTGATCACTTACCTGCCTGATTCACCATTCAGCTTAACTGAACAGTTATTCAATAAAAGCACCTCTAAATATCCAAATACTGTAAAAATATATATGTATAGGGTGGGAGCACATAGATTATAAAGGTCAATACATAAAACAGTAAGAAATAAGTGTCTACAATTAAAGCAAAATGACCTTGAAGAGACATGCCATTTAATTTTAATTAATTTTTATTGGAGTGTATTTGCTTTACACTGTGTTAGTTTCTGTCGAGCAACAATGTGAACCAGCTGTCTGTATACATACATCCCCTCCCGAGAGCCTCCCTCTCCACCTCCACCATCCCACTCTTCTAGGTTGTCACAGAGCACTGAACTGGACTCTCTATGCTATACAGCATCTTCCCACTAGCTTATCTGTTTTACACACGGAAGTGTATATAGAAACATGGCATTTTAGTGTTTCTATATACACTTACAAAATACCATCCTGAGGATTTTTTTGGGGGTATGTATGAATAATTATTTAAACTAAACCATCTGTGTCTTTTACCCCGGAAGATCGATTTTTTTGTGGTATTAGGTAAGCCAGTAGATATTTAAGAAATATTGAAAGAGATAAAACTGTGAAGCTTTCGGATCCTTTGCTTTCAATTTGCCATTCTATGATAACTAATTTGAAACACATGAACTAGAATAAACATTATATATAACATATGCCTTTTCTTCTGAATGTAGTAATAGTAGCTGTCATTGATCACTGTGACCCAGACCCTGATCTAAATGCTTTTCTTTACAAGAACTAGTGCTCTTTATTTTTATTGTTGTTGCTTTTGTTTGTTTGTTTTTAATTAGAGTATAATTGCTTTATGAGGCTTTGTTGGTTTCTGCTGTACAATGAAGTGAATGGGCTATATGTGTGTAGGTATCGCCCCTCCCTCGTGAGCCTCCCTCCTACCCCTCTAGGTCATCGCAGAGCACTGAACTGAGCTCCTCGTGCCAGACAGCAACTGGCCACTCGCTATCTGTTTTACACGAAGTGTGTGCTTGTCCAGTACCGCTCTCTTAATTTGTCTCACCCTCTCCTCTCCATTGCCCCCTCCCATGTCCACAAGTCCCTTCTCTATGTCCATGTCTCTATACCTGCCCTGAAAACAGGTTCATCAGTGCCTTTTTCTAGTGATCTAAATGCTTTCTGTACACCATCACATTTAATCTTTATAGTAGCCTGGTAATTACGTGTTTTCAACAACTGGCAGTTAACATTGGAATTAAAATGACTATTTCATCACGTTGCCCACCTTGCATAATTACCTGAATTTTTATTTTTTTCTAAAGTTAAATTTTAAAAGAAAATTTGCTGAAGTAATATATTTTAAAAAACATAGTATCAGAACACTGGGAACGTGTTTCTAAATTCTAGCTGGTTGCTTGGTCACTTGTCAGTCAAGGTGCCACATCTGTTTTCTTCTGAAACTGAAAACATTTTGTGATTATTTTATAGTTTATATTATATATCCAGATTGTCATTTGTAGGCAGCACATTTCAGGCAATGCATAGAGAAATTAGCCATTTAGATAGCTCACAGTGCCTAAGCTTTTAGCTCTGGAGGACCAGGAATGCATGCTGGCCAGTGCCAAGTCTTCACAATTGGCTTTCATTAAAAGAGCCTTTGTGCTTACCTTTGAGGTGCTTTGTTTACCTTCTAGTTTGACTTAGGGAAACATCTACTTTTAACCTCACACGGTCAGAGGATAACTCAGAAGGCACACATGGGTATACTTTGATTTTTACAGTAGATGCTCAATTTTCCAGGTAACTCTCTATGTATTAGTTCAGATTAGCCATAGATTTTTCCACCGCTGCCATTTTAAAGTGAGCAATACTGCAATACTAGCCGACCAGTTTGAAATTGCCAGTCATCTGCCTGTCTCTGTTTAACTGAACTCTTAACTCCACTAGGGTGACCATCACTCTTGCCAAAAAATGCTAGAACAAAAGGCATCACTGCAGGTAGAGGTGGTCAATCTGTATTTGTGGTAGTACAGTTAAAACAATAGGAAAAATGCTAGAAACTTTAAGCTCATGCTGACCTACAGGGTCAGCATTTCCAGAGATGCTTTTGGGTCTGTTTCTGAAGGTTCTCATGTTATTCATTATGTTGAAGCAACTTTGGCTGATAGGATCAGAGCTCCACTACTGTTACTTCTAGGAAACTGTAACCTCCACAAGGTCAGGGACCATCTTCTCTTCCCTGTCTCTGGGTCTGTCGCCAATAAAGGAAGGAATATTTGCTGAATATTAATTAAATAAATGAAAGAAGTAGCACCTCCTGAAGGAACTGCTGTCTTGGTTTGGGCAGTGGTCAGGAGATGGTGAACCACATTCAGAAGCAATTTTCATGGCATGGGTGGCCGAGCTCCAGAAAGGTGTATCTCTACAGAAATCCTAGGCGGAGGTGTTGGTCATGGAATACACTCTTGCTCTCTGGCAGCCTCCGTGGTGGCTGTAAGAGGAGGCTATTAATTGGTGAATTGTACAACACTTTGACTATGAGTCACAAACTGAGCCCATGCAGAGTCCCTTATAGAATTGCTTTCTCCAGTTTTGGAGAGTGAAAGACCAGATTGTGACCTATGACTTATGTGGCTCTTTGCTTACTCGATGGACATGAGTTTGAGGAAGTTCCAGGAGTTGGTGATATACAGGGAAGCCTGGTGTGCTGCAGTCCATGGAGTCACAAAGAGTTGGACATGACTGAGTGACTGAACTGAACTGATGACTCTTTGTGATTCTTGATGAATTTGTCTCCATGGATTCTAATGGTGCTAAGCAATTAAAAACCATAAGCATATTCAGAATTGAAAATACCCAGTCATGGCAAGAAAGATTAGGTAAAACTACCAAAGAATAGGTAAAATTTATGTGTTTATTTTTATGGAGTATTTTGGTCACATAAATTGTGGATTGTGACGCGGAATAGAGTGAATTTTTGCTGAATCATCTAGAACAGTATTTCCAAGCCCCAATCCATGTTCAGATGCCTTGAAGATCTTATTAAACAAAAGGTTCTGACTCACTTGTCCAGGTAGGGCCTGAGAGTTTGTATTTCTAATCAGCTCTAGGTGATATGGATGCTGCTGATCAGTGGATTAATCTCAGTAACAAGATTAAGGATACTGTTTCTCAAACTTGGCTTCACATTGGAATCAGAAAAATGCCAGGGAGTTTTAAAAGATACTGATGCCTGTGTCTCAACCTTAGAGCTTCTGATTGCATTGATGAAGGGGGATGTGGCCTGAGCTTTAAGGTTTATGAAAAGCTCCCTAGGAGATACCAGTGTGCAAATGAATTGGAGAACTGATGCTGTCAGATTGGTTTTAATTTCCTTTTGAGAAAAAAATATTGATTTTAGGCATCAAATCTTATACTTTTTCCTTGCAGGTTGCAGCAATCTACAAAGACTCAAGTATTGGGAATCTTATAAACATAGTAATTGTAAAATTAGTTATAATTCATGATGAGCAGGTAAGAAACAGTTCTAAAACTAATATTCCTAGTTGTAGTAGGCTCTTAGGAGGAATATATGTATGTAAATCATGAAATGGGATAATTGAAAAACATGTTAAAAATCTTGATTCAGAAAGGAATGAGGTTGACTTTTTCCATCATGATGGAAATGAAATGACAACAGAGGAAGTCATAGCGAGTAATAAACAATTTAAAAGTTAAGGTTGAAAATAATCAGATATTCACTTTTTATAATTCTACTGTTAAATTTAAAATATGATTATTTTTAGAAGTTAGTTTTTGATCTGAAATATTGGATGCTTACATTGAGAAGCATCTAATTCAATTCTGTTTTGATCACAACATTTTAAGGATTGCTAAAATACGTTTGAGGTATGAGGGAGCAATGAAGTGACTTCTTCATTTGCCTATAAAAATGCTATTTAATGAACTGCATACACACTGACAAGTTTGAAAGGGAGAGGGCGTGAATGTTTTGATGTAGTGTTGAATTGCTGATTTTTGTGTGTGTAGGAAGGACCAGTCATCAGTTTTAATGCAGCTACCACATTACGCAACTTCTGTTTATGGCAACAAACTCAGAATGTTCTTGACGATGCCCACCCATCCCACCATGATACTGCTGTTCTTATCACAAGGTACAGTTCTAGAAATAACCCTTCCATGAAATTGTTTACCCTTTCTCTCCTGCATGATCACTAATACTTCTTGTTACCTTAATTCTTTATCAGTAGTACATAGTAGTGTTCTATGAGAACTTGTATTACGAAAGATACCCTTGAATGAAAGCATTCTTCTGTTTCTTTCAGACTAGAGCATTGGCCTGATTCCTTAGGAAATTAGCAGCATTAGGTTGCTAAGTAATGGCTTGACCTAAACAAAATGATTTCCTTAGTGACATGTTAGTGACAGAATAACAGAATTAGGAAAATTATTTGAAAATTAACATAGTTATGGAACTGAGAATGCATTTTGTTTCTTCCCTATTTGACCTTCCAATCACTTGGAAAAGAAAGCCTCTGAATTTATTTTGGACTCCTTATACTTAAAAGAGCCCTATCTGCTCTGTGTTTTGTTGCTCAGTTTGTATCTTAATTACTGGGCTGCTTTTACGAGGCTTTTTCTCAACCCTATTTATTTATATGAAAAACAGCTGCTATTATTATAAAATGATTATTTTACAAGTACATTGTTAATTCACACTGTTGTTTCAAAAACTGTCATGGTATAAGAATCCCAGGTTTGTAGTTTATTTTGCTTGGTTGGTTGGCCAAAGGGAAAAAAATCTTTTTCTCGAAGGTCAGACTCAGAGAAATTTTGACTTTCTAGAACCCTGAAATGAAAATCTTCAGTCAGTGTAAAACAACTGACATAGTGCATGTGCTTTATCTGTTTTCCAAACTAAAGCAGAATTGCTCACATTTATACACTGTTTTCTGATGCCCTAGGTTATGGCTAGAGATAACAGATTAAAATGGGAGGGAAGAAAAGGACTCTAAGAGGAGGCCACGGGGAAAGAGACTAGAGAATTGTCATATTGAATAGTTAGAGACCGAGTAATGTAGAAGCAAAAAAGTTTAAGCAACTTGGTAACATTTGAGAACATCATTATTTTGCAGCAGAGAATAATAGCTTAGTTCATAATGATGTTGAAACATCAAGAAAAAGAGTATTACATATACTACTGCAAAGGTCAAGGCAGAGAGGTGAAAAATACATTAAGAAAGCTTTTCATTGAAATTGATTAAGCTCCAGCTCTTTATAGCAGTCACTTTTATACTGTACCTATTTGCTTATTGGTATGCAAAAAAGGTGCATTACTCTAGGTTTAAACTTATTGAGAGCTTGAGGGAACTAGATCTTAGAAGTCAGTTTAGGGCAATAGACATGTCAAAATTGAAGCTTTTTTGTCTTTGCTTTGGCTTGTTGCAAAAATATTTTCTAAAAATGCTTCAAAATCTTTTGTTTTAAGGGAAGACATTTGTGGAGCGAGAGAGAAATGTGACACATTAGGTAAGTTAATTTGTAACTATAGCTTATATAATTGTTTACTGAATTATTTAGGATGATGTTTAGATTATCTTTCTCAATTTACATATTAATCATTTTGTTTAGTTGTCTTGATTAATGATTATGTCACTATTATTTGATTTTTGCTTCTATAAGTTTTAAAGAATAATAGGAACTACTATTTATATAACAATTACTAAATATCAAGTGCTCTGCAAAGCTTGATATATTTAAAGTATTTTATTATGTATCATTTGATCCATACAAAATAGTACATAATAAAATATGCAAATTTAAAGCAAGAAAAATAAAATGAATAGCCATGAATCCACTATCAGATTTATTAACTAGATTTAAGAATTAGAAATTTAGCAGTACTGTTCTATGGCCTGTGCTAAGTCCTTATTCTAGCCCTTGCATTTCCCCAAGAGATAATCAGTTGCATAAATGTTGTATGTGCCAGTCCCTTCCACTTTTTGAAAAACAGTTTTATAGCACATGTATGTATTCTTAAAAGAAATTGCTTGATTATGCTTATTTTTGAGCTTTAGTTCATGCATTTTCACTGTTAAACAATATTTCAACCACGGTTCATGTGTTTTTATTCTGTCAGTGAATATTTGGGCTGATTTCAGCTTTTTTTCTGTTAGGAACTTTATTATAAGACCCTAAGGTATATTCCTAAGATTAGAATTCCTGTCATTAAGTGCTCATGTTCAACTTTATAAGATATACCAAATTATTTTCCAAAGTGGTACCAATTTTCATTTTTATCAATAGTGTTTAAGCATTCCTTTTGATTATATTCTTATCAATACAAGAATCTTCAAATTTCTCATTTTGCCAATCTAAATTTAATATATTTCATTATAGTAGTAATTTTCAGTTCCCTGGTCACTAATGAGTCTGGACATCTTTTATATATTTACTAGCCATTTATATATCTTTTCTGAGAGGAATGAAATAAATGAAAAAAGTTGCCTCTTTTTCTGCTGTAGTACATTTTCTCATGCCTAAAAGGCACTAAAAGTATTCTTTATAACTTCTTGATACCAAACCCTTTTGGGATTATATGTATTGTAAATATTTCTTAATGATTACTTCCTTAGTGATTTATTGTGTTTGTATGAAAATGTATACTGTAGCTGAATTTATAATTTTAGAGTTAGAAATTTTATGTCTTATTAATGAAATTATAGCCTTCTAAGTATTCTGTAGTACAAAACCTGAATGTATTATTCTGTTTTCTTATAAGGATTTAAAAATTTGCCCTTTCACATTTAAATCTCTATACTATTTGAATTTTTTTGATATGGTATCAAATAAGGATCAGTTTTGTAAGAGTCTTTTCTGTGTGGATATCCAATTTCCTGAGATCATGTTTTGATTAGTTTCCTAGAATCTGCAATGCCTTTCCTTAGAATCTGCAGTGCCACATATAAAATTTCTGTTTCCTGCTGTTTCATTAATCAATACTTTTTATTTAGTTCATCTACCAATTCTATAAATTCAAATTATATAGCTCTATAATAAATCATAATTCATAGAGTATATACTCGATCTAATTTTTTTCAAGAGTTTGTGGCTATTCTTGGACCTATGATCTCCTATAAATTTTAGACCAGTATGTTAAGTCATTATGAAATAATTATCTGTTTATGAAGGTCTTTTAAAATATTTTTAGTAATATGTATTATTTTCTTTCAGAGTTTATTGTACCCAACTTTAATTTACCTCTTTTATTAGTATATTGGTATATGATGTTGATTGATAGAAATATAATAAATTATTTGGATTATTGATTTTAAATATAGACACCTGATTCATTAAATTAATCTCATAATTTACCTGTGGGCATTTATATTATTGTGAATTATGGCTGTTATTCTTTTCACTTCTTCAATCCTTATAATATTCTTTCTTTTTTAAATCTTTTTCTTTTTTTGTCTTAAGATAAAAACCTTGTTGAATTTTGAATAGAAATGGTGATGATAGCCTTTTTCCCTGGATTTTAAAGGGAATATTTGTAAAGTTTCACCAGTAGGAATATTTGCCACAGGTTCTTCTTGGCTGATAAACTTATCATATTTTTCTGAAACTTAGAAAAATTTTTATTAAATTCTATTATAATTTTTATTAAAAATTTTTGTGGATCTAGTAATGACCACATGATTATTTCAACCTTATGAATTCCTTTTCTGAGTTTTGTAACACCAAACCAATCTTGATTAAGGTTCCTCCCCCTTTTTTTTGTTTCTAAACACATCACTAGATTTCATTCCATGCATATATTTTCAGGACTGAAATGACATTCCTTTGATTGTATTTCTCTGATTTTGATACTGTGAGGAGAGAGCAAATTAGCCAAGATGACCTGGTCAGGCTCTGTCACCATACTTTTTGTAAATAATAACTATGTAGCAGCTGAGATCACTTACAGCACTGCGCATGGGCATCACGAGATACTTGCTTGGTCACAAGCTGCTTTGTGCCCGTCAGAGCTCCACCACAGAAGCCCCAGCTGCTGTGGCATTGGGGCTGCACTGGAGTGATACCATGGTTATGTTACATGAGGTTATGCCGTGGCTGTATTACTGCTGCATTATGCTGACGTCGTGGCTGCTGCTACGACCGCTGCATGAGTCAGGAGAGTGGCTGTGTTATGGTGCTGTGCCAGCCCGGCGAGAATAAATGTGTCTGTAGTTCCTACGGCTCCTTCCAGCCTCTCAGCTCACGCCTTGTCTAGCCTGGGCTCAGCGAAAGCGCGGACAGTGTGAACAGCGAGACATTCGGTGTCATGGGTAGGAAGAGCGACACAGATACCAAAGTTTTATTCACCATGCCAAATTTGTTGGGAGTATATTTTTTCCCCTTTCTCTGGAAAATTTTATATAGTGTTGGAGTGATTCCGAATGGGAATCCCGCATAGAAAACCATCTGGGTTTTATCTTTCCTGTGTGGAAATGTATTTTACCATTTAATTTCTCCAAGGATAATCAGACTTAAAAAAACATCTTTTTGAATGTGCTTTAAAAATGTTTTTATAGATATTATACCATTTCTTTTACTGGTAAAATTTAGAACTTAAATCATTCTCATAGCATTTTCTTTTAAACTCTCTTGTCCATACCTGTCTACAAGCCTCATTTTATTTCTGATATTATTTATTTGAACTTCTTTAAATGGCTCAATTTCACTGAAATATTGTCTATTACATTTTTCTTTTTTTTAATAGGATCAACTCTTTCTTTTAATCTCATTTTTATTTCTTTAATTTCTGCTTTCTCTCTCTCATTTCCCCCAATTTACTTATGTTTGCTTAGCTCACAAACCCCCAAATTTTTCTTTTCTAATTTTGTTACCCATTTACTTCAAGGTATCATTTTGCTATGTCCTACATGTTTTCATAGATATTTTCAATGACATTTAAAATTTAAAAATTCTGTGTGTAAATCCATCTTGATTTCTTCACTTATTAACTAAACTTATTAATTTAGAAATGCATTTAAAATTATATGAATGTATCAAGATTTACTGTTTTTTGTTCAATTTCATTGTAGTTGCAGAACATGATCTATGTGATACCCATTCTTTGAAGTCTTTTGATATCCCCTATATGGTCTATTGTTCAGTCACTCAGTCATGTCTGACTCTGTGCAACCCCATGGATTGCAGCACAATAGGCTTCCCTGTCCTTCATCATCTCCCAGAGCTTGCTCAAACTCAAGTCCATTGAGTTGGTGATGTCATACAAACATCTCATCCTCTGCCGTCCCCTTTTCCTCCTGCCTCTGTATTTCCGAGCATCAGGGTATTTTCCAATAAGTCGGCTTTTCGCATCAGGTGGCCAAAGTATTGGAACTTCAGCTTTAGCATCAGTCCTTCCAGTGAACACCCAGGACTGATCTTTAGAATGGAGTGGTTGGATCTCCTTGCAGTCCAATAGACTCTCAAGAGACTTCTCCAAAACTTCAGTTCAAAAACATCAATTCTTCAGTGCTCAGCTTTCTTTATGGTACAACTCTCACATCCCTAAATGACTACTGGAAAAACCATAGCTTTGTTTAGATGGACCTTTGTCAGTGAAGTAATGTCTCTGCTTTTGAAATGCTGTATAGGTTTGTCATAGCTTTTCTTTCAAGGAGCAAGTATCTTTTAATTTTGAGGCTACAGTCACCATCTGCAGTGATTTTGGAGCCCAAGAGAATAAAGTCTGTCACTGTTTCCATTGTTTCCCCATCTATTTGCCATGAAGTGATGGGGCCAGATGCTGTGTTCTTAGTTTTTTGAATGTTGAGTTTTAAGCCAACTTTTTCACTCTCCTCTTTCACTTTCATCAAGAAGCTCTTTATTTCTTTGCTTTCTGCCATAAGGGTGGTGTCATCTGCATACCTGAGGTTATTGATATTTCTCCCAGCAATCTTGATTTCAGCTTGTGCTTCTTCCAGCCTGGCATTTCACATAATGTACTATGCATATAAGTTAAATAAGCAGAGTGACAATATACAGCCTTGATGTACTCTTTTCTCAATTTTGAATCAGTCTGTTATTCCATATCCAGTTCTAGCTGTTTCTACTTTACCTGCGTACAGGTTTCTCAAAAGACAGGTAACGTGATCTCATTTACATCTCTTTAAGAATTTTCCACAGTTAGTTGTGATCTGCACAGTCAAAGGCTTTAGTGTATTCAATAAAGCAGAAGTGGATGTTTTTCTGGAATTCTCTTGCTTTTTTGTGATCCAGCGGATGTTGCCAATTGATCTCTGGTTCCTCTGCCTTTTCTAAATCCAGTTTTCTATATAAGCTCTTTCTATGTGTACATAAGATGGAGAAGCTCTGTATATTCAGCAAAAACAGGACCAGAAGCTGACTGTGGCTCAGATCGTGGACTCCTTATTGCAAAATTCAGGCTTAAGTTGAAGAAAGTAGGGAAAACCACTAAGCCATTCAGGTATGACCTAAATCAAATACCTTTCGATTATATAGTGGAAGTGACAAATAAGATTCAAGAGACTAGATATGATAGAGTGCCTGAAGAACTATGGACAGAGGTTTGTAGTATTGTACAGAAGGCAGTGGTCAAGAACATCCCCAAGAAAAAGAAATGCAAAAAAGGCAAATGGTTGTCTAAGAAGGCCTTACAAATATCCGAGAGAAAAAAGAGAAGAGAGGCAAAGGAGAAAAGGGAAAATATACCCATCTGAATGCAGAGTTCCAGAGAATAGCAAGGAGGGATAACAAAGCCTTCCTAAGTGAACAATGCCAAAAAAAAAAAAAAAAGGAGGAAAGCAATAGAATGGGAAAGACTAGAGTTCTCTTCAAGAAAATTAGAGATACCAAGGGAATATTTAATGCAACGTCAGACAGAATAAAGGACAGAAATGGTATGAACCTAACAGAAGCAGAAGATATTAAGAAGAGGTGGCAAGAATACACATAAAAACTACACAAAAAAGATCTTAATGATCCAGATAACCACAATGGTGGGATCACTCACCTGGAGCCAGACATCCTGGAGTGCAAAGGCAAGTGGACCTTAGGAAGAAGCATCACTAGCAACAAAGCTAGTGGAGGTGATGGAATTCCAGCTGAGCTATTTCAAATCCTAAAAGATGATGCTGTGAAAGTGCTGCACTAAATATGCCAGCAAACTGGAAAACTCAGCAGTGGCCACACGACTGGGAAAGGTCAGTTGTCATTCCAGTCCCGAAGGGCAATGTCAAAGAATGTTCAAACTACTGCACAACTGCTCTCATTTCACATGCTAGCAAGGTCATGTTCAAAATCCTCCATGCTAGACTTCAACTGTATGGTCTATTATGTGGTCAATTAAAAAATGTTTGTGTATGTTCAAACAGAATGTGTATTCTTAACTATGTCTGTTAAATCAATTTATGCTGTTTAAATCGACTATGTATTTACTACTTTCTTTTGCTTACTAGGACACTAACCTGAAACATGAATATGCCCTTGTTACTCTTTATTTTTAATTTGACATTAAAATTTCAATTACAGTGTTCAGATACTTTGTTTCATCCTTTTTGGGCTAACTTATTAGGTGCATATAAGTTTGATTTGAATTGTTTGCAGTTGTATAGTGACTTTTTAATGTCTAATAATGCTTTTTAAAGAAAATATAGTCATTATAATTTTATTTTTATAATATTATATCTAGCAATACTGTAACTAGCCCAACTTTTTATTATTTAATATTTGCTGGATATATCTTTTATTTCAATTTTTCAGAGTCTCATTTCTTTAGATAAATCCATCATATAATTGGATTTTTAAAATGATATCCATAATAATCTTTGTTACTACCAAAGTTAGTCCATTTACATTTATTATAATTGTTTTCCATCCTTTTATTTATTTTTACCTTCATGCTTTATTCCAGCAGCTCTAATGTGTATTTTATTGTTTTTTTTTCCTTTGGCTGCATCTAATTTGGTATTTCATTCATCCTCTGAATTTTCCATTTTAACATATTTTGTAATTTCAAATATTCTACTTAGTCGTTATTAAAAATCTGCCCATTTATTTTGTTTATACTCTTTTTATATTTTCTCATATTTATCATTGCCTTTCATATTTACTATAACATTTTATTTGGAGTAATTTTATATTCCATCTTTGACAGTTCCCATATTCTAAACATTTGATAAACAAATATGTATTATCTGCTAATTTTCTACTATGTTTACTTGTTTGTATGTTTCATGATCTCTAAGTGTAAGTTCATATTTATATAAAAATCATCCATAAGGTTAGTGGTGGACTGCTTAAAAAGTGTTCTTTCCTCTAGAGAGATTTTCAGTTGTTTTTGCTGTAATCTGAAGTGTGTTAATAACCAAGGTCCCTGACTTAAGGCAGAGACTTCAGAATCAGATCCTCTGCTTTGAAGCTTCCTCTAGCAAGCTCTTAGCCTGTAATATTGCTTTTATCAGTATTTGCTCTCAAAGTAACTCCTATTCTTACTATTCCTTGCTTGCTGTTTAGGATTTAGCACATGATATAAATCATATAGGGCTTCCCTTGTGGCTCAACTGGTAAAGAATCCGCTTGCAATATGGGAGACGTGGGTTTGATCCCTGGGGTGGGAAAAGCCCCTGGAGAAGGGAAAGGCTACCCACTCCAGTATTCTGGCCTGGAGAATTCCATGGACTGTATAGTTCATGGGGTCGCAAAGAGTTGGACCCGACTGAGCGACTTTCACTCACATGATACAATTGTTTATATGTATGTATGCATGCATTATTAGGTATGAGATGAGCAGGGAGAGAATATATCTTAGGTTTTGGAGGTGTGGGGTTTTGATAGTTCTCATACATCATGAGCTCAGTATTCATTTAAAAAGTAGTTTTTATTACTGGATGTGTTTCTTTGTGGTAGAAGGACTGTCTATAAGTTAATCTTCCACAAAAATGGAAGTAGGCACCTGTCAGTCTAATTTTTACAACAGACCTCATCTCTTCTCCTTGCAAGCTACTCTCTAACTTTGTAGATATATTCTATATAATTAGATATGTTTATATATCTAGATATATTATTCCATATATCTAGGCTTCCCAGGTGGTGCTTGTGATAAAGAGCCCGCCTGCCATGCAGGAGATGTAAGAGATGCGTGCTGATCCCTGAGTCAGGAAGATCCCCTGGAGGGGGTACTGCAATCCACTCCAGTGTTCTTGCCTGGAGAACCCCATGGACAGAGGAGCCTGGCAGGCTATATGGTCGCAAAGAGTGGAACACAGCTGGAGTGAATTGGTACTCAGATACATATGTTCTGTATTTCTTAGATTATCTTTGCCTTGTTTTCACATATTTATACTAAAAGTTAAGTGTGAATATATTTGCTATATCTTTCTATTTTAAAAAATGATTTAAAGCTAAATTTTGGGTTATTCACTCCCCATTCATTTTTTGCAGTTTTCAGCTACTCCTGTGCACATAAATCATACTGATGTCTAGAAACATAGACCATTCAAATCAAAGTAGTCCTGTTATCCTTTAAATCAAGAGTAGCAGTGGTTATAATGATAGCTGATATATTTGAGTGCTTATGTATCAAACACTACATTAAGGTTTAACATGATTATACTCATTTAATCTTTACAACAAACCTATTAAGACCTATTATTCCAATTTTAAACATGAGGATAAATAATTTGCCCAAGGCTGCACAACTTGTATTAACCCAAGTTTTAGTATTGTAGTTTCCCTTCTAAAATATGTGGAAAAAATAACAAACTAAGAATAGTTCTTAATAACAAATACCAGATACTGGCAATAATTACTAGGTTTCCTGCTTATATCTCCTTTTGTAAGTATTGTTGTCTTAGTCTCTGGGCATATTTTACAAAGTAAGTTGAAAATTGTTGTTATTCTTCAACATTATAGATTGGTGACTCTGTGCAGCTTCTTGCACTTTCAAACACAGGGAATCTGTGTCAAATTTAGGCTCTGCTGGTTTATTCTGTTAATATCTCTGCCCAGTTTTAGAGAGTCCTGAATCAGAATGAGTGAATCTAGGCATAAACTCTGAGCCTTCTGCTTGGTTCTATAAGGCCAATGTATATTCAATGTATATTCACTTTGATTTTTGTTAGTCTTGTTTATCTAATGGACATGCTTGAGCTTGATCTTTAATCATATGCAATGCTAATTTTTACAAATATGTCATGTAACTGAGATGTTCAACTTAGAATATATCCATCTTAAGCTGGAAGGAGTTGCCATTTCTTCCTCCAGGGGATCTTCCTGACCTAGGAATTGAACATGGGTCTCTTGCATCGCAGGCAGATTCTTTACCATGTGAGCTATAGGAAGTCCCGCCCATCTTTCAGCATGAAGCAAAGTTTGGGTGGTAATGGAGTCAGTGACAAAAGTGAAAAGTTAGCGTAATAGTCACTCAGTCATGTCCGACTCTTTGCTACTCCATGGGCAATAGCTTTCCAGGCGTCTCTGTCCATGGAAGCCTCCCGGGCAAGAATACTGGAGTGAGTATTCCCTTCTCCAGGGATCCTCCCATCTCAGGGATTGCACCCGTGTCTCCTACATTGCAGGCAGATTCTTTGTGGTCTGAGCCACCATGGGAACCCACTGGAGTCCATATTGTATTTCAAATTCCCAGCACTGTAAATGAACAGTACACTAGAACTGAGCCACTAGGCAAGCTGAAAATACTAGTGAAGGCAAGGGAACAGCACATTTCTGAAAAAGCAATGTGTACAGTTTAACTTATTTTGACAAAGGAGAAATATGAAATTCACTAAAAATTGCCCATACAGTATGAATTTTAAAATCTTAAAGAAAATAATAATTCTCTCATTCTTTCTCAGAGGACTCTTAAAGAAAAAATATCTTTCTTTGTTTTTTTTCCTTCTTGCTTTGGTCTTGATTCTAACTAAGGAAAAGTTCTTTTGGTGGGGACTTTGCCCAAGCAAGGCTTTTTGGCATTAGAGTCAGAAAGAGGGCATCTTTCATTTTTGTTAAGAATGTATTGGTGAGTGAACTCATTAGTCTGACTTTTTTCCAGTATTTTTAGATTCTTTAGTTAACTTCTATTTCTTTTTTAGGTACACATAATAGGAAAGACCTAAAACACAGTAGCTAATATGTCTGTTTATTTTATATTAAAGAATTTCTAAATGAAAAATTTTACAGTAAGAAACTGATTATTGTATATATGAAAATCTTTTTTTTAATTGAAGGAATCATCATAGGAGAGATGATAAATTTGTAAGCAAATGTTGAAGGATAGCAATAGCGAAAGCCATGGTGTTATGTTGAAAGGTAAAATGGATGATAACTTGATGATGAAATATGGAATATTATAATAAGCATTTATTTTATATTTCTTATCCTAGATTAAAAGACCATATCAATTGTAACTATTGTCTTTGGTGTCCAGCCAGTTCATGGTGTCATCATCTTTCAGCAGCAATTCCAGTTGCAAGTGGTTATTTAAATGAGTGGCTAGATCTTGATGTGTGATACATTTTCCACTGCTGAAATGGTTCCAAAATCAAGTGCTTCCAATGATTATGTCATTATCATGCTTTATTTAACATCTATTAACTCCAGGCACTATTCTAAGTAGTTAACATATTTTTAGTCATTTAATTATCATATGGTAATTGAATAAGTGTATACTGCTTCAAAGCTTTAAAAATTAAATAAAAATTATAATTTATATTGTTCTGGACCATTTTCTTTATTAGCACTGTTACCAGTTTAGACATTCATTACCTTTCCTACTAATAACACCAACGTGGCCTAAAATTTCATTCTTCCTGCCTTTTTCTTTTCCTGTCTTAAAAAAAAATTGTTTTCTTATCCCATATTCTGGATTATTTTCTTCAGTAAAAGTATATAGTTTCAGCTACAGAGAAATCATTCTGTTCTTTTTCTTTCTTTGCCTTTTAAAACATCTGTGCAGTATTAACAGTCAACTTTGTGTTTATTTCTAAGAAGTAATGCCAAATGATAAATGCTTTAGTGCTTTCTGTATGATTCTGCTATTCCCCATTTTGTTGAAATGCAAACATGAAATTTTTCAGGTTTAGCAGAATTAGGTACCCTGTGTGATCCTTTGCGGAGCTGCTCTATTAGTGAAGAAAACGGGCTCAGTGCTGCCTTTACTATAGCCCATGAGCTTGGTCACGTGTAAGTACTTTCTGTCACCTCGGGAGTGTGCCTTCTACATAGCATTGCATGAATGTCTACAATTCTGTCTTTAACTGAGTAGTTAGCATCTTTATATCTTTACAAAATATTAGTAGTGTAATTTTAACCCCTGCACTGCTAACTCTGGCTCTTTTGTGATCTATGTTAGGTCAGACAGGCTACACAGATCTACAGACTAAGCAAAGAACTAGAACTTTGGAATTCTTTTCTTTCATTTACTGTATTGGATTATATGACAAGCACTTCTGGCCTCTGTCCCTTGTTATCCTATGCATGACCAGGTACTGTGCTCTACCGTCTTATGGGAGGGCCTGTAGGGTCCCCTGGTTCTAGGGAACTCCCCCAAATATTTGTAGTATCAATTCATTTCTTGCTTTTATTGCTCAGAGCCCCAACAGAGTATGTGGTCTGTGGGAATTTCTTAATCACTGAAATATTTTCTTAAAACTTTTTCTCCCAGATCTATAATTTTTTTTGGTAAACATTTAGAATTCTATCTGTTCCTATGTTACTAAAAATTCTACTGGGGTTTCATGCTCTAAGAATGTGGAGGCCATGATTTCCCATGATACCCGTGAAGCTCCATAGAAAGTCAGAGACCCCTAGAAATTCATCCTCTGAAAAATGGTTCCCAATGTATCCACAGTACTCTTTTGAATTTTTGGTTATTTACTAATAAGGAATTGAAGCTGGAGCTGTTTCTCTTGAACTCCATTGTCTTTTCCTGGTCATGCCTTGACATCCTTAGAGTATTCAACTGGAATAATTTCAGGTGGAGATAACTTTTATTAAACTAGTTCCTCTTCAGTTCCCTGTAGCATCGTTATATCCGATGACCACCCACCAAATGCATACTCAGATTTTTACGCTGTTTACTGAAGTAGAGCAGGCTCAGCAGCATGCTCGAGATATATCATGCATTGCAGTAACATCCTGAAGGCAGTGTTTGCTGGTTACCAAGGGTATTAACTAGTACAGTATTCTTGCAAAGGATACTACCTTCTATTTTCTTCCTGAGAAACTTTTTAGATGTGTTTAGAATATCAGTAAGTAGTTTAATTAAAACACTGATATTAAGTACATATTTTGACAGGTAAGGACTGAATTAAGTGGTTTCATTATCCCTTCTAAATGTAGTTTTTACTGGGATCCTCAAAAATATGTAGAATCTGTTGCTGCCAGTTGACCATTTAATGTCATTGCCTTTGTAAAGATTTGGTTGCCATTTGGGAATATTTTTATTATTCTGGTTCTATTAGTCATCACTTTATGATTATAAAGCAGAAAGAGCAGTTAAGCTGTTTCATGTGAAATAGGTGGAAAGCATAAAGAGATATGGAATTAAGAATTAAAGAAGTTTTTTGTTTTTTAATTCTGTAGTGATAGTCAGTAGTCTGGAAATTACTGTGGTAGAGCCTTTACCTAATCTTTCCACACACATTGCCTCAGGTATGCATGTTGGAAATTATAATTGTTTTATGTGAATGCTGTGTTGATATTGTGATGAGGTGAGCCGGAATCCAAATAATTTGATTGTTGAAATTCACATACCAAAGCAACAGACTGTGCTACTGATCAGAGTTATAATCTACTATTTCTTCAACATCATGCACTTCTAACCATGAAGGTAACCCTGCATTTCAGTACTTTATGAAGAGATCAAGAGTACAAATCCTGATATAATCAGATGATCTACATTTTAAATATTATAAAATAAGAGATCTGTTTCTAATGTATATATTTCATTATTCTTTTTAAGTGTTTATTTTTATTTTTAGATTTAATGTTCCACACGATGATAGTTTTAAATGTAAGGAAACTGGAATTAAACATCAGTATCATGTCATGGCTCCAACTTTAAATTACCACACAAGTCCTTGGACCTGGTCAAAATGTAGTCAGAAATATATCACTGAATTCCTAGAGTAAGTGATTTCATGTTACTTTAGTTACATAATTGAACATTTATTAGATTATAAAGTTTGAAACATGTATTCTTTTAGAATAGTTTAATCTCTTTTGAGTTTTTTATTGCTTAAATTTAGGTTTGCTTCCACTGTACAAATGGATGTTTAAAGACAAAGAGTTTTATTATTTCATTCTTAACTATATATTTTTTGGTGGGGGATTTAATTCAGAGCTATCATTTTTAAAAAATTTGGGTTCCTGTTATGATAAAAACTCCTTCTTAGAGAGATGCTTAATGGGAATCAAAATTAAAATTTTGTGTATTAAAATTTCTTCAGAAGCTGCTAAGTAATATTTTGAGAGGAGTTTGAGTGGCTCAAGTTTGAGGTGTCCTTGAAGGACAGAGAATAGCTAAAGTCAAATTATGAATATTCCAAATGGTTCCCTAAGGAGATATGGAGTCTCTGGGTTTACCTATCTTTGGAGGCTATTGCTAGCTCAGATTCAGATTGTTCTAGCCTTGCCTCTTCATCTCCTACATTTCTCTGCTTCCCAACTTATCCAAATGGTGTTTCTATCCTAGTTATTGAAATTTGTTCTAAAAGCAAGGCCAAACTCTTTCCAGGTAATCTTTTGGTGTAAACACAATATTGTTTGATTTTCTAATCACCAATTTATACAGTTTCGCTTACCTTATCTCTATGAAAACTATGGGAATGAATGAAACCATCTTTTGGAATATATATTTATAAATATATCCCTTAATTATGATTAACAGTGGCTATTTATCCTTTTATGGGAACTTGACTTAAAAGCACAACACATAGTTGCTGATCTGTACATGGTGGCATATAGCTTTGTTTGATTGCTGACTGAATCACTGATTAAAAATACCAGTAGGTATGCTTATTTTTGGAAGGGGGTGATATGATGCTTGCCAATGGGTATTTTAAAAGTTACATGTTCATAATAAATTTTAGGAGCAAAATTTATTATCCCCTCTAGCCAGTAAAAATTCCCCCAAAATATTTCTTCTAATTATTTCAAATTGAACAAATGGTTGCTTTTAACTGAATTGGAATGGCTGAATGTTTTCACAGTTTTCTATATACTATATATTATTTGACAAACTAGGAGTAGCAAATACACATTTTTCCACTATCTACTATTTTGCAAACTCCTTTAAAGATATTAAATAATGCATTTAATACCAACTTGCAAAGCAGCCATTTCTACTCTCAATTTGCAGTTGAGAAGTCTTAGACCCAGGAGACTAACTAACTTGTCCACACCATGCAATTCGGAAAGTGGTGGCACTCCAATGCAAAGTCCCAAAGCTGGCATTCTTTACTTTGCATTATATTCTTTTCCTAAGAAAATCTGTTTGAGACAGAGACAGCATAGCACTCTGAAATTCCTTTATTTTGTTGTCGACTATAAACGAACTTTCTCAGATGACTTGAAAATGTTACTTTTTACATTTTGACAGATTGTAATTCCAATTCCTGTTGGATAGCAGAGCAGACCAAAAGTGTAGTGTGATCAACATAGGAATGCATGTTTTAAACATTATATTTGATGCATTTTTATTTTTATTATTCTTTTAAAAAAATTTTACCTTTAAGGCAGTTGTGGGGATTAAATGAGAACAAACACATAGAATAAGTCCTTTATAAACTGTGAGATTTTCTTATTGACTTTGATGTGAGTTGCTTTTTAAATTATGAAAAAATACTGATGTTCTCTTTGAAAGTGCAGAGCTACAGAAAAATGTGGTAAAGAATCTTCTACTTAAATACATCCATGTGTATTCACAATATTTTGTTCCCTGTCGTTGTTGCAGCACTGGTCATGGGGAATGCCTCCTTGACAAACCAAATGGAAGAATATACCATCTATCTTCACAGCTTCCTGGGTTATTGTATGATGTAAACAAGCAATGTGAGCTTATGTTTGGTCCTGGATCACAAGTGTGTCCCTATTTAGTAAGGAAAATTATGTTCTTTTGTTTGAAAACTACCATAAAGTTGTAGTTAAGATATATTCCAAAATGTACTTTATTCTCTTGGACAGGTAGTGTGCTGAACTTATCTTGATTTTTAAATACTAGAAAAATTTGGTGTTTGTCAGAAAGAGGTTTTTTAAAAAAGGGAAACTATAATTGAATACTTATTGAATACTTATTATTTGCCAGGTGCTATTTTAGATGGGCTTCCCTGGTGGCTCAGATGGTAAAGAATCTGCCTGCAATGTGGGAGGACCCAGGTTCGATTCCTGGGTTGGAAAGATCCCTAAGAGAAGGGAATGCCTACCTACTCCAGTATTCTTGCATGGAGAATCCCATGGACAGAGGAGCCTGGATGACTAGAGTCTATGTGGTTGCAAAGAGTCACTCTTTGTTAGTCACAACTGAGTCATTAACTTTCATTTTCACTTTGTTAGTTACTTAAAATTGTCTTTAACTCTCACAAAATCCTATGAAATATCCAGGTTAATGAAAATTAAAAGCATTCAAATAGTTATTTTCAAATGATGTTGTTTTGTGGGTGGGAGAGATAATACAAGTGCTTTGATAATGAATTGTATTAAAGACCCCAAGAATTTCATAGACTATATTTTACTGTATACAAATTTGAATACAAAGGAATGAAATTTGGAGCCTGTTGTTTAGTTTTCTTTAATCATTACTTTATAATTGGTTTCAAGGATTTTTCATAGGTTCAGTTCAGTTCAGTTCAGTCACTTAGTCATGTCCGACTCTTTGCGACCCCATGAAATGCAGCACGCCAGGCCTCCCCTGTCCATCACCAACTCCTGAAGTCCACCCAAACCCATGTCCATTGAGTCGGCAATGCCATCCAACCATCTCATCCTCTGTTGTAGCCTTCTCCTCCTGCTGTCAATCTTTCCAATAATCAGGGTTTTTTCAAATGGGTCAGCTCTTCGCATCAGGTGGACAAATTACTGGAGCTTCAGCTTTAGCATCAGTCCCTCCAATGAACACCCAGGACTGATCTCCTTTAGGATGGACTGGTTGGATCTCCTCGCAGTCCAAAGGACTCTCAAGAGTCTTCTCCAACACCACAGTTCAAAAGCATCAATTCTTCAGTGCTCAGCTTCCTTTATAGTCCAACTCTCACATCCATATATGACCACTGGAAAAACCATAGCCTTGACTAGATGGACCTTTGTTGGCAAAGTAACATTTCTGCTTTTGAATACGCTATCTAGATTGGTCATAACTGTCCTTCCAAGGAGTAAGCGTCTTTTAATTTCATGGCTGCAATCACCAATCTGCAGTGATTCTGGAGCCCCCAAAAATAAAGTCTGGCATTGTTTCCACTGTTTCCTCATCTATTTCCCATGAAGTGATGGGACCAGATGCCATGATCTTCATTTTCTGAATGTTGCGCTTTAAGCCAACTTTTTCACTTTCCTCTTTCACTTTCATCAAAAGACTTTTGAGTTCCTCTTCAGTTTCTGCCATAAGTGTGGTGTCATCTGCATATCTGAGGTTATTGATATTTCTCCTGGCAATCTTGATTCCAGCTTGTGCTTCTTCCAGCCCAGCATTTCTTATGATATACTCTGCATATAAGATAAATAAGCAAGGTGGCAGTAAGCAGCCTTGACCTACTCCTTTTCCTATTTTGAACCAGTCTGTTGTTCCATGTCCAGTTCTAACGGTTGCTTCCTGACCTGCATACAAATTTCTCAGGAGGCAGTTCAGGTGGTCTGGTAGTCCCATCTCTTTCAGAATTTTCCACAGTTTATTGTGATCCACACAGTCAAAGGCTTTGGCAGAGTCAATAAAGCAGAAATAGATGTTATTTTCTGGAACTCTGTTGGTTTTTCGATGATCCAGCGGATGTTGGCAAATTGATCTCTGGTTTCTCTCTGCCTTTCTAAATCCAGCTTGAACATCTGGAAGTTCACAATTCATGTATTGCTGAAGCCTGGCTTGGAGAATTTTAAGCATTACTTTACTAGTGTGTGTGAGCTGAGTGCAGTTGTGTGGTAGTTTGAACATTCTTGGCATTGCCTTTCTTTGGGACTGGAATGAACACTGACCTCTGAAAAAGTTGAGTTGACATTTTAATTGACTGTGTAGCCAAGATTTTGTCTTCTTTTGGGGGTAAATTTAGGATTTAGTTCTAATAAATGTCAGGACTTTGGTGAATCCATGCCTTACTTTCCCAAACAGAATACTCATTTCATATTCTTCAATCCTGTGCAGACCTTTGCTAAATTGCTTACTATACTACTAGATTGTGAAGATCATTGAACCAGGAATCTTGCCTTGTTGATTCATTTAAATAAAGATATATTCCAAGGATTTAGTTCAGATCTGCCATATAATAGGAGCCAAAAAAGGATGTTTATGGACTATTGAATGAGTGAATACATGAATGATTTATGAATGAATGAATGGATGTATGAATAAATGAAAGGTACTTAATAGTGAGCATAGGACATGCAAAGCGTATTGCATATAGTGCATATTATTCCTAAAATCTTAAATTTAAAATCACATTTATGTCTTTAAATATCCACCATGAAGAGGGGAAGATAGACGTCGATTATTTTTATAAAAAATACATTTTTTTCATACTGACTTGGATACTGAATGAACTTTGAATTTAAATTCAAAGAAAGAAAGAGATTATCTTGGGCATAGCTCCTGTGAGCCTCTATGGGTTTTCATATCTTGTGAAAACTTCAGAACCCTATGTTCAAAAATTGAAAGTATGCATTATATTTACAAAATAGGAAACCAATCTACATTATACAGTTTTTCTATGCACATTATTCATACATTCCACTGTTGGATCAAAAGGGACTTTTGGAAACTCCTTGTGAATAACATTTAACAACAAAAAATCCTTCAGAAAAATGTCTTGCAAAGAGAGAAAAGTATCTCAGTAATTTTGAATGCTTTGCTCCAAGTCATCTTTGCCATTATTCAGTGTTTGATGATAATCCAATTTTTTTAAAAGCTAAATGTTGCCATTTTATGTGTTTAGAGGAAAATTGATGACCAAGACTGACTTAGTGAAGATTATTACGTGTATCTGTGTTAGTTGCTCAGTCATGTCTGACTCTTCGCAACTCCATGAACTGTAGCCCATCAGGTTCCTCTGTCTATGGAATTTTTCAGGCAAGAATACTGGAGTGGGTAGCCCTTCCCTTCTCTAGGGGATCTTTCTGGCCCAGGGATCGAACCCAGGTCTCCCACATTCAACCAGATTCTTTACTGTCTGAGCCATCAGTGAAGGCCTAGTAAAAGATCATTACTGATTATTTCCAGCTCTGACCATGAAACCAGGAAGTATCTAGGATCAATTTATAAACCAGTGCGTGATACTGAATTCATCTGGTGGTCGTAGTGTTATTTTTACTCTTGTTTGCCTGCCTTTTATTACTCTGCAGAAGCAATGCAGGCGTCTCTGGTGTACCAGTGCAGAAGGAGTTCACAAGGGCTGTCGCACTCAGCACATGCCACTGGCAGATGGAACAAACTGTGGTCCTGGGATGGTAGGTTTTCTCGAAGGGTGAGTTTTGTATCAAGAGATTATCCAAGGATGTGATTGCTCTGTGTTTCAGCACTCTTCATTATTCACCATCGTATTTTCTTCTGCTAGTTGAATTAATGTTTTTGCTGTCTTTGTTTGATGTTTTTTTTCAAGATAAAGCAGATAGATATTATAGTTAACATAATTACATGGACATTTACTTATGTAAGCATATTATAGTCTTATTATTAAAATGTATCTAGCTATAAGTATTTCAGCAAATATCTGAAATACTCCCAAATTTAAGGGTTTACCATTGTATACCTTTCTCCTAAAAATTCAGATAAATATAAATGAAAGTTTTAAGTTTCTTCAGAACTTTATTGGTTTTAGTATTTTTAAATACATTGTATCTCTAAGACAAACTCTCAATCATACTACATCTTTTCCATTCTGGCATCAGTGATAAACTTATATAAATCTGCCAGCAAGATGTGAAGTGACTGGGTTCACCATGATAATGAAATGTGATCTATTACATATATTGATTTGTGGATATTGAACAATACATTTCACTTAATCACAGTGTATGATCCTTTTAATGTATTGTTGAATTCAGTTTGCTAATATTTTGCTGAAGATTTTTGTATCTATGTTCATCAGTGACTCTGGTCTGTGATTTTCCTTCCTGTGATACCTTTTTCTGGTTTCATTATCGGGGTGATGCTGGCTTTGTAGAATGAATTCCAGAGCATTCCTTCCTCTGTAATTTTTAGAATAGTTTGAGAAGAATGGGCTTCCCTGGTGGCTCAGCTGGTAAACAGTCTGCCTGCAATGCGGGAGACATGGGATCAATCCCTGGGTTGGGAAATCCCCGGGAAGGGAAAGGTTATCCATTCTAGTATTCTGGCCTAGAGAATTCCATGGACTTGTATAGTCCATGGGGTCACAAAGAGTCAGACATGACTGAGTGACTTACACACTTTCAGAAAAATAGGTGTTACTCTTCTCTGAATGTTTGTTAGAATTCACTTGGGAAACCCATCTGGCTCTGGACTTTCAAGAGTTGGGAGTTTTTATTTTTATTTTTTCAGGGTATGGGGAGGGAAGTGGGAGGGAGTTCAGGATGGGGAACACGTGTACACCCGTGGCAGATTCATGTTGATATATGGCAAAACCAATACAGTATTGTAAAGTAAAGTAAAATAAAATCTGAAAAAAGGGGGCTTCAGCATTGGGCGATTGTGTTCACCTATGGCTGATTCGTGTCAATGTATGGCAAAACAAATACAGTATTGTAATTAAAAAAATAAATAAATTTAATTAAAAAAAATAAAATAAAATTATTGATTCAGTTTCATTACTAGTGAACTTCATAAACTGGTATTTTTACATTTTCTTCCTGATTCAATCAGGTAAAATTTTACATTTCTAGGAATTTACCCATTTCTTCCAGGTTGCCCATTTTATTGGCATGTAAGTGTTCATCGTGATCTCCTAGGATCCTTAGTGTTTCTGTGGTGTCACCTGTAACTTCTTTTTCATGTTTTACGTCATTGACTTGCTGCTGCTTAGTCGCTTCAGTCATGTCCGACTCTGTGAGACGCTATTGACTGCAATCTGCCAGGCTCCTCTGGCCATGAGATTTCCTAGGCAAAAATACTGGAGCAGGTGGCCATGCCCTCCTTCAGGGGATCTTCCTGACCCAGGGGTTGAACCATATCTCCCCCCACTGCAGGCAGATTCTTTACCACTGAGCCACCAGATTTTAGCCTTCTCTTATTTTCTTGATGGATCTAAATAATAAATTTTGTTTATCATTTCAAATATCAGCTCTTAGTTTCTTTGATCTTTTCTATTCTTTTTTTTGGTATCTATTTTATTAATTTCTTCTCTTTCTGACCTTTACAATTTCTTTCCTTCTACCAACACCAAGTTTTGTTTGTCCCTTTAATTCTAGTTCCTTTAGGTATAAGGTTTACTTGAGATTTTTCTTCTTCCCTGAGGTAGGCTTGTGTTGCTACAGATGTTCCTTACAGAGCTGCGTTTGCTCTCATTACATAGATTTTAGATTGTTGTATTTTCATTTGTCTCCAGGTATTTTTTTTTTTATTATTACTTTGTGACCTATTGGTGGTTTAGTAGCACAGTGTTTAGCTTTCACACTGTGTCTTATTTTTTTCTTTGCAAATTTTTCTTGTAGTTGATTTCAGGTTTCATAGGACTGTAGTTAGAAAAGAAGCCCGATATGATTTCAGTCTTCTTGGTCTTACCGGTTGCCAGATTCTGTCTTGTGCGGAGACTGCTGGCCACTTGCACATTTGATGGGGGGCTGGCTGCATGGTCAGTGGAGGCTTGGTCTTGGTGCTTGCTCACTGGTAGTTGGACCTCGATTCCAGGGCAGTTGGCTGAGGTTCCCAAGAGGTCCCAGAGCTAGTGCCAGCCCACTGATGGCCTCCTGATGGGCAGGCCAGGTCTTTACACAGCTGGCTATGGAGCCATGGTACTCCCAGGGATGGTGTCTGTGGGTCCAGGGAGTCCAGGTGCTTGTCCCTGCCTGCTAGTGGCTAAATCTGGCCTCTGAGCTAGTAGTTGCCCATGGCGAATGGAGCTGGGTTCTGGGGTCCCTGTGTACCTGGGATATCCTGGAGCTGGTGTTAGTTTCCTGGTGGGTAGGCTAAGCCCAAGAATCCCTAAGACTGATGCTGGTCCACTGGTGGCTGAGTCTGATCTGGGTTCCTGGCTTCAGGGCCCTGCTGGTCTCAGAGTCAGTGTGGGCCAACAGGTGGTATGGCTGGAGCCCAGGGGTTACAAGGGCTGGTACCTGCCCCCTATTGGGTGGAGTCTTCTCTGATGGTTGGCTGTACATCTCTTGGAACCTTGGAGTTAGTGATGATCCACTGGTGGTTGGGGGCTGGGTCCTGGGCCCTCTGGTGGGCAAGACCAGCTTTTGGAGTGCCTGGGGTCTCAGTGGGTTCTATGGCAAAGTGGCTGACTGGAGGATGGGTCTGTGTTTCCTCCCAGGTATTTGCTTGGCATGGGGTGACCCAAGATATGTGCCAGCAAGCTAGTGAGTGGGGCCAGGTCCTGATGCTAATAAGCTAGCAGGAAGAGGGAAAGTGGTGCTTGCCAGTACCAGTGTCCTTGTGGTGGGACGAGCTCCCTAAAAGGCCTTCTGTTAGCTTCTTGTTACCAGGGTGAGTCCCAGATGCTTTCTTTCTTTTGGGAAGCTCTCCAAGATCAGCAAATGGGTCTGACCCAGGCTTCTTTGAAATTTCTGCTTCTTCTCTGTCTTGAAGCATGTGATATTTTGTGTGTGTGTGTGTGTGCTCGCAATGGCACCCCACTCCAGTACTCTTGCCTGGAAAATCCCATGGGTGGAAGAGCCTGGTAGGCTGCAGTCCATGGGGTTGCTAAGAATTGAACACAACTGAGTGACTTCCCTTTTACTTTTCACTTTCATGCATTGGAGAAGGAAATGGCAACCCACTCCAGTGTTCTTGCCTGGAGAATCCCAGGGACGGGGGGAGCCTGATGCGCTGCCCTCTGTGGGGTCGCACAGGGTCGGACATGACTGAAGCCACTTAGTAGTAGTGGTAGTGCCTTTTAAGAGTGGAGTCTCTTTCCTACATTTTTCTGACTTTCCTGCTGGCATTC
Source organism: Nanger dama (assembly GCA_917880005.1). Classification (NCBI taxonomy): domain Eukaryota; kingdom Metazoa; phylum Chordata; class Mammalia; order Artiodactyla; family Bovidae; genus Nanger; species Nanger dama. The sequence continues at coordinate 37,095,896 of CAKJTW010000002.1, forward strand.
AAAGCCAAACACTGTGAGGCTCGTGTTCCTGGTGCAGGACTCCCAGGCTGGGGAATCTGCTGTGAGGTTTAGAGCTCTGGGTCCTTGGAGAGAACCTCTGCAATTCTAATTACTCTTTCGCTTGGGGGTTGCCTACCCAGGGGTATGGGTCTTAACTGTACTATGTTCCCTCCTACCCATTTTGTCGTCGTTCCTTCTTTATATCTTTAGTTATAGTCTTTTCTTCTGGTCTTCACGTCACTCTCATTGATAGTTGCTCTATAAATAGCTGTAATTTTTGTGTGTCCTTAGGAGGAGGTGAGCTCACGGTCTACTGTCTTTGCCCCATCTCCTGTCTATTCTTCATTTTAAAGTAGCTGAAACTATCTAGTATACTCTCTCTTGGCTAGGAGCTAGTGAGTCAGGCTTCTTTTGTTCAACATGATGTTTTTGGATTTTATTCATATCATTGTGTGCATCAATGCTTCTTCCTTTATGTTGCAGTTTAATTCAGCTGTGCCATAATTTGTTTACTATTTTTCTGTTGATAGATAGTTGGGTCATTTCAAGTTTGGGGCTTTTATGTATAAAGCCACTGTGAGCATCCTTATATAAATCTTGTGGCCATATGTTTGTATTTCTCTTGAATAAATTGTTAGGCTATAGGGTAGGTGTGTGTTTAACTTATATGAAAGTACCAAACTTTTTTCCAAAGTATGTGAACCATTTTAGACTCACCAACCAATATAAGAAAGTTTGAGTTTTTCTGCATTCCTTACCAATTGTTTATTTTGTTAGCCTTAACAAACTTTTAGCCATTCTAGGGGGTACAAAATAGAACTTAATTCTTATTTTGATTTGTATTATCCTAATTATTATCAATTTTGAGCGTCTTTTTTTTATTAGCTCACTTATTTCCCCAATGAGACAGTATGGAAAGCATGGGTTTGCTGAAATCCAGGTAAATATGGTGAGATACTGAGACCTACTTTAAAACCCATGTAGATTAAAAGTAGAGGTGACATTTGGCATAAAATGTAAATCATGTGAGGTATAAATTCCTTTAAAAAAATTAACTGAAAATAGTGAGCCCCTATGCATTAGCCATACTGAGTATTAAGAGCTCCTGTTATTCAAGGAAAGTTGAACAAATATCCTTAATTTTTCCTTTCGTTCTTTTATCTTGTGACTATCTTACATGGGTGATGTCTGTTAAACGCTTTTCGTAGTAAGTCTATTTGCATTGTAGACATGCTGAGCCCATCTGACAATGAGTTAATTTAATTTTATTTTTTTAATTAATTAATTAATTTATTTATTTTAAATTACAATACTGTATTTGTTTTGCCATACATTGACACGAATCAGCCATAGGTGAACACAGTCTCCCAATGCCGAAGCCCCCTCCCACCTCCCACTCCACAGCCTCTACTTGAATCATCCTGTGCATCAGCCCCATGCATCCTGCATCCTACATTGAACATAGATTGGCGCTTCGTTTCTTACATGAAAATATACATGTTTCATTGCCATTCTCCCAAACCATCCCACCCTTTCCCTCTCCCTCAGAGTCCAAAAGTCCACTCTATACCTCTGTGTCTCTTGGTTGTCTCACATACAGGGTCATCAGCACTGTCTTCTAAATTCCATATATATGTGTCAGTATACTGTATTGGTGTTTTTCTTTCTGGCTTACTTCACTCTGTATAATTGGTTCCAATTTCATCCATCTCATTAGAACTGAGTCAAATTTATTCTTTTTAAGGGCTGAGTAGTATTCCATAGTGTATATGTACCACAGCTTTCTTATCCATTCATCTGCTGATGGACATCTAGGTTGCTTCCATGTCCTGGCTATTATAAACAGCGCTGCAATGAACATTGGGGTACATGTGTCTCTTTCAATTCTGGTTTCCTCGGTGTGTATGCCCAGCAGTGGGATTGCTGGGTCATAATGCAGTTCTATTTGCAGTTTTTTAAGGAATCTCCACACTGTTTTCCATAATGGCTGTACTAGTTTGCATTCCCACCAGCAGTGTAAGAGGGTTCCCTTTTCTCCACATCCTCTCCAGCATTTATTGCTTGTAGACTTTTGGATCGCAGCTATTCTGACTGGTGTGAAATGGTACCTCATTGTGGTCTTGACTGGCACAAAGACAGAAATATAGATCAATGGAACAAAATAGAAAGCCCTGAGATTAACCCACACACCTATGGACACCTTATCTTCGACAAAGGAGGCAAGAATATACAATGGAGTAAAGACAGTCTCTTTAACAGGTGGTGCTGGGAAAACTGGTCAACCACTTGTAAAAGAATGAAACTAGACCCCTTTCTAACACCATATACAAAAATAAACTCAAAATGGATTAAAGATCTAAATGTAAGACCAGAAACTATAAAACTCCTAGAGGAGAACATAGGCAAAACACTCTCTGACATAAATCACAGTAGGATCCTCTATGATCCAACTCCCAGTATACTGGAAATAAAAGCAAAGATAAACAAATGGGATCTAATTAAAATTAAAAGCTTCTGCACAACAAAGGAAACTACAAGCAAGGTGAAAAGACAGCCTTCTGAATGGGAGAAAACAATAGCAAATGAAACAACTGACAAACAACTAATCTCAAAGTTATATAAGCAACTTATACAGCTCAACTCCAGAAAAATAAATGATCCAATAAAAAAATGGGCCAAAGAACTAAATAGGCATTTCTCCAAAGAAGACATACGGATGGCTAACAAACACATGAAAAGATGCTCAACATCACTCATTATCAATGAGTTAATTTTACTGCGTGATGAACAACATAGCATTCTTTTTCTGCTCTGTTCCCTCAGAAATAAATAAATAAAAAGGGAGTGTGCCAGGATTATTTAAACATTTCTGGAAGATGCCCACAAAATTTACATGGACACAGTATGTTCTATTTTGAGTTTTTATTTTTGTCCACTTCTAGTACGGCTTTCTCATATTAAATGATTTGTTCTAACGGAGGGCACAAAGCATTTTTTTTTTCTGTTAATAATCTTGGTTACAGGATTAATTCATTCAACAAAAATTTGTCAAGGGCCTCCTACATGTCAGATACTATTCTAGATGTTCAGAATATATCAATGAACAGAAGAGGAAAGATCCCTGCCCCCGTCCTGGAGCTTATATTCTAGTTAGACACTGCAGTACAACAAACAATATATTGGCAGCAGGAGTAAGAGAAATAGAGCAGAAAAGGGACGTTGTGTGGCAGAGAGGACAGACTGCAATTTAATGTATGATGGTCAAGGGTGATCTCATGGGAGGTTGCCTAATGAGCTGTTTTAAAGGAAGTGAGGGAGTTTGCTATGAGGACATTGTAGGGGAGTTGAGCTCCAGGCAAAGGGAATAGCCAGACTTCTAAATCTGGAATTTTCCTAGAGTGTTCAGGGAAGAGCAACGATGATATTTTGACTGGAGTGGAATGAAGAGAGAGAGAGAGAGAGAGAGAGAGAGAGAGAGAGAGAGAGAGAGAGAGAGAGAGATGTGTATGTGTGTGGGAATTACTAGAAAATCTTTTAGATGTTATGAGAATTTTGTGTTACTCAAAGTGAGATAATTGAAGGACTTGACAGAGGAGTCACCTAATTTGACTTAATTTTTAAACTACGTTAAAAAGGATCATGGCTGTTCTGACACCTTTTCAAGCTAAACTCTAATGTACTCAAGGAGCTGTTGGAGTAAAATAGATGTTGGTGGCTCAAATCAGGTGATGATTAAAAATCAACTTTATATATGTTTTTTGAAGGAACTAGAGCATTTGCTAATGTATTAGCTATGGAATATTAGAGGAGGAAGAGATAAGATGACTATGTATTTGGCTGATAACTGGGATCCACTCAACAGATTTTGAAGGGGCAGGTTCAACTTTGGATATGCTATCCTTGAAGTGACTATTAAACATTGAAACGAAAATGAGGAAGCAGCTGTCCATAGAGTTTGAAGTTTAGGAAAGAGATCTGGACTGGGAGTGATTGATGAAACTGATGACTAAAGGACCATGGTCTGAGCCCAGAGACATTAAGAGGTTAGAAAGAAGATGAAACTGCAAGAGATAAATCATTAAAGAGAAAAGAAAACCGAGAGTGTGTAGAGTCCTGGAAACCAAGAGAAGAAAAAGTGAGTCAAAGAAGAAGCATGATTAGCTCTGTCACATACTATGTCATATAAGTCAAAGAAGGCAGAGACGGAGAACCAGCCACTGGTCGTGGTGTCCTGGAGGCCACTGGGGATGTCACAGCAGGTTTGTGGAAGGTGGGATGTGAAAGCTTCTGGCTACAGTCGGGTATTGAGAGAGAAGAGGCGGAGAGAGTTAGACTGTGAACAAAGACAACTCTTTCAAGGAAAAATAGGACAGTAACTGGTGAAGGAAATGAGATCTGATATTTTTGTTTAAAAAGAATGAGTGGAGTACTTCTCAAACTATCTCTTGTAAAGGACTAGTATTCTTTTTTAAATATTTCTGGTCATTTATAAACATGCTGTTGTACAAAATGGTAAAAATGAAAGGAAGAAAGACATTCCAAGTGTGAGCCAATTTTTTTGTATGGAAAACAAAATGGTGGTTCCTCAAAAAGATTAAAAATAGAAACATGTGACCTAACACAAAAGTTTCTGGGTATATATCCAAAAGAATTGCATTATTCACAATATTGAGAAGTGGAAGCAACCCGTGTCCATCTGCAGATATATGGACAAAGAAAATGTGATATATACATACAATGGAATATTTTTCAATTGTTAGAGGAATGAAATTCTCACACATGCTGGAACATGGATTAACTTTGAGGACATATTGCTAAGTGAAATAAGCCAGTCCTAGAAAGACAAATGGGCTTTCCAGGTGCCGCTAGTGTTAAAGAACCTGCCTGCTAATGCAGGAGACTTAGGAGACAGGGTTTGACCTCTGTAGAGGTTAAAGCATCTGCCTGCAATGTGGAAGTCCTGGGTTTGATCCCTGGGTCGGGAAGATCCCCTGGAGAAGGAAATGGCAACCCACTCCAGTATTCTTGCCTGGAGAATCCCATGGACGGAAGAGCTTGGTGGGCTACAGTCCACGGGTCGCAAAGAGTCGGACACGACTGAGCAACTTCACTTTCACTTTCACTTTGGGAAAAATCCCCTGCAATAGGGCATGGCAACCCACTCCAGTATTCTTGCCTGGAGAATCCCATGGATAGAGGAGCCTGGCGGGCTACAGTCTGTAGGGTTGCACAGAGTCAGTTATGACCGAAATGACTTAGCACGTATGCAGAAAGACAAATACTGTGTGATTTCAGTAATAAGAGATATACAGAACAGTTGAATTCATAGAAACGGAATGGTGGTTGCCAGGTTTAATGGGTGCAGAGTTTCCATTTGGGAAGACAAAGAGTTCTATGTGATGGTTGCACAGCAATGTGAATGTTCTTTATGCCACTGAACTCTACACTTACAAATGGCTAAGAGAGTACGTTTTGTTGTGTGAATTTTACCACAATTAAAAATAGAACAGGGCTTCTCTGGTGGTCCAGTGGTTAAGAATCCTCCTGCCAATGCAGGGACATGGTTTGATCCCTGGTCAGGAAAGAATGCACATGCCATAGGGCAGCTGAGCCTGCTTGCCTAGAGCCTGTGCTCTACAACAACAAAGTCACTGCAAGGAGAAGCCCACACCCTGCAACAAACAGCAGACCTTGCTCACCACAACCAGAGGATGGCTGTGACCAGCCACAAAAGCCCAGCACAGCCAAAAATAAATGAATACATAAATATTAAAAAAATAAAATACAAGCGGATTTTATAATTATTAACTTTAATAAGCAAACTTAATCCGTCAAAATCTTCTAAGTCTTCTGAAAGTTTCTAAATGCTTGCTTTCATCTTCTGTACTCGTTTTCTCCCAGTTGACAGTGACTAGCTCAAAGAACAGCATCTGGGCGTGGACTGCAGTTTGATTAGCTTTCATACAGTGGCGACTGGAACAGTGATGATGTAGGAGAGATGGGAGAATTGCTGGAGTGGTGAGAGCAGATGAGATTAGGTGCACGATGGAGGGATTGATTTTGGAATTTTCATGTCTACTCACGGGCAGGAAGGCCGCGTACTGGACATAAGGGATGGTGGGAGATTTGGGGGTTGGGTGGGTAGAAGAGGTTCTGGGAGATTTTGAACCTTCTTTTGTGGATTTCCACTTTCTTGATGAAAACAAGAAACAAAGTGATCTCTGAGACTTTGAGAAAGATAGAGTAGAAAGTTATCTAAATGAGAGAGAGAGAGATACCTTTGCATAAAAGGCAGAAGCATGGTTATATGCCATATTAATCAAGTATTTGTTTGCTTCTTTTTCAGAAATACTTTTCATTATTAAGTTTTCCCCATTGGTATAGGTTTTCCCTCTCCAGTGAGACTCTAGTTCTCATAAGCACAGTAAATTTCCCGTTCCTTTTTGCATTCTGTTGATCTGTTTCCAGTTACTCAGTATATACTCAGGAAATATTCACAAAATGGTATCAAATGTAATTTCATTTCTGAATTGATAACATTCTGCTTGAAGTTGTATGCATTTTCTTCTACTGGTCTTTCTGCTGTTGTTATTATTACTGTGATGTCCTAACCGGATAACAATGAATCGTTTCTTTTTGTGTCATTTTCATAGCATTGCCACCATGGGCTATGTGTAAATAAAGAAATGGAAAGACGTCCTGTAGATGGAGATTGGGGACCATGGGGACCTTACAGTTCTTGTTCAAGAACATGTGGAGGTGGAATCAAAAGCACAAGCAGGCTCTGTAATCGCCCGAGTATGTCTTTTTATGTCACTGTAAATTAAGATTATCTCAAGGCACCAGAAAGTAAACATCAGTTTCATTCACTTCTAAAACTGGAGGTCAGTCTGTAAGTTTCTGAGATTCAGAAAACTTCTGGAATACTTTAAGCCATATTACTTTCTATCTTGGTAGATTCAGACCTTAAAAAAAAAAAGCAAAATACTTTTAAGAATTTAAGTTAAGACAGCCATTTTCTTTCTTTTTTGATTTAGTGTAAATTTGAGAAATAGTTGCAAATAACGACAGTAATATAATGGCATTTTTACTTTTACTGTGCTTTTGTTGAAAAAGCCTGGCCCCTTTCAACTGTGCTTTGGTTTTCCTGGGTAAAATAGGTAGTTTTGTTACCATTTCTTACTGTTTAGTATAATTTGTCATGTCGTATTTTCTTTTTCATATTTTCATCTTATAGTTGCTTCAGTGTCCTTAGCTTGAATAAGTACTGAAGCACAGATCTTGCTTACCAAACTATTTAAAAGAATTTAGGGATTCCATAAAAAATTTAAAAAATGGTTCTCTTATTATAGATATAAATAAAAAATTTTAATGCAGAAATATGACATACTATGAATAGAATACGACTTAGGTATTTGAATTTTAAAATAGTTGAATTATGCTGAAAGTCTTCATATAAGTTTTTAATCTTCCAACATAAATTGAAATGGAGTTGGATGTCTATAGATTGATATCATGAAATTCTTTGAACTGAGTGATACATAGGATATACACAACAAAGAGACATATATACTTCTTTTTAATTTTAACAGGGTGTCATCTTCCTTTGATCATCTTGGGCTCGCTCTATATGTTTCCCCGCCTCCAAAATGAATAAACAAATCCCCACCATTAGTTCCTTGTTAGTTAATCTAATCGTGAATAAGACATCATTTCTGCCCTCCAGGCCACAATGTCCATGTTAAAATGGATTTTCTATAGTTCATTAACCACAGAGTTGCTTCCCAATCATGTTACATACTTCTGTTGAAAACAAACAGTGTTAGTGGGACATCAGTGGTTTTCCAGATCCTGGAAAGGGATGGAACAGTTTTAGAATGAAATGGCAGAAATAACCTTGTACTGATGTGCTTTAAACTGTAATGAATTTGACTAGGCCAAGAAACGGAGGCAAGTACTGTGTGGGCCGCAGGATGAAATTTCGATCATGTAACACTGATTCATGTCCAAAAGGCAAGCAAGACTTCCGTGAGAAGCAGTGCTCTGATTTTGATGGTAAACATTTCAACATCAATGGTCTCTCCCCTAATGTGAGGTGGCTTCCAAAGTACAGTGGGAGTAAGTAATTAGAATATTTTTTGGCTGTGAACAGTTTTGAGACAAAGGAACACGCAGCTGTGTTCGTGTCCACCAAAATTTGACTTTTTCTTACAGTTGCTGTAAAAGATCGTTGTAAACTCTATTGTCGGGTGGCTGGAACCACTAGCTTCTACCAACTGAAGGACAGGGTTGCCGATGGTACTCCTTGTGGAACTGAGACAAATGACATCTGTGTTCAAGGCCTGTGTCGGGTAAGTAAAATCACTGCATTTAAAATGACTTTCAGAACACTGTTTTCCTTCTGTTTTTCTAGCCAGATATTACTTCTGCAGTTTGATATACATTCTTCTGAGTTTCAGTGCAGCATCCTTTGTTTCTACCCTGCTGTCTATAGAAACATGCTGCTGCTGCTGCTAAGTTGCTTCAGTCGTGTCCGACTCTGTGCGACCCCATAGGCAGCAGCCCACTAAGCTCCTCTGTCCCTGGGATTCTCCAGGCAAGAATACTGGAGTAGGTTGCCATTTCCTTCTCCAATGCATGAATGTGAAAAGTGAAAGTGAAGACGCTCAGTCATGTTCGACTCTTTGCGACCCCGTGGACTGTAGCCTACCGGGCTCCTCTGTCCATGGGATTTTCCAGGCAAGAGCGCTGGAGTGGGGTGCCATTGCCTTCTCTGATGGGAACATGGTTACGAGCTATTGTTTGTCATCAGGAGTGACTCACAAAGCAGTAAGATGAGTTTGCTGGTTTTGTTTTGCCTATGGTGCTCAAAATCAAGATGAGGGATGAAGTTAACTTCCTAAGATGTCTCAGGACCCAAGGAATGCAAAGTCCTTTTGCTAGTTTGAACATGACCTTCTGTGGTGACACTCTTCCCCTCTGTGCTGGAGGCAGTGGTATCCTCCCACCCTTTCCATTCTCCTACTTCTTACATGCATTCGACAAACTTTCACCAGATTGCTATGTGAGCTTCCCAGGTGGCGCTAGTGGCAAAGAATCTATCTTCCAGTGCAGGAGACACAGAGACACAGGTTTGATCCCTGGGTCAGGAATATCCCTTGGAGGAGGAAATTGCAACTCACTCCAGTACTCTTGCCTGAAGACTCCCATAGACAGAGGAGCCTGGATGGCTACAGTCCTCGGGGTTGAAAAGGGTCAGACATGACTGAGTGTGCACACACACACACACACACACACACACACACACACACACACACACTGAATGCAGCATACTGTTCTAGTCACCGAGATGAAAGAATAGAAAAGAACCTCTGACATGGTGGCAGATCTGTGGGGGAGATGGACGCACACACAGGGCTGTGGGCTTATCTGCAAAGTGGCATGCGGACGTTGTAGATGGAGTGTCTTAGTCTATGGGGAAATGGGTAAAGGATTTGGGGAGGCTCATGCAGGGTGTGAGTCTGGATCTAATTATTAGGATAAGAAAGTTTTAGAAAGGTGAAGAAGTAAGGGACCAAGGTTGGAGGTGGCCACCAGCTGATGGTTGTTATGTGAAAGTGTTTTCCTAAAGTCCTAGAAGATCCGAGGATTTGAAGATAAGCAAGAGATGTGATTGGATTTGCATGTTAAAATCTTCAGAATGTACTGAGTTGTTAGGAAACTGAAGTTAGGTAAACCATTTAGTGGGGCTTCCCAGGTAGTGCTAGTAGTAAAGAGCTGGCCTGCCAGTGCAGGAGATGTAAGAGACACTGGTTTGATTCCTGGGTCGGGAAGATCCCCTGGAGGAGAGCATGGCAACCCACTCTGGTATTCTTTCCTGGAGAATTCCATGGACAAAGGAGTTTGGCCGGCTGCAGTCCAAAGGATTGCACAGAGTTGGACATGACTGAAGACTTAGCACACATGCACACAGGCAGGATTTTAGGTGAGAGCAGATGAGCCCCTGAATTAAAGCGTATAAATTGCAGATGGCAATCCTAACAATGGATGGTGAATCTGAGAACTAGGATAGTGAATGTTGTTTAAAGAATATAAGTACCATCTTGTGAACTCATTCCTTAAGTGGAACTTAATAGGACCAATTCTTCTCCCTATAACCAAACATCTGTTATTACCTAAGTGATAAAGGCCTTGCACCCAAATGGCTAATGAGATGTTTAGAGAAACTGAAAATAACTTACAGATTGGAAATAACTTTGGACTTCCCTGACAGTTCAATTGGTAAAGGATCTGCCTGCAATGCAGAAGACCCAGGTTTGATTCCTGGGTCAGGAAGATCCTCTGGAGAGGGATAGGCTACCCACTCCAGCATTCTTGGGCTTCCCTCGTGGCTCAGCTGGTAAAGAATCCACCTACAATGTGGGAGACCTGGGTTTGATCCCGGGGTTGGGAAGATCCCTTGGAGAAGGGAAAGGCTACCCACTCCAGTATTCTGGCCTGGAGAATTCCATGGGCTAGTCCGTGGGGTTGCAAAGAGTTGGACATGACTGAGCAACTTTCACTTCACTTTATTTGACTTTTAAATGTGAGAAAAAGGGCACTTGGTGCCTGAAAACTTGTTTTATCTAAGGTAAACCTGGAGAGTCAGATATAATGAGAAAATATGACATGTGTCTGAACATAAAGATGCATATTACTTTCAGAAAATATCTGGATGGAATTTTCATTTTGGAAATATTTACCTTGTAAATACAGTTATGAGGCTTATGAATTTTTCTTACTCTCTTGATCACTGAATTTAAAGGAGTGTTCCAAAGAACTAAACGTTACTGCAGTGTATGCAGAGGCACCATCTGTGTGGAAAAGAGCTGCGTTTGTTCTTTCAAAGCTTTGGGTCAAACTGTGTACTCTCTCTCACCTTTATATATTTACTCATCTCATTTTTTTCTTAAATGCTTTATTATGCTGGATATTAATTTTAAGGAAATAAGTTTATTTCTTTCAGATATGTTCAGTTTATCCCCAGAGTTCTAAGGTCATAAGTTAAAAAAAAAGTAAATCATCAATGACCTCTTTTGAAGTTACTATAGTGTGTTACTTTTTGCCCCATTTGAATCACATGTCCTTAAAGAATTACTCTCAAATAATCGAAATAGGAATCACTGTCAATATTTATTACAATGTGGGTTCTTAGTTTTTTACTTCTGGGGATTTTTAAGAACATCTGAGAATCTATCTTTAAATCTATCTTTAAATTTTGACGCAGGAAGTATGTAGATGATCCTTTAAAAACAGTGCTTTTTCAACCATGTGAACAGCTGTGTGAAAATACTGGTGTACATAGAACAAGATCATTAGATATCCTGAAAAAACCCTGTTGTATTGAATTTCCTGTTAATGGAAAGAATGTTTTTGGAAAGAACTTTGTAAAGCCCCATGAGTGCTTCACTGGCCGTTTTAATACTCTTGACTGTAATTATTGTATTTTGAAGCAAGCTGGCTGTGATCACGTGTTAAACTCCAAGGCCAGGAGAGACAAGTGTGGCGTGTGTGGCGGGGATGACTCCTCCTGCAGGACAATGGCAGGTGTCTTCAGCAGCGCGCATTATGGTGAGCTCCGCATTTCTTTCCAGTTTTCTCTTTGGATATAATAATGGGACTATATCACTAAGGAATAATAGTGTTGGTTTGTTATTGTTTATTCTGTATTTTAGTTCAAAATGATTAATTAAATCTTGTACAAGTTTTATGATTGAATTAATGAATTTACCTGCTTAAGACAAGTTTAATTCTTAAAAAAATTTAGGTGCATTTATTAGAATAAATCCAGTACAATTATTTGTGTAAATAATCCCCCTGTCGTGCCAGTTAATGAAGTGCTTTTACTGCTGCTTCTGCAATTTATATTGTACATGTTTACAATCTTTCCAGGAAATTTGATTTCAGTTATTTTTAATCATCTGAACTATATGTTTTCTGTGTGAGTGATCTGGCCTATCTGTTGTTTTTTATTGATGATATATTGAAACTGATTGAAGGTGAAGGATGAAGCCATTAATTTAAATGTTAATTTGGAATTATTGTTACATTTGATTTTTCAGTAAGTTTGGATTACAGATATAATTGATATTTGGCCGTGGCTTCATTTTTCTTGAAAAATTTTATGAGAATATATCAGATATTTTCCATTAAATTTTCTCAGAAATGTTTTTTATTTTTATGGTAATAAAATCAACCCATTAAAACTTTATTTGCAAAATAAATGATGTATGTGTTTTACGGTTTTATTTTTCAGCTTCAAATTGTATTCACATGTTTTTGAACAGAGTTATTTAAGTTAGTAAGAATTGCTTCAATTAAAACAGTGTCATTTAGAACAATATATTTATATGAAAAGTGTAGAACATTTACTACTCTGGTCATGCTTATGCATCTAAGTTACTAGATGATTTGACATTATTTTTCTAGTTGTTATGATTCTTTATTTCTTGGGACCTATATATATTTGATCCCTTTTTATCACCAGTGGCACACATTTATCAAAGTCTGGTCTGTATTCACTGAAAAGTAATTTTGCTATATAAAGCTGAATGCACCAAATTAGAATTTAACTTTGCTAAAATTGTGCTATGAATTAATCAGTTTGCAAATGGAAAAAGATTAAATTCATGTGCAGATTCTGAACCGCATTTGTCACATTACTGCCCCCTAGTGATAGCTTTCATCTTGTCACATTTACAATGCCTTGGAATACTTTCTTGAAAAGCACAGCAAAGACATAAATAGTGGAGCTGGTAGGAACATTTCATAGTGAAAAAGAATCATGAGTCAAATTATTTTTGTAGGCTTTTATCTACAACCAGTATGCATTTAATGTATACAGAATAACCATACCATTTATCACCTTATATTTAAATGTGATATCTTAGATATAAATAAATAAGGCTGCTCTGAAAACGCAAGATAATCTCATATGAGACTTAACCTCTTCTAAAACTTCCTCTTCTAAAGTTAATTTCGTATTTATAAAACTTAATGTATGTGAAAAATTTCAACTCTTTGTTTTATATTAAATGAAAGAGGAAATTCCTAATATGAGAAAGGAAAACCTTAGAATAATATCATAGAGCAGAATTAATTGTTGACTTAAAACCTGAGAGTATTTGGAAAATGATGTGACATGAGTGGTTTTAGTGCAGGAGAAATGTTTCTTGTTTAATGTATATTTGTATATGTAATGTAATGTATATTTGATATAGTGTTTCCTCATATTTTGAGAAGTGCCAGTGTTATTGAATTTGGTCTCATAAAACATTTCTCTAGAGTAAACTTTTTACTTTTCTCTTGACAATTTGTTAATAGACTTTAAAAAATAATGTAAAATTTAGGGGTAGCTATGGAGATTCCTGCTTACACTGGAACCTAAAAGCTTAAGAAAAATATTCCTCTCTAACATTCACTATTTTGCTGTTCACTGAGTCTGTGTAAACATCTAGCAATGGTCAACTATTTTTGTATCTCCCGGATTTGTGAATAGCATTTGGAATCTTGTATTTTTCCCCATTAGGAAGTACAAAATGTAAAAGTATTGGTCATATTTAAAAATTAATGTGTGTGTTAAGTAGTCCAGGAGCTAAATTACTAGGTTCATTTTTATTCTATATTCAGAATTTTAAAGGTAATAGAAATTAGGAAGTGCACCTTAAGGATCCCAAACTGTGTATTTCTAGGCAACAACCACTTTTTCTTAATTCTTAGTAATTTGTGTAAGCCATTGATTCAAAAAGAATAAGCACATATCATTTTTCAGAGATAAAATGAAATTAATTCTGACTATACTATTCAGATTTTTCACTCAGCAGTGCTAGCCTCTGGGCCATCTGCTTTTGTGAAAGTTAACATGTATAAAATTATATTGCAGGTTATAATGTCGTTGTAAAGATTCCCCAGGAGCAACGAACATTGATATTCTTCAGCACAGCTATTCTGGAAAACCAGAAGATGACAACTACCTGGGTAAACATTTTAGTTAAATGGCAGCCAGTATGTGCAGTTTCATGGAGGTCTGTGGTTGTAAATTCTTGGAAGGCAAGAAGAGCCCCTTGAATAAACATGCAGTTTTGGCTCAGACTAAGCCAAGTCATCTGACTCCATATATTTGTTCTCTTTTTGAATTACGTACCATATCCTATTTTAAAGATACTAAATTAAATTCTGGAAGACAAATTAAGCTTTTTTCCCCATGAGGGTGTTTTAGATAACCAGAGGTTATATTCAGTTAAAGTTGTGTGTGTAGTTAGAATACAGTTCTCTAGTTATAAACCTCATTGGGGTTAAATGTTTATTTTTATTTTACTTTACAATACTGTATTGGTTTTTCCATACATCAACATGAATCCGCCACGGGTGTACATGTGTTCCCAATCCAAAAAAGTGAAGCTGCTCAGTCATGTCCGACTCTTTGCAACCCCATGGACCGTAGCCTACCACGCTCCTCTGCCCATGGCATTTTCCAGGCAAGAGTACTGGAGTGGGTTGCCACTGCCTTCTGCAGAGGATCTTCCCAACCCAGGGATTGAACCTGGGTCTCCTACATTGTAGGCAGATGCTTTACCATCTGAGCCACCAGGGAAGGGAAATGTTTTTAAAATTTTTTTCTTAAATGTTTTTACCATGTAGCACAAGTCTTTAAATACAATTTATATTGTGATTGTATTTTTATTGCTCTTATGTTACAGAAAGAGAACTATAGTTTCATATTTTTAGATGTTAATGAACATAGTCCTAATATATTATCTTTTAGCTTTTCTAGAGTATACATTTCAGTTGTTATTTACGTTTTCGAAATTGACTTATAGGTTTAAAGCATTTCACTTAGGCCTAGAGATGAAAAGAATGCTTTACAAATCTTGTTTCTGTCTGATAAATACCTTAATATTGACTTACATTTAATTCACTAAGCTGGCGATATAAAGCTGATAATGAAAAAAACACCTGCCTCACATTAATGAAATGTGAAATATTGGCTCAAGTAATCAATGCTTTGAATTGATTGGGAATCTGAATCTATAATGAAGAGCCCATTTCAGAAATTATATTTGGCTTTATAGAGTCAATTGTAGAAAGAACAACTGCTGAATGGATGCAGATTTTCCTTTCAGGGTGATGGAAAAGTTTAGAAAACTGTAGAGGTTGCACAACATTGTGAATGTACTACATGCCATCAAGTTGCTCAATTTAAAATGGTTAGTTCTGGTTTTGTTAATTTAACCTCTATAAAAAAAATTCCTAAAGAAAATCAAATGTAAATGTTTTAACTGTTTACATTTAGTTGCACTGCTTTTTCTTTTTACATAGATATATGCCATATTTATCATTTGGGATAGGCATTTGCCATATGTATTATAGACAATTTATTATGTCTCTCTTAGGATTCAAATGTAGAAATTTGGTTCTGCGCAAGTTTAAAGACTAGAAATGTTCACTATTAAAATATCAGTATACTTTGTAAAAGAACTACTAATGGAAATATCAAAATCTAAATAGGGGAGCAAAATGTATGTGTGGAGTCTTTAGAAAGGACTTGTAATTTGCTTTGGTAACTAAAAATGATGAAATGTATACAGTTTTTCTCAGTAAAGTTTTGTTTATTCCCGTTAATTTTAGGTGTAAAGGCAGTCCTTTAAACAGGCCTGTCCACTTCTGATAATGTGCAGACTTACAGAGTGATTTTCATTTTTTGGGTCTTCACTGAACTCAGTGTAGTGTATGAAGACAATCACAATAGTCCACAAAGACACAGAGTCAGCAGACATATTTGGTGGCATCCCTTCAGCGCTGGTTCAAGGTGTGTAGCGTTTGTAAGTTTAGTCATGGTGTGCTCTGCGTAGGGTTTCCTGGAAGACCCAATAACTGTTTTCCAAAAAGATTATTCCACTGAGAAGTACAGTAAATCAGCAAAGATGCATTTAATTAACATGGGGTTTTATTAGTGTAAAATTTAAAATATTAGACACCTTCTCAAAAATGTAAAGTAACAACACAGTGCTTTACAATTTATACACTTTAACAACATTTTGCAAATTTGATTCTAATTATAAAGCCTGTGAGTTGGGAATTTTTATTATTCCTGTTATGCAATTAAAAAGCAAGTAGTTTATCCAAGATCACATAGAAGTTAATTGGAACAATTTGAATTTAAATCAACTGTACTAAGTCCTGTTGTCTTTTTACTACCACAACACTGTGGACACCGTGCAATTTTGTATTTAAAAAAGTAACAAATTATGACTACATACTCTGTTCCATACTCATATACACATGTAAATATTAGTATATAGACACACATATACTTATTTGATAGGCTGATGTTAATACCTATCCATGGGAAAGAGCAAGAATCACCAGGGGCAAGAAGAGGGGGCAGTGGGAGGGTTCTGAAAAAGTAGCCACTCACCCAGGCGTGACCAATGATGAGTGCCTCCCATGAAAAAGATCCAGATGCTTACAGACGGAGGAGTGGAGAGGCATGGGCTTTTAAAATATTGACCCTAGGATGTTGAAGCTTTATACATGTTTTCCAAGGTAAACAGAACACTACGATAGCCTGGCTGCCTTTCTTTCCTCCCCGTGGATGACCAAGATTGATTTAGCTGATCTGTCTGCATGACTTCTCTCTGTTTTTCCACTTTCTGTGTGTCTCTACTGGTGCTGCGTGCCTTGTGGAAGATGACCTTCTCAGAAAGAAAAATTATGTGAATGAATGTATTTTCGTGGGTTTGGCTGATATGCTAAAAAGTTTTGCTGGTTATGGGTTAGATACCACTTTATAGGAAAATAAAGTTTATTTCCTCCTTATTAATTTATATTTATATTCTCTAACTGCAGAAGAAAAGAATGTGAATTTTAAAAGTTAAAACTGTTTCTGGGCCGTTGACTGGTTTTGCTGTTTCATGAGCACTATCCTTTTACAGCATTATCGGACACTCAAGGGAATTTTCTTTTGAATGGGAATTTTGTTGTAAGTATGTCCAAAAGGGAAATCAACGTACAAGGAGCTATTTTTGAATACAGTGGTTCAAACAACTCAATTGAAAGGATTAATAGTACTGATCGACTGGAAGAAGAACTTGTTTTGCAGGTAAATTCTTAGTAGTTGTTACTAAGACAGTTTTAATCATATTAGTAAACTATGATGCTTAAGTAAGTGCTTTCTATTTATTATTCAACATAGAGTGATATCTTTGAAGAATATATCTTTTATGAATTGATTGTGTGCCCCTTTGTATTTTTATTGAGGTTTTGTGTGTGGGTAATCTATACAACCCTGATGTACGTTATTCCTTCAATATCCCCGTGGAAGAGAAGAGTGATCTATTCACATGGGACCCGTATGGACCATGGCAAGACTGTACAAAAATGTGTCAAGGTACTAGAATTAAATAAAAGGGACATAAGTTCAGCTGTGTCATGGGTATACTTTGGGATGCTCTTGAGTCTGGCTGCCTGTGGAACCCACACAGACTTACAAAGGTTTCCCGTCTTTGCTCTCTGTCTGCTTTTCTCCCCACTCATTCTGGGCTTCTTACGCTTAACAGCCTCCCTTATCTCAGCCCTTTTCAGTGTTTTGCATCACAGCTCCTTTCCTGCTGCTGCTGCTGCTGCTAAGTCACTTCAGTCGTGTCTGACTCTGTGCGACCCTGTAGATGGCAGCCCACCAGGCTTTCCCGTCCCTGGGATTCTCCAGGCAAGAACAGTGGAGTGGGTTGCCATTTCCTTCTCCAATGCATGAAAGTGAAGCCGCTCAGTCGTGTTCTCACAGTTACAGAAAGGTTCCCTTACCGTGACACTGTTTTCTGGTGAAATGCTCACCTTCTTGTCCTTTCTTCCATCCACTTTCCCAGACACTCATCTCCTTCTTTTAGTGTTGTGGGGTCAACATTCTCTCCTTCTCTGACCACAGGGAAATGTGTTTGTACTGAAGGATGAATAACTGAAAGGAGCACAGGGAGAGATGAAAAAGCCGTGAAGTTATAGTAGAAAAGCAAGTGAAGAGACTGGTATCTTTGGGCCGTCTATAATTATGAATACCTGGTTGTGTGATGCTACATTGGCTTGAATTAGTGAATGTTTACTGATAGACTATTTTGTTTTGGATTATTAGGATCCTGATTTTGCATTCAAGTTTTAAAGTCTAGTGGATGAAACAGAAGAATGAGTAAATTTTCTTAATTTTAAATGGTAAAAGCCATGCCACAAGCATGCATCAGGGAGACCCCAGGAAAGATGGAATGAGCAGTAGTGGATGAAACAGAAGAATGAGTAAATTTTCTTAATTTTAAATGGTAAAAGCCATGCCACAAGCATGCATTAGGGAGACCCCAGGAAAGATGGAATGAGCAGTTTGAGGTGAAATGGGAAGATAGAAATTGGTGCAGAGTGGAAAAGCAGTTCCCAGGGGCACTAGAGACAAGGTCTGGGAATTAGGGAGAGCGAGTCAGAGGAGAAGCGGCTCTGAACAGAAATGAGCTGAGAGAAGGTAGGTGGCCAGAGGCAGCAATCAACAGAAGATGGGAACTTGAAGGGCATGCTACCAAACTGACCTCAAGGTACCAAAGCAGTGGTGGTATCCCATCCCAGAAAAAGGCAGACTTGGTCCTCCGGTACTAGGAGATCAGTGCCTGGATGCTGGTGTGGAAACAGACATTCCTGTTTGAACAGTGTCTCCGGGGAGGGAGGCTGAAGTAGATGATGCCAGGCTAACTGGCGCAAACACTGCAAGTAGGAACAAAGCTTTGGGAAGACAGAGGGATTCATTTTGACAAAAAGAACCTGGATGTGCTTTATAGAAGAGCGCAGAGAAGTGGTTTGGGCATCTGGGATCAGCATTCCAGCATAACTGGGTAAACTGGTCTGTGGCAGTAGATATGGGGAGTTAGAAGAAATCTAAATAAATAGTTGCATGAAGGAACATTCTAAAATATGGGGGACACACCAAATAAACACATAACAAGATCCAAAATGAAAGGCTGGAGAAAGCATTTTGAGATAGCTTGAGAGTCTGAACCAGGAAAGATCTGTCTCCTACAGAAGGAAAGGAGCCATTAATTCAATTGCCACAAAGTATATGCTATGATTATAGTTCCTTTTGTATGTGTGTAACTTTTGGGTTTCTCTAAAGTGAAGTTTCTTTAGTCTTGTTTACTTGTTTCCCAGTGCACTGAAAAGGATCAGGCTCCGAACATTTTGTGAACGCCATACATTTTGGAGCTCCGTATTCAGTGTATCGGCTTCAGCTTTCCTTCCTTTTTCTTCTCTGTTGCTCCCTTGGCCCTCTTCTCTCCTCCTCTGACTTGACCATGTTGCTTTTCAGGCCTGCTACACGGCTGTCGTCATGTACTTTCCATTCTTTATCATCGTGAGGTCTCTTTAACTTTCTTCTGTGTTGGATTCCCTGTGTCCCAAATTCTGTGAATTCCTCTTTTATTTCCTCCACTGAGGATGACATAGCTGTCAGACATTTCCTGAGAAAGCAAGGCAGTTTTTTGAGACCTATCCTGTCTGAAAATGGCGTTCTTCTGTTCTCACCCTTGATTGATAGCTTGGCTCGTATAAAATTCTAAGATAGATTATTTTCCTTTAGAATGCTGAAAATCTTGTTTTCCAATTTCCGGTGCTTGGATATGATACTTCCTGGTATGGAAATTTTGTGTCTCCCCTCCTAAATTCCGGGAGTGAGAAATGTCAGGACACTGTGTGTTGGCTTGGCTTTTCCTTTCATCTCTTTTCCTGGTAATTAGGATGCCTTCCAAACTGGAAACACAGATTCTTTGATCTGAGAAGTTTTATGTATGATATCTTTGATAATTTCTCCACATTAAATTTTCTCTTCTATCTTTGTAAAATTTATATTGTCTGGATATATAGCCTCCTGGTCTGATCTCTTATCTTGTAATTTTCTCTCCAAATGTACATTTTTTTTTTCTTAGTGTTTCTCATCAACAGCTTGCTTTTGTTTCATGGATGCAATACCTGTGTCTGTGAGAGTATTAAATAGAGTCTTGGAACTTTCTTCTGTTCCCTGACATATGTGTTTCCTCTTAATTCTGTTTCTGCTTATTTAAGTCTCTTTTGTGTGAGTGTCTTTCCTAAATTGCCAACTGATCCTTTGATGTTTATTCATATTTAAGACTAAAATGCTAATTGAAAGTCCTGTGTGGGTTAAATAAGTCTTCTTATAATTCTTTACTGTGTCTCTGGGGGGAAAGGTTCAAATGTTGCTGTCACTTAATCTTTTTCTTGAGCTAAAGACTTTTCCAAGAAAGGAATTCTCTCATCTTCTGATGGCCAGTGAGGGGACTGGAGAAACTGTAAAATTGGCTTGGAGCCAGAAGGAAATGGAGGGTTGGGCCTGAATCTCATCATTTTAGTATGGAGACTTTTGCTGAGTCCCTCTCTTTCGGTACAGCACTTCCCTAGCTTCCCCCAGCTGCTGTGTCTTCAAGTGCCCCCAAGTTCACGTGCCCCCAAGTTCACATGCCCCCAAGTTCACGTGCTCTGGAGCTATGCTATCCAGTATCCAGTATGGTAGTTACTAGCCACATGCGGCTAGCCCATTGAAATACCTGTGGCTGATTCATGTCAATGTATGGCAAAACCAATACAGTATTGTAAAGTAGAATAAAGTAAAAATAAAATTAAAAACAAACAAACAAACAGAAAGAAATATGGTACAAGTGTGAAGTGTACAACGGATTCTGAAGACTTAGGATGAAAAAAGAATGTGAGATGTATCATCATTAGTGTTTCTGTTGACATCATGTGGAAATGATCCTATTTGGATTTGTATCTTTTACTTTTTCATGTCACTACAGGACAATGTAAAATCACATGTGGTTCACATAGTTTTCATTAGGTAGCGCTACTGTTGACACTTAGGTGGAAGTCTGTTCATCATGAATACTTTACAATCACTTCTCCATTTTTTCAGGCCTATGCCTCACACATTCACCTCTTCAGAGGAACCTGGTGTTTTTGATTCCTGGGCTTTGCTTGGATTCTGTGGCATAAATGGTTTGTTTCTTACTTTCTTCCTCCACAGGCTCAGGTTTCAGCTTCCTTGGCTCTGTTAAAATAGTAATTTCCATCTTCTTTTCATATTTAACATGTCCTCTTCCTGCCTACTGTTTCCTCTTTTATTCTTTTTGTTCCTTAAGGTTTTTGCCTTTTCAGAATTCTTTATAGTTCTTTCAGATGGTATGCATGCAGAGATAAACATGCATGCTCATGTTTCACCAGCTGAAAGTATATAGTTGAACTTGGAGAAAACAGAAATTTGATCATACCACTGACAGCTTGAACTTTTTCCTGTCTCCTCATTGTGGAAAGTGCAAAGTTCAGTCTACTCTGGCCTCTCTGACTTCTCGAAGCTTCCTTCACTGTGCTTATGCACCATATAAAGAACTGCTAAATCTCAATGACTTAGAACAGCAAACATTTATTTCTCACTCATGCTATGTGGTGGCTGCTAATTGGTTCTGACTCTTCTTCAGCTTGTTATCTGCATCCATGTCATTCTCAAACAAATTAAGAGACTTTATTTTTTTAGAGGGGTTTCAGGTTTGGGTTTGATCCCTGGGTTGGGAAAGTCCCCTGGAGAGGGGAACAGCTAGCTACCCACTCCAGTATTCTTGCCTAGAGAATTGCATGGACAGAAGAGCCTGGCAGGCTGTCGTCCATGGGGTCACAAATGGTGGGACACCACCAAGCCACTTTCACTTTCACACTAGGTGTATAGAAAGTTGAGCAAAAACTACAAAAATTCTTATATTCTCTCTTCTTTCACACCCCCTCCCCAGTTCCCCTGTTATTACCGTCTTGCATTCATGTGGCACATTTATTCCAGCTGGTCCATTATTGTCAGCTGAAGTCTGATCATGCTGCCTTTTCATTCATGATTCCAGGCTGAAAGATCAGCCCCATCTGGAGAAGGCTGTTTTAGAAACAGAGAGAAAAGAGTTGGCAGAAGCAAGACAAGACTTTTAGAGCTTCTGCTTAGAACTGGAATAGTCACATTCCCTTCCAGGTGGTTGGCACAAACCTGCTGTCCATGGGCAGGGAAGTCTGCTCCTCCTCTAGGAAGTTATAGAAATGTTGTAGCAAGTTGAGATGTGTAATTTTGTTGCAGTGAAAAGGCAAGCAAATAATGGGGAGCAGTAGTATACTGTATCATATCCGCATGGACCCTGACCACTCAGTTCTCCACTAGCAACCCTTCCATCCAGCTGTAATAAATTCCTTCCTACTTCACACACTTGCCCCACCTTCCTTACATCTTCTTACTCAGCAAACTCCTCAATGTTTCAGGATTCATCTTGCTTTTAGTAGAAAGTCATTCCTGACTAGCTCAGTATGCTGGCCTATTTGTATGCTATGTTGGAATTGTTTTTGCTGTCTTGGCTGCATCCTTCAAGCTTTTAGCAGAAGTAAATTATTATGGAACATCTCCTTATGTGATTTGTCCTTTAATTTTTATTTTTCATTGGACTTTGGCCAAGGTCTTCATAGAAGAAAAATTACTTGTGTACGTAAGAGTGATCGTATGGTCATGTCTGATCAAAGCTGTGACCACTTACCACTTCCATTGCTGGTGACTGAAAGGTGCAATACAGACTGTGAACTCAGGTAAGAAAAAAAGAAATAATGTATAATGTAACCAGATAAAAATCAATAAGTGAGATAAGATGTAAAGAATCTACTGCAGTGCCTGGTATAAGGTGGACATGTAACTAATGTTTGCCCTTTCCCATTCCCGTAAAAAACTTTAGACCTGCTAATTTATTGTGAAACTCAGCAATTGGTTTGAGTTTTTTATTCATAGTATTTGCTGAATTTCAGTACAGAGACCTCAATGTTTTGTGTAAGAAATGGAAACAAATTTATCTGTAAAATAAATATAGGAAAACTAATCTGGAAACCTATGGTTTAAAGCTCTGAAACAATACATTTAAGCATGATCCTCTAATTCCCATTGAACTCATGTACCAATAAACTTTTAAAGTTTGAGGATTAGAGAATCGATTGATTGATTTGTATATCTTATCAGCATTTTGTCCATTAAACATTAAGTAACGAGATCCTAGATCATGGCAGGCAAGTTTTTTCTTCTAAAATTCTTGTCATTTGTTTTCTTGTGGCGGGTCTTACAGTGACACTAAGAGCAATAACCCTGTCTAGCAGGCGACAGTCAGCATTCAGGGGTGGCCAGACTCTCCTTTACCAGCAAGGATGAGAATTTTTATGTATTTGTGGTATTGTTTGGAGACATATGGTGGAAGGCTAGTGGTAGGATGGCATGTTCAAGTTGCATCTGCTGCCTTGCAGTGGAGTGAAGTGCAACGAAGCCCTTGAGATACTGTTCAGATGGAAAGAAGATTGCTAGAGTGTAATTGGGATAATTTTGCTAACACTGGCAGATTTTACTGTGGAAAAAGTTCTGTCTGAAAGCATGTCTAAAAGTAGATTGTATGAGTTAATGAGAAAATGTGATATGCTTTATAAAGACAAGTTTACCAACTTTTAAAGGCTTTTGATGTAGTCATGTGCCCAGATGTCCTCTGATCCTCAGTCAAATAAAGATGTTGCATAGGGAGACACCACCTGATTATAGGTCAGATATATTTGGTTATAGTTGTAAATCTACCACTTAGTAACCTTAATCTCAATCTTAGTCTCAATCAATTGTTTTCAAAAGTCTAGGGAGAGGCTTGAGATTCCTAGGAAAAGAACACAGATTTCCTTGGGGTTCCTCTAGGGTGAGACTTGGGGTTCCTCCAAATGCCTGGATGTAGTGCTGGTTCCCTACCTCCAGCTTTTATGGATTTGGAGTAAATGTTAAATTTTATTTAGAGAAAAGTAAAATTTCTGACAGATGCCAAGCATATATACCATTTGAATGCACAGCATCACTGGGCTTCATTTTCTCATCCATATGATGAAAGTTTGAACTCTATGATCTCTAAGAAGTTTTCATCACTAAATCAATGATATATCAAATATTTTTATTGTGGCTTGTCCATAATTTCTAACATAATTTTTAAAATTGAATAATATGTGTGAATTTTTCTGAATCCATGTTTTAAATTGTGTTCATCAGCATACCTCCTAAGCATAATAACATCGTTTTTTGTAGGTGGCACATCATTGGCAAAAGTGAATGTTCAACACTTTGTGGTCAAGGATATAAGTCATTGGACGTCCATTGTATGAAATATTCCATTCATAAAGGACAGACTGTTCCAGTAGATGATCACTACTGCAGTGACCAGCTTAAACCTCCAACCCGAGAACCGTGCCATGGTGACTGTGTCTTAACAAGGTGGCATTATTTAGAATGGTCTCAGGTACAAAGAAAAAAGTATAGCTTAAGAAAAGTTGCTCCTTTATTTTACATTTAATTAAATATTTGTCACTTCAGAGTAGTATTTTGTTAAAATTTTTATTTTACGTCCATTTTTCACCACTTTTCTTTTTTTAATCAGTGTTCCAGGAGTTGTGGAGGAGGGGAGAGGTCTCGAGAATCTTACTGTATAAATAACTTTGGCCACCGTCTTGCTGACAGAGAATGCCAGGAACTTCCCGAGTGACAACAGAGAATTGCAATGAATTTTCCTGTCCCAGTTGGGCCACTAGTGAGTGGAGTGAGGTAACATTAAGCACTTGAGGCTTAGAACTATTATAACATTGTAAAGGAGATCTTTGTAGTGGAAGGCTATGTAATTCAAAAAATATTTCAGTTTGCTGGTAAATAATTGTATTATCAAGGTAGTAAAATTTAAAAACAATTTGTCCTTAAGCTATTTATGGTGTCTGGCCAACGATGACATAATTGGTGTTTAATCTATAACCATTTTTATAGTGGGCTTTCCTGGTGGCTTCCCTGGGGCTCAGATGGTAAAGAATCCACCTGCAATGTGGGAGACCTGGGTTCGATCCCTGGGTTGGGAAGATCCCCTGGAGAAGGGCACGGTAACCCACTCCAGTATTCTTGCCTGGAGAATCTCAAGAACAGAGGAGCCTGGCAGGCTGCAGTCCTTGGGATCACAAAGAGTCAGACATGACTGAGTGAATAAGTACATTTTCATCATGTACACAGTAGGCTGAGATACATACTTGTTCTAAAGTCAGTTTTGTACCTTTATTTCTGGAACAAATAGATGTTGTGCTGGGATTTGGGCAGCAGAAGTTTGGGGTGGCTGATTTTACCCCCATGAATATCTCTGGTTTTTTTGAGGCATGGAGGGAAAGTGTCCTTAAGGATGGTCTGTAATTGTATTTGAATATACAAATTGATCATTGCATTTTTGGGTATTTATGTTGACTAATACTGAAAGTAATGGTCAGTTGTACTTTTCCAGTGTCTGGTTACCTGTGGGAAAGGAGCAAAGCAGCGGCAGGTGTGGTGTCAGCTGAATGAGGATCACTTGAGTGATGGCTTCTGTGACCCAAGCACCAAGCCTGAGTCTCAGAGACCCTGCGGGCTTCATGCATGTACTTCCTGGCAAGTAGGACCTTGGGGTTCTGTGAGTATATGACAGTACATGGATTTCTGCTCTAACCCATCATTACGGAATAGCACAGAATTATTGGATGTTCAGTCTTTTAGTGGCTGCATCTAATTTTGGGGTGGCTCTTGGAGAAAGATTCCTGAAATGTAAATCTGTATCTGTACAATTTTTTCAGTACTGCTAATTTTGCTGTGGTAAATATTCTATCTTTGACTTTTAACTCACTTTTATTAATCACAATGCTACAAATTTCTGTATTCAGTATCCTGCCATAAACCATAATAGAAAAGAATATGAAAAAGAATATATATAGGAATAACTGAATCACTTTGCTATATGCCAGAGATTAACATAACATTGTTAATCAACTGTACTTCAATAAACAATTTATGCTTTCATCAACTTTATGTAAACTATGCATTTTCATGTTTGGTGCCTAAATTATTCTCTCTACTGTATTTAGAGTAGACCTTGTTGGGAAGTTTTGCCAAACAGGTGGCTAGGAGATAATCAGATGGATGAGTTGTGGGCAGTTCAGTATTCTGTGTAGATTGCCACACTTGCCAGGAAACCTGCTCTCATCTGCCCTTTAACTCTGTCCTGTTCTTTTCTTTCTTTATCTCTTCAAAATTGACTTAGTATATTAAGTGACATGCATATACCAGGTCAATTTTGAAAAGTATTTAGTTTGCCTAAACTGTGTTGACTCTGTCACGAAAATATGAAGCTTCTATTGATAGTTTTACATGATAACTTTTAAAAGATACAATAATAATTGCCATTTCAATTTCACTATTTTCAGTGCAGTTCAGTTCAGTCGCTCAGTTGTATCCAACAGTTTGCGACCCCATGGACCGCAGCACACCTCCTTGTTCATCACCACCTCCTGGAGTTTACCCAAACTCATGTCCATCGAGTTGGCAATGCCATCCAACCATCTCATCCTCTGTCGTTCCCTTTTCCTCCTGCCCTCAATCTTTCTCAGCATCAGGGTCTTTTCAGATGAGTTAGCTCCTCACATCAGGTGGCCAAAGTATTGGAGTTTCAGCTTCAGCATCAGTCCTTCCAATGAACACTGATTTCCTTTAGGATGGACTGGTTGGATCTCCTTGCAGTCCAAGGGACTTTCAAGAGTCTTCTCCAACACCACAGTCCAAAAGCATCAATTCTTCTGTGCTCAGCTTTCTTTATAGTCCAACTCTCACATCCATACATGACAACTGGAAAAGCCATAGCTTTGACTAGATGGACCTTTGTTGGCAAAATAATGTCTCTGCTTTCTAATATGCTGTCTAGGTTGGTCATAACTTTCCTTCTAAGGAGTAAGCGTCTTAATTTCATGGCTGCAGTCACCATCTACAGTGATTCTGAAGCCGCCAAAAATAAAGTCTGTCACTATTTCCACTGTTTCTCCATCTATTTGCCATGAAGTAATGGGACCAGATGCCATGATCTTAGTTTTCTGAATGTTGAATTTTAAGCCAACTTTTTCACTCTCCTCATTCACTTTCTTCAAGAGGTTCTTTAGTTCTTCACTTTCTGCCATAAGGGGGTGTCATCTGCATATCTGAAGTTATTGATATTTCTTCCAGCAATCTTGATTCCAGCTTGTGCTTCTTCCAGTCCAGCATTTCTCATGATGTCCTCTGCATATAAGTTAAATAAGCAGGGTGATAATAAACAGCCTTGACATACTCTTTTTCCTATTTGGAACCAGTTTGTTGTCCAGTTCTAACTGTTACTTCCTGACCTGCATACAGATTTCTCAAGAGGCAGGTCAGATGGTCTGGTATTCTCATCTCTTTCAGAATTTTCCACAGTTTATTGTGATCCACACAGTCAAAGGCTTTAGCATAGTTAATAAAGCAGAAATAGATGTGTTTCTGGAACTCTCTTGATTTTTCCATGATCCAGCAGATGTTGGCAATTTGATCTCTGGTTCTCTGCCTTTTCTAAAACCAGCTTGAACATCTGGAAGTTCATGGTTCATATATTGCTGAAGCCTGGCTTGGAGAATTTTGAGCATCACTTTACTAGCGTGTGAGACAAGTGCAATTGTGTGGTAGTTTGAGCATTCTTTGGCATTGCTTATTTTATTAGTATCTATATAAATTTGAATAAAGATATATGCTGATTAAATTTCCTCATTTAAGTCTAGAATCTGGAATAAAGGACTAATAAAAATATCTACTGAAAATAGATTCTTAACTGTGTACATGTTAAGAAAATTAAGTTTATGTAATGTCTGAGCAATGGTGTTTCATATCTGCTTATATTCTTCCAGTGCACAGCCACGTGTGGACAGGGGTACCAGATGCGTGCAGTGAAATGTGTCAACGAGCTATTCAGCACAGTGCTAGATGACAGACTGTGCCATGGAGCTAGTCGCCCAAGTGAAAGGCAGGTAAACGACACCTCTCCATGGATTATAAACAAAAATGTTTGATACAGGAAGATTATTGATGTGTTAAAATTATTCCCATATGTATTTTCCCACTTAAATGTATATGCCTTAAAAATGTATGTGGGCATCAGAGAGCTTATTGTTCTTGGTTTTGCCAGATTTATTGATGGATTTGTTTTTACTCTTTATCTGATATTGGATCACTCATTTAACTTATGTTTCCATCCTTTGAACTATAGAAGGATGATGCATTATTTTGAGCATAATGAACTTCTCAAGTGTGGCTTAAGGTAGTGATCTGTGTTCATTCAGAAAGTTTCAGCTTACTGATATTTTTGAAAGACTATTACTCTTTTCTTTTTAAATCATCAGGCAGAATGATCCAAACTTTAACCTTCAGAGTCATAGTATCCACTCCTAGCCCTTGATAGTACTTTGTACTTTTGGAAAATAAAAACCTTCACATCGCTTATTTGTAGTTTACTATGCAGTTGTTCTTGACTTATATAATTGAAAGAAGAAATGAAGTATAGGATTTAGTATCAATCATAGTGGTTAATTCATTAATGTTTCATGAGGTCCATTTTTCTTTTGAACAGAATTGTATTGTTACACCTTGCCCAGTTATCCCTAAAATTGGGGCCACTTCTTTGCCAGCTGTTCCCATGAGAAAGATAACACAATGGCGATATGGTTCTTGGACCCCAGTAAGTGAATTTCTTTAAGAGAGACAGTATTTCTACTATGGAGGCTTTCAGTTGCTCCAGATTTGCCAAATTAATATATGCATTCATGCTCAGGTATTTTGATGGAGATGGTGTTGGAAGAGCATAGAGTTTAGAATTAGGTAATTTATTGACTAAATCTTGTTCTGTCTTTCAAGAGCTCTGTTTCTGTGGACAAGAATTTGAGTTTTCTAGGTCTGTTTTCTAATCCTATCAAATGAGGATGATAATATTTATGTCATAGGTTGTTATGAGAAGCAGATGTGACATTAGACTTTTATTAGATTTGCAATATATACTTGCTTTAGTCTTATATGAAAGATATATTTTTGTTTCATATATTCTCTGAATATTTTAATTATGAGATTCTATCTTCTCTATTACCTAGGTCTTGCAGAGTTGTCTTAAATGTTATCTTAAGATTCTCTTATCTATAATCTTTTCTTTAATTTTGACAAATAGCTAATCACTATTCTGAAAACTTGAGTGTTTTGTTTTATTATCACAAGCATCTGATTTGTGAAGTTTATTTTTTAAACTCATTGGAATATTCACTGCCCTGTCTTTGACTCAGAAATGATACCAGATGACAATATTTATAAATTAAGTTTTTCAAGAATCTTGAGGTTTAGAAATTTGAACAGCAACCAAGTGTAAGGGATGTAGGAGTGTCCTGTATAATGCTCTGGTATGATTCAATTTTTCAGTGCTCCGTGTCTTGTGGAAGAGGAAACCAAGCCCGCTATGTAAGTTGTCGTGATGCTCATGATGGAATAGCAGATGAATCATTTTGTGCCCACTTACCTCGACCAGCTGAAATAGCTGTCTGTTTTAGCCCTTGTGGAGAGTGGCAAACAGAGAATTGGTCACCTGTAAGTACTTTTTGCAAAAAAAGTGAAATGAGAAATTTAAATATAATATTTGAACTTTGAGGTAATGCAGTTTATTGGCTAAATTTGTGATCAGTGTTCAGCTTCCTGTGGCCGTGGAAAAATGACTCGACAAGTTTTATGCATCAACTATCATCAGCCAGTTAATGAGAATTACTGTGACCCTGAAGTCCGCCCTGTGATAGAACAAGAATGTAATCTGGCAGCCTGCCCTCCCACGTACAGCCACTTTCCGAGTTCCTCTGAGCAGCCAAGCCATTTTCCAGGCAGGAATTTTCCATTAACTCACAAACCAGAAGATAATCAAAATCAGGGAGTCCATCCATCAATCAGAGAAAACCAGTGGAGAACAGGACCATGGGGATCAGTAAGCCCTCTTTATTGAGTTATACTAATTCTCTAATTTTGTTATGTTATATGGCCTTTTAACAGAAATGTACATAATGACATCAGATGCTTTTAATGCTAATTATTTCTGAAGATCAGTAGTTTAAATCTTAAAAAGATTAAGCAATTTTTGATGCAGATTGCAAATCTCTATAGAGTTCTAATTGAATTATACCCTAATGTGACATTATGATTACAGAGGAATCCATTTGAAAAAAATCTTAGAGACCATTATGGTAAAAATGAAATCTTTTAACTGTTAAGAATACCGATGTCTATGAAGAAAAAAAAATCAAACCTAGAAATTAACTATGATAACAGTGCAGTAAGCTGGTGTAAAACCATGATTACTTTGTATAAAAGGTACAATTGTGGTTCATATTTTGTATGAGATTAATGATACCAAATAAAGAAAAACAATGTGAAAGTTGGGAAACTTAACATTATCTTTTTTTTTTCCTTCCTAGTGAGACCTGAAAACTTGAATTCCTTTTTACTTAATACCTAGGACAAGGGTGAATTTTTTATTGCAAACTTTAAAGATTTACCTTCCTATCAATAAATTTTAATGAAACCATAGGTTTTTTTTGACAGATATTCTTTATTCAAATTATGATTCCAAAGTGGGGGAGAGTAATTTGGTGAGCTTGAAGTTGAATCAAAGAACTGTTTTTCTTTGATTTTAGTGTTTTATAATGTAATTTTGTGAGATGGAATCTTCAGTTTGTGTGTTCCTATGTTTCATCCTTTCCAGTGCTCTAGCAGTTGTGCTGGAGGTGTTCAGCGTAGAGTTGTGGTCTGCCAGGATGAAAATGGACAAAGTGCCAGTTACTGTGATGCAGCGTCCAAACCCCCAGAGTCAAAGCACTGTGATTCAGGACCTTGTCCACAGTGGAACTATGGAAGCTGGGGAGAAGTAAGTCTTACTCTCTCCTAAACTTGTGGAAATTATCACATCCCTTAAGACCAAAAGTTAAGCACTTCATACACTTACTGTTGAATAATCTTACTTCACTATACTAGACAGATTTTTAAAAAATTGAGTCACTAAAACTATAATCTTTTAATAAACATTGTATCATGGTATAAGTCACTCATTTATGAGAGGAAATATATACTCCAGGTTTTTGACAGAATGCTATGTGCTAGCCAGTAGGTGACTTCCTAATACCTCTCTAAAACTAGTATATTATCTTAATTTCTTAGAAAATTAATTGATATAAAGACAGAAAAATAGAGTGATATATAGGCCATGTTAATATCCTATTATTGAACCATTCATTTGATGAATCTAAAATGAACAGCTATCAATTATTGAGCACCTTCTTCATGTCCTGACCTTCTTTTAGGCACTGGGATATGAGGATAATTTTTAAAATGGTTGTAATGAATACTAATTCCATCTATATTATGCATGAGAAAGAAGAAAGACTTACATTGGCTTTGGATAAATAAAACAAGCCACCTAATTTAATTAGTCAAATATTTGTGTTTAATGATTTTTTAAAAATTTATTTGTTTATTTTTGATTGCACTGGGTCTCTTTTGCTGTGCTCAGGCTTTCCTTAGTTGCAGCAAACTGGGGTTCCTCTTTAGTGCAATGCTCGGACTTCTCATTGCAGTGGCTTCTCTTGTTGCAGAGCACAGGCTCTAGGCGCATGCGCTTCAGTAATTGGCAACACGCAAGCTCAGTAGTTGTGACACACAGGCTTAGTTGCTCTGCAGTGTGTGAAATCTTCCCGGATCAGGGATCAAAACCCTGTCCCCTATATTGGTAGCAGGTTTCCTATCCTCTGCGCCACCAGGGAAGTCCCCTGTTTAATGATTTTCAGTACCTATTTTCTCTCCATAGGGAATTTGGAAATCATTGTTTAAAGATACACTTCTGATAAGGTGCTAATAAATATAAAGTATGTCTTTAAAATATACCTTTGCAATTTTCCAAAATGAAAGTAACTTTTTCAGTTGTGAGTTAACTCTTGTGAAAATTCAAATAAGTTGAAAAATTGTGAAAGGATATGAACTTTTAATATTTGATACATTTCCTGCCAGACTTTAGCTCTGTGTGGGTTTCAGAAATAGGTTCATTAATTATACATGCTGCTTTGCCACCTGCTGTTCTCGTAATAGATAGACTCAACATCTTTCCATCTTTATAAATTTAGATTTCCCTTCATGGATACATGACCATGCATCTTTTGATAGGATACCATATACATTATGTAGTTATTACCTATTACAGTACTAATTTTCAAAATTTTGTCTTAAAAAAAAAGGATGGAACTGAAACTTGGATTTATTATTGAAGAAATGTTGAGAGTTATGAAGAAAGGATAAACTTTAAGCTTTAGCAGTTCAGATTGTATACTCATCACTGAATGAACCAATCACTGAATGAACCAACATAATATTCTCCTTGAAGCCACATAGTTTCTGTCTTCCTTCTTATTTTTAGTGCACACAAACGTGTGGAGGAGGGATAAAATCAAGATTCGTAATATGCCAGTTTCCCAGTGGCCAGCTGTCACAAGAGCAAAACTGTGAAATGTTGAACAAGCCCCCGAGTGTGGCCCAGTGTCATACACATGCTTGCCCTGATGATGTGTCATGGCATCGGGGACCGTGGAAATCGGGTACGATAGTACTCTTATTTTTATCCTTCTGTTTTGTTTTATTCTGTCCCTTTTTCTTTAATTTTCTCTCTTTATAAATTGTGATGCACACGTTTTATCTTCCAATATTTTTTAAAGCAGACCATTGGCCCTCTTGGCTTGTGTCATTAAATTGATAGTTTGAAAGAGAATTCATTCAAGTACTGTAATATATATGTATATATATATATATAATAATTTTACATGTATTTAATTTTTATAAGTGAATTTTGAACCATAGCACTAATCTAATGGAAGTGTTTTTCTCCAGTTCCCTTTGGCTTGCCACAAATTAATTGAAAATATTTTACTATTTACATTTGTACATAATGTTAACATTGTGCTTGTAACAATGGCAAGTTAAGGCTGTGTCTTGTTTGAGTGTATAACTGTTTGTGGCTTTTGTCTGTCAATGTCCAGTAACTGATCTAAAAGCAAATAACATTTTTATCATTGTTAAACTTTAATAGTTTGTTTGGAAATGTGAAAATATTATATTAAAAAGAGAAATTTACTTACACAAAGTAAATTAATTGTTTACAATTTGTTACATACATCATGAAAAAGTATGATTTATATAGTAATTTATATGAATGTTCATATCTTCCACTGTGTGGAGTTACTGTGTTTTGGGCTGTTTTAATTTTTTATTTTTTGAAGTCATAGACAAAAATTCATAAATAGTCATGAATGATTAATTTCTTCTAGTATTTTTCAACTACCCAGGCTTTGAAGAATAATTAGTATATAGATACATTGAAACTAGCATTATGATCAATTTTGATATTTTAAATGCAAACAACCAAGTACACTTCTTTCCAGTGATAAAATGACTGGGGTCTATAATCTATTTATAATTAAGATTATAAAGTTAAACAGTTCTTTATTTGGAAAATAATTAACTCTGATTTTATACCTGAACCTGATGTATGCACTTGTTTTGCTTCACCCAGGTCAAAGTTTTACAGTTAAATGTAAACCTGTTTCAATTCATGCTATTTGAAGAATAGGTCAAGTTCTAATTCAGACTAAATTCATCTTTTTAGTCACTATGACTGATACAAAACAGCAGAGCATTTTAACTTTATGGGAAGATCTTAAATTGCTGCATTAGAATTAGAGAGCCATAACTTTCGGGGAACTAACAAAAGCATTTTGCTATGGAAAGCATTCACATATGTACTTAAAATGTTCACTGACCATCTGCTATATCCTAGGGACTATACTGTCATGATAATATAAAGACATATTTGTTACCCTATGGAGTTTGCAATCTAATTGGAGAGATCTGAAGTCCTGTAAGAAGTCAGTATAGAATTTTTGTTAGTCGTTTTTGGTTGGAAATTCACTTTCTCTGTACTGTATCTGTTACATTTTCTTTTGTTTTATTGGTTTAATTATAAGCCTAGTCATTAATAAGACTTAATCCATAGATTGCCTTCTTGGAATTTGCCTCAACTGGGACAGCAGACATAAAGGTTTTATTTTCCCTATTCATTAATGAATTCATTCATTCAAAAAGCATTCAACATTTACTCATGGCTTCTGCTTTGTGCTATATATTGAAGTTTCTAAAATTAAGTGATTTGAATCGGATATTCTATATCAGGGATCAGCAAATTATCAAACCTGGCCCATTGTCTAATTTTATAAACAACTTTATTGGAACACAGGCATGCACATTTTTTATGTATTATCTAAGGCTCTTTTGAGACTTTCTTAGACTCAATAGAGACTTTCTTTTACAATAGAGACTGACCCTCAAAGCCTGAGATATTTACTATTTGGTCTTTCTGGGGAAAGTTTTTTGATTCCTGTTCTATTTAATAAACATCATGAAACTTTATTTGACATACCTAAATTTATAGCATGTTGGAATTGCAAATATTCATTTGGAGTCAGTTTTAGATTTTTTGATCCTTTGTTTAATGTTTTCAAATATTTTAAGATTTATCAATCTTTTCTACATATTCACTATAGTATTTACATAATTTTGCTCCAGCTTTATTGAGATATGTAGTCATATTATATAAGCTTAAAGTGTACAATCTCACAAAATTTTGATTGTATTGGATTGCATAAAGTGCTATATTCCAATAATTTGTATCATGATATTTTTTGGTATGTCATAAGTGAAAAATCCGAATGTTCACTGAAGACCCTTTGCAGAGATAACTTTGTCAACCTCACAAAAACAAGTGACCAAGAAAATAATAATTTTAAATTGCAAAATAGTAAAGCAGAAGTATATAATTCTTCATTGTTTATTACATGTCTGTCCCACAAAGGAGTTCATTGATTAATTCAGTCTTTGCACTAGTAAAGAACTGTAAATTTTTTGATAAATTGAAGGTAATTTTAAAATTACAATAATTTTATTTATTAACTTTTAATAAAGTAAATATATATCATTAAAGTTTCTGGATTTCTTATTATATGAAGAATTTTAACCCTTAAATTAGCCTTTTATATTAAAAGGGTTTAATTGATCTGAAGTTTTATTGTTAAAACCAGTTATAACCTTTTAATTTACCTCTTTCAGTGTTGCTACGTTTTAGCCAGATTTCAGAACACCTCTTACTAACATATCAGGTTAATAGTCTTTAATGCATAACTTTAATTTCAGAAGATCCTATTTACTAAGTTAGAAAAGTAAGAAAATGTGTGTATATGTATATAAGTATACATATATAAATGACATGAAATCTTAAACATTTTTCATTTTAAAGTAAAATTAAAATACCAAGTGCTAAATAATTAAAATGTAGCTAGGAATGAAGTTGTAAATATACATTTAAATTTTCTCCATGTTGGAAACTTTGTGTTGTAATAATCTATAAGCATGATTAAAGAAAGAAAATAATCTTAACATATATCTGTTAATGACTGCATTTTTGTGACTAGTCAATGTGAAATGATTGTATTTTAACCCTTGCTTATTAATGATGTGCTGTTGGCCTTGTGCTTTTCTTAATTCACATGTATGTTGTATTTTTATTCCTTGAACCAATATCTAAAATGTTTTAAGTCACTGAACCGATTCTGTATTGTAAAGAATACCTCTTCTTTTGAGGGTTTTTAAAAATAACAAATTGTTAATTTTTCTTATTAAACATTTAATTGTTGAATAGTATATGTTTTCATAATTTTACTGAGTATGTATATAAGCTACTGTTATTTTTATATAATCCTATTAGAAACTAACATTGCTTTTAAAAATAAGATTTATTGTTTAGCTATAAATTTTTAAATACTAGGAATTTTAATATTCATATATTATAAATAATGAATAAAAATTTATGATGTAAACAAACTCACTTAGTAAATTAATAGATGTACTCATGCCCAGGATAGTCTTTAAAAGGTGAGTAAAATTTTTATTTTTCTTTGATAAAGTGAAGGACACTACATGTAACATAAACTATTTTAGCAAATGCTCTTTAAATAAATTTATATTAATTTATATTTTCCCATAGGCCTCATTTAAGTGATTTATTTTCCTAGAATGTTTTCATTCTGTACATAAAATCAGTTCATATTTGGTAAGACAATAATGTGCATTCCATTGTTTTCTGAAGTTAATGATGACCCAACAGAAGAACAATTTTTTTCGTTTAAGATTGTTTTTACTTCTAAAATTGAGAAAATATTTTTTAAAAAGATGAAAGCTTGGTACTTGAACCCTCTTGATTCTAGTGCTTTTCCCAAAACATTTCTTTATAAAATAGTACCCTCCTGTAGCATTGTGTTAAAATCTATATATGTATACCTGTGTGTGTGTGTGTGTATGACTAAATTTCTATTAAGATACAATGGAATGTGACAAATAAAAACACTTTCAGAAATGAGCATGGGGTAGCTGCACACACCTAATAAATTTGCAGTTTGTCAATTTAACAGTTTTGTGTAACAAAAGAACATTGAGGGTCTGAGCAGAGGGGTTGGGCTCCCACTCAAGGTGGAATGCACTTGGAAAGGAACTTGTTACTGCCTCTGTTGCTCCCAAGTCCAGCAGCAGCCAGGGGAAGAAGGTAATGTGTGGGGAAATGGTTTCAAGAAGCTGTCAATTGTTTGTAAAGTGGAATGTTCAGTAAAACTATAGTAATTGGTTATTTTCTTAAATTTGGAAAAGACAGGCTTAAGTATAGCAAAGGGCTGGAAATCTACTTCATTACCAATTTATCATGGAAATCTACTGAAATAATGTTTCTGTTTGTTATATTGCCATACATTCAGTAACTCCCCCAAATTCTAAGCATTCCCTACATGTTATACGCATTGTGTTAGTCACTAGAAGTAAATTGGGCACAATCTCTGTATATAAGGAATTTGCAGTTTGGTGGTGAATGTACTAAATAAACAGATTATCAGAAGCAGAATGGGATTCCTATCTCTTTTCAGTAACAACCTTGTGATTTATAATAGTGAAGACTCATAATATTAGGGCTTAATAGACTATAATTATTCAAGAATTTATAATGAGGATTGTACTTGACAACATAATTATTATTCCAACAATGCCTTCTAGAAAGCCTAAACTAGTATGATATATTCCATTATAACCTGGCAAGAGATGAGTGGTGTTGAAGTCTCTATGCTAGAAGAATACTTTAGTTTTTGTGTAATTGCAACATCTTTTTCTTTTTTTGTGTATGCATAGATTTCATGAATCACCAAAAGGGAGGATGTGGACTAATTTGTATTTTGCCCTAGCTGTGATGCTTTGTAAACAGTTTTAGAGGCACAAATGGGCCTTGCGGTTTTGACATGTGCAATCTAGGCAAAACTGAAGGAGACATTAATGATGAGAACACAAAAAGACATTTGTATGTGTATTTGATTGAGTGAAGTTAGAATGTAATTTGAAATAACTAAAAAGTTAACTTTATCATTACATTTATAGTTAACTAAAAGTTTATATAGTTTATAGTTAACTATAGTTTGTAGTTAACTAAAGTTAAGTATATCATTAAATGGTGATATATGTATTTTTCTTAATATTAAAAAATAGACAATCATGTTTCTGTTGTAATTCTATTTTTCCAGGCATAGTGCTTCAGAATATTTAAGAATCTCTGGAAATAGATTTTTAAATGTTTTAGAAGAACATAGTCTCAGTATTCTATAGTATCTATGTGCTATATAAGACTATATATATAAGATATATAGACATTATTAATATTAGCATATTTATTAGATACTCTGATTTTTTGTTATAATTTTGTATCAACATCTGGTAGCTTTAGAATAAGATTTAGTGCCTATATAATTAACAACAAAGTCAAACATAAATATTTTTAAAAGTCTATTTGACATTTCTGCACAATTAATTTCTAATTTTTTAATTATATGTATATGATTCAGTAAAATAGTTTGATCATATACCCTTATATAGTATTATATAATCTATACATTATAAGCATAAACTAACATATAAATGTAATTTATAGAAGATACAAATAAGAATTTAAGAGGATAAGATGAATATTTAATATATTTTTAATTTTATAGATAACATTTTTCTCTGTTTTTTCAATAGTGAGCTATTGTTATAGTCATCTCATTTTTAAAAAGTGGTAGAATGTTTTGCTATTTTCATTA
The DNA here is from genome assembly GCA_917880005.1 of Nanger dama. NCBI lineage: Eukaryota > Metazoa > Chordata > Mammalia > Artiodactyla > Bovidae > Nanger > Nanger dama. Next base: position 37,134,119 of record CAKJTW010000002.1, read on the forward strand.
GTTTGAAATCTTTGTTCAGCATAGTTAGAGTGGTTCAAAAGTCTGGTTTATTCTACTATGTGATATCAATAGCTTCCATAGCTGAAAAATTACTTTGCAAAAGTGCATATCTTCATGTAGCATTAACACTGAATGTTCCTGTTATAAAGTAGTAATTCAATTTAAATCCCTTTCAAAAGTGCATATCTCCATGTAGCATTACCACTGAATGTTCCTGTTATAAAGTGGTAATTCAATTTAAATCCAATATTGAAAAAAATTATTGAAATTTGACAAATTTCCGTTTTCCATTCTGTCATTCACTTCTTGAAAGTATTATACTAAAAGGAGTTATATCTTTGTATTTTAACAAATAGTGTTAAAACTCAGTGAAACTTTGAGTTTTAACATTTTAAACATATTAGAAAATTTTGCTCCAAAGTTTTAAATACAATGGAGAGTTTTTGTAGAAACAATTTAAACATAGTAGAAAATTTTGCTCCAAAGTTTTAAATACAATGGAGAGTTTTTGTAGTTGGTATATTTATAGTAACAAATCCCATAACACTAGAAATACTTCCAAGCATTTCAAAGAAGGATTTGAAAGGAGCAGTTATTATTATTATTATAGTTTTGCGGCACCAGGTCTTAGTTGTGGCATACAAACTCTTAGTTGAGGCATGAGGGCTCTAGTTCCCTGACCAAGGATTGAACCCAGATCCTCTGCATTGGGAGTCCAGAGTCTTAACCACCAGACCACCAGGAAGCTCCCCCAAAAGCAGTGTTTTCTCATCCAGTGTTAAATGTCTCCTTTGCCTTAAAGAGAGATTATGAGTATATATATTTTTAAGTGCCAGGTATCAAATTTTTATCATTATCATGGAAAAAATTCGTCAAATTTTGAACAAGCCTCTTTTTGTAATAGAGTTAGTAATTACTTCATCTTCATGAACCCATTTGGTACTTTGAATATAATGTGTAAAACTCTGGAGAAGGACATGGCAACCCACTCCAGCATTCTTGCATGGAGAATCCCATGGACGAGGAGCCTGACAGGATACAGTCCATAGAGTCACACAGACTACACATGGCTACACATAGTCACATACACTATGCCTACAGTCCATAGAGTTGGACATGACTGAAGTGATTTAGCACACTGGGCCTAAAGCGGAAAAAAAAAGCAGGAGCAGTGTGTCATGACACTCATCTCATTAGAGTGTTACGAATGTACAAATGTGTAACTGTAATCGTTCATCTTTCTCAGTGGGTGTGTGTGACATGTGGTGAGTACACTGAAGGTGAGTCATAAGTGATGATCTCCCTGCCAGGATACCTGATGTATTATATGCTTGACATATCAGGCTGACATATAACTCCATATAGTAAAGCTTATTTTTTTTTTTAGGTAAAAACAAATATGAACAGAAATTATTAAAAATGTTTTGGGTACTCCATTGCATCACCTTGTCTCTGAGATACACTTAAAACTTAAAGGTTCAGTAGCATCTGTAAAATCTCATACGCTACACAGTAAAGACTGGAATTATGTAATTTGTTTTCATAGACACTATCATCTGCTTCCTTGTTGTACTCCCCCACCCCTAAGGTTGTACTTAAACTCACCAATGTACCTAAATCCAGTAGGAAATTACTCTATCATGTCCTATTTTGATATGACCTTTGTACTAAAACTGGTATCATATGATATATATATATATATAATTATTTTCATGTATTTGTGATAGTTCAATGAAATATTACAGAGTTTTTGGTAGATCCCATAACAAATTCTTCTATACCAGTTGTAACTGTGCCCTAAGGTGATCCTCTAAGACCACTCTGAGCTATTTTCAATCTTTTGACATTTTGCAGTTGAGACCCAGGGAAAGTCAGAGACTTTGGAAGTAACTATGAAGGGAATGGCGGCCACTGAGCTGCCAAAAAAATCTCCCATCATTCCATTCAAGGTTATAGAGAGTCCATCCTTAATAGGCACTGGGCTAAAAGCTTGAGATGAATAAGAATGCCATACTGTATTCAAAGGACTTACAGTTCAGGGAAAAATAAATAACTGTAACAAGACAGAAATAAATGTCATGGAAAGTGAGAAAATATTATGTATCGTTTGGAGAAATTTAAGAGTTTCTGAAGAAGGCATAAGCCCTGATAGAGAGAGAGGATTTAAGTAGGAAAAGAGGTACCAGATTGGAGATCGTGCTGAGCAAAGCCAGAGGCCAAAAAGTAGTTTCATTTGACTGGTGTCAGTTGGTTTGTGAGAGACAAGGGGCAGGAATAAAGTTAGAAATATGAGTTGGACAACAACAACGAAGACCAATGAGTATTATACTTGAGAGTTTAAAAAATTGAAATTTCTGTAAGTTTTTTTTTATATGTCATCGAATTTTTGGAGTAGGATAACAATGGTATCTTAGGAAGATTTATAATAGGCATTTCTCATCATGCAAACATTCAGAACATGGGAGACTAGAGAAATCCAGGGAGGACTCTTCTGAAAATGTAGGGTGATGATTTAGGGACCATTCAATTATTATCACAAATTTACAGATGACTCACAGCACTCAAACTGTAGTGGAATAGATGAAGCCAGTAGAGGCAGAGATTCATGGAACTATTGGACTTCACAAATGGGAGGAAAAGATGTACAAGAGAAAACCTTGTCAAGTACTTTATTATCAAGATGATAAAGCTGAGAAAAGTCATGGTTGATAATTATCAGATCAATTAAGTTTGTGTTTAAAGAGAGTAAACATTTGGGGCAATGAGTTGAAGACTGAAGAGAATTAGGATTACAAACTGCAGATTGAAGAGCCCATTTGATGATGTATAGCTTGGTTTAGTATTAGTTTTAGTATTGGTTTAGTATTAGTATTAGTTTCATGTTCAGTTCAGTTCAGCTCAGTCGTGTCCAACTATTTGCGACCCCATGAATCACAGCATGCCAGGCCTCCCTGTCCATCACCAACTCCCGGAGTGCACTCAGACTCGCGTCCATCAAGTCCATGATGCCATCCAGCCATCTCATCCTCTGTCATCCCCTTCTCCTCCTGCCCCCAGTCCCTCCCAGCATCAGAGTCTTTTCCAGTGAGTCAACTTTTCTCATGAGGTGGCCAAAGTACTGGAATTTCAGCTTTAGCATCATTCCTTCCAAAGAAATCCCAGGGTTGATCTTCAGAATGGACTGGTTAGCTCTCCTTGCAGTCCAAGGGACTCAAGAGTCTTCTCTAACACCACAGTTCAAAAGCACCAATTCTTCAGTACTCAGGCTTCTTCACAGTCCAACTCTCACATCCATACATGACTACTGGAAAAACCATAGCCTTGACTAGACAGACCTTAGTTGGCAAAGTAATGTCTCTGCTTTTCAATATGCTATCTAGGTTGGTCATAAGTTATCTTCCAAGGAGTAAGCGTCTTTTAATTTCATGGCTGCAATCACCATTTGCAGTGATTTTGAAGCCCCCCAAAATAACGTCTGACAATGTTTTCACTGTTTCCCATCTATTTCCCATGAAGTGATGGGACCAGATGCTATGATCTTCATTTTCTTAATGTTGAGCTTTAAGCCAACTTTTTCACTCTCCTCTTTTAATTTCAACAAGAGGCTTTTTAGTTCCTCTTCACTTTCTGCCATCAGGGTGGTGTTATCTGCATATATGAGGTTATTGATATTTCTCCCGGCAATTTTGATTCCAGCTTGTGTTTCTTCCAGCCCAGTGTTTCTCATGATGTACTCTGCATATAAGTAAAATAAGCAGGGTGACAATATACAGCCTTGATGTATTCCTTTTCCTATTTGGAACCAGTCTGTTGTTCCATGTCCAGTTCTAACTGTTGCTTCCTGGCCTGTATACAGATTTCTCAAGAGGCAGGTCAGGTGGTCTGGTATTCCCATCTCTTGAAGAATTTTCCACAGTTTATTGTGATCCACACAGTCAAAGGCTTTGGCATAGTCAATAAAGCAAAAATAGATGTTTTTCTGGAACTCTCTTGCTTTTTCCATGATCCAGCGGATGTTGGCAATTTGATCTCTGGTTCCTTTACCTTTTCTAAAACCAGCTTGAACATCAGGAAGTTCACTGTTCACGTATTGCTGAAGCCTGGCTTGGAGAATTTTGAGCATTACTTTACTAGCGTGTGAGATGAGTGCAATTGTGCAGTAGTTTGAGCATTCTTTGGCATTGCCTTTCTTTGGGATTGGAATGAAAACTGACCTTTTCCAGTCCTTGGCCACTGCTGAGTTTTCCAAATTTGCTAGCATATTAAGTGCAGCACTTTCACAGCATCATCTTTCATAATTTGAAATAGCTTTACTGGAATTCCATCAGCTCCACTTGCTTTGTTCGTAGTGATGCTTTCTAAGGCCCACTTGACTTCACATTCCAGGATGTCTGGCTCTAGGTGAGTGATCACACCATCGTGATTATCCGGGTCATGAAGATCTTTTTTGTACAGTTCTTCTGTGTATTCTTGCCATCTCTTCTTAATATCTTCTGCTTCTGTTAGGTCCATACCATTTCTGTCCTTTATCGAGCCCATCTTTGCATGAAATGTTCCCTTGGTATCTCTAATTTTCTTGAAGAGATCTCTAGTCTTTCCCATTCTGTTCTTTTCCTCTATTTCTTTGCATTGATCACTGAAGAAGGCTTTCTTATCCCTTCTTGCTATTCTTTGGAACTCTGCATACAGATGCTTATATCTTTCCTTTTCTCTTTGGCTTTTCACCCCTCTTCTTTTCACAGCTATTTGTAAGACTTCCCCAGACAGCCATTTTGCTTGTTTGCATTTCTTTTCCATGGGGATGGTCTTGATCCCTGTTTCATGTACAATGTCATGAACCTCATTCCATAGTTCATCAGGCACTCTATCTATCAGATCTAGTCCCCAAAATCTATTTCTCACTTCCACTGTATAATCATAAGGGATTTGATTTAGGTCATACCTGAATGGTCTAGTGGTTTTCTCTACTTTCTTCAATTTCAGTCTGAATTTGGTAATAAGGAGTTCATGATGTGAGCCACAGTCAGCTCCTGGTCTTGTTTTTGTTGACTGTATAGAACTTCTCCAACTTTGGCTGCAAAGAATATAATCAACCTGATTTCGATGTTGAGCATCTGGTGATGTCCATGTGTTGAGTCTTCTTTTGTGTTGTTGGAAGAGGATGTTTGCTATGACCAGTGCATTTTCTTGGCAAAACTCTATTAGTCTTTGCCGTGCTTCATTCCGCATTCCAAGGCCAAATTTGCCTGTTATTCCAGGTGTTTCTTGACTTCCTACTTTTGCATTCCAGTCCCCTTGAATGAAAAGGACATCTTTTTGGGTGTTAGTTCTAAAAGGTCTTGTAGGTCTTCATAGAACTGTTCAACTTCAGCTTCTTCAGTGTTATTGGTTGGGGCATAGACTTGGATTACTGTGATATTGAATGGTTTGCCTTGGAAACGAACAGAGATCATTCTGTCATTTTTGAGATTGCATCCAAGTACTGCATTTCAGACTCTTTTGTTGACCATGATGGCTACTCCATTTCTTCTGAGGGATTCCTGCCTGCCCGTAGTAGATATAATGGTCATCTGAGTTAAATTCACCCATTCCAGTCCATTTTAGTTTGCTGATTCCTAGAATGTCGATGTTCACTCTTGCCATCACCTGTTTGACCACTTCCAATTTGCCTCGATTCATGGACCTGACATTCCAGGTTCCTATGCAATATTGCTCTTTACAGCCTCGGACCTTCTATCACCAGTCACATCCACAGCCGGGTATTGTTTTTGCTTTGGCTCCACCCCTTCATTCTTTGTGGAGTTATTTCTCCACTGACCTCCAGTAGCATAATGGGCACCTACTGACCTGGGGAGTACCTCTTTCAGTATCCTGTCATTTTGCCTTTTCATACTGTTCATGGGGTTCTCAAGGCAAGAATACTGAAGTGGTTTGCCATTTCCTTCTCCAGTGGACCACATTCTGTCAGACCTCTCCACCATGACCCGCCCATCTTGGGTTGCCCTGTGGGCATGAGTTAGTTTCATTGAGTTAGACAAGGCTGTGGTCCTAGTGTGATTAGACTGACTAGTTTTCTGTGCGTATGGTTTCAGTGTGTCTGCCCTCTGATGCCCTCTTGCAACACCTACCATCCTACTTGGGTTTCTCTTACCTTGGGCGTGGGGTATCTCTTCACGGCTGCTCCAGCAAAGCACAGCCACAGCTTCTTACTTTGGATGATGGGTATCTCTTCCCGCTGCCCTTCCTGACCTTCAACGTGGGATGGCTCCTCTAGGCTCTCCTGCACCCGCACAGCCACCACTCCTTGGACATGGGGTTGCTCTTCCTGGCTGCTGCCCCTGGCCTCGGGCCTATGATTGCTCCTCCAGGTTGCCGCTCTGGCCTCGGGGGTGAGGTTGCTCCTCCTGGCCGCAGCCCTTGCCCTCGGGTGCCGCCCCTGGCCTCAGACGCGGGTAGCTCCTCTCAGCCGTTCCTGCGCCGTTGCAGCCTGGCACTCTAGGCCGCTGCCCCTGACCTTGGAGGTGGAGTAGCTCTCAGCCACGCTTAGTACACTGCCCACCGCCACCACCACCTGCGCTTAGTGCACCTACATTAGTTTCATGTAAGAGAATATAATCTTGACTTCACCAAGAGAAAAAGCTTTGAAGCAATACTATTATTCTTAAGCCTCCGGAATCTTTAAATATTAAGTCTCTCCTACATCTTGAGATTAAGAATTGTGGTAGCACGCTTAGGTTTGGGTTAAAATTGCTATTGTTTAGCAGAGTAACCTTTGGAAAGTTACTTAACATTTCTAAGATTTTGTTTCTTAGAGTATAAAATAGTGCCTATCTTTAGATAGAGGACATTTTTTAGTATTAAAAGGAACAATAGGTAAAGTGGTTGACATAGAGCTCATTACTTAAAGATTCCATTATTTTGATTTGTATTATCACTGATCTACTAAGAAAGTGAAAGTGAAGTCGCTCCAGTCATGTCCGGCTCTTTGCGACCCCGTGGACTGTAGCCCACCAGGCTCCTCCGTCCATGGGGTTCCCTAAGCAAGAATACTGGAATGGGAGTACTGGATATTTATATAGCAGTTAGAATGTGTTAGTGATAGTTATGCAGCACTAGATGTGGAGGGTAAAAATACAAATATATCAAGAGATAGAAGGTGGTACATATTACAGGTTAAGTACATATTACTGGTTAAGGAAAGACTAAAACAACACAAATTATACATTTAATTATGACTGTCATAATTTTGAGACAAATGTTTGTTTTAATGTGTAATTTATCAATAAAAGGAAATATAACTTTAACCTAGTTTCAGTTCAGTTCAGTACAGTCACTCAGTTGTGTCCGACTCTTTGTGACCCCACGGACTGCAGCATGCCAGGCCTCCCGGTCCATCACAAACTCACGGAGTTCTCTCAAACTCATATCCATTGAATGGTGATGCCACTCAACCACCCCATCCTCTGTTGCCCCCCTTCTCCTCCTGCCTTCAATCTTTCCCAGCATCAGGGTCTTTTCCAGTGAGTCAGTTCTTCCATCAGGTGGCCCAAGTATTGGAGTTCCAGCTACAACATTAGTCCTGCCAATGAATATTCAGGACTGATTTCCTTTAGGATATACTGGTTGGAACCTCTTGCAGTCCAAGGGACTCTCAAGAGTCTTCTCCAGCACCACAGTTCAAAAGCATCCATTCTTGAGCACTCAGCTTTCTTTATAGTCCAACTCTCACATCCATACGTGACTACTGGAAAAGCCATAGCCTTGACTACCTTTGTTGGCAAAGTAATGTCTCTGCTTTTTAATATGCTGTCTAGGTTGGTCATAACTTTCCTTCCAAGGAGTAAGCATCTTAATTTCATGTCTGCAGTCACCATCTGCAGTGATTTTGGAGCCCAAGAAAATAAAGTCTGTCAGTGTTTCCACTGTTTCCCTATTTACCATGAAGTGATAGGACTGGATGCCATGATCTTCGTTTTCTGAATGGTGAATTTTAAGCCAACTTTTTCACTCTCCTCTTTCACTTTCATCAAGAGGCTCTTTGTTCCTCTTCGCTTTCTGCCATAAGGGTGATGTCATCTGCATATCTGTGGTTATTAATATTTCTCCCGACAATCTTGATTCCATCTTGTGCTTCATCCAGCCCAGCATTTCTCATGATGTCCTCTGCATATAAGTTAAATAAGCAGGGTGGCAATATACAGCCTTGACATACTCTTTTCTCTATTTGGAAGCAGTGTGTTGTTCCATGTCTAGTTCTAACTGTTGCTTTTTGACCTACATACAAATTTCTCAAGAGGCAGGTCAGGTGGCCTGGTATTCCCATCTCTTGAAGAATTTTCCACAGTTTGTTGTGATCCACACAGTCTAAGGCTTTGGCAGAGTCAATAAAGCAGAAATAAATGTTTTTCTGGAACTCACTTGCTTTTTTGATAATCCAACTGGTGTTGGCAATTTGGTGTCTGGTTCCTTTGCCTTTTCTAAAACAAGCTTGAACATCTGGAAGTTCATGGTTCACATACTGTTGAAGCCTGGCTTGGAGAATTTTGAGCATTACTTTGCTAGCATGTGAGAAGAGTGCAATTGTGAAATATTTCGAGCTTTCTTTGGCATTGCCTTTCTTAGGGATTGGAATGAAAACTGACATTTTCCAGGTCAGTTTTGAACCTAGTTCCAAAATCTAAATAAAAATAAAATTGAAAATACTGTGATAAGTAATCAGATTTCTGGGGAACATAAATTTGGTCCAGTTATTAAAACTGCCAGAAAAAGCTCATCCACAGTAGAACCATTTTTGTTTATAGGCTGTAATTTTTTTCAGGGTATAAACATATTTGGGCCTCCCCTGGTAGCTTAGTGGTAAACCATCCACCTGCAATCTAGGAGACACAGGGTTGAGAAGATTCCCCTGGAGAAGGAAATGGCAATCCACTCTGGTGTCCTTGCTTAGAAAATCCCATGGACAGAGGAGCCAGGTGGGCTACAGTCCAAAGGGTCTCAAAAGAGTTCAACACAACTTAGCAACTAAAGAACCCATCATAAACAAACTGACAGGTAGAACCAGAAAGCATTTTCTGTGATTAAAGATTATTCACTATGTTTGGGATATCATTAAATATAGTGTGAGAATTAAAATGTGCCAGTTATATTGTATAAATGGCTATGTGTACTCTTTGAGAATATAGTCTATGGGAAAATGAAAGAATAAAAGGAAATTTTTACTGCCACACTAACAAAAAAATGTTTCCATGTTCCACCACCAAAGTTTGCACCCTTCCATCTGAGGGAAACTTTTTTACTGTTTATTCTTAGGCCTTTGGAGTATTTTCACATCTCGGAATAGGGAAGATAACCAGGCTTGGCTCCTCCCACATCAGTGTCCAAGCTCAAAAGAACAGTAGGAGTTCATATGGGCTCCTGTTTCCAAGTCAGCATTTTGCTGCAAGATCTTAATTTTAGATGCAACCAGAAGATTGCATTCTTCTCATCTCTGCTGACCCACAGGGTTCCCCATAGAATCAGAACAACAACATCAAAAATCTTGAGAAAAGAGATCTAAATTAGATGAAGCTTTCCTTTCTGTATAATTTTTGTAGAACTAAAGTTTATCCATCTCTACCTCATTCAGGTAACATAAACTGCATATTTAAATAATCTTTATGTGTATTTGCTCATACATTTTTTCTATATAGCATTTATTCAGTAAACATTTATAGATATGGTTTCTGACCTTATTAAGTTTAGACTTCTCATTTATTCATTTCAGCACCTTTAACATGTGTGCATACTTTGGTAGAAAATCTAGTTATTTTTGTTGATGCATAATTTAAACATGAAAATAATCCTAATATCTAAATTTCTATTGTGCTAAGAAGGATATGGTATTTATTTAGATAAATTAAATAGGCCATTTAAGATACGGCTTATACTGAGAAGAGCTCTGGAGATTTTTTTTTTTAAATTTTATGAAGTTAAATATTTTCTTCAATTTAAGGAGCTGCCTGCAATGTGGGACACCTGGTTCAATCCCTGGATTGGGAAATTCCCCTGGAGAAGGGAAAGGCTACCCACTCCAGTATTCTGGCCTGGAGAATTACATGGACTGTATAGTCCATGGGGTTGCAAAAGTCAGATACGACTGAGTGACTTTCACTTTCACTTTCAAGTTTTTTATGACTGTGTCACTATCAAACTATGAGGATTTCTTTATAGTTATTTTTAAAGTCAAAATATGGAGAAAACATTTAAATAAAACTCACTTCTTTATCTGTTGGGAAAACATTTCCATATAGAGTGCTTAGGAAATTTCTAGAAAAGTTATTAAAAAGTTCTTAAAATTGGAATGTTTTTCTTTTACATCTGTTGTAATAATAAGCAGATTATTTTTTAAAACTACTTTATCAGAAATTAAAATTTAACAGTCTGGTAATAACTTCAGGATTTCATTCGATACCTAAGTCATAGTAAATGAGGCAGTATCAAACTATAAAATTGATTTGAAGTTCTTAAGAATTAAAGGATGGCATATTCTCCAACCAAAGGATGTCCTATAATTCATGTGTGCAGAAATTTTCATTTTCTCATTTTAGTAAATAATACAATTTTTAAAATAAACCCCTAATATATATATATAATATATATTATATATTATATATATATTATATATTATATATATATAAAGAGTTAGATTATTGTGATATTTGAAATATTTTTAAAAATAGTTTTCTTACATTTTTTAGCATTATATCTTTAAAATTGGGAAAGACTTGCAGTTTCCTCTTTAATATCCTACTACACAAAGCTTACATAATTAAGTAATTTGAATTATACACAGTTGAATTATACTCATTTGAATTATACACAGTTCCTATATTGGTGAACATTTCTAAAGATTGGAGACTATATATAACATAACCCACTTCTTTCTAGGAAAATTATGTGATTTCTGTTCTGTATTTTGAGCTGAAATTGATATATATGAAATAGTCATGTGTATCTCATTCTGCACCCTGAAGTAAGAATACATCAAATTCCTCCTCCACAGGGAAAATATTTGAAGGCAGCTATTGTTCTGTTTTCCTCATTAAATATGTCTATTTTGTTTAGCTCTTCAATCATCACAATTGCCTTATCATTACTCTCATAAAATCTGACATCTATAACTTCATTCATTGGCAAAAATGGTCTAACTGTTAAGAATATAGATAGAAAGAATATTGCCACTTTTCATATGAACACTGTGCCCAATATAATCAATATTGCATCAAAATTCAGTTCCTAGTTGTCACCTAGTCTTTTTTATACTAGTCTTACATCAGTATAAGCCTAATATGTATAGTATATGATAGGGTTATGACATTTTATTTATCCATAGCAGTAGATAGTTTTAAGCAAAAGTATAGAACTTCTATTTTTCTGTAATATTTTGGATTCACTGTTCAGTCGTATCCGACTCTTTGTGACCCCATGAATCGCAGCACGCCAGGCCTCCCTGTTCATCACCATCTCCCGGAGGTCACTCAGACTCACGTCCAACGAGTTGGTGATGCCATCCAGCCATCTCATCCTCGGTCGTCCCCTTCTCCTCCTGCCCCCAGTCCCTCCCAGCATCAGAGTCTTTTCCAATGAGTCAACTCTTCGCATGAGGTGGCCAAAGTACTGAAGTTTCAGCTTTAGCATCATTCCTTCCAAAGAAATCCCAAGGTTGATCTCCTTCAGAATGGACCGGTTGGATCTCCTTGCAGTCCAAGGGACTCTCAAGGGTCTTCTCCAACACCACAGTTCAAATGTATCAATTCTTCGGTGCTCAGCCTTCTTCACAGTCCAACTCTCACATCCATACATGACCACAGGAAAAACCATAGCCTTGACTAGATGGACCTTAGTTGGCAAAGTAATGTCTCTGCTTTTGAATATACTATCTAGGTTGGTCATAGCTTTTCTTCCAAGGAGTAAGCGTCTTTTAATTTCATGGCTGCAGTCACCATCTGCAGTGATTTTGGAGTCCAAAAATAAAGTCTGACACTGTTTCCACTGTTTCCCCATCTATTTCCCATGAAGTGATGGGACTGGATGCCATGATCTTTGTTTTCTGAATGTTGAGCTTTAAGCCAACTTTTTCACTCTCTTCTTTCACCTTAAGAGGCTTTTTAGTTCCTCTTCACTTTCTGCCATCAGGGTGGTGTCATCTGCCTATCTGAGGTTATTGATATTTCTCCTGGCAATCTTGATTTCAGCTTGTGTTTCTTCCAGTCCAGCGTTTCTCATGATGTCCTCTACATATAAGTTAAATAAGCAGGGTGACAATATACAGCCTTGATGTACTCCTTTTCCTATTTGGAACCAGTCTGTTGTTCCATCTTTTTAAATTCTTATATCTGAATTTTATTTTTAAATTTTTTTCCAGTTAAAGGATTCACTTTATTTATTTTTAAAATTTCATTATTGGAATATAATTGCTTTATAATGTTGCATAAGTTTCTGCTGTACAGCAATGTGAATCAGCTATGGCTGAAGGTGAAGTCGCTCAGTTGTGTCCGACTCTTTGTGACCCCGTGGACTGTAACCTACTATGCTTCTCTGTCCATGGGATTCTCCAGGCAAGAATATTGGAATGGATTTCCATTTCCTTCTCCAGGGGAATCTTCCCGACCCAGGGATCGAACCCAGGTCTCCCACATTGGAGGCAGTCACTTTAACCTCTGAGCCACCAAGGAAGCCTTTTTTGTGAATCAGCTATAAGTATACATATACCCCCCTCCCTCTTGAGCCTCCTCCACCCCATGCCATTCCTCTATCATCACAGAACACTGAGCTGAGCTCCTTGTGTTATACGGAAACTTTCCATTATCTATCTGTGTTACCATGGTAGTGTATACCTGTCAATGTTACTCTCCCAATCTATCCCTCTGCTTCTCCCTTTGTATCCACATTTCTGTTCTGCACATCTGCATCTCTATTCCTATCCTGCAGATAGTTTCATCTGTCCTGCTTTTGTCGACTCCACACGTATGCGTTGATATATGATTCTTATTTTTCTCTTTCTGACATACTTCATTCTGTGTGACAGACTCTAGATCCATCCACATCACTACTAATGATCCCAATTTATTTCTTTTTATGGCTGAGTAATATTCCATTGTATATATGTACCACAACTTTTTATCCATTCATCTGTTGATGAGCATTTAGGTTGCTTCCATGTCCTGGCTTTTGTAAATAGTGCTGCAATGAACATTGGGGTACATGTGTCTCTTTCAGTTATGGTTTTCTCAGATTATGAACCCAGTAGTGCAATTAGTGGGTCATATAGTAGTACTGTTTGTAGTTTTTTAAGGAATATCTATACTGTTCTCCAGAGAAGGCAATGACACCCCATGCCAGTACTCTTGCCTGGAAAATCCCATGGATGGAGGAACCTGGTAGGCTGCAATCCATGAGGTTGCTAAGAGTTGGACATCACTGAGTGACTTCACTTTCACTTTCATCCATTGGAGAAGGAAATGGCAACCCACTCCAGTGTTCTTGCCTGGAGAATCCCAGGGATGGGGGAGCCTGGTGGGCTGCTGTCTGTGGGGTCACACAGAGTTGGATATGACTGAAACGATTTAGCAGCAGCAACATACTGTTCTCCATGGTGGCTGTGCCAATTTACATTCCCACCAACAGTGTAGGAGAGTTCTCTACTCCATACCCTCTCCAGCATTTATGGTTTGTAGATTTTGGGGTGATGGCCACTCTGACTGGGTAAGGTGATACCCTCTTTGTAATTTTGATTTGCTTTTTCTAAGAAGCAGTTTGGAGAAATGTCTATTTAGGTCTTCCACCTATTTTTTGCTTGGGTTGTTTGGGGTTTTTTTTTATATTGAGTTACATGAACTGCTTGTATATTTTGGAGATTAATCCTTTGTCAGTTAAATAAATCCTTCTAATTTTATGTCAAAAGTTAATTGAGAAGCATGCTTTTCATGTTTTCATAAAGTAATGAATAGTGTTCTCTGTGCAGACTCAGTAGTTATGGCATGGGGGTTTAGTTGCTCCATGGCACATGTATCTTAGTTCCCTGACCAGGGATCAAACCCATGTCCCCTGCATTGTAAAGCAGATTCTTAACCACTGGACCACCAGGGAAGTACCCCCAAATGAAGTTTGATTCAATCAATAGTCATTCTTATGTCACTGTGAAGTCAAGTAATGTACTTTGAAGCACTGCTCCTTTCTTGAATAACTCTTTGATTTTCCTAGAGTTAATAATTGCATCCTTTAAAAATTTGCTTAGTTTCTTTTAACATTCCAATTATTATTTTTCTCTTAAGCTTGAACAGTTATATAAAAGCTCTATGAATTTTTTCCCCTAAATGCTCAGTTTCTCTTTCCTAAACTCTTCCCAGAGCTACCCACCCCCAAACCATGATCTTCTCCCTCTGATCTGGTTAGGATGAACTTAACCTTGCTGATCATTCTCTCATCCTGTGAGGTCTTTTCACTCAATTTATATTTTGATGACTTTTTCTTGCATCTCATTTACTTTTTTTTATTTACTCTTTTATATGAAAGCACTTTGCCCTGTATCTTCTTGAAAGATAAAAAATGGGAGATTCATTTTTCCTTTTGTACAAATATGAAAATGTCTTTAGTCAGTCCTCATATTTCCTTGATAACTTAGCCAGTTATAGAATTCTAACAGAAAAATAATTTCCCTCAGATTTTTAAGGCATTATCTTATTCTTCAGCCTTTTGAGAAATCTGGTGATTCTGAATCCTTATTGTAAGTGCCTTTGACTCTGTGCCTATGCCACTGAAACTTTGGTATCCTTGTCCTTGTTTTTCTGATACTGTGTGAAGTGGCTTAGTGTATGTGTGTGTTTAAAATTCAGTTTGTTAGGCATTCTATGCTGTGCTATGTGCTGTTCTTAGTCACTCAGTCACGTCCGACTATCTGTGACCCCATGGACTATATCTCACCAGGCTCCTCTGTCCATGGAATTTCTCCAGGCAAAAATACTGGAGTGGGTTGCCATTCCTTTCTCTGTGGATCTTCCCCACCCAGGGATTGAACTCAGGTCTCCTGCATTGCAGGTGGATTCTTTATCATCTAAGCCACCAGGGAAATCCACATGCATTCTATAGGCCTTTTCATTAAGGAGATTTCTGCTGAGAAAATCAATTTTGTTATTTCTTTGGTAATATCTATGGAACTATTTCCTTTGTTTTTCTTTTCTTCAACTCTTTCTCACTGAATATTAGAGTTTTTGAATTGATCCTCTAGTTCTTTTGTTTTTATTATCTTATGTTCTATCTCTATCATTTGGTTTTACTTAATGGGAAACTTTGTCAATGTCTAAGCCATCTCTTGAATTATTAATGTTATTATATGTTTAATTCAAAGTCTTTTCTTGCCTTTTCATTATTTGGGGTCATACCTGTCTATTCTTTTGTCCATATAATACCTAGTCTACCTCTCGTTAATAACTGTTTTTGAGAGGAGAGTCTCTCTTAATAGTCTCTTTATCCTTTGGACACTTTTTTTTTTTTTTTTTTTTAGGATAACAGTGGAAGTGGCTTTCTGGTTTTCCTAAGGAAGTTTTTTTTTTTTCTAAAGTTGATAATCCTCTGTAGCTCATTCTTACTTAAGAGTTAGGCAATAGAGACTTGATATAAAACTGCATTTGGATAGAGTTTAGTGGCTGGTGATTTTCCTGTAAGTCACTATTTTAGATCTTTTCTATTAGAGTCTCCATTTCTCAAAGAAGGACCCTGGAATGCCTTGCCTGGGAGCAAGAGTACTATGCCCCGAGAGACCAAGGGTCAAGAATTCAATGTGCAGAATTCCCTTGTTCGTCCTCCAGCATCCTCAGCTCTGGGGCTCCTATGTTTAACTTCTCTGTAGAATAAACCCCTAATCTACCCTCATAGCTCAGTTTGTAAAGAATCCACCTGAAATGTAGGAGACCCCTGTTTGAATCATGGGTTGGAAGATCCACTGGTGAAGGGACAAGCTACCCATTCCACTACTCTTGGGCTTCTCTTGTGGCTCAGCTGATAAAGAATCTGCCTGCCATGCAGGAGACCTGGTTCGATCCCTGAGTTGGAAAGATCCCCTGGAGAAGGGAAAGGTTACCCACTCCAGTATTTTGGCCTGGAGAATACCATGGACTATATAGTCCATGGGGTTGCAGAGTCAGACAGGATTGAACGATTTTTCACTCACTGCCTAAGGAGGAGTGGAGTTGTAGCTTTCCTTGTTGCATCCAGGTACTGAGCCACTCACTGGTCCTGCTAGTACAAGGTTGTCTTGCTTCACATTGGTCTCCTTTTCTTTTCTTGCATCTTCCAAATATATTTTATTTACTTTGATATTGTGGGTTGTAAAAGAAAATCGATCAGGGAGGAGAAATGAATACATATGTTCGCTCCACCATTTTTAACTCAAATTGATAATGGATTTTGACCATATATCTATTCACCTTCTATTCTATTTTCTTTTCTTTCTCTCCACTCTGAAATAACTTGAGGTATGTCTGATGTGTTTTTAGTATCTTGGTAAACAGAATTTTTGCAGGAAAAACAAGATAGGATCTTACTGAAATTCACTTGAAGTGGTTACCCTCCTTCTCTCACCTATGAATGATTTGTAAATGTAAGAGCATTGAACAATGCACCTGTTCCATTCAAGTGTTTAATAGAGAAACCTACAACATAGATTGTATTTTCATGATCTATTTTATATTTCCTGAGGATCTAGGAAGGAAGAAAAAGACAGGGGAAAAGAGGTTTAATATGACTTTAGAGTATTGGGTCAAGCACTGTTTTAGATTCATTCATCCATTATCACCTTTAATCTCACAACCACCCTGTGGTGTGGGTGTTGTTATTGCCGTTTTATGATGAGAAAACTGGGGACCAGCAAGGTTAAGTATCTAGGCCAAGGCTGTTCAACAGCTGACAGTTGAGCGTAGCTCTGTGATTCTGATCTCATGTCTTTTTAGTATTCTATTTTCCACACCACAGTAGTAAAAACTATAAAGTGAAGTGAGTAAAGGCACTCAATCGTGTCCGACTCTTTGCGACCCCATGGACTGTAGCCTACCAGGCTTCTCAGTCCATGGGATTTTCCAGGCAATAGTAATGGAGTGGATTGCCATTTCCTTCTCCAAGGGAATCTTCCCAACTCAGGCATCAAACCCAGGTCTCCCACATTGTAGACAGACACTTAACTGTCTGAGCCACCAGGGAAGTCCCTAAAAACTATAAAACCCAACCTTAAATTTTAACATAATTTACTTTTATCTTATTAAGATAATTTAAAAATTAGCTTAAAATCAGTCAGAATTAATCCATATAACACTCTCTCACAAGTTTTATTGCATATGACAAAGAGACATAAATAGGTGCTGTGGATATTGTTCCTTTAATTTCAACTTTGACTTTTCCCTTATCAAAGCCTTCATAGAGCTCATTTTTTATTTCTCATCAGAGAGTTCTCAGTACATATTCCTTTTCAGACCCTTATAACCCTACTGGAAAGCAAACTTCTTGGCTTGACTTCTGTTAACTCCCACAGCTAGTGCAAAAACATTTGAAGAAACTTGAAATGGTAAATCCTGATATTCTGTTAGCACTTGATTTTAAGAATTTTTTAAATGTTACCATAGTAAGTAATGCCTTGAAAATCAATATATTTTTAAGGTATCAGTTATTTTTCTGATTTCCTTAACTTTTTATGGCCCACTCACACTGAATAGTTTTCTGATTTGTTCCATTCAGGAAAGCAGATGCTCATGGTTCTCAATGTAAGCTCCCAGGGGTTAAAATAGGATTGGGTTTGCATCATGGAATGTGCCATACCATCTAACAAAAGTAACGTCCCAGTTGTCATTTATATAAAAATATCAAGAAAAAAATAAATGCACAATAATGACCCATAACAAATTGTTAAAATTAGACAAGATTTATATTAGTCTTGTATTGACAATAACATTTTTCCCTCAGTTCAATCAGTTCAGTCACTCAGTAGTGTCTGACTATTTGTACTGTAGCACGCCAGGCCTCCCTGTCCATCACCAACTCCCAAAGTTTACTCAAACTCATGTCCATTGAATTGATGATGCCATCCAGCCATCTCATCATCTGTTGTCCCTTCTCTTCTTTTCCTCAATCTTTCCCAGCAATAGGGTCTTTTCCAATGAGTCAGTTCTTCACACCAGATGGCCAAAGTATTGGAGTCTCGGCTTCAGCATCAGTCCTTCCAATGAATATTCAGTACCGATTTCCTTTAGGATTGACAAGTTGGAACCCCTTGCAGTCCAATGACTCTCAAGAGTCAACACTGCAGTTCAAAAGCATCCATTCTTCAGCACTCAGCTTTCTTTATAGGCCAACTGTCACATCCAAACATGGCTACTGGAAAAAGTAGATGAACCTTTGTTGGCAAAGTAATGTCTCTGCTTTTTAATATGCTGTCTAGGTTGGTCATAACTTTCCTTCCAAAGAGTAAGTGTCTTTTAACTTCATGGCTGCAGTCACCATCTACAATGATTTTGTAGCCCCCCCAAATAAAGTCTCTGCTACTGTTCCCCATCTATTTGCCATGACGTAATGGGACTGGATGCCATGATCTTAGTTTTCTGAATGTTGAGTTTTTAAGCCAACTTTCCCTCCTCTTTCACTTTCATTAAGAGGCTCTTTAGTCCCTCTCTACTTTCTGCCATAAGGATGGTGTCATCTGCATATCTGAGGTTATTGATATTTTTCCTGGCAATCTTGATTCCAGCTTGTGCTTCATCCAGCCCAGGGTTTCTCTTAAGTTAAATAAGAAGGGTGACAATATACAGCCTTGACATACTCTTTTCTCTATTTGGAAGCAGTGTGCTGTTCCATGTCCAGTTCTAACTGTGGCTTCCTGACCTGCATACAGATTTCTCAGGAGGCAGGTCAAGTGGTCTGGTATTCCCATCTCTTGATGAATTTTCCACAGTTTGTTGTGATCCACACAGTCAAAGGCTTTGGCAGAGTCAATAAAGCAGAAATAGGTGTCTTTCTGAAACTCTTACTTTTTCGATGTTCCAACAGATGTTGGCAATTTGATCTCTGGTTCCTCTGCCTTTTCTAAATACAGCTTGAACTTGTGGAATTTCATAGTTCATGTACTGTTGAAGCCTGGCTTGGAGAATTTTGAGCATTACTTTACTAGTGTATGAGATGAGTGCAATTGTGCGCTAGTTTGAGCATTCTTTGGCATTGCCTTTCTTAAGGATTGGAATGAAAACTTACCATTTCCAGTCCTGTGGCCATATAATTGTAAAGATTTGTGGTACTCAGAGGGTCAATAAAATCTCTGAACAGGAAATCCCTGGATAAGGTCCACTTGCTAAGCAGATTTTATAGAGGAGTCAGAAATGTGCACTACTCCTTTGTAATACACACAGACCATACTATTAGATAGAAAGTTAAAACAATAAACTATAAATTTTAAATTAGTAGCAGTTTTTCTTGACAATTTTTTGCTACAAATAATGCTTACATTTTGAATTAGAATTATATTTACTGTTGCTTCTAGCACAATAAACCTGAGTTCAGTAACTTATGTTTCTGGGTTTTTAATGACTGTTTGTCAAGTCTTATTGTTGAAGAAAATGAATCCAATTATTGAATATTTTAGTTATTATTTACTGGGATGATATTTCATTCTGATTTTCTAATATTTGTGTGTGGAAAATAATGTATGACAAGTGAAAACTTCTGTATAAAGTAGTTGCTTGAGTTAATGCAATTTTGCTTTGGGTTTTACATTAAAAAATAATCACAAAATTTTTTTCATATTATAGTAAATGAACTTTAAAAATTATTTACAATTGAATTAGCCAAATGAATTATGTATGAGATAATCATGTTGCATTGATTAGATTTGAACTGTAAATGTATTTTGTGTGTGTACATAAATATATACATATATACTCAAAAAATAAAATTTTAGAACATGAAATATAAATTAAAGTGTTCTAATTTTACAATTATATAAATGTAGTGAAAATTTATTGGATATGTTTGTTATTAAGCATATGTTTCTTTGTCCTTTAAGTTGAAACTCAAACATCTTTGCAAATAAACCTGACTTGAAATATTTCAGATGTCTGAATTTACAAATTTTAAATATAATCAGATGCAGTACAACTGAATGAAATATTTTAGTAGTACATGTTTTAGAAACCAAATGCTGTCTTGGGTTGTTAAAGCTACATAGTCAAAGGGTGTCTGTAACAGGTTAAAAGGAAATTTTCAGACTCCATTAAACTTTAAAACTCTAAGTATAATCTTTCAGGAAATACTGTGAATGGGGTCCCTGTTGATAGATTTAGTATCTTACTCCTTACTGCACATATGCATCGAATTAAAGGAACAGTAGCAGTACTATTTTATAGAGTTGACACTGCATTTAATATGCATATTTTGACTTTTTTGTGTGTGTGCTTCTGTTTAAACACAGAGATACTCTACTTTGGCTGTTTCTTGCTATGTTGATGTTTTGCTTCTCTAATAATTTAGGAGCTCTATTTTAAATAGTATTCTACCATTGTAGGAAATGCTCTTAATTACAAGCTAGTTGTACCAAATTCATATCTAATATTCTTCTGTGCATGCATGAGCGCTAAGTTGCTTCAGTTGTGTCCCACCCTGTGTGACACTGTAGGCTGTAGCCCCCTCCGGCTCCTCTGTCCACGGGATTCTCCAGGCAGGGAATGGTGGAGAGCATTGCCATGCCCTCCCCTGGGGGATCTTCCTGCCACAGGCTCCAAATCCATATCTCTTGTGTCTCCTGCATTGTCAGCAGGGTTGTATTTCTACCACTAGAGCCACCTGGGACGCCCACAGTTTTTCTGTAGTGGGGCTTTCCTCTTAGGTGGATAGTTATCACTGGCTTCTTGAAATTTCATGCTACTCCTGCGTTAGGTTTGGCCTGTTTTTGTTCTTGTTTGTTTATTTAGCTTCTATATTCTTAAAAATCAGAAAGAAAAAAGTGAAACATACATAGTGTTTTATTCAACAGGATATCTAATTCTGGTCTGTTTGACCTGAAGCTCTATTATTTCTCTTTGTAATATGTCATTTCATAGACAAATCTTTTGTTTCATTAGTGTTACAAAGACATTTAACATGATCACCAAAATGTCATTCTAAAAAGTTCAGTAGAAAAATAATGACCAAAAATGTCTCATGAAAAAAAAATTTTAAATTTAGCTTTGCTACAGAAGTAATCACTCACCTAGAGCCAGACACCTGGAATGTGAAGTCAAGTGGGCCTTAGGAAGCATCACTATGAATAAAGCTAGTGGAGGTGATGGAATTCCAGTTGAGCTATTTCAAATCAAGAAAGAAGATGCTGTGAAAGTGCTACACTCAATATGCTAGCAAATTTGGAAAACTCAGCAATGGCCACAGGACTGGAAAAGGTCTGTTTTCTTTGTAATCACAAAGTAAGGCAATGCCAAAGAATGCTCAAACTACTGCACAATTGCAGTCATCTCACATGCTAGTAAAGTAATGCTCAAAATTCTCCAAGCCAGGCTTTAGCAATACATGAACCATGAACTTCCAGATGTTCAAGCTGGATTTAGAAAAGGCAGAGGAACCAGAGATCAAATTGCCAACATCTGCTGGATCACTGAAAAAGCAAGAGAGTTCCAAAAAAAAAATCTGTTTCTGCTTTATTGACTATGCCTAAGCCTTTGACTGTGGGGATCATAATAAACTGTGGAAAATTCTGAAAGAGATGGGCATACCAGACCACCTGACCTGCCTCTTGAGAAACCTATATGCAGGTTAGGAAGCAACAGTAGGAAGTGGACATGGAACAACAGACTGGTTCCAAATAGGAAAAGGAGTCCATCAAGGCTGTCTGTTGTCACCCTGTTTATTTAACTTATGTGCAGAGTACATCATGAGAAATGCTGGGCTACAAGAAGCACAAGCTGGAATCAAGATTGCTGGGAGAAATATCAATAACCTCAGATATGCAGATGACACCACCCTTATGGCAGAAAGTGAAGAGGAACTAAAAGCCTCTTGATGAAAGTAAAAGAGAAGAGTGAAAAAGCTGGCTTAAAGCTCAACATTCAGAAAATGAAGATCATGGCATCTGGTCCTATCACTTCATGGGAAATAGATGGGGAAACAGTGGAAACAGTGTCAGACTTTATTTTCGGGGGCTCCAAAATCACTGCAGATGGTGACTGCAGCCATGAAATTAAAAGACGCTTACTCCTTGGAAGAAAAGTTATGACCAACCTAGATAGCATATTGAAAAGCAGAGACATTACTTCGCTGACTAAGGTCCATCTAGTCAAAGCTATGGTTTTTCCTGTGGTCATGTATGGATGTGAGAGTTGGACTGTGAAGAGAGCTGAGCACTGAAGAATTGATGTTTTTGAACTGTGATGTTGGAGAAGACTCCTGAGAGTTCCTTGGACTGCAAGGAGATCCAACCAGTCCATCCTAAGGAGACCAGTCCTGGGTTTTCTTTGCAAGGAAAGATGCTAAAGCTGAAACTCCAGTACTTTGGCCACCTCATGTGAAGAGTTGACTCACTGGAAAAGACTCTGATGTTGGGAGGGACTGGGGGCAGGAGGAGAAGGGGACGACAGATGGCTGGATAGCATCACTGACTCGATGGACGTGAGTTTGAGTGAACTCCGGGAGTTGGTGATGGACAGGGAGGCCTGGTGTGCTGAAATTCATGGTGTTGCAAAGAGCTGGACAAGACTGAGCGACTTAACTGGACAGAAGTATATGATAGTTTAGTTTTGTTTAGTAGAAAACAAAGATAAATAATACATATTCTTAAGAGAAATCCATTGATACTTTTGGAGTTGCCACAAGGACTAAGAAAAACACAGCAAATACTCTCAAATTGTTTCAAGAAAGACACTTCAAATACCCAATACGTTTTAGCTACTATGATATGTTTGTGTTTAAATCTACATCACTCCATTTTATCGCTTGTAAATGATCTTCTCATTCAGTTGCACTTGTCTTGGATGGAAAGGATTTTGGGTTTGTAGTAAGAAGGTGTATTGAATGATTGCATTTCTGTGAGTTTAGCTCTCCTAAAACAGACTCTGTGTGAACCCCTTTGTCACTTGGTAGCAGATTTTTCTTGGTTGTCTCAAGAAATTAGCTAATACCTGCCATACCATAAGCAGTCAGGGAGACATGACATCCAGTCATCCAGTTGTGAGCTTTTACTTTTTCAACTAATGACTGTGAACCTTGCTATATATGAAACAAAGAGATGATGCAATATCTAGAAATAAAATTAAAAATTGTTTCTTCATCAGATTGCCTAATGACTTAAGAATTAGTTTCAAAAACCAATCAGAAAAATCCAAAAATTTTGAAAAGCAAAGATAAATTGATTAATAGGGCTTCCCTTGTGACTCAGATGGTAAAGAATCTGTGTGCAATGTGGGAGACCTGGGTTCGATTCCTGGATAGGGGATATCCCCCAGAGAAGGGGAAAGGCTACCTACTCCAGTATTCTTGCCTGGAGAATGTTATGGACAGAGGAGCCTGGTGAACTACAGTCCATGTGGTCGCGAAGAGTCAGACATGACTAAGTGACTAACACTTTCACTTTTAACTTATTTATATTCAGTTTTATATTTTCTTGTTAATCATTTTTGTATAACATCATTTTTTGTAAAACTAAAGTGAAGGTATTTCTGATAGCTGAAAAACCAGATGGCATAGTTTAACCATCCCTGAAGTGGTTTGTGAAAAAGTGTAATATTGAATAAAATGTTTACAATAGCACCATCAAATTTTGATAATAGTTTAATATTTTCCTTATCAGCAATTAAAGAAGAGTGTTAAGGAAGCTGTAATTTTATTGTTATAAGATACTTCTAGTTATGATGAACTTACCATGAATGACTAACTCTGCTCACTTTAAAAATGGGATCATCACCAAATTTACTGACTGAAGTCCATTTAGAAAACTGGAAATTATTTAGGCTATATATCAAACTAATTTAGAAATTGTAAATGGAAAACCAAGAATCTATATGAATGGCTGAGTTTTTCTTTAAAATCTGTACTTTCACTGATCGGTTGCTTATCTTGATAGTCATTAAAAATATTTGATGTAGAACTTGCAGTTGATGTTAGAGCTCTTTTCTAATATTAGGTATTTATAATAATGATTTTCTAATATTAAGAATAAAATGTTAGTTTTAATACTTATCCTTAGAGTTATTTAGCTAAAATTTACATAAGGAACATAGAAACAAAAATATATTCCTTCATTCATAGAGAACACTATGCTGCTGCTGCTGCTGCTAAGTCGCTTTAGTCGTGTCTGACTCTGTGCGACCCCATAGACGGCAGCCCACCAGGCTCCCCCATCCCTGGGATTCTCCAGGCAAGAACACTGGAGTAAGTTGCCATTTCCTTCTCCAATGCAGGAGCATTGAAATAAACATTTCTGGTCAAATTTCTAGTCTAGATACTTTTCTAAATGTATTTATAAATTGTATGTTAGTGACTTCATCCTGTCCAACTCTTTGCAACCCCATGGCGTGCAAAGGAGTCCACCAAGCTCCTTCTAGTCAAACTTAATTAAAATAATTAGTAATTAATTCTTACACCTACCTTTGACTTCACTTGTTATTCAATAGGCCAAACTTTATGTGTTTTTTTTTAAATCTACTTCTTAGCTAAAATTGAGGGTGACTATTGCTATGTAAAATAAGCATTAAATTTAAAACATATCATCTAAATCAGCTCATGTACCACCAGTGAAATAGCTATTATTTTAGACCTATGGTTTATGGTACATAGGCATTACTTCTTCCTTTGAGACGAAGAATAGTTCATAACACATTTAATTAGAAACGAGTGATTCTGGGTTCTTTTCATTTTCCATGATTTCCTACAGTAAGTCTGTTCCAGGAGCATTTATAGTCTAGCAGGTGAATGAGACATGGAACAGGTAACTGAGTATTGAGATATAAAAGCTGTGTAAGAGCCACACCTAATCTAGTCTGGGCTCTGATATCAGGAAAAGAGGGAGGGAAAGTAATTTAAAATTTAGCATTGAAAAATTTGTAGGGATGCAATGGAAGAAAGGTGTTAGTATAGGAGGAAATGATATGTACAAAGGGATGGGGATGAGCAAAGCATTTTCCAGGTAATGATATTCTTTATGTCATCTTCCTATTCTCTTTTACATTATGAGAGACATTTTCAAGGTCACCCTTCATGTAATCAACATTATATTTTGCAGGATTCTTTATTAATTTTATTTTTACATTTTGCTCTAGCTTTATAAATTCTTTAGAGTTCTCTGAGTTTGGTCATTTCTCGTGGACACCTGTGGCTGATTCATGTCAATGTATGGCAAAACAGATACAGTATTGTAATAAAGAATAAAGTATTAAAAAAATAATAAAAATAAAAATCCCTTTCTCCTCACCTCTGTGTCATGTCATGACATGTGCTCAGTTGTGTTCGACTCTCTGTGACCCCATGGGTTGCACATAGCCTGCCAGGTTCCTCTGTCTGTGAAAGTTTGCAGGAATAATGGAGTGGATTGCCATTTCCTCCTCCATTCCTTACCTTTACCCAGACATTTATATGAAATAGTTATCCTTTTACTAATATTACATATGAAAAATAGGGGTTGAATGAGATTTTTAAAATTACCTAAAGTCACCCAGTTTGTTGTCAATAAAAGGCAATTTACACGTGGCTAATGTACAGTGTAATAGTTACTTTTCAGAGCTATTTTTTTTCTAATTAAGATACAAACTAATTAACCCAGTATCAGTATGTTTCCCAGTACTTTCAGAGATGATAGAGAGCTAGATCACCATTAAAATTTATGAAAGTGTAATGTGCACTTGTGCATGCACACACACACACACCCACACCCACACACACACTCGATGGTTTCCCATTTCCTAGCACTGGAGCTAGATAAACTTCATTTCCTTATTTTATTTTGTCTTGCAACTTAAGTTTGTAAAATTAATCAACAAGTTTCTCACAAATTGTCTATTTATTCTTCTATAGTATCCTTATATGTAAACAAATAGGGCAATAGTCCACATGTATAATATCAGAAAGAATCTTATTCTGTAATTATATACAACTTCACTTGAAAAACTAGACTTGCTCCAAAGTTAATCATGTGAGAATGGACTCAATTCCACTGTCCATTTTGGGATTGAATGTGCCATCCAGCCTTCACAATTCTGGATATTCCATTGCATTTTTAGGGCTTGCAAATGCTGCATTTGTTTCAGATGCTCTGTTTTCCTTAAATAAGCGCATGTCTCACCTAATTTATGAGAATAGTCAATTCGGGTTACTTGTATTTAATGTCACCACTTCCTGTAACTACTCCTCTACAGTATTTATGGAAAAATCTCAGAAGGAGATTGTCTGTCGAAGGTGTTGAGGTGATTTTTAAAGAAAGAAATTCTGAGAAGCATGCTGGAAATGAGTTATACGGCGTTAATATATCTTCAAGGAGATAAAATTGTACCAGGGACATAAAATAGAGAAAAGCAATGAAAAGAATTACTGGGATCCCAGAGGAAAAAATGGCCAAGTTGAGTCTTTCTACCAAATAAGCTATTTTTTAGAATCTTTGCAACTCAGAATGTATTGTGGTTTGAGAGAAGGAAAGTAATATTTCACTTCTTATTTACACTGTGACTGCCTCATTCCAACAAAAACATGACTCTTTGCATAACATATTCTCTTACTTAAATGCCCACATGAAATTCATCAGACATGACAAAATAATGTATCTATTCAGATCTTGGGGAATGGGTTCTTTAAAAGTGTTATTGAAGCATAATTTACTTAGCAATTCTTTGATTTGTATATTTTTTGTCTATCTTTCCTAGAAGATCTTGAGTTTAATACCAATGAATATATTTCATGGAGACATAAGCTGTTTTAATAAAGTATTTTAGAGTTTAATAAAAACAAATTAGAACTGCTTGCACCCCAGATCAACATCAATTAATCAGCTGATATTTATTGTACCTACCAGTTGTGGGTCACGTGGGTGATCTAAAAGGTCCTTGACCTCTAGAACTTTGGGTAGATAAAGGATGAGACAAAAATAGAAAATGAAGAAATGCTAAAAGCAGAGTGAGACAGAAGAGTTCAGAGAAGTGAATGATATGTGTCCATGGAGTTGATTTTAAGCGTTAAATACGATTTAGAAATGCCAGGGCAAGTGAGTAGTCCAGGTAAAGGAAATAATGCCAATCAGGCATTGCTGTGAGTGAAGATGTCACCTTAAAGGGAAAGTAATCATGTTATGCTTAATTAGAGCAAAGGTTATGTGTTGAATAGAAACAGAATACGAGGTTGGGAAGGGATGTTGGATCAAGAAAGCAAAGAAGAGTATAAGTTTGGTTTACTATTAAAAACAATAAGGATGCATTGTCAGTTCTTGAGCAAAGAAAAAAAGCAGTATGCTTAAAATTATGTTTAAGAATAGTCTTGGTTACAGACTAGAATAACAAAGAAGAGAAAGAATCAAAGGAGACTTTGAGTTAGATGAGGAGAAGCCAGTCTTCACTTCAGTAGTGAACTATAGTGTCACAGTTTACATTCCATACAAAGATGTTGCTTATAGAGAAAATGTATTGTTCATTCTAAAGTAATATCTTTGGCTCAATGTCTC
Source organism: Nanger dama (assembly GCA_917880005.1). NCBI lineage: Eukaryota > Metazoa > Chordata > Mammalia > Artiodactyla > Bovidae > Nanger > Nanger dama. The sequence goes on from CAKJTW010000002.1 coordinate 37,161,816, forward strand.
CTCTTGCATTACATAGTTTTGTAAGTGAATTGGTCATTCTTATAAGAAATATCAACAATTTACTGAATGTTTACTGTGAGATTCTTGGATTCTTGGCACTGATGAAAGAACTATGAGAATGCTGAAAAACAGAGACACAAGGGCAATGTCTAGATAAGACACATCAAAAAAATATATGACCATCCACCTTTGTCCATCAACAAACCTACATCTTCAAGACTGAGTTTAAATATCACATCTTTCTGAGTGTTTACCAAATAACCCATAAAGAAATGGCTATTTTTCATGATTGTCTTAATCATAAATTTTATTGTATTATTTTAATGGTTTTTTACTGTCTTGTATTTTTATTCTGATCTTTATTGAGTAATATTATTTAAGACGTACTCTGGCATTATTCATTTAATAGGTGATATGTGTCATCTGGATATAAGCACTTTGAGGATAAATCAAAGGAAAGAGTTGTTTAATGAATCTATATTTATATGATACTTTTGGTATATGGCAGAAATGTGATAATATTCACAGAAAGAGTAAAATAATAAATGTTTTCCAATCTTCCATAAGTATTGCTGCATTCATATCATGAATATTCACAAATGATTACTGTTTAAAAGGGACATTCAGGGAGAGTAATGAATGCTCTTTTGTTCAAAAGGTCACAATTGAAAAGTTAGAAAAAAATAATATGAACCTGAGAAGAAAAACTCTTTGTGTGTGTGTGTGTGTTTTCAAATGCAGCTTAATATATTTTTAATTGAAGTATAGTTGATTTACAATGCTGTGTTTGTTTCAGGTGTAAAGGTGTAAGCATAGTGATTCAGTTATACATACATGTATATCTATTATTTTTCAGATTCTCTTCCCTTATAGGTTAATACCTATAAGGGTATTTTGAGTATAGTCTCTGTACTATGCAGTAGGTCCTTGCTGGTAAAAGCATTCTTCTGTGTGTGAACATGTATGTATACTCCCTAATAATATATGCCTGGTATTCAACAGTATGTGATTTCCAAAAGTTTAGTATACTTTATACTAAAGTATAAAATATGTTATATTCTTTGAAAAAAATAAACACTGAAGTCAAGAAGCAGGCAGGGAAGTGCCTAAGATAAACAGCTAGGAGAAGTACGTCATAAAGAAAGGTAGATCTGAAAGAGAAGATCAGTAGCAAGAAAGCATGAACACAATACAATTGATGAAGATCCATTAGCAATTCACACAGAATTAAATATGTTTTAAGTCACATGTAAGGGGTGTAGTAAAGTCACTCAGTCGAGTCTGACTCTTTGTGACCCCATGAACTGTAGCCTACCAAGCTCCTCTGTCCATGGGATTCTCCAGGCAAGAATACTGGAGTGGGTTGCCACTTCCTTCTCCAGGGGATCTTCCCGACCCAGGGATCGAACCCAGGTTTCCCACATTGGAGGCAAACGCTTTAACCTTTGAGCCACCAGGGAAGGACTAGGGTGTAGGTGTTAAGGGAAAGAGAACATCTCAGATATAGTAATAAGTCTAAGTAATCAAGTCAACAAGTTCAATTAATTGCCTATTCAAATGGGATATAGCATTGCAAATCTAATAAAGGTAAATTATCCTCAAACTATTCATTGTTTAATTTAAAATAGGCTATTTATAGTCTATATTAGATATGCAGTCTTTGAACTCATATATAAAATGCATAATATATTATCTAATGTTCTCAGAACTCAGTGTATGTTTCTAAATGAAACCATATGTGACCAGTTATCCCAGAAGAATGACAGGAGTTATCTGGAATCTGTGTCTTCTTAGCTTAACTCTTCCCTGGTGCATATATGATGCTGAAAATTATCAACATCCTAAGAGTTTATGAAGGAAAATGGTAGGAGAAGCTAATATTCACTGAGGATGGACCATGTGTAACAGGGCCAGACATTCCATATGCTTTATCTCATGTTAATCTTCATAATAAACCAGTAATATGGTGAAATTATCATCTTTATAATGAAGAAACCGAGGCTTGGACAAGGGTGAAATATGCCTAATGTCACCCAGCTAGTAAGTGGTAGAGCTGGTATTTAATGCTAGAGCTCCAGCTCTTCTCCTCTGCACTGACTTCACTCATAAAATGGTAACTGGTTGAAAACTGAAGCCAAATTATTTTTAACCTGTATCTTTACAGAGATTTTAGTTAGTTCTCTACTAAATATTTTGGAGGGTTTGTGTTGGAATGATACCATTGCCAGATTGATTAAAAAAAAAAAAAAAAACCTCAACTGAATCATGCTTAAAAAAATAAATTTGGAGGATTTCCCTGGTGGTCCGGTGGTTAAGAATCTGCCTTCCAATGCAGCAGATGCAGGTTCAATCCCTGGTCGTGGAACTAAGATCCACCCACTCTGAAACAACTAAGCTCTCTTGCCATAACTGGAGAGTCGTGTGCTGTAACTAGAGTCTGTGCACTGCAAAGAAAGAGATCCAATGCTGCCAAATAAATTAATGTATTGAAAAAATTTTCGGCTTTCTCATATTTTCCTACACTGAGAGGTTGTTTTTTTTTTTTTTTTTTTTTTTTTTTTTTTAACGTTCAAAGCATAGTTTGCACTGTGGCAAGACATATGGGGTTAAAAATAGAGTAGGACACGACCGCACAAAATTGAAAGCAAGTTTTTTATTAGAATATGTGTGATAACAGTAGTTAGTTGCAGATAGTCTTTAACCTTAAAAGAGCTAAAGCATTTATGTGCCAAAAGAGTGCTTGGTGTATGGAAAATAATCAATCCTTTTTATAAAATACATGGTTACCTTATGATACCAACATTGACTTATGGTCTAGGGTAAACTTTAAATTCTCTCCTTAGAAATATCAAAGTATAATTTGACGAAAATATCAAAGCAATGATGGTTTGATTGTTTCATTTCCTGCTTCTTATAGATAAATCAGTCAAGGTAAAATGAATCAAGTGCATTCATATTTATCTTCCAGTGCTCAGCTTCCTGTGGTAAAGGTTTAAAATACCGTGAGGTGCTTTGCATTGACCAATTCCATGGGAAATTAGAAGAAAAATATTGCAGTCATCTACAGAAACCTCGAACACATAAAGCTTGTAGATCTGTCCGATGCCCTTCATGGAAAGCCAACAGATGGAAGGAGGTATGTAAAGTGTTTTATGGTTATATATGTATGTTTGCATTTAAAAAGAAAATCTTAATTCATTCTGCATGCCTTCAATAACCTTGAAATTTTTATGCCACTAAATGTATTTTATTCTATTACACATTTTTTTCACACTATGCTCTGAATTGCTATTATACAGTGTTAACACATTTGCTAAGTTCATAGTTTAATAACAAATTAGTCTTGATTATTTTGGAGGCTATAAACTTTACAAGAAATTCTGTTACTGAATACTAGGGAGGCTACCAATGATTATAACATTATTCCAGGTGGTCTAACAGTAAAATACGTATGTTGAGGTATTTATAACTGCCTTGTTACCACACTGAAGTCTTGGATTCGAGCTAAGGTCTACGGGGTCGCACAGAGTCGGATATGACTGATGCGACTTAGCAGCAGCAGCAGCAGCAGCAACTTGGAAAAGGGACTGGTAAGTTCCAGATGGATCGTAATTGGAGATGGTTTAAGAGTTAAGGACATGACAGAACCAGGGAGCCTGGCTGGTCTAAGGCCAGAGTGGACAGGCTTGGAAAGACTCAGCAAAAACGAAGCTTATACTGAGAAGAGAACAGGGCTAAGAATGTCAGGTTATAGAAGAAGGCTGATGTATACTTGCTTTGGCACACTCAGAGAGGTAAGCTCCAAATCTAAACTTAGAAAGGCATATATTTGAATGTGGTTGTTCAGCAAAGACCAGCGTGGGTAATAGTAAAGAGGAGAAAAACATAAATGAGGCCAGAAATGTTAACCAGAATATTTCCTGAGGCTTGATGTCAGTGGGGCTAAGCTTTCTCAAAGCTACCTGGCTGCTTGCTGCCGTATCTCAGGGTGTGTATCCGTCTCTTAAAAGAGCTAGTCCTGCCATGGGAAAAAGAAACCCATCTTCTGCTGATGGAACTGTCTTGTCTTTGTCTGATGTAGGAGCAACATTAGGAAGATAGGGGCTCAGACAGGAGCTGGAAGTAGGCTTCTCCTGGGCCCCTAAATTTTATCCTTCACTCCTTGAGACTGGAGCTTCCCAGGTGGTGCTACTGGAAAAGAATCCACCTGTCAATGCAGGAGACTCAAGAGACATGGGTTCGATCCCTGAGTTGGGAAGATTGCCCTGGAGGAGGGCATGGCAACCCATTCCAGTATTCTTACCTGGAAAATCCAAGGATAGAGGAGTCTGGTGGGCTAAGTCCATGGGGTCACAAAGAATCCGACACAACTGAAGTGACTGAACATGCACACACAGTAAATGAAATTATTTTTCATGATTTAGCAGAGACCATGATTTAAAAGATTTCACATTAATCTGTTCTATTTAGTGAATGCCACTATACCCACTAAGTCGTTCAAGAAAGAAACACTGGGTCTATCCTGTTTCCCTTGACCCCACAGTTAGTTATTCCCTAGCTTCTCTCAGTTCTTCCTCAGAGTCACTCTTGAGTCTCCATGGCAATCACCCCAGTCTAGTTCATCATCATCTGTTTCCAGGTGACCTCATAACATATATTTTTGCCATTATTTACTTACATATAGCATGAGCTCTGGAAGAAGTCTTAATTCTTCTATGACTTAGTTTAAAGTCTTTGTGAGTGCATGCTCAGTTGTGTCCAACTCTTTGCAACCCCATGAACTGTAGCCCGCTAGACTCCTCTGTCCGTGGGTGTTTTCAGGCAAAAATACTGGCCTGATCTGCCATTTCCTCCTCCTGGGGATCTTCCCAATCCAGGGAATGAGCCTGTGTCTCCTGTGTTTCCTGCACTGGCAGGCAGATTCTTTTACCACTTCTCTAACCACGCCTACTTCTTCAGCATTATCACAGGCCTCGAAATCTTAGATACAATGGTATCTTGTTCACTAAGTGCCCAGCTTAGTACGGAGCTACATGCTTCTTACTTTGAATTCTACAGTTCAGTTGCAAAAAAAAAAAAAAAAAGGACCTTCCATCTGTTAATTTATACATTTGTCATGTTGTGGTTTTGCTTAAAGTAGGGGTAGGCTTTATTTTTCTGGACCAAGATGTGGCAAGGTAATGACAAAGCAGCTTTCCACTGGAGAGGTGAACATTACAAAGGCCCTGCACCCAGCACGTGGCAGAAACCTTTCAATTCTGACATCAGGTAGGAGATGCTGGGGGATGGGAGTGGGAGAGATTCCCCTTTTGGCCACCAGTAGCCCTGGTGATCCCCAGGACTCTTTCGCTGCCTTGCAGCTGCTGTGGTTGCTATTCATGAGGGACTCTTCCTGACCCTTGACCTCCAGTCCCACAATAGTAAATCAATGACTGGTGCTAACAAATCGGTGTTGGCTTGCCACCAAGTCTGAAATTATGTAAGATTCACTAAAGGAACATATTCCAGGGGTTTGTAAGATACAGATATAAATATGTAAAGACTATAAAAACACAGATGCTTTTGTAGAGTCAACCTTCTCTTTGAATTGGTTTTCCTTGTCATAGAAATTAGCTTCATACACCCACACAGAACCCAAAACTCTGCCAGAAACAAATGACCACTTGTGAAGTCGTTGGTTTTGATTTATTCTATAAAAAGTACTCACGTGGAGTTAACGATCGCAGGCTGTCACTGCGCTACATATAATAATATATTTAACAGAAGCGTAATTTTGGAGGTAGTTAGGAGATAATTACTGGTTGCTACTTTGTTCTGACTGCATAAGTTGTAACATTGCTTTAATAGCACTCACTAGAAAATAATTTCATTTTATTACTGTTTTACATTATACCTCCAATGGGAAGATTTGTTTGGCAAATTGTGACCATAGAGGTGCTCAATGAGTTTTGAAGTTAACACTTCTGAGCTGGTATTTGATATCATTTTTTTTTAATGAAAGGATTTAGTAATGCGTTTTAATGACTGCAACCAAACAGGAACAAACATTACTGCATAGAGTTCTTTGTCTCCTGGGTCCAGATGTATGCCATTAAATGTAACAGAAATACTAGAATCATTTAAAAGAAAAAAAGAAAAGGCTCATCCTTTTCTTTCTGGAACCAGACATTTTTTATTTATGTTCTCACCTAATTTTACCCATTTGAGAGTACCAGCTTTACTTATAAATTCAAGTTTTTAAGGCTAGGCTGGTAGATTCCTCATGTCTCATGCTTAGTTCAGTGCCATCCAAACGTAGTTTACATGCTCAGAAAAAGTTGTTCAGAATTCTCCCCTCCCCTTGATCAAGGCAAACCTGCGGGACAGCTTAGAAAGGACCTAATCTCAGGCCTTGCTATTGAATCAAAAGCCTTGTGACTACAGTCACTTACTTGGTTCCCCTTCTTAGAGACCCATCATTTTCTTTCTAGTATTTTAAGATCAGAGCTGGAACCAAAGGTGATATGAGTTCCAAAAATCTCATAGATTTATTGGATAGTGCCTCCTTTCCCAAACTCCCTGGTCTGAAAAAACTTTTTGGAAACTATCTGCTAAATGCTGGCATGTTTAAGTGATTTGGTATTTCTGTAATTCCATATTTTATGTATTTCCAACACACACACGTGCATATATGTATATAGTCATACTTGAAAAATTTCCACTGTATACATATATATCTTTTATAATTTAAAAAGATAGTAAACCTTAAGCTCCCATGGGCCCCTTATCTTTATACCCAGGTTGAGTGTTTCTTCCGTGAAGGAGGATGTCTCTTTGCTCTGGGAATCGGTGAATATGCTTCTCTATCTTTTCTAGCTAGTGCCAGCAATTCTATTTTTGCATTTGTATGCTGCCTGTGAAATCTCTTCCTTTATCATCTTTCCTGATACTTAAGACAGTCTGTCTTTGAGTGGGCTGAGATGACTAATACTCTTTGGTTTGAGGCGTGTGTTGAGAAATTTTTCAAGGCAGGGATACTTGTATCTCTGTAAGAAAAGTGAAAAAATGGGACTAGGAAGGAAGCAGCAAGGGTCAGTGACCTCCTAACACTGTGTGAGAGACTTCTGTATGCCTCACAGTTGTAGGTATTATTCATTCTGTATATGAGGAAACAAGGCTTAAATGGTTTAAGTAGCTTCTGCAGGTCACTGGCAGGAAGTGATGGGGAGAGGGGCGAGCATTTGAATACCGGTCTGAGTTTTCCCTACTGTAATTGCTGCCATAATTATTTTATTTTTATCATTTTACATTAGCTTGTCTTTATATTTTCTTAGCAACATCTTTTACTTCCTTAGCAACCTATTGCTCCTCTTACAAAGCACCTAAAGTCAACAATTGCAGAATGTCACTGGGCTACACATAATAATGCATTCAAGAGAAATGTAATTTCTATGTTGTGTTGAGTTAATTATAGGCTAATTATTTATATATAAAAAAGTCTGTTGCATCAATTTAAGGTATACATGGATGTCACACATTATAGGTAAATAATTGAAGGTTCTATTGATCATGTATTAAATCACTAGCAACATATTAGATTACATTAATAGATAAAGTGTTCATATCTTTGCACTAATAAATTCTGCTCAGACTTTTGGAATAGTACCTATTCTGAGACCCACACTAAAAGAAAAGTCTTGGCAAATTACCAAAGCCCCAGAGAAGCACAATTGAATTGTAACTATTCTGTATAGGTTCCATTGCATTCTGTTGCAAGCAGGAAAAGCCCTGGTTATTAGTGGCTTGAACTCAAAGACATTTATTCTTTACATAATAAAATCAGAAAGTCACTAGATTTAAGTTAGATTCAGGAGTTCTACAATGGCAAGGGTGCTGGAATGTCATTTCTGTAGTTCTGTTGATCAACTGCTAAAGGTCGTAAAACAGCTGCCACAGCTCCAGGCCTCACATCTTTATACTTTCTCACATAGAAGTCAGTATGTATTTGTTCTATGTTTGTAGGGAGGACAGATTCTAAACAGTGGGTAAAAGTTTAAGGAAGAATATCTCAGCTCAATATAGGAGAGAATTTGCTAACTTCAGAGTCAGCCAAACCAAAACCAGAATGTTTTTAGGATATAGTCAATGTATGAAGCTATGGAAGTCTGGATGGATTTGATGTTCATTCATTCACTACTGCTGTAAAATAGATTTCAGTATTGAAGAGAAATTGAAATTAGATATTTCTAGAGTGTTTTTTAACTCAAAATCCTCTACTACTGCTCCAGTACTGATTCACTTGAAATAAAATATAGTTACAAATAACTGACTATAATAAAATCAAAATCTTATTCCATTAAAAAGAAATTATAAATAATGCATCAAGGAAGGAGTTTACTATTACATTTTAAATGATTGTTTATTAAATGACAGAGTGAATTAGCATTAACGAACCCATTTTGGCAAAGCATGTTCTAACATTTCTTCATCTCTGTTCTGTAGTAGCTAACATGGCTATTATACCTGTGGATTGGCTAAAATTTATCTTCTACACTTCCACTGTCCAGGTTTGTGTTGGACAGTTGTAGTGTTGTAGTACATTTATGCATAAGTAGGAAATTTGGCAGACTTTTCCTATCTGAATTAAAGTATACAGTGGTGACGAGTTAGTGCCTTAAATCAATTATTTGTGTCATACATGTAATAATAGCCTCAAATTGCCTTCATATGAGTTACTTGGATTTTTAAAGAAAGACAACATTTAACACGCTTATAAGTATGTGGCTCTATAAAGCTGTTGAATAAGGATGCCTATTTTGGAGTTAGGGGTATACCCTGGGAGGTCATTCTAATAGTAATACATTGCTGGACTTAAGAGTGAGTTATCATATCTTCACACCATTTACAACTGGAAGAGGAGCTGATGGGAAAAGGCCGTAAGTTCTCCTTTGGAAATGTTGGATTTGAGGTGCTTTTGACAAATCTATATAGAAAACACACGAAAATCTTGTCAATATATAAAAAGTGTAAAAAGCAGAGTTAGTTGTTCAGCTGTGTCCAACTCTCTGCATTTCCGTGGACTATAGCCCTCCAGGCTCCTCTGTCAATTGAATTTTCCAGGCAAGAATTATGGAGTGGGTTGCTATTCCAGCTGGCGAGAACAGATTTAGAAATTATTGGTATATAGAAGAAATTGCTCAGAGAGACCTCAGAAGGTATAAAGAGAAGCAAGTTATAAACCCTGGGAAACACTAACATTTATAGGCTAAACAAAGAAAAGAGAGTCAGTTAAGGACTCCAAGAGAAGAGTACCTGGAACCAGAGAGGATTGAAGCCAGAATGGCTCAACAGAACATGGTTAGTGGTGCTGAATGTGTCAGTGAGATTAACTAAGAAAAGACATGAAAAGTTTTTGTTGGACTTGGCAGTTGGGGTTATTGATGACACTAAGCTAAAAAATATTTCATTTAAGCAATGGATTCTCTTCTCTGTTCAAATCTGAAATATATCAGTTTACTCTTTTATATTCTTCTCTCTTAAAAAAAAGAAAAGCAAGCAGTAGTCCACTAGTCCGTTTTTTTCATTTTGTTTGTTTGTTTGTTTGTTTGTTTCCTTTGAGGATGAGCTCCACAATAGTACTTACTCGTGGCCTCAGTGGAGTCTTCTAAACCTGTGCTATGGTCAGTCAGGATCAATCAGCAACTTGGATTATTGAATAACAGAATATTATATTTGTCTGACAAAACTTTTTACTAAGCTGTCTTTCATGAATTTCTTTTTAAGGAATTTTTTTTTCAGGTTTAGAGGTAGAAAATTTTCTAAATATGGTTTATATTTCTGTAATTATTGCTGGAAAATGTTTGCAGGAGTCTTATTTTATAGGCTAAACATTTTCACCAGAGGTTCAGATAAGCAAAACCACACCCCAGCATCTTCGCCTGCTTAATATGGTACCCTGGACAAAATAATATGTGATTATTATCTGCATACAAAGGAGTCATGTCTTTTTTTTTTTTTTTTGGAAAACATTCAACAAGTTGGCAAAATTCAACTGCAAAAGCATTAATTGAGGGTTAGTATAAGTGACTTATGGGCTTCCCAGGTGGTGCCAGTGGTAAAGAACCAGCCTGCCAATGCAGGAGACATAAGAATCACGAGTTCTATCCCTGGGTCGGGAAGATCCCCTGGAGGAGAGCCCGGAGAATCCCAGGGACAGATGAGTCTGGTGGGCTATCGTCCATGGGATCATGAAGACTCAGATAAAACTAAAGTGACTTTGCACGCATGTATAAGTAAGCTACGTAGATATGCAGAATATTCTTCGTAAGTTAAAAAATAATATAAAAATTCTCTTTTGAGTCCGTGGTTGCTATTTACAGATACAACACAAAAACTAAATTTAAAAGGGCCTCTAGAGTAAAACTGCTATAAGAACCTATTAGAGAAATTTGAATCTATCAAGTGAACTAAGTTTTTTAGCATTTGGGGCTTTAAAAGTTTTTTAAGTTCATGATGAAACTATATTATGCAGATAAATATTTACTGTTAGGAAAGAGAGATCAATGACTCTGGGAATCTTGTATAAATAAAGACCTTAATGAAAAACCTGAATTTTTATCCTTATACTATCACAGTTGGGAACAATGATAAGGCCCCACATAACACTCAATATGACCTCCAATCCCTTCTGGAATAACAAAGAGTATAAAAACCAAGCTCACAAATTAAATAAATGCCCTTAGACATTGTCCATACTTTATTACTGTTGGCATCACAGCTCTTGGTTGTGGTCAGGCTCTGTTGTTTTATGGCTTGGCCTTGTGGAGCTGAAAAGCCCTGAGAGGCTGCCAAGTCTTTCTCCATTCCCTGGAGGCAGCACAAGGAGAGTTTGGAAAGAAATGAGCTTAAATCTGCCTCACCAGTGACTCCAGTGAGCAGCTCTGAGTCTCAGGACCTCAGTCTTGGTACTACCTTTGAAGATCTAGTGTCAGGAATAAATATGTGGAACGAGTTCTGACATTTTACAAACAACGCAAAATCTTCTTTTTGCAGATAAGGCAAATGAGACCTGGAGAGGTTAAGGCAAGGTTGCCTAGGTAAACTGTAAGTTGACACAGTTTCCTCAAACACCTCTCTACTGAAATATAATCATGAGTCAACAAATATTAGGACATCCATGCTATAGTACCTACTGTAGGTATAAAGATGACTAGAACCCAAACTTGAAATTATTGTTGCTTTGAAGGAAATTATGCATACAATGTAAGGATTTAAATAATTTTCGAAAGCAATGTAATGGTAGAATAGTTTGATTGAATGTTGTGGCAAATTTTGTAGATATTAAGCATGTTTAAGTCAGAAGAGAATTACCAATTCATTCGGATGGAGTATCAGGTCATAGTTTCTATACGCCTTGAATAAATATTGCAAAATAAAGAACATCTATTTGTGTATTCAAATAGCTGCTCCAGACCAGACAATGTTAAAAATACTTCCTGCATGTATTTTCTTATTTGTGATATAATATCAGGCTATGTTAAAAGAAACAAGAAAACAGGTCATGACTCTATTTTGTGATTTTACATAATTTCATATTTGTTAGTTGATTATGGAGAAGGCAATGGCACCCCCACTCCAGTACTCTTTCCTAGAAAATCCCATGGAAGGGGGAGCCTGGTGGGCTGCAGTCCATGGGGTCGCTAAGAGTCTAAGAGTCAGGCACGACTGAGCGACTTCACTTTCACTTTTTACTTTCATGCATTGGAGAAGGAAATGGCAACCCACTCCAGTGTTCTTGCCTGGAGAATCCCAGGGATGGAGGAGCCTGGTGGGCTGCCGTCTATGGGGTCGCACAGAGTCGGACACGACTGAAGCGACTTAGCAGCAGCAGCAGTTGATTATTCAAATTGCTTGGGCTTCTTCACAGTGCTCTGTGACCTGCGGCTCCGGAGTTCAGCAGAGGGATGTACTGCAGACTCAGAGGAGTTGGTCGGGTGGCGGAAGAAAAGTGTGATCCATCCACACGGCCTCATTTTCAGAGAGTGTTGGCATCGGGACTGCATACAGTACCACTGGGCGGCAGGAGAGTGGTTGGATGTGAGTATTGTCAAGTAAACTTTCACACAGCCGTTCAGTGAGAGAGAGTGTTCTTCATTTCATCATTGTGTTTCTAGTGCTCATTATCGTGTAAGAAGAGAGAGACATATCGGCAAGTGAAGTGCATGGATGCAAGAAACATTCAAGTGAGTGAGAGTTTCTGTGACCTCGCGACCAGACCTCTCGCGGTGAAAAGTGCAGAAACTCTCCCTGCAAGTATATCGTGGTAACAGGAGACTCATCCCAGGTAAGGCAAAGAAAGGAAGTTGAGGATTTTCACTCTTAGAAGGTAAAATGGAGTCTCAAATTTGATACAGTTGAAACTGGGTCTGAATTTGAACATGGGAGCAGCTAATAGTGTGTATATTAACCTAGGGAATAAAAGCACTGAGAGATTAGATGGTGCAAATACAGGAATAGTGACGTGCATGTTAAATTCTGTTGCATTTCTGAAGTGTCAAGCTGTGATAACTGTGAAACCAACTACTAGGAACAGTTTGGCATCTGGGCCTGCATAATTGGCTGCTTAAAAATTTTTTTCTTCCAGTTTTATTTAGGTATAATTGACCACAGCACTGTACAAGTTTAAGGTGTATATATGAAGTATGTACTTTTTATGTTGTTGATAGTTTCCTTTTTCTTATGGAAACTTAGATTGTTATCATATCTTGGATGTTGTAATTAATGGTGCTATGAATATTGGGGTGCATATATCTTTTTGAGTTAGTGTTTTCATTTTCTTCAGAAAAATATCCAGAATTGGAATTGCTGGATTATATGGTAATTCTACTTACAATTTTTTTGAGGAAACTATATTTTCCACAGTGAATGTACCGATTTATATCTCCACCAGAAGTGCACGAGGGTTACCTTTACTCCACATCCTTGCCAACACTTGTTTTTAAAATCTTTTTGATTATAGCCATTCTGACAAGTATGAGGTGATAGCATGGTTTTGATTTGGATTTCCTTGATGATTAATAATGCTGAACACTTTTTCAGGTGTCTGTTGGCCATCTGTATGTCTTCCTTGGAAAAGTGTCTATTCAGAGTCTCTGCCCATTTTTAGCTGGATTGTTTGCTTTTATTTATTTTTATGATACTGAGTTTATTTATTTTCTTATCAGGTGCACTTTTGCAAATATATTGTCCCATTCAGTAAGATGCCTTTTATGTTGTTGATAGTTTTCTTAGCTATGTAAAAGATTTTTAATGTGCTAAGGACCCATTTGTTTACTTTTGCTTTTGTTACCCTTGCTTAAGGAGATGTATACAAAAAAAAGGAAAAAACACTCATGAAGCTTGGTGTGAAAGAATATATTACCTATGTTTTCTTCTGGGAGTTTTATGGTTTCAGGCACTATATTTAAATCTCTAGTCATTTTAAGTTTATTTTTGTATAAGTTGTAAGAAAGTTGTCCAGTTTCATTCTTTTGCATATAGCTGTCCAGTTTCCCCAATGCCATTTATTGACAAGACTGTCTATTCTCTGTTGTATATTCTTAGCTTTTTTGTTGTTTGATTGATCACATAAATTTATCTGGGGGCTTTCTGTTCTGTACCATTCATATTTGTGTGTGTTTTTATGTCAGTATCATAGAGTTTTGATTACTATAGCTTTATAATATAGTTTGAAAGCAGAGTTTGGTACCTCCAAATTTTTTTTTTTTTTTTTCCCTCAAGATTGCTATAGCTATTCCAGGCATTTAATGATTCAATTTAAATTTTAGGATTCTTTGTTCTACTTCTGTGAAAAATTCCACTGATATTTTGATAGGGATTGCATTACATCTGTAGATGACTTTGTGTAGTATGGACTGTTTAACATATTAGTTCTTCCAGTCAAAATGCACATGCTATATCTTTCTGTTTATATGTCTCTTATTCTGCTTATTTCACCAATGTTTTATAGTTTGCAAAGTACAGGTCTTTCACTTTACTGGTTAAATGTAGTCCTAGATTTTTTATTCTTTTAAAGGAGGCTATAAATGGAATGGGTACTCTTTCTGCCCCTTTCTGATGCTTATGTCAGAAGTTTTCTCTATCTCCTTTACACTTTAATAGAACTTTATTACACAAAAACTCTGAGTGATCAAGCCTTGTCTCTGGCCCCTGATTGAATTCTTCTCTTCTGGAGGCCAAGAATCCCAGCGTCTTTGTGGGGTTCAGCAACAACCTTCATCTTGGGGGCTTGTCTGGGATTCTTACGGACAAGATGGGAACTAACAATTCCAGCCTCACTCCTTTGAACTGTATCCTGAAAAACTGGGATAGATTTGATCCCCAGGACTTAAAGGAGACACACCTGGTCTTCCTATGTGACACTGCATGGCCATGGTATCCATTGGAGGATGGTGTTGGTAGCTGATTGGAGGGTCTCTTAAGTATAATACTGTTTTACAATTAGATTGGTTCTGTAGAAAACAAGGGAAATGGGTAGAAGTAGCATATGTGTCAGAGAAGGCAATGGCACTCCACTTCCAGTACTCTTGCCTGGAAAATCTCATGGACGGAGGAGCCTGGTAAGCTGCAGTCCATGGGGTCGTGGAGAGTCAGACACAACTGAGTGACTTCACTTTCACTTTTTACTTTCATGCATTGGAGAAGAAAATGGCAAGAATCCCAGGGACGGACAGGGGGAGCCTGGTGGGATGCCGTCTATGGGGTTGCAGAGAGTTGGACACGACTGAAGCAACTTAGCAGCATAAATGGAACTAAAATTGTTTTTCTCTTTATGGCAGTCTATTATTAATGTATAGAAATGCAATAGATTTCTGTACATTTATTTTGTATTCCACAACTTTACTGAATTTATTTATTAGTTCTAATAGTTTTTTTGGTGGCATCTTCAGAGTTTTCTCTATATAATATCTTGTCCTCTGCAAATGGTGAAAATTTTGCTTCTTCCTTTCCAATTTGAATGCCTTTGTCTCGTTTTTTTTTCCTGACCACTATGGTTATAACTTCTAAAACTATGTTGAATAAAAGTGAAGAGTGAGGATTCTTGACTTGTTCCTGTTCTTAGAGGAAAAGTTTCCAACTTTTCATCATTAAGTGTGATGTTAGTTATGGGCTTATCATATATAATTTTTATTATTAATATATTTAGGTATGTTGCCTGTACTATTAAGATAATCATATGATTTTTACCCTTCATTTTCTTAATGTGGTGTATCATGAGTGTTGACTAGTGGATACTGAAACAGCCTTGTATCCCTGGACTAAACTCCACTTGAATTTGGTTTGCTAATATTTTGTTGAGGATTTTTACATCTATCTCCATCAGTGATATTGATCTGTATTTGTGTGTATGTATGTGTGTGTGAGATATTTGTCTAGGTTTTGTAAGTTTTGGTACCAAGGTAATGCTGGCCTTGTAGAATGAATTGGAAAGTGTTCCTTCATCAATTTTGGGGAAATTTTGAATAGATAGATGTTAACTTTTCTCTAAATTTTTGGTAGGATTTACCTGTGAAGCAGTCTGGTCCTGGATTGTTGTTTTTTAAGAGATGCTTTACTATTGATATAATTGTACTACTTGTAATCAGTCTGTTCCTATATTTTGTTTTTTTCCTGGTTCAGTTTTGGGAGAATGTACATTTCTAGAAATGTATCCATTTATCCATCCATGTCTTCTAGGTTGTCTAATTAGTTGGTATATAATTGTTTGCAGTAATCTTTTATGATGCTTGTATTTCTGTGATGTTAGTTGTCTTCATTTTCTTATTATCTTTTCATGTACAAATGTATTTAATTTGATGAAGTCATATTTATTTTTGTTCACTTATACTTTAGGTATCTAAGAAAACAAGGTTACAAAGCTTATATTTGCTTCTAAGAATTTTATAACTTTAGCTGTTACATTTGGGTCTGTGATCCACTTTGTATTATATTTTTGTATATGATGTAAAGTGGGATCCAACTTTATCCTTTTGCATGTGGCTATCCAGATGTTTCAACACAATTTTTGGAAAAATTATTCTTTCTGCATTGAATTTTCTGTTACCAAAGAGTTATTTCTGAACTCTCAATTCAGTTACCTGACCTATGTGTCTATCCTTATATTGGTTCCACATAATCATGATGTTATAGTAAGGTAGTTTATAGTAAGTTTTGAAATCAGGAACTGGAGGGAACAAATTTTGCTATTCTTTTTCAAGATTATTCGCTTATGCTGTGTCCCTTACATTCCTATGTAAATTTTAGGATCAGCTTGTCACATTGTATGTACACTTCAGCATCACTGAATCATGATCAAGTTGAGGAATATTGCCATCTTAATTGTGTCTTATAACCTGTGAACATGACCTTTCCATTTATTTAGGGCTTGTTAATTTTTTTTCTTTCTTTTTTCTAATACTTTATTCTACGTTACAATACTGTATTTGTTTTGCCATACATTGACATGAATCAGCCACAGGTGTACACGATCTCCCAATGCCGAAGCCCCCTCCCACTTCCCACCCCATATCATCTCCCTGGATCATCCCATGCACCAGCCCCAAGCATCCTGTATCCTGTATCAAACATAGACTGGCGCTTCGTTTCTTACATGATAGTATACATGTTTCAATGCCATTCTCCCAAATCATCCCACCCTCTCCCTCTCCCTCAGAGTCCAAAATTCCGTTCTATACCTCTGTGTCTCTTTTGTTGTCTCACATAGAAGGTCATCCTTACTATCTTTCTAAATTCCATATATATATGTCAGTATACTGTATTGGTGTTTTTCTTTCTGGCTTACTTCACTCTGTATAATCGGCTCCAGTTTCATCCATCTCATTAGAACTGAGTCAAATTTATTCTTTTTAAGGACTGAGTAGTACTCCATTGTGTATATGTACCACAGCTTTCTTATCCATTCATCTGCTGATGGACATCTAGGTTGTTTCCATGTCCTGGCTATTATAAACAGTGCTGCAGTGAACATTGGGGTACATGTGTCTCTTTCAGTTCTGGTTTCCTCGGTGTGTATGCCCAGCAGTGGGATTGCTGGGTCATAAGGCAGTTCTATTTGCAATTTTTTAAGGAATCTCCACACTGTTTTCCATAGTGGCTGTACTAGTTTGCATTCCCACCAGCAGTGTAAGAGGGTTCCCTTTTCTCCACATCCTCTTCAGCATTTATTGCTTGTAGACTTTTGGATCGCAGCCGTTCTGACTGGTGTGAAATGGTACCTCATTGTGGTCTTGATTTGCATTTCTCTGATAATGAGTGATGTTGAGCATCTTTTCATGTGTTTGTTAGCCATCCGTATATCTTCTTTGGAGAAATGCTTATTTAGTTCTTTGGCCCATTTTTTGATTGGTTCATTTATTTTTCTGGAGTTGAGCTGCATAAGTTGCTTGTATATCTTTGAGATTAGTTGTTTGTCAGTTGTTTCATTTGCTATTCAAGGATGTTTTAAAGTTTATAATTTTCATTGTACAGACCTTACACTTGAGTGGTTACTTTTGTTCCTAGGAATTTTATTAATTTTTTATGCTTCTGAAAATGGAATTGTACTGTTTTCATTTTCTACTTATCCATTTATAATGTGCAGAAATATAATTAATTTTTGTATGTTAAAACACATTTATGGAGGCCAGTTCTTTTTTTTTTGTATAGATTACTTTTCTATATGCAGAAGTATATCATTTGCAAATTCAGGTAGTTTTACTTCTTCCTTTAAATATGGATGCTTTTTACTTCTTTTTCTTGCCTACTTTCCCTGGCTAGAAACTCCAAATATGTTGAGTAGAAGTGGTAAAAACAGACACCTTCCTCTTTGGAGGAAAATTTTCTTTCAATTTTCATAATTAAATATGTTAGCTATACATTTTTTTTTTGTAGATTCTGTTATCATGTCCTTATATACCTAGTTTGCTTAGTGTTTATGTCATAAAAATGTGTTAGATTTTGTTAAATGCTTTTTCTGCATCTATTAAGATACTTACATGGTCTTTGTATATGAGTCTCTTCCTATGATGTAGTCTTCTGATTGATTTTCATATACTGAAACAATCTTACATTCCTGGGATAAATCTCACTTTGTCTTGATGTACAATCCTTTTATTTGCTTCTGGGATTGTTTTGTTAGTGTTTTGTTGAGCATTTTTGCATCTATATCCATAAGAGATATTGGTCTGTAGTATTTTTTCCTTGATATGTCTTTATCTAGTTTTGGCGTGAGGGAAATACTGGTCTCATTAAGAAGTGTTCTTTTCTATTCTGTGGTTTGAAAGTGTTTTGGAAGTGTTGGTGCTAATTCTGTAAACATTTGGGGCAATTCACCAATGAAGCCTCTAGTCCTGGATTTTTGATTGTGTGGAATTTTTTGATTATTAATTCAACCTATGTACTTGTTTCTGGGTCTACGTGGATTTCTATACACATTCCCCATCTCCCCATAGTTTGCTTACTACTATTTGTTGCTGTTTGTGACTTTTCTGAACTAGCTATAAAGTCTGTTTTCTTTGTCACATGTGGTCACTAAAGTCTCTATGTGATCAGTTTAGTTTTAAACTTATGACTGGATAATTATTTTCTGAGTTATTTGGAACCAATAATCTCCAGTCTTTGCCAAGGGGCTCTGTGTAATGTGTGAGCGCCTTCAACAGACAACTATTCCTTAACTTTACTTGCTGCTTACACAGAACCTTGACATCAGTCAGGAGTGAGAGTGTAGGCACTTCTCAGTTATTTCCTGTTTGCAACAGCCCTGGATAAACTTGTGGATGTCCATGGCCTCCTAGCTGTTTATGACTCTGTTGGAGCCTTTAAAGCCCTGTGGACATTTCTTTTCCAAACTTTTCCTTTAAGCTTTTTTGGGTTGCCCATTGATTGCCTGCTTATCCACCTCCTGTGGAAGTTGCAAAGTTAAACATAGCCTTTAGTTGTGTCCAAAAATGCCCCCAAGGAGAAGGCTTTTAGCACTGGGCAAGTGCTGAGTAAAGTCGAATAAAGAGAGACTTGCAAGGGAGGTCTTTCAGAAAAGCACCAAGCAGTTCAAATAATGATAGTTTTCTGGAAATGAAGCTTAGACAGTTCAGTTCCTCTGGTTGCTTCCAGGCTTTTGTTTTTCACTATGTTTGCAGAGGTATTGATTTTCAAGACCATGATAGGACTGAAGAGGGGGAATCGAAATAGGGCACCTAAAACATACAAAACTCTTCTTCCAAGATTTAGCTTTATTTCTTAATAAATGCTTCCAGGATTGCTGCAAGCCTTTGGTTAGTTTACAGAGCTTGGAAAAAGTTGATTTTCACAAGTGTTGCCAGTTTTCTGACTGCGTTTTATAGAAAAGAACATTTTCAGACATCATTGCTTTGCTATTTTCACTGATGTCACTCACCCTCAGGGTCTTCTTTGATAGATGGATTTTTCTCATCATAGTTTATATTTTTCTGTCTCTTTCCCTGGAGAAGGAAATGGCAATCCACTCCAGGACTATTTCCTGAAAATCCCATGGACAGAGGAGCCTGGTAAGCTACAGTCTATGGAGTCTCAAAGAGTCAGACATGACTGAGTGACTTCACTTTGCATGCTAGTTATTTTTTATTGTGAATTTTGATTTTTATTGTTGGCTACTGGATAATTTTTCTTCCTGTATCTGTATGTATATTTTGAACTTTGCTCCAGACTGTAGTTATTTTGTTTGTGAGCAGTTTGCACTTTTCTTGTCTAGCTCTTACAGTTTTTTTTTTTTTTTTTAATGTGAGACAGGTGTGTTGTGACTCTGGTCTTACACACACACAAAATCCCAAAGCATGGTTTAGGCCTTCCCTGGTGGCTCAGATGGTAAAGAATCTGCCTGCAATGCAGGGGACCCAGGTTTGATCCCTGGGTAAGGAAGATCCCCTGGAGGAGGGCATGGCAAACCACTTCAGTATTCTTGCCTGGAGAATCCCATGGACAGAGGAACCTGGTGGGTTAAACCTGGTGGGTTAAGTCCATGGGATCACAAAGAGTCAGACATGACTGAAGTGACTTAGCATGCTTGCACAGTGCATTGTTTAGTCTAGGGTTAGCTATTCCCCTCTACTGTGCCATGAGACCCTTTTGAATACTGTACATATTGCTGCATTTATGTAAGGTTTTACAGTCTGAATGAAGGGAACTAACACTGTATCTGGTCCTGTGTGAGTGCCAGATACAGTGATTCATGAGTTTTTGATCAGTCCAACCTTGGCCTCAGTTGGTGTCCTCACATGTTTATACTAGTCTGAACTCTTGTCCCATTGGGGTCCCTTTCCTTTTCCAAAACCTGGGCACTCTCTCAATGCAGTAAGCTGGAGGAATTACAGGGTCACTTTGTTTCCATCTCCCAGGAATCACTATTCTTTATTGCCTAATATCCAGTGTCTTAAGAGCTATTGTTTTATATATTTTGTCCAGGTGTTCCTGTTGTTTTAGGTTAGAAAGTAACTCTGTTCCTTGTTATTCCTTTCTTCTGGAGTCAGAAATCTATTTGCCTATTTTTGCTCTGGATCTTTCATTTATATCTAAATCACTTGCCTATTTTAGTCAATGGTAATATACATCACATTGTGTGTATGAAGATAGATGTATGCTAAACTTATATAGAATTACAAGTATGTTAAGATTAATAACTGTCCTTTATTTCAGTTAAGAACCATTGATGTTTCATTTTTCCAAATCTGTGCTTATCAGGAGATAACTTTTCATTCAGTTAAGCTATTCTTAAATATCAACAAGAAAAATAAGCAAAGAAAAAAGAACCCAAATGAGCAAAAAACATAGACACTAAAAATAGACAGTCAGTCCTGAATCTGGATCCTTTCCATTTACTGGGAAAGTTGCCTAATGTCTCTGAACCTTTGTTTACCCATCTGTAAATGAGGCTAATAAATAGGATTGTGTGGAGAAACCCTAAGCAGTGAACCCTTAAGTTTAAGGGCATCTTCTTCACCCCTTGTAACACTGTATTTTTCAGTGTGCAGGTAACTGTGGATTTAGTTATCGACAAAGGATTACATATTGCGTTGGGGTCCAATCTATGGAGAAACATAAACTTCAGGAGCTGTGGCCTATAGAATATCGAGTATGCCCTGTGCTGCCTTCCCCTCAGGTTTACAAATGCAATTTTAGGACCTGTTTGCACATGGCCACTTGGAAAGTTGGAAAATGGAGCAAGGTCAGTATGTAATTATGAATTTAAAACTTATGAATGAGACTTTCTAGTTGTGGGGTGCGTGGTTATCTACACATATATCTAGATACCAGAGTTGTATCATACCCCAATTTTCTAACAATCACTATGTCAGTTATATGTACAAATATCTAGTCTCTGTGTTTCCTATAACTTGCTTTATAACTAATCCTTGTGTCTGTTCCTCAGAAAGCCTGGCACAGTGGCTTGCATTTTGAGCAGATACTTAAGCAGTATTTTTAGTTCAGTGAAAAAGTAAATAAATTTAATATATGAATAATACAGGTTGGAGAAGGAAATGGCAACCCACTCCAGTGTTCTTGCCTGGAGAATCCCAGGGATGGGGGAGCCTGGTGGGCTGCCGTCTATGGGGTCACACAGAGTTGGACATGACTGAAGCGACTTAGCAGCAGCAGCAGCAATACAGGTTATTTGCACCCTGCTCCATTTCCAATTGAATTGACAGAAAGCAGGTAAATATTGCTATGCAAACTTAACATGTTCAGTTCACTTCAGTTGCTCAGTCATGTCTGACTCTTTGCGACCCCATGAATCACAGCATGCCAAGCCTCCCTGGCTATCACCAACTCTGAGAGTTTACTCAAACTCATCTCCATTGAGTCAGTGATGCCATCCAGAAATCTCATCCTCTGTCATCCCCTTCTCATCTTGCCCCTAATCCCTCCCAGCATCAGAGTCTTTTCTAATGAGTCTGTTCTTTGCATGAGGTGGCCAAAGTATTGGAGTTTCAGCTTTAGCATCATTCTTTCCAATGAACACCCAGGACTGATCTCCTTTATAATGGACTGGTTGGATCTCCTAATAGTCCAAGGGACTCTCAAGAGTCTTCTCCAACACCACAGTACAAAAGCATCAATTCTTTGGTGCTCAGCTTTCTTTATAGTCCAACTGTCACATGACCACTGGAAAAACCTTAGCCTTGACTTGACAGACTTTGTTGGCAAAGTAATGTCTTTGCTTTTGAATATGCTATCTAGGTTGGTCATAACCTTTCTTCCAAGGGGTAAGCGTTTTGGAGCCCCCCAAAGTAAAGTCTGACACTGTTTCCCCTGTTTTCCCATCTATTTCCCATGAAGTGATGGGACCAGATGGCATGATCTTCATTTTCTGAATGTTGAGCTTTAAGCCAACTTTTTCACTCACCTCTTTCACTTTCAACAAGAGGCTTTTAGTTTCTCTTCACTTTTTACCATGAGAGTGGTGTCATCTGCATATCTGAGGTTATTGCTATTTCTCTGGGAATCTTGATTCCAGCTTGTACTTCTTCCAGCCCATTGTTTCTTATGATGTACTCTGCATATAAGTTAAATAAGCAGGGTGACAATAAACAGCATTGATGGACTCCTTTTCCTATTTGGAACCAGTCTGTTGTTCCATGTCCAGTTCTAACTGTTGCTTCCTGGACTGCATATAGGTTTCTCAAGAGGCAGGTCAGGTGGTTTGGTATTCCTATCTCCTGAAGAATTTCCCACAGTTTATTGTGATCCACACAGTCAAAGGCTTTGGCATAGTCAATAAAGCAGAAATAGATGTTTTTCTGGAATTCTCTTGCATTTTCCATGATCCAGTGGATGTTGGCAGTTTGATCTCTGGTTCCTCTGCCTTTTCTAAATCCAGCTTGAACATCTGGAAATTCGTGGTTCACGTATTGCTGAAGCCTGGCTTGAAGAATTTTGAGCACTACTTTATTAGTATGGGAGATGAGTGCAATTGTGCAGTAGTTTGAGCATTCTTTGGCATTGCCTTTCTTTGAGATTGGAATGAAAATAGACCTTTTCCAGTCCTGTGGCCACTGCTGAGTTTTCCAAATTTGCTGGCATACTGAGTGTAGCACTTTCACAGCATCATCTTTCAGGATTTGAAATAGCTCAACTGGAATTCCATCACCTCCACTAGCTTTGTTTGTAGTGATGCTTTCTAAGTCTCACTTGACTTCACATTCCAGGATGTCTGGCTCTAGGTGAGTGATCACACCATTGTGACTATCCGGGTCATGAAGATCTTTTTTGTACAGTTTTTCTGTGTATTTCTTGTCACCTCTTAATATCTTCTGCTTCTGTTAGGTCCATACCATTTCTGTCCTTTATCAAGCCCATCTTCACATGAAATGTTCCCTTGGTATCTCTAATGCTCTTGAAGAGATCTCTAGTCTTTCCCATTCTGTTGTTTTCTTCTTCTTTTTTTTTTTTGCATTGATTGCTGAAGAAGCCTTTCTTATCTCTCCTTGCTATTCTTTGGAACTCTGCATTCAGATGCTTATATCTTTCCTTTTCTCCTTTGCTTTTTGCTTCTCTTCTTCTCACAGCTATTTGTAAGGCTTCCTCAGACAGCCATTTTGCTTTTTGCATTTCTTTTCCATGGGGACGGTCTTGATCCCTGTCTCCTGTACAATGTCATGAACCTTCGTCCATAGTTCATCAGGCACTCTATCTATCAGATCTAGTCCCTTAAATCTATTTCTCACTTCCACTGTATAATTTAATTTCTAGAAAGCAGGTAAATATTTCTATGAAAACCTAACATGTATCACAGAGTAAAAACCCTTCCACTGTATAATTTAATTTCTAGAAAGCAGGTAAATATTGCTATGAAAACCTAACATGTATCACAGAGTAAAAACCCAGAAGTTTGAATGACCATCATTAAATCATATTTATCGAGTATTTACAACATACTGCTGAGATAACTGTACAAAACGAAGGGAAAGAAGTCAGTAACTGAGAAAGAATAGATTCAGTCTCTTAAGGATTTATCCCACCTGTGACTCTCCAGCCTCCTGGCCATTACTGAGCATCAATAAAAGGACCTAGTCAGGGAAGAGGAGATGTGTATTTACTGGCCTTATTAACTGTCTTATAGTTCATTTTCCAATTCTGCTCTATTCACAGTGCTCTGTGCCTTGTGGAGTTGGGATGATGGAGAGAAGAGTGGAATGCATGGCCGATAATGGTCTGTCCAGTGATTTATGTTTAAAGCATTTAAAACCAGATGCTCAAAAGAAATGTTATGTCAGTGACTGTAAGTAAAGACTTCAAAAATTTATTTCAAAGCTAAGTGCTCTAAAGAAGTTTTAATTAAAATTTGAAAAAAATATTTAGAGTAGTCATACACTCCACAAAATGAAGGTTTCTTTTTTCAGAGTATAACAATATTGGTATAATTAAGTTAATTCATGTTGTGTCTGTAATATGTTCATTGTTGATAAGTTGTACTCACTTGTCCTTGAAGGTAAAACATTTACCAGCTGTAAAGAAATACAAGTGAAAACCAACATTACCAAAGATGGTGACTATTACCTTAACATTAAAGGAAGAATAACAAAGGTATTATGTAAACAGTTCTTGTTTGATTTTAACACTGACCATTGACTTTGAAACAAGCTTTTCCAGATCTTTGCATTTCCCCTTTAGATCTATTGTGCTGGCATGCACTTGCAGAACCCTAAGGAATATATATCATTGGTCAAAGGTGAAGAAGACAACTTTTCTGAAGTGTATGGGTTTAGGTATGAGCTGTATTTTGCCTTCTCTGTGTATATTTATGGTCCATCAAGAGAATTAGAAGTCCCAGAGTATGGAGTGGTAGTTGAATAGCTCACAGTGGGACAAGTAATTTAAGAGCAGGTGAACATATTAGGACATAAGCCAGATGTTGTCTATGCCTGTTCAGTAATCAAACTTTGGGTATTAACATGTACTCACAGAAAGACTGAATAAGAAGGATGCTGTGGGTGAGCAATGGGACAACAGAGGAGGGTAGAATTTAAGAGCTGTGTATGTTTTCATAGAAATCAAGTTGATTCCAGTAACAACAGCTAGGAGAACTACAGCTGAATTATTTTTCTACAAACTGGTCTTGAATTTCCCATTGATCATTTTGTACATTAACCTTGAGTGATTTTTACTTTCACATTTAACTTGTTGACACAAAAAATATTGAAGAGGGTTGCTTTTTCCCTCCCAGTTCCAAAGTTACTATTTACATTATGGTCTAATAACTGTACCTAACACCAAAATATTCTGATGCTGTTATAGACTACGAAATCCATATGAATGTCCTTTTAATGGAAGCAGGAGGCAAGACTGTGAATGTAAAAATGACTATTTGGCTGCTGGACACACTGTTTTTAGCAAAATAAGAATTGATCTTACTTCCATGCAAATTAAAAGTAAGTACTGAATCTCTAGTTGTAAAATGAGAAACATTTATTTGCTAATGCAAGTTTAAAAATATGCTATATGTTGTATGTGGTGTCTGGGGTCTAGAATTGTACAATAATTTCTTTAAAAATTTTAAAAACTTTCATTAGCTACATACTTCAGTGCAACAATATGGACCTTGGGGATTCTTAATAAAAATGTGGTGGTAATGACGCTGTTATTACTAAAGATACTGTTGTAATAAAGATATTGCCCTTCTGAGATACAACCCTCTGCCCTAAAATTCCAAATTACATTAAAAATAAGGAAATCAATATTTTAAATGTAGTTGTATAAGCTTTCTGCAAAGGTTTAAAGTAATAACATTAGTTTCAGGTGACAGTTTGTCTAATATTTTCTTATACTTTGTCTCCTTTGATTTTTTTTTAACAACCTTATACTAGATAAGGCAGTATTTCATCATACTGTTGCAAGTGATAAAATTAAGATGCACTTACAGAATTAAGTGACTTGTCCCATTTCTTGGAGTTAATAACTGGTATTGCAGAGATAAAGTCTCTCCCACCCAAAATCCCAGATTATGGACCTGCTGCCTTTCTAGGAATCAATTTACAAGACAGTAAAGTTTAAGTATATTTATGAACCCTACAGAGGAGGCAATGGCACCCCACTCCAGTACTCTTGCCTGGAAAATCCCATGGACGGAGGAGCCTGGTGGGCTGCAGTCCATGGGGTCGCTAAAAGTCGGATATGACTGAGCAACTTCTCTTTCACTTTTCACTTTCATGCATTGAATAAGGAAATGGCAACCCACTCCAGTGTTCTTGCCTGGAGAATCCCAGGGACGGGGGAGCCTGGTGGGCTGCCATCTATGGGTCGCATAGAATTGGACACGACTGAAGTGACTTAGCAGTAGTAGTAACATAAACTGACCATCAGACAGTCTACCCTCCTGGATATTACATAGTGACATGAAAAGGCAAATAAGTTCATTTCAGAAGCAGAAACTCTGAATCAAAATTAAATCACCAAAGCCTAGCATAGTGCCTAAATCATAAAAAGAAAGAAAAAAATGATGAGACAGTGAATGCATGAATACGTAATCTCTAACTTGCAGTCATATGATGGTGAACTATTATTGTCAGTAATAGTGGCTACCATTTGCTAAACACCCACCGTTACTGTAGTGGGGAAGGATTATGCTGCTTTGGACATGATCATAAACTGAAGCTAAACTCCTGAGTGTAAGTTCTCTTCATCCGGTTACCAGTCTATGACCTTGGGCATCTCTCTCTAAGCCTAAATCCCTTCATTTCTAAAGTAAGATGCCTCTCAAGCTTTTTCTTTCTTTTTATGTCTTCTTTCCTTCTTTTATTTATTTATATTTTGTTTTTGGGTAGAATTAAGAGATAATACTTGCAACTGCTGCTGCTGCTGCTGCTGCTAAGTCGCGTCAGTCGTGTCCGACCCTGTGCGACCCCATAGACGGCAGCCCACCAGGCTCCCCCATCCCTGGGATTCTCCAGGCAAGAATGCTAGAGTGGGTTGCCATTTCCTCCTCCAATGCATGAAAGGGAAAAGTCATGCCAAGTAAATTCCCTGTAGGTAGTAAGTGCTCTATAAATAAAGTTATTATTTAATAATATATGCTGTGTCAGCATTGCTGAGTAAATAATGGACAATTAGGAACTTATTTGCTGTTCATTAACTTTTTATTTTTCATTCATTTATCTAACACACCTGCCATTTTTCCAGGCATTGGGCTGGGCTCTGAAGATACAATATTAAATGTATACACTTTCCACTTGCTTTCATTGTCCTTCCAAAACTCCACTCTTGATTAAGTTAAACCTTTCACCTGCTTTGCATCTGCACCATGAAGTGTGTGTGTGGCAAATAATACACAGGCCTCCTGACTGATTTACTTTAAATGCTGACTCCTGAGCTTGCATGGACCCTACTCCATTCCTTCTCCATTCCTTTCACTGTCTAACTCACAGCTTCTTCTCCAGCTTCAAGCTTCTAAAATTTCTAATACCTCCACTCTAGTCCCTTATTGCTGATGATCTTGTTTCCTCTCTCACTGAGAAACTAAGAACAACAAGAATGGAATTTCTGCAAACTACCACTGAAATGGTACAGGATCCTATGGTTCTTGCCGTTCATGTCCTCAGCCTGCCTTCTGTCTGTAGAAAAACTTTAGCCAAAGAGTAAGTTTAATCATAGAAGTGAGAAAATGCAGAAACAAAGGAAAACAGTCAAAGGAGACCAATAGTCATTAAGCAAAGTCAAGGATCTTTAGTTCCTCCCCAAGGGCTATAGATAATATGCTGAGCCATATCCTTTGAGCTGTCTTATAGATACTGGAACTCCCACCAGGTTGAAGAAGATAACTACATGATGATCATTGGACCGTAGCTGTGACATAAGCTGTCACAATTTTGAGAACTGGCCTCAAAGAAATGGAAAGAAACTGATCCTGGAACTAAAGACTGTGTGTGTGTGAGCATGATGCTTCAGTTGTGTCTGATTCTTTGTGACTCCATAGACTACAGACCTCCAGGCTCCTCTGTCTGTGGCATTTTCCATGCAAGAATACTGGAGTAGGTTACCCTTCCTCCTTCACGGGATCCTCTTGACCCAGGGATCCAACCCGGGTTTCTTATGTCTCCTGCCTTTGCAGGCAGGTTCTTTACCACTAGCACTACCTGGAAAGCCTGAACTAAAGACGAACTGTACTTAAAACAATCAGGATGACTCTGATCAGACTACTGCATGACTAATTCCAAGGTGACTCTCAGAGCTGACTGTGCTGTTTTTGCATGTAGCCCCCTCCCTCTGTCTATAAAGCTTTTGCCCACTGACTGTCAGTGGTGGGGGAACTGGCTTGTGGATAGGAGCCTGCTCAGTCCTCTGGTTGCTGGCCTCTGAAATAAAGCAACCTTTTCTTTTCACCACCCTTGACTCTTTATGGGGGATTCCCTGGTGGCTCAGATGGTAAGGAATCTGCCTGCAATGCAGGAGACTTGGGTTCAGTCCCTGGGTCAGAAAGATCCCCTGGAGAAGGAAATGGCAACCCACTCCAATATTCTCGCCTGGAAAATCCCGTGGACGGAGGAGCCTGGTGGGCTACAGTTCATGGGGTCACAAAGAGTCAGACACGACTGAGTGACTTCACTTTCTGACTCTTTATTGGCTTTGGAGTGGCAAGCAGTTGGATCCCACTTTTGGTAACATCACAACTACTAACCCACCTAAACCTTGACCTATAGACTTTGCCTCCTCTCCTGGTTACTGTGGATGAACTGTTCCCACTCTCATCTGAGGCAACCCTCTCTACTTGTGCTCTGGGTTTCTTGCTTTGAACCAACTCCAGAACATTATTTCAGCAAGCTTTCCTTTCTCTCTTACATCACCAGTTTTTCATCCAACGACAAATTCTTGGTTTTTATTTCACTTGATCCATCAGCAGCATTTGGCTTCCAGGAGTCCACACACTCATTTGGTGCCTATTTTGGTCACTGTTTCTTCCATTTTTCTCACTGTTTCTCAACTTGGTTCTTTATCTTCTACAGCAATGAGTATTGAAGAAATTCAGGACTCCATCATTTCCTTAGAGGTCTCTTTCAACTTACAGATTTCAAACACCATCTCTTAAATGACAGTCCCAAATGTATAGCTCCAATTTGGACTGCTGCCCTGAATTTCAAGAATCAACTCCCTGCTCAGTGTCCCTACATCTAATAGGCACCTGACAATGTATCCACAACTCAACTTTCAATGTTTCTTCACAAAAACTCCTTCTACCCCTAATTTTCACCATTTCAATATATGGCAACTATAATCTTCTAGTTACTCTTGTTGAAACACAGCAACATATTTAACTCCCCTCTTTCTCTCACACCTGCATGCCATCCATTACCAAGTTCTACAAGCCAGATAGGGGCCTTTCATCAGACCCTGATGATCTTGGCACCTGATCTTATGTTCTAGAACTAGGCGAAATAAGTTTCTGTTAAGACACCCAGTCTATGAGTTTGTCAGGGCAGCTTGAGCTAAGACACACACCAAGTCCTGCTTTGACATTACCTCATTAGCTACCACCTTGATAGAAGGCTATATTATTTTTTCCACCTGAATTATACCTATGGAGTGGCATCCCTGTTTACTCTGGTAGCGCTCAAGTTCCTTTTCACCTTTCCTCTTACTCCTGACCTAGATTCTCTTCTCAGCAGAGAAGCCAGATAGATCCATAAAACAAGCCATGTCATGCTTCACACATGATCTAATTTCATCTTTTCAACAACTCCAACCTTTGCTCAAAGCTCACCAAACATCTCCCATCTAACTCATAAAATGAAAAGCTTGCCAGTAGCCAGTAAAACTCAACATGACCTTCCCAACCCATTATTTTTCTGCTCCTTCCCTTCACATTCCTCCTGTGCATGAACTGCTTCAGACACACATGTCCTTTGCTGTTCTTTGAATACATCAAGCATCTACCCCATCCCTCCTTAAAGCCTTTGCACTTTCTGCCTAGAATGACTGTCCCACAGTTATATGTTGGATTTACCACTTAATATTTTTTGGGTCTCTGCTTAAATACACGTTCCCAGTGAATGCATCCTAGACCCCCTCCATGCCTAAACTTCCTTTCCCCCTGTCCTTTTCCTGGTTATTTATTTTTCCTATAGCAATAATCACCTGTAACATACGATAGTATCTACTCTGCTACTTATCTCTCTCTAGTAGCACTCAGAGTCCATCAGGCCCTGTTTCATTCACTTGTAGTACTTATAATAATGCCCAATACATAATATATTCTAAAGAAATACTTGCTGAATGAGTCAACTTTTCTCAAGAAGCTATCTTGAAGAAATCTTGTAGCTAAATTTGTATTAACCAAAGAGAGAAGATGGAGTTCCAGGAGGCAGAGACATCTTGAACACAGCATGGGATGGTGAAGCATCTTGGTTCCATCAGAGATTAAGTCATCCAATTTTGCCTAAGCATAAATTGAGTGGATGCTGGTAGCAATTTGTTAAAGAATTTCCCAGAAAGAAGATCATAAATGATCATGTATACTAAGCTATAAATTGAATTTATCTTTTTTTTTCTTTTAAGTTATGAGGATCTTTGGGGTAAAAGTATAAGCAAAGGAGGAAGCAGACTTAGTTGGAGGGAAAACAAATTTTATCCATGAAGATGATTAGAAAGCTAATATTATTAATAATATAATAGTTCAGATAGAAAGTGATGAGGGTCTAAATTATTAAGGACAAGGTTTAAGACAGAGAGCCTGAGAACGTGAGAAGGATATTAAAGAGGCACACTCTGTGATTTTCTAACGGACAGAATATGGGATTTGTAGCATGAAATGTTAATTGTGACGTGAAAGGATAATTGCATTTA
This sequence comes from Nanger dama, assembly GCA_917880005.1. Lineage (NCBI taxonomy): Eukaryota > Metazoa > Chordata > Mammalia > Artiodactyla > Bovidae > Nanger > Nanger dama. The sequence goes on from CAKJTW010000002.1 coordinate 37,192,635, forward strand.
GCTTGTGACCTGTAATTGTTCAGTCACTCAGTTGTGTCCAACTCTTAGCAACCCCATGGACTGCAGCATGCCAGACTTTCCTGTCCTTCACTTTCTGGAGCTTGCTCAAGCTCATGTTCATTGAGTTGTTGATGCCATCCAACCATCTTGTCCTCTGTTGTCCCCTTCTCCTCCTGCCTTCAATCTTTCCCAGCATCAGCATCTTTTTCAGTGAGTTGGTTCTTCACATTAGGTGGCCAAATATTGGAGCTTCAGCCTCAGCATCAGTCCCTCCAATGAATATTCAGGATTTATTTCTTTTAGGATTGACTAGTTTGATCTCCTTGCAGTCTAAGGGACTCTGCAGAGTCTTCTCCAACACCACAGATGAGAAGCATCAGTTCTTCAGCTTTCAGCTTTCTTTGGACTCTTTAAGTGAAAGCTATTTTGGGGTTATCCAGGTAATGGTGTAGGAGACCATAGCAAAGGATGATTTGAAAATTGTGTCTGTTTGCCTCAGCCTAACCCTAAGTGCTATGCGTAAGCAATGGGTAAATGTTCAACAATCAACTCTTAACAACCAGGAAAAAGTTTGATTTGTATTATTTTTCAGTTTCTTGACGTATGTATTCCCACCATGACCAATTTTAAGCTACCAATACGAGCTCATTTTGCATGCAGATAGGAAAAAACACACCAAACTTGTTCTCATGATTGGGGACCAGCTGACCTGGCACACCATGGAAGGCCTCCTGGGTTTCGAAACTACTCTTAGAGATATGATAAATATTTCCAGAAATGCTACCTTTGAGGATTGCCTCTAGGGGACTGGTGTCATCACTGAGGCATGCAGTGGGTCTTGCAGTCTTCTTGAAAAGTATTTGAAACATCGTTAGCAGGGGTGAAAGCCACTGACTGAATGAACATTAGTTGGAATATTATTTAAGTCGTTTAAGCATCAAAAACTTATTGGGCCAGCTTATCTTCAGGGTTTCTCCTATTTTTGAGCTAAGATCTCTACTTTTTGATACTCTATGTAGAATCCCCAGCATTTTGCCAATCAAGAAATTTTGTTTAACACCATTAACAAAAATAAAATAGGAATGAAATAATAATATAATGTAATAACATAAGAAATCAAAGAAATAGCACACTTTTTAGCTGGGTGTTTTTGAATTCCCTAAATGAATTGATATGTATACTCTCTATAAGCACTTACATCTTGCTTTGTCTTAATTTATCTTTTTTAAAATTTTTTTTTTTTTTTGTTCACACCACACAGTTTGTGGAATCTTAGTTCCTGGACCAGGGATTGAACCTGGGCCCTTGAGCAGTGAAAGCACTGAGTGCTAGCCACTGGAATTCCCTATTTATCTTCAGTGTATGTCTTAGTGTGTTTCTCCTTGGGTTATCTTTTCTGGAACTCTCCGTCCTTCCTGGACTTGGTTGACTATTTCCTTTCCCATATTCAGGAAGTTTTCAGCCATTATCTCTTCAAATATTTTCTCAGGTCCTTTCTCTCTCTCTTCTCCTTCAGGGACTCCTACAATGCAAATATTGGTGTAATTAATGTTGTCCCCGGGGCCTCTTAGTCTGTCTTCATTTCTGTTCCTTCTTTTTTCTATATTCTGTTCTGTGGCAGAGAGTTCCACCATTCTGTCCTCCAGGTCATTTGTCCATTCTTCTGCCTCAGTTATTCTGCTGGTGATTCCTTCTAGTGTACCATTTATCTCTGTTTTTTGATCTCTAGCTCTAGGTCTTTGCTAAGCATTTCATTCATCCTCTCAATCTTTGCCTCCATTCTTTTCCCAAGATCCTGGATCATCTTCACTACCATTATTCTGAATTCTTTTTTCTGGAAGGTTGCCTATCTCCACTTTATTTGCTTGTTTTTCTAGGGTTTTATCTTGTCCCTTCATCTGGGACATAATTTTATGCATTTTCATCGTGATTATCTTTATGTAATGTGGTTTTATTTTAGCTGCTTTGAGACTATGCTTCTTCTTGCTTCTTCTTGTTTGCCCTTTGATGGATGAGGCTAAGAAGCTTGTGTAAGCTTCTTGATGGGAGGGAATGATGATGGTAAAAACTGGGTCTTGCTCTGGTGGGCAGGGCCTTGCTCAGTGAAGCTTTAATTCAATTATCTGCTGATGGGCGGGTTTGTGCTCCCTTCCTGATAGTTGTTTGGCCTGAGGTGACCCAGCCTAGAGTCTACAGGCTCTATGGTAGGATTAATGGTGAACTCCAAGGGGTTTAACACTGGGGGACCTTCCAGTGTCACTGTCCGTGTGGTAAGCCCCTGCCAACCCATGCCTCCACACCTATTTATCTTTAAATAATGCTTCTTCTAATTTTGTTCCTTGACCCCACTTTATCTATTTTAGATATTCACTATGCTCTAAAATACAACAGAGAATATATTTAGCTTTTAAAACATCTGGATTAGTTACAGATGTCCCTGCCATTTTTAGGGAAGTTTTGACATGAACATTTTATGTTAAATAAAATTTTGAGAGCCTGATCTATGTTATATATGATAATTGTGAACATTTTTGCTTAAAGTTTTAGATTAATTATATGAATATATTTAAGAATATAATATGAAGACTGTATGTTTTGTATTCAATGAAGATTTGAATACAGTGTCTTAGTGCTGAAGAGTTTCCTTTATTATTTTCTAGCTACAGACCTTCTTTTTGCCCAGACAGTATTTGGAAATGCAGTTCCATTTGCCACAGCTGGAGATTGTTATAGTGCTGCCAGATGCCCACAGGTATTTCATGTCTGTTTAGTATTTGCTCACTGAAAAAATTAGTAATATTTCTCCTCATTTATTTTCTTGACCACAGTACTGCAGAAAACATAAGTAAATAGAAAATGCTAACTTCTTAGATGAAATTGTTTAATAATGTGTGTTTAATAATGTTTAATAGTGAAATTGCTTATAGATAAACTTTGGAAGAAAAGCATCTTTGCTAATATTGCATTTGTTTGAAAGGTATAATATAAGAATTTAAATAGTTTAGATCCTGTTTCTCCTTCCACAATGCTTTATTATTTTTAATCTTTCCACTTAGTTCTTAGAAATGAATAGACGTATATTACAAGGTAAAGAAATGTATCACAAGCATGTGACTTTCATTACACTGCTACCAACATCAGTTATTTTAGCTTCCTGAGCCTGTAACATTCTTAGAATAATTTTCTATTATCTGTGAGGTAATACATTTCCATGTCTTCTTGGTTTTATTCTTTCTTTCCCAGGGTTCTCTTCATATATTTTTTTATGTCACCTTTGAGATTTCTAGTACAAAGTGTGTTTTCTAGAAGAAATTTACTATCTCATTTTTAATAAAGGATTTTATAGAGTTGTTATGAGCAAGCAATATTTTTATAATAAGACGGAGAGATAAAAGCTAGGTGAATATAGCATCATTAGGTAGATTTATAGAAAATTAAAAAATCATGCACAGGAGGACTAATTATAATATTGATGTCATTTTGAGACAAGCAGTCAATAGTTTGCTTGTATTGTCTCTTCTAGGAATTTTGTATTCACAATTTCCATCAAATGGCATGGAAGATATGCTGAATGTTCAAAAAAGAGGACTTTTTCTGTATTAGAGAAGTGCACTTAAAGGCGGTCACTAGAACTATAGGCTCAAATGAATATGAAAAAGTTAACCCAGAGGGATGGTATAGGGAGGAAGGTGGGAGGGGGTTCAGGATGGGGAACATGTGTACACCCGGGGCAGATTTATGTTGATGTATGGCAAAACCAATGCAATATTGTAAAGTAAAAATAATAATAATAATAATAATATAAATTCAATTAAAAAATGACAACTCATTCTAGCAAAAATTATGTTAGGAGGCAATGATTAAGTGAGGCATTATGGATCTTAATTTTGAATTATATAAAGTGATTAAATATGCACCTAAACTATGAACACAGACTTTTAAGAATAAAGCTATTCTTGGCATGTATGAAAAATAAAATTAACTGAGATAAATATATAAATCTTAGACCCAGAAATACAAATAGAACCTGATAAAGGGATATGAGGGCTACCCTGGTAACTCATTCCAGTTCATTTTAGTCAGTTCAGTTCAGTCACTCAGTCGTGTCTGACTCTTTGTGACCCATGGAATTAAGGATGCCAGGCTCTCCTGTCCATCATCAAGTCCCTGAGCTTGCTCAAATTCAAGTCTATCAAGTTGGTGATGCCATTTAACCATCTCATCCTCTGTTATCTCCTTCTCCTCCTGCCTTCAGTCTTTCCCAGCATCAAGGTTTTTTCCAAAGAGTCAGCTCTTTGAATCAGGTGGCCAAAGTATTGGAGCTTTATCTTCAGCATCGATCCTTCCAATGAATATTCAGGACTTTTCCCTTTAGGATTGACTGGTTTGATCTCCTTGCAGTCCAAGGGACTCTCAAGAGTCTTCTCCAGTACCTCAGTTCAAAAGCATCAATTCTTTGGCACTCAGCTTTCTTTATAGTGCAACTCTCACATCCATACATGACTACTGAAAAACCATAGCTTTGATTAAATGGACGTTTGTCAACAAAGTAACATCTCCGCCTTTTAATATGCTGTCTAGGTTTGTCACAGCTTTTCTTCCAAGGAGCAAGTGTCTTTTAATTCCATGGCTTCAGTCATTATCTGCAGTGATTTTGGAGCCCAAGAAAATAGTCTGTCACTGTTTCTATTGTTTCTCCATCTATTTGCCATGAAGTGATGGGACCGGATACCATGCTCTTAGTTTTTTGAAGGTTGAACTTTAAGCCAACTTTTTCACTCTCCTCTTTCACTTTCATCAAGAGGCTCCTTAGTTCTTCTTCGCTTTCTGCCATAATGGTGGTATCTACATATCTGAGGTTATTGATATTTCTCCCGGCAATCTTGATTCCAGCTTGTGCTCCATCCAACTTGGCATTTCCCATGATGTACTCTATATATAAGTTAATGAAGCAGGGTGGCAATATACAACCTTGTCTTACTCCTTTCTGGAAAAACAGACTGATTCCAAATCGGGAAAGGAGTATTTCAAGGCTGTATAGTCACCCTGCTTATTTAACTTATATGCTGAAGAATTGATGCTTTTGAACTGTAATGTTGGAGAAGACTCTTGAGATTCTCTTGGACTGCAAAGAGATCCAATCAGTCTATTCTAAAGAAAATCAATCCTGAATATTCATTGGAAGGACTGATGCTGAAGCTGAAACTCCAATACTTTGGCCACCTGATGCAAAGAACTGACTCAGTAGAACAGACTCTGATGCCAGGAAAGACTGAAGGCAGGAAAAGGGGATGACAGAGGATGAGATGGTTGGATAACATCATTGACTTGATGGACATGAGTTTGAGTAAACTCCAGAAGTTGGTGATCGACAGGGAAGCCTGGCTTGATGCAGTCAACGGGGTAGGAATGAGTTGGACATGATTGACGAACTGAACTGAACTGATATTGATTTGGCATACTGTACAAAGAAAATTACAAACAAAGGTTTTGATTTTATGGTTTGTAGAGAAACACAAATGCCAGATGCCGGGCAGGAAAATTCCTTTACTAAGTGGTTGAAAAAGAGCATCTTTTGTAATACTAATTATCATCTTCCACTGTATTTAATGAAGATGTGGCCTGTGTTCATTTTCTTTCTCCACAAAAATGCATTCAGTACTGTACAAGCACAAATCTAGGCAGAGGAAGTGCCCAGATCACAAGTTTTGCAAAAACTCCGGGAATTAATTATAGACAGGGAGGCCTGGAGAGCTGTAGTCCATGGGGTCGCAAAGTGTTGGACATGACTAATCAACTGAACCGAGATGTTCTTCTGGAATTCTCTTATCTTTTCTAGGATCCAACGTATGTTGACAATTTGATCTCTGGTTCCTCTGCCTTTTCTAAATCCAGCTTGGACATCTGGAAGTTCTTGGTTCACATAGTGTTGTAGCCTGGCTTAGAGAATTTTGATTATTACTTTGCTTGTGTGTGAGACAAGTGCAGTTGTGTGTTGAGGAAATATGGTCCACTGGAGAAGAGAATGGCAAACCACTCCAGTATTCTTGCCTTGAGAACCCCATGAACAGTGTGAAAAGGCAAAAAGATACAACACTGAAAGATGAACTCCCCGGGCAAGTAGGTACCCAATATGCTACTGGAGAAGAGTAGAGAAATAGCTCCAGAAAGAATGAAGAGGCTGAGCCAAAGTGAAAACAATGCCCAGTTGTGGATGTGACTGGATGTCAGCACAAAGAGTTGAACATTCTTTGGCATTGCCTATCTTTGGGACTGGAATGAAAACTAACCTTTTCCAGTCCTGAGGCCACTGCTGAGTTTTCCAAATTTGCTGGCATATTGAGTGCTGCACTTTAATAGCATCATCTTTTAGGATTTGAAGTAGCTCATCTGGAATCCATTTTAGTTCACCGATTCCTAAAAAATTGATGTTTACTCTTGCCATCTCCTGTTTGATCACTTCCAATTTATCTTGATTCATGGGCCTTCCTTTCCAGGTTCCTATGCAGTGTTGCTCTTTATAGTAGTGGACTTTACTTCCGCCACCAGTCACATACACAACTGGGCATTGTTTTCACTTTGGCTCAGCCTCTTCATTCTTTCTGGAGCTATTTCTCCACTCTTCTCCATTAGCATTTTGGGTACCTGCTTGCCTGGGGAGTTCATCTTTCAATGTCATATCTTTTTGCCTTTTCACACTGTTCATGGGTTTTTCAAGGCAAGAATACTGAAGTGGTTTGCCATTCCCTTCTTCAGTGGACCACATTTCATCAGTACTCTCTATCATGACCCATCTGTCTTGGGTGGCCCTACATGACATGGCTCATAGTTTCACTGAGTTAGACAGCACTGTGATCCAAGTGATCAGTTTGGTTAGTTTTCTGTGATTGTGGTTTCCATTCTGTCTGCCCTCTGATGGATAAGGATAAGAGGCTTGTGGAAACTTCCTGATTGGAGGGAATGGCTGTGGGGGTATCTGGGTCTTGCTCTGATAGGTGGAGTGCTCAGTAAAACTTTAACCCAATTTTTTGTTGATGGATGGAGCTGTGTTCCCTGCCTGTAGTTTGGCCTGAGGCCGAACTATGATGCACTAATGGGGTTCTATTAGCTCAGTCAGTAAAAGTCCTGACAGGAGCCTGTCAGGCTACAGTCCATGGGGTTGCAAGAGTCGGACACAATTTAGCAGCTAAACCAACTGGCGATAAAGGCGACCTCCTTCAAAAGGACTTATGCCAGGGCTGTTGCATTCAGTGCCCCAACTCCGTGGCAGGCCACTGTTGACCCACACCTTCACTAGCTACTCCAGGGCATTCACAGGCAAGTCTGGCTCAGTCTCTTGTGAGGTCAGTGTTCCTTTTTCCTGGGTCCTGGTGCACACAAGGTTTGGTTTGTGCCCTCCAAGAGTCTGTTTCCCCACTCCTGTGGGAGTTCTGTAATCAAATCCCACCTGCCTTCAAAGTCAGATTCCCTGGGGGTTCCTAAAGGAAATCAGTACTGAATATTCATTGGAAGGACTAGTGCTGAAGCTGAAACTCCAATAATTTGGCCACCTGATGGGAAGAGCTGACTCACTGGAAAAGACCCTGATTCTGGGAAAGATTGAGGCAGGAGGAAAAGGAGATGACAGAGGATGAGATGGTTGGATATCATCACCAACTCGATGAAAACATGAGTTTGAGCAGGCTCCAGGAGTTGGTGCCAGACAGAGAAGCCTGATGTGCTGCAGTCCATGGGGTCACAAAGACTTGGACATGACTGAATGACTGAAATGAACTGAACTGAACTGGTAGTTCAGCTGGTCAAGAATCCACCTGCAATGCAGGAGACCCAGGTTTAATTCCTGTGTCTAAAAGTTCTCCTGAAGGAGTGACAGGCTACACACTCCAGTATTCTTAGGCTTTCCTGCTGGCTCAGTAGGTAAAAAATCCACCTGCAATGTGGGAGACCAGGGTTTGATCGCTGGGTTGGGATGATCCCCTGGAGAAGGACATGACAACCCACTCCAGTATTCTTGCCTGCAGAATCCCATGGTCAGAGGAGCCTGGCTGGCTACAGTCCATGGGGTTACAAAGAGTCGGACATGACTGAGCGACTAAGCACAGAACACAGCACAGTGATATGAAAGTGACTTAGGTTTTTTATTCAACCACCCTGAGTTCAATATGACTCATGTAGACCATGTAGTAATGTCTAAACTGCCCAGTATAATTGTAAGGTACCAAAACACAGTGTTGAGACCAAAAGATGTATTTATACTTGACACTGAAATATTATATTTATTTAAAATTGTCTGTCTGAGAAAGATAAAATTTTAATCTACCTAGAAGTAGAATCAGGGAAAAGAGGGGAAGGTTTAAGTCATGTTTTGTAAAGAAAATGAAGAAGGTAGCCAGGAAAAGAGAGAGAGGTTATGATTAACTATCATCAAATATGTAGAGAGTGCCATGAGAGAGCAGTGGCATCAGTATGTGTTACTCAAGGAGATATTAATGAGACAGAAGATTCCAGTTTAAGGTAAAGAAGACTTTTGTCCGAGAAAGTTTTCCAGTAAGAAGACACTGCAAAATCTGAGGCCTCAGTAAATCACTAATTTTTGTTCATATCTTTGTAAATTGATCTTGTATTCTGCATACCTGCTAAATTCATTTATTGGTTGTAATAATTTTTCGTTGGATTCCTTAGGATTTTCTGTATGCAGAGGAATGTTATCTACAAATAGTTTTGCTTCTTTCTTTGCAGTCTGGATTTTTTTAAAAATTTCTTTATCTTGCCTCATTGAACTGTCTAAAACTTTTAGTATACTGTTGAATAGAAGTGGCTACAGTGGACATCCTTGTCTTAGTCTTGATTGCAGAGGAAAAGCATTAAGTCCTTTATCATTTATTGTGTTAGTTGTGAGTGTTTTGAAGATGCCTTTAATCAATTTGAGGAAGTGCCCTTCTATTCATAAGTTAAGTGGTTTTATCATAAATGTTGTGTGAGTGTGTTCAGTCGTGTCTGACTCTTTGTGACCCCTACAGACTATAGCCCACTAGGCTGCTTTGTCTTTGGGATTTTCCTGGCAAGAATACTGGAGTTGGTTGCCATTTCTTCCTCCAGGGTATCTTCCTGACCTGATCAAACCCATCTCCTGTGTCTCTTGCTTCTCCTGCATTGACAGGCAGATCCTTTACTGCTGAGCCACCAGGGAGGCTCATCATGAATGTTGGATTTGTCAAATGCTTCTTCTGCATCTGTTGAGATAATCCTGTGGTTACTGTTCATTACTATAGTGAGGTGAAGTTGCTCAGTCGTGTCCAACTCTGCGACCCCATGGACTGTAGCCTACCAAGCTCCTCTGTCCATGGGATTTTTCAGGCAATAGTACTGGAGTGGATTGCCATTTCTTTCTCCAGGGGATCTTCCAACCCAGGGATCGAACCTGGGTCTCCCGCATTGTAGAAAGACGCTTTACCGTCTGAGCCACTAGGGATAGTGATAGTGAAATGGTGTATCACACTGATTTTTGTGTGTTGAAGCAATTTTGCATTCCTGGGGGAAATCGTTGATGATATCTAATCCATTTTGTATGTCACTAGATTTGGTATGCTTTGTTGAGAATTTTTGTCTGTTTACAGAAAAGATATTGGCCTATCATTTTCTTTTTCTGTGATGCCCTTGTCTGGTTTTGGTATCAGGGAAATACTGGCGTCATAGAATAAATTGGTAAGTACCCCCAACACACCCCCGCTTCTGGTTTTTTGGAAGAGTTTGTGAAAAGTAATGTTCTGTGGGATTCACCAGCAAAGCCATCTGAGCTTGGGCTTTTCTTTGTGAATGTTGTTTTATTCACTGATTCAATCTCTTTATTTATTGTGGATTTTTTCAGATTTTCTAGCTCTTAAGTCTATTTTGGTCATTTTTTTCCCCCTAGGAATTTGTTCATTTCATCAAAGCTATCTAAATTGTTGGCTTACAATTGTCCATAGTATTGCCTTATAATCCTTTATATTCCTGTAAGATCTGCAGTTGTTCCCGATTTCAGTGATTTGAATCTCCTCTCTTTTCTTGATTTTGTTAATTTTGTTCTTTTCAAAAAACCAATTTTTGATTTAGCTGATTTTCTCTGTAATTTTTCTCATTTATTTCTCCAGTTTCCACTCTATTCATTATCATTTCTTTCTTTCTGCTTGCTTTAGATTTAATTTGCACCCCCACCCCCTGCGCCCCTGCCTCCTGCTTTTTTCAGTGCTTAAGGTGGAAGTTTAGGTCATTGGAATGAGAGCCTTTTTATCTTTTAATATGGGCATTTACAACTATAAATTTCCCTTTAAATACTTCTTTTGCAGCATTCCTCAAGTTTGGGTGTTGTTTTTATTCATTTTTATTCATCTTGAGTGTTTTCTATTATCATTTGTGATGTCTTATTTGACTCACTGGTTATCTAAGAGTGTGGTGTTTTTATTCTTGCATTGCTGAGTTTTGTCTGACTCTTTGTGACCCCGTGGACTGCAGCACACCAGGCTTATCTGTTCTTCACTATCTCCCAGAATTTGCTCAAATTCATGTCCATTGACTCAGTGATGCTATCTAACCTTCTCATCCTCTGTTGTGAATTTCCCACATTTCCTTCTGTTATTGATTTCTACTTTCATTCCATTGTGGTTGGAAAATACACTTTGTATTATTCAATCTTTTGAAATTTATTGAGGCTTGTTTTATAGCACAGCATATGGCTATCTTGGAAAATGTGCAGTGTGTGCTTGGAAAGAATGTGTGTTCTGTTGTTGTTGGGTGAAGTGTTCTCTGGATGTCTGTCAGGGCTAATTGGCTTAAAGTATTGTTCAACTCTTCCATTTCCTTGTTGATCTTCTCCCTAGTTATTTTATCTATTGAAACTGCAGTTGTTATTGATGAATTATCTACTTCTCACATCAATCTGTTAGTTTCATTTACTTTGTATGTAATTTGTTTACTTTGAGATTTTTATTGCACATGATTGTCTGTTTATAATTGTCATAATTTCCTGATATATTGACACTTTTGTCGTTATAATACATTCCCTTTTATCTGTAGTATCATTTTATGTTTTAAAGTCTAATTTATCTGATATTATAGTAGCAATTCAGCTTGTTTATAGTACATGGTGTATATGTTTTCCTCCCACTTGCTTTTGACATATATTTTTGACTCTTAAAAGTGTCTCCTACGGAGAGCATTTTGTTGAATTTCTGCCATTTGATTGGGCTGTTTAATGTTATGATTGATATATCTGAATTTATCTTTGCCATTTGCCATTTTGTTTTTTATATGTCATATCATATCTGGTTTTCTGTCCCCATTTTACTGTTTTTTAAAAATTCAGTGAATGTTTTCAAGTGTAACATTTTAATTTCTTTAATAATTTTCTCACTATATCTTTAATTGTTTTCTTAATAGTTGCTCTAGGGCTTACAGGGTATGTCTTAATAGAATTTACTCCAGATTTATATTACCTAATTGCAGTGACATAGGAGTATTACTCCTATATATACTTTTCCCCTTTCCTTTTCTGTTGTTGTATTTGTAATGCATACACCATCTAACCTATATAACAAACCCACAATACATTTTTATAATATTACTTTATATAATTTTGGGTTCCCCTTGTGGTTCAGCTGGTAAAGAATCTATCTGCAATGAAGGAGACCTGGATTCGATCCCTGGGTTAAGAAAATCCCCTGGAGAAGGGAAAGGCTACCCACCCCAGTATTCTGGCCTAGAGAATTCCATGGACTCTATAGTCCATGGGGTTGCAAAGAGTCAGACACGAGTGAGCAACTTTCACTTTCACTATATAATTTTATATCTTTTAGAGGTAAGAAATGAGAGAACTTAAATCTCATTGAGTCTTTTGTGTATGTGTGTGAAACTTTGCTTCTCTTCATTTCTTCCTGTGGATTGCAGTTATCAGCTGCTTTCATTTAATTATTCCCAAGCATCTTTGGTTCCACCTGCTTCATTTGTGGCAATCTTCTCAAGTATAATCTTCTGAAGTATGTAAATTTTTTTATGCAGGTGTGCTAAGTCACTTCAGTCCTATCTGACTCTTTGCAACCTATGGACCATGGCCAGCAGACTCCTTTGTCTGTGGCATTCTCCAGGCAAGTACACTGGAGTGGGTTGCCATGCCCTTCTCCAGGGGATCTTCCCACCCAGAGATCAAACCAGTGTCTCTTACATCTCCTGCATTGGCAGGTGGGTTCTTTACTACTAGGGCCACCTGGGAAGCCCACATTTCTGTATTTTACTGGTCAATGGTGTAATTACATACATGCTGGTTTATACAATTACTTTTAAATAAGTTGAGAATAAAGAAACATACAATTATAATGTCTTTTATAGTTGCTATTGATGAAATTATCTTTACTTGTATTTTACTTCTGTGGCAACTGTAAGTTCATTTCCTAAGTCTGAGTCTAAATATGCCATCCCACTGTCCTCTGGCTTCTAGATGAACAACAGAACTCAGCAATTTATCTTACTGAGATTCCCATATATGAGCTTATTTTTCTCTAGATGCTTTCAGATTTTTTCCTTTGTTTTTGACTCTCAGCATCTTTCTTGTGATATATTTGGATGTGGATCTCTTTGAGTCTACTCAACTTGGAATCCGTTGACTTCTTAGAGGTGTAGATTAATGTTGTTTCACTAAACTTAGAAAATTTTCAGCCAGGATTTCTTCAAATATATTATTTGGTCCTTTTGGTACTTCCATCATGCATGGTTTGGTGTACTAATGGTGTCCCTCATTTCTCTGAGGCTCTATTCATTTTTCTTCATTTTTTTCTTTTTGCTACTTTTTCAGATTGTATCATCACTATTGGTATCTTTTCAAGTTTTCTGATTCTTCTGCCAGCTCCAATCTGCTGGTTGATCCCCTCTAGTGAATTTTTATTTTGGTTATTGTACTTTTCAGCTCCAGAATTATCTTTTAGATCTCTTTATAAATATAATTTTTATCTCTTTAGTGATACTCTCTTTTGATGAGACATTATTATCATACTTTTCTTACTTTTTTTAAACATGGGTTTTCTTTAGTTCTTTGGACTTTTTTTTGAGTTTTATTTTTTCATTTATTTTACTAAATATTATTTTTTCCATCATTTCTTTGTCACACAGAAGCAAATAGTGTTTTCATGAGTACATAATTAAGCCATTCCCATCTTATACTTAGATATTCTAATGATTAATACTGAATTCTTCCCTGTTTTTCTTCTTAATAATACTTTCTTCTATATCCTATAAGTGACATACTATGAATATAGTACTAATTTACTTATGATAAATATAAAATAAAAATACTTAGAATTAAAATGATCTGTTAACAAATGCATGTTCTTATTGTGGTCATGATAGATCAGTCCTTTTAAAAGTTTCATTCCTTATTTTTCTGATAGGAAATCTTCTTGCTTCTTTGATCTCAACGTCATAACAATCACAAGGGTATACATACATAATGATTAAGTTCATTAAGCATCCTAATAAATAGTACAGGACACATTAAAAAAATATAAACTCTTAAGTTAACATGACTTAAATTTACCAGGTTATGTGTCAATTAATTATTTATCTGTATCCCACCTTGTTCCAGAAAGGGTTTAAGCCAGTTTACATTAGCAATTTTTATAAAATATAACATAATTTGTGAGGAATTCACACTTTAGTTCTCTTGGATCCTTAAATATATATTTCCAGAGAAAATAGATCTACTTCAACATGATTTCAACATGTAATTCTTGTTTTGAGTGAACTTAAGTTCTTATATATTCTTCTGTTCCTCATAGAATCAAGAAATATAAAATATTATTATATATCAAAATATGCATATCCACATTGAATGAGATTTATCCTTTTATTGAGCTTAGATTGTTTCCTTGGTTTTATATATTTCTGATTCCTGACAGTTAGTTTGCTCTTTTTTTCTGTATTACCTAAGGTTTTTATTCCACATTACTATATGTGTTTTTGTACATGATTATTAATCTTTTGGTTGTTTGAAAATTTTAGAAGTCTTAAAGAAATAAGGAATAATTGCATAAATTTTTCCTATCTTGCTTTTTTATAGCTAGTTTCTTTGTACACTTTCTTTTCCCATTTGTTTTTTATTCAAGTTTACAAAATGTAAAAGAAAGGACTTGAGAAATGATTAAATAAGTCAAAGAAGAATGTTTTTCTCTGATTCTTTAATGTTTTTCTTCAGGTTTTATTTCATGGTTAAATCTTACTTTTGAAAGCTAGTAATACTGCGGTTTCATTTTCATTTTGTTTTGTTTTTTCAAAAACAAAATTTTCAAACAGTGTACTGAAATTTTTTTCAAAAGCAAAAATTTCAAACAGTGTACAAAGAATTTCAAAGTGAGAGAAAACGAGAGTAGAATTCTGACTTAGAGAAACATTTATGTTAGTGTTGAAGAACATTCTATTTCACTTCCATGGGTAGTCTACTTTGTCTGGGGCATGGACATATTTCTAGTAGCTGCTTTGCGTCTCTGCACAGTCCGGCGTCTGGAACCTCTCAAAAGGCAGTTTCTGCTGCCTTTTCCCCCGTTATGTGAGTTATCCTTTCCCGTTTCTTTGCCTGTGTCACAATATTTTGTTGAAAACGGATCATTTTAGGTAGTGTATTTTGGCAACAGTGGATACTAAGTTTCCTTTCCCCTTTAGGATTTGCTGTTTGCTTAGCTGTGTATTTGCTTAGCTCCTTGACTGGGCTATTTCAGTGGCATCTATTTCCCCTGTGATATGGAGCCTTTAGTGTCACTCTTCAGAGGGCTCAGCCTTGAACATGTACAGTCACCCAGTCCTTCTGGAATGATAGTTTTTAGCTGGGCTCTCTTTGATGAACTTTCCAGCTGGTCTGCCTCTACCGATATCACACTTAACTCTTACCCACTACTAACTGGTAGATGATGGCTCTGTTCTTTCAATAACATCCTGAGGCAGAAATTACTCTATGGTCTGAGCCAATTAAACTCAAGCCCCAGGGCCAGCGTAGGCTGATAGGTCAGTCTTTGAGGTCAGGTCAGGAAAAACCGCAAAATGAGACATTCTTAGCTATCTCTTTCCCTGGTTTTCTCTGTTAAACTGAGATCTGACCTACTGTTTTGCTCGTTGCTCTCATCCAGTTGCCACCATACTCCTCTCAACTACACACCACTAAAATCTTTTTTTTTTCAATAGCCCCTTTAGGCTTGAACTTCCCCATTTTCTGTCCCAAATGCTCAGGCCACTTAGGAAAATCTGTGACACTCTCTGTTCTTACAGCTTGATTTTTCCCTGAGGAAGAGCCTTTGCACCCATTCCGTGGATTGAGTGGGTGGATCCCACTTTGCAGAGTAACATCCCTAGTCTCTAAGCAGAATGCTGGGTCTTGACATTATTCACTGGTCTTCTTGGCTTGTACTGCTCAGCATGAAACCTGTGCCCTACCAGTGATTTTAAGTGGGAATGATTCAGGCCTTGAGTTCTTGGCCAGCCATGCCTGGGGCAGATCTCCTTATCTATGAGTAAGGACTGAGTGGCGGAAAGGAACTTCCAGATCTCTGTAGTTCTTTCTGATCCAGCTTCTGTAGCACAGAGCTGTGTGAGATGAAGAGTGCTGGTGTCTCACCTGTCCCCTGCTGCCCTTGACATATACCCTTGGAGAAAGCTTACCCCTAACAGAGAGCTGGGGGAAATAAAATCCTCTGTTCTTAGCTGTACCTATGATGAGTGGAGCTATCATCTTGCTGAGATGGGGAAAAGAGAAGACAGGCCATAGACAGGTCATGGTTCAAATGTCACAGACGCTTACTCTTCTAACCTAGATTTCATCGATTTTCTTGAATAAATGTTTCTCTAATTGTATAACCTTAGGAAAATTTCAAGAGAGTTTAAATAGTTGTTGTATTTTATACTTTTTTTCATGCTTGAAATGAAACATTTTGTTTTGAGGTAATTGTTGACATGTAGCTCTAAGAAATAAGACAGGGATCTCATGTACCCAGTATCCCCAAATGGTAACATCTTATAGGATTATAGTATAATATTGCAACTAGGGCATTGACATCACTATTTCAAGATACAGAACATTTTCATCATCATAAGGACTTTTATAATGATAACTACTCCCCTTGCACCACCAGCTCCACCTTATCCCCTAGCAACCACTAATCTAGTCTTCCTTTCCATAATTTTTGTCTTTTTGTCTATTATATAAGTAGAATCATATTAGTACGTATGTCTGTAACTTCTAGCATTTTGAAGAGTGGTGATAGTGAATATGCTTTAATTGCTTCTGATCTTAGAGGGAAAGCATTCAAACTTCCATCATTAACTGTATTGTTGGCTACAGATTTTTGGTATGTGTTCTTTATCAAGTTGAGGAAATTCCCTTCTATTCCTGTTTTTCCCTATTTTTCACTCTTTAGTCCACAGGTCTCTTCAAATTGCCGTTCCAAAGGTGCTCCCTCTCTTGGCTCTGCTTTTAAGGTAGATAACTTTTCAGAGGAATCTCAAGCTCTCACTCAATCTTTGAGCCTGGTTAGCTCAATTCAGTGGAGAAGGCAATGACACCCCTCTCCAGTACTCTTGCCTGGAAAATCCCGTGGACAGAGGAGCCTGATAGGCTGCAGTCCATGGGGTCGCTAACAGTTGGACATGACTGAGCGACTTCATTTTCACTTTTCACTTTCATGCATTGGAGAAGGAAATGGCAACCCACTCCAGTGTTCTCGGCTGGAGAATCCCAGGGATGGAGGATTCTGGTGGGCTGCTGTCTATGGGATCGCACAGAGTCAGACACGACTAAAGGGACTTAGCAGCAGCAGCAGCAGGAGCAGCTCGATTCATGTCTATTCTTCTCTTTCTCTTCTTCTCTCATGTTCGTCTACCAGACAATTGGTCTCCCTCCAAGATGATGACTCTCTGATCTACATCTTTTATTTAGTTCTCTTCCCAGGACTCTTTCCCTTGATGAACTCCCCCTTCTGAATTTTTATATTGCATCTCTTTGAACACCTATTCTAAGGTCAAGGATGTGTAATCTAAAACTTTTACCGCTCTAAACAATCTTTTCCCTCACATATGTATTTTAAAATAACATTTCCATTTTTACTCTTTTAAATGGAGATTATTCATTTTCCAATGACCAGCTCATGTCAAGACTGGTCAGCTTTGTCCAGTAATCCATTTTCCTTCTAATCTCTTCCTTTCAGTCATGTACTTGATATGATTAGAGAGAAGGAAATTGAAGATGCCACCTAGAGATGTGAAGAGTCTGCTACAAGGTACCATCATTTGGGGAAGATCATGAAGTTCTGGAAATCTGGTCCTTTTTATAGTATGTTGAATTGAATAAGGTCTGGAAAATGAGAAGATGTATGACATATGCTCACATAGAGACTTGTAAACAAACGTTTATAGCTGTGCTCAGTCGCTCAGTTGTGTCCAATTCTTTGTGATCCCAGGCACTATACTCTGCCAGGCTCCTCTGTTCATGGAATTTCCTGGGAAAGAATATTGGAGGGGGTTGTCATTTCCTTCTCCAGGAATCTTCAACTCAGATACTGAACCCTTGTCTCTTGCATATCTTGCAGATTCTTTACCCCTGCACACTTTGGAAGCCCCTGGTCAGTGAGACATCAATAAAATTCACAGGAAACTGATACACAAATAAGTAATATAATGGTCATTTTCCCTACAATATCTTGAGAAAGTTTTGTAGTTATAAACTAGGTAACCCCAGTTTACAGTTGGAGAAAGAGACACTCTGTGTCAAAAACCTGTCTAAGATTCTTCAGAAAGTCAAAGGCAGGCATCATTATAGTAATAAAAGCTCCTCCTGCTCATCAAGATGAAATGTCTTCCCCACAGAGTTCTCTAGACATTTCTGGAACACAAAGCTTTATTTCCAAAATTAGATGTTATTGGGCATAAGTATGTGCTGTCAAAAAAGATATGCCCATTTTTTCCAGTCTGTGTTCAATTGCCTGAAGTTACTGTTACTAAGAGTACAAACTGCCCAGTATTCTTGAAGATATTCTGTCAAATATATAAACCAGATTCTGTGTTAATTTATACAGCATTTTCATGAATACTCTCCAGATGTTTAATGTCACAGAAAGAACTTATTCTGTTGTTTAGCATTCATCAAAACCACATCCTCTGTGTTTGCATATGACAGGGCACCCCAGGACATAAATGCTAAAAGAGAACGGACACATATGGCAATCTTTAGGGAAAATAAACTTTGCCACATTGTAATATAAGATGAAGTTAAGGAGTGTGATGTGACTTTAGAATACATATATCAAAAGTGAAGTGAAGTAAAGTGTTTGGTACTTTTAACAGAGCCACAAAAAAGAGAAATCCCCGATGTGTATCTCTTTATCTATTTTGTAATTAATATTGATTACACGAGAGCAGGAGAAATACCCAGTGCCAAAGGATCATGGCCAGCATACATTTTGAGTATTTGGAGCCAGTTTTTAAATATTTTGAATGTGTATTTTTTATTATAATGTATCAAGTTAGATATATATGCATACCCTTTTGATTATATTGCTTAGATCCTCTTTCTCATTCTTGTCGTCTTGATCTGTCTTGTTGCTTAAAGTGGTATATTACAATTTCCCGTTATTAGGGTGTTTCTGCCTATGTCTCCTTTCATCTCCTGTAGTTTTGCTTCATAAAAGAAGCTGTGTTATATGATGTATAATATTCATATGTTATATCTTCATTATGGATCTTGGTTTTTAGCACTTCTTTGTCACGTTTTCCTGATATCAGACTTGAATTCTATTTTTACATTACCAGGATTTGCTTCACTTGCTCTCTTTTTATGCCCAGTTTCCAGGTATACTCTTGTGTGCATGTTTGAGTGCAAAGTCACCTCAGTCATGTGCAACTCTTTGCAACCCTATGAACTGTAACCCCACCAGGCTCCTCTGTCCATGGAATTTTCCACACAAGAATACTGGAGTGGGTTGCCATGCCTGTTTCCAGGGTATCTTCTCGACCCAGGGATCGAGCCCACGTCTCTTCTGTCTCCCGCATTGGCATGCAGATTCTTTAGCACTAGCACCACCTGGGAAGTCCGCACATCCTTTTATTAAAATTAATTAATTTATCTTAATTTTGTTTAAGATGATCACTGTAAGTCAACACAGTAATTCTCTCTTCACTGCCACACATACTTTTAATTTTGGCTTTTCTGAGTCACTTAGTTTGAAATATATTTCTTACATATAGAATGTAGTTTAGGTTTTGTTTTCAAGTCAACTGGAGTTTGGTTTTCTTTAGATGTTATATCCATTCACATTTTAAAGTAAAAAGATAACAGTAAAATTGCCTGTATTAGTATACAGTTTTAAACATGTATGCAAATTCATGTTGTTATCACCATAATTTGAATATAGAACAGCTCCCTCACACTGCCTCCTTGGAGTCAATTCCTTCCTCTCACCTACCTCCTGGTAAACACTGATCTTTTCTTCATTCCTTTAGTTTTGCATTTTCTGGGATGACATAGAAATGTCATAGAAATGAAGTCACACAGTGTGTAACCTCTTGAGACTGGCCTCCTTCTCGTTACTTTGGTCAATGTAATTCTTTTGAGGTCCATCTGTCTTTTGCATGCTGCATGTGTCAATAATTTGTTCTTTTTCATTGCTAAGCAGTATTCCATCAATCAGATGTCAGACAGTTATCCTACAGTGTTCATTTGTTGGAAGAAAATGGGTTGTTTATAGAAGCTGGAAATTATGGATAGAGCGAATATGCACATTTGTGTACAGGTTTTTGTGTGTACATGTCTTTTCATTTTTCTGGGAGAAATGCCTGTGAGTAAGATTGTAGGGTCATATGGTATATGTATGTTTAACTTTATGGGAAACTTGCAAACTAGTTTATTTTTGTTGTTTTAATTTATTTTTAATTGAAGAATAACTGCTCTACAATGTTGTATTGGTTTCCACTGTACAGCATGTGAATCAATCATGAATATACATATATCCCGGCCCTCTTGGACCTCCCTCCTACCCACCCCCCATCCAAACTGTTTGATACAGTGACTGTACCACTTTTAAATTCCCATCAGCAAAGATTAAATTTCTAGTTGTTTTTCTTCTTTGTCAGCACTTAGTATTGTCAAGTTTTTATTTCCCTGTCTTCAGTGATATCTTTTTGTAGTTTTAATTTATATCTCACTCATAATGTTAAGCATCTTTCATGTGCTTATTTGTCATCTGAGTATCCTCTTTGGTAAAGTGTATATCCAAGTCTTTTCTCATCTAAACAATTAAGTTGTTTGTTTCCTCATTGTCCGCTAATGTTTATAGTTTTGACAGTTCTTTTTTAAAATTAGTTAATTAATTTTTGGCTTCCCTGGGTCTTTGTTGCTGCCCGCCAGCTTTCTCTAGCGGTGGTGACGGGGTTTCTCTCTAGTTGTGGTGCGTGTGCTTCTCATTGCAGTCGTCTCTCTTGTCGTGGAGTATGGACTCTAAGTGCAGGGGCCTAGTTGCCCAATGGCACGTGGAATCTTCCTCCACCAAGGATCGAATCTTTCTGCCTGCATCGACAAGCAGATTCTTATCCACTGTACTACCAGGGAAGTCCTGAGAGTTCTGTATATAGTCTGGATACAAATCTTTTGTTGTATATAACATTTGCAAATGTTTCACTCATGGTCTGGACCTTATCCCTTCTTTTTCTTACGTGTCTAACACTTAAGTAGAGGATTTAAAGTTTAATGAATTCAAATTTACCATTTTTTTTTCTGTATGACATTTAGTGTCATATTTAAGAACTCTGACTTCGTCCAAGTTACAAAGATTTTCTATGTTTTCTTAAAAAAAATTATAGCTGTATTTTTTTTTTTACATCTAGACCTATGATTGATTTTGAACTAAGTTTGTATGAAGCTGGAAGAGTTTTGCCTATAGACATCCAACTGTCCTAACACCATTTGTTGAGAAGGCAGTTGTTTCTCTCCTTTCCACCTTTGTCAAAAGTCAATTGGAAGGGACTTCCTTGGTGGTTCAGTGGTTAAGAATCCATGCTTCTAATGCAGTGGCTACAGGTTCAGTCTCTAGTCAGGGAACTAAGATTCTGCTTGCCATGTGGTGTGGCCAAAAGAAGTCAACTGGACATATTTTGAGTCTGTTTCTGACTCTCTGTTCTGATCCACTGATCGACATATGTCTCTCTCTTCACCATCATGGCACTGTCTTGGTTATGATAGCTTTATGTTTGGGTGTGGATGTGTGTGTGCTCAGTTGCGTCCGACTCTTTGACCTCATGGACCATAGCCTGCCAGGCTCCTCTGTCCATAGAATTTTCCAGGCAAGAATACTGGAGCATGTTGCCATTTCTTACTCTAGGAGATCTTCCTGACCCAGGGATTAAACCCACATCTCTTATATCTCCTGCATTGGCAGGCAGGTTCTTTAACATTAGCACCACCTCTGACAGCTTTATGCTCACATGTGTGCTGAGCTGTGTCTGGCTCAATTGTGTCTGGCTCTTTGCATCCCTATGGACTGAAGCCCACCAGGCCCCTCTGTCCATGGGGTTCTCCAGGCAAGAATACTGAAGTAGGTTGCCGTGCCCTTCTCTAATGATAGCCTTATAATAAGTGTTAAAACAAAATAGTGTGGGTCCTTTAACTTTATTCTTTTTTTTCAAACTTGTTTTAATTATTTTAATTTCTTTATAAAGAAATATAAATTTATATAAGTTTCAGAATCAGTTCTCTTTTGGAATTGCATTAGATTTATAGATCCCTTTCATAGTAAAATAGGTGGAACAAACTTTAAAACTGTAAGACCTAATGACATAATAGGGACGTATGAACCAAGGAGTCAGTCCAAGAAGTGGAGCTTTAAAGCTTGTATCTATTTCTATGCTTTCCCTCTGTATCCATAAGTATATTTTCCTTTAATGAAGCTAATTATTCAAGGAAGACATTCCTATTTGTTGAATTCTTAGTTCTTTTGAATCACCTTACCTTCCACTTGTGACTTATCTCGTCACTGGAAGGTTTTCTTTTGTCCACTCTCACACACTTCCCTTCCCCTTGGCTCCTGCCTCTGGCAGCCATCAATCTGCACTTCCCTTCTCAGATTAAGACTAAGGCCTTTCTCAGTTGTCCCATAGTTGTTGTTGCTCATTCACCGAGTTGTGTCTGACTCTGTGAACCGTGGCCTGCAGCACATCAGGCTTTCTTGTCTCTCAGCATCTCCCAGAGTTGTCTTCTGATTTCATGGCTGCAGTCACCGTCCGCAGTGATTTTTGAGCCCAAGAAGAGGAAATCAGTCACTGCTTCCACCTTTCCCCTTCTATTTGCCATGAAGTGATGGGCCAGTTGCTCTGATCTTAGTTCTCTTAATATTTCATTTGAAGCGGCCTTTTCAGTCTTCTCCTTCACCCTCATCAAGAGGTTGTTTTGTTCCTCTTCACTTTCTGCCATTAGAGTGGTATCATCCGCATATCTGAGGTTGTTGATATTTCTCCCGGCAATCTTGATTCCAGCTTGTAACTCATCCAAACCCAGTATTTCTCATGATGTGCTCAGCTGATAAGCTAAATAAACAGGGTGACAGTAAACCGGCCTTGTCGTACTCCTTTCTCAGTCTTAAACCAGTCAGTTGTTCTGTACAAGATTCTAAGTGTTGCTTCTTGACCAGCATACAGGTTTTTCAAGAAACCGGTAAGATGGTCTGGTATTCCTGTCTCTTTAAGAGTTTTCCACAGTTTGTTATTAACCGCACAGTTGAAAGCTTTAGCGTAGTCAGTGAAACAGAGGTAGATGTTTTTTCTAGAATTCCCTTGCTTTCTCTGTGATCCAGCAAATGTTGGCAATCAGGTCTCTGGTTCCTCTGCCTTTTTCGAAACCCAGCTTGAACATCTGGAAGTTCTCGGTTCACATAATGCTGAAGCCTAGCATGCAGGGTTTTAAGCATAACCTTACTAGCATGGGAGACGAGTGCAGTTATTTGGTGGTTTGAACATTCTTTTGTACTGCCCTTCTTGGGAATTGGGATAAGGATCGACCTTTCCACTCTTGTGGCTGCTTGACACCAAGTCTGCCACTCAGTTTTGAACAAATGAATGAAATGTATTTTTACCTCAATTGATATCATCCCCAGTTTCAGATGAACTGTTTTTCTACTTCTTGATACCATTATGTATCTTTTGAAGAAGGACTAAAGAAGTAAGCAAAGCTCTTGAAAATTAATCTGGAGAAATGAAGCTATAGATATTTCTAGACCCAACTGATTGTGTCAGTGACCACTTGAATCTCTCATTACTTGGTTGGATTTTTTTTTCTTTCACTTCCAGTGTATATACATTTGAATCCTTCCCAGCAACGTTGAGCAGGGTGGTAAATGATAAATATTAAGTTGTGAAAATACTGCATGACACAACAAGAGTGCCATAAATGGTTAGTTACAGACAAGCTACTTCACAGAATATATTTCCATTTCTTTTATTTGACAAGAAGCTGACTTAAAAAAATAAGTTAATGTAGGATTAAGTATTTAGTTCAAAATCTGTATCAGATGACTAAGTATCAAATAGTAGAACATATCCTTAGATTAGTTTTAATTTAAATTTTTACTAATATAAGATTCTGATGTGTCTAGTGTTAATGTCATTTATTATCACAAGTATAAAGAGTTTAGATATATATTTATATGTTAATTTTTATATGCTAAAATTTAATATTTATAATGTTGCACTTAATTCATCCATTTAAAAACACTTACTAAGTACCTGAATGGGTCTTCTTGATGGCTCAGACAGTAAAATATCTGCCTGCAATGCAAGAGACCTGGGTTCTATCCCTGTGTTAGGAAGATCCCTTGGAGGAGGGCATAGCAACTCATTCCAGTATTCTTGCCTGGAGAATCCCCATGGACAGAGGAGTCTGGAGGACTATAGTCCATGGGGTCGCAAAGAGTTGGACATGACTGAGTGACTAAGCACACACACACACTGAGTTCCCAGGCCTTCTTTTGAAATCTAGGATTATATCAATGAAGCAAACACACAGGTATTTTAAATTCCATAACCAAATGATGTATATAATAATAAACTTTCTTTGGAATTTATCTAAAACAAATTATTTCTGTTTGGAGGAAATTCTACATATATTATCATTGTATTATGAATACATTTGAATCTATTTTGATTTTCAATAAGTATGTGATTGATAAGAAATCTAACTTAATAAACTGAATTGATACATAATTTTTAGCAATAGTAGTAATTTATATTACAAATATATGTGAAATCTATTTTACTTTTGCTTTCATGAAAGATAATATTTCCCATCACGTAACATAATCCTTAATGTTTTATCACAGTTTTGCTCAAGAGTCCTGTGCCCTAGGCCACGGAATATTGTGATGTGATCTAAGAATGTCCTAATATAGCCCTAAATCTATATGTACATTGAACATTGGCGTAGGCTTAATTAGCATTCATTAAATACTTCAGCTTTTCAGTGTGTGATTCTGTACTGTGAGATCATATACATGAATGCCACATATTTTCTCCATTTTAGTCATGCACTTTCTTACTTAACAGATATTTAAAGTTTAGTTTTTAACAGTGATAGTCTAAAATATTTTGACATAAAATGGTTCTTGTGTCTTGAAAATAATTAGATCATAATGCCACTAGGGGGCTCACATACCATGTGTGTAATTCATGTGGCCTCACACATCTGCATAATGCTTTTGGACACTTAAAAGGATGTGATAGCTGGGACCATAATGCTATATTCAATAGCTTTTGTGTGATAGATGTAAGGGCACAATAACAGAAGGAAATACATTAAATAGGTGTAACTTATCAGTGAAGTTAGCAGTGAGGGGTCAAAATTGAAACTGGATAAATGTTAGTCTGGTACCAGTCCCTATGACACCTCTTCTATCTAGACTTGCTGATGCTATAAGAATGTAAGCTCTAGCTGTCAATCACTAGAGTCCCAGGACTGGACAAGATTACTTTTCAACAGATAACACTATCTGGCATTATTTCAATTGTCCCTTGTAATTGAGAAGATTTATTTGTAATCAGTTTAAAAAATCTTTAGCTTGTTCATTTTGTTAGTGTAAGAAAGTGTATGTTTTATATCAATGTTCTTTCATTTTCTAAATAATCTAGGAAGGCAAGTTTTTAGATCATGCCAATTCATGTGTTTCCAGCCAAGTACATGCTTAAATTTTTTTTTTTACTAATTCCATCTAGTCTTATTTTTTTTTATTTTTTATTTATAATCAAGGGACAGTTCAGCATTAATTTGGCAGGAACTGGGATGAAGATATCCAGTACAGCAAAGTGGCTGGCTCAGGGCAGTTATGCCTCTGTGATCATTCACAGATCACAGGTAAGTCCTGCTGGACCAAAAAGCCTGTCTGAAATACTTCTGTGCTGTGAAGTAGTGTTAAATTCCTCTACCTTAAATTCAGAATTATATGAAGTTAATGACTAATGCTTTTGAACTGTGGTGTTGGAGAAGACTCTTGAGAGTCCCTTGGACTGCAAGGAGATCCAACCAGTCCGTCCTAAAGGAGATCAGTCCTGGGTGTTCTTTGGAAGGAATGATGCTAAAGCTGAAACTCCAATACTTTGGCCACCTCATATGAAGAGTTGACTCATTGGAAAGACTCTGACACTGGGAGGGATTGGGGGCAAGAGAAGAAGGGGATGACAGAGGATTTGATGTCTGGATGGCATCACTAACTTGATGGACATGAGTTTGAGTAAACTCCGGGAGTTGGTGATGGATGGGGAGGCCTGGTGTGCTGCAGTTCATGGGGTCACAAAGAGTCGGACATGACTGAGTGACTGAACTGAACTGAACTGAATGACTAATGAGTTCTTTCATATGATGGCGTATGTTACATTATGACGAGGTATAACTAATGAAACTATGGAATGAGGTTCATTTTTATTCATGTGCTTATGGAGGTTTTATATATATACACATTCTTGTTTAGGCTGTAGATATCTGTGCAGGAAATCAAGTGCCAGAGCATATAGATTTAAGTAGTTCAAGTTTGGGGCTAATGGTTTGAAACACAGATGCTTCAAAAAGAGGTAGTCTTTTTAGCTATACTCTAATTATTAAAGACTGTTGCATTTTAATATTTCAAAGTGAGAGGTAAATTTTTGGTTTATTTACCTCACTGCTTTGATTTAGTGATTTAGTGATGTCAGAGTCATTTGTCATTTAATGAACATCCTTTATAGTTTCTTCAAGAATTAGGAAAAGTTTTATGGTTGTATGAACATTTTTCTCATCTATCTTTATTTAGAAAATATTGTCATGATTTGAAAGAATAGCACTGAAACATGTATATTACCATGTATGAAGTAGATTGCCAGTCCACGTTCAATGTACAAGACAGGCGCTCAGGGCCGGTGCACTGGGATTTTAATTTTTCCTATAGCACATGTATTATCTAAAGTATTATCTAATGTATTATCCTCCTAAATATGGTGCTGGTGTAGTGTGCTAGCACATAAAATTTATGGGATGGCTCCTGGTACTTAGAATTACCACATCTTAAATAGCATGACCTGATCTACATTAAATCAGGATCTGTGTTATAATTTCTGTTTTCACCTATATTGCATCATTTAAATCAGTACCATCAACAGTCCCTGCCTACACCAAGGTTTTAGAATTTTTCTTTTGCTAAAAATGATTTTATTCCTATATATGAATACTACTTGTAAATGAAATTCAATTTTCTGATATTTGCAGACTTTAAAATACTTTATTTCTGACTATTATGAAATTGTGTTTTAATTAATAATTAAATACTTTATATTTTTATTATTTCTATCACATGGGTAAACAGTAGGCTTTTAAAATGGCTATTTATTTCTAAATATTTATTTGGCAAATTTAGGTGCCATCCTTTTGGGTAGAAGAACGGAAATAAATCAATTAATATGTTCTGAGCAGTTATAAAATTTAGACAGTGCAATGAGATATTCTGACTTTATCTAGTTGTTAGGTATCTTCTGGTTAAATGACAGCTGGCCAAGGGCAGCAGTAAAAATGAATATTTAGTACAATCATTCCTTTCGCATCTATTTAAGTTTTATTGTAAAGACTATTTGTTTACTTAATTGAGAATTTCTCCCTCAATCAAAGATTTTGCACATGAAGGTATTTCCTGAGATCTGACGCATGGTGTGAAACTGACTTATGAAACCCAAATGTACTTATGAAAATGAACACATATTTTCATTTCCTAGTAAAGTTAAACAAGATTAGGGGTTTACTTGATCCATTTGAGAACAGGAATGTATATAAACTGGAATTTTTACTGCCATCCCTTTCTCTGTTTACTCAAATTCTCTAGAGTGTAGAAAGTTTCTGAAAGAAGAGGCAACTTCAAAGGCCCCTGATCTCAAAACATTCTTTATCCTCAAAAGTTTCAGGAACCCAGTTTCCTTTTTACCCTCCCTCTTTAGATTAAAAAAACAAAAACATAAATAAAGCAAAACTTACCTTCTTCAGAAACCATAAGAGTTCAAACTATTTTTGTTTTATCCTATCAAAAGTCCTTTTGACTTTTGGACCTTAAGTTGGAAGACGGTCTGGAAAGAAAATCTATCCTGTCCTCATCACTTTCTTCACCAGCCTCTGCCCACCCATTCCTCAGTTAGCAGCTCTGCTTTTCTAAAAAAAAAAGAAGAAGAATCTCCTTTTTTGTTGTTGTTTAGTCACTAAGTTGTGTCTGACTCTGTGTCTAATTATAGTTAATACTTTCAATCCAGTTTTTCCCTCCATTCTATCACCTTTTATATTTTCTTCAAGGTATGTTTCTCATGCTTCCAGAAGATGTTTGAAGTTAAGGTCAAGTTTGCATAATATCCCTCTTTTATTTAGTCCATGAGAATCTTATATAAAGTCCTAATACCTTTCTTTTATTCAGTCTGTGAGAAACACTGGACAACAAATTGGGAGAGGTTTTAATAAACTCACTGAAGCAAATAGATACCTTGATGAAAAATATGTGAATTGAGATGAATTGCCTAACGTAAAGTGTAGTTTATAATCATCAAGTGGCTAATATGAATCTTGGGTTCTCTAATTCCTGTGACCACAGATTTCAACTAATCCTGAAATGGCATGATCTTTGGCCTCAGGTATAATTGTTATAGGAAACCTTGGCTAATTATTTCAGCCACATGATTCAAAGCCTTTGCTTTTCTGCCTTGTGCACCCAGATACCAGCATGTAACAGATTCTCCTGTATTTCTGCCTCTTATATTTTCAGGATGGAACCAAAGTCTATGGCAGATGTGGAGGGTTCTGTGGAAAGTGTATTCCTCACATGACTACTGGTCTCCCAGTTCAAGTAGTGTGAACACTCAGAAGGAAAGTGTGTCCCAAAGAGGAGACATTCTCTGGAACCTGCAAATAGCTGGTGCTTGTTTCTTTATTCCTTCCTGAGATTTATGTCTAAAATATTTGTGCCTCTATTCTAGGATGCTCATGATGAGTCAATTCACTGCTTAATTTTTCAAGGCCTTTGAAATAAACTGAATGATACATGGTTCTAATCAGGATCCTTAAAAGGATGAAATAATTTATGGTAGGGCATACAGGCATGTTTGAATTATGCTAGGATAATACTACTGTTAACAGATTGCACTGGACCAGAATTATGTTATGCCTATAAACACACATGTAAATCTCTGCTCACATCCTACTGTACAATGAAATGTTTATTCTACTTGTTAAAATGGAGCAAGTAGAAATTAGGAAAATGAACTTAAATCATAATCATTATTGAATATGTCAGGAGAATAGCAAATCAATGATCGCATCAAAAAGTACATAGCCATTATACTTTCTACTGATACAGCTTAGATACCTTGTTTTATGTTTCCTTTAATTTTTAATTGTGCATTATGGTGCTTCAAAAAATCATCCTAAAATATAGTATAGTTTTGTAGTTAAAGTATATAGTTGGGTTAAATACTAAACGTGAAATTTTGTGGGTATAATACAGAATAAGATATGATTTAGTAGAATTTCACTTAAAAACACCTACCTCTAATTTAATTGTACTTATAAGAGCAATACATTGTTTTTAAAATGTTTATATTCTATCATGTCTTTATAACTTATATGCCTATATATCTGCTCAAAAATTTATTTTCTCAAAGTTATGTACTGTATATTAATCAAGTAGAAAACTAAGAATTATTAACATTTTGAAGAACCTGTTTTGGTAAACATAAAATTATGTTTATACATGCAAAATTTTTATTAGAGAGTTCAAGTTATTTTATATCTGAGGTCTCTCAAATCTAGAACATGAAAGATAGTATAAAAATTAACTATTCACGAGTAAATGCTCAGGTATTAAGAGATTTTTAGGTGAATAATTTGTGTATTATACAGCCATTTGATTTTAAAAGAATCATAGATAATATTTTTCTATGATAACCTCCTCTATAAACCAAGAAAACTGAATCTAATAATAGATTTTTGCCAGGAAATAGTAGTATAGTAGTTTTACCCACAAAGTTTTTCTTTTTCAAACTATTAGGGGTGTATTGTATCATATAAGGTACTAAAGTAACTTTGTACCAATGTGGTTAAATAAACATTTAGGGATCTCTGTATCAGAAGAGAAGTATTTTGCACTATGTGCCTGAAACCAGTTACAAACATTATTATGAAATGTATAACATGTTCTAGAAATGTTTTTATGCATAAGTAGAATCATATAATTTATAAACATTTGAATAATAAAGATATTTGTGTGATACATTGGGACTTTGCTTTTATTTTTCTTAAAAAAGGAAAAAAAAAGAATTCTTCACCAAAAAAGTCTATAACTGGAAAATCACTTCAGAAATTCTAAAACATTTTACTCTAATTGTTGCAATTTCGATAGAAATAGCTCCTGCCTAGGAGAAGGCAATGGTACCCCACTCCAGTACTCTTGCCTGGAAAATCCCATGGACGGAGGAGCCTGGTGGGCTGCAGTCCATGGGGTCGCTAACAGTCCGACACGACTGAGCAACTTCACTTTCACTTTTCACTTTCATGCACTGGAGAAGGAAATGGCACCCCACTCCAGTGTTCTTGCCTGGAGAATCCCAGGGACGGGGGAGCCTGGTGGACTCCTGTCTGTGGGGTCACCCAGAGTCAGACACGACTGAAGTGACTTAGCAGTAGCAGTGTACACCCTTATGGAAATAAGGACATGAGGCTGACAGAAATTTGCAATGACTTCTGTTTATAGAAGGGGTACCATGTATGCTCATATTCAGTTGGCCAAATTAAATCACGTGGCCAAATCCTAGGCAATGGGACAGGGAAATATACTTCCGCTACAGGGCAGGATGGCCAGATGTATGGAAATGAGTGAGGACTCACAATCTTCTCCCAAGGGAGGGAGAAGATCCTTGGGAACAATAAGATTTTATGTCCACCATTTTACATCTTCAACTTCACCAGAAATTGCCAGAGTACTACTTTCTAAAGGGGTGGAATAAATTTAAATTACCACTGCCTCTGTGTACAAATATTAGAATATCTACATTCTCAGTGGCATGTCAACTTTTTTGATCTGATGGGGTAGAGAGTAGTATTCAACTGTTTA
Organism: Nanger dama; assembly: GCA_917880005.1. NCBI lineage: Eukaryota > Metazoa > Chordata > Mammalia > Artiodactyla > Bovidae > Nanger > Nanger dama. The sequence goes on from CAKJTW010000002.1 coordinate 37,223,285, forward strand.
AATTTATATTTATCTAACACAATTGCACTCATCTCACATGATAGGAAAGTAATGCTCAAAATTCTTCAAGCCAGGTTTCAACACTATGTGAACCGTGAAAATTCCAAATGTTCAAGTTGGTATTAGAAAAGGCAGAGGAACCAGAGATTAAATAGCCAACATCCATCGGATCATCGAAAAAGCAAGAGAGTTCGGGAAAAGCATCTATTTCTGCTTCACTGACTACAATAAAGCCTTCAACTGTGTGGATCACAACAAACTGGAAAATTCTTCAAGAGATGGGAATACCAGACCACCTTACCTGCCTCCTGAGAGATCTGTATGTAAGTCAGAAGCAACAGTTAGAAACAGACAAGGAACAGCAGACTGGTTTCAAATCAGGAAAGGAATACGTCAAGGCTGTATATTGTCACCCTGCTTATTTAACTTATATGCAGATTACATCATAAGAAATGCTGGGCTGGAGGAAGCACAAGCTGGAATCAAGTTTGCCAAGAAAAATATCAATAACCTCAGATACGCAAATGACACCATCCTTATGGCACAAAGTGAAGAACTAAAAAGCCTCTTGATGAAAGTGAAAGAAGAGCATGCAAAAGCTGTGTTAAAATTCAACATTCCAAAAACTAAGATCATGGCATCTGGTCCTATCACTTCATGGCACATGGAAGGAGAAACAGTGGAAATAGTGACAGACTTTATTTACTTCAGCTCCAAAATCACTGCAGATGCTAACTGCAGCCATGGAATTTAAAGACACTTGCTCCTTGGAAGAAAAGAATGACCAACCCAGACAGCACATTGAAAAGCAGAGACAGTACTTTGTCAACAAAGTTCCATCTAGTCAAAGCTAATGTTTTCCAGTAGTCACGTATGGATGTGAGAATTGTACCATAAAGAAAGCTGAGTGCTGAAGAATCGATGTTTTGAACTGTGATGTTGGAGAAGACTCTTTAGAGTCCCTTGGACTGCAAGGAGATCCAACCAGTCAATCCTAAAGGAAATCAGTCTAGAATATTCATTGGAAGGACTGATGCTAAAGCTGAAACTTCAATACTTTGGCCACCTGATGGGAAGAACTGACTCAATGGAAAAGACCCTGATGCTGGGAAAGATTGAAGGCAGGAGGAGAAGGGGATGACAGAGAATGAGATGGTTTGATGACATCACTGACTCGATGGACATGAGCTAGAGTAAGCTCTGGGAGTGCTGCAGTCCATGGAGTCATAAAGAGTCTCACAGGACTGAGAGACTGAACTGAACTGTTGAGAGGGCCTTGTAGAGTAAAACTTACAATTAAAACTTAATCAAGTAAAACTTAATCCAGTTATCTGCTGGTGAGTGGGGATGAGCTTCCTCCCTGGTAGTTTATTGGTCTGAGGCAACTCGGCTCTTTGCTCTAAGGGTTGTATGGTCAGGTTAATGGTGACCTCCAGCAGGGCTTATGCCAAAGGGGACCTTCCCGGAAAGCCGCCCCCAGTCCTTCCATTCCTGTGGTGAGGCCCTGCTGCCTCACGCTTCCGCAGGAGACCCTCCAACTACTAGCGAGTGGTTTTGGTTCAGTCTCCTGTGGAGTCCTTGCTCCTTTCCTCTGAGTCTTGGTGTGCACAAGGTTTTGTTTGCACCCTCCAAGACTTGAGTCTGTGTTTCCCCCAGTCCTGTGGAAGTTAAGTAATCAAGTCCCTTTGCCCCTCAAGGTCAGCTTCCCTGGGGTTTCCCAGTCCCATTGTCGGATCCCCAGGCTGGGAAGCCTGGCGTGGTTCCAAGCCTTCACAACAGTGGGAGGATTTCTTTGGTATTATTCGTCTGCAGCTTGTGGGTCACCCGCCCAGCGGCTGTGGGATTTGATTTTATCATGATTACCCCCTCCTACTATCTTGCTGAAGCTTATTCTTTGTCTTTGGACATAGGGTATCTTCTTTTACAAGGTTCCAGCATCCTCCTGTTGATGGTTGTTCACCAGTTAGTTGTGACTGTGGTGCTCTAGCAGGAGATGGACAATTGGACGCGAGTCTGAGTGACCTCCGGGAGTTGGTGGTGGACAGGGAGGCCTGGCGTGCTGCGATTCATGGGGTCGCAAAGAGTTGGACACGACTGAGCGACTGAACTGAACTGACCTGAACTGAGCAGGAGATGAGTGCCTGTCCTTCTACTCTGCCATTTTGAACCAGAAGAAACAAAACTATTTAGTATTTAATTGTGAGGAAATCACGCAGTCCTGGAATGGAGTAGATCAGCACTTTTAATGCACAAAACCTGTTCAGTTTACCAAACAAAGCAAAACGATTTCATTCACAGTGTTTCATAGTTAAGTCTGCCTGAATTTTTGATGTACTTTGCATTTTCTATCTTTTGGGTCTCATAATAAACACACAACTTTAACCTCAATGTTGTAAATTGTAGAATGGTGGGAAGAAAAATTTCACTGCTTGCCCTCCTAATGTATAAATTGTGAGATTGAATGGGCTATTGTTTGTGAATATGCCTTGAATGGTAGAAAGTGCTAATTAGCTATATTCTTTGATGTTAAACACAGAAAATAATTCCAAAAGGGCTCTAGTGGCCCAGCAGCAGGTTCTGAAGGCCTGCACTCCAGTTCTGCTGCTTATGTAAGCTCAGGACCTTGGGAAAGTCACAGACTTTGTATGAACATTATGGTTGTAACTATACCTGTGAGCTGTTAGTAGTATCTTTCTCACTTTGTGGCTAAAATATTAATCTATAAAAATTTGGCACTAGGTGAGTTTCATAAGTTAGGTTAAAAATTATTTTTGCTTAAACAATTTTATTGTGGTAAGATATGCATTACATGATATTTACCTCCTTACCCATTTAAAAATTTCAGTTTAGGGATATTCGGTACTTCAGCCTTTGCCACCATCCATCTTCAGAACTCTTTTCATTTTGGAAATCTGAAACACTGTGCCATTAAACAATAATTCCCCATTTAATGTTCGTCCATGTTGTGGCATGTGTCAGAATTTCCTATTTTTAAGGCTAATAATATTCCATTGTATATACCATTCATCGCTTATCCATTCAACTGTCAGTGGACATTGGGGTTCCTTTCACGTTTTAGCTTTTGTGAATAATGCTCTGCCAAGATGGATGTACAAGAATTTCTTTGAGACTCTGATCTGTCTTGTTTTGGGTATATATACCCAGAAGTGGAATTACTGATAATATGGTTGTTCTGTGTTTATTTTTTTGAGGACCCACCATACTGCTTCATGCTGTTTTCCAAAGTGGTTGCTCCATTTTACAATCCCATGAACAGATCCAATTTCTCCATATCTTCATTGACAGTAGTTATTGATAATGTTTTCGATAGTAGCCACACTAATGGATGTAAGGTGCTATCTCACTGTGGTTTTGATTTACATTTTCCTAAGTCCATTCTGAAGGAGATCAGCCCTGGGATTTCTTTGGAAGGAATAATGCTAAAGCTGAAACTCCAGTACTTTGGCCACCTCATGCGAAGAGTTGACTCATTGAAAGACTCTGATGCTGGGAAGGACTGGGGACAAAAGGAGAAAGGGACGACAGAGGATGAGATGGCTGGATGGCATCACGAACTTGATGAATGTGAGTCTGAGTCAACTCCAGGAGATGGTGATGGACAGGGAGGCCTGGCATGCTGCGATTCATGGGGTTGCAGAGAGTCGGACACGACTGAGGGACTGAACTGAACTGAACTGAATGATGAATAATTTTGGCATTTTTATGTGCTCATTGGCCATCCATATATCTTTAGGAAAATGTCTATTCAAGTTCTTTGCCCATTTTTAACTAGGTTGTTCGTTTTTGCTGTTATTGCTGGGTTTTATTCTGGATATTAGCCCTTTATATGCAAGTATATATTTTCTGTTGCATAGTTTGCATCAATGTTCGTAAGGGTGTTGGTCTGTGGTTTCCTGTCCTTCTAATGTCTTTGGCTTCGGTGTTAGAGGAATGCTGAACTCAGAGAATGAGAAATTTGAAGTTAGAAAGTGTTCTCTCACCTTCAAATTATCTTTTTAAAGTTTGAGAAAAATCGGTGTTAGTTTTTCTTTAATTGTTCAATGGAATTCACAAGTGAAGCCATTAAGTTCAGGAATTTTGTTGGAATGCTTTTGATTTCTGATTCAACCTAACTAGTTATCAGTTTAATCATGTTTTCTCTATCTCTGTGACTCAATCTTAATTGGTTTTGTGTTTCTCAGATTTGTCCATTTCATCTAAATAATCCAATTTGATGGCACAAAGTTATTCATCTTACTCTTTTATAATCCTTTTTGTTGTCTATATTTATTATTGATGGTAATGCCACCATTTCCATTTTTTATTTTAGTTATTCAGTTCTACTCTCTCTTTTCTTAGGCCAACTAAAGGTTTTCAGTTTTGTTCATATTTTCAAAGAATCAACTTTTGGTTTTATTGATTTTTCTTTATTATTTTTCTGTTGTTTCATTTATCTCTACTCTAATCCTTATTATTTTCTTCTTTCTGCTAGTTTTACTTTTAGTTCGTTCTTTTCTAGTTCTTTAAGTTGCAAAGTTAGCTTGTTGATTTGAGATATCTCTTCATTTTTAATGTGCTTGTAACAATAAATTGCCTGGTTAGCATTGTTTTTGTTATGTTTCCAAATGGTGCTAGTGGTAAATAACCCACCTACCAATGCAAGAAATACAGGTTAGGTCCTGGGATGGGATCCCCTGGAGGAGCGCATGGCAACCCACTCCAGTATTCTTGCTTGAAGAATCCCATGGACAGGGGAAACTGGCAGGCCACAGTCCATAGGGTCTCAAAGAGTCAGACGAGATAGCACTCACATCGTTTTCAGTGTGTTCATCTATAAGTATTTTCTAATTTCCCTTGTGATTTTTTCATTGATGCATTTGTTATTTAAGAGTGTGTTGTCTAAATTCTATGAATTTGTGCATTTTCCAGTTTTAGTTCTATTTTGTTTTCTAACTTCATCGTTAGATGAAAATAAAAATACTCTGTCATAAAAATACTCTGCATGATATCTATCTTAGTAAACCTATTAAGACTTAATTTGTGGCCTAACATATGTTTCTTGCTGGAAAATGTCCACTGTCCAGTAGAGAAGAATGTGTGTTCTGTTGTTGTTACAGTGTTCTGTATATGTCTGTTAGACTAATTGTTTTATTGTGAGGAGAAGGGGACCACAGAGGATGAGATGACTGGATGGCATCACTGACTCGATGGACGTGAGTCTGAGTGAACTCCGGGAGTTGGTGATGGACAGGGAGGCCTGGCGTGCTGCGATTCATGGGGTCGCAAAGAGTCGGACAGGACTGAGCGACTGAAATGAACGGAACTGAACTGAACTGACTGTGTTATGAGTTCTCTGTTTCCTTACTTCTGTCTGATTGCTCTATCCATTATTGAGAGTAGAGCATTGGTGTCACCAATTATTATTGCAGAAACGTCTATTTCTCTCTTCAGTTTTGTCCATTTATATTTCATGTATGTTTGTCGTCTGTTACAGGTGTGTAAATGCTTCTGATTATTATATCTTCCTGCTGTGTTGACATTCTTACTTACATATGATGTCTTTCTTTGTCTCATACCTTTTTTGATTTAAAGTCATTTTCTCTATTAGTATAGCTTCTCCTGTGGCTCTCTTGTTTAGTATTTGCATGAAATATTATTTTCCATTCTTCCAACCTATTTTTGTCTTTGAACTAAAGTGAATCTCTTATAAACAGCGTATAATTAACATGACAGTATATCATATTTTTATCTATTATACCAATCTCTATCTTTTAATTAGAGAATTTAATTCTCTTACATTTAGAGTAAATACTGATAAGGACTTACTTCTGTTATTTGCCGTTTATATTCTGTGTGCTTTATGATGCTTTTTTGTACCTCATTTCCTGAATTATTGTCTTCTTTTGTATGTAGTAAATAACTTTTAGTAAAGTATTTTAATTCCACTTTTATTGCCTTTTGTGATATTCTATAACTATTTTCTTTGTGGTTACTATGGGGAGTGCTTTTAATATTCAAAAGTTATAATATTCTAATTTGAATTTCTATCAGCTTAACCTCAAAAACACACAAGCATTTTTTATAGCTCCTTCCCATGTTTTTCAGTTATTGATGTCACAGAAGTATAGCTTTATACATTATGTGATCTAAAGCATAAGTTGTAATTGATTTTCATAATGCATTATTCTCTTAAGTCATGTAGGAAATAAAATTAGAGCTACAAACAAATTTTAAAATAATATTAGCTTTTATAATGAGTCATTTATTTACCTTTATTGACATCTTTATTTCTTCTTATAATTAAGTTACTAGCTAGTGTTCCTTCATTTCAACTTTTAGGACCTCTTGTAGCATTTTCTGCAGAGCAGGAAGAGTAGTAATAAGCTCTATCTTTTGTTTATCTGGAAATATCTTAATCTTTGTCTAGTTTTGCCAGATATAGGATTCTTGGTTGATGGTTTTTTTGGTTTTCTCTCTCTCTCTCTCTCTCTCTTTCTTTACACTTTGAATGTATTAGCTCACTGCCTTTTGAACTCCAAAGTTTCTGGTGACAAATCTGTCCAAAATCTTATTAAGGACCACTTGAATGTGATGGGTTAATTCTCTCTTGCTGCTTCCAATACTCTCCTTCTTTTGAATTTGGAAAGTTTGATTTTAATGTGTGTCAGTTTGGGTTTCTTTTAGTTCATCTTACTTGGAGTTTATTGAGCTTACTGTACACTTTTGTTCATGTCTTTCATCAGATTTGGAAAGTTCCTGGTCATTATTTCTTTAAATAACTTCTCTGCCCCTTTCTCTCTTCTTCTGGGATTCCCACAATTCATATGATGGTCTGTTTGATGGTGTGCCACAGGTCCCTTAGGCTCTATTCACATTTGTTTTTACAATTGTTTTTCTTCCTGTTTCTCAGACTTGATAATTTGAATTATCCCGTCTTCAAGTTAATGGGTTATTTTGCCACTCATTCCTCCCTTTGAATTTCCTTAGTGTATTTTATTTTTCAATTATAGTTTTTAAAAATTTCTTTACAGGTTTTCTATGCCTTTACTGATATTTCCATTTATTCATATTTTCTTGACTTTCTCTAAGTCTTCCTTTAGTTCTTTGAGCATCTTTATAAAATTTTATCTAGTAGGTCTGCCATCTAGTCTTTTTTCAGGGGCATTTTTGTTTTGTTGTTTTTTTTCCCAATGAATGGTCTATACTTTCATGTTTTTTGATATGTCTTGTGACATTTTGTTGAAAATAGAACATTTAAATTTAATTATATAGAAATTCTGGAAATCAGATTCTCTTTTTCAGAAAGATTTGCTTTTTGTTGTTTCTCTCTTGGTTTGGACTGTTATAGGCTGTCTCGGTGCCAACATCAACTTGGATGTAAGTGAAAAAGTCTTCACAGATCTTTTGTGAGTTTGCTTCTTTTCCAAACCATGCACAGTGACTTTCTAAATTCAAATACAATTGCTTTTGAATGCCTTGATCATTAATGTCTGGCTCCCAAAAGGGGAAAAAGAGAAAAGCAAAGGAGGGAAAAAGATCTCGCCCTTTAAGTCTCCTGGAAGTTTCTTTAGGCTGAGAGTTAGGGGACTGCAACAGTGGGTCTGTATGTGGGGATGTGTCTCATAGTAACTGCCTGTCTCCATATCTGTATCATCATGATCAGAAGCAGCTCACAGTGAACAAACATATGTCCCCCACATTTTCAGGACAGGTACTTATTGCTCACCCAGGATTTCTCAAGCTATGTGCAAGCTGCTCCAGGAACAAATCATGGCTGTCTTCCTTGGGAATGGAGAGGGGCAATGGGTATGCTGTTGAGTTAAATCTGAAATTGATTATGTGTGACAGTCACTCAGTCATATCCAATTCTATATGACCCCATGGACTTTAGCCCACCAGGCTCCTCTGTCCATGAAATTCTCCAGGTAAGAATACTGGAGTGGGTTACCATTCTCTTCTCCAGGAGATCTTCCCAACCCATGGATCAAACTCAGATCTCCTGCATTTTAGGCAGACTCTCTACCATCTGAACCACCAAGGAAGCCTCCAAATTGACTGAAATTGACCACAGTTTACTGTCCAAGCCATCCCCTGGAAGTTGCAAAGCTTCAGTAGATGCCAGAGATCTAAAATGGTTATATCAGTCAGGTTCTGCCAGTACAATTGTTTTCTAGATGGGAAAACAAAGATTCTTGATTCTTACTACACCATTTTCCTAGATTTCTCTCTCCAATAAATTTTTAAAGTGTTAACTGTGTAGTTAAACCATTTTTCCTGTTGTAACTGAGACTGTCACTACTTTTATCATGACCTTTGGGATCATGGATAATGCTTTTGTGAACTAGTTTCACAGTATACAAACATGTTATATGTAAACAGAGATTGGGTGTGTACCTCTTTGGAAACCTAGAGTCTCAGGGATAGTAGAGAGACTGTTTACTTTAAAATCTAAAAAAAAAAAAAAAAAATTCAATTTTTAAAAGTCTAAGTGAAGTGAAAGTGAAAGTCATTCAGTCATGTCTGACTCTTTGCAACTATATAGTCCATGGAATTCTCCAGGCCAGAATACTGGAGTGGATAGCTGCTCCCTTCTCCAGGGGATCTTCCCAATCCAGAGATCGCACCCAGGTCTCTCGCATTGCAGGCAGATTCTTTACCAGCTGAGCCACCAGGGAAGCCCAAGAATACTGGAGTGAGTAGCCTATCCCTTCTCCAGCAGATCTTCCCGACCCAGGAATTGAACCAGGGTCTCCTGCATTGCAGGCAGATTCTTTACCAGCTTTCTCTACCAGGGACTCACTTTTAATAACCCTGTATGCGAGGCAGCAAAAGAGACACAGATGTATAGAACGGTCTTTTGGACTCTGTGGGAGAGGGAGAGGGTGGGATGATTTGGGAGAATGGCACTGAAACATGTATAATATCATATATGAAACGAATCGCCAGTCCAGGTTCAATGCATGATGCTGGATGCTTGGAGCTGGTGCACTGGGATGACCCAGAGGGATGGTACGGGGGGAGGGAGGAGAAAGGAGGATTCAGGATGGGGAACATGTGTATACCCGTGGCGAAATCATGTTTATGTATGGCAAGACCAATATAATATTGTAAAGTAATTAACCTCCAATTAAAATAAATAAATTTATATTAAAAAAAGAAACCAAGAAAAAAAGTTACTTTCAATTACAGTTATTACAAAATGTTATCTATATTTCCTGTGTTGTACAATACATTCTTGAGCCATCTTACACCCAACAGCTTGTACTTTCCATTCACCCACCTCTATATTGCTCCTCTCGCCTGCCTATCGGTAACCACTAATTTGTTCTCTATATCTGTGAGTCTTCTTCTTCTTTGTTGTATATTTTGATTCCAAATATAAGTGATATATAGTCTTTGTCTTTTTCTGTCTGACTTATTTCAGTTACCATAATGCCTTCTGCTGCTGCTGCTGCATAAGTTGCTTTAGTCGTGCCCGACTCTGTGCGACCCCATAGACAGCAGCCCACCAGGCTCTTCTGTCCATAGGATTCTCCAGGCAAGAATACTGGAGTGGGTTGCTATTTCCTTCTCCAATGCATGTATGAATGCTGAGTCGCTTCAGTCGTGTCCAACTCTGTGCGACCCTATGGACAGCAGCCCACCAGGCCACTCTGTCCATGGGATTCTCTAGGCAAGAATACTGGAGTGGGTTGCCATTGTCTTCTCCTAATGCCTCCTGAGACTCTCTATATTACTGCAAATGGCATTTTTTTTCAGTTTTATGCTGAATAGTTCATTAATTATAAATAAACCATATCTTCTTTATCCATTCATCTATTGATTGACACTTAGGTTGCTTCCATGTCTTGGTAATTGTAAATAATGCTGTTACTAATATTGGGTGCAGGTATCTTTTGAATTAATGTTTTTGGTATATATATATACCAGGAGTGGAATTGTTGGTCCATATGGTAGTTCTTAGTTTTTTGAGAAACCTCCATACTGTTTTCAACAGTGGCTCTTCCAATTTATGTTCCCACTCACAGTGTTCAGGAGGACAGATCTTATGCTAAGTATGCTTATCATAAATAATAATAATAATAGAGAGTAGAAGGCAACTTTGTGATCTGATTTGTATGTTTATGGTATAGACTGTGGTGATGCTTTTAGTCTTATCTCCAAGCTCATCAAGTTGTATATATTATATATGTACAGTTTTTTCCATGTCAGTTATATACCTCAATAAAGTGGCTTTAAAAGTTAAATACCAAGGTTTTATTTTCATTCCTAAACAGCCTAAAATAAAGACATAAAAAACACTGATATGGGCACTAAAGAAGAATGATGCAAATCACACAGAAATACTGAAGTGAATTGGTGCCCTTTTGATGTTGTAACCCACAGTCAGTAGAGGATGCTGTTGCTCCTCTTTCAGAGACAGTTTTCCAGGGCTATGACCCTCTACTAAGGGCATGAAGGGAAAATGAAAGTGAGTTGCAAAGATGGAGATTGCCTGGTGGAAATGATTCACCCAATTTGACTTCCTGCTGGGTAAAGCAGCAAAGACTGAAAAGGCCATGAAAATGCAAGGGAAATTATAAGCAGATGGAGGCTTTGCTGCCAAAAACTGTTCTGAGAGTAATGCTCAAAGGTGATTTCAAAGATCAGGAGACTGTGTAATTGAGGCATGTGCTATAATACTGCTATTTCCTTCAATATGCAATTGGTCAGCCTAAGAGTTGATCATTCCTGGATTTCTGGAAGCTTGATCTTAATTAACAAGCTTGATCTTAATTAACAAAGTTGCTCTGATGTAATATATGGGTTCAGACAATTTTGATTTATTTCATTGTTTTTTGACTTCTTGGCAAGGTCAAATGTTTGCAATATGCTTTGCAGCATTCTCCCTATTTCCCAGATTGTAGATTTCTTTCATTTATTCATTGAGATATATTTTGGGGTATGATTGCAAAAAAATAATAGTAGTCACCACCACAGACATTGGAATAGCGCTGAAAGACCTTTAAAGTTGCACAATCATATGGTCATAAAAAGTGTGGGAGCAGTAGCTACAGGTTGGGACTGAATACCAATTTAACTATTCTTTGGTTTGCAGTGTGAATCCTGACAAATTGTTTTGTCTCGCTGATACTCAGTCTCTTTATTTGTAAACTAATTGCCATAGTAGCTTGGATATAGTAACCCTTCAATATGCATTAGTATTATTTGTAAATTGTTTCCATTGTCATTTTTTATTTTCACAATAGTTATGAGGTGGGTGAACAAAATATTCTTGTCCTCACTTTACAAATGGGAAAAATGGGGGCTTGGAGAGTTTGAGCTGCATGCCGATATTCCCATGACTGGGCTTCCCAGGTGGCACTAGTGGTAAAAAACTCACTTGCTAATGCAGGTAGACATGCAAGTTAGATCCTTGGGTCAGGAAGATCCCCTGGAGGAGGGAACAGCAACCCACTCCAGTATTCTTGCCTGGAGAATCCTATGGACAGAGTAGCCTGGTGAGTTAAGGTTCATAGGGTTGCAAAGAGTTGGACATGACTAAAGTGACTTTGCATACACACACATGCATCCCCATGACTATTAAGGAGGGATTCTGGCTCTGCTTTGTCTGAAGTCAAGGGTCACACCCTTTTTTGTAAATGACATCAGTTCTGGTGTAGTCGTTAGTGGGCATGAGGCTTATTCATGGATCCAGGTGAAGTACAGCTTCCAGTTCAGTAGGACTGCAGTTGGCCTGAAGTCTTGCATTTCACACCTGCTCTGGAGGTGGCCAGTGGGCCGGTAGCATCTTGTGGGAGCTGATTAGAAATAAGAATCTTGACTCCAGATCCACTGAATCTGCATTTTAACAAGAGTCCTGAAAGATTAACTTATTAATGTTTAAGAAGTATTCATTTAGAGCAGGAAGGAGACAGGAATTTTTTTCTGTAAATGATCATATAGAAAATATTGGCTTTGTAATCTTTGGTGATTCTTTTGAATACTTTAAAAGTCTCAAAAGCTTAGGTTTTATCCACACTTTTTTCTTCCATGAGGGCAGAGTGATGTCTGATGAATTTATGTCTTACTAGGGTCCCATAGGCTTCCCTGGTGGCTCAGATGGTAAAGAATCTGCTTGCAATGCAAAAGTGGGTTCAGTCTCTGGGTCAGGAAGATCCCCTGGAGGAGAGAATGGCAACTCACTCCAGTATTCTTACCTGGAGAAATCTGTGGACAGAGGAACCTGGTGGGGTACAGTCCATGTGGTTGCAAAGAGTTGAACAGGACCGAGTGACTGACACTTTCACTTTCAGGGACCCATGACTAACTATTTTTCTCTGGACAAGTTCTGTAAAGGTCAGGGTTCTCAATTGTTGCCTGACAATGAGATACCTACTAGTAGAAAAATACCTGTATCTGTGGTAACTGAAATTCCAGTTAAGTGAAATGTTTGATACCATTTATGTTTTAACCACCATTTTGTGATGCTTTTTTGTCAGTTCTTTAAGTACACCACAAATATCCTAAAACAAGGATTATAAATGGCAGTGTTCATAAGAACAATGTGCAACTCTTGATTGAATGCATATGGGATCTTCCATAAGAGATGATTGGAAGGTCTGGTAAGACCTAGGAATCTTCCTTTGAAGTCAGCTGCTCAGGTGATTTGAATCAGGGAGGCCTCCAGAGACCTTGTTCTGAGCCAAACGAGCTGAACTTGGATTTGGCACCTCTGGTAGAAAAGCTTTTTCACTGAAGTCTCAAGAAGAATTGATAAGTGGGATTGCAAATTATATTCTTTTGAATTCATTATATCTCATTTTACATTGATTACATGTCAAAATTATATTTTTAGATATATAGGCTTATTAAAAATTTTTAATTATGTTCTTTTACTTTGGTGACTGAATCAGTTTTCCCCATGTTTACAAAATGGCTGGACGTGTCTTCTAGAGGCCATGATAGAATTGATCCAAGGCCAAGTTACTGTTACAGCAACAGTTCTATAGCCTTCTGTTTCAGGGCCTCTTTAAGCTCTTAAAAATTGGTGGAGTCTCCAAAGAGCTTTTGTTCAGCTGAGTTACATCTACATTGATATATGTATATGTATTCATATATATATATGTATATATATATATATATATGAAATAAAACTGAGAACTTCAAAAATATTTATTAGTTTATTATAAATTAACTTTAATAAGCCAATACATGTTGATGTAAATTATATATTTTTATAAAAATTAACTATATTCTCCAAAACAAAGCACACTTATCAAGAAAACTGGCATGTGTTTTTGTTTCATAAATGTCTTTAATGTCTGCCTTAAGAGAAGACACATGGGTTCTCACATCAGCTTGTGCATTTAATCTTTTGTGATGTCCCACATCAGGGGAAACCACAGTAAACCTGTGGGACGAGAGTGACAATGGCTATGATATCTTAGTATTATTATGAAGATAGTTTCGTGGATTCTGAAAACCTCATGGAGGCTCTCCCAACACTTTGAGAACCACTGCTTTGAATAAAGATAAAGCCAGGATTTCAGAGGCTGGAGAGTAAAAGTGCAAATTCTTTATCTTAGCATTTTCAGACCTTCAAATTCTGATTCCAATCATCCTTTCAAATATTTATCTCTCATTTCTCTACTACCTGAAATGTTTAGTTATACCAATTGCTATTAATCTTCTTATTTATTTTTCTCCTCTTGAATCTCTGTTCTTGTGTGCTTCTGCCACTGCTTATTTTGATTCCTCTTTTCAGATCATCCTCAGTTATACTCTTCATTGTATTCTTGTTGTATCAAAGATAAGATTTTCACATACAAACTTTCTCTGTTCAGAATAAATTGCCTTTTCCTAAATATCTTCTTGCTTTATTCCCACTGGTCTTGGCTAAATGATCATTGATTTTTATCATAGTCCCTTCCGCATAAATTTGATTTCCCTCGCTAAACTGAAAGTTCATTGAAGATGCCTTTGTATACCAAACTTAGTACAGGTATTTTCTTTCTGAATGTGATTACTAGTGCTATTTAATGGATGAATAAAGGAAACATAGTGATTTTTTTATATTAAGATGCTGCTATATAATTTGGAAAATGAGTACAACAAGGCTGTATTATGTCACCCTGCTTATTTAGCTTATATGCAGAATATATCATGCAAAATTCTGGGCTGGATGAATCATAAACTGAAATCAAAATTGCCAGGAGCAATATCAGCAGCCTAAGATAAGCAGATGATGCCAATCTAATGGTAGAAAGTGAAGAGGAACTGAAGAGTCTCTTGATGAGGGTTAAAGGGGAACGTGAAAAACCTGACTTGAAATTCAACATTCAAAAAAATAAGATCATGGCCTCTGTCCCATCTCTTCATGGCAAATAGAAGGGGAAAGAGTGGAAGCAGTGACAGATTTATTTTCTCAGGCTCCAAAATCACTGTGGATGGTGACTGCAGCCATGAAATTAAAAGATGCTTTCTTCTTGGAAGTAAAGCTATGACAGCCCTATATAGAGTATTGAAAAGCAGAGACATCACTTTGCTGAGAAAAGTCCATTTACTCAAAGCTATGGTTTTTCCAGTAGTCTTGTATAGATGTGAGAGTTGGGCCGTAAGGAAGGCTGAGTGACAATGAATCAATGCTTTTGAATTGTGGTGCTGGAGAAGACTCTTGAATCCCTTGGATCTCAAGATCAAACTAGTCAATCCTACAGGAAATCAACTTTGAATATTCTTTGGAAAAACTGATGCTGAAGCTGAAGCTCCAAAACTTTGGCCACCTGATGTGAAAAGCTGACTCACTGGAAAGACCCAGGGAAAGACTGAAGGCAAAAGGAGAAGGGGGCGACAGAGGATAAGATGGTTAGACAGCATCACTGACTCAGTTGGACATGAATTTGAACAAATTGCAAGAGACAGTGGAGGACAGAGGAGCCTGGTGTGCTGCAGTCCATGAGGCTGAAAAGAGTTGAACATGACAGCAACTGAACAAAGCAATATAAGAAGCATTTTAAATAAGGTTTTAAAAAATAGTCAAATCTTTTAAATAAGTTCTTTGTAATGTTAGAATTTCAGGGACATCCCTGGTGGTCCAGTGGTTAAGACTGTACCTTCCAATGCAGGGTGTGAGACTGATTTCTGTTCAGAGAGCTAAGATCCCACATGCCTCTTGGCCAAATAACCAAAACAGGAGCAATACTGTAACAAATTCAATAAAGACCCTAAGAAATGGTCTATAGAAAAAAAACTTTAAAACTGTTAGAATTTCAAAACTTAGAATGAATAATAATATATAAATGAATTTATAATACTTACATAGAATCAAAGCTTATAATTTAGTATGTAAAGTGTTGCTTAATTCACAAGATCATATTCATCATATGGCAAAAGGTGATGAGCTAAAAAGTGGAGCTAACTTACTTCATCTGTAGTTTAGCAGAAATTTGGAAACTTTTAAAATATAGGAATGATAAGTAATTTTAAATATTTCATAACTTACAAAGTGTCATTTGGAAATATGTTTATGTAGACAAACCATATATTTCATGGTGGTTTTCTTTTTCAGACCATATAACCAATGTGTTTGCAGCCAATTTCATGTGTTTATGTACATCTCTCCATGTGCCTGAGGAGGAAATAGAGTCTCTTTATCTGTTCTGTAGTATCATCCATTAGGCTGTCAGTATGAAAATTACCAGTTCTAAACCTACTTGAGACAAAGGAATTGTCCCTTAGTAGCTAGCAGAAAGCAAGAATGAAGTTCCTATCTTCCCTAATCTTACTATTCCTTTCTATTATATCTCATTCGCTGGTGGCTCAGATGGTAAAGAATCTGCCAGCAATGCAGGAAACCTGGGTTTGATCCCTGGGTTATGAAGATCCCCTGGAGAAAGGAATGGCAACCCACTTCAGTATTCTGGCCTGAAAAATCCCAAGAACAGAGGAGCCTGTTGGGGACAGTCTCTGGAATTGCAGAACTGGACACGACTGAGCGATCAACACTGCTGCTGCTATAAGATTTCTTTGCATCATTTATAAAGCTTCTCACTGACATTCTTTTGTTCCAACTGTAAACTTTCAAACTAAAATTTATTGCAAGCAGAATATTTTAAACTAAAATATTTGAATCTTTGAGTTCTTTTCTCATGGTTAAACTGCAAGAAAAACCGGAATCTCCACTTAACTGCTCATTCAATCTAACTTTAAACTCCCTTTAAAATGTCCACATTGTAATTTTCTCTTAGAGTGCAGAAAACTCTGACTTCCAGCAGACCACGATTTAATGCTCTGTTTCAAATCTCTGGCAAGTTAGTACACATTTCTGAGACTGTTTCCTTATTAGTTCAAAACAAATCTTACCTTGCAAAAATTTGATGGCTTATTCAAATGATAACAGTTATGATTTGATGGGAATTTTT
The DNA here is from genome assembly GCA_917880005.1 of Nanger dama. Lineage (NCBI taxonomy): Eukaryota > Metazoa > Chordata > Mammalia > Artiodactyla > Bovidae > Nanger > Nanger dama. Next base: position 37,239,688 of record CAKJTW010000002.1, read on the forward strand.
GAATGCATTATCTTATTTAATCCATGAAACAAACCTATGTGATAATTACTTTGATTTTCCCCCACTTCGTACAGGAATGATAATTTTAAAGCAATTTTGTTCTTCTTAATTGAGATATAATTTATGTAAAATAAAATCCACACATTTTAAATGTTCAGTCAAATGGAATTTGATAAATTTTTGCATTCAGTAACTAACTCTCCAATCAGGGTAAGCAATATATAAGAACCTTGATTTTAATTAATTTGCTTAAGATTACATAGTTAATTTTTGAGCTGGAATTTGAACCTAGGTAGTCCGGTTTTTCAGAGTTCTCATTCTTGACCTTCATGTCCATCCTCAGCTACTTTTCAATTTAATAGTGGAATATAGAGACAGGAGTGCTTAAAATTATGCATATCACAGCTTATATGTTATTTTATTTACACAATTTATATGTATTAAATATAGGCTGCATCAATGTATTTATGTGTATTAAATACATCACCAATTGGCTATAATTTGTCCATTTCAAAAACCAGATTTACTGAATTAAATAGTTTTATTTTTCTTATGTAAATACAACCCAAATAGCTTTTATCAGATTATCCAGTGATGGATGGGAGAGAGATCTCCTGCTATAATCTCTTTCAACTGTACTATTAATGTTTCAAGCCTGAGACTCTTGTGCTTGTTTTCTTCAACTCCAAGTCTACATAAGCTGATGATGGGCAATGATATGTACTTTTTGGAAACTCATGACTCATGTAGTTTTATAGAACATGACAATTGATCCTTCACAGGTGACAGAGAAAGGAATTTAGCAGATACAGAAACAAATGTTTTTCTGAATAATTTATAAAGCTTCTCATTGACATTCTTTTGTTCCACATAGGGTTTAAAAGATCATTTTACCAAGTTTCATCATTTATTTATTTAAAACTAAGGGTCTTTACTTTGAACAGTTTTATTTAGGGTGGGACTGTTTCTGGGAAGTATTTGTTAAATGTAAAGTATCCAACTACATGAGTAATAAGCATGACCTCATAACCCGATAAACTGAAGATAACAACATAATGGCACTTTGGATTTGAGTTATCTTATCCTTCTGAGGTGCTGAAAGCACTTTGTGGATAAATACTGAATTTTTAAACTTTAAGATTGACTGTAAACTAAAACAAACATATTATCTTGCTTTGCGAAATATTTTGTACTTGCTCCAAATCCTCTCTCTGTACAATGGATTTGAAAGTGGTCAGGCTAAAACAGAAGAGGCAAGGAAGAGACTGACCTTGGTACAAGCAATCACTACAGGTAGTCTGAATACCTCCACCCCCAAGCTTGCAGAAATATAGTGAAAAGCAAAGTTTAAGGGGGAGAGACTAGGCTCCCACACTACAAAATCTCTATACAATTTGACATCAGTTTATTTTTGAATACTTATGTGATTTATTCTTGAGTTCATTTACCAATATTTATTGACTATGACAAAGCCTTTGACTGTGTGGATCACAGTAAACTGTGGAAAATTCTGAAAGAGATGGGAATACCAGAACACCTAACCTGCCTCTTGAGAAATCTGTATGCAGGTCAGGAAGCAACAGTTAGAACTGGACATGGAACAACAAACTGGTTCCAGATAGGAAAGGGAGTCCGTCAAGGCTGTATATTGTCATCCTGCTTATTTAATGTATATGCAGAGTACATCATGAGAAATGCTGGGCTGGAGGAAGCACAAGCTAGAATCAAGATTGCCAGGAGAAATATCAATAACCTCAGATATGCAGATGACACCACCCTTATGGCAGAAAGTGAAGAGGGACTAAAAGGCTTCTTGATGAAAGAGGAGAGTGAATAAGTTGGCTTAAAGCTCAACATTCAGAAAACTAAGATCATGGCATCTAGTCTCATCACTTCGTGGGAAATAGATGGGGAAACAGTGGAAACAGTGTCAGACATTATTTTGGGGGGCTCCAAAATCACTGCAGATGGTGACTGCAGCCGTGAAATTAAAAGACACTTACTACTTGGAAGAAAAGTTATGACCAACCTAGGTAGTATATTAAAAAGCAGAGACATTACTTTGCCGACTAAGTTCTGTCTAGTCAAGGCTAGCTATGGTTTTTCCTGTGGCCATGTATGGATGTGAGAGCTGGACTGTGAAGAAAACTGAGCACCAAAGAATTGATGCTTTTGAACTGTGGTGTTGGAGAAGACTCTTGAGAGTCCCTTGAACTGCAAGGAGATCCAACCAGTCCATCCTAACGGAGATCAGTCCTGGGGGTGTTCATTGGAAGGACTGATGCTGAAGTTGAAACCCCAATAATTTCGTTACCTCATGCGAAGAACTGACTTATTGGAAAAGACTCATGTTGGGAGGGATTGAGAGCAGGAGGAGAAGGGGATGACAGAGGATGAGATAGCTAGATGGCATCACCGACTCTATGGACATGAGTTTGAGTAAGCTCCGGAGTTGGTGATGGACAGGGAGGCCTGGTGTGCTACGATTCATGGGTCACAAAGGGTCGGACACGACTGAGTGACTGAACATAACTGAACGGAATGTTTATTATTCTTTGAGCAAAATGTGATTAATGGACATATATATATATACACATATATATATATTACCAAATAGTACCTGACTTCTAAATTTTATATTTTGGTAGTAGAGATATATAAGTCAGTATAATGTTAGACGGAATTTAGTAAGCACCAAAGGACAAGTTAAAACTATATAACAGGAAGATGAGGTTTTCCTGGTGGCTGGTAAAAATAATCTGCCTGCAATGCAGGAGACCTGGGTTAGATCCCTGTGTCAGGAACATTACCTGGAGAAGGGAATGGCTACCCACTCTAGTATTCTTGCCTGGAAAATTCCATAGACAGAGGCTGCTGCATGGCGTCTCAAAGACTGAGTGACTCACACACACACACACACACACACCAGGAAGCTGCAGAGGCAAGCAAACTCATGAGGTCTTACTGGAGCATAAATGAAATTTTCATAAAAGAAGTAGCATTTAAATAGTGACTTGTATAACAGGTAGGATTTTGAAAGCAAATGTTTAGAGAGAAAATGACTAAATATAACTTGGAAAATGACAAGGTGTAGTGGTGATTTTGGGGATACATTAATGGAGCATTAAAGATTTTGGTTTGCATGAACCATAAGCAATAAGAATCATAAAACAAGAAATATCTTGGGATAAAAATTTGACATTCAATTACAGCAAAAAGCCAAGGAAAAATTCTAGTTGAAAACTAGTATCATGAGAACTGTGCTTAACAGTGGTGAAGGGAGGAGAATCAGGCAGAGGAATAAGTGAAAATGAAATTCAGCTACAACAAATACTTTGCCAACTTGGCAGGGAGCTCTGAGGCAGGTATTGCCCTCAGAGTTGTCCTAGGTTGTGCTGAAATGGCCAGGCATTTACAACTGGCTCAATCTCCGAATGTGTGCAGCACTGGAAGAAGCAGGGAAATGTGGAGGTAAAGGTCCCCTGCAACTGAGGCAGACCCGGAGGGAGCTGTTGGGGAAAGTCATTCTTCTGGTAATGCTTCCTGAAGCAGGGCGACAGGCCTTTTCTCACGAATGTGGGAAATACATCTACTGGTCTATCAGTAAATGGACTAAATAGTTCAAAAAAAAAAATTAGATTGTCAGATGAATGAAGGGCCAAAAGATTATTACAGGCAGCTTACAAGAGACCTCTTAAATATAAGTACACAAAGTTTAAAAAGAAATACAGTCACTAGGGAGAATAATATGGAGAGTCCTTAAAACACTAGGAATAAAGTGGCCATATGACCTAGTAATCCCACTATTGGACATATACCCTGAGAAAACCATAATTCTAAAAGACACATGTACCTCAGTGTTCATTGCAGCACTATTTACAATAGCCAGGACAAGGAAGCAACCTTGATGTCCACTGACAGATAAATGGATAAAGAAGAAGTGATGCATATATACAATGGAATATTATCTGGCCACAAAAAGAGAATAATCTGAGTCATTTGTAGTGATGTGGATGATCTACAGCTTGTCAAACAGAGTGAAGTTAGTCAGAAAGAGAAAAACAAATATAGTATATTAATGCATATATACAGAATCTAGAAAAATGAGCTGATGGGCATATTAGCGGGAAAGTAATGGAGATGCAAAGGAGAAAAGGAAAGATAAACCCATTTGAATGCACAGTTCCAAGGAATAGCAAGGAGAGATAAGAAAGCCTTCCTCAGCTAACAATGCAAAGAAATAGAGGAAAACAACAGAATAGGAAAGACTAGAGATCTCTTCAAGAAAATTAAAGATATCAAGGGAACATTACATGTTCCCTTGGGCTCAATAAAGGACAGAAATGGTAGGGACCTAACAGAAGCAGAAGATATTAAGAAGAGGTGGCCAGAATACACAGAAGAACTGTACAAACTAGATCTTCATGACCCAGATAATCACAATGGTGTGATCACTCACCTAGAGCCAGACATCCTGGAATGTGAAGTCAAGTGAGACTTAGAAAGCATCACTACGAACAAGCTAGTGGAGGTGATGGAATTCCAGTTGAGCTGTTTCAAATCCTGAAAGATGATGCTGTGATAGTGCTGCACTCAATAGGCCAGCAAATTTGGAAAACTCAGCAGTGGCCAAAGGACTGGAAAATATCAGTTTTCATTCCATTCCCAAAGAAAGGCAATGCCAGAGAATGCTCAGACTACCGCACAATTGCACTCATCTCACATGCTAGTAAAGTAATGCTTAAAATTCTCCAAACCAGTGCTCGCTTCAGCAGCACATATACTAAAATTGGAATGATTCAGAGAAGATTAGCATGGCCCCTGCGCAAGGATAACATGCAAATTTGTGAAGTGTTTCATATTTTTAAAACCTCAAATAGCCAAAGCAATCTTGAGAAAGAAGAATGGAACTGGAGGAGTCAACCTGCCTGACTTCAGGCTCTACTACAAAGCCACAGTCATCAAGACAATATGGTACTGGCACAAAGACAGAAATATAGATCAATGGAACAAAACAGAAAGCCCAGAGATAAATCCATGCACCTACGGACACCTTATCTTTGACACAGGAGGCAAGAATATACAATGGAGAAAAGACAATCTCTTTAATAAGTGGTGCTGGGAAAACTGGTCAACCACTTGTAAAAGAATGAAGCTAGAACACTTTCTAACACCATACACAAAAATAAACTCAGAATGGATTAAAGATCTAAACGTAAGACCAGAAACCATAAAACTCCTAGAGGAGAACATAAGCAAAACACTCTCCGACATACATCACAGCAGGATCCTCTATGACCCACCTCCTAGAATATTGGAAATAAAAGCAAAAATAAACAAATGGGACCTAATTAAAATTAAAAGCTTCTGCACAGCAGAGGAAACTATAAGCAATGTGAAAAGACAGCCTTTAGAATGGGAGAAAATAGCAAATGAAGCAACTGACAAAGAATTAATCTCAAAAATACACAAGCAACTCCTGCAGCTCAATTCCAGAAAAGTAAATGACCCAATCAAAAAATGGGCCAAAGAACTAAATAGGCATTTCTCCAAAGAAAACATACACATGGCTAACAAACACATGAAAAGATGCTCAACATAGCTCATTATCAGAGAAATGCAAATCAAGACCACAATGAGGTACCATTTCACACCAGTCAGAATGGCTGCGATCCAAAAGTCTACAAGCAATAAATGCTGGAGAGGGTGTGGAGAAAAGGGAACCCTCTTACACTGTTGGTGGGAATGCAAACTAGTACAGCCACTATGGAGAACAGTGTGGAGATTCCTTAAAAACTGGAAATAGAACTGCCATATGACCCAGCAATCCCACTACTGGGCATATACACCAAGGAAACCAGAATTGAAAGAGACACATGTACCCCAATGTTCATTTTATAACAGCCAGGGCATGGAAGCAACCAAATGTCCATCAGCAAATGAATGGCTAAGAAAGCTGTGGTATATACACACAATGGAGTATTACTCAGTCATTAAAAAAAAAAAAATTTGAATCAGTTCTAGTGAGCTGCATGAAACTGGAGCCTATTATACAGAGTGAAGTAAGCTAGAGAGAAAAACACCAATACAGTATACTGATGCATATATATGGAATTTAGAAAGATGATGATGATAAGCCTGTATGTGAGACAGCAAAGAGACACAGACGTGGGACTCTGTGGAAGAGGGTGAGAGTGGAATGATTTGGGAGAATGGCATTGAAACATGTATAATATCGTATGTGAAATGAATTGCCAGTCCAAGTTTGATGCATGATATAGGATGCTTGGGGCTGGTGCACTGGGATGACCCAGAGGGATGGAATGGGGAGACAGGTGGGAAGGGGGGTTCAGGATGGGGAACACGTGTACACACATAGAGGATACATGTTGATTTATGGCAAAACCAATAGAATATTGTAAAGTAATTAGCCTCCAATTAAAATAAATAAATTTATATTTAAAAAAATAAATAACTTTTAAAAATAATAAATAAATAAAACAAAATTCTCCAAACCAGGATTCAGCAATACGTGAACTGTGAACTTCCATATGTTCAGGCTGGTTTTAGAAAAGGCAGAGGAACCAGAGATCAAACTGCCAACATCCGCTGGATCATGGAAAAAGCAAGAGAGTTCCAGACGAACATCTACTTCTGCTTTATTGACTATGCCAAAGCCTTTGACTGTGTGGATCACAATAAACTGTGGAAAATTCTGAAAAAGATGGGACTACCAGACCATCTGACCTGCCTCTTGAGAAACCTATATGCAGGTCAGGAAGCAACAGTTAGAACTGGACGTGGAACAACAGACTGGTTCCAAATAGGAAAAGTAGTCCATCAAGGCTGTATATGGTCACCCTGCTTATTTAACTTATATGCAGAGTATATCATGAAAAACGCTGGCCTGGAGGAAACACAAGCTGGAATCAAGATTGCTGGAGAAATACCAATAACCTCAGATAGTCAAATGACACCAGCTTTATGGCAGAAAGTGAAGAAGAACTAAAGAACCTCTTGATGAAGGTGAAAGAGGAGAGTGAAAAAGTTGGCTTCAATCTCAACATTCTGAAAACTAATATCATGGCATCCAGTCCCATCACTTCATGGCAAATAGATGGGGAAACAGAGGAAATAGTAGCTGACTTTTTTTTCTGGGATCCAAAATCACTGCAGATGGTGACTGCAGCCATTAAATTAAAAGGTGCTTACTCCTTGGAAGGAAAGTTATGACCAACCTAGACAGCATTTTAAAAAGCAGAGACAATACTTTGCCAACAAAGGTCTGTCTAGTCAAGGCTATGTTTTTTCCAGTAGTCATGTATGGATATGAGAGTTGACTATAAAGAAAACTGAGCATTGAAGAATTGATGCTGTTGAACTGTGGTATTGGAGAAGACTCTTGAGAGTCCCTTGGACTACAAGGAGATCCAACCAGTCCATCCTAAAGATCAGTCCTGGGTGTTCATTGGAGGGACTGATGTTGAAGCTGAAACTCCAATACTTTGGCTACCTCATGCGAAGAACTGACTTATTGGAAAAGACTCATGCTCGGAGGGATTGGAGGCAGGAGGAGAAGGGGATGACAGAGGATGAGATGGTTGGATGGCATCACTGACTTGATGGACATGGATCTGGGTCGACTCTCAGAGCTGATGATGGCCAGGGAGGCTTGGCATGCTGTGGTTCATGGGGTTGCAAAAAGTCGGACACTACTAAGCGACCGAACTGAACTGAACTGAATGGAGATGCAGAGATGGAGATGTAGAGAGCTGACTTCTGGGCACAGTGAGGGAAAGAGAAGGTGGGACAGACTGAGAAAGTAGCATTGATGTATACACAATATTATGTGTAAAACTGATAGCTAGTGGGAAGCTGCTGTATAACACAGGGAGGCCAGCTTGGTGCTCTGTGATGACCTAGAGAGGTGAGTTGCGAAGGAGGAGGGGAGGGAAGCTCAAGAAGGAGGCTATATATTATTTCATAAATATATATATACACACACACATATATATTTATACATATATAAAGTTATGACTAGTTCATATTGTTTTATGGCGGAAACCAACACAACATTGTAAAGCAATTTTCCTCCAATTAAAAAAAAGAAAGAAAGAAAATGAAAGGAAAAAGAACTATAGCATACAAAAACTACCCAAAGTAAAGCTGATGTGACTAATCTTACCAAAGAAAATATAGAAGTTAAAGCTCAGAGCATTATTGAAGATTAGGAGGAACATTACATAACGATCTCTTCCAGCAGAAAGATATCTCAATCATAAATCTGAATGCATCCAATAACAGTTGAAAACGAAAGGAAGAGATAAATTTGCTATCTTAATAGGACTGTAATATACCGTTCTCAACTGGAAAATGCAGAAGGAGTAATTAACATACATAGAACACAACCTCCAACAAGAACATAATCTCATTTTTTTCAGGTACACGTGGTACATTTATTCAAACAAAATCAAGTGGAAATGCTAACAATCTAAAGTGTATTAACAGAAAAGAAGAATGCCTTTGATGGGCCCATGGGTAGATGCAACAAGCCAAGGAAAGCACAAGTGAACATGAAGAGAGGTCAAAAATATTACCCAAACTGAAACACAAAGAGAAAAAAGAGTGAAAGAAATAGAGCAGAGCATTCAAATGCTGTAGGACATTATCAATCTATATTAATATACATCGAATGGGTATTCCAGAAGCAGAAGAAAGTATTGAACTAACATTGTGTTCCTTGATAAACTGTTCTTTGTCATAAAATGGTCATTTTTGAGTTCAGTTCAGTTTAGTTCAGTTCAGTCGCTCATTCGGGTCCGACTCTTTGCAACACCGTGAATCGCAGCACGCCAGGCCTCCCTGTCCATCACCAACTCCCGGAGTCCACCCAGACCCACGTCCATCGAGTCGGTGATGCCATCCAGCCATCTCATCCTCTGTCGTCCCCTTCTCCTCCTGCCCCCAGTCCCTCCCAGCATCAGAGTCTTTTCCAATGAGTCAACTCTTCGCATGAGGTGGCCAAAGTACTGGAGTTTCAGCTTTAGCATCATTCCTTCCAAAGAAATCCCAGGGCTGATCTTCTTCAGAATGGACTGGTTGGATCTCCTTACAGTCCAAGGGACTCTTTGAGTTACTAATCAGAGTTTTAAACTAATATTATATTTAGAGATTGGCCAATAGTTTTCTCTCTTCTTTCTCGTTTTCTCTGTCTATATCTTTTTCACGGTCTCTGTCTCTCTCTTGCTCTTTTATTGGTACTATGTCAGGGCTTCCCTGGTGGCTCAGATGGTAAAGAATCTGCCTGCAATGCAGGAGACCTGAGTTTGATCCCTGGGTTGGGAAGATCCCTTGGAAGCAGGCATGGCAACCCACTTTAGTATTCTTGCCTGGAGAATTCCCATGGACAGAGAAGCCTGGTGGGCTACAGTCCATAGGGTCACAAAAAGTTGGACATGACAGAATGACTAAGCATAGAGCATACATATCAGGTTTTGGTATTGAGGTGTCTGGTTTGATAAAATAAATTAAGAATATTTATATCCTTTTTACTATAGTCAGGTAAAGATCCAATATATCCTGAGATTTCCTGTTCTTAAGATTAGAGAAAAATCAGCTATGAAATTTTGTATTTTATTTTTGTCCATGTATATTTTTGGTTAATTCTGCCTGTCTTAATTTTTATACTGTATTCTTTCCTTAAATTTAAAGGCATTCCAGTTTTAGCTGTATCTTAGATTTTGGCATAAGGCTTTTTTTTTTTTTTTTTCTGTATACAGTTCTCTAATTTTTGGTTTTAGCAGAGCTTCTTTAGAAAGATAATTCCTAATTTTCAGATAGTTCCATATATAAAGACTTTCTATTACCTTTTTTTTCTGTGTCTACTTTTTCTTTTAGGTTTTATTTTATTTATTTTTTATTTTTTACTTTACAATACTGTATTGGTTTTGCCATACATCGTCATGAATTCACCACAGGTGCACATGAGTTCCAAACCCTGAACCCCCCTCCCACCGCCCTCCCCACATCATCTCTCTGGGTCATCCCAGTGCACCAGCCCCAAGGGAAAGAGACACGTGTACCCCGATGTTCATTGCAGCACTGTTTATAATAGCCAGGACATGGAAGCAACCTAGGTGTCCTATTACCTTTTTATATTTTATTTGATTTATGATAAAAAATGTAGCCTGTAAAAGCTCTACTATTTTTTATTTCATCTAGGCTTGTTTGTGGAGAAATAATGGAGTAGATTGGTTTTTTAAAAATATTTCTCTCTTTTATGTATTCTACTAAGTATGTCTATTCTAAAAGAGTTATATAAATCTGACACTGCAAGTCAAGTTTTTAATCAAGTTCTATATGTATTTATGTTATTTTTGTTTTGCATATTTATCTTTTTATTTGATATATACGAGTTATGACTTTAGTGTATGATGTCATTACCCTATTTTGTATTTTTCTTAAATTATACCTTCTCTGTTAATAATATTATCATTCTGCTTTTCACTTTTTGCCTATTCCACTGTGTGCATCTATTTATTATTACCTAGTTTTTAGTACATTTTACCTAAAAGATATTTTCTGATTTTTTAAACCTAATCTCAAAAATCATTTAAGAAGGGAATTAATCTTCATCACTTTTAATTTTGTAAATAATGTTAATGCATTTTTAATAATATTAATACATTAATACATTTTAATTTCTGCTCTCTTTATATTCCTGTATATGTATGTGACTTTGCTACCTAAAAAATTCCCACTTGCTAACTTAGAAGTGGATTCTGCTATCTCCTCTACTAGTAGTTAGAATTTATCCTTTGTTACAATGAGGTAATGGCGTTACTGACAGATGCCAACAGAAGAGGAGGCAAAATGTTTTCAATGACAAAAGCTATGGGATGTGAATGATATCACTCACTCACAGGAGTGCGGATTCTATCAGGCCAGAAGAAGCTCTTTGTAATTCTCACAAGGGCTTTCTTCCTTGATCTCCTTTGCATCTGGCTGTTTTGAAGACTGGCCTGCTCATCAGAAGCAAGTGGCTGATATAAACAATTCCAACACATTCCAGAATCCTTACTGAGATACTGGGCAAAACAAAGATCAATTTCCTAAAGCCCAGAGTACTCCTCGGTGAACTCAGGCTTCAGTTTGTCTGAAGACTGCTCTTATTTCCCATTCCAGGACCCCAGCTGCCATCTGTGTCAACTCAGCAGGACTGCTTTTTCCTTCTCTTTCTTTCTTTTCATGTTTCTTTTTGTATTTCTTTGGTTTATTGTTTCCTTAATATTTTTCACTTCCCAACCAGAGTTATAGGGAAGAGGATGTATCAGTTAAACATATCAAAATATTTGATCCTTGTTATTAATAGAATGGCTTGTTCTCTGAATCTTCTCAAATTTTAGCGGACATTGGACATTGACTCCCATCAGTAGGTACAACTTTTGTTTAGCATGCTTTATATTTTTTGTCTTTGTCAAGCACCCTCATAGACATGTAACCTGTCCCAAGCTCAACCTATTCCAATTAGCTCCCTTTCCCAGAAGGTCATAAGTCATGCTGTTACTTCCAATTCAAATAAGTGTCTTTTTACTTTGCTCTAATATAATAGCTTATTAATACATTCCCCCTCTTTTCACTAGATTTAGTATGCTATCCTAAATCAGACATATCAAGCAATGTGTTCAAATTAATATTTTTCCTCATTTTGAACAACTCATTTCCTTTTCAGTGACCTTGGAGTTGAATGTAGGTATGCTGTCTTTATTAAGTGTGCTAATTTTGTATGAAAAGTAAAAAGGGGAATCCCAGCCCTCTCCAAGGGCACTCCAAACAGCAAGCAAGCACAGAATGCATCATGGCTAAGAGAGCATCCAGTTCAACAGGCAAGGGATAGGAAATGGACATTAGAGACAAATAAAAATCTTCAGATTTTGCCTAAAAGTCTCTCCGTCTGGCTATTCATGTTCACAATTATTAAAGTCGTTTTTAAACTTTTATCTCAAGCAGTTTTAGTACTGTGCTCTAGTTTCTTAAAGACTTTTGGACAATTGTAGATATAACTCTTAAGGATACTGTAGTTATCAGTTTGTCTCAGTCAAGTCAAAATCAATTAAGAAGGAATGCTAGAAACTACAATCCAATTGACATCAAGAAATGTCAGCAATGTTTACAACTTTTCCCAGAGTTCAATGTAGGGCAATTTCTTTAGGTCACAATATTTTTATGTCCTTGTGTTCCACCACAGGCAGCTCATAAAAGATGCTAGCATATTTAGATTATGTACAGCTGTGGACCATACCACCCACAGAGTGCAAGGCTCCGACCAGGTGTGAGAAATTCCTTTTTGTTGTTCCCAGATGATTCGTAAAGGGCTGGGCCCTGAACGCCCACCACCCTTCCTGACCAGCCTGTTCTGCAGATTCTGGCTACATGCCTGCAGTGGAGGTCAGTTTCCCAGAAATACCCTTCCTTTTTGATGCTTGTAATCAAATACATATTTCTCCACTCTTCTATAGAAATAAGACACTGACCCACTGCCCACCACATGAAGTCATTTTTGTTCCCAGCTTAGTGTCTCCTCGCCAAGATAAGAGCTTTAGCACATCGTTACTTGCCCACACTTGTTTGTTGACAGAGCAAAACTGTAAGAATATTTTAATTCTGCCATCTCACCAGCCCTACATCACTAATTCCAAGACTTTACTAAAACAGCAAATGTTTTTAATTACAACTTACTATTAGGTTTTACTTTGTAGGTACTGCAGACCTATTTTCTATCCGTATAGAACTATACATTATCTTTTTTTAACCTACAGGTAAAAAGTACTTTTAAAATAATTATTGATAGCTGATTTATATCTTGTCTGACCTCTCTGATTACATGTCCAGACCTGTGTGATTTTGGATACTCAAAGATAATGGCCCTGACAGTGATCTGCTCTTTTCTGAAACTGTGGAGAAACCTAGAGTATGCCTAAGAGAAAGATTCCATTTGTTACTCATCAGTTCAGTTCAGTTCAGTAGCTCAGTCGTGTCCGACTCTTTGTGACCCCATGAATTGCAGCATGCCAGGCCTCCCTGTCCTACTCATACTCAAGTGAAAATGACTTCTCTGATGATGTCTAGTCAAGACCTCAAGATATGATAACTATAAAGAAAATGAAAAATGCAAATAAGGGGCCTGAGAAATTCAGTGTTTTTTATGAGCAGACATAAGATAAAAAATTTTTAATTAAAGAAATATCCCCTTAAGTTTAAGTTGTAGAATGTAAAAGTTCTCTGTGACATACATCTGCTGTTTTATCAGCATGGATGTCTCACAGAGTGAGATATTAGGATAAAATCCTAAGCAAATATTTGCACTATTCCAAGAACACTTCTAAGTCAGTTGTTGGAGGAAAATGGATGATGTCAAGGAAGGAAAGAAATGCAGACTTTTGTAACCAGTCTCTGTCATAATAGGTAGAGATCTGAGAATGAAAGAACGAAACAAAAACTGCTCAGGTAAAAATTATAGCAAAGGTGGGCTACAGGCTTTATGGGTGGCCCATTAAGAGAAGAAAACAGGGGAAACAGATAAGTAGAGGAAAAAAAAGCAATTAGGAGAAGGAAGCTAAAGTTTAGAGAATAAATATGCAATGAGTAAATTGGTGAATGCACTGCATAAAAAGAGAAATTAAAATTGATGTCAAGAAGAAACTTGGCAGAACACAATAGTACACCTAAAACAGAGCTGAGCGTGAAGGACAGCATGAGAAAACAGATCCTATGGGACTTCGAAATCTCACAGAAGTCAAAACTATACAGTATCTCTCCTATTTTTTTAAGTCTTCTGAAAACAATGACCAGGAGTTTATTACTTTGAATTTTTTGCCATTTGATGACCATACTGATGAAAGAAAGAATGTAATATCACGGTAACGTGTATAATTACTGGAAGCTAGATTGTAAAGAATGACCGTCACCAAATAATTGAGATAATATAGTCATGTTGGACTCAACAGAATTTTAGGGAGTTGTTTTAGTGGGGTTGAGATGGTATTTCAAACAACTCCAAGATGAATTCATAGATTCAATGGTGTTTCTGTAATTTGGAAGAACAGATTTTTATGTAGAGGGTTTCATTTCTTAGATCGATGGAGTAAGACCCTACTAGGAAGAAAAATCAGCAGAAAATAATTTAAAACTTGGAAGTAACACATAAAACATTTACCTGAAGGTCCTGGACAGTGAGGAGAAGACAGGCCAATAGAGAGTCTATGCTCTCTTGAAGGAGCAAACAGAGGACATTCTCTTTAAATAAATTCCCTTCTCAGCAGCTCTTATCTTGGGCTAAGTGCACTCCAGGGAATAAACACAGAAAGAGTAGGGGCTCATGTGGAAAGATCGAGGTATTCTGACCAGTGAAATCAGAAATATGTATCCCCAAAATGTGATCCACTGAGCCAAAATATGAATCCTTAAATTCTATCTGCCACCACTTTTGACTGACACCTGAACAATGCATGCATGAAGCAGAGTCAAGCAACCCCGGTAAGGGCAAAAGACGTGAACTGAGATGAAAGAAGTCATTCAAGAGACTCAGCAAGTTGTAGTTTAAACTCAATGAAGACAAGTGCTTGCTAAAAGCAAATGCTTATCACAGCAAAAGAACAGAATCTACGATCCTCACAACTTAAAATTCATCAAGCCTAGGATACAATGGAAGATTACATAACATATGAAGAACCAAGAAAAAGAAACATTCTCAAGAGAAAAAAAAATTCATCCAGTCTGAACCTAAGATGAACTACATATTGAAACTATCAGACAAGGATTTTAAAGTAATTATAACTCCTCAATAAAGTAAAACAAAACCCCAAACAGAAACACACACACACACACACACACACACACACACACACAAACCAGAAAGACATGTTTTCAGTGGATAAAAGTCTCAATGGAAAAATAAAAATTCAGCTGAAAAAAAAAAAGAACCCAATGGAAATTCTAGAACTTAAAAATAAACTTTATGAAATAAAGATGACTTAAACAAGTGGAGGAATATTTTCATGAATTGCAAGACCATGTTCATGAATTGGAAGATTCAATTTGGTAACCTGGCCATCTTTCCTAAACCAATCTATAGGTTTGATGCAATTCTACTCAAAATCTGAGTAACTTTTTTTTTTAATTGATAAGCCAACTAAAAAATTCGAGTGGAAAGGCAAAGAATCCAGAATTCTTTAGATTGGTGGGGTTACACGTGTCATCTACTGATGGGAATATATAATTCCTAGCAAGGACAGAATGGTACCATCTCATTTACGCAGCAACTCAACTATCCAGAAAGAGTCAGTTCTGTTCAGTTCAGTCGCTCAGTCATGTCTGAGACTCTTTGCGACCTCATGAATCGCAGCATGCCAGGCCTCTCTGTCCATCACCAACTGCGAGAGTTCACTCAGATTCACGTCCATCGACTCAGTGATGCCATCCAGCCATCTCATCCTCTGTCGTCCCCTTCTCCTCCTGCCCCCAATCCCTCCCAGCATCAGAGTCTTTTCCAATGAGTCAACTCTTCGCATGAGGTGGCCAAAGTACTGGAGTTTCAGCTTTAGCATCATTCCTTCCAAAGAAATCCCAGGGTTGATTTCCTTCAGAATGGACTGGTTGGATCTCCTTGCAGTCCAAGGGACTCTCAAGAGTCTTCTCCAACACCACAGTTCAAAAGCATTAATTCTTTGGCGCTCAGCCTTCTTCACAGTCCGACTCTCACATCCATACATGGCCACAGGAAAAAACATAGCCTTGACTAGACGGACCTTAGTTGGCAAAGTAACGTCTCTGCTTTTGAATATGCTATCTAGGTTGGTCATAACTTTTCTTCCAAGGAGTAAGTGTCTTTTAATTTCATGGCTGCAGTCACCATCTGCAGTGATTTTGGAGCCCCCAAAATAAAGTCTGACACTGTTTCCAATGTTTCCCCATCTATTTCCCATGAAGTAATGGGAACAGATCCCATGATCTTCGTTTTCTGAATGTTGAGCTTTAAGCCAAGTTTTTCGCTCTCCTTTTTCACTTTCCTCAAGAGGCTTTTTAGTTCCTCTTCACTTTCTGCCATCAGGGTGGTGTCATCTGCATCTCTGAGGTTATTGATATTTCTGCTGGCAATCTTGATTCCAGCTTGTGCTTCATCTAGTCCAGCGTTTCTCATGATGTACTCTGCATAGAAGTTAAATAAGCAGGGTGACAATATACAGCCTTGATGTATTCCTTTTCCTATTTGAAACCAGTCTGTTGTTCCATGTCCAGGTCTAACTGTTGCTTCCTGACCTGCATATAAGTTTCTCAAGAGGCAAGTCAGGTGGTCTGGTATTCCCATCTCTCTCAGAATTTTCCACAGTTGATTGTGATCCACACAGTCAAAGTCTTTGGCAGAGTCATTAAAGCAGAAACAGATGTTTTTCTGGAACTTGCTTGCTTTTTCCATGATCCAGTGGATGTTGGCAATTTGATCTCTGGTTCCTCTGCCTTTTCTAAAACTAGCTTGAACATCAGGAAGTTCATGGTTCACGTATTACAGAAGCCTGGCTTGGAGAATTTTGAGCATTACTTTGCTAGCATGTGAGATGAGTGCAATTGTGCGGTAGTTTGAGCATTCTTTGGCATTACCTTTCTTTGGACTGTGGCTCAGATCATGAACTCCTTATTGCCAAATTCAGACTTAAATTGAAGAAAGTAGGGAAAACCGCTAGACCATTCAGGTATGACCTAAATCAAATCCCTTATGATTATACAGTGGAAGTGAGAAATAGATTTAAGGGCCTAGATCTGATGAACTATGGAATGAGGTTCATGACATTGTACAGGAGACATGGATCAAGACCATCCCCACGGAAAAGAAATGCATAAAAGCAAAATGGCTGTCTGGGGAGGCCTTACAAATAGCTGTGAAAAGAAGAGAGGCAAAAAACAAAGGAGAAAAGGAAAAATATAAGCATCTAAATGCAGAGTTCCAAAGAATAGCAAGAAGAGATAAGAAAGGCTTCTTCAGCGATCAATGCAAAGAAATAGAGGAAAAGAATAGAATGGAAAAGACTAGAGATCTCCCAAAAGAGTACTGACATACAACAAAATATCTTCATGGAGGAATAAAATGTCTATGCAAGTCTCCTGCTGCAAATCCAAAATTTGTTACTGAAAATAAAATACACAGTTTAAAGTGAGTATGCCTGTGCATGTATATTTGATGGAACATCAGGTCCACGACAGGGACCTCAGAAAAAAGGGTTTCAGTGTCTACTATGGCTGGAAAATAATTCACATGTCATTCCCTTTCTGAAGATTCACTGTGCCTAGTTAACTGAGCCATGGCTCTGAGAGTAACTGCAAGTCAAAACCTATTCAACATTATCTTTAACTATATACAACTTGAGAAAACTGTTTGGATAATATAGAAAATTAAGATTATTAATCTAATTGTCTTGATCAACTGCCACCTACTGGTGGCATTCAGTTCTTCTTAGAAGGGAGAAAACAGCAAAACAGGGAAAGTGAGACTGTTGCTGAAAGCGGACATTTTAAAAGAATAGCCATCATCAAGCCATCTTCTAATGGAAGAAAAAGAAACTGAATTGTTCACAGTCCAGTAGATACCAACATTGACATCATATTATTTAGAAAGAATTACTAATAACATATCATTATGATGACAGTAGAGAAAAATTGATATCATTCTCATTCTACATATTGAATAAATTTCCAAGTTCTATTCATTCTAACATTAAAATGTCTTTAGTATTTATTCTTTCATCTCTGTGTCTAGCATATCTCCCCTGGTTCTTGCCCTCATTTTCATTACATTACTGAAAGAGCAAAAAGGGTTAAAAGTACAGATACTAGAATACCTGCAGGCAGCATTTGAAAGAATATGGAGAGATCAAACTTCAAGGTAATTTAATGATATCTTTCTAAGATTTCTTGGGATTTAGGCTCCTTTATACCATTTAGCAGAAAAACAATTAATTTCACTCATTCATTTAAATTGGTTCTCATTTTAATTTCTTAATCTACATGAAGATTCTCAGGATCAGGAAGTAATTAATCATCTGGAAGAAGGTCAGATGGATTGAATCATCTCTGCCCTGAATGGCCAACCTAAATAATTAAAGTAGATTTTGTCATGGAAATGAGTAATTTTGCACTGAAGAAAAGGAAACATTAAATTTTGATGTATATTGCATGTTCAAGGTTATCAACCTTAATTCCCATGGCCAGGATCCAGAAGAATGTTAGTAGGCTATCAAATGACCATTGAATTTAATTGGTTACTCCATTAAGAAACATTATTGACTTCTGGGTGTCATAATAGCATGACATTCAATTATATTTTTTTCTCAGCTGATATTTTTTCAAACTGCATTTCTGATAATTTCTGTCAGACTTCATAGGGTGGCTCACCTTGTCCTTAAAATGATTTTTACTTTTTCTAACACATTTTCCAATGTCATTATATTTTTCTTGAGTAAATCAGCTATTTCATTGTTTCTCAAGCAATAGGCCAAGGACTGCCTACATCAGAAACATCTGGAGTCTTGTTAAAATTTTACTTCTAGGAGTATACAGGCCAAAGGCTGTTGGAGAATGTGTGTTTACAATAAGCACATTAGATGGTATTTACATCCACTAAAATTTGGGAAATACTGAACTACTTGATGATGGTGAAAGGGCAGCTAGACCCAGATGACTGACCTTCACTTGTCTAGACAAGCAAAATAGTGGCTGTTCATCCATGACAGACTTTCTAATTTTTTAGATCAAAATAACAGAGTTAGATCATCCCCGTGCACCAGCCCCAAGCATCCTGTATCCTGTATCGAACATAGACTGGTGCTTGGTTTCTTACATGATAGTATACATGTTTCGATGCCATTCTCCCAAATCATCCCACCCTCTCCCTCTCCCTCAGAGGCCAAAAGTCAGTTCTATACCTCTGTGTCTCTTTTGTTGGGTCACATACAGGGTCATCATTACTATCTTTCTAAATTCCATATATATGTGTCAGTATACTGTATTGGTGTTTTTCTTTCTGGCTTACTTCACTCTGTATAATTGGCTCCAATTTCATCCATCTCATTAGAACTGATTCAAATTTATTCTTTTTAAGGGCTGAGTAATACTCCATTGTGTATATGTACCACAGCTTTCTTATCCATTCATCTGCTGATGGACATCTAGGTTGCTTCCATGTCCTGGCTATTATAAACAGTGCTGCAATGAACACTGGGGTACATGTGTCTCTTTCAATTCTGGTTTCCTCGGTGTGTATGCCCAGCAGTGAGATTGCTGGGTCATATGGCAGTTCTATTTGCAATTTTTAAAGGAATCTCCACACTGTTTTCCATAGTGGCTGTACTAGTTTGCATTCCCACCAACAGTGTAAGAGGGGTTCCCTTTTCTCCACATCCTCTCCAGCATTTGTTGCTTGTAGACTTTTGGATCGCAGCCATTCTGACTGGTGTGAAATGGTACCTCATTGTGGTCTTGATTTGCATTTCTCTGATAATGAGTGATGTTGAACATCTTTTCATGTGTTTGTTAGCCATCCGTATGTCTTCTTTGGAGAAATGCCTATTTAGTTCTTTGGCCCATTTTTTTGATTGGATCATTTATTTTTCTGAAGTTGAGCTGCATAAGTTGCTTATATATTTTTGAGATTAGTTGTTTGTCAGTTGCTTCATTTGCTATTGTTTTCTTCCATTCAGAAGGCTGTCTTTTCACCTTACTTATAGTTTCCTTTGTTGTGCAGAAGCTTTTAATTTCAATTAGATCCCATTTAGGGTAGGAGGTGGGAGGGGGGTTTCAGGATTGGGATCTCGTGTACACCTGTGGCTGATTCATGTCAAAGTACGGCAAAACCAATACAGTATTGTAAAGTAGAATAAAGTAAAAATAAAATAAAAGGGGACTTTCCAGGAGGAAGAAAGAGCCCTCGGAGATCTAGAAGAATAGGGCAGTGAACATCAGGATGTAATAAAAGGAATGGAAAATAGAACTGAGAAAATCTTCCGGCATGTAGAACAAAAGACAAGATAAAAAATAAGAGCAAATGATTAAGAAAATTAAGTGATTCAACCAAGAGGTTTGGCCTCCAGTGATCTGCAGAGCAAGAACAGAAGACAGAAGGGATGACATCGCCAAAGAAATGGAAAATGGACTGAAGTGTTGCAGTCCTTTCAATAGCTTGTTATTAAAATATTAAAATGTTACTCTAAATAAATAAATAAATAAAATATATTCATAAAAATGAAAAAAAATAACAGAGTTAAGACTCTGTATTAGTTTTAGAGTAGGGTTAGCCATTAAAACAGGACTCCCAGATAAATGTAAGGTTTGGATAAGCGACAAATAATTAGCACCTGTAGGTCCCAAATTCTACATTGGATTTACTTGTATTTAAACATTATTTGTTGTTTATCTGAAATTCAAAATAACTGGTTGTCACACAAGTATTGGTTATTTCTGGCAACCTTACTTTAGAATATCATAGGTCTGGGTTTGCCATTTATTATTAGTTGAGTAACTTTGGGAAATGTTCTTAACCCTTCTAAACTTCAGTTTCCTAAACCATAAGATGAAACAGAACTACCACAAAATCAAAAACCATAAAAAAAAAAACAAAACCCTTGAAAACATCCCTTAAAGAATTGTCAAGAAAATTATACATTTGTTATATACTGTATGTATTTTATGTATAGTATATCATCTGTACACTGTTGACACTTCATACACTGTCATGCAAATATTAAGCTTGATAAGATGTAGTTTTTATTGTTATTGCCATTGCTAATAATATATTGATATAATTTAATAATATACAAGTAAAGGGAGGGTCTAAGCCTATTTAACATATATTGTCAGTTAAAAATTGATAATATGTTTTTAGATAGCAACTTAATGGAACATACAAATCAATAGATTCAATATTTCACTTTCTGTTCACTATCTCCTTGTTTGGCTCTTTGCCATCATTTGTATCAGTAATTTAGGAACAAAGTATGTGACTTGTATTTTTCAGGAAGGCTCCTTCTTGTGGTTGTCACTTTTACAATTGATTCAGTAAATCTAAGCAGTTTGCTCCTTTATAAAAAAAAAATACATATATATATATTTGATATAATTTTTCACACAAATTGAGATACGCTCATTATATTTTTCTTTATCAGACATTTCAATAATTAAAATTAATAGTCAATGTCTTTCATTCCAACTGTTAATAGAATAAATGTGTATGCATATGTTCACTTCAAGAATCATTTTTGTTGAAATAACATTTTTATAAATTATTCAGATGAATATTGAAAGTTGTATAGAATCTTGGTATCTTTTAAAAAATTATATATTTTTAGATTTATCTTTAATTAAAATTTTATTTTATTTAAAAATTTATTTTAATCTTTAAAAATTATTTATTTTTAATTGGAGCATAACTGCTTTACAATGTTGTATTGGTTCCTGCCATATATCAGCATGAATCAGCCATAGGTATACATATGTGTCCTCCCTCTTAAACCTCCCTCCCACCTCCTACCCCATCCCACTCCTCTAGGTTGTCACAGAGCAGTGAGGTGAGTTCCCTGAATTATGTAGCAAATTCCCACTGGCTGTCTATTTTTCACTTATGGTACTATATATCTTTCAATGCTACTCTCTCAATTCAGCTATCTCCTTCCCCTACTGTGTCCCACAGGTCTGTCTTCTATGTCTTTGTCTCTATTGCTGCCCTAAAAATAGGTTCATCAGTACCACTTTCGGTAGATTCCATATATATGTGTTAATATTTGCTTTTATCTTTCTGACTTTCCTCACTCTGTATAACAAACTCTGGGTCCATCCACGTCACTGGAACTGACTCAAATTCTTTGCTTTTCATGGCTGAGTAATATTTGATTGTATGTACATGTATCATAACTTCTTTATCCATTCATCTGTTGATGGACATCTAGGTTGCTTCCACATCCTATTGGAACAGCTATTGTACATAATATGCTGCAATGAACATTGGAGTATATGAGCCTGTTAGAATTGTGGTTTCCTCAGAGTATATACCCAGCAGAGGAATTGCTAGGTCATATGATAGTTTTATTCCTAGTTTTTAAAGATCCCTCCATACTGTTTTCCCTAGTGGCTGCATCAATTTACGTTGACACCAACTGTTTCTCCACATCCTCTCCAGCATTTATTGTTTGTAAATTTTTGATGATAGCCTTTCTGACTTCTGTGAGGATCTCATTTTAATTTGCATTTCTCTAATAAAGAACAATGCTGAGCACATTTTCATGTGTCTTTGGCCATCTGTATGTCTTTGAAGAAATGTCCTTTTAGGTTTTCTGCCCAGTTTTTTATTGAATTGTTTGTTTTTCTGGTTAGAGCTACATGAGCTGCTTCTATATTTTGGAGATTAACCCTTTGTCAGTTAATTTGCTATTATTTTCTCTCATTCTGAGGGTTTTCTTTTCATCTTATTTGTGGTTTCCTTTGCTGTGCAAGAGCTTTTAAGTTTAATTAGGTCACATTGTTTATTTTTGTTTTTATTTCCGTTACTGTAGGAGGTAGGTAATAAAGGATATAACTATGATTTATGTCCTACTGTGTTCTGCCTATGTTTTCCTTTAAGAGCTTTATAGTTTCTGGTCTTACATTTAGGCCTTTAATCTGTTTTGAGTTTATCATTGTCAATGGCATTAGGAAATGTTCTAATTTTATTAATTTACACATAGCTACCCAGTTTTCCCAGCACCATTTATTGAAAAGACTGTCTTTTGCCTATTGTATATTCTTGCCTCTGTTGTCACAAATAAGGTACATGGGTCTATCTCTGAACTTTCTACATTGTTCCATTGATCTATATTTCTGTTTTTGTGCATTATCATACTATCTTGATGACTGTAGCTTTGTAGTATAGTCTGAAGTCAGGAAGGTCCATTCCTCCAGCTCCCTTTTGCTTTCTCAAGGTTTCTGTGGCTATTCAGCCTCTTTTCTGTTTTCATACAAACTGTGAAATACTTTGTTCTTGTTCTGTGAAAATTGCCATTAGTAATTTGATAGGGATTGCATTGAATCTGTAAATTGCTTTGGTTAGTATAGTCATTTTCACAATATAGATTCTTCCAATCCAAGGATATGGTATATCTCTGAATCTGTTTATGTCATCTTTGGTTTCTTTCATCAATGTATTATAGTTTTCTGTATACAATTCTTTTGTCTCCTTACGTAGGTTTTTTTTCCTAGATATTTTATTCTTTTGCTGAAATGGTAAATGGGATTGATTTCCTAATTTTTCTTTCTGGTTTTTCATTGTTAGTGTGTTGGAATGCAAGGAATTTCTGTGTATTGATTTTATATCCTGTGACCTTACTAAATTCCCTGATTAACTCTAGTAATTTCTGATAGTATATTTAGGGTTTTGCATATATAGCATCATGTCATCTGCAAACAATGAGAGTTTTAAATCTTTTTTCCAACTGGGATTTCTCTTATTTATTTTTCTCCTTTGATTGCTGAGACTAAGACTTCCAAAACTCTGTTGAATAATAGTGGCCAGAGTGGGCAGCCTTGTCTTGTTCCTGATCTTAGAAGAAATGCTTTCAATTTTTCACCATTGGGAATAATTTTTGCTGTTAGTTTATCATATATGGCCTTTGTTATGTTGAGGTAGATTCCTTCTGCCAGTTTTCTAAAGAGTTTTTTTAAAAAATCATAAATGGGTGCTGTATTTTGTCAAAAGATTTTCTGCCTCTCTTGAGATTATCATACGGCTTTTATCTTTTCTTGTTAATATGGTGTATCACATGGATTGATTTACATATGTTGAAAAATTCTTTGATCCTTTGGATAAACCCAACTATGATACTTTTAAAGTATTGTTGGGTTCTATTGTAGAATTTTGTTGAGGATTTTGCATCTATGTTCATCAGAGATATTGGCCTGTAATTTTCTTTTTGGGATTGTCTTTGTCTGGTTTTGGTATCAGGGTGATAGTGGCCTTGTAGGATGAATTTGAAAATGTTCCTTCTTCTGCAATTTTTGAGAGAGTTTGAGAAGGATAGATGTTAGCACTTCTCTAACCATTTGATAGATTTCACCTGTGAAGCCATCTGGCCTTGGGCTTTTGTTTTTCAGAAGATTTTTTTTATCACAGTTTTTATTTCAGTACTTCTGATTGGCTTGTTCATAATTTCTATTTATTCCTAGTTCAGTCTTGCAAAGTTGAACTTTTCTAAGAATCTGTCCATTTTTTTTCCAGGTTGTCCATTTTATTGGTATATAGTTACTCATAATAGTCTCTTATGATGCTTTGTATTTCTGCATTGTTTGTTGTAACCTCTCCTTTGTCATTTCTAATTTTGTTGATTTGAGTCTTCTCCCCTTTTTCCTTGTTGAGTCTGGCAAATGATTTGTCAATTATGTTTATTTTCTCAAAGAATCAGCTTTTAGTTTTATCAATCTTTGCTATGATTTTCTTCATTTCTTTTTCATTTATTTCTACTCTGATCTTTACAATTTCTTTCATTCTACTAATTTAAGGGTTTTCTCTCCTTTTTCCAGTTGCTTTAGATATAAGTTTAGGTTGTCTATTCAATGTTTTCCTTGTTTCTTGAGCTAAGATATATCGCTATGAATGTCCCTCTTAGAAATGCTTTTGCTGCATCCCATAGGTTTTCAGTCATCATGTTTTCACTGTCATTTGTTTCCAGATTTTTATTTCCTCTTTGGTTTTTTTCAGTAACCTGTTGGTTATTTAGAAGCATATTGTTTAATCTCCATGTGTTTGTGTTTTTAGTTTTTTTTTTTCCTGTAATTTTATCTAGTCTCATAATGTAGTCAGAAAAGATTTCTGATATAATTTCAACTTCTTAAATTTACCAAGGCTTGATTTGTGACTCAAGATGTTATCTCTCCTTGAGAGAACTCCACGTGCACTTGAGAAGAAAGTGTATTCTTCTGCATTTGGATAGAATGTATAAAGATATCAATTAGGTCTGTCATTTAAGACTCGTGGTTCCTTATTAATTTTTGTTTTTTGCTGATCTGTCCGTTGGTGTAAGTGGGGTGTTAAAGCGTGCTACTGTTATTGTGTTACTGTCAATTTCCCTTTTATGTCTGTTAGTGTTTGCCTTATGCTACTATGTTGGGTGTATAAATATTTACAATTGTTATGTCTGCTTCTTGGATTGACCCCTTGATCATTTGCTAGT
This sequence comes from Nanger dama, assembly GCA_917880005.1. Taxonomy (NCBI): domain Eukaryota; kingdom Metazoa; phylum Chordata; class Mammalia; order Artiodactyla; family Bovidae; genus Nanger; species Nanger dama. The sequence continues at coordinate 37,264,929 of CAKJTW010000002.1, forward strand.
GCCCTTCCTTATCTCTTGGGCTTCCCTGGTGGCTCAGAGGTTAAAGCAACTGCCTAGAATACGGGAGACCCAGGTTCAATCCCTGGGTTGGGAAGATCCCCTGGAGAAGGAAATGGCAACCCACCCTGGTACTCTTGCCTGGAAAATCCCATGGAGGGAGGAGCCTTGTAATACCATGGAGGGAGGAGCCTGGTAGGCTACAGTCCATGGGGTCACAAAGAGTTGGGCATGACTGAGCAACTTCACTTCCTTATCTTGTATGATATTCTTCATTTTAAGGTCTATGTTATGTGATATGAGAATTGCTACTCCAGATTTCTTTTTATTTCCATTTGCATGAAGTGTCTTTTCCCATCCTCTCACTTTCATTCTGTGTGTGTCTCTAGGTCTGAAGAGACACACATGTATGGTCTTCTTTTGTATCCATCCAGCCAGTCTGTGTCTTTTGGTTGGAACATTTAACCCACTTACATTTAAAGTAATCATTAATATACAGGCTCCTACTGACATTTTCTTAATTGTTCTGGGTTTTTGTAGGTCTTTTCCTTCTCTTGTTTTTCCTGCCTATATAAAAGTATTTTTAGCCAACCTGGTGGATCAGATGGTAAAGTATCTACCTGCAATTCAGAATACCCAGGTTCAATCCCTTGGTTGGGAAGATCCCAGAGAAGGAAATGGCAAACCACTCCAGTGTTCTTGCCTGGAAAATCCCAAGAAAAAGAAGTGTGGTGGGTTTGGTTCATTTGTTGTAAAGCTGCTTTGATGGGACTAAATTCTCTTAACTTTTGCTTGTCTGTTAATTTTTGATTTCTCCATAAATTTTGAATGAGATCCTTGCTGGGTAGAATAATCTTGGTTATAAATTTTTCCCTTGAATTACATTAAATATATCCTGCCATTCTCTTCTGGTGAGCAGAATTCTTGCTGAAATATCAGCTGCAAACCTTATGGAGTTTAATTTGTATGTTACTTGTCCCTTTCTGCTTTTAATATTTTTTTCTTTGTGTTTAATTTTTGTTAGTTTGATTAATATGTGTCTTGACATGTTTCTCCTTGAGTTTATCCAGCATGGAAGTCTCTGCACTTCTTGAACTTGATTATTTCCTTTCCCATGTTAGGAAAGTTATAGACTATAATCTCTTCAAAGATTTTCTCAGACCTTTTCTTTTTCTGTTCTTCTGGAACCCCTACTATTCAAATGTTGGTACACTTAATGTTGTCCCAGAGGTCTCTCACATTATCCTCAATTCTTTTCATTCTTTTTTTCTTCGTTCTGCTATTCAGCAGATGTTTCCACCATTCTATCTTCCAGCTCACTCATCTATTCTTCTGTCTCAATTATTCTGGTTTTGATTCCCTCTAGAGTATTTTTAATTTATGTAACTGTGTTATTCATAATTCTTTGTTAATTCTCTATTTTTTTCTGGGCCCTCGTTAAATATGTTAAGTGATTCTTGCATTTTCTCCATTCTGTTTTTGAGGTGTTTGGACCATCTTTGCTATCATCACTCTGAATTCTTTTCAGGTAGTTTGCCTATTTCTTCTTTGTTTGTTTGGTCTTGTGGGTTTTTGTGTTGTTCCTTCATTCCACAGTATTTCTCTGTCTTTTCATTTTTTTCTAATTTACTTTGTTTGAGGTCTCCTTTCCTCAGGATATAGTGTTGTAGTTGCTTTTGCTTTTGGTCTCCACCCTCAGTGGCTGAGGTTGGTCCAGTGGATTATGAAGGCTCTGTCTTGGGAAGAACTTGTAACTGTATTCTGGTGGGAGGAGATTTTTTTGCCTCTGATGAGCAGGTCTGTATGACAAGCAGGTTTTGTTGTGTCTGTGGGAATCCTGCCTGCTGCTGATTGGGTTTATGTTCTTGTCTTGCTTGCTATTTGGTGAGGCATCCTGTGTTGGTTGTTACTGGCAGTTGGGTGGTGATAGTCTTGGATACAGGTGGAGACCTTTATTGAATTTCTCACTGATTAATAGACACTGGGTTCAGGAGCTCTCTGGCAGTCTAGTGTCCTCTACTCAGCACTCCCACTCCAGAGGTCAGGCCTGATCTCTAGTAAGGGAACCAAGATTGAACAAACTGTTTTGTTATTGCAATAAATGAGATTAAAACAAACAAAATGACAAACAGACAAGAAAGAAACATAAAAGAACCCCAGACAAATGGTAAAGGCAAAATCAGACAAAGAAACATGCACATATACACAGAAACAAGACCAAAAGAGTCCACAGAAAACAAAGAATAAGAGAGTGGCTCAGTGGGCAGAGGAAAATAAAATGATATCAACCAATTCAAAACAAAATTAAATAAACACAAAACAGAAAACAAGCCCATAGCAGAGTGCCAACTTAAGTATAAAACAAAGAAAATAGACTGACAAACATGGTGGAAAAAAAAAAAAAAGGAAAAAACACAGAACTACAGTAAGCCAAGAAGTGGAAGTATATAAAGGAAATAAACTGTGATTGAAAAAGAAAAGTTTTCAACAGCCTAAATGGAGATACTAATTATAAAAAGCAACAACCCCAGCATCAGAGAATAAAAAAGAGAGATTCCAGAGCCAGCTACATGTCCTAAGTTGCTTCAGTCATGTCTGACTCTTTGCGACCCTGTGGACTGTATCCCTGCAGGATCCTCTGTCCGTGGGATTTCCCAGGCAAGGAAACTGGAGTGCGTTGTCATTTCCTTCTCCAAGGGATCTTCTTAACCCAGGGATGAGACTCACGTCTCTTATGTCTCCCTGCACTGGCAGGCAGATTCTTTACCATTAGCACCACCTGCTGCTGCTGCTGCTGCTACTAAGTTGCTTGAGTTGTGTCTGACTCTGTGTGACCCCATAGACGGCAGCCCATCACCATCCTTGGGATTCTCCAGGTAAGAACACTGGAGCGGGTTGTCTTTCCTTCCCAAATGCATGAAAGTGAAAAGTGAAAGTGAAGTTGCTCAGTCGTGTCCGACTCTTAGCGACCCCATGGACTGCAGCCTACCAGTCTCCTCCATCCATGGGAATTTCCAGACAAGAGTACTGGAGTGGGGGTGCCATTGCCTTCTCCACTTAGCACCACCTAGGAATCCCTAAACTATGGAATGAATCAAAATATAAGAATAATAAATGTTTTTCTTGAGTTTCAGCTGTCAGCCTCCTTTCCTTCACTGTGAGCCAGAGCCCACCTTTACCTCCTAGGAGGCCCTCCAAATCTGAGCAGGACTGGTTTCTGGACCTACCGTGGGGACAACTCAGATGCTAATCTGGTCCTACTCCTGTGTGTTCTTACATTGGAGGTAAGCTTCTAGAGCTTACCAGAGCTTAATGTCCACAGCTTCCAGAGCTAGGGCATTTTCTTTTTGTGGAAACAATGGTTGTCCTTTTATATATTCCATAAACACAGAATCTACCTAGCCGATCATACGGATTTAATCTGCAGCTTGTACAGCTGGTGAAAGGTTTTCAATCCTCTTCCTTAGCCATGATCCACCCCTGGAGCTCAACTGTGGTTTTATCCCCATCTCTGCATGTGAGTCGTCCATAGGTGTCTGTTCCCAAGGCTGCCCCGGTGGACTTGGATCTGCCCCAGTGAGGACCAGGTGTGGAGGCGGCACGGTTGCTTGGATTGCATTGACCCCATCGGTGAGAGGTGCACAGGGAAGCTGGAGGCCTTAGACATGGGAAATATGGCCTTTTAGGACTCTTTCCTAGCCTCTGGCAGCTCTCCCCCAGTGAGGACTGAGTGTGGCAGTGCCGTGGCTTCTTGGATTGTGGAGACCCCAGCAGCACCAGGTGTGCCGTGAAGCCACCAGCTGAGAGCACAGAAGATATAACACTGTTAGAATCCTTTTCTAGCCTCTATCAGCTCGCGCTCAAAAGGTCTTCCTGGTTGGACCTTCTCTATTGTGCAATGTGTCAGGAGCTCAAAGGTATACCCTTGATGGAGTCTTTATTGGTCAGCTGCTGGCACCAGCCTGTTGGGAGAGAGTGGCTACAGTGATGGTGCCACCCTCTGTGCACGACTCAGCAGTAGCACTCTGCCTCCCTGGCTGCTCAGCTTTCCTCCAAAGGCATTCTGTGCTGCAGTCTCCCTCCCTCCTGTCTTCTCCAGCCATCTTCCTGAGGTCAACAGCAGTCCTTGCACTGGGACTGCTCTCCAGTCCCTAGACTCCAGCTCCCAGCTGCTGCTCATTCCAGTGGGCGTGTGCCCCTGTCTGGGCTATGCAGGCCCACAGCACAAATTGTCTGTGTGATTCTCACTCCATTCACTCACAGATCAGCTGCTTCACTCTCTGACAGCCTCAAACATGTCTACTCTGTCCCAAGTGATTGCCTTGATGTGGGGATCTCATCCCTGCTTCAGTTCCCCAACCCCCTGGGTGCAGATCCGGTCCCAGCTCACTCTCCTCCTTTTCTCTTCTTTCTTTCATCCTACTGCGTTTTGTGTGGATCTATATTTTCCTTCCCAGTGGTCAGGGACTCCTGCCGGCTCTCAGCTGTTTGTCTGAGAGATTCTTGATATCTTATAAGTAAAGAGTGAACGTGCCATTCAGTCTCGTATGTTGACTAATTGGTTCATTTTTGAGGACACAATGGCACCCCCACTCCAGTACTCTTGCCTGGAAAATCCCATGGACAGAGGAGCCTGGTGGGCTGCAGTCCATGGGGGTCACAAAGAGTCGGACATGACTCAGCAACTTCACTTTCACTTTTCACTCTCATGCATTGGAGAAAAATGGCAACCCACTCCAGTGTTCTTGCCTGGAGAGTCCCAGGGATGGGGAGCCTGGTGGGCTGCTGTCTATGGGGTCGCATAGAGTTGGACATGACTTAAGCGAGTTAGCAGCAGCAGCAGTAGCCTACAGAGTAATTGCTTGTCTATTGACAAATGGGTAAACATAGAGTTTAATTTGGCAGTTTTGCAATGACGTACTTTTGAAGTACTTTTGCAATATTTTTTGGATTTAATTATTTACAATGAGTGTATTTTTTTATAAAATGCATAAACATTATAAAGAGCATATCTTAGGTTCTAAATTATTATATGCTTCTGAGTATACACATAGCAATAACTCAAAATCAATAAAAATCTCAACCATAAAATGCTGAAATAAAGAGTTGTAGAATGAAATACAAAAATGATACTAAAATCTGTAAGTAAACTAAACAGGTTAATAATACACAATGATTATAGATATATTTAGGATACAGTAAAAGTACAAAGCCACGCAAGGAAATGATATCCACCAAATGTGGAATACTGTTGATCTTCATATATGTCATGGGCAGGGGTGGACTGGGTTCAAAGTGGGTGGCATGATGAACTGAACCATGTCTGTTCTATTGATACTTTGTTTCAAAGAAGAGAGAGATCTAAAGCAGATATGGCAAAATATTGAGATTTAATAAGGCTATTATTTAGAGAGATTATATACAGCAATTAATTGTGTACAATTTTTTGTATTTGGGATTTTCATTTATAATGAGATGGGCAGAACTCTCACTCTTTCCCATTACACTCACATCTCATTGGCCAGGAACTCTATAACCAAGCCACTGAGGAGTTACGGTGGGGAAGTAGCACCCTGATGGAATCTAGAGACAAACACAAACACACCAATGCGTGGGCTTTGCAGAGGCTGTTCAGGCCCATTGAGAAGTCTGTACCTAATAGAGTTATTCTGCTTGGTGACTCAGAAATAGCAAATTGAATGGTGTGTGTGTATGTTGGGTTGGTGTCATAGAAAATGAATCAAAGAAGAGAATTTGGGACACACGTTTATGGGAACAGGATGAAGTGATGATGCTCCTTTGAAACCAAGAAGTTAAAACTGCCTGGGCCTAAAAGTTCCACATGTAACACTCTTGAGAATGGTGATACTATCAGATGGACTATGATATATTGTTCTCATTTTTCATGTGGGGAAAATGGCTCTTTCTTCTACAAAACTAACGTTGTCCAAGTGAATAGTATAAAAAATGACTTAAAATATGGTCCTGTTTTTCCTGGTGAAGTCCGAGGTTGATGGAACACACTTTTGCATCTTTCAAAGTTCACAGCTTGAAGGTTAGCATGTAGAAGAACTGCTATGCTCAAAGTGAAAACTAGACTGAGAATAAAATAATCAAGTCACAAAATATGAACTCTCTCAAGAAGTTTATACAAAAAATAATTTAATTTAAAAAGCTTCCTCTTGGGAATATATAACTCTTCAGGTTACTTTTCCCCCTCCAAATTATGATGCTACCATGTATCCATGGAAAAACAAAAACACACTTTGTTTTTCAGTATGAACTTCTTTCCAACACCACTTCATGTATTAATTTCAAGTATATGAGATGAATGAAAAGGACTTTTCATTGCTTCATAATTTTACTTTCTTTCCATTGTTTTCCTGTTATATTTCTGTTTATATTTAATAACCTAAAATATATAATTCTCAAAATTGTGATAAACAGGGGCTATATAGAGAAATTTAAACATTTTTGAAGACATATAAAATTGTAGCAAGTGCTTCTGATTTGAGACGTAGTATAAAATACTTCAATTACATAGGCAAAAATTCTAACAGCAAATTCTATCTTTTAATCTTCTGTTTTCATCATGTCTTAAGCTAATAACGGCCAAGTTCTCATAGTATAGGTTAAAAGGACAGACTACTTTAAGTTGTCTTCTTTGGGGCTTGAACATTGTAAGTCTCCCATGATCCTCAATATGATTTATTGAGTTGACAAGAAAACAAAACAAAACACTTCTTCAAAGTCCAAAGTTGTATAAATAAAGTGTAACATTTCAGTCTTATGGATATCTCTGCATCTTGGATTCTTTTAAACAAACCCTTTAAAGGAGTTGTTTTAGGATTTTCATCAAAACAAGAGTACCTTCTAAACAAAATGTGTAGTTACTTTGAAGAGTTGTTCTAAGCTGTTAAAGACATTTTCTTGAAGGGAAGACCTGAGGAGAGGGAAAGGAGCATTTGAAACATGAAAATCTCAGCAGAAATAGTGTGAAAATAAGTATTATCTATACCATTAATTAGAAAAGGTTATTTGAATGAATTTTGCTTTAAAACTTGTTTACTTTATCAATGTAGAACATAATGCAAATAATGTTTCTGAACTGGATTAAGCTAAAGAGAATAAAAACAAAGGAATTTTAAAAATTCCCTGTAAGTCTTTTCCTGAGGCACATTTCCCAGACTTCAGGGTTATCATCTCAAAAAACAAATTCTAGGATTCTTTAGAAAATTCTGTGACCCTGAGCCTCAGAGTTGTCATTTTTTATTCTATGCTTTTTGTATCATGCACAAGGAAACATCTTTTGGAAATCATTTGACCATTGATCTATACTATAGAAGTGTTGGTTTTTGTTTCAATACAAGCTTTTTAATGAGAAAGAAAAAGGATGTCAGTATGTCTTAGCCAAAGAAGAAAACTTAATGGCAAAGACAACAATAGTGTTTTTTCATGGAGCTTTCTATTCCAGTGTTATTAGCTTTATACATAATAACATTTTGATAGCAACAGAAAAGCCAGAGAAATTTACCCCTAGTCTTTAGTTTCATAAATGACAGCACTATCTGACAATATTTTTATGAATAAATAAGGTGGTTTTCTTTTGTACAGTGAAGTTTATTTTAAAAGACTGTAGCTTCATAAGCCCATATTGGTTTTGTTTTTCCTGGCTGTAGGGAAGGGGTCTGTGCTCTGTTTCTGATAAATTTCCCCTTGTTTTCAGTTCTGACAGATATTCCTTTGAATATGATGTATGAAAATATTCTAGCACCAAACCAAGAATATCTAACCTTATCTATGTCTGTATTCTGTCCTTAAACATAAACAGCTGTGCACACATACATCTGTCTCACGTCTGACCAAGTACTGCTGTCCAGGTCTTCATATATACAAATAAATGTTCCCAGTTTTATAGGAAATCGTGGCTGGTGCAGCAGGAGTTTAAAAACCCACATGCATTTTTCAAATCTTACTTGCACAAACAAAAAGAGGAAAAATATAGGCAAGCCAGGTTTGGAATTGCTGCCTTTTAGAGTCAGTACAAAATGACTGAAGAATCTATATTTTGACCAAAAAATAAAGAGAACATGTAAAAAAAATTACAATTTGTCAAATCTTTTAAAGCTTAGGTTATGCTTTGGTGAAGAAAAACTAATTCTAAAGTCTTCATTAGTGCTGCTTGCTGTATAACTCTGAGAAAGCAACTTACTGACCAATCATTAGAAAGATCAGATGAGCAAAGTCCTTGATAAATTTCTTGGTTCTCATTATTAAACACTTTGAGAGTCACAGGCCAAGTAGAGATTCAAGAAGTTCCTTATTTTGATGATAAGATTAGGAGATATGTTTTATTTCATTATTATGTTTGTATGTATTCCCCAATTTTCTATAATGAACGTGAACCACTTTTATAATTAGTTTAAAAAGTTATTATAATAATTTCCCATTTAACCTTGAGGTTGATAAGTCAAACCATCAAGGCTATGGAGAGATTTAAAAATATATTATTATATTATATATTTAAAAAATATTTTATTCCTTGTTTCACCTTATCTGGAAAAAATATGCCCTACCCTGTAGCACTGGGCTTCTCTGGTGGCTCAGATGGTAAAGAATTTGTCTGCAATATGGGCAAGCTAGGTTTGATCCCTGGGTTGGGAACATCCCCCTGGGGAGGGCATGGCAACCCACTCCAATATTCTTGCTTGGAGAATCCCCATGGACAGAGGAGTCTGGCGGGTTACAGACCATGGGGTTGCAAAGAGTCAGACACAACTGAGTGACTAAGCACAGCACAGCACTCTGGAGAGTTAATTTTAAAATAAAATGAAAATGAAAGCAAGTGGCAAAATATATTTGCCACCAGTGGAGAACCCAAGAAAAGCTTCTGTGAAATTCTATAAGGTTTGTGATCATTGGCATACTTCCAGTTATGTGATAGAAGATGGCTCTGTTTTATCTGAAATACTAATTCAATCATTAATTTTTCTCTACCTGTAAAAGTCAAGCAATATGTCTAGGGAAATTTGAAAATTTTTTCAAGAATTCACAAACTGTTTCTATTCTGATTGCCAGTTCAAGATGACAGATAGAGAACATGTATTAAACTTCCTTCCTCTTCAACCCCATTAAATTATAGAAAATGTGTACTAATAAAATAAGTCATAATAGCACAGGGCCATCAGTAGTCCAGAGACTATGAGGAATCCAAACTGAAAGACAGGTGTGAAATTTTTTCTGGAGGAAAAACTAGTGGGAACTCTCTTCCTAATAGAATCTCTAATAGCTCTGTGTGAGACAGTCATGGGAAAAATGAGAAGGCTATAATTTTGTTAAAGATCTGTCCACTTAAAAAACAGGGAGTGATTAAAGACAAACCCAATCTAATTCCAACCCCAACTTTCATGGGTAAAAGATTGTAAGTTCAAGCTAAACAAACTCTTTGCAAAGAGATTAAAAGCTATGTGGGGGGAGGGGGAGGCAGAGCAGTTAGAGGGGTTGGGGGTGGTTGCTGATTCAATTCCTTCTGCTTCTTAGCTCTAGGTGTGTATTACGCAGAAGGAAGCTTGCCACCTGAACACTGGAAAACACCTGACTCTGGAGAAAACAGAGATAGTTGAGAAGAAAAGGTAATGTGTATCTATGTATATGATCATTTCTAATATGTGGATCTTGAAAGAGGGAAAATCTTCCTTTAGGATTTCAAGCTATAACTAAGCAGACTTGAAGAGGCCAGTTCCATAGCTTTCGCCAATGAAACCAGACCTACCTGTGACTATTTCCCTTTATGTAATTAACAAATTATCTTTCTAAAAAATAGTTTGTTTAGAAAAACATTTCAAAATAGAGACTTGACAATGTCTGCATAAAATAAGCTATGAACACAAACATTTAAATTCTCTCCTTCTCCAAAAGCATGAACTGTAAAGCAAGACCACCTGAGTTCAAATTCTGTTTTAACCATATACTAGCTGAATGACCTTAGGGAAGTTGCTTAAATTCTCTGTCCTGTTTTCTCATCTTTAAACAGCTGTAATAAAGTGCACACACAACATGGTATATTTGTGAGGATTAGATGAATTAATATAAGATACTTGTCGATTGGACCCTAGGACATATTACTAGATAAGCATTTATTACTGACATTGCTATTGATGACATCACTAACTCAATGGACATGAGTTTGAACAAACCCCAAGGGTTGGTGATGGACAGGGAGCCTAGCATGCTGCAGTACATGAGGTCACAAAGACTTGGACAAGACTGAGCTACTGAACAGAACAGATCATGAAAAAGGAAGAAGAGTTGTTTGTTTGTTCGCAAAGTGATGCCTCTGCTTTTTAATACACTGTCTAGGTCTGTCCCTTGGACAGAAAGGAGATCAAACCAGTCAAAGCTAAAGTAAATCAACCTTGTATATTCATTGGATGGATGGTTGCTGAAGTTCCAATACTTTGGCCATCTGATGCAAAGAGCTGACTCATTGAAAAGACCCTGATCCTGGGAAAGACTGAGGGCATAAGAGGGCAATAGACTATGAGATGGTTGGATGGCAGAGCATATTACAAAGCAGAGACATTACTTTGCCGACAAAGGTCCATTTAGTCAAAGTTATGGTTTTTCAGGCTTCCATGGTGGCTCAGAAAAGGCAGAGGAATCAAATTGCCAACATCTGCTGGATCATGGAAAAAGCAACAGAGTTCCAGAAAAACATCTATTTCTGCTTTATTGACTATGCCAAAGCCTTTGACTGTGTGGATCACAATAAACTGTGAAAAATTCTGAAAGAGATGGGAATACCAGGCCACCTGATCTGCCTCTTGAGAAACCTATATGCAAGTCAGGAAGCAACAGTTAGAACTGGACATGGAACAACAGACTGGTTCCAAATAGGGAAAGGAATACGTCAAGGCTATATATTGTCACCCTGCTTATTTAACTTATATGCAGAGTACATCATGAGAAACGCTGGACTGGAAGAAACACAAGCTGGAATCAAGATTGCTCGGAGAAATATCAATAACCTCAGATATGCAGATGACACCACCCTTATGGCAGAAAGTGAAGAGGAACTAAAAAGCCTCTTGATGAAAGTAAAAGAGGAGAGTGAAAAAGTTGGCTTAAAGCTCAACATTCAGAAAACTAAGATCATGGCATCTGGTCCCATCACTTCATGGGAAATAGATGGGGAAACAGTGGAAACAGTGTCAGACTTTATTTTGGGGGCTCCAAAATCACTGCAGATGGTGACTGCAGTCATGAAATTAAAATACGCTTTCTACTTGGAAGGAAAGTTATGACCAACCTAGATAGCATATTCAAAAGCAGAGACATTACTTTGATGACTAAGGTCCATCTAGTCAAGGCTATGGTTTTCCCAGTGGTCATGTATGGATGTGAGAGTTGGACTGTGAAGAAAGCTGAGTGCCGAAGACTTGATGTTTTGAACTGTGGTGTTGGAGAAGACTCTTGAGATCCCTTGGACTGCAAGGAGATCCAACCAGTCCATTCATTGGAAAGACTGATTGATTGGTGTTCATTGGAAGGACTGATGCTAAAGCTGAAACTCCAAATCTTTGGCCACCTCATGTGAAGAGTTGATTCACTGGAAAAGACTCTGATGCTGGGAGGCACTGAGGGAAGGAGGAGAAGGGGATGACAGAGGATGAGATTTCTGGATGGCATCACCAACTCGATGGACATGAGTTTGGGTGAACTCCGGCTGTTGGTGATGGACAGGGAGGCCTGGCATGCTGCAGTTCATGGGGTTGCAAAGAGTCAGACACGACTGAGCGATTGAACTGAACTGATGGTGGCTCAGATGGTAAAGCATCTGTCTGCAATGCAGAGACCCAGGTTCAATCCCTGGGGCAGGAAGATCCCCTGGAGAAGGAAACAGAAACCCACTCCAGTACTCTTGCCTAAAAAATTCCATGGACAGAGGAGCCTGGTGGGCTACAGTCCATGGGGTCACAAAGAGTTGGACCCAACTGAGTGACTTCACGCTCATGATTTTTCCAGGAGTCATGTGTGGATGTGAGAGTTGGACCATAAAGAAGGCTGAACACTGAAGAATTGATGCTTTTGAACTGTGGTGTTAGAAAAGACTCTTGAGAGTCTTCTGGACTACAAGGATATCAAATCAATCAACCCTAAAGGAAATCCATCTTAAATATTCATTGGAAGGACTGATGCTGAACTGAAGCTCCAATACTTTGACCACCTGATGTGAAGAGCCAACTCATTAGAAGAGACCCTGATGCGTGGAAAGATTTAAAGCAGGGGGACTACAGAGGATGAGATGGTTGGATGGCATCTCTGATTGAATGGATATGAGTCTGAGCAAGCTCTGGGAGATGGTGAAGGACAGGGAAGCCTGGCATGCTGCAGCCCATGAGGTTGCAAAGAGTCAGTCACAACTTAGTGACTGAACAACAACATCAAAGTTTTGTCATAGCTTTTCTTCCAAGGAGCAAGCATCTTTTAATTTTGTGGCTGCAGTCACTGTTCACAGTAATTTTGGAGCCAAGAAAATAAAATGTCACTGTTTCCAATTTTTTCCCATCTCTTTGCCATGAATTGAGGGGACTAGATGCCATGATCTTTGCTTTTTGAATGTTGAGTTTTAAGTCAGCTTTTTCACTCTCCTCTTTGACCCCTATCAAGGGGCTCTTTAGTTCCTCTTCACTTTCTGCTATAAGAGTGGTATCATCTGCATATCTGAGGTTGTTGACATTTCTCTTGGTTATCTTGTTTTCTGCTTGTGATTTATCCAGCTGGGCAATTCCCATGATGTACTCTGCAAAGAAGTTAAATAAGCAGGAGTGACAATATACAGCCTTGATGTATTCCTTTCAAATTTTGAACCAGTCCATTGTTCCATGTCCAGTTTTAACTGTTGCTTTTTGACCCACATATAGGTTTCTCAGGAGACAGGTAAGGTGGTCAGGTATTCCCACCGCTTTAAGAAATTTTTACAGTTTGGTGTAATCCACATGGTCAAAGGATTTAGCATTGCCAAGCAGAAGCAGTTTTTTTTTTCTTTTAATTCCTTTGATGTTTCTATGATCCAATGGATGTTGGCAGTTTGATCTCTGGTTCCTGTCCCTTTTGTAAATCTAGCTTGTGCACTTGGAAGTTCTTGGTTCAAGTACTATTAAAGTCTTTGTTGTTGATCAGTCACTCAGTCATGTCCAATTATTTGTGACCCCGTGGATTGCAGCACACCAGGTTTCCCTGTCATTCACCATCTCCCATAGTTTGCTCAAACTCAGGTCCATCAAGTTGGTGATGCCATCCAACCATCTCATCCTCTGTTGTCCCCTTCTCCTCCTGCCTTCACTTTTTCCTAGCACCATGGTCTTTTCTAATGAGTTGGCTCTTCACACAGGTGGCCAAATTATTGTAGCTTCAGCTTCAGCATCAGTCCTTCCGATGAATCTTCAGTGTTGATTTTGTTTAAGATTGACTGATTTGATCTCCTTGTAGTCCAAGGGACTCTCAAGAGTCTTCTCCAACAACACAGTTTGAAAGCATCAGTTCTTCAGTGTTCAGCCGTTTTTATGGTTCAACTCTCACATCCATACATGACTACTGGATGTATGAATGTACCAGTAGTCATGTTGAAATCTACCTTGAAGAATAGTGAGCATTATCTTTCTAACATGTGAAATGATAGCAGTTGATCCATAGTTTCAAGATTATTTGGCATTGCCTTTCTTTGGGGTTGGATTGAAAACTTTTTCTAGTCCTGTGGCCACTGCTGAGTTTTCCAAATTTTCTAGCATATTGAGTGCAGCACTTTAACAGCATCATCTTTTAGGATTTGAAATAACTCAGATGAAATTCCATTATATCCACTAGCTTTGTTCATAAGAATGCTTCCTAAGGTCCACCTGACTTCACACTCCAGAATGTCTGGCTCTAGGTGAGTGAACAGAGCATCACAATTATCTGGGTCATTAATACCTTTTTGCATCATTCTTTTGTGTATTCTTGCTACCTCTTCTTAATCTTTTCTGCTTTTGTTAGGTCCTTCCTTGCCATTTCTGTCCTTTACTGTGCCCATCTTTACATGAAATGTTCCCTTGGTATCTCTAATTTTTTGGAAGAGATCTCTTGTCTTTCCTTTTCTATTGTTTTTCTCTATTTATTTGCAATATTCATTTAAGAATACTTTTTTTTTAATCTCTCCTTGCTCTTCTATGGAACTCTACTTTCAGTTAGGTATATCTTTCTCTTTCTCCTTTGCCTTTTGATTCTTTTCTTTTCTCAGCTAGTTGTGAGGCCTCCTCAGACAACCATTTTGTCTTCTTGCATTTCTTTTACTTTGGTATGATTTTGGTCAATATCACAAATTGTACAATGTTACAAATCGTCATCCTTAGTTCTTCAGACACTCAGTCTACCAAATCTAATCCCTTGAATCTATCTGTCATCTCCACTGTATAATCATACAAAATCTAATTTAGGTCATACCTGAATGATGTAGTGGTTTCCCATACTTTCTTCAATTTAAACCTGAATTTTACAATAAGGAGTTCATGATCTGAGTCACAGTTATATCCCAGTCTTATTTTTGCTGACTGTACAGAGTTTCTCCATCTTCAGCTGCAAAGAATATAATCAATTTGATTTCGGTTTTAACCATCTGGTGATGTCCATGTGTAGAATCATTTTTTGTGTTATTGGAAGAGGATCTTTGCTATGACCAGTGTGTTCTCTTGGCAAAAATCTGTTAGTCTTTGCCCTACTTTATTTTGTACTCCAAGGCAAAACATTCCTGTTACTCCAGATTTCTCTTGACTTCCTACTTTTGCATTCCAGTCCGCTATGATGAAAAGGATATCTTTTTTGGTGTTGGTTCTAGAAGTTCTTGTAGGTCATCATAGAACCGTTTAACTTCAGCTTCTTCGGCATTAGTGGTTGGAGCATAGACTTGGATTACTGTGATGCTGAATGAGTCAAGATCATTGATTCATTTGAATCAATGAATGAGTCCTTGGAATTCATTCATCAGTGAATCCTTGGAGATGAATCAAGATCATTCTGTCGTTTTTGAGAATGCACCCAAGTACTGCATTTTGGACTACTGTTGACTATGAGGGCTACTTCATTGTTTTAAAGGGGTTCTTGCCCACTGTAGTAGATATAATGGTCATCCGAATTAAATTCACCCATTCCTGTCCATTTTAGTTCACTGATTCCAAAAATGTTGATGTTCATTCCTGCCATTAAGATGCCTCTCTTGCCATCTTCAGCTTGACCTACTTGAATATTATGATGATATTCTAATATGAGTTTTTTTTATTCTAGTCACTCATCCATCAGCAAATGTATAGTGAGTCTCTACTGTGTATTCTTGCCTGGAAAATCCCATAGATGGAGGAGCCTGGTAGGCTACAGTCCATGGGGTCACAAAGAGTCGGACATGACTGAGCGACTTTACTTTCTTTCACTGTGTATTAGACACTATGCAAAACACTGAGCTTACCACATAGAACTTAGTGGTCTAATGAGAAACTTACACATTACTGAAAAATGTATTTAATTACAAATTATGAATATTATGAAAGAAAGGAATAAGACTCAGTAGCAATAAAGCAGTGGGACAAAAACAGAATCAAGAACCAGATCCATACATCTTTGGAAGCTTGATAAATATCAAGTTTTTATAAATGGATGGGGAAAGGAAAGACTATCCAATACATTTTAAATATCAGGATATTTTGTTATCCAGACTAGAAAAAAAAATGGAATAAGATTAATAACTCTTACCACACATAAAATAAATTCTAGGAGGTTAGTGTGGAAAAAACACTTTGATATTAGGTTTTTTCAAAAGGATGTATTTATGACTTTTATATAAGGAAGTAGTTTTTAAGTCACAAAGATCATAAATCATAAAAATGTCAATAAGGATGACTAAACACACAAAATTTCAGTGCTATCTATAAAAGTTTTATACCTAGAAAACATAAATACATAACAGAAAAGTGTAAATATATAACAAAATGAAAAACAAGGCAATAGATAGTGGTCAAAGGGCACAAACAGACTTCAGAAAAAATGAATAAAAGAAAACGAGATCCTAGAGAGTTTTGGAATTCTCTGATTTTCTTGGAAACAAAATAAACTCACCATTGATGGTTATTCTCATTAATACACCTGTGGCAAGGTGTTTAACCACCTTAGTGTCACTGCAGCCAAAGCCACCATGAACATACGTAAAGCTGAAGCACTGAGTTTCTTGCTTGTTGCACTGGAGAGATCACTCACTATGGTGACCTGAGCTGCACCTGAGTGAGAGAGGGTCAGAAAGAACCTGCTATGGATTAAGCCTTGGATAAGTGCTTTAGAGGAGGACATAAGAGGTGAGACACTGCTCTGAACTGGATATTGTCTGGAAGTACAGTAATTGTGTAATTGTTAATTCTTGTATAGAAAGAGCATGGCCCCACCCATCAGAGCAACTCCCAGTTTCCCCCTCAGTCTCTCTCATCAGGAATCTTCCATAAGCCTCTTATCCTTCTCCATCAGAAGACAGACAGACAGGAAACCACAGTCACAGAAAACTAACCAATCTAATAGCATGAAGCATAGCCTTGTCTAACTCAGTGAAACTACGAGCCATGCCATACAGGGCCACTCAAGACAGACAGGTCATGATGGAGAGTTCTGACAAAATGTGGTCCACTGGAGAAGGAAATGGCAAACCACTTCAGTATTCTTGCCTTGAGAACCCCATAAAGAGTATGAAAAGACAAAAAGATTGGATACTGAAGATGAACTCCCCAGGTCAGTAGGTGCCCAATATGCTACTGGAGATCAGTGGAGAAATAACTCCAGAAAGAATGAAGAGACAGAGCCAAAGCAAAAACATCACCTAGTTGTGGATGTGACTGGTGATGGAAGCAAGGCTGATGCTGTAAAAGACAATACTGCATAGGAACCTGGAATGTTAGGTCCATGAATCAAGGCAAATTGGAAGTGGTCAAACAGGAGATGGCAAGAGTGAGTGTCAACATTTTAGGAATCAGTGAACTAAAATGGACTGGAATGGGTAAATTTAACTCAGAGAACCATTATATCTACTATTGTGGGCAATAATCCCTTAGAAGAAATGGAGTAGCTGTCATAGTCAGCAAGAATCCAGAATGCAGTACTTGGATGCAGACTCAAAAGTGACAGAATGATCTCTGTTCATTTCCAAGGCAAACCATTTGATATCACAGTAATCCAAATATATGCCCTGAAGAGTAAAGATGAAGAGCTTAAGTTGAAAGGTTCTATGAAGACCTACAAGATCATCTAGAACTAACACCCAAAAAAGATGTCCTTTTCATTATAGGGGACTGGAATGCAAAAGTAGGAAGTCAAAAAACACCTGGAGTAACAGGCAAATTTGGCCTTGGAGTACAGAATGAAGCAGGGCAAAGGCTAATAGAGTTTTGCCAAAAGAATGCACTGGTCATAGCAAACACCCTCGTCCAACAACACAAGGGAAGACTATACACATGGACATCACCAGATGGTGAACACCAAAATTAGATTGAGTACATTCTTTGCAACCAAAGATGGAGAAGCCCTATACAGTCAGCAAAAACAAGACCAGGAGCTGAATGTGGCTGAGATCAGTTCAGTTCAGTTCAGTCGCTCAGTCGTGTCCGACTCTTTGTGACCCCATAAATCACAGCACGCCAGGCTTCACTGTCCATCACCATCTCCCGGAGTTCACTCAGACTCATGTTCATTGAGTCCGTGATGCCATCCAGCCATCTCACCCTCGGTCATCCCCTTCTCCTCCTGCCCCCAATCCCTCTCAGCATCAGAGTCTTTTCCAAAGAGTCAACTCTTCACATCAGGTGGCCAAAGTACTGGAGTTTCAGCTTTAGCATCTTTCCTTCCAAAGAACACCCAGGGCTGATCTCCTTCAGAATGGACTGGTTGGATCTCCTTGCAGTCCAAGGGACTCTCAAGAGTCTTCTCAAATACCACAGTCCAAAAGCATCAATTCTTCGGCACTCAGCCTTCTTCACAATCCAACTCTCACATCCATACATGACCACTGGAAAAACCATATCTTTGACTAGACAGACCTTAGTTGGCAAAGTAATGTCTCTGCTTTTGAATATGCTATCTAGGTTGGTCATAACTTTTCTTCCAAGGAATAAGCGTCTTTTAATTTCATGGCTGCCGTCACCATCTGCAGTGATTTTGGAGCCCCCCAAAATAAAGTTTGACACTGTTTCCACTGTTTCCTCATCTATTTCCCATGAAGAGATGGGGCCAGATGCCATAATCTTCATTTTCTGAATGTTGAGCTTTAAGCCAACTTTTTCACTCTCCTCTCTCACTTTCATCAAGAGGCTTTTAGTTCCTCTTCACTTTCTGCCATGAGGGTGGTGTCATCTGCATATCTGCGGTTATTGATATTTCTCCCAGCAATCTTGATTCCAGCTTGTGTTTCTTCTAGTACAGCGTTTCTCATGATGTACTCTGCATATATGTTAAATAAGCAGGGTGACAATATACAGCCTTAACATACTCCTTTTCCTATTTGGAACCAGTCTGTTCCATGTGCAGTTCTAACTGTTGCTTCCTGACCTGCATACAGATTTCTCAAGAGGCAGGTTAGGTGGTCTGGTATTCCCATCTCTTTCAGAATTTTCCACACTTTATTGTGATCCACACAGTCAAAGGCTTTGGCATAGTCAGTAAAGCAGAAGTAGATGTTTTCTGGAACTCTCTTGCTTTTTCCACGATCCAGTGGATGTTGGCGGATCTCTAGTTCCTCTACCTTTTCTAAAACCAGCTTGAACATCAGGGAGTTCACGGTTCACGTATTGCTGAAGCCTGGCTTGGAGAATTTTGAGCATTATTTTACTAGCATGTGAGATGAGTGCAATTGTGTGGTAGTATCAGCATTCTTTGGCATTGCCTTTCTATGGAATTGGAATGAAAACTGACCTTTTCCAGTCCTGTGGCCACTGCTGAGTTTTCCAAATTTGCTGGCATATTGAGTGCAGCACTTTCACAGCATCATCTTTTAGGATTTGAAACAGCTCAACTGGAATTCCATCACCTCCACTAGCTTTGTTCATAGTGGCTGAGATCATGAACTCTTTATTGCCAAATTCAGACTTAAATTGAAGAAAGTAGGGGAAACCACTAGACCATTAAGGTATGATTATACAGTGGAGGTGAGAAATAGATTTAAGGGACTAGATCTGATACACAGAGAGCCTGATGAACTATGGATGGAGGTTCATGACATTGTACAAGTGACAGGGATCAAGACCGTCCCAAGAAAAAGAAATGCAAAAAACCAAAATGGCTGTCTGAGGAAGCCTTACAAACAGCTGTCAAAAGAAGAGAAGTGAAAAGCAAAGGCAGATAGGAAAGATATACCCATTTGAATGCAGAGTTCCAAAGAATAGCAAGGAGAGATGAAAGCCTTCCTCAGTGATCAGTGTAAAGTAACAGAGGAAAACAAAAGAATGGGCAAGACTAGAGATTTCTCCAAGGGAACTTTTCATGCAAAGATGGGCTCAATAAAGGAGAAAAATGGTAGGAACCTAAAAGAAGCAGAAGATATTAGAAGAGGTGGCAAGAATACACAGAAGAATTGTACAAAAAGTCTTCCTGAGTGTGCTCACTCACCTAGAGCCAGACATCCTGGAAAGTGGTCAAGCGGGCCTTAGGAAGCATCACTACGGACAAAGCTAGTGGAGGTGATGGAATTCCAGTTGAGCTATTTCAGACCTAAAAGATGATAATGTGAAAGTGCTGCACTCATTATGCCAGTAAATTTGGAAAACTCAGCAGTGGCCACAGGACTGGAAAAGATCTGTTTTCATTCCAATCCCTAAGAAAGGCAATGCCAAAGAATGCTCAAACTACTGGACAATTGCACTCATCTCACACACTAATAATGCTCAAAATTCTCCAAGTCGGACTTCAACAATTTGTGAACAGTGAACTTCCAGATGTTCAAGCTGGTTTTGGAAAAGCAGAGGAATCAGAGATCAAATTGCCATCATCCACTGGATTATCACAAAAGCAAGAGTTCCAGAAAAATGCTTATTTCTGCTTTCTTGACTATGCCAAAGCCTTTGACTGTGTGGATCACAATAAACTGTGGAGAATTCTGAGAGAGATGGGAATACCAGACCACCTGACCTGACTCTTGAGAAATCTGTGTGCAGGTCAGGAAGCAACAGTTAGAACTGGACATGGAACAACAGCTGCTGCTGCTGCTGCTAACTCACTTCAGTCGTGTCCAACTCTATGCGACTCCATAGACAACAGCCCACCTGGTTCCTCTGTCTCTGCAATTCTCCAGGCAAGAATACTGGAGTGGGCTGCCATTTCCTTCTCCAATGGAACAACAGACTGGTTCCAAATAAGAAAAGGAGTACATCAAGTCTGTATATTGTCACCCTGTTTTTTTAACTTCTATGCAGAGTACATCATGAGAAATGCTGGGCTCAATTAAGCACAAGCTGAAATCAAGATTGCCGAGAGAAATATTAATAACCTCAGATATGCAGATGACACCATCCTTAGGGCAGAAAGTGAAGAAAAACTAAAGAGCCTCTTCATGAAAGTGATGGAGTAGAGTGAAAAAGTTGGCTTAAAGCTTAACATTCAGAAAACTAAGGTCATGGCATCTGGTCCTATCACTTCATGGAGAATAGATGGGTAACAGTGGAAAAAGTGGCAGATTTTTTATTTTTTGAGACTCCATAATCAGTACAGATGGTGACTGCAGCCATGAAATTAAAAGACACTTGCTTCTTGGAAGGAAAATTATGACCAACCTAGACAGCACATTATAAAGCAGAAACATTACTTTGCCAACAAAGGTCCATCTAGTCAAGGCCATGGTCTTTCCAGTAGTCATGTATAGATGTGAGAGTTGGACTGTAAAGAAATCTGAGCACCAAAGAATTGATGCTTTTGAACTGTGGTGTTGGAGAAGACACTTGAGAGTCCCTTGGACTGCAAGGAGATCCAACCAGTCTATCTCAAAGGAAATCAGTCCTTAATATTCAGTGGAAGGACTGATGTTGAAACTGAAACTCCAGTACTTTGGCCATCTGATGTAAAGAGCTGACTCACTTGAAAAGTCCCTGATGCTGGGAAAGATTGAAGGCAGAAGGAGAAGGGGATGACAGAGGATGAGATGGTTTGATGGCATCACTGACCTGATGGACATGAGTTTGAGCAAGCTCTGGGAATTGGTAATGGACAGGGAAGCCTGGCATGTTGCAGTCCATGGGGTCACAAAGAGTTAGACACGACTGAGAGTGAACTAAATTGAATTGATATAGAAAGAGGGAAGTGTAGACTGAATCTGCAACTGTAATTGGAAAAGGAGAAACAGTTATTTTTATTAGCCAGGATAGAGGGATTCTCTTCATTTTTATTTTTTGAGCAATGTTATGCTTCTGTTATTATTCAGTACAATTACAATAGTCCTCCAGGTTTTTTATCTATCACAGTCACAGTGTGGCCTTGTTTATTGTTGATGTTCTATAAAATTGTCATTGTTTAACTTGAGAGCACCAATTTCTAAGTATTCATAGCAGGAAAAAATTAAGAACAACCTAAATGTCCATCAGCAGGAGAAAATGGACATGAAAATATGGAATATTAAGGAGCATATAAACCCAAATTATATATACAGTACTTTTTAATGTACAAGAATTATATATATACATTGAATGCTGCTGCCTTGCTAAGTCAGTTTAGTCATATCGGCACAAAAGATAGAATGTATCAATGAAATATGATTTGTGATGATAGTACATTTATGGATGTAATAAGTCACAAATGTACAATAGTAGTTACATTTGAGAAGGAAAGAAAGTGAACTGAAGAAAGCATACATTATGGGTTTTGACAATCTGAAACACTTTATTAAAAGAGTAACTTTAAAAAAAATTATGGTGAAAATGCCAGCATTCAATGAATTTGAGTTATGAGTGAACAGGTGATTATTTATTAATTTTTACATCTGATGCTTGATATTTTTCATAATTATAGAAAATCAAATAGTTTCAAAACATATGCCAACATTTTTGAAAATTTTCATTTTATCCTTTTTACGTGGAGAAAATCTACTGATGAAATGCACCCCCTGCAGGAGAATTTAGAGTAGTTTAGAGCTTCCCTGGTGGCTCAGAGGGTAAAGCATCTGCCCACAATGCGGGAGACCCGGGTTCGATCCCTGGGTTTGGAAGATCTCCTGGAGAAGGAAATGGCAACTCACTCCAGTACTCTTGCCTGGAGAATCCCACGGATGGAGGAGCCTGGTAGGCTACAGTCCATGGGGTCACAAAGAGTCGGACACGACTGAGCAAGCTTCACAGGATTCTTGTAGGAGTAATCTGAATGATCAGATTAAGGCAGCTTTCTGCTGTGAAAGCTGGGATCACCCAGAAAATATCCTTGCACTGGGGGGCCTGTCCAATTTATGCCAGCATTAAATGTACACTTCGGAAAGAGTTTATTTAGAGTGAATCTGCTCCTGATTTTGAAATTCTTTAAGAAAAAGAAGAACAAGTATGGGAGGACAAAAGGAAGGATGGGGGAAAATCCTATATTCTAAGAACTGTTTGATGAACTGGCTGCCAGAAATCCTAGTTGAGTTATGCAAGCCTTTTATAATTATAACACATCTTGTTTATTTCATTACCAGTTAGAAATAATCTTCAGGGAGAATGTTAGTGTGGTTTAGGACCCTTATAGGAATGATCTGAATGACGAGTACGTCAGGGAGATGGAATTTTAATGCTTCAACTAGTCTCCATTTTCTGGGTTTAGTCCATATGGTAATAACCTACCAACAAGTATTTTCAGAAAGTGAGAAGAGACATGTAAATCATCTCTAGTGACAGGCAAGTGTATTTTAAAAGTGTTAATGAAAGGCTTCTCACGACATGTGTTAAAGACGGTAAGGAGAACTTTCAAGAGGGACAACTGCAGAGTTTTCCAGTAGGAAAGAGTGCTGAACTGTTTAAGAACAAGTGAAGATTGACAGCCAGGAAACAGGGTGGGGTGGGGGATGGGAAATAACTGAGTAAATATCAAAGCTAAGGTGATTCTGGCTGACCTGACTTGACAAGATTCTTGCTGAAGTTAGGCCAGATTGATAAAATATCAAGGAAGGGATTTTTATTAATCTGACTCAGCAGGATTTTTGCTAAAACTGGGCAAAGCACAGAAAAAGCAGAGTGCAAGGTCGTAGAGGAAGAGCCTCTCAGAGAGCCTGACTGAAGTTTGGTCAAGGAGAAAGTCTTTATCAAATATTAGCGTAAGAATGTGGCTAGACTTTGGGAAGAAATCACTGGGACTTGGAGCATTAGGGACAGAATAATATAAATTTAAAGTCTAAATTAATTAAAGTCTAAAGTCTAAATGTCACACAAGGCTGCTTTCTGTCTTTTCATGATTCCAGGCTTTAACCTTCTAGCCAACAGCTCCAATATCTGAAAAGGAATAAAACATTACCAATGAAGGACCTTATTGCCCAGTAGTTCTTAGACAGCTGTATCTTTGTGGCTATTCAGTCACGGTCATGTTCAACTCTTCATGACCCCATGTATTGCAGCATGCCAGGCTTCTCTGTCCTTCACCACCTTTTGGAGCTTGCTCAAACCCATGCCCACCGAGTTGGTGATGCCATTCAACCATATCATCCTGTCTCCCCCTTCTCCTTCTTCCGTGAATCTTTCCCAGTAGCAGGGTCTTTTCCAATGAGTTAAGCCTTCACATTAGGTGACCAAAGAGCTTAACCTACCGCATCAGCCCTTCCAGAGAATATGCAGGGCGGGTTTCCTTCAGATTGACTGACTACATCTCACTGCTGTCCAAGGGACTCTCAAGAGTCTTCTCCAGCACCACAGTTTGAAAGAATCCATTCTTCGGCGCTGTCATCCTCATGGTCCATCTCTCACATCCATATACATAACTACTGAAAAAGTCATAACTTGGACTATACAGACTTTCTTGGTGAAGCGATGTCTCTGCTTTTTAATACACTGTCTAGGTTTGTCATACCTTTTCTTTCAAGAGCAAGTGTCTTTTAATTTCATGGCTGCAGTCACCATCTGCAGTGATTTTGGAGCACCAAAAATAAAGTCTGCCAGTGTTTCCATTTTTTTCTCCATCTGTTTGCTATGAACTAGTGGGACCAGATGCCAGGATCTTAGCATTTTGAATGTTGAGTTTTAAACTAGTTTTTTCACTCTTCTCTTTCACGTTCATCAAGAGGCTCTTCAGTTCCTCTTCACTTTCTGTCATTCAGTTCAGTTCAGTTCAGTCGCTCAGTCATGTCCGACTCTATGCTACCCCATGAATTGCAGCACACCAGGCCTCCCTGTCCATCACCAACTCCCAGAGTTCATTCAGACTCACCTCCATTGAGTCAGTGATGCCGTCCAGCCATCTCATCCTCTGTCATCCTCTTCTCCTCCTGCCCCCAGTCCCTCCCAGCATCAGAGTCTTTTCCAATGAGTCAACTCTTCGCATGAGGTGGCCAGAGTACTGGAGTTTCAGCTTTAGCATCATTCCTTCCAAAGAAATCCCAGGGCTGATCTCCTTCAGAATTGACTGGTTGGATCTCCTTGCAGTCCAAGGGACTCTCAAGAGTCTTCTCCAACACCACAGTTCAAAAGAATCAGTTCTTCAGTGCTCAGCCTTCTTCACAGTCCAACTCTCACATCCGTACATGACTACAGAAAAACCATAGCCTTGACTAGACGGACCTTAGTTGGCAAAGTAATGTCTCTGCTTTTGAATATGCTGTCTAGGTTGGTCATAACTTTCCTTCCAAGGAGTGTCTTTTAATTTCATGGCTGCAGTCACCATCTGCAGTGATTTTGGAGCCCCCAAAATAAAGTCTGACACTGTTTCCACTGTTTCCCCATCTATTTCCCATGAAGTGATGGGACCGGATGCCATGATCTTCGTTTTCTGAATGTTGAGCTTTAAGCCAACTTTTTCACTTTCCTCTTTCACTTTCCTCAAGGGGCTTTTAGTTCCTCTTCACTTTCTGCCATAAGGGTGGTGTCATCTGCATATCTGAGGTTATTGATATTCCTCCTGGCAATCTTGATTCCAGCTTGTGACTCATCCAGTCCAGCATTTCACATGATGTACTCTGCATATAAGTTAAATAAGCAGGGTGACAGCCTTGATGTAATTCTTTCCCGGTTTTGAAGCAGTCCATTGTTCCACGTCCAGTTCTGCTGCTTTTTGTTCTGCATACAGGTTTCTCAGAAAATAGATAAGTTTGTCTGGTATTCCCATCTCTGTAAGAATTTTCCAGTTTCCTGTGCTACTCACTTCAAAAGCTTTAGTATAGTCAGTGAAGCAGAAGTAGATGTTTTGCTGGAATTCTCTTGCTTTTTCTATGATCCAAAGTATGTTGACAATTTTAAAATCAAAATGATATTCTATTGTGAACCTCTCATGATAAAGCATGTATGGAAGAAGAAATATTGTGATATGTGACTCCAGACTACAGCATTTGCAGTTGGAAAAAGCATTGCAACACCTTGTTCAACAAGAAATCAGCAACCATTGTTCCTTCTACTTTGTGGCTCTAGCCATCAGGAGTTACAATAAAACATTCAAAGTACCATGGTTGTGGACAAGATGTGTTTTGTGAGTTTTTCTACTTTATAACAGCCTAGGAAGAATGTCTGAAATATTGCTTAGTGTGCAACTACCACAATAGTGTGGCTGAACTCTTGACATCATATAATAGAAAACTCTCACCCACACTGATACAGTTGAAGAGTGACTGAGCCAGAGAGATGTTTATAATTCTTGGAGCAAGAATAAGCATAGACAGCACATCTCTTTGATCTCTGTCCTACAAATGTGTGAGTGCATGGAGTGGTCAAAGTGAGAATTCTGGATTCAGACTGAAGTCAGAACTAGAATCTAGCCCCTTCACAATACTAGATCTGTGACTTTGACAAATTACTTTACTGTGCCTTAGTTTTCTCATTTTAAATGATATAAAAAGATTGGCATAATGTGAGGACCAACTGAAATAAAGAGAATTTTAGTCTTTAGCTCAGAGCTTAACACAGAAAGAAGTTGAAAATATTAACCATTCCTACTTCAACTACTACTACTGCTATCATAATTGTTTAGCTCCATAGCCTACCAAGATCCAGGAGTTGGTGATGGACAGGGAAGCCTCGTGTGCTGCAGTCCATGGGGCTGCAAAGAGTTGGACACAACTGAGCAACTGAACTGAACTGATAGCCTACCACACTACTTTGTGCATAATTTATACTTAATAAGTGTTTGTTGGATTAATTCCTAAAGAAAAATCATCATTCTCTTTTAAGTTTTTGACTGAGCCTGGATAGAGACCAATGATTGAGACACCCCTGCTCCCTTTAGTAACTCATGGTGCAGCTGCTTGTGATACGTCAGCTGGGACATAAAAAAGGCCACTTAGTCTCCTCCAACAGTTCAGTGTCTGGTTCAGGGTGATGTATGGAGGCACCTGGATAAATCTCCAGCCTGCAGTAAATAGCCAAAGGGGAGCATTTGCTGAGTTGTGTGTTGCAAACACATGGTGAACAATTATAATTTTATCAGGAGATTTGAAGGAAAGCCTAGGAATATATTTGATAATTTTGAGAAACCACTGTAAAGTCTTCACTTGTTATGTTCCTAAAGATAAGCAATCTTGGTCAGGGCCCATGGTGAAAGTGTGTCTTCAAGACATTGCACATTCAAGCATATGGCACACTTGTACATCAAGTTGTCAATATTCAAATGGATTCTAGTCCTCTAGTTCTCCAGACTATTCGAGCCCAGCTGCAGAAGACAGAAAAACAAATCCCAAACAAACCTATTCTGAGAGAGAAGCTGGGCAAGAAGTGCAAAGCAAAGATATTATATAGATATATATTTTATGTTAGGAAGATTTAAGAGCTAAGTAGAATAAATGTCACAGTCCCAAGTATGAAATAGAGCTATGGCAGAGAACAACTTAAAAGTAACAAGTCTTCAGAGAATGAGAATTTGAGAAGGAATCCTAGTTAGTACAACGTGCTTCCAGTAGGCAGCAGCTTATCAAACTGGAGCTCTTTCAGAGGATGGAGGGTGTGCCTTGAATGGCTAAGCACCATCCTTGGCTTCCATCCCTAGAATTACTTGGTCTGCAAGCTAGAAGGATTTAGTGACTGCTAAAATTGACTGCTATTCACTAGGAAGAACTACAGTGAGATGGTGGATGCTGTGTTCTCAGGAGTATCCTCCTCCTGAGCATCCTCAGGAGCATTTCTTGTGCCTCCTTTTGCTCAGCTAAGTGGGAATAACGAGAATATACCTACTTTACAGTCCTGTTATGAGGATTAAGTGTGTTATCTACACAACTCAGAGTGTCATGTTTGGCATACAGTAAGTCTGGTCTTTATCATTATCATCATCATTCAAAAAAAATCAAAAGGTTCCACGGTAGTCTAGGTGTGTGTACTCAGTTGCTTCAGTCGTGTCCATCTCTTTGTGATGCCAGACCCCATGGACTGTGGCCTGTCAGGCTCGTCTGTCAGTGGGATTTTCTAGGCAAGAAGACTGGACTGGCCTGCCATTCCTTCCTCCAGGAAGGAATCTGACCCAGGGATCAAACCCTCGTCTCCTGTGTCTCCCTAGATGCAGAAGGATTCTTTATCCACTGAACCATCTGGGAAGCCTACTTTAGGTATATAATAGTGCAATTTTAAAAAATCAGTATCTACCTAGGAGGTTTCAAAAACCATATTGGAGGATAATGTTCTGAGCTAACTACTTGTGTTTCTCACTGTGATTCCATATGTAACTGACTTTTCCCCAGATTCATTTGACATTTACATATGTATTTTTCTTCTTCTAAAAATTAAGTCAAATATCTAAGCAAACAAGGTATCTTCTTTCATAGACAGTCTTGGTGAAAGTAAAAGTGAAAGAGAAGTTGCTTAGTTGTGTCCGACTCTTAGCGACCTCATGGACTGCAGCCTGCCAGGCTCCTCTGTCCATGGGGTTTCCCAGGCAAGAGTACTGGAGTGGATTGCCATTGCCTTGGTGGAATAGATTTATTGTGTCAGGTTATTTTTTCATATATATTTTACTTTTAAATTAGAGAATAATAACTTTACAATATTGTGATGATTTTGCCATATATCGAGATGAATTGGCATTAGGTATGCATATGTCCCTTCCCACTTGAGCCCCCTCCCCCCTCCCACCCCATCCCGTCCCTCTGGGTGGTCTCAGAGCACTGACTTTGGTTTCCCTGCATCATACACTGAACTCCCACTGGCTATCTGTTTTGCATATGGTAGTGCATCTGTTTCAGTGCTGTTCTCTCATATCATCCCACTCTCTCCTTCCCCCAGTGTGTCCAAAATGTCTGTGTCTCTTGATGCCTTGCAAGTAGGATCATCAGTACTATCTTTCTAGGTTCCATATATATGCGGTATTTAACAGACAATCTTTGTCTTTCTCTTTCTGAATTAGTTCACTCTGTATGGTAGGCTGTAGGTTTATCCACCTCATCAGAACGGACTCAAATGCCTTCCTTTTGATAGCTGAGAAATAGTGCATTGTTTATATGTAACACAGCTTCTTTATCCATTCATCTGTCGATGGACATCTACGTTCTTTCCACATCCTACCTGTTGTAAAAGAGTACTGCAGTGAAGATTGGGGTACATGTGTCATTTTCAGTTCTGGTTTCCTCAGGGTATATTTCCAGTAGTGGAATTGCTGGATCGTATGATAGGTTTATTCCTAGTTTTAAAAAATAATCTCCATGCTGTTCTCCATAGTGGCTGTATCAATTTGCATTCCCACCAACGGGTAAAGGTGTTCCCTTTTCCTCACACCCTCTCAATCATTTATTGTTTGTAGATTTTTTTGATGATGGTGGTTCTGACCTGTCAGGTTATTTTGATTCTCTTTTTGGGTGAAGTTTTGATGTTCTTCAGGTTCTTACTGTTAGAAACTTAACATTATTCTGAGTCTTACATTGGATATGGAGGAGTATCCAGAACAGAAAAATCCTTTAGAATTTCAAACCTTTCACAAGTCTTCAATGTGAGCTCTGTTGACAAAAGATGACATTTATGGGGAAATAATGTTGTTTTAACAGGTTTCAGTTCTTGCCTTATTTCCTCTCTCCCTTCCTTTCTATTCCTGAACGTTGAATCTAATAACAGGCTCTTTAGCAGGCTTTGGCCTGTTCAAGTGGTTGAGCCAAATCTGACTGGTCAGGAAGTAACGTCAGCCAAATCTTCTGAGGTTTTGGGTTGAGTCATGCCGGAGGCCAGCCTGGGGTATTGGCCCAAAGGGGGCCAGCAGAGTCTGGACATCACCTCTGAGCCTTTCCCTCCTCCATTCCATCCTCTCTTGTGTTTGTTCAGGCTTCTGGCTCTTACGCCACTTCATAGAACATTTTGCCAAAAGAACCCAGACTTAAAAGTCTTACAATTCCTTACAATTCCTGTTTATGTTAATGATATATTGCTGGAATATGCAGTACCATCTCAGGTTTTTGTGTGTGTGTGTGTGTGCATCTAGGGATAGGAGCATTGAAAGGCACTAGAAAATATGAATGGCTAAAGAAAGTTTGAGTCTGATTTCATTTGAAATAGGCTTATCAGTACATACACATAAATTCTCACCAGTGGGATGATATGATAGTCAGAAAACTGACAACAACATTTGATTTCTTATAGACCTACTTTTCTCTCTGGATTAGCTGACACTATTTTTTTAAACTTTATTTTATTGAAACATAGTTGATTTATAATATTATGTTATCTTCTGCTGTGCAGCAAAGTGATTCAGAATTATGTTAAGTGGAAAAGACAAAGATTTTCTTTGCTGGGACAAAACATGAATCATTATAATATTGACCATATCTCAGAGAGTCTAAGAGCAAGAAAAAGAATTCAAAAGCATCAGAGAGAATATTTAGAATGCACAAATATGAAAATTGCTTTAAAATTGTAAAGTGCCTTCTATATGTCAGAAATTTTTGCACATGGTTCCTAATTCTCATAGAAAACCTTCAAAGTTTGTACTATATTTCTTATTTTATGTAAGAACTAAAATTGAGGCACAGCAAAGTAGGTGAGTTTCCCAATGTCAAACGGCTAGCAAAGGAAAACTTACGGATATGTTCAGGCACTGTGTTAGCAATTTACACGTGTTACTTCATTTACTCTTTACAGCAACCTTTTAAAGATGAGGACATTTAAGAAGAGATTCAATAAAGATAGTGGCAAGACTTATACCAGGACTAGCTTTAGAATTTATAATCTTAAACACATATAGTTTTTGTCTTTTTAAATCATCTAATTTTCCTCTTGAAAGCATTTCAGGTTCAAAATCGGTTGTATCTGGAATCTTATTAATTTTCAAACAAGTGTAAGATGGTTATTCTTCATCCAAGAGTTCAAAATCAGACCTACACTATATCTCTCATAAAGAACTTTTGCTTTAAAAATTGGTATGTGCCAACTTTCAAGTTATCAGTACGTCAAGAGGCTCCAGTGGTCTTCAGGCCTTTCCCTTTTCCATATAGTCTGATACTTGGCTGTATGTGTAGGGTTAATACTACAGACATGCTATTGATGACCTTGAAATGACCTTTATCTTCACAAATTGTTAATTACATGACTGGTCAGTTAGGCAACCTCTCAGAAATAAAAGGAATTCTTACCTGCATTAAGGATAATGTAGTTAAACCTATTTCCCATTTGTCAGGTTCAGGGTTTTGCAACACAGTAAATGTGAGAAAATATATTAGAAAATTCACTGCATGGATTTATTTTACTGATAACACCAGTAAAGAAGAGAAAATAGATCTAACCAGGGAAGTTTTATCTCTTCAAAATCATTGAAGATACTTAGAAGTTTATTTTGGACTTACACATTTTGTGTAAATCCTCAAAAGAAATAATAGAGATCAAGTAATCATATTAAACAATTTGGGTATTTATTTTTAGCAAGAACTAAGTTTATTAATGTTTGTGTCTAACAGTTTCCAGATGGCCTACTTGTACATGATATAGGAATCAGTTTGAAACTCTTAATAAATTGAAGAACAAAGTAGAAGTATTCAAAGGCATTTACCAAAGATTTTCTTTTTTTAATATATACTTAAGATTTTAAAGTTATTGATTATATTTGGTGCATTCTTGAGACAATCCAGACAAGAAGATGTATTGCAATTGAATTATTTTCTGCTTTGTGTTTAACTTTATCCATTTGCTTAAAATTTGGAACCAAATTTTGAGTCTCAACTTTAATATAGATTATTAACTGGGTCTCTTCCTTCGTCATATTTTCTCTTTCTTATCGAAATTTGCTGTCATTTCAGGACCAATAAATATATTCATAAAAGTGCAAGTAAAAAATTATGACAGTCTACCCTTAGATTTCATATTGCTTAGGAATCAGAAGTCTTAAAGCTAACAAAAGAAATAATAATTGTGGAATTTCAGGAATTACATGTTTCTTCTACAAATGTTTATTGAAACCCTAGTAAATCCTGAGAATGAATGTAGTGGCTGAGAGCTCAGACTTTGGAGCCAGGCTGTCTGGATGAAAATCCAGGCTCCACACTTGCTCTCTGCAGGTAACCTGAAGCAAGTTATCTAAATCTCTTGCTCCTGCTTCCTCACCTGTAAAATGGGGATAAAATAATATAATCTCATCCATAATGAAAGTAGCTGAGATTGCATGAAATAATGTAACTAAGAGAATGAGAGTGGTGCTCTAGCCACATTCGGAGGGGTATATATGTAGTAGCTAGTGAGTATGATTATTGTTATAACAACAAACCAACCATGATCATTGCCCTCGTGGTGCTAAAGACTTATTGTAGGGCTTCCCCTCGTGGCTCAGGGGAAAACAATCTGCCTGCAATACAGGAGATGCAGGAAACATGGGTTTGATCCCTGGGTCAGAAAGATCCCCTGGAGGAGAAACTGGCAACCCACTCCAGTATTCTTTTTGGGAAAAAAAAAAAAATCCATGGACAGATGAGCCTGGGGGCTACACTTGGGAATGAATAGTGGATGGAAAGACATTATATTCTAGGTACAATACTGATCATTTTATTTTTATTATATTATTTAATTCTCATAATTGTTTTGAGGAAGATTTTACTCTTTCAGTTTACAGGTGAGAACACTGACACTTACAAGTGATAAAATAATTTTCCTAAGGGTTTAACTAGCAAGTGAGGGAACCAGAATTCAAATCAAAGTCCTATTCTTTCAACAGCAGGTTGATCATTTAGAGAAAATATCTCAATCATTTACTTAATAGGAAGACAGTATAAATGGTGGTCAGAAGTACAGACTCTGAAGACCATGTGATGAAGATTTGAATTCTGTCTAATCTTCTTCCCAGAATACTATCCTTGAGCAATTTGTTTAACTTCTCTGTATTTCAGCTTTCTCACTTGTAATATTATAATCAAATTTTAAAACTAGATTTGATATAAAGATTGAATGAGATAAAATACACAGTGCTTGATTTGTACTAAGTGCTCATTTCTCTTTGATTCATTTAATTGGACAGTATAGGAGGCTGTCTATTTTGCTTTCTCACTTCATGTTCTTGGGTATCAAAGCCAAGTTTCTAGAAATTATGATGCAGGCTCTAGAGGATGACATGGTTAATTTAAGAGAATTAATTTTGGATTTCCATCATTTAGTAACCCATAAGGACTAGAACTTTCTAGGCAACGTTGATATTCAGCTGGTAAGCAGCACTACAAATATACTAGCCATTAAAATATTGTAATACAGGGTTTCTGTACCAGATGGTGAGTGATTAAAGATCTTGAGTCCATGTGCTACCTAATAAGAGGCACAGTGGTGCCTGCTGGTGAGGGTGACCCTCGGCAGCTGCAGTGTGCACTGAGATAGAAGCTGACAGAAGCATCTGTGGCACTCATCTCGTGCTCTGGAGTGGCCCAGCACAGACGAGGGCAGTAAGACAAATGATAGGGTGGACAGAGTGATAACGGTAATGCTGGCGGGGGTCAAGGTGCAGGCTATTTGGATCTAGACATCATTTGTCCTGCAAAAGCTGGCAACAGCGAAGAACCAGCTTGTACCTAACACTTTCAACTGAATGCGGAAAAGAATTAGGATTTCTGTATCTAATTGTAGTTCAGATTAGGGGCATCTTTTAACTGATGACAATAGCATCACACATACAGAACACCAATCATTCCTAAAATTCAAGAAATGGTTTAAAATTTGTTCAAATAGTTATTGGCACTACAACTTCTATCATTTGGTAAACAATTTTGTATTATTGCTATCTTAGTTTATTTGGAAGTAAGAGGGACGTATATTTTTTTGCTTTGTTAATTGGTTTCTATGGTAAATTTTTATTTCTAGTTGTTAACCATCTTTAACAGCATGTAATTAAAGGCCTTAGACCATGTTCAAGGGGAGTAATATCTCAAAAATGCTTGTAAAATAGATTTCTACAACAAAGATGCAATCAGTTCAGTTTAGCTCAGTCACTCAGTCTTGTCTGACTCTTTGTGACCCCATGGACTGCAGCACGCCAGGCCTCCCTGTCCATCACCAACACCCGGAGTTTATCCAAACTCATGTCCATTGAGTTGATGATGCCATACAATCATCTCATCCTCTGTCGTCCCCTTCTCCTTCTGCCTTCAGCCTTTCCCAGCATCAGGATCTTTTCAAATGAGTCAATTCTTTGCATCAGGTGGCCAAAGCATTGGAGTTTCAGCTTCATCAGTCCTTCCAATGAACATTTAAGAGTGATTTCCTTTAGGATCGATTGGTTGGATCTCCTTGCAGTCCAAGGGACTCTCAAGAGTCTCCTCCAATACCACAGTCCAAAAGCATCAATTCTTTGGTGCTCAGCTTTCTTTATAGTCCAACTCTCACATCCATACATGACTACTGGAAAGAACATGGCCTTGACTAGATGGACCTTTGTTTGCAAAGTAATGTCTCTGCTTTTTAATATGCTGTCTAGGTTGGTCATAACTTTCTTCCAAGGAGTGAGCCTCTTTTAATTTCATGGCTGCAGTCACCATCTGCAGTGATTTTGGAGCACTCCCCCCGGCCCACCAAAAATATCAGCCACTGTTTCCACTGTTTCTCCATCTATTTGGCATGAAGTGATGGAACCAGATGTCATGATCTTAGTTTTCAGAATGTTGAGATTTAAGCCAACTTTTTCACTCTCCTCTTTCACTTTCACCAAGAGGCTCTTTAGTTCTTCACTTTCTGCCAAAAGGGTAGTATCATCTGGATATCTGAGGTTATTGATATTTCTCCTGGCAATCTTGATTCCAGCTTGTGCTTCATCCAGCCCAGCATTTCTCATGATGTACTCTGCATATAAGTTAAATAAGCAGGGTGACAATATACAGCCTTGATGTAGTCCTTTTCCTTTTGGAAACCGTCTGTTCCATGTCCACTACTAACTGTTGCTTCCTGACCTGCATACAAATTTCTTAAGAGGCAGTTCAGGTGGTCTGGTATTCCCATCTCTTTCGGAATTTTCCACAGTTTATTGTAGTTATCTCTCACAAATAAATTGAGGCTTTTTTCCCCTAGGTGATTTGCAGACACAGTGCTTAAAAATGAATAAAGGAAGAAAGAGAAATCTGTTAGCTTTATGAAATATTTTGAAAATGACAGTGAAGAACTGATTATGAGTTTATTAAAAAATATGACATTGCTCTCTTTTGTCTGATAATACTATTTCCTCTTTTCAAGTTCACTTTCTTTAGTTATTAATTTTCTCTCCTGTTTCTCTGAGAAACACCTGCAATTTGGAAGTGGTTAAATTTCCCATTCCAGGTAAACAAATGTGGTAGATGGTAGCAAGAGTCAGAAAGCTTATTATCATCAGAAGACATCAGAACCAGCACTCAAATGATCCAGTTTTCTAAACCTAAATTTGAACACATGATTCAGATCATCAGATCATGCTGCCTCAGTTCATCAAATACCTATTGAGTTCTACCACACGCTGTGCCCAAAGGGTACAAACCTGGCAAGAATGCCTCTCCCCTCGTGGAACTTAGTCCTATCTAAGAAAAGGCATCTCCTTAACAAGCAAGTGTTAGGGCCGGGGGAGGGCACCCTGGGCCAAAGGCACACAAGGAAGTTCTCTATTGAAAGAACGTATCTGCCACATGACTGGACACTTTGACATTCTCCAGGTGTATGCAACTGAAAGAAAACAAGTGTCATTTAGATGTCTTGGGATCTCATCCCTCTTGATGTTTTGTTGTGCTTTATCAAAGTGCGTTGGCTCTCCCTAGTAGTAAGGCGACTTCAGCATACTGCTACATCTGAAGGAGCTTTAGGTGAACTAGGAAAAGTGACTTTGTTCTTGTGCTTCTCAATGTAAGTACAAACTTTGCTTCATTTTTGTGACCAGCCTCTTTAATGTATCATGAGTTAGAGACTGAGGATTTTCTCAGTAGGCTACTTTTGGAAATCAGTTTGAAGTTGAATCTCAGCAGTTACAAACCTCAGATGAAAGGAGCCACGTGTGTACAGAGGCTTCTTAAAGACCCAGTCAGCCTTCATTTCCTCTCACAATGGGAGGCTTAGGGCCTCTACTGACTAGGATGAACCACAACAAAACAATACCTCCATGTGTGGGTTTTAAAATAAACTAAGTGATTTGTATGTACAAATGGCATTTTAGAAAAAGGAATGTAGAAAAGCTGAGTTGAAAAGAAAACAAACAATACTTGAAATTCTCCCCTCTTTTCTCTTTGAACAGATTTTCTTCCTTAGAACTGTTGTCTGGAAAGCTCATATATTATTATATTGCCTGCTGAGCAGTTCAGCCACCCCAGGTATTGCTCTTGGATTTTAATGATATTATTATAAATAGTATGATAGATAGGTTGGGGTTTTTGCATAGATAACTAAAAGCCTCCAGCCCTTTAAACCTAAAGGCAAAGCATATACATTTGTTATCTTGGCTACATTATTGACAACATAAGAGATTCTTTGGAGACTTGAAAGCTGGGGCCAGCCATGTCAGCTTGCATTTTAGGAGCGTTTAATTAACTGATTAATAGCACAAAAGAATATATCCACTCACTTGAAGTTTCATTTGCATAGCTTATCAGTAGGAGATTTTTCCAGTAATTTGCATACTCTCCTGCTCTCACAATTAGAATAACAAGGAGAAATCATCAAACTATATAAACAATGGCTATCAGCTAAATCTAAGTATAGATGGGAAATTAGAATTTATCTAGACCACTGTTATTAATAAATACATATTTTAAATCACATAACTAATAGCAGAAAGGACTGAGTTATATAGCCTTCATATTTTAAATTATTTGGAATTCATAATTATCTTTAAATAAAGTCAATATTCGTAGTAAATTATGGAGATTAAGTCATTAGGTCAAGAAACTAGCTAAGATACACTTTACATTCAAATTAAGTTTGTGTCTGAATGTGATTTTTGCTTATAGGAATCTCTAAGTACATGAAAAGTTATAATCACAAGGAGTTTATATTAAAATGATATATTTAGAAAGGATAGTAATACATAATACTAACATATAAAATTAAAGAATAAAAATTTCAGCCAAATGTCAATACTCTGACAAATAAATATCTCTCTAAATATGTAGATAATTATGTTTAAAACATCAAGTAATTTCTTTGGAATAGTTTTAAGGTAACAGAATGAGTTGAAAAGTCAAAAAGTATCATCTCTGATACTATATCTTTAAAGTAGTCCTAAAACTAGAAAAGCAAAGATGCTTTGATAAAGCTGACCGAAAGATCAAGAAAGATCAGATCTCAAGGTTTTACAAGTGACCTTTTATTTCTTTTAAGGTGCATATATCTGGAGAATGTTAAATTGTCCAGTCGTGTGACAGATTATGTTCTCAGGAAGAGTCAGACTTTTATGTCTCCGGTAGCTCACCTTGTCCTCCTCACAACCCTAACAGTTGCCAGCTAAAGCAACGTTTTAACTTCCAGGACTGGGTTAAGAGATCTGACTCCTTTCCCCACGGAGAATAGATTCTTCTCTTTCTTCTTGCCACCTTTGTAGCAATTATTGCATTGTAACAAATAATTAGGATATTGTTCCTCCCGAAACTGACTTTATAAAATCACTGCATTTTTAAAATAATAGATTTGTATTAATCTTCAAGTCCAATAAACACGAGAGCATGAGAAAATAAGGCTTTTGTTATGACGTTCTATACACTCTTCTGTAGATCAAACAGAATATTGAATTTTGGCTTAACACAAGCCTTCTTTTTAAAAATATGTTCAGGAATACAACTGAGTAGTTAAAAATTCTTTGGTAAGTCTGAAAAAGTAGAAATGACATATCTCAAGATTTGTTTTCCTTTATTAAAATATGTAAAACAGAGCCAGTTTTGTTATATATTTCATTATTAATTTTTAAATTGAGTAATGTCAATATATAACATTATATTAGTTTCAGTTTCAGCATAATAAATCAATATTAGCATACAGTACAGAGCGATGCCTACAATGTATGGTTACTATTTTTCATTATAGAACTGACCCATTCACCCTTTTTACCTATTTCTATACCACTCCGCCCCTTTGATAGTCACTTATCTGTTAACCTACCTATGAGTTTAGTTTAGTTTTATGCATTTGCTTTGTTTTTCAGATTCCATATATAAGTGAAATCATACAGTACCAGTTTTTCTCTGATTGAATTATTTCAATTTAGCATAAAACCCTCAGGGTCCATCCATGTTGTTGCTGATGGTAAAATTTCCTTCTTTTTATGGCTGAGTAGTATTTCATTGTGTTGTGTATGTGTGTATGTATCTCATGTCTTTTTATCTGTTCATCCATCAATGGATGTTTCCATATCTTTCCAACTATAAATAGGGCTGCAAAAACATTGGGTGCATATATCTTTTTGAATTAGTATTTTTGTTTTCTTCAGATACCTAGAAGTGAAACAGTTGAATTAGATGGTCCTATTTTTAATTTTAAAGGAACCTCCATATTATTTTCATAGTGGTTGCACCTTCTTGCATTTCACCAGCCACATAGGAAAGTTTCCTTTCCTCTACAACTTCTCCAACAGTTGTTATTTCTGGAAACCATCAACAAAACCTACTGAATGGGAGAAGATATTTGCAAATAACATATTCAGGGAGAGGTAAATATTGAAAAAATATAGAGAACATGTATAACTTAGTAACAACAAAAAACAAGTAAGCTGATGGTTAAAAGTGGGCAGAGGGGATAGGAGATAGGAAGAAGTTACAAGAGGGATGGGACTTATGGATATCTGTGACTGAGTCATGTTGATGTGTGGCAAAAACCAGCACAATATTAGAAAGCAGTTATCCTCCAATTAAAATGGGCAGAGGATCTGAATGGGCATTTCTCCAAAGAAGACCTAGAGGGGACCAACAGGCACGTGAAAAGATGTTCAACATCACTAATTCTCAGGGAAATGCAAATCAAAATCACAATGAGGTGTCATCTCACACCTGTTGGAATGGCTTTTTATTAGAGACAATTTAAAAAGTTATTATAAACATTTCCTGCAGTTTTTGTCTCAAAATGGAAATATTTGTTGGATTCACTAAGTGTATAAAATCTTTATATAAAGTCACCAGGTTTAAGATGTTTTATTTCAAGTTTGCCTGGTTAAAAAAAAAAAGATCAAAAGTAAATATTAAAAAAATGCTTTTTGGAAATTAAATTGATCTCTTGATTTTTCCCACACCATTTGCTTCCTTCGAATCTTCCAGTCTCAGTAAAGTGTTGATGTCCTACTCAGTTACTGAAACCAAACTCCAGGAAAAATCTTTGCTTCCTCCCTTTTCTCACTGTCATACAATATGATGTTTCATTTGCTTGACACTTTTCTCAAGATCTTGATAATTCCTTATTGAATCATCAAGTTTTGGTCCAAAGGAAGCACTTCCTGACAACTCCATCTAAATTATTAGTGCCCCAACTCCTCACTCTCACTCACAGCATGAGATCACATCACTCTTCTACTCACCTCATAGTCCTCAGCATCATCTGGAATTTATGCTGCTCATTGCTGTTCTTAGTCTCTTTATCTTGTCCACCAGACTTTAAGCCTTTTTTCTTGTTCCCCCAGTGTTCCAGTACTTAATAGAATGCTTGCACATAATGCACACTGAAAAATATATTTCAAATGAATATTTTGAGAACATATTTTTGAACATTTATTTCACTTAAAAAATACCTCATTTGTGCCTAGTATTATATGAGGCAAAGGTAAGGGATATATATTGAAAGACAGACATTTTATCACTTTTTGTTAACCTGATAAAATAAGTTTGCATTTTTCCCTGTACACCTCCCCCTCACTGTCCAATTCTCATTTCTCTTTCTTTCTTCTCCCAGGGACCTTATTTACAGGAAAACAGAATGACAGAATAGGAATAACACAGACCACAGGAGTTAGATGAGTTTGTGATTTCCAAACTGGGTGAACTTGGGCCAGTTGTTTAGATTCATAGAGGTTGTGTATCTTCACTTGA
The DNA here is from genome assembly GCA_917880005.1 of Nanger dama. Taxonomy (NCBI): domain Eukaryota; kingdom Metazoa; phylum Chordata; class Mammalia; order Artiodactyla; family Bovidae; genus Nanger; species Nanger dama. Next base: position 37,304,518 of record CAKJTW010000002.1, read on the forward strand.
AAAATAGGAATTTTTTTCTATCTTACTGGTTATGAAAACTGAATATAACAGTGAATGTAATATATATCTTAGAATATTATTGGCTTTCATTAAATGGGAGCTTTATTTTTCATGAAATTATCTGATGTCAGTCACACCCCAAGCCAATTTTCTTTTGAATAGTGCTTGCATAAAATCAATTTTTAAAAGATAATTGGCAGCTAGCAAGCATACTAAAACACAATATACATCATATTTATAATGGTCTGGTTCCTTTCCTTGAGAATAAAGGCAGATGTAATTATAATTCGAATTCCTGTTGCTTCCTGATGTGTTTGCTGAGTCCCATGGCAGGCCTGCAGGCAGCAGTCTGTCAGTATTGGCCTGAGTGAGTGATAAGGTGCAGCAACGTCCCAAGCATTAAGCATCATCTCAGAGTTAGGGGTGTGAGGTCAAGTGGCTGCCTACGGGAAGTAGCATCCAGTAGATCCAAAGCAGAGACAAAGAAAAACAGTCAAGTCATCCCATCCAGGAGGAAATATGAAGAATTTCATACTGTACTGTATGTTATTAAAAAATAGTCTGGAGCTGAAAGGATATGTCTCTGAGGCCAAGAGACCCAGCAAATATGGGAGCTTATGCAATGTAATAAATTTTATCATGGAATAATGAAATAGCTGACAAGACTAATTTTATTTATTGCTTGACAGATAGCATTTCTATATTTAAAACTAGTGATAAATTAGGTGCTTTGGCAAGAGAATCTAAAGCAATTTCAGTTCCATTTTTATTTAGGTTTAAATCATCTCTCTTACTTCATTCCCTGATTAGAACTCTTAAAATAACTATGTCAAGCACAGACGGTCACTAAGTCTGATAGAGGCACTAACACCCAAAGGTGTATGTATATGCTTGACAGTGATATTTCCTACAGCAGTGCTCTGACCCTATTGGAGATAGACCTTAAATACTCTTCCTTTATAGGTAACTGAGAAAATCAGAGGCAAATCTGCTCTTGTCATCTCTAACCACGATGGTAGCAATGCTTGGAATCCATCATTCTTGAGGGATTGCAGGGAAATATGGGATTCTGTTATTAACTGAAATGGCCTAATTAATGCTGGGTTATCACAGATCGACTAACCCCAGTACAATTTTTCAGTTTAAGATCTAATTCTGATCTGTTTGGTAATTGGATCTAATTGGAGTCTAGACTGGACTTGGTTTCCTAGAGCTACCTTATATCTTCTTTGGAGCCACCCTAGAAATATAAATAAGGCTCCTATATACTCAGTTCAGTTCAGTTCAGTCATTCAGTTGTGCTCGACTCTTTGTGACCCCATGAACTGCAGCACACCAGGCCTCCCTGTTCATAACCAACACCCAGAGTCCACTCAAACTCATGTCCATTGTGTCGGTGATGCCATCCAACCATCTCATCCTCTATCATCCCCTTTTCCTCCTGCCCTCAATCTTTCCCAGCATCAGGGTCTTTTCAAATGAGTCAGCTCTCTGCATCAGGTGGCCAAAGTATTGGAGTTCCAGCTTCAACATCAGTCCTTCCAATGAACACCCAGGACTGATTTCCCTTAGGATGGATTGGTTGGATCTCCTTGCAGTCCAAGGGACTCTCAAGAGTCTTCTCCAACACCCCAGTTCAAAAGCATCAATTCTTCTGCACTCAGCTTTCTTTATAGTCTAACTCTCACATCCATACATGACTACTGGAAAAACCATAACCTTGACTAAACGGACCTTTGGTGGCAAAGTAATGTCTCTGCTTTTTAATATGCTGTCTAAATAGGTCATAATTTTCCTTCCAAGGAGCAAGCGTCTTTTAATTTCATGGATTTTATCACCATCCTCAGTGATTTTGGAGCCCAGAAAAATAAAGTCAGCCACTGTTTCCACAGTTTCCCCATCTATTTGCCATGAAGTGATGGGACTGGATACCATGATCTTATATATTAGAGAAGTCTGACTATGACTCCAGCAGAAACAAATTCCTTTAAGCTTTCTAGACTGGTCAATACCCATGTGTGCATGCTAAATCGCTTCAGCTGTGTCCAAGTCTTTGCGACCCCATGGATCATAGACCACCAGGCTCCTCTGTTCAAGGGATACTCAAGGCAAGGATACTGGAGTGTTTTGTCATGCCCTCCTGCAAGGGATCTTCCCAACAGAGGGATCGAGCCCGTGTCTCTTATGTCTCCTGCATTGGCAAGCAGATTCTTTACCACTAGTGCCACCTGGAAAGTCTAACTGATACTCAAATATCCCCAAATGTAATGACAGAGGAGGCAAGGTTAAAATACTTCCAGCTACCTGGAAATCATCCAGAATTATATTGTCGAATATGGTAGCTACTAACCATGTGTGTGTGTGTGTGTGTGTGTCCTTAGTCATGTCCAACTCTAGCCATTAAGTCATGTATGACTCTTTGTGATTCCATGGACTGTAGTCTGCTAGGCTCCTCTGTTTATGGAATTTTCCAGGCAAGAATACTGGAGTGGGTTGCCATTTTCTAGCTTTCCTGGTGGTTCAGTGGTAAAAAAAAATCTATAATGCAGAAGACCTGGGTTTGATCCCTGGGTCAGGAAGATCCTCTGAAGAAGGACATTGGGGCCCACTCCAGTTCTCTTGCCTGGAGAATCCCATGGACTGAAGAGCTTTGCAAGCAATGGTCCATAATGTTGCAAAGAGCTGGACATGAGTTAGTGACTAAACCACCACGACCATATGCATATACAGTGGAACATTACTCAGCCATAAAAAAGGATGAAATAAAGCCATTTGCAGCAACATTGATGGACCTAGAGATTATCATACAAAGTGAAGTAAGTCAGAAAAACAAGTGCCAGATGATATCACTTATATGTGGAATATAAAAAGAAAATGATATGAATGACCTTATTAACAAAGTAGAAATAAACCCACAGAGAAAATAAACTTACAGTAACTGAAGGGGATAGCAGGGCTGGGGGTGGGGAGAGATAAACCAGGAGGAGTTTGGGGTTAACATACACGTACCACTATATCTAAAATAGGTAAACAAGGACCCAGGTAGTGCTAGTGGTTAAGAACCTGCCAGCCAATGCAGGAGATGTAAGAGACATGGGTTTGATCCCTGGGGTTGGAAGATCCCCTGGAGGAGAGCATGGCAACCTACTCCAGAGTTCTTACCTGGGAAATCCCATGGACAGAGGAGCCTGGTGGGCTACAGTCCATAGGTGCAAAGAATTGGACATGATTGAAGAGATTATTTAGCACACACGCTGTATAGCACAGGGAATTTTACTCAGTATTCTATAATCACCTATAAAGGAAAAGAATCTGAAAAGAATATGTACATATATATATATGTGTGTGTGTGTGTGTGTGTACTACTGAATCACTGCATACTCACTGTACACCTGAAACTGACAAAATGTGGTAATTTAAACTTTAATTAAAGAGGAAAAAATACCATTTAAACTATTAAAAACTAAACTTTAAATTAATTTAAATTAAATGAAAAATTAAAATTCAGTCCTTTAGTTACACAGAGTTCAATAGCCACATGTACAGGATATAGAACATATCTGTGATCTAGAACACAGTACATTTCCATAAGAGCACTACTTGGTTTCTCAAGCCAGAAGTTTGCTATAGATGTCAAAGCTAGTGTGTTTTGTGAAAGCCCAATAATCATGTGTTGAATGGTTGAGTAAATGATCTATTTTCTATACATGCATATGCCCCTGTTGCCTCTTCTCTAATGCTCATCAGGCTTATAAATACTTATGCAGCATCTATCATCTCCACTAAACTAAAAGTTCTGTGAAGGCAAGCACCATGTCTATCCAGTATCTCACTGTAATTCCAGCATCTAACACAGTGCCTGAAACATTGTTATTGTGCAAGAAATATTTGTTGAATGAAATAATGAATAGATGGATCCTAACTTTCTATATAGCACTCATGGATAAAAATGGGGTTTGCGTGAGAACTAAATGCAATAGGATAAATAAAGTACCTGGCATGTACCTGATATATAACAGGAACTCAAATACTACCTCTCTTGTTCTCTGATTAATAGAAGCCTGGGTCACTTGGATCCAGTAGGTCACAAAGACTTCTGGTCAAGCCAGTAATTTCCTTAGCTCTTAGCTTTGTGCTTCCTTCCTTTTGATCAAAAGCCTGGCTTAAGTTATTAACGACAAGCAGAAAAGATCAGGGTTCAATTCCATTATTTGGCACTAAGGCAGCAGGTTTCCAAGGGAACACAGTACCAACTCAGAGCAGTAAATGTCATAATTCATCCTAGAAATCTCTTCAAGACTAAAATTCTGGCTTTTGACCAATTATCCGTTTAGTTCAGTCTTTTCTTCTCCTATCAGAATTCTGAATGCAATACTGCAGCATAATTGTGGAGACCGTCCCAGAAGATTCCTGGGCATGAATTAACACTGCAGAGGCAATGGAGGGAGAAATTCAGAGTGAATTTTCCTTTAGGATGAGCATTTCAAGTCTTTGTTGTTGTTGTTGTCCTTGCTTTGTGCTTTCAACTCTCCCTAAAGTGCTACCTTTAGATATTTTAGAGGTGAGGATGGATGGCACATTTTTGTTTAGTTTAGAGGCAGTTCTTGGAAAAGTCAATTTGAAAATGTACACAGTGAAAAAGGGAAAGGAAAAGACACTGAATGTTTTCCAGGGTGGTTCTAAGTATTACAGGGCATGTTGTAGAAAAATTTTTTGCCATCTGCTAACGGATATTAGTAAAAGTGGAGACTGTGCTGAAAAATAAAGTGTCAAGTTGTCCCTTGCAGAAAGTTAATAAAAAGAAGGAAGTGAAAGGCTGCTCATTATTTTTAATGACCTCGCTTTCCAGCAGAGTGCCTGTATCTCTCTGCCTGTACTTTCTGCCTTCTTTCAGTTCATTTTAACACACTAAACTACTCCTTAGAATGATGGCTTTGTTCTAAAGTACAGAGTTCATCAGAAGGCTCACAGTCCCAGGCTGACTGGTTGTTAGTCACACGTCCAGTGCCAAGGTGATGATGCAGAGATGAGCCCAGGACATTGTCCACGAAACAGTCAACAATCATGACTGCTCTGGACTTCCCTTTTGAACATGCCCACTTTGCTGTGGGGAATAGCTCTCATGTTTTATTGTGTTTGGTGGGTGATACAAGTTTCAGCCATCCATAAAAGGAGTAATTGCCAGAGTGGCTCCTCCTGCTTTGGTAACCAGGAGGCATTACAGTGTGCTGTGGTTAGCAGTAGGCTCTGTTTCTGAAAAGCCCATATATGTACATGCATATATGGAATTTTATACACACTTACTTTTCTAGTTTTAGTAGTTTTATATACACTATTTGAATGAATAAAGTTCATGCTATACATGTAGTGTAGATAACTTTCTGTGCTAATGTCCTTAGCTATCAATGGCCTTGTATCTCAGAAAGAAATTATGGCAAGATGGATAATAAACTCATTAATAATGAGACAAAAGGAATAAATAATCCTTCATTTCACAATGATGCTACAAGAAGGTAAACTCTTTAATCTAGGTGTGTGTATGTTCCATACAGCAGTAAAATTAAGTCCACAGATACACAATAATGATAAACTCATAGTTGCGTGCACATGCACACACATACAATGAAGGAGTGAAAGTTTAATTACAAACTCTATATTGGGTATACCTGCTGTCTTTGTTAGAAATTTTTAAACTTATTTCTCTCTCCAAATAAGGGCTAAACTGGCTGTGCTTAGGAAAGCCCTTGGAACTCAATATTCACAAGTCCTTGTGTTTTGAAAAAGAGATAAGTGCTCTGGTGAGTGCTTGCAAATGGGTAAATGACACCAGACTCCTGAAGGTGGGCTTGGAGCTGGAAATGCAGCAGGAGCATTTTCTATGAATTTAATGGGGCTGAGTCTTTTTGACATCCTTCAGGCAAAATCGTCAGAGCTTTACCTGTTTATAAAGTCAACAATTGGAGTGACACTCTGCAGGGTTTACTAGCATTTCCATGTGAGTATATGTGTTTTTTAAACAAAATAATTGTTTTTTTTGCCAAAAGTATTCAGGCACCATCATACCCTTAAAAAGTCTTTCTAGAAATAAAGTATATGTTTATTCATTAGCTGTCAGGCGCTTCTGGGCTCTGTAGCCACACACACAGGCTGTTTAATGTGGAGTTTAATAACATTTATGTAGAACCAAGCTGGGGACGAGCTTGGTGGAGAAAAATCCATACTGACAAAACATACGGTTTTGCTTGTCTTCATCCAGGAGTGGAAAAGCCTGACTAGGATTGCCCTGTTTTATCTAAACACTGACATGCTGTTGATAAAAAAGCATTTTACTGTCATGCTAGAAACAAAAAAATGAACCCAGCCAGCCAATTTGAAAGAAACATTAACATATTTTCGTTTTCCCCAAAGCCCAGTAGAGATTTGGTTTGAGTTATTTTTAACCTCTCCCCCAAATGATTTAACTTTATTGTTTCCTAAGATCTAGAGTTGTTTGATCTCTTTAGTTTGCAAGAGACAAAGTTGATAAGCTGCTGAGCAGAGAACTAATTAGGAAAGAAAGAGTTCAATGGATTCCCAGAGAAACAAAATGAGCAAAGAAAAGAAAGCAAATGTTTTGCACCGTTGTCAGCTGGGCTCATACTGTGTGGAGGGAGTTACCTAAGTCATTTCCCCAAGGGTAGGTCTGCTCTAAATGACTTATTACTAGAGTCCATATGAAAATCATCAAACATGGCTATGACAACTGATTCTAGAATGGTAGTATGAGGAGGTAGGGATGACTAAGTGGAACTGTGAGAAACAACAGGAAGAACAATTTGCCTTAGGGGGTGGAGATATACATTTAGGATGTATTAGTTCATCACATTGATGGCCACACTATCTACTTAAGAGTCACCAACTGAAATGCTTAACTGTATTCCCATTTTAGAACGATAGGCTTTCCTGACCCTGATAGTTCAGTTCAGTTCGGTCGCTCTGTCGTGTCCAACTCTTTGCGACCCCATGAATCGCAGCACGCCAAGCTTCCCCTGTCCATCACCAACTCCTGGAGTGTACTCAAACTCATGTCCATCGAGTCGGTGATGCCATCCAGCCATAAGGAGGGAAAACCACTAGACCATTCAAGTATGACCTAAATCAAATCCCTTATGATTATGCAGTGGAAGTGAGAGCTTGGTGGTACAGGTATCAGTTCAGTTCAGTCGCTCAGTCGTGTCCGACTCTTTGCAACCCCATGAATTGCAGCATGCCAGGCCTCCCTGTTCATCACCATCTCTCAGAGTTCACTCAGACTCACGTCCATTGAGTCCGTGATGCCATCCAGCCATCACATCCTCGGTCGTCCCCTTCTCCTCCTGCCCCCAATCCTTCCCAGCATCAGAGTCTTTTCCAATGAGTCAACTCTTCACATGAGGTGGGCAAAGTACTGGAGTTTCAGCTTTAGCATCATTCCTTCCAAAGAAATCCCAGGGCTGATCTCCTTTAGAATGGACTGGTTGGATCTCCTTGCAGTCCAAGGGACTCTCAAGAGTCTTCTCCAACACCACAGTTCAAAAGCATCAATTCTTTGGCACTCAGCCTTCTTCGCAGTCCAACTCTCACATCCATACATGACCACAGGAAAAACCATAGCCTTGACTAGACGGACCTTAGTCGGCAAAGTAATGTCTCTGCTTTTGAATATACTGTCTAGGTTAGTCATAACTTTTCTTCCAAGGACTAAGCATCTTTTAATTTCATGGCTGCAGTCACCATCTGCAATGATTGTATATAATTGTCTAAATTTGTACATCTTTGTGTATATGTTTAGGGAGTGATTTGAGGAGAGAGTAGAGGGAAAAATGGAACAGTTTCTATTGCATAAATCTCTGTGTGGAATTGTAATATTTAAACAGTAAAATCTAATAGTATATTGAGATATGTTATCCTCTTGAAGATTCAATTGCTCATTTATAAAAGGCAATCTTAGGCAACTTCTGGTTTAGTTATGAGTATTGAATAAGAGTACCTGTGTAAAGAACATTTTATTATCTCTAAAGGAACAAATATGAATTCCTTTTTTGCTCTCCACCCTGAATAGCCATCCTTTTCTGCCACTATCCAGGACAAAACAAATTAGAAAACAATTCACAGTAAGCTACTGAATGGGAGAACCATATGCTTACTCTATACCTGAATATGTAAAGAGGGTGGGGGTAGGGTAGGAAGATAGCAAAACATATATTTAGCAAATGATTGGTATTCAATTTAGTTTTCTATCTACTCCCCTCCGATTATTTTGGATGCTCTAGAATGGCACAGTAAAGACATAGTACTAATAATAAACCCAGCTTTGGACTAAAAATAACTTAAACAGCTCTACCTCTTTCATTCTTTTTCTTGTCAAGTCTATTGAGCTAATTAGTCTAGAGCAGGAATATGGAGAGAGAACGCCTAAAAATAGATAAGGTTATTAAGAGCCTTGGGGAAATACTCTGCTGTAATTTGCTTTCCAGATAAACTTCTTATATAGGTATATAAGAACGATTGCTCAATTATAATAAAATTCCTATAGAATTACACACTCTGTGGTAATCAGTGTGAGCTCATTCTGGCCCACATGTTATTGCAATGAATACCACAGTGTTGTGGTGAAGGGTCAGACAAGACAGAGAAACAGATGATGTAGGTAACCAGGAAGCCAAAACTGAGAGCAGAGAAGCTAAAGACCACAACAGGTTTCAACTGAGAAAGAAGAGGGAGGCTGGGTTTTTGTGCAATGAAACTTTGTACTTTAAAGCTCACTTCCTGAAACTGTTGCAATACCGTTTCTATCTCCAAAAGACTCAAGTCTGGGTAAGGAAGGATTAAATGGAAATTGCAGAAAGATCTTTTTCTTTCTGGAACAATATAAAAATTCTGGCTGCCTTTTCTGGCAGAGAAATGTTGAATTATATTTCTTTTTCATATAATATATAGCCTTTCTATTAGATAAGTCTTTAGGGAAATGAGCCAGCATCCTTTTCCACCCTTACAAGCTGTCAGATTATTTTATTTGTTTTGCAAAGTTGAATTGGCTAGAAGTTATCTATTGAGATGGACCAAGTAGAAGAAATCAAAGTGATGTACCACACACAATCTCAATCACCTCAGTGTGACTGCAATTTTTCATAGACTCCAGACTACCCATTTCCAAATCTCATTCATCAGTGATCAAAACAACTTAAGGCTATTTGGTTTAATATTATCTGATAAACAAGGTCAGGTCTGGACAACACCTTAAAAAGAGTTTTTCAGGAAAAAATTTAACCCAGAAAATAATGATGTTAAATAAGTTTCACCTTTTTCAGACAAGTTGAACACATAGAGAGGATATCTGATGAATGACACAGAACTAGATCCTGGTTCGTGTTTTCTTATAAAAATTCCATGTCTCTGTACTCTTTCTGCCAGTTTTTTTTTTTTTAATATTATCTGAAACTCATTTCAAGTGGCTAACTCAAAATTATATATTAGAAAATTTTATATACTTTGGAACTATTGGTTCTTTGCTGTTGTAAAAATGATTTGCAACCTTTTTCTGTCTAAGATGCCTACTTTTTATTAAAATTTAAATTCTTTTATTGAGGTGAAAGTCACATAATATAAAACATACTAGTTTAGCCGTCTGTACAGTTCAGAGGTACTGAGTACATTAGCATTGTTGTGCAACTCTCACCATTATCCATCTCCTGAATTTTTCACCTTTCTAAACTAACTTCTATACCAAAATGTTCCCCAGAAACCTCCCACATACAGTGGACAGTCTCTGAATTATTCTGTCAATAATGGTGTATAGTCGATCAGCAAGTTACTTTTCCGTGAATAACTGATGGTTAATAATGAGGTTATGCATTAATTGAAGAATTGTGACTAGAATATTATCTCATTTAATCCATTAGTTACATCATAAAAATTTGTCTGCAATTTGGCTTATTCATTTATCATTGTAGCTGTTAGTGATAGGCCTGCCATATCATTTGGAGCTCAATAAATATTGGGAGAATAAATGAATACATTATTGAGAGCTTATAAGTCCATCCACTTTATATAAAATGCTAACTTTTTCTTGAATTACCAGCAAGTTTGTAAGTGTTCTTTCCTATAAAAATGAATTATATATGAATATGACTCTGATGACCTTACAGTTTGTTTGGAGAGAGAGAAAAAAAACATAAATAGATAAATAGTAAAATCAGCAGCCACAAGTTGACACTAGAGAAAGATTAAAGATAGTGATATGGGAGTTCAGAAGAGAGAAATCATGATCATTTAAGAGAATCAAGAAGGATTCTGAAAGGATATAATTTAACAGAGCCTTGAAAATAGGTAAGATTTTTGTGTGGTGAAAAGGGCTAGCATAAGGTATAACACAGACCCTAGAGCTGTGCTTCTGGGTTCAAATTCCAGCTCCATCTAGTAAATTTGGCCATAATGGATGAAGTTATTTAACCACTCAAGGTAAAATAGCAATGGTAACAGGCTCCACTTTTCTAGAGTAGTTGTGAAGATATCCCTAATTACTGAATGGATTTTCCTGATAAAGGCACAGTATCAGATTCAATTCTGGTGACCAGTCATCTAGTTTTTACAATACTTAGCAGACCTTCTTTAGTGAAACTGAATAACGTTCCTACTTAGATGGTACTCAAACCGAGCCACACCTCATATTGAGACTTGAAACCACAGCCCCTGATCTAGGAGGGGACTCAAATCATTTTCTTTTAATTGGAACCACTCACCTGGTCCCAGGACTTACTGAAGCTCAGCTTTCTTTGTCTCATCACAGAAAGAATTCAGTGTATGGCAAAGTGGTGGGCAAAGAGTGAGGTTGTTATCATGGAGTGCTTGTGAGAGATACAAGGGGGCAAGCAAAGGAGTGCAGGCCCAATAACAGACAGGGACACATTTTTATAGTCAAAGAAAGAGTTGGGAGGGGAGAAGACCACCTTCTTCCTCAGTCTTGTATAAATGTCAAGACTTTAATCAGTAATTCCTCCTTTGACCCCATATGGTCTAACTGGGACTATCATGGTGCTTTTTAAATCACATGAATTTCACAGAAGGATGACAACATACTCAGCTCAGTTCAGTTCAGTCGCTCAGTCGTGTCTGACTCTTTGTGCCCCCATGAATCGCAGCACACCAGGCCTCCCTCTCCATCACCAACTCCCGGAGTTCATTCAGACTCACGTCCATCGAGTCAGTGATGCCATCCAGCCATCTCATCCTCTGTTGTCCCCTTCTCCTCCTGCCCCCAATCCCTCCCAGCATCAGAGTCTTTTCCAATGAGTCACCTCTTCACATGAGGTGGCCAAAGTACTGGAGCTTCAGCTTTAGCATCATTCCTTCCAAAGACAGGACCGATCTCCTTTAGGATGGACTGGTTGGATCTCCTTGCAGTCCAAGGACTCTCAAGAGTCTTCTCCAACACCACAGTTCAAAAGCATCAATTCTTCTGCACTCAGCTTGCTTTGTAGTCCAACTCTCACATCCATACATAACTACTGGAAAAACCATAGTTTTGATGGAGATGGACTTTTGTTAGCAAAGTAATGTCTCTGCTTTTGAATATACTATCTAGGTTGGTCATAACTTTCCTTCCAAGGAGTAAGTGTCTTCTAATTTCATGGCTGCAGTCACCATCTGCAGTGATTTTGGAACCCCCAAAATAGTTTGACACTGTTTCCATTGTTTCTCCATCTGTTTACCATGAAGTGATAGGACCAGATGCCATGATCTTCATTTTCTGAATGTTGAGCTTTAAGCCAACTTTTTCACTCTCCTCTTTCACTTTCATCAAGAGGCTTTTTAGTTCCTCTTCACTTTCTGCCATAAGGGTGGTGTCATCTGCATATCTGAGGTGATTGATATTTCTCCTGGCAATCTTGATTCCAGCTTGTATTTCTTCCAGTCCAGCATTTCTCATGATGTACTCTGCATATAAGTTAAATAAGCAGGGTGACAATATGCAGCCTTGACGTACTCTTTTTCCTATTTGGAACCAGTCTGTTGTTCCATGTCCAGTTCTAGCTGTTGCTTCCTGGCCTGCATACAGATTTCTCAAGAGGCAGGTCAGGTGGTCTGGTATTCCCATCTGTCTCAGAATTTTCCACAGTTTATTGTGATCCACACAGTCGAAGGCTTTGGCGTAGTCAATAAAGCAGAAATAGATGTTTTTGGAACTCTCTTGCATTTTCCATGATCCAGCGGATGTTGGCAATTTGATCTCTGGTTCCTCTGCCTTTTCGAAAACCAGCTTGAACATATGGAAGTTCTTGGTTCATGTATTGCTGAAGCCTGACTTGGAGAATTTTGAGCATTACTTCTCTAGTGTGTGAAATGAGTGCAATTGTGTGGTAATTTGCACATTCTTTGGCATTGCCTTTCTTTGGGATTGGAATGAAAACAGACCTTTTCCAATCCTGTGGCCACTGCTGAGTTTTCCAAATTTGCTGGCGTATTGAGTGCAGCCCTTCCACAGCATCATCTTTCAGGATTTGAAACAGCTCCTCTGGAATTCCATCACCTCCACTAGCTTTGTTCGCAGTAATGCTTAACATATACTAAAATATGGTAAGTCATCTCCGATTTCAGTATAATATCCACTTTCACTTGGTTTCTTTCTCTTTTTGCCTATATTTCTCTCTTGGCTACATGCAGAAATAATTCTCTTTAAGGACTCCCTTACTTCATGTAACAAGATTCAAACCACTTATCTGTTGTGGTTTAAGTACATATGTGATTGTTGCTTGCTTACTAGAGTCTTTTCTTGAATGGTCATTAGCTAACAACAGTCTCCCAAAGTCTCTTAAAATTCCCTTTCTGTTTTTAATCCTCCGGTGGGAACTCTAAATTATTTATCCCTATCAAAATAGAATATGGAAAGTAATCAGACAGCATCATTTACAGCATCATTACGTTACATATGGAGAAGGAAATGGACATTAGATCATCCTTGTGCATGTGATCCTAGACTCTGTAAAGAACATGTTGAGGTCCTCTGTTCTTGTGTTCAGTGTGGACCACCTCGATCCTTGTAGTATTTCTGCCACAAGATTTGCAGTGGTGGTAGCACTACGGTACTTCATGTGGCAATCAGCACACTTGACAAGAGTGCAAAACCCTGCTGGGTGGGTGATGAGAGCTGAGGGTCTTGATTCTTCGATTTAGAAGCCTGTGCTGCTCTTGCAAAATCCCTCTCATAAGCTAACTTCCTGCCCTGCTTGCAGGAAATGTTTTACAGAGAATGTGATGGATATATGGTAAAGACTGTCTCATTTGAGATTCCAGGAGGCAATTATACAGATCCCAGCACTTTCTTACTTACTCAGAACTTTCAAGGAATGGAAATTGAAATGGGCTAAGACTTCTGACACCGACCAGAGCATTTCTTATTGTCCTCATTGAATGTAACATTAAATTTCTTTTTATATAAGATCTTTCTATTCTGAAATCTCTACTCCAATTTTGTCTTTCAGATCAAGCACAAAGACTTATGTACATTTTTTTCTGGTTCAATACCCCTTGAGGAAAATCGTAGGGCTGTAGAAATGGTAAGTAAATGTTCTTTACAATTCATAGTACCATAGTATGACTCTTTGTACAGCTCCATCACTGAGCAGTAATATGAGGAATTATCGGCTCCAAACAATAGATATATTTGTGTTGCTTTCCCTTCAGTTGTTTAATAAAAGTGAAACCAAGAACATTATTATTTATAGATTTAACTTCCTGGGAAATTAGAACTTCTTTACAATGCAATCTTTTAAGTCAAAATGAAAATGAAACTCATTTTAAATGTTAGGTTTACTTGTGTTCAATGTACCAACTGAGGTTTAAAAAAATATATATATGTATTAAAACTGGTATCAGTGTGTTATAAAGGCTATCATTTTAAATTGTAAAAAGTTGTTCATGATAAAATTCATTATCCTCTATTATGTTCCTCTCTTAATGAAATATATCATATATTTATACATCAAATTTTCAAAGAAAGAAGGCAAGTAACATATTATTAGAGTTGACTGATTTGGTTTCCTGACACTAAATCCTTTGATTACAAAAACTGCTTTACTTTGAAGTGGACAAGAGAGGGCACTCATGTATTTCATATATAATAGTACACAATTTTTTTTTTTTTGAGTTGTTAAAGGGTTGACTTAAACAATCCTTAATACAGTTTTAAAAGGGTTGAAAAACAATACATAACATTGATATAAGCATATTTCTATAAATAAAAGCAAGCAGGGAAAGATAAGTTTTGGAAGGTTTCTATACACATCATTTTAAAGGGACTTTGACTAGCAAATTGAAATAAGAACAAACAAACATAAAAATCTTTTTCTACTGAGTTTTGTTTTAATTCAATTTGAAATAAGCAAACATTTAAAAACAATGTTAACTCCCCCACCCAAAATGACTTCTTTAAAATTAAAATTAGGCAGATGCTAGATTTTGACTTGAAAAGATGTTCCCTGGTTGATAACATGGAATCAAAATTGCCAAAATTTATAACTGAAAACAGTGGAATGGTCTCAGCTCAGTTCCAAGGTGAGTCCTGCTCCCTTTCCAAGGAGCAACCTAATGCCTGCTGTGAACCAGCCCAGCGAAGGAGGCTGGCACCTGGAAGAATTGCGATGCCTCGGGACAGAAGAGAGGTGAGAGGCAGAGCCTGCTCGAGCACTGGCTGCTGCTGTCACTTCTTGCCCCCAGCACCACTCTGTTCTGTGTCCAGACTCCATTCCTGCAGACCATCATAGAGTTTTGCATCTGAGTGGATGTTTAGATTTTTCCTGAATCTTTTAGCCATCAAGTGTTAAACATAAAATGTGTAACATTTTTCAGAGAGATTTTCCTAGTGGACCTCAGAAGGTAAGGAGCCTGGGGACAGCATCTTTATCCAAAGATCAAAACGTGGGGCAAACAGCCAGAAATACTCAGAAACTTCAAAGCAAAGAAAGAAATCAGATTTTTTTCTTCTTCTAACTAAAGATAAGGGATTAGTCATTAAAATCTTTTCCACAAATATTTGGTTCAGAGTTGAACAAGTCATAACTTTTGCTGTCTTCAAATATTCTAATGTTTGTGTGTTTTAAAAGTCTTGCCTTTTGTAATGTACTGGAAACCACAGGGAAACAACATTGTCTCCTGAGTCAATTTCAACTTTTTTTTTTTTTTTAATCAAGACAGAGTGCTTTGCAGAGAGGTAGACACATTTGTGAATTTGATCTTGTTGCTCATCGATCCTTACACGCTTCTCTTCAATGGTTGTAATAGCAGCCATTACTTCTGACACATCAGTGGGAAATGCGGATTTAGGACAAAAGAGGCAGCAGTGATGTGAGAGCAAGATCCATTTATTCATTCAGGCTTACAACAATGGACTGTTCGAAACAGTGACTGAATGAAAGTGAAGTGACTCAACATTTATTGAGAAAGTTTACTGAACATTCATCAAACACACAAGATCAAGAAAAGAGTTCTCAAAGAGATATAAACAGAATCCCCGTGACAGACTCTGTGATCACCATTCTCAAACTTTTGGTGTCAGAACCCTTTTATACTCTTAAAAATTGTTAAGAACCTTAAACAGCTTATGTGATTATATTACTCTATAGCCAAAAATAAAACATTTATTAATTTATCTTTTAAATACAGTAGTAAATATTTTTTATGCAGAATAACTACATTGCCCCCCAAATTACAGCTGACCCCTGAACAATGAGGATTTGAACTGCACAAGTCCATTTGCATACCAATATTTTTCAACAGTAGATATTATAGTACTACACAGTCTCTGGTTGGTTGGTTGAATGCAGGAATGCAGAGGAATTATAGATACAGAGTGACTATAAATTATATGAAGGATTAACCTCCACATTTTTCAAAGGCCAGCTGTAGTTATGAGAGTACATTTGTTTTCCATGTTTTTACATTGTTCTAAGTTCAGTTTAGTTCAGTTGCTCAGTCGTGTCCGACTCTTTGTGACCCCATGAATCGCAGCACACCAGGCCTCCCTCTCCATCACCAACTCCCGGAGTTCATTCAGACTCACGTCCATCGAGTCAGTGATGCCATCCAGCCATCTCATCCTCTGTTGTCCCCTTCTCCTCCTGCCCCCAATCCCTCCCAGCATCAGAGTCTTTTCCAATGAGTCACCTCTTCACATGAGGTGGTCAAAGTACTGGAGCTTCAGCTTTAGCATCATTCCTTCCAAAGACAGGACCGATCTCCTTTAGGATGGACTGGTTGGATCTCCTTGCAGTCCAAGGACTCTCAAGAGTCTTCTCCAACACCACAGTTCAAAAGCATCAATTCTTCTGCACTCAGCTTGCTATATAGTCCAACTCTCACATCCATACATAACTACTGGAAAAACCATAGTTTTGCGGAGATGGACTTTTGTTAGCAAAGTAATGTCTCTGCTTTTGAATATGCTATATAGGTTGGTCATAACTTTCCTTCCAAGGAGTAAGGGTCTTTTAATTTCATGGCTGCAGTCACCATCTGCAGTGATTTTGGAGCCCCAGAAATAAAGTTTGACACTATTTTCACTGTTTCCCCACCTATTTTCCATGAAGTGATGGGACCGGATGCAATCTCAAAGTTATATAAGCAACTTATACAGCTCAACTTCAGAAAAATAAATGATCCAATAAAAAAATGGGCCAAAGAACTAAATAGGCATTTCTCCAAAGAAGACATACGGATGGCTAACAAACACATGAAAAGATGCTCAACATCACTCATTATCAGAGAAATGCAAATCAAGACCACAATGAGGTACCATTTCACACCAGTCAGAATAGCTGCGATCCAAAAGTCTACAAGCAATAAATGCTGGAGAGGATGTGGAGAAAAGGGAACCCTCTTACACTGCTGGTGGGAATGCAAACTAGTACAGCCATTATGGAAAACAGTGTGGAGAGTCCTTAAAAAATTGCAAATAGAACTGCCTTATGACCCAGCAATCCCACTGCTGGGCATACACACCGAGGAAATCAGAATTGAAAGAGACACATGTACCCCAATGTTCATTGCAGCGCTGTTTATAATAGCCAGGACATGGAAGCAACCTAGATGTCCATCAGCAGATGAATGGATAAGAAAGCTGTGGTACATATACACTATGGAATACTACTCAGCCCTTAAAAAGAATAAATTTGACTCAGTTCTAATGAGATGGATGAAATTGGAACCAATTATACAGAGTGAAGTAAGCCAGAAAGAAAAACACCAATACAGTATACTGACACATATATATGGAATTTAGAAGACAGTAATGATGACCCTGTATGTGAGACAACCAAGAGACACAGAGGTATAGAGTGGACTTTTGGACTCTGAGGGAGAGGGAAAGGGTGGGATGGTTTGGGAGAATGGCAATGAAACGTATATTTTCGTGTAAGAAACGAAGCGCCAATCTATGTTCAATGTAGGATGCAGGATGCATGGGGCTGATGCACAGGATGATTCAAGTAGAGGATGTGGGGTGGAAGGTGGGAGGGGACTTCGGCATTGGGAGATTGTGTTCACCTATGGCTGATTCGTGTCAATGTATGGCAAAACAAATACAGTATTGTAATTTAAAATAAATAAATTAATTAACCAAAAAAAAAAAAGATCTTCGTTTTCTGAATGCTGAGATTTAAGCCAGCTTTTTCACTCTCCTCTTTCACTTTCATCAAGAGGGTTTTTAGTTCCTCTTCACTTTCTGCCATAGGGTGTTGCCATCTGCATATCTGAGGTGATTGATATTTCTCCTGGCAATCTTGATTCCAGCTTGTATTTCTTCCAGTCCAGCATTTCTCATGATGTACTCTGCATATAAGCTAAGTAAGCAGGATGACAATATACAGCCTTGATGTACTCCTTTTCCTATTTGAAACCAGTCTGTTATTCCATGTCCAGTTCTAACTGTTGCTTCCTGGCCTGTATACAGGTTTCTCAAGAGGCAGGTCAGGTGGTCTGGTATTCCCTTCTCTCTCAGGATTTTCCACAGTTTATTGTGATCCACACAGTCAAAGGCTTTGGCATAGTCAATCAAGCAGAAATAGATATATTTCTGGAACTCTATTGCTTTTTCCAGTGGATGTTGGCAATTTGATCTCTGGTTCCTCTGCCTTTTCAAAAACCAGCTTGAACATCAGGAAGTTCATGGTTCACGTATTGCTGAAGCCTGGCTTTGAGAATTTTGAGCATTACTTTACTAGCATGTGAGATGAGTGCAATTGTGCAGTAGTTTGAGCATTCTTTGGCATTACCTTTCTCAGGGATTGGAATGAAAACTGACTTTTTTCCAGTCCTGTGGCCACTGCTGAGTTTTCCAAATTTGCTGGCATATTGAATACAACACTTTCACAGCATCATCTTTCAAGATTTGAAATAGCTCCACTGGAATTCCATCACCTCCACTAGCTTTGTTTGTAGTGATGCTTTCTAAGGCCCACTTGACTTCACATTCCAGGATGTCTGGCTCTAGATGAGTGATCACACCATCGTAATTATCCAAGTAGTGAAGATCTTTTTTTGTACAGTTCTTCTATGTATTCTTGCCACCTCTTCTTAATATCTTCTGCTTCTGTTAGGTCCATACCATTTCTGTCCTTTATCAAGCCCATCTTTGCATGAAATGTTCCCTTGGTATCTCTAATTCTCTTGAAGAGATCTCTAGTCTTTCCCATTCTGTTCTTTTCCTCTATTTCTTTGCACTGACTGCTAAAGAAGGCTTTCTTATCTCTTCTTGCTATTCTTTGGAACTCTGCACTCAGATGCTTATATCTTTCTTTTTCTCCTTTGCTTTTCACTTCTCTTCTTTCAACAGCTATTTGTAAGGCCTTCCCAGACAGCCATTTTGCTTTTTGCATTTATTTTCCATGGGGATGGTCTTGATCCCTGTCTCCTGTACAATGTCATGAACCTCATTCCATAGTTCATCAGGCACTCTATCAGATTTAGGCCCTTAAATCTATTTCTCACTTCCACTGTATAATCATAAGGGATTTGATTTAGGTCATACCTGAATGGTCTAGCAGTTTCCCTACTTCCTTCAATTTGAGTTTGAATTTGGTAATAAGGAGTTCATGATCTGAGCTACAGTCAGCTTCTGGTCTTTTTTTGTTGACTGTATAGTGCTTCTCCATCTCTGCCTGCAAAGAATATAATCAGTCTGATTTCGGTGTTGAGCATCTGGTGATGTCCATGTGTAGAGTCTTCTCTTGTGTTTTTGGGAGAGGATGTTTGTTATGACCAGTGCATTTTCTTGGTAAAACTCTATTAGTCTTTGCCCTGTTTCATTCCACATTCCAAGCCTAAAGTTCTGGCTTAATAAACTAGAGTTATCTTATTCGAATCTTTATTAAATCTATTGTGATCTGTGATTTTCAGTCCAGTATATGAAGGAAATCTGGTATCAGACAGATGGAAAAGGGAGCAGTATTTTAGTGGCTATTTTTAGATCATTGTGAATATCCTTCTTTTATACTACCTCAAACTTCAAAAATGCTGATTTCTTAAAAATTAATTGTCATATAGAATATGAAACCATGTTAATGAACTTTTTGTAATCTGTTACAGTAGCCTGTCTATACTTTGAATGTATTTTTATGCATCTGTTTTGTTATATCATAATTTATTACTTAGAATATATTGGTTAGTTCTTTTATGTAGATCTTCCAAATGTACAGTGGAAAACCCCACTGTATATGCATGAGAAAATGAGCTTCTAAAGGAAAATAACGTACCAGCATTTTTGCAAAAATTAGGTGACTTTATAGATTCTGAAAATGTCTCAGAGAGCACTAGAGGCTTACACTCTTGAGGAATAGCAGCTCATGGCCTTTTTTTTTTCCTCTGTAGAGTTCAAACTCATTTGTTGCCCTTTTGCTCTTTCAGATACTTCCCTATAACCACTTTGACCTTTCAGTTCACCATGTATGCTTTTTCTCATTTCAGAATCTTTGCTAACTTCTACTCAGCCTTTGCTGAAGTTTTAGTTCAGATGATACTTTGCCTAAGAATTTTATTCTCACTTTTCCTAATCAGAGGTGGGTGCTCTGTCCTATAGGTATTAATCAAAACAATTATTTGTTAATTTTATGAAAATTTTAAATAGAATAAAATCCCTTTGGGGCAAGAATCATGACTGTCTGGATTAGTATGTGGCTTAGTGCGTGTCCCTGATAGCTCAGTTGGTAAAGAATTCACCTGCAATGCAGGAGACTCTGGTTCGATTCATGGGTCAGGAAGATCTGCTGGAGAAGGGATAGGCTACCCACTCCAGTATTCTTGGGCTTCCCTTGTGGCTCAGCTGGTAAAGAATCTGCCTGCAATGCAGGAGACCTGGGTTTGATCCCTGAGTTGGGAAGATCACCTGGAGAAGGGAAAGGTTACCCACTGCAGTATTCTGGCCTGGAGAATTCCATGGGCTGCAAAGAGTCAGACATGACTGAGCAACTTTCATTTTCACTTTAGTGTGTATTAGTCACTCAGTTGTCTCCAACTCTTTGCAACCTCATGGACTGTAGCCCGCCAGGCTCCTCTGTCCACTTGATTCTCCAGGCAAGAATACTGGAGTGGATAGTCATTCCCTTCTCCAGGGGATCTTCACGACCCAGGGAGCAAGCCCAGGTCTCCTGCACTGCAGGTGGACTCTTTACCATCTGAGCCACCAAGGAAACTCAGTATGTGATGTGTTTTTACTACATCTATTTTTTTAATTTCAAATAATAAGCAAGTAATAATACTTTGAGAGTAGAGAGAAAGAGATGGTTTTCTACTGCATTGAATTCTACTTCCTTTGGTCTAATACTGGACTCTTGATATAGCCAAGTATATTATGTGGGATTTTTCTCTTTGTAGGCAAAAGTAATCCCTCTGTTAAATCTTTCCATTCTTCAAGGCCCAGGTCAAGTTACATGTCCTCTAATAAAGTCAAAAAAGTATTTCTAATCAGTTCCATCTACCAATGATTGCTCATTCCTTTGAACATATGTAACCCTGAATACTCACTGGAAGGACTGATGCTGACGCACCAATACTTTGGCGACCTGATGCAAAGAGCCAACTCATTGGAAAAAGACCCTGATGCTAGGAAAGACTGAGGTAGAAGGAAAAGAGAATGACAAAGCATGAGATGGTTGGACTGCATCACCAATTCAATAGACATGAACTGGTGAGGGACAGGAAGGCCTGGCATGCTGCTGTCCATGGGGTTACAGAGAGTCAGACACAACTTGGTGACTGAATAACAAAACAATCCTTAAAGTATTTTCATACTGCTCATTTGGCAACTTACCATGTATTCATTACTTTAGAGCAATGGTTAATTTGGGTCCATATTTTCCTCACAAGTAGTGAGCTTCTTGAAAGTAGTAACATATTCTCTCTATCTTGGGAGCCTCCCTGTACACATTTGGAACTTCCTAGTATACTTCACATTTTTTGACACACAACAGATGATTAATAATTGATTTTGACTGACTGACTAATTTGTCATTGGGAATCTTAGACTTTTTCTGTAAAGCACCATTCCAGAGTAATATATAATTAATTTTGAATGTGTAGTGCAGTCTTATTTTACATTTTATTCTGAAGAAACTACACAGTTCAAGGCAATATTTGTCCACATAAGGTTAACATATCCTAGTTTAAACTTTTCTTGAGTATACATTCATCAAATTGGATAGGACTTTGTCCCAAATAATCATTGTTTTTTTCTTGAGACATTTGATTGTGTAATTGACAGTTGCAAGTGACAGAAATTCAAAAGTCTTAAGTAAAAGGAAATTTTTGGTTCATACAAATATTAAGTCCATGGGTGGAAATGTTTACATTTAAGCCTGATAAAATCCAGAAGTTCAAATAATAATAGAAGCTTATCCATCTCTTGGATCTATCTGAACATCTACTTGTTTTTCATCTCTTTTCCTTCTGATCTCATTCTCTCATACCTTAGTCAAGACCTCAAGGAAGTTCAGGTCTCTTTGCTTACAGCCTACAGTCCACAAGAAATAAACACACACTCTCTCTAGCTTCTCCAGTTGCCATCTCAGTAGAAGGACTCTGATTGGTTCAACTTAGATCACGTGACCATCCCTTTTAGCCCAATCAATATAGATAAAATTTTGAAGGGCCAAGGTTGGATAATCCCCAGTCTTTTGCACTTCACTACTTTTATTCTCAGTCTAGCCATAACCAGATGAGATGGAGATGGTACAGAAGCCAAACAGAAATTAAAATGCTAGACAAAAATAGATTATAAATACAAACCATACCAGGGTTCAATATTTCTTTGCAATAAAATAAATTTGCATTTAGTCAAAGCAAGAAATATTTAAAGTTGGATATAAAGAAAACATTTTATGTTTGGGTTATTTGATAAGGAAAATATTGTATACTTGGAGAGAAAATAACTTCCTCTTTAAAAAATAATGAGATTATAATTTGGAAGAGAAGATACACTTATTTTATCAACACATTAGCTGAGGGCTTGAAGGCATATCATTTACCATTTCAGAAATTCAGTTCCAATAAAGTTAAGAAATTTTATACTATTCTTTTATGGCTCTAGGGAGAATATTAGATAATATGTTGAAGTACCTAAAATGAACTTGACACGTAGCAGTTCCTTAATACATGTTAGATTATTATTAGATCCATTATTCTCTACAATATTATTATTTTCTTCTTCTTTTTCCTTTCTCTCTACTGCAGAAGGTGATGCATAAACTGGCCGGTTTGGGGATATTAAAGGTCCAAATTTGCTTGTCCCCACCTGTCCTGTTCACTCCTACTCTAAATCATTGTTGTTTTCAACCTAGGTTACGCGTTAAAATTCCTGATGCCCAGGTGCACCATAGACATATTAAAGTCACAATCCAGGATGGGTCTCAAGAGCAGTACTTTTATAATTTCCTGGAGATTCCAAAATATCACCAAGGCTGAGAATCATTTTCTCAGTTCTTCAGTTCTTTTGGTATATTACACACTTATTAATGGTACAGTTCAGTTCAGTTCAGTCGCCCAGTCGTGTCCGACTCTTTGTGACCCCATGAATCACAGCACGTCTGGCCTCCCTGTCCATCACCATCTCCCAGAGTTCACTCAGACTCATGTCCATCGAGTCTGTGATGCCATCCAGCAATCTCATCCTCGGTTGTCCCCTTCTCCTCCTGCCCCCAATCCCTCCCAGCATCAGAGTCTTTTCCAATGAGTCAACTCTTCGCATGAGGTGGCCAAAGTACTGGAGTTTCAGCTTTAGCATCATTCCTTCCAAAGAAATCCCAGGGCTGCTCTCCTTCAGAATGGACTGGTTGGATCTCCTTGCAGTCCAAGGGACTCTCAAGAGTCTTCTCCAACACCACACTTCAAACGCATCAATTCTTTGGCACTCAGCCTTCTTCACAGTCCAACTCTCACATCCATACATGACTACTGGAAAAACCATAGCCTTGACTAGATGGACCTTAGTCGGCAAAGTAATGTCTCTGCTTTTGAATATACTATCTAGGTTGGTCATAACTTTTCTTCCAAGGAGTAAGCATCTTTTAATTTCACGGCTGCAGTCACCATCTGCAGTGATTTTGGAGCCCCCCACAATTGAGTTATTTCTGCATTACATTTGATGCTCTGACATTCAGATGCTTTGACACGTGGGACCTTGCTGACCCTGGAGCAAGTGCCTCTCCCAGGTTTAGCCAATTCCTACTGATGGTAAAGAGCTCACCCGCAAGAGTACTTTTCACACACAAACCAATCGATCTAGGGTTCACAGCCCAGTCACTTCCTTCACACTTGGGCCACCACTCACCTGCGCGAATCAATCCTGGGCAAAGTGCCAGACAACTAGTGATAGCTCCTGTCTCTTAAATATTCTAAAATGGTTCAAACTAGCAAATTTAAGCCTATATGTTCCTTCCTGTAGGAACCACAATGAAGTCTTTTACCCAGTTTCCTCTCTTCCCACCTCCTCATTGATTCTTCCTCATGTAGCCCACCAATGGCCTTGCCTGCCTCCTCTGAAACAAACTATGTTTTCAGTGGCAATCATCTCCTAATGATTGGTCTTACTATCCTCCAATTTCTACTAATAGATGATTGTTCCCTGGACAACACTGGGATTAAGCACAGATCCTAAAATCCATATATAACTTTACTCTTCGTATCTGAGGTTCCACATTTGCAGTTTCAACCGACCACAGATATTGTAGTATTGTAGTATTTACTATTGAAAAAAAATTGCCTATAGTGGATCCTCACAGTTCAGATTCGTGTTGTTCAAGGGTCAACCGTACTATCTCTAAAAACAGTTTTCCTCAAGCATACTGTGAACACTTTAAGAAAAGAGATGACTTTTCACATTTTCCTGGTATCCTCATAATACTTCATTTAGTGTGATCAGTGTTAGCTTTTCAATAAATACTTGCTACTTGATTCCATTTAGGACCTTTGTGTTAAATTGAAAATAATTCTCTGGAAAAACCCAAATATTTACTTAAATAATGTGAATTGCACTCTACTATAATTCTTCAGGAAAACTGGTGTAAGACCATGTGAAAGATTAAGATTAGAGGGTTTCTAATTAACTCTGTATATTTCTTCCTTAATATCTTTCATTCATGTTTTTAAAAAGCCAGACGAGTCTCATGATTTGATGTTTTAATAGCCTTTTAAAAACAGGTTCTCACTTGCTTTGAAAACCATATACATGGAGCCAAGAGCAGGTTAAAACCTGGTCACCTCATTAATACCTTTAGTGAGGTCAAAGGCAGGTTAGGATTCAGTCATCTCATTACTACTTATTTAGGCACCTCCAATTTAGTAGCCAAGCAAGGTATTAATGAGGTGACTGAGTTCTAACCCACTTCTGATGCAAGTAAAGGCACAATGTTTAAGGTAGATGACAACATATTGTGAAAACTGCAACCCAACCAGAGAAATAGTATGGTTGCAAGACTGTTAAGAATAATACTAATACCTTCTTACCATGCTTACCACATTTCATACTTAAATGTGTTTTTTTCTGTCTTATGGGCTTCCCAAGTGGTGCAGATGGTAAAGAATCCACCTGCCAAGGCAGGAGACATGGATTTGATCCTTGAGTTGGGAAGAGCCCCTGGAGTAGGAAATGACAACCCACTCCAGTACTCTTGCCTGGAAAACTTCATGGACAGAGGAATCTGCTGAGGGCTACAGTCCATGGGGTCGCAGAGTCGGACACGACTGAGCATGCAGTGGCTTGCTGCATTATGTCATTTCATGACACAACAGCTCTGTGTGAAAGGTCCTATTATTATCATTAGACAGGTGAGAACACTGAAACTCAGAGAGGTTAAGTAACTTACCCAAGGTCACACAGCAAATAATTAGCAGAAGTGGTCTGTCTTCCTTTAGTGTCATCACTCTCTATTTGCCCTTCCCTCTCCAGTGTTCTTGCCTGGAGAATCCCAGGGACGGGGGAGCCTGGCGGGCTGCCATCTCTGGGGTCGCACAGAGTCAGACACGACTGAGGCGACTTAGCAGCAGCAGCAGCAGCCCTAACTTAATGTTTGCAAAGACTCTCCGGGTGATTTTTCTGAACAGCTGGATGTAAGAAGTACTGAACTCTGGCAGTGCTTTATAAACTCTGTGTAACAAAGTCAACTTGGTGGTTTGAAGCAACTGTGCCAAAATTAAACAAAGTGAAAGAGAGATTATCAGAGTCTATTATATGCAGTAATGATAAATATTTTTCATGAAGCTTTTGCTTTAGTTTCACATATATATACAAGATCTGGATGAACATGAATTTCTTGCTTTGATGGTTTTATGGGTTCAAAACCATTTGAGAAACACTAGCTTGGGGCTTTGAATTGGCAATAGAAGCTGAAGAGCAGAATGCACTGGTCTTGAAAGAGAGGTCTGTATTGTTAGAAGTATTTCCCTAACCGTTGTCTCCTTGGGAATCTTTGATGAGGGATGAGGAATCAGTTAAGAGCTGCAGGAATGGGACAGGCTTCTGTAGCAGAAAAGGCCTTTAAGAAAAGAATACCTCACTCATTTGTCCTTTAAATGTAGAAGGCCTCATGGTTTTTGTGGTTACATTTCTCAGCTTGTTAGGCTGGAAGTTTTTCAGCTAACATGGCTCATGTAGAGACATGTGACTTTGATTCTTACATGATAAACCTGAGGGAGTCTGCATAGAGCAGGATTGCTATGAGTTACACTCTAATCCTCTCGTGGCAGCAGACAAGATGTTTCCTTATTTTTGCAGCTGCCACTGACTCTGGTTTGACCAAACCACTATCAGCTGCAGAAATGACACAATTAGGAGTTTTAATACTAATAAAACTAATATGGTTCAAGAATTTGGGCAAAGTAAGTTGTACCAAATGTTAACAGTTTGCTTTTTCGAATAATATTTCTTGGTACGTTGGAAAGTTGGCTTCAATTTGAGCTTTCCTTTGAGGAGTTTCTTTGAATTATTCACATTTGAAAGGAACAAAAGTGAACTTGCAGAACCTGATATGCAAGCCCATACTGTCAAACTTGATGTCGAACAAGGTCACTGTAACTTTAAAACAAAACAGTTGTCAGATGCCTTTTATTTACTGCTTCTTAGAAGAAAGGAGAAAATTAAAAGAATTTAGAATGGTTTGTATAACATGGATAAGCAACAAAGATTTACTGTTTAGTCCAGTATCAATATCCTTGAATAAACTATAATGGAAAATAATCTGAAAAATATATATGTATAATTAAATTATTTTTCTGTACACTTAAAACTAACAAAGTGTTGTAAATCAACTGTACTTCAACTGAAAAAGGAAAATGAAATTCCACCAACAAGCTTTAAAAGAAGAATTAAATGTGACGTTGGGTGTTTGTGCTCAGTCTCTTCAGTCATGTCCAACTCTTTGTCAATCCCACAAACTATAGCCCATCAGGCTGCTTTGTCCATGGGACTCTCCAGGCAAGAACACTGGAGTGGGCTGCTAAGCCCTCCTCAGTGTAGGGCACATATTACCATTGGCGTTTTCCTGGAGACTCTACTGAAATTCCTCTAAGCATGTTGCCCAATATTTTCTCATCTTGCTAAGTAGTATCTTCTCTTCTAGGTTGGTACATGAGCTCAAGACTGCCTATACATGTCCATTCTTATTTACTCATTCTATTAGTGCTAGTGACCAGAACACTTTTTGTCTCCCCAGCAATCCTCCTCCAGTGCTACCCGTTAAATTGAGGTATTCGAGTGGAGCCATAAGAGCAAAATAGAACATCTTATTC
This sequence comes from Nanger dama, assembly GCA_917880005.1. NCBI lineage: Eukaryota > Metazoa > Chordata > Mammalia > Artiodactyla > Bovidae > Nanger > Nanger dama. The sequence goes on from CAKJTW010000002.1 coordinate 37,331,803, forward strand.
TCATATTTTAAAAATTTTTATTAAAATCTGGACATTTGGTGAAGGATCGCAGTGCTCAAAATTAGTCTGATAATTTCCCAGAACGCTTCCTTATCTTATCCTAGATTACACTGAAAAATTGCCAGCAATAGCAAGGTACAGAGTGGGACAGGAAATTACTTGGGTGTTGTTGAAGGCAGTATCCCTTTGAAGGGGAGTTCTCATAGTTCTGAGTATGAGGAATGGCCCCAGTGGAATGAGTGTGGTTGCCAGAAGGAAAAGCAATATGAAGATTGTACTCCCCATGAGTGCTCAGTTCAGTTCAGTTGCTCAGTCATGTCTTTCTCTTTGTGACCCCATGGACTGCAGCACACCAGGCTTCCCTGTCCATCACCATCTCTGAGAGCTTGCTCAAACTCCTGTCCATTGACTTGGTGATGCCATCCAACCATCTCACCCTCTGTTATCCCCTCTCCTCCTGCTTTCAATCTTTCCAATCATCAGAGTCTTTTCCAGTGAGTCAGTTCTTTGGCCAAAATGTTGGAGTTTCAGCTTCAGCATCAGTCCTTCCAATAAATATTCAGGACTGATTTCCTTTAGGATTGATTGGTTTGATCTTCTTGCAGTCCAAGGAACTCTCAAGAGTCTTCTCCAATACCACAGTTCCAAAGCTACCATGAGTGGTAGCTGCTAGAAATTTGAGCCAAAAGAAATAAGTGCTTAAAGCTGCATCTTGGAAGCTCGTGGAGCACTCTTTACCAGTTTACAAGAAAATGGAATCATCTCTCACAGTAATGGACAAGTACTATCTGTCAGGATGTCTAAGAGAATTAAATAGCATATGGTAGTCAGGAACAATGACATGGTGGTTTTTATCAGTATAGTGTTCTCTTGTTGTGAATAAAATGAAGTAAGCCTTTTGTAATAGTCTCTAGAGTTTCTAAACAGTTAAAAAGTGAGTACAATGGTAGACTTCCAGCTAATGTAGCATTTAAGGACCAAAGAAATTAAAAATAAAAGGATTGTGATTGTATTTGTAATTAACTTTACGAAGTTATTTATATTGGATATGTGTGTGTATTTAACCTTAGTTACCATTCAGAAATATACAAATAAACTTTATTTATATGAATCATAATTACACTTGAAATAAAGAATGGTAGTTTCAAAAGTGTCTTTCCATATCACATTTGTGAGAAAGGTGAAAAAGTCTTATGGCTAAATGTGGATTTTTAAAAATATTGGAGTCTTACTGTCCATGAGAATTGCTGAATCATCACTCATCTACTTGAGAAAAGTTTTGTCAGAGCACAGAGCATGTAGGGGAGCCCTGCTGCTGCTGCTGCTAAGTCGCTTCAGTCGTGTCCGACTCTGTGCAACCCCATAGTCGGCAGCCCACCAGGCTCCCTGTCCCTGGGATTCTCCAGGAAGAACACTGGAGTGGGTTGCCATTTCCTTCTCCAGTGCCTGAAAGTGAAAAGTCAAAGTGAAGTCGCTCAGTTGTATCTGACCCTTAGCGATCCCATGGACTGTGGCTTACCAGGCTTCTCCGTCCATGGGATTTTCCGGGCAAGAGTACTGGAGTGGGGTGCCATTGCCTTCTCCAAGGGGAGCCTGCAGTTTACTGGAAATCTCATTTCCATGAGACAGAAGGAAGATGAAGAGCTCACAGTAGTCAATATGTTTGACATGTCTAGAAACTTCATTATCAGAGATGAAGCAATTAATGTATTAAAATTATTTCATAAAAAGAAAAGCACTTAGATTTTCTCAGGGTAAAAAACATTGCCACAACAGTAAACAGTCTGTAGATGAAAGACACCTGAGCAGGGAGGGAGGCGAAGGAGAGAATTGGGAACAGGTGGTCAAAGAAGAGTTTTAAGACCACAGCTCAGGAAACTGGGAGCCTGGAGGAGGGCTCTGAGACACCACCACTGATGCTCATGACATTCTCTCCTAGGAAGGGAACTGGGGGGGTAATGCCAACTGAACAAGACATTATCATAATAGCCAACTGCTGCCTTCAAAACCCAAAGCAAACAGATGTCCACATCTGAAAGTGAAGCGACCATCTTGTGTTTTATTCCTGTTTTCACTCTCCTATTAATTCAGTCCCTACTGGGGACAGAGTATCCTGCTGCTGCTAAGTCACTTCAGTTGTGTCCGACTCTGCGACCCCATACAGACGGCAGCCCACCAGGCTCTCCCCGTCCCTGGGATTCTCCAGGCAAGAACACTGGAGTGGGTTGCCATTGCCTTCTCCAATGCAGGAAACTGAAAGTGAAGTCACTCAGTCATGTCTGACCCTCAGCAACCCCATGCAGCCTTCCAGGCTCCTCCGTCCATGGGATTTTCCAAGCAAGAGTACTGGAGTGGGGTGCCATTGCCTTCTCCAGTAGAGTATCCTAGTTTGCATCTTTTTCCCTTTCAGCACTTTGAATATATCATACCATTCCCTTCTGGCCTACAAAGTTTGCATAGAAAAATCAGCTATTATCCTTGCAGTCATTTCCTTGGATAAGACTCTTTGCTCTACTCTTGCTGCCTTTAAAATTTCCTCTTAACATTTTAGAATTTCCTCTTATCATTTTAATTATGATGTGTCTTGGTGAGGGTATGTTTTGTTTCACCTTATTTGGGACCCTCTGTCCTTCCTATACATAGATATATGTTTCCTTCTTCAGGTTTGGGAAGTTTTCAGCCATAATTTTATCAAATACAGTTTCAACCCTCTTTTCTCTCTATCTTTTGAAACCCCTGTAATGTGAATGTTGATATGCTTAATTTTCTCACAGGTCCCTGAAAATGTTCTCATTTTATGAATTTGTTTTCCTTTTTCAGATCCAATTGGGCAACTTTCATATTTTATCTTCCAGATCACTTATGCATTCTGTATCACCTCAGTGCACTTCAGGTCAATCGCTCAGTCATGTCCGATGCTTTGCGACCCCATGGACTGCAGCACGCCAGGCTTCCCTGTCTATTAGCAACTCCCAGGGTTTACCTAAACTTAGGTCCATTGAGTTGGTGATGCATCCAACCATCTCATCCTCTGTTGTCCCCTTCTCCTGCTGCCTTCAATCTTTCCCAGCATCAGGGTCTTTTCCAGTGAGTCAGTTCTTCACATCAGGTGGCCAAAGTATTGGAGTTTCAGCTTCAACATCAGTCCTTCCAATGAATACTCAGGACTGATCTACTTTAGGATGGACTGGTTGGATCTCCTTGCAGTCCAAGGGACTCAAAAGTCTTCTCCAACACTACAGTTCAAAAGCATCAATTCTTTGGTGCTCAGCTTTCTTCACAGTCCAACTCTCACATCCATACATGACTACTGGAAAAACCATAGCTTTGACTAAATGACCTTTCCTGGCAAAGTTATGTCTCTGGTTTTTAATATGCTGTCTAGGTTGGTCAAAACTTTCCTTCCAAGGAGTAAGTGTCTTTTAATTTCATGGCTGCAGTCACCATCTGCAATGATATTGGACCCCCAAAATAAAGTCTGTCACTGTTTCCACTGTTTCTATTTCCCATGAAGTGATGGGACCAGGTGCCATGATCTTCGTTTTCTGAATGTTGAGCTTTAAGCCAACTTTTCACTCTCCTCTTTCACTTTCATCAAGAGGCTCTTTAGATCTCCTTTGCTTTCTGCCAAAAGTGTGGTGTCATCTGCATATCTGAGATTATTGATATTTCTCCTGGCAGTCTTGATTCCAGCTTGTGCTCAACCAGCCCAGCATTTCTCATGATGTACTCTGCATATAAATTAAATAAGCAGGGTGACAATATATAGCCTTTTCCTATTTGGAACCAGTCTGTTGTTCCATGTCCAGTTCTAGCTGTTGCTTCCTGACTGGCATACAGATTTCTCAAGAGGCAGGTCAAGTGGTCTGGTATTCCCATCTCTGGAAGAATTTTCTACAGTTTGTTGTGCTCCACACACTCAAAGGCTTTGGCATAGTCAATAAAGCAGAAATAGATGTTTTTTGGAACTCTCTTGCTTTTTCCATGATACAGCAGATGTTGGCAACTTGATTTTTGGTTCCTCTGCCTTTCTAAAATCACCTTGAACATATGGTAGTTCACAATTCACAAATTATTGAAGTCTGACTTGGAGAATTTGAGCATTATTTTATTACTATATGAGATGAGTGCAACTGAGCAGTAGTTTGAGCATTTTTTGGCATTGCCTTTCTTAGGGATTGGAATGAAAACTGACATTTTCCAGTCCTGTGGCCACTGCCGAGTTTTCCAAATTTGCTGGCATATTCAGTGTAGCACTTTCACAGCATCATCTTTTAGGATTTGAAATAGCTCAACTGGTATATCATCACCTCCACTAGCTTTGTTTATAGTGATGCTTTCTAAGGCCCACTTGACTTCACTTTCCAGGATTTCTGGCTCTAGGTGAGTGATCACACCATCGTGATCATCTGGGTTGTGAGCTCTTTTTTGTACAGTTCTTTTGTGTATTCTTGCCACCTCTTCTTAATATTTTCTGCTTCTGTTAGTTAGGTCCATACCATTTCTGTCCTTTATTGAGTATCACCTAGTCTGCTTTAAGTCTTTAATTGTGTTTTTCATTTCAGTTTTTGTATTCTTCAGTTCTGACCTTATCTTTTATATATATATATATATATTTCTAGTTCCTTGTTAAAATTCTCCCTGTATTTATTTTTGCCCCTAATTCACTTAGCATTTTTATTACTAATGTTTTGTATTCTTCATCTGGTATTTTACTTTTGTTTTGTTGTTTTTTTCAGAGGTTTTCTTTTTCTTTCAGTTGAAATAAATTCTTGTCTTCTCATCTTGCTTAAATTTCCGTTCTTTTGAAATTAGGTGATACGATTTCTGATGGCAGTCTTGAAGACTTGTCCTTAATGTGGGTGCATCCTTAAACAGTCTCCATGTACCCAGTGGCTTTAGTGGCAGAGCTGGATTTGACATTAACATAAGCCATATTTATCATCAGGCTCTTCTGCCATCTATCACCTTGGTAGGAGGTCAGCCTGGAGAAGCATGGATTAGGAACTCTCTTTAGAGAGTGAGGTTTTAGCTTGAACTTCTCTCCTCAGTGGCCATCACTACCCCATCAGGGGCAGGATGGACCTCAAGTTACTGAACCAACAGCCATGAGGTTCAGGTCTGAGCTGGGTCCATTCCCTTTAAGAGAGAGTGTCCCTCCCTTTCCCTCTTGGTACTCAAAGGTTTGTTCTGTACATTTGAATTGCTGTTTCTGCTTTGCAAATGAGTTCACCTGTACCACTTTCCTAGATTCTGCATATAACAAAAATGATATTTGTTTTTCTCTTTCTGACTTGCTTCATTCTGTATGATAGTTTCTAGGCCTATTCATGCCTCTGCAAATTGCATTGTGGAAATTAGGATTGTATTGTTTTGAACAAAAATAATCTTACTTCTGCTTTCCCAATCCATCTAGGACTTCCAGAAGAGTATTGGATGAAAAGGATAAGAGTCAACTTCCTTTATCTGTTCCTTATTGAAGAAAAAAAGCCATTAAGTACAATGTTGTGGATTTATGTTAGATGGCTTTTATCGGTTTTAGGAAGTTCCTTGTAGTCCTCTTTCCTAAGATTTTGTATCATGAATGAGTGCTGAATTTTGCCAAAAGGTTTTTATGTGTTTACTTAGAAGATAATAGTTTTTCTTCTTTAGTTTGCTAAAATGTTAAATTGCATTGATTGTTCATCAGCTTATAAAACTATCCCTAGGATGAACCTTACTTAGTAGTATTAAAACTAGTTTCTGGATTCTATTTGTCACATTTCCTTAAGAATTCTGCAGTTAAGTTCACAGTGTGTTGGCTTGTAGCTTTCTTTGCTGTAATATCTTTGAATGGCACTGGTATCTGTAGCCTGGCCTTGTAGACTGAGTACGGAAGTGTTCCTTTCCCTTATAGTTTCTCACAGGATAATTTGAAGAAAATAAATTCTTCTAGTAGCATAGATTTAGAAATAAACAACATAAGGTGAGATTGGAATTCTGTGTTTTATAATGTTTTACAATATATATATTATAATGTTTTATATGTACTACTATATAGAAAAATAAATAACTAGTAAGAACTTACTGTATAGCACAGGGAACTCTACTCAGTACCCTGTGGGGACCTAAATGGGAAGGAAATCTAAAAAGAGGAATATATGAAAGCATATAACTGATTCACCTTGCTATTCAACAGAGACTAACACAACATTGTAAAGCAACTATACTCCAATAAAAGTTTTAAAAACCACATATATTCTATAATGTAAAATTACAAATGAACATTAAAACTGATAAAATATGTTATCTATGTTTGTTATTGTGAATTCTACAGAGGAGAATTATAAGTCAGACAATCTAAAAGAGAAGCTATCTTGTGTAAACAATTTAATATTTTGAAAGCAAAGCTTATATTACATCTACAGATAATAGTAATGTGGAGGGTGTAGACAGGAAAGTGAAGGTGTGTTGGGTTTCTCATCTTATATAGGATAGAATTAACCTTTTCATTTCTGGCTTTCAAACATTAAAAATAGGAGTAAAATGTTTTTATAGTACTTAAATTTTATTAATGGTAGAACTAAAAGCAGCTTATATACCTACCAAGTTTCTGCTGAATTTGAGAGGAAATATAAATGGTCCATATGTTGTACATATGTATTTATGGTCCCTATGTTGTTTGTGTGCACACTTACATATGAGTGTGCAGGCATCCACACATATCTACCAATGAGAAAAATAAATAAATGAAGCCCAAGATGAAAACTACAACTAGGATTTGAGACAAAATAAATTTTGTGAAAGTGATAGTCGCTCAGTCATATCCGACTCTTTTTGGCCCTACAACTGGAGCCTACCAATCTCCTCTGTCCATGGAATTCTCCAGGCAAGAATACTGGAGTGGGTTGCCTTTTCTTTCTCCAGGGGATCTTCCCAATCCAGGATTGAACCCAAGTATCCTGCATTGCAGTTGGGGTCTTTACCATCTGAGCCACCAGGCATGTTTATTTTTATAAAAGCAGCTATATGCTTCTTAAACAGATACTCTAAAGTCAAAATGTCAGAGAATGTTCAACAATAATCAGAACAACAATGGATGCTCAAGAATTATCAAGCAAGGACAAACAGACAAAAAGATGTAGAACTTAAAATGTAAGGTAAAAACTTAAGCAGGACTAGAGAGGCATCAATAAAATGTATATACACAAATGAAGAAAGAACAATAACATATATTAATGTTAATATAAAAAACTAATTTCAGGCCAAAAATAAGCCAAAAAGCCTTAGAAAAAAATTAACCAAACACGTGATTTTAGTGACAATATACACCCATTTCTGCTTTTAACAAGTTAAACTAGCTAAAAAATTAATCAGTGTAGAAATCTTAGGTTACATAGTTAGAAAAGTTAAACAAGGTGCTTATGAATAAATATGTATATAAAACATATAATATCACAAATCATAGACTAAAACTTATTTAACTATATTAAACTTTCATTGAAGAATACTGTCATAAACCTCCATGTACCTATCATTCATCTTCAATAACAATTAATTCTACTCTTTGTCATGCCATCTTGCTCTGGTTTATTTTAAAGGAAATCCAAGGAATCATACCACTCAGCAGCTACCTTTCACTTTTTATTTCTGATGCATAATTTCAATAATGTTATTATGTTAAAAATGAACAATTGTTAATAAATAATCAAATATATTTTTAGTGATTAAATTTTTCCATTTGTCTCATAAAGCAAAAAAACTGTTTATTAAAATTAGGATGATTGCAAATCAAAAACAAAGTAACAGCTACAATCAGAATATCAACTGTACACTCAAGCACACAAGAAAAATTCTAGAAGGGACTAATCAAAATACTAACAAAATTTTTCTATGTGGTAAAGCTGAGACTTTTAAAATTATCTCTTTACATCATCTAATAATTTTCTAAATTTTTTAGTAAGTATTAAAAAGACCATTGCAACTATCCATTATCATGACTAAACTAATGATGTGTTTGTTAAGACCAATTTAATCTGGTTAAGTGTGGTAATCAAATTATTAGCTGTTGGGTGTCTTTTCTTAGTTCAATTAACTTATAAAGAATTTGTCTATGTGTGAAATAAAAAAGATAGTGGGATCATTAATTAAAAAATCTTTTTCAATATTATTTTGTCCCTATGTGGAATTTTAAGGTATGGTCCCTATTAGCCATCATGCTTATTAAACTTCAAAAAAGTAACTCTCCTTAACCAACTGCATTGCATTTTCACAGTTATTGCCAGGTAGAGTCCAGAAACAGTTAAAGTGGTGGTAGTAAAAAGCATGCATATTTGTATTACTATGCTATTTATATCCAAGAAGCTCATTTCAGGAGATAGTCTAGCTATTCAGTGGTATGTTTGAACAATAGGTCTGTTTCATGTTTTGTCCCTGCTAAGCTGATGTTCCTGCATGAAGCTAACTGCACTTAAACTCATATTTATTATTGTCTCTGGCCTCTTGCTGAGGCTTCTTAAGACAGTGTTACAAGATCTTCTGTATGGAGTTTCTAGAGACGGCTCTTGTTTCTCTGGTATTAAAAGGCAAAGTCATTTGGCAGATAGCAAAATGTAAATATGTGTAGGCTGTCCCTTTCATCCTCTTCCTCCTTGTGCACACATACCACACACACACGTGCAGGCACACACACACACATGGAGATATACCACATACACCCTTTCTTTGCTCTCTAAGGATTTATGATAAGTCTAAGGACCTATTGATCTCAAAACTTAGGCTGAGGAGAAATACTCCAGGGATGAAAACAGAGACCTACCTTGCATATCCTAACCCTCTGTATCATTACCTAATTTTCTTGCAGTTCTATGCTTTTGTTGATAATCTAATGTGTTGTCTTCCCAGGTGTTTACAAATTTAAATTTTGGATTTGAATTTTCACTGCAAAGAAGACATATTTAACAAAACTTCAGTTCTAGAATTCAAGTTTTAGTTACTAATAAGTCAGGGAAGAAGGGTGGGTTGGCATCAGCATGTTTAGAGCCAGTGGGGGGGGGAAATTTCCATGGTTCCCCCTAAATCATGCAAAATTAGTAGTAAGTAGTACATTCTTCTAGGCCTGGGTAGAACAACATGTTAGCTGGCTGATACTCTGTTCTCTACCTCCAACACATGCACTTACCCAAAGGTACATACCAAGGATACAATAGAGGTTTTGAACAAAGGTGACTTTTCATAGCTGGTCAAAAGCAATTGCTTATGTGTATGATTTAAGGGGCACCAATAAAGAGTGAATCCCAATCACCCTCTGGCCTGCCATGGTGTCTACAATAACACCATTAATGTAACTTCTTTGAGTTATAACAGTTCAGCTCTAATGGAGGGAGTAGCAGTCACCTTTAGATCCAGTTAAAATATTTGTATTTAGTTTAAAATATTAGTTGGCAGTTGTCTAGAATGAAGGGAGCACAGAACATACATTTTGGAAGAGAAGGAGGGAGCTTGGGAAATTGCGTGTTACCAGAAGAGGTATTGCAAGGAAAAGCCCTGCCCTACCTGGATAGCATGAAGGTGGTGGCTTTCTTGAAAGACTGTCGTCTAATTAATTATTTCAGTGTTTTTCTTAACTCCTTTTTGCAAATTCAATTCCGTGTTGTGTTTCTCTCCAAAAATGTTTAAATTTTGGTCCAGCTGTTCTGGTCCCATTCTGCTGCCTTACTTTTGGTTTTTCAATTATGTTCCTCTAACATAGTTTATCTTATGGTGATTTTAAGCCTCAGAAAATAGTTTGAACATGGAACAACATGAATGTCTTGGGTTGTACAAGTGTAAATGTTTCCATGTAATAAATGAGGTGCTTTTGTGTTTTGAGTTCAAGTTAGTGGTAAGTTGTATACTAAGATACAGTAAACTGAATGTATTAATGTAACACCTACATTTATACAACTGAGCTCTAATGTCTGATGTATATAGGAATACAATTAGATCTTAGCTGAGCAAAACCTTTATGCTGACTTGTTTCTGAAATAAGATTTTCTACACTCTGTGTACCTTGAATCTGACACTCAAATAAATCCCCAGAAGAGAAGTGTGCTGAGAGAAGAAAGTTAACTCCGCTGGAACCATTACCTCTGCTTTTCTTTGAGTTCTACTTCATACATGCTCACCAAAGACAAAAACCTGCAACAGACCTTTGAAACAACAATAAAGATTTCTGGTTTAATATCACAAGTCAGAAATGGTCAAGGCTCTAATTTCCAATTCTAACTCTTTCCCTTGACTTCTAGTTAAAACATCCATGAATGTACAGTTTAAAGGCCAAAACTGGTGTCACCCCTAAGAAGTAAAAGGAAAGAACATGTCAAAAATCCAGGGTAAAAAGACAGTAATTGCATTGGTTTTGAAACCCATGAATATTCCCATCTTCGTGATCCTAAATAGTAAAGACAGCCTCAAAGCAGCATGACTCTTTGAGATATCAGCTGTCTATACCTGGCTCTGAAAATATGGGCAGAGCCCAGCTCACACAGACTTTAGTCCAAGTAATTTTTAAAAATTTGGTCTTTATCTAAAGCACAGTGAGAATCTATTGGAGAATTTTAAACAGGAGAGAGGATTATCCTTTTAAATAATCACAAGGGCTGCAGTTTAGAGAATCATTCATAACATAGCAGGAATGTGTTCAAGATTGGGAAAGATGATAGCGCTGGAGTCAGGGACAAATGGAGGGTTTTAGGAGATAATCCAGGAGGAGGTATTGACAAAATGGGGAAGCCCTGAAGACTGATTGGCTGTAAGTGCATGGCAGAATCAGAGAAGTAGAAGATAAAAATAAAAAAACACGTACTTAGCTGTAAGAAATTTATTTCATTTAATCCAGCATCTCTTCCTACTTAAAAACAACAAAAATGGGGGCAAAAAAGTCTATGAAACAAGGAATAGAAGGAAACTTCCTTCTAGAGATAGACAGTATCAGTCAAAATAATAGACAAGTTCCTATAATGCAGTTTCATAAAATATAGTTTTATACAATATAATTTCAGTTCTAAAATGTTTACCATTTCAGGATTTAATGTTTCTGAAATCAACTGTGCCCTACAATTACAATTTTAACCTGTTAGTAGCCATCAACCAGAAGACTATGTCATAAGCCATCTAGACTCTATAGAATTGCTCAGTCACTCACTTCTCTCTTAATATCTTAGAGAGAGAAAATCTCCTTCTAAAGTCAAATGCTCCTCTGTTACTCTCCCAAGACTATCTTCTTTCCATGTATTTTTATTCTTCTGTTTAATAGTCAGACAGACATAGTTTCAAATTCCATATTTCTTCCTTATTAGTTATGTCACTTTGACCAGATAATTTAAGCCATCAGAATTTTAGTTTTATCAACTAAAATGGGGATGAGTGAACACTTATATTCCAGCATTATTTTGGTTTAGGAGGGATGCATTGGTGAAACATCTTACTTATAACTGATAAATTATAAATAATCAATGTTATTATATTATTTCATCGAGGTGCTCTTCTTTCATGGTATGCTACAAGAAAGGGAATGAAATTAAGTAATATTAAAATCAACTTAATATGTACCAGACTCTACTCATCATATCTTCACCTCCACATTTTTTTCCATGAGAGCTTTATTTCCTCATTATATCCCAATTCATGTGGCAGATGTTCCATCATGCTTTGATTTCCCTCATCTAGCTAGGGTTTTAATATTTTCTCTGTTGCTCTGTCTTACTGCCTCTATTTCCAAAATATGCTTATATTTGTCTCTGTCTTTCCATTTTCATTTATTTTCATTCACACTGCCATCAACTCTTAACTGCCTGCAACCTTAAATCACTATTGTAACCACCTAGAATGTGTTACTCACTTCTATTCTCTCATTATCCCCTGCCAGCATCTGTCTTTCTGACTGAGGCCATGTTGCTGTGTACTGTCTTAAAAGAAATTTGGAAGTTTCCCAGTAAATATTCAAACTCACCATTTAAGCTCTTCCATATCCTGTTTACATTCAAATCTTATAATCTGATGTCCCATTATTCTTCTACAAGATCTTCATAGCTCAACAACCTTAGATTACCTGCTGCTTTACAAACACTCTGAATTTTCTTTTGTTTGAAAATTCATGTTTTCCTTCTGCCTGTACATCTCATTAAAATCAATGATTGAAACTCTCTTTTTACTTAAAGTTTAGCTAAAATGCTTATTTTTCCAGTATACTTTTTCCTTAATTCCACCCATTTAGCCAGCTCTAAAGAAGTCTGACTTCTCTGAAACGCCAAAGTGCTTTAGACCACACATGTACTCCCTGTCTTATAAGGATTTGCAGGAGTTATTAGGAAACCTGTAAAAACCCTGGGAAGCTAATCATTTTGTGCTTTTTCAAAAAAGATACATTCTAGGTATGTTTTTACAATATTTGGAGAAGAGCATGAATGCTGTGTGGTGAATGAACAGAAGTTAACCACCTTCATTCAAACTGTTCTCTCTAAAAATTCAGCCTTGGATACCCAAATCTTACTTCAAAGCAAAAGTAAAATCCAATACACTTGTTTTAAAATTAAGTTTAATAGTAATCTATTATTTAAATAATTTCCTTAAGAATATTCCTTACCCTACATTCAAACTGTCCTATCAAGGGTTTCTTCTACCACTTGTAAGGATTTCTGGCAGACACATTGTCTTTATTTTATTTTATGTATTCTGCCCCAATGAAGCTTTAGTACTCTCCATAGACTTATATCCCAGGCAAATTAGCTGCCTATTTTATTTACTCTTATTTTGATCTCTGGGGAACTTGGGGTATTGAAACAATCATTGCAAAAATATCTCAACTCTTTGAAGCAAAATATATTATGTCATAAATAACTGCATGTTTTTAGTTCATACTAACTCAGTCAGCACCTATTTTTTGGGAGAAAGGTAAGTTCAATGGGCATCTGAAGAAAATATTTGATGATAGCAAGTGATGGAGGGGAAAGCAAATTTAACTCTGAGTACTAATTTATTGCCTCCCTTAACAATTTTAGTCTAATCGGACACATCTTCCTCTCTTTACTGATGGTTGCCGTTTCAGTTTTTATTACTTTATTTTGACATTTACATTTCCTGGACATAAACTATGAGCAATGCCAAGATTACATGTACTGATAAACTACTCTGAAGGATTTTTAACATGCACACATACATTATGTTTATTTTAATTGGTATACTGCAGTATTTGTAGTGCAATACAAAGATGAAAACAGTTCAGATTAATGACTCTTTCATCTCCCATTTTGACAGACATTTTTCAAAGCACTAGTATTACCCACTTAGAAAGTGGATTGATGCCAATGCTCAGAGCATTACTTCTTCCTTCAGCACACCAGATGGGACTAAAAATGCAAAATATTTTCTACAACAGCTGTATCTTTGACAACAAAATTAATACCACCCAAAATACCACTGTTATGTGAAAAAATAATGATCAGGCTCTTCAGTCTAATATACTAGCCCCATCTTATAGTAAGAAACAAACATTAACAAAAACAAAAATAAATCTGATCAACTCTTGCTAGAGGTCAGTCATGTGTTATGTCTGGTATCAGAAACCAGAAGTGTAACCCTGAGTACATTTATCATGGGACAGCTGCTCCTCTCAGAATGTGAATTACACCTTCCCCTGGAGCAACCATTAATCCATTGACACATTTTCACCACTAAACTTTCTCGGAGAACGTCATAATTTTATTTTAACCTCTGTCTTTATTTGTTTGAGGAAAAGAATCCCATAAGGAGGATTTGCCTAGAAGTTAATTTTGAAATTATTTAGGTTGAAATAATATTTTTTTATTGTAAGATTTAAAAGATCTTGTGAGGAATATGAGGACTTGAAGCCTGATTTAAAATAGAGTTTGAAAAATGTAACTTAAATCCAACAGTCTAACGAACCTATACATCTGATTTGTGCATCCCCACAAAAATATTAAACAGGTTATGAGTGAGAATGTCAGAGAGTCTGAAGACAGAGATGACAATGAGTTTTAGATAATTAAAGTGTTAATAAACACCTATAGGAAGATGGAATAATAGTAGAAAGGATTTATTTTTTTCATTTAAGTGGGTAAAATAGGATACTTACATCATATAAATTATATAAATTTGTATACTTTACACAATTATATAAACTATGTAAAGTAATTTATATAATTGTTAGAAAATAAAGAATGCAACATCCTAAGCTTTCAAAGTAATGTTCAGTTCAGTTTAGTTCAGTCGCTCAGTTGCGCTCTGGCTCTGTGACCCCATGAATCGCAGCACGCCAGGGCCTCCCTGTCCATCACCAACTCCCCGGAGTTCACTCAGACTCACGTCCATCGAGTCAGTGATGCCATCCAGCCATCTCATCCTCTGTCGTCCCCTTCTCCTCCTGCCCCCAATCCCTCCCAGCATCAGAGTCTTTTCCAATGAGTCAGTTATTCACATGAGATGGCCAAATTACTGGAGTTTCAGCTTCAGCATCATTCTTTCCAAAGAAATCCCAGGGCTGATCTCCTTCAGAATGGACTTTTGGATCTCCTTGCAGTCCAAGGGACTCTCAAGAGTCTTCTCCAACACCACAGTTCAAAAGTATCAGTTCTTCGGGGCTCAGCTTTCTTCACAGTCCAACTCTCACATCTATACATGACCACTGGAAAAACCATAGCCTTGACTAGACAGACCTTTGTTGGCAAAGTAATGTGTCTGCTTTTAAATATGCTATCTAGGTTGGTCATAACTTTTTATTAGGTGGATACTATTATTAGGTTGGTGCAAAAGTAACTGTGGTTTTTCACTGTTGAGCTTTGCTTTTTGATAATGGAGTACATTCTTAAATAAATGTAGTTATGTTATACATCATTTTAATGTGCATTTCTTGCTTTATATATTTTTTTGCTCATGACATTACTTGCTGTTTGTGTGTGTGTCAGTCACTCAGTTGTGTCCAAATCTGTGACCCCATAAGACTGTAGCCCACCAGGCTCCTCTGTCCAAGCGATTCTCCAGGCAAGAGTACTGGAGTGGGTTATCATTTTCTTCTCCAGGGGATCTTCCCGATACAGGGATTGAACCCACATTTCCTGCATTGCAGGCAGATTCTTTACTGTCTGAGCCACCAAGGAAGTCCCCTCAGTTTTCAGATATTATAAACATTCAATTGTTGGGGAGGAAACTGAGGCACACTGACTCCCCAACCCAGCCCTCTATTTGCCAGTCCAAGGTCTAGCGTACACTCTCCTGCTCTCCACCCCCAGAAGAATAAGCTACATTCAGGCAGCCTTTTGCCAGTGGGTGGGTCTCAGGAGCCCACCTGGTGGCCTGTGTGGGAGAAGGCTGGCTAGGGTCCAGTTTATTTTGTATTTATTTCAGACTAGGGAAATGATGTTATTCAAAAAGCAAATTCAAACAATTTTTTAATTCAAGTTCAAAATGGGTCATAAAGCAGTGGATACACTTCACAATATCAACAACACATTTGGCCCAGGAACTGCTAACAATGTACAGTGCAATGGAGGTTCAAGAAGTTTTGAAAAGGAAACAAGAGCCTTGAAGATGAGGAACACAGTGGTCAGACATCAGTTCAATTCAGTTCAGTTCAGTCACTCAATCATGTCCGACTCTTTGTGACCTCATGGACCATGGCACGTCAGGCCTCCCTGTCTATCACCAACTCCTGGAGTCTGCTCAAACTCATGTCCATTGAGTCGGTGATGCCATTCAGCCATCTCATCCTCTGCCATCCCCTTCTCCTCCTGCCTTCAATCTTTCCCAGCATCAGGTCTTTTCAAATGAGTCAGCTCTTAGCATCAGGTGGCCAAAGTATTGGAGTTTCAGCTTCAACATCAGTCTTTCCAGTAAACACTCAGGACTGATCTCCTTTTGCATGGACTGGTTGGATCTCCCTGCAGTCCAAGGGACTCTCAAGAATCTTCTCCAACACCACAGTTCAAAAATATCAATTTTTCAGCGGTCAGCCATCAGAAGTTGACAATGACCAATTGAGAGGATCATCAGAGCTGATCCTCTTACAACTACAGGAGAAGTTTAAGAACTCAGCATCAACCATTCTACAGACATTTAGTGTCTAAAGCAAATTGGAAGGGTGAAAAACTCATACTTTGGTCCCTCATGAGCTGACCTAAAACAAAACAAAACAAATCATCATTTTTAAGTGCTGTTCTCTTATTCTATGCAACAATAATGAACCATTTCTCAGTTGGATTGTGACATGCAATGTAAAGTGGATTTTATACAACTGTCAATGGCCAGCTCAGTGGTTGAACTAAGTAGAAGCTCCAAAGCTTCCCAAAGCCAACCTTGCACCAAAAAAAAAAAAAAAAAGGACATGATTGCTATTTGCTGGTCTGCTGTCAGTCTGATCCATTAGGGCTTTCTGAATCCTGGAGAAGCCATTATATGCGAGAATGATGCTCAGGAAATCCATGAGATGCACCATAAACTGCAGTGCCTGCAGCCAACGCTGGTCAACAAAAAGGGCTCAGTTCTTCTCCACGACAAAGCCCCACCACAAGTTACACAACTGATGCTTCAGAAGTCGAAGGAATTGGGCGATGAGGTTTTGCCTCATCCATCATATTCACCCAACCTCTCGCCAACCAACTACCACTTCTTTAAGCATCTCGACAACTTTTTTGCAGACAAAATGCTCCCACAACCAGCAGGATGCAGAAAATTCAGAGTTCTTTGAATCCCAAAGAATGCATTTTTACACTACAGGTACAAACAAACTTATTTCTCATTGCCAAAAATGTGTTGACTGTAATGGTTCTTATTTTGATTAATAAAGATATGTTTGAGCCTAGTTACAATGATTTAACATGCACAGTCCAAAATAGCAATTATGTTTGCACCAACCTAATAACTTTTTAAAAGAAATTTTACTTCAACAAAAGACTAATTGTTAGGCTATTTAGTGATCTGCCCTTATGAGTTTAAGATATATGTGTCTGTCTTGAAGTCAAAGCAGATTGTTATAGCAGAATAGCTTATTTTAAAACCAATCCTATCCAATAGAATCTAAAGAGAGGAAGTTACTGAAGGACTACATAAAGTGTAGGTTTATATAAAATTCTAAAATTTTATTTGTACTTTTGTCATTAAGAATCAGAGAAATCAGACTCCCTCAGACACACTTTGAATAATAATTTAAAAGCAATTAGTAAAATATTCTTGATAAGGGGAGTGAAGACAGCCAATCAGTTTTAAAATCAAGATTTCTCAACCGGCTTGGTAATTCTATATTGTTGGGGGTAGAAGAGCGGCCCTTTGCATTTTAGAGTGTTAAGCAGCATCCCTGGTTTCTCTCCACTAGATGCTAGTAGCACCCTCCAATTGTGACAACCAAAAATATCTCCAGGCTTTACTCAGTGCCTCCTGGGACACAAAAGCTTCCCCTTTACAAATCACAACTTTAGGCTAACAGTTTGCAATCTTTAGGCATGAATTTTATTTATGTGGATTGAAATAATGACAAGGAATTACATTAGATATAAGTTGCCTGAGGTTGTAGAATATCTTTTTATCACAATTTCTTAAAATCAAGCTGAAGGAGATTTGTAAAGTTTGCTAATTTATACCAGGAAATATCTGGGGCATATTTGTGAAAATGGTTTAAAAGGATGCTAGAGAAATGAGGAATAAACATTAAATTTAGGGTGAATTTACAGATGGGGGACACTTACCAGAGATTCCATGCAGTATTTTAAACAGGTAAAAGTAGTTCTTATTTACTTAGTCTGTTGACTCAAACCTTGATTCAAAACTGATACTAGCTAAAGATGACAGTATGATGCACCAGAAATCTGTCTCTACCTGGAAAAAAATTTGCACTGGCAGAATCTGTCAGATATAACTATTTCAGAACTCTAGTTTGTTGAAGGTTTGCAGCTTCCAGGAGAAGACTTAGATGGTAAATTGTATAATTTCAGTCAATTTTAGTTCTTAGCATAGCAGCACCTACCTTTCACCACAACCACCTCCGCCAAGTCACATGGCAAGCAGCTGTACATGTTTCTGGAGTAGGTTGCACACAGCTTATGGGATCCAATTAGGGCAAAAGGACCCCATCCTCCAAATATTGTGAATTTGTGCTCTGATTGGTGCTTCTTTCTGATCATGGAGGTGCAGACAAAAAGGAAGGCAGTCATACACAAAAGGAAATGTGAAAAGAATTTCTTCCTATCAGTAATTGCTTTAAATGTAAATGAATTAAACTTTGCAATCAAAAGACAGAGAGTAATAGAATAGGCAAAAATGCATAACCCAAAATATTATATAAGTACCCATGGCTTACAGTGCTATCCCTTCAAGCAGTTCTGGCAGGCTCTTAAAAATAATAGTTGGCATGCTAAATTTGACCTGTAGGCTGTAGTTTGCCAACTCCTAGTCTTTATGAAGTATGTAAAGATATCCCTTTTAAAGTTAAGAAGTTGCTAGTGTGCCCTATGCCATTAAAAAGATATAGCAGTCCATGAGCTTCTTTGCATTTTGGAGGTAAGTTGTATTACATTGAGGTAAAATACAAAATTTTTCTTTTAGCCTGAAAGGCCAGTTTTGACTGGGTCCATAGAAAGAAAGAGTGCTCCAATTCAATCAGACAACAATGAATGCGGTTCTGCTACTCACCTGACACAGTGATTTCAGTGGTTCTCAGAGTTTTTTAGCAGATTAAAAGACGATATAAAGACTAATTCACAGTGGAGCAACCGGGGATTGCAAAGCACAGCCTTAAATTCTTTGGCAAGTATCTACTTTGGAAAAACGTTAACCTGGCATACATTGGCTATTAACTAAATCATGTAATCCAAAGCACTTTGGATTACATTTAGAGCACATCTAGAGCACCCAATGCTCTATAATCTAGATGCTCATCATGAACTAGAGGTTCTATAATCTACATGGACATAAAGTTAAACATTCCAAGCAGAACTTCATGAACAAGTAGAAATAAAATAGGATTGGCTTTGAGCTTATTCTGTAGAAACCAATACATGCATGAATCAGCTGTTTAAACTTCTTGTCTTTCTATATCTGCTTTGCTAGTTTATGTTGAACATAGTTTATGGTCTCTGGGGGCATTCTCCATGATGAGATCACTCAGTTCAGTTCAGTTCAGTCACTCAGTCGTATTCGACTCTTTGCGACCCCACGGACTGCAGCACGCCAGGCTTTGCTGTTCATCACCAACTCCTGGAGCTTACTAAAACTCATGTCCATTGAGTCAGTGATGCCATCCAACCATCTCATCCTCTGTCATCCCCCTCTCCTCCCATCTTCAGTCTTTCCCAGCATTAGGGTCTCTTCCAGTGAGTCAGTTCTTTGCAACAGGTTTGCCAAAGTATTAGAGCTTCAGCTCCAGCATCAGTCCTTCCAATGAATATTTAAGACTGATCTCTTTTAGGATTGACTGGTTTGATCTCCTTGCAGTCCAAGGGACTCTCAAGAGTCTTCTCCAACACCACAGTTCAAAAGCATTAATTCTTCGGTGCTCAGCTTTCTTTATAGTCCAACTCTCACATTCATACATGACTACTGGAAAAATCATAGCTTTGACTAGACAGACCTTTGTTGGCAAAGTAATGTCTCTGCTTTTTAATATGCTGTCTAGGTTGGTCATAGCTTTTCTTCCAATGAGCAAGCGTCTTTTAATATCATGGCTGCAAATGAGGTCACTAAGAAGCAATCATTCCTTTTGACTTATTTTGCAAATATATTTTTGTGATATTCTGGCACCAACTGGAAATGGTCTGTGGATATATTAGAGCCCAGTTAAATTATGATCATGGAAAATAATGGAGAAGTGATATTTCACCATAATAAAAATCAGTTGAAATATCTCATTTTTATATTACAGTGGAAGGAGACATGATGGTGTATAAATTGAGGATATATATAAACCTTAAGCCTGTGACTCATGAATTTTTAGGAAGACATATGGAGATAAAACTCTTAGAATCATCTTAGAATATGTCTCATGCAAATGCCCACCAGAAAGTTCACAGTTGTTGACAAATTCAGCTGAAGTTGTTGAACCTCACTTTTCAGTCATCGCCGGTGGGTTTATGGTAGCAGAAGTTCACTCACTGCAGTCAGAACTATATAGAATTCCTCTTGCCCTGAACCCAATCAAAAATGATTGCTTTCTGCTCAGAAGTAAAGTATTATATTTTATTTACTATACATTGTCCTTAAATGCAAATAAATTTATTATTATATCTTTTAGAAGCAGAGAAACTTGAAAAGGGTCATATTCTCAAGGATAAATGATTGGCATGGGCAAAAGAGAAAGAGCTTGCTTTCACTAATGTTGACTCAGCTACTGCCATCAATGACTTCTCATTTTGCAAATGGCAGCAATCTGCCATGGATTTCCCTTATGTCAAGTTACTTGGTGGCTGGTTGACTGTAATGGAATGCTTTCTTCATGGGTGAAAGTACCTATTCCAATTTGTTCCCATTAGAAGATATTTATTCTAAATGAATTTCTCTTCCTGTCTACCATTCTTCTTGCAGCACCACAATCAGTGGACTTAATGCTTCATATGCCATCATCATATCCCAGACCAAATGTGTTCTCTTAGCTCTATAGTTAAAGATTCCAGGCCCTGAGCTAATGCCTGTAAATTAACTGTCCTTATGAAGACTCCATTCCCATAAGCATCCGGCCTTACAGAATGGTTGAGTGCTTTTGTATCTCACCATCTGGGAATAATGCTCTATGAGGTTGAGATGCTGTCCTTGCAGGAAAGGATATATGTTCTCAACCAGTGGTTCTGTTTCTTCTTTAACTGCAATACGGGAGTCAGGATTAAAATGTTTATGTGGGGACTTCTCATATCATATCAAACAACCTATTCACAAAATGTTTGCTTTTGCTTTCTATTCCCAAGATTCTTGGGTCTTTTGTTTAATTTTTCCACCAAGTGACATAACCCAATGGCTCTATTGAACTAGAAAATAAAACTGCCAACTTATCATTTGGGAATTTTCACACCATTTCACATCGCTGAATAGGCAAAAGCAAATTTAATTTATCCTTAGTATTGGGGAGAGACGAAATTGCTGCTATTCACTGAGGGCGGAAGGATGAAACACAGGTAACTTCTGGGGCCACTTCTTTTTGTTGCCAAGTCTGGTAGTAAAAGTTAAAGGCTGCTATAAGACGGTTAGATCCCTAACCAACTGAAAAGTATGTAAAGGATAAAGGAACCTAGGATAGAAAGTAGAAAAGGGAAGTCAACTATTCAGCTGATACTCATGACACACTGTGGAAATGACAATTGTAGTCACCTTTTATGTATATGTATATATAAATGCATAAACATTTATATATACACCTGTACATATATGTTTACACACATACATATACATGGAGATGTATGTATATATTCATGTGTATACATAAGTTTATATGTACATTTCACTGTTAAATACATTATGGGATAGTTATTAACTAGTTGATATGATTGAATTAGCGTCTTGATGGGACTAGAGGGAGAATAAGTACACTTTCAAATTCTGAATGTGGATTTGACTGCATCCCCTAATGAAAAACTGAGGTGCTCCATTTGTTGAGGGCTGAGAGTGATTTGTATGAGGAGTAGTCACATTTTGTTAGAAAGGCATAATTTTTTAAATTTGAAGTATGAAAAAAGATGATCTTAATATTAAACTAGCATGGACTGAGGTGGCTATTTCCTAGCTTTTAATCAGGAGAGAGAAGTTAATTGTCTCCTACTCTAGAATCTAAAATTGCTACATACTCACTTTCCCAGGCCCCTGTGCAGAGTGGCAAATAAATTCCTTTGGATGCACAGATGTTAGTGCTGTGCTGTGCTTAGTCATGTCCAATTCTTTGCAACCCCATGGACTGCAGCCCGCCAGGCTCCTCTGTCTATGGGGATTCTCCAGACAAGAATACTAAAGTGGGTTGCCATGCCCTCCTTCAGGGCATCTTCCCAATCCAGAGATTGAACCCAGGTCTCCCGCACTGCATGTGGATTCTTTACCTGGTGAGCCACCAGAATTCTTGGGAAGCCCAAGAATACTGGAGGGGTAGCCTATCCCTTCTCCAGGGGATCTTCCAGACCCAGCAATTGAACTGGGGTCTCCTGCATTGCAGGCGGATTCTTTGCCAGCTGAGCTACCAGGGAAGCCCACAGATGCTAGTAGTAGTCTTCAATTTCTAGAGATTAAGTGATAAGAATGTCCTGATGTTAGTTATGAGGATGATATCCAGTGTGTGGCATCAGCTATACCAGTTAGACAAGCTGGACTTCCAACTCTCAGTGGTACAGCTCTGTTACCCCACTGGCTGGTGGTATGGAGTGATTTGCCTGGGGTTTTAGCAACCCAGCAGTCTGATTTTGGGGCCCAGTTCTCTACCCTTCCATATGATTATCAGCATCTCTCAAAATTATTTTTAAAAAATTGTTTTATTGCTTTAACAGGTCTGAATCAATTTCTGACAGTTGCCTTAGGACCTTGGTGGGCATACCAACTTTTTCTACAAAAGGATTTTTCTCAAAAGTTATATCATAAAAATGAAATCACAATGAAATATATTTGGCTTATTATCTAGTTTTCTAGCATAGACTTTTATTTTCTGCCTAGCCCTACTGATGTACTCAATGTTAACATTTCTCTCCAAGTTCCATTTTGCTTCACAGTAAAACATTCTTCAAAGAGGAAGGGATTTATATACTTCAGCTTAGCCTTCCCGTGTCACAAACAAGAAATATAAATTTTGAAGTCGAATAATTTACTTAGTATATCTGATAAAACATAAATCCATTTGAATGAATAGTAATTATCAAGTTATATTTGGAAATTATTGTGTCCTTAGTCATTTGTTCTGGTTTCTGAAAATCTTGGATTCCTCATTAAAAGGGAAACAAAAATGAGCAAGAATACATTAATTCTACAATGAGCAATAAAAAAAGAAGAAACATGCATTGTTTCAGTAGGTGGTCTGAGATTAAGCAAAACAAGTTACTCATTTCTGAAAATTTCCTGACAGAGCTTTTCTTTGAATATTGCTTAGAAATACACAGTAGTTCTTCCTGTCATCTGCTTTAATGTTCTTGTTTTTAGGGTCATTTTGTTGTTTTCACTGAGGCCTTAACTAGTTTGCTGCCATTGCAGGGGAGGAAGTTGTCAACATAAACCTATCTTTGATATTAATGACTATCAAATTTGTGAGGACCTCAAAGCTAATAGCACATCATTTTGAGATCCAGGCCATTGTCATCATTCCAGATTTAATTGCTTGGCTTCAATTATTTTTTATGAACATGTAGGACCCCCACTCTCAAATTTTATGGGTTTGCACCAATCACACAAGAGGAGATAAAACACTTTTTCACTGAAGAATAAAGTGCCCATGAAAATAACACGAGCACACTGGCTCTCCCTCCATCCAGACAATGTGTCATCCATCCAGACAATAAAAAGTGCCTTTTAACAAACTCTTTGGTGATTCAAGACAGAGTACCAAAGGCAAAGGCCAATGTGAAGACATTATTGTTTCTTTCTCATGGTGAATAATATTTGATAGTGGAGGTTAGGAGAAAGATTAAACATACATACATACAGGCAGACAAACACACACCTCAACAGTGAATGTATGCTTTCTATTAATCATTTTTAACTTTACTCATTTAAGAGATTATGCCTTTCATAACAAGGGCTATTCTAGGTGGCACCAATGGTAAAGAACCAGCCTGCTATGTAGGAGATATGAGAGACACGAATTTGATACCTGGGTAGGGAAGATCCCCTGGAGGAGGGTACTGCAACCCACTCCAGTATTCTTGCCTGGAGAATCCCATGGACAGAGAAGCCAGACTACAGTCTATAGAGATGCAGAGTTGGACATGACTGAAGCGACTTAGCATGCAGGCATGCCTTTCATAACAAGGCAAAAATGAAGTGTTTTTTGTCCCTTAAGAATGTGGCTCCTAAGTGATCAGATGATGAGGATGACACCACTGGAAATTATTTGCTTTACTTCAAAAAACAGAGTAAAGGGGGAGACACTTTACACCACCAGCTTGCTCTTCAAGTTTTTACTTTACCCTATTTTTTCCTGTTTTTGATCAGGTTGCAAAAACCAGTTATCTTAACTACTTTAATATCTGAGATAGGTAAGGAATTACAAGTGCTGCAGGGATGTCATGCATTGCAGGCGATTCTTTACTGACTGAGCCACCAAAGAAGCCCCATAAAATTGTACATTTTAACTTGATAGGTAAGTCTTTAGCAGAGTTTGGTATCTGAGTTAAACGTAATGAATCTTTCCAAAAACAGTGTCATAATCCGGTAAAACTGTTCCATTAACACTTCTGTTGAATGAATGCAAACAGAACTGCTTGTCTTTATAAAATTTGAAGCTTTATCAATACTGTGTGCTTCAATATTAGAAGTTAGGTATGACCTCTGCAAGAGTGCTATAGAACCCAGAAGGAATTTTTAAAGTTATTTAGCTGACACAGTTCTGTAAAATATTTAAATATCTAAACAGGCAAGATTTTCCTTCATCATTTGTTGCTGTTGTTCCTTCTGTTACTGCT
This sequence comes from Nanger dama, assembly GCA_917880005.1. Classification (NCBI taxonomy): domain Eukaryota; kingdom Metazoa; phylum Chordata; class Mammalia; order Artiodactyla; family Bovidae; genus Nanger; species Nanger dama. The sequence continues at coordinate 37,356,405 of CAKJTW010000002.1, forward strand.
GCTATCCAAGCAAGTTCTTATTGCTAGGCTCATAGTAGGTGTTCTATCCATGATTACTGGGCTGAGTTGTGATTCATACTACTTGATAGAGCCCAAGACAAGGGATGTGTTTAAATAATCTCCAACAAAGCAGGTGCCTAATGCAAAGCTACCATATTTGCAAAAGGACTCAGAATGTTGACAGTTTCTATAACATAAACAAAGTTTATGTAATATCATCCTTTTTCTTCTTATAAAATCTAATACCTCTGACATACCCTGAAGTCTCTGCATAATTTGGCTGCTGCCTACCTCCCTAATGGGCTTCCCTGGTAGCTCAGCTGGTCAAGAATCCACCCGCAATGCAGGAAACCCCAGTTCAATTCCTGGGTTGGGAAGATCTACTGGAGAAGGGATAGGCTATCCACTGCAGTATTCTTGGGCTTTCCTGGTGGCTCAGCTGGTGAAGAATCTGCCTGCAATGTGTAAGACCTGGGTTTGATCCCTGGGTTGGGAAGATCCTCTGGAGAAGGAAATGGCTCCCCACTCCAGTATTCTGACCTGGAGAATTCCATGGACTGTATAGCCCATGGGGTAGCAAAGAGTTGAACTTCAGGGCATGGCAGAGATGTTAGACTTTATGTGAAGAAGAAGGATGATGTTACACAGATTTGAGCAAGAGAGTTAGTTTTTTTTTAAGTTAATCAATTTATTTTAATTGAAGGCTAAGTACTTTACAACATTGTGGTGGTTTTTGCCATACATTGACATGAATCAGCCATGGGTATACATGTGTTCCCCATCCTGAGTCTCGCTCCCACCTCCCTCCCCATTTGATCCTTCAGGGTCATCCTAGTGCACCAGCCCTGAGTACCTTGTCTCATATATCGAACCTGGACTGGTGATCTGTTTTACATATGATAATATACACATTTCAATGCTATTCTCTCAAATCATCCCACCCTTGCCTTCTCCCACAGAGTCCAAAAGTCTGTTCTTTACATCTGTGTCTCTTTTGCTGTCTTGCATATAGGGGCATTGTTACCATCTTTCTAAATTCCATATATATGTGTTAATATACTGTAGTGGTGTTTTTCTTTCTGACTTATTTCACTCTGAATAATAGGCTTCAGTTTCATCCATCTCATTAGAACTGATTCAAATGCAAGCTTTTTAATAGCTGAGTAATATTCTACTGTGTATATGTAACATAGCTTTCTTATCCATTCATCTGCCGATGGACTTCTAGGTTGCTTCCACATCCTAGCTATTGTAAACAGTGCTGCGATAAACATTGGGGTACACGTGTCTCTTTCAGTTCTGGTTTCCTCAGTGTGTATGTCCAGCAGTGGGATTGCTGAGTCATATGGCAGTTCTAGTCCCAGTTTTTAAAGGAATCTCCACACTGTTCTCCATAGTGGCTGTACTAGTTTGCATTCCCACCAACAGTGTAAGAGAGTTCCCTTTTCTCTGCACCCTCTCCAGCATTTATTGTTTGGAGACTTTTTGATGGCAGCCATTCTGACTGGTGTAAGATGGTACCTCACTGTGGTTTTGATTTGCACTTCTCTGATAATGAGTGATGCTGAGTATCTTTTCATGTATTTGTTAGCCATCTATATGTCTTCTTTGGAGAAATGTCTGTTTAGTTCTTTGGCCCATTTTTTGATTGGGTCATTTATTTTTCTGGAATTGAGCTGCAGGAGTTGCTTGTATATTTTTGAGATTAATTCTTTGTCAGTTGCTTCATTTGCTACTATTTTCTCCCTTTCTGAAGCCTGTCTTTTCACCTTGCTTATGGTTTCCTTTATCGTGCAAAAGCAAAAGTTATTAATTCTTATTAAACCTAGCATCTTTTTTTAAATTTTATGGTATGATTTATGTGACCTAAGAAATCTTGATTTATCCCAGGTAACAAAGATAACATCCTGTATCTTCTTCTTGAAACTTTATATTAATGTATTTTTATATCTAGAAATACAGCCAATTTTCAATTAATTTTTGTGTATACTGAAAGATAACATTAGACATTCATCATTTTCCCATATGAATTTCCAGATCTTGCAGCACCATTGTAGAAAATATTCCATCCAGAAGACATTTAGGAGATATATACAAACATGGATTGACCTTTAAAATTTATGACTAACTCAAGCAAGAAAGAATCAAAATAATACCTTAAGATTTTAGCAAATGACAGAATAAGCTTTCTGAGTAAATGTCCCAGTGGGAAAACCTGCTAGGTTAAAAGCATATCTTAAAAATGTTTTACTTTAAATACCTAGTCAAATTAAAATGCAGAGTAATCTTTAGAAGCCAAAAATAAAGTAAAACTTCCGTAAGATAATTAAATACCAAAAATGCTTTTGCCCTAAGGGTTTCAACTAAGCTCAAGAAATCTTAAACTTCTATACTAATAGTTGGAAAGGAAGAGAAGAAATGATAAGAATTAAGGTCCTTTCAGTGTTAAGATTCTAACTAGAGACCTCCACACAAATCTAGGGCCTAGAAGGATGGTGGAGCATCAGAAATAAACCAATTGTGCAAAAGATATACTGAGGAAAATGACATTTTCAGGCCTAAATGCTGTAAAGAGGATAATAAAAAGCCTCCTTGAGAATTCATAGTCAGAAGGCAGCCTTCAAAGGAATTTATAACCTGAATCAATACTACCTGTATGGTGTGTGAAAGCTTAGGATTACAGTTCACTTGAAAGTCATGTTGATTTGGCTTAAAGCCACTTTGCAGAAGCAATTTGAGGAAAACTATTTCTAAAGTTTAAAAAGTTCTAAAGAAAATAGTTTACACTTAAAAATCACAAAACAAAGGGAAATAAGTCACTGAGTTAAAGGCATTGGAAAAAAGCAAAACATATCTGACTTTCAAATATTAAAAATAGAAATTGAGAGAAAAATATTTTTAATAGGAAAGAAATTCAAGGGAAGTATGAAATCAGCACAACTTCCAATTCTCTATCTCTTTCGTAATCATTTTTATCATTATATTTTCTAAAATTTCTAGAATATTTTAGTTCCTTTCCAGGTTTTCTCCATATTTTTGTTTGAGTCTTTCTGTCTTGCCTTGAATACTGTCTGGCACATAGTAGATAATATGTAATACCAAGTACAAAGTAATAGTCATGCACGGATGTGAGAGTTGGACTATAAAGAAAACTGAGCACTGAAAAATCAATGTTTTCAAACTGTGGTGCTAGAGAAAACTCTTGAAAGCCCCTTGGACACCAACCAGTTAATCCTAAAAATCAACCCTGAATATTCATTGGAAGGGCCAATGTTGAAACTGAAGCTCCAATACTTTGGCCACCTGATGCAAAGAGACAACTCACTGGAAAGGGAAAGACTGAGGGCAGAAGGAGAAGGGGGTGATAGAGGATGAGATGCTTGGATGGTATCATCAATGTCATGGACGTGAGTCTGAGCAAACTCCAGGAGATAGTGAAGGACAGGGAAGCCTGGTGTGCTACAGTCCGTGGGTTCTCAAAAAGTCAGACTCGACTGAGCGACTGAGCAACAATAACAAGCAGTCAATACAAACTTTTTTGAGTGAATGAAAAAATGACAACTTTTTTCAATATGAAGAGGAGTAGGATTAGTATGAGAATAATGTAGGACCAGGACTGATTTAAAAAAAAACAAAAATAAATACAGGAAACACTAATTCTAATTTAAATGCTCATGGGAAAGAATCTCTAGAGAGATAGTGAGGTTAAAGACACATGAAATAGAGATCTGAAATGAAATGAGGACCCTGAGAATTAAAGATAGTGGGACCTCACTCACGTGGAAATGAAATGGCCTTTGAATAGAGGAGAGAAACTCATTTTAATTTAAAGGGAAAAAAAATGTACAGATACATGTTGGTGTGCAGATTTGACTGGTGTGAGGGAGAAAAGAAGGGAGGGGAAGAAACAAGTTGCCAATTGTGTCCAGAAAATATAGAACATACGTGGTGAAGCCTAGATTTGATGCCTAGTGGTGGCTCTTGAGTAAATTCTGTAAACCGCTGCAGAAAAAACAAAAAGCAAAATCACGTCATCCGTCAAACATTTTCTTTTTTTTCCTAAGAAGCTTTCCAATGGGAGGAAAGAACAGTGCATGAGCTAATTCATCTACTTGGCACTGAAAATTTGTTCCTTGGGGAGCTCAAATCTAGTTACATTGGTTCCAGCCTAGCATTGTTCTGTAACTCATTCTTGCCCTGGTAGTGATGATTGTCACACACAAAGCAGCAAGAGCATCCTTATAAACTGTGCATGTCAAATAGCTCAAGAAACATTGAATTTCATCAGTTACTATCCACTAAGACAAAACTCATAATGAATGCTCGAAAATATTTTTCATCTTTAATAGTGTGTTTGAATAAGTTTTGAAATCTGAAGATTTTGTCTTCAAAATGCTAATCATTTCCATTTTTTAAGGGGGAATTTAAATTTTAGCTGCTTAGATTCCAAGTAATGTTTTTGTGAGGAATTTTGTACGTTTTTGTTGTTGTTGTTGTTCAGCTACTAAGTCGTGTCCGAATCTCTGGAACCGAATCTATGAACTGCAGCATGCCAGGCTCCCCATCCCAGAGTTTGCTCAAATTCATGTCCATTAAGTCAGTGATGCTATTTAAGCATCTCATCCTCTGCCGCCCCCTTCTCCTTATACCTTCAGTCTTTCTCAGCATCAAAGTCTTTTCCAGTGAGCCGGCTCTTTGCCTCAGATGGCCAGAGTACTGGAGCTTCAGCGTCAATCCTTCCAGTAAATATCCAGGACTGATTCCTTTAGGACTGACTAGTTTGATTTCCTTGCTGTCCAAGAGTCATCTTCAGTACCACAATTCTAAAGCATCAAACTTCAGCACTCACTCTTCTTTATGTTTTAACTTGCACGTCCATATTCCTGACTACTGGAAAAACCATAGCTTTGACTATATAGATCTTTGTCAGCAAAGTGATGTCTCTGCTTTTTAATATGCTGTCTAGGTTTTCATAGCTTTCCTTCTAAGGAGGAAGCATCTTTCAATTTCACGGCTGCAATCACCATCCACAGTGATTGTGGAGCCCAAGAAAATAAAATCTGCCATTTCTTCTAATTTTTCCCCTTCTACTTGCCATGAAGTTAAGGAACTGGATGTTATGATCATCGTTTTTGAATGTTGAGTTTCAAGCCAGCATTTTCACTCTCCTCTTTGACCTTCATCAAGAGGGGATTTAGCTCTTCTTTGCTTTCTGCCTTTGGAATGGTATCATTTACATATCTGAGGTTGTTGATATTTCTCTTGGCAATGTTGATTTCATTCTGTGATTCATCCAGCCTGGCATTTTCCATGTTGTTTTCTGTACATAAGTTAAATAAGCAGGGTGACAATATACAGTCTTATTGTACTCCTTTCCCAAGTTTGAGCTAGTCAGTTGTTCCATGTCCAATTCTAACTGTTGCTTCTTGACCTTCATATATGTTTCTCAGGAGACAATAATCAGTTTTTTTAAAAATGAAAAATGTGATCTAGTTTGTATAAACTCCCAGGTCTCTGTTAGAAAAGAGATTACTGAAGGAAACCATTTATGGACAGTTCCTCGCGAATATGACTCCACACTGAGCAATTATAAAGCCCACCCCACTTAAGGAGAAAAAGAATAGGGGGAAATCTAGAAGAGAGACGTCTCAAAAGTCTATCTTCAGGGGAAAGAGCTATTTCAAAGTACAAATTTATCAAAAGAAATGTCCAAACTTATTCTGTGTTAAAACAGAACCCAGCAATAATTTGAAAACCTGTATGCTGCTGGGTTTGAAGGATAAATATGGAGCAAAGTTTGGATTTTTAAAATATGCACAAAATATTTGGAAATTATCACTGTTTGTAGGAAAAACCTTATACACTATTAAACTTAATTTAAATTTGAGGCAAGATGCAGTAATTATATGCTGTTCTTAGATCTTTATGTACTCGATTACATGAACCCCTTCATGGATTACAGCCTTCTCCTGGCAAAGGGTCTTGTATAACTCAATGAAACTATGAGCCATGCTGTGTAGGGCCACCCCAGATGGGCAGGTGGTAGTGAAGAGTTCTGTCAAAATATGGTCCACTTGAGAAGAGAATGGCAACCCATTCCAGTATTCTTGCCTGAAGAATCCATGCATAGTATGGAAAAGTAAAATGATACGGTGCCAGATATGAGCCCCCTGAAGTCCAAAAGTGTCTAATATGCTACTTAGGAAGAGTGGAGGACAATTACTAATAGCTTCTCTAGTGCCTTAGCTGGTAAAGAATCTGCCTGCAATGTGGAAGACCTGGGTTTGATCCTTGGGTTGGGAAGATCCCCTGGAGAAGGGAACAGCCACTCACTCCAGTATTCTGGCCTGGAGAATTCCATGGACTGCACAGCCCATGGGGCTGCAAAGAATCAGACAAGACTGAGTGATTTTCATGTCCAGAAAGAATGAAGCAGCTGGACCAAAACAAAAACAATTGTTCAGTTATGGATCTGTCTGGTGTGAAAGTAAAATGATGTAAAAAACAATATTGCATAGGAACCTGGAATGCTAGGTCCATGAATCAAGGTAAATTGAACATGGTCAAGCAGGAGATAGCAAGAGTGAACATCAACATCTTGGAAATCAGGAAACTAAAATGAATGGGGATGAGTGAATTTAATTCAAATGACTATTATATCTACTACTGTGAGCAAGAATCCCTTAGAAGAAATGGAATAGCCTTCATGTCAACAAAAGAGTCTGAGATACAGTACTTGGGTGCAATCTCAACAATGATAGAATGATCTCAGTTTGTTTCTAAGGCAAACCATCAGCATCACAGTAATCCAAGACAATGCTACAACCACTGAAGTTGAAGAAGCTGAAGTTGACCAGTTCTATGAAGACATACAACATCTTTTAGAACTAATACCAAAAAAGATGTCATTTTCATCATGTTGTTCAGTCCCTAAGTTGTGTCTGACTTTTTGCAACTCCACAGACTATAGCACACCAACCTTCTCTGTCCTCCAACATTTCCAGAAATTGCTCAGATTCATGTCTATTGAATCAGTGATGGTAGCTAACCATCTCACCCTCTACCACCCCCTTTCCACCATAAGAGAATGAAATGCAAAAGGAGGAAGTCAAGAGACACCTGAGAAAACAGGCAAGTTTGCCCTTGAAGTACAACATGAATCAGGGCAAAGGCTAACACAATTTTTTCAAGAGAACATGTGAGTAATAGTAAACACCCTTTTCCAACAACCCAAGAAATGACTCTATACTTGGATACCATCATGTGGTCAATACATAAATCTAGCCATGTTCCTTGAAGCCAAAGTGAAGAAGCTCTGTACAGTCAGTGAAAAACAAGACATGGAGTTGGCTATGGCTCAGATCATGAGCTTCTTGCTACAAAATCCAGGATTATATTGAAGAAAGTGGGGGAAAACAACTAGGCCATTCAGGTATGAGCTAAATATGTGTAATCCCTTATGATTACACAATAGAGGTATTCAAGGGGCTAGATCTGGTAGTTCAGTTCACTTCAGTCCCACAGTCATATTTGATTCTTTATGATCAAATGGACTGCAGCACGCCAGGTTTCTCTGTCCATCACCAGCTCCCGGAGCTTGCTCAAACTCATGTCCATCGAGTCCAGTGATGCCATCCAACCATCTCATCTCTGTCATCCACTTCCCCTCCTGCCTTCAACCTTTCCTAGCATTAGGGTGTTCTCTAAGGAGTCAGGTCTTTACATCATATGGCCAAAGTATTGAAGCTATGGTTTCAGTATCAGTCCTTTCAGTAAATATTCAGGACTGATTTCCTTTACAATTGACTGGTTGGTCTTCTTGTTATCCAAGGGACTCAAGAGTCTCCTCCAACACCACAGTTCAAAAGATTCAGTTCTTTGGCACTCAGCTTTCTTTATGGTCCAACTCTCACATCCATACATGACTACTGGAAAAACCATAGTTTTGACTAAAGGGACCTTTGTCAGCAAAGTAATGTCTCTGCTTTAATATGCTGTCTAGGCTTGTCATAGCTAGCTTTTCTTCAAAGGAACAAGCATCTTTTAATTTCACGGCTGCTGTCACCATCTGCAGTGATTTTGGAGCCCAAGAAAATGAAGTCTGTCACTGTTTCCATTGTTTCCCTATGGATCACAACAAACTGTGGAAAATTCTTAAAGAGATAAGATTACCAAACCACCTTACCTACCTCCTAAAAAATCTATATGCAGGTCAGGAAGCAACAGTTAAAATCAGACATGGAACTCATAGCTTAGGGTGAATGATGCTGGATGCATGATCTCTGAAGAACAAGATTTAGCTTTGGCATCAGGGATCAGGCTTAATCACTCAAGAGTTTTGTGTAGCAGCGTTTTATTAAAGTGAAAAAGGGACAGAAAACTTCTGAAATAGACATCAGAAGGGGGCGAAGAATGCCCTTACTCACTAGTCTTATCAAGGCCTTATATACTTTTACCAGACCCACTACCACAACATAAATCTTAAATTAACAAGATTAGAACTAACAATAAAAGGTCTAACCAGACTGGCTCTCACAACATACTTCTTAAAATGACAAGATTAGTCAGAAGGTTCCTGTTAAGGAGAAACATGTCCTCAAGCAAGATACACTGTTATATTGATTAAGACAAAGTCGGGTAGCTCCTCTCTGCCACTCTTGTGCCTTCGCAGCCTGACACTCTCGGCTGCTGCCCCGACCTCAGACGTGGGGTAGCTGCTCCTGGCTGTTGCCCCTTGGGCATGGGGTCCTCCCGGCTTCTGCCCTTGACCTCAGATGTAGAGACATCTAAATTTGGCAATAAGGAGCTCATGATCTGAGCCACAGTCAGCTCCTGGTCCTGTTTTTGCTGACTGTATAGAGCTTTGTTTGTAGTGATGCTTTCTAAGGCCCACTTGATTCCATACTCCAGGATGTCTGGCTCTAAGTGAGTGATCATACCATCGTGATTATCTTGGCCATGAAGATCTTTTTGTACAGTTCTGTGTATTCCAGTACTGTGATTCTTTTCTACTCAGTACTTTGGCCACCTCATGCGAAGAGTTGACTATTTGGAAAAGACTCTGATGCTGGGAGGCACTGGGACAGGAGGAAAAGGGGACGACAGAGGATGAGATGGCTGGATGGCATCACCGACTCAATGGACGTGAGCCTGAGTGAACTCCAGGAGATGGTGATGGACAGGAAGGCCTGGCGTGCTGTGATTCATGGGGTCGCAAAGAGTTGGATAAGACTGAGTGACTGAACTGAACTGAACTGAAAGACAAAGCAATGTAGAAAAAAAGAGTGTCCTTTTCTCCTCTTTGAGAGCCCCTTTCTCCTTCTCAAGGGCTCTTATCAACCTACCTAAGCTAGTGGAGGTGATGGAATTTCAGTTGGGCTATTTCAAATCCTAAAAGATAATGCTGTGAAAAGTGCTACACGCAATATGCCAGCAAATTTGGGAAACTCAGCAGTGGCCACAGGGCTGGAAAAGGTCTGTTTTCATTCCAATCCTTAAGAAAAGCAATGCCAAAGAATGCTCAAACTACTGCACAATTGCATTAATCTCACATGCTAGTAAGGTAATGTTCAAACTTCTCCAAGCCAGGCTTCAACAGTACATGGACCATGAACTTCCAGATGGTCAAGCTGGATTTAGAAAAGGCAGAGGAACCAGAGATCAAATTGCCAATATCAGTTGGCTCATCGAAAAAGCAAGAGAATTTCAGAAAAACATCTACTTCTGCTTTATTGACTACTCCAAAGCCTTTGACTGTGTGGATCAGAGTAAACTGTACAAAATTCTTAAAGAGATGGGAATCCCAGACCACCTTCCCTGCCTCCTGCGAAATCTGTTTGCAGGTCAAGAAGCAACAGTTAGAACTGGACATGGAACAATAGATTGGTTCCAAATCGGGGAAAGGAGTATGTCAAGGCTGTATGTTGTCACTCTGTTTTAACATATATGCAGAGTACATCATGAGAAATGCCAGTATCGATGAAGCACAAGCTGGAATCAAGATTGCTGGGAGAAATATAAATAACTTCAGATATGCAGATGACACCACTCTAATGGGAGAAAGCAAAGAAGAGCTAAAGTGTCTCTTGCTTAAAGTGAAAAGGAGAGTGGAAAAGTTGGCTTAAAACTCAATATTCAGAAATTAAGATCATGGCATCTGGTCCCGTCACTTCATGGCAAATACATGCAGAAAAAGTAGAAACAGTGGCTGACTTTATTTTTGGGGGCTCCAAAATCACTGCAGATAGTGATTGCAGTCATGAAATTATAAGATGCTTGCTTCTTGGAGGAAAAGTTATGACCAGCCTAGACAGCATATTCAAAAGCAGAGACATTACTTTGCCAGCAAAGGTCCGTCTAGTCAAAGCTATGGTTTTCCAGTACTCATGAATGGATGTGAGATTTGAACTATAAAGAAAGCTGAGTGCCTAAGAATTGATGCCTTTGAACTCTGATGTTGGAGAAGACTCTTGAGAGTCCCTTGGACTGCAAGGAGATCAAACCAGTCAATCATAAAGGAAATCAGTCTTGAATATTCATTGGAAGGACTGATGCTGAAGCTGAAGCTCCAATACTTTAGCAATCCTGATGCAAAGAACTGACTCATTGGAAGAGACCCTGATGCTGGGAAAGATTGAAGGTTGGAGGAGAATGGGATGACAGAAGATGATATGGTTGGATGGCATCACTGACTCAATGGACATGAGTTTGAATAAATTCTGGGAGTTGGCGATGGACTAGGAGGCTTGGTGTGCTGCAGTCCATGGGGTCGCAATGACACAACTGACCAGTGGATTGAACTGAACTGAACTGAAGGATTAGTTCTCTCAGAACAATGGACTGGTTCCAAATTGAGAAAGGAGTATGACAATGCTGTATATTGTCACCCTACTTATTTAACTTATATGCAGAGTACATCATGAGAAATGCCGGGCTGGATGAAGGACAAGCTGGAATCAAGATTGCTGGGAGAAATATCAATAACCTCAGATATGCAAATGATATCACACTTATAGCGAGAGGCCTGCTTCATACAGGCCTCTGGATGAAAGTGAAAAAGGGGACTGAAAAAGCTGGCTTACTATTTAACATTCAAAAAACTAAGATCATGGCATCCAGTCCCATCACTTCATGCAAAATAGATGGGAAACAACGGAAACAGATCTGGTGGACAGAATGCCTGTATATCTCTAGTTGGAGGTTGGTAAATCTGTACACGAGGCAGTGACCAAAACCATCCCAAAGAAAAAAGAAACACAAGAAGGCAAAATGGTTGTCTGAGAAGACTTTACAAATAGTTGAGGAAAGAAGAGAAGCAAAGGCAAGGGGGAAAGGCAAAGATATACCCAACTGCATGCAGAGTTCCAGAGAATAGCAAGGAGAGAGAAGAGGCCTTCTTAAAAACATAATGCAAAGAAATAGAGTAAAATAGTATAATGGGAAGATGAGAGATATCTTCAAGAAAATTGTAGATATCAAAAAATATTTCATACAAGGATGGGCACAATAAAGGGCAGAAATGGTAAAGACCTAATAGAAACAGAAGAGGTTAAGAGGAGGTAGCAAGAATACACAGAAGAACTGTACAAAAAGATCTTCACTACCCAGATAATCACTGTGGTGTGTTCACTCACCTAGAGCCAGATAACCTGGAGTGTGAAGTCAAGTAGGCCTTAGGAAGCATTATTATAAACAAAGCTAGTGGAGGTGATGGAATTCCAGCTGAACCTATTTAAAGTCATAAGAGATGATGCTGTTAAAGTGCTACACTCAATATGTCAGCAAATTTGGAAGACTCAGCAGCAACCACAGGACTAAAGGAAGACAATGCAGAGAATGTTAAAACTACTAAACAATTGCCCTCATTTCACATGCTAGCAAGATTATGGTCCAAATTCTTCAAGCTAGGCTTTAGCAATATGTGAACCAGGATCTTCCAGATGTACAAGTTGGGTTTTGAAGAGGCAGAGGAATCAGAGATCAAATTGCCAACAGCTTTTGGATCATGGATAAAGCAATGAGTTCCAGAAAAACGTCTACTTCTGCTTCATTGACTATAATGAGACCTCTGATTGTGTAGATCACAACAAACTGTGAAAAATTTTTAAAGAGATGGGATTATCAGACCAACTTATCTGTCTCCTGAGAAACTTGTACATGACTATTGGAAAAACTATAGCTTTGACTAGACGGACCTTTGTCAGGAAAGTGATATCTGTTTTTTAAATATGCTGTCTAGGTTTGTCATAGCTGTTCTTCCAAGGAGCAAGTGTCTTTTAGCTTCATGGCTGCATCACCATCCACAGTGATTTTGGAGCCCAAGAAAATAAAATCTGTCACTGTTTCAATTGTTCCCCCATCTATTTGCCATGAAGTGATGGGTGCAGTGCCATTATCTTAATTTTTTGAATGTTGAGTTTTAAGCCAGCTTTTTCCCTTTCTACGTTCACCTTCATCAACAGGCTCTTTAGCTCCTCTTCACTTTCTGTCATTAAGATGATATCATCTGCATATCTGAGGTTACTGATACTTGTCCCAGTATACTGATTCCAGCTTGAGCTTCATCCACCCAGAGATTTCACATGATGTACTCTGCATGTAAGTTAAATAAGCAGGGTGACAATATACAGCCTTGATGTACTCCTTTCCCAATTTTGAATCAGTTCATTGTTCCATGTCCAGTTCTAACTGTTGCTTCTTGAACTGCATACAGATTTCACAGGAAGCAGGTAAGGTGGTCTGGTATTCCCATCTCCACAGTTTTTGTAATCCACACAGTAAATGACTTTAGCATAGTTAATGAAGGAGTAGATTCTTTTCTCAAATTCCCTTGCTTTTTCTGTGATCCAGTGGATGTTGGAAATTTGATCTCTGGTTCCTCTGCCTCTTCTAAATACAGCTTGTACATCTGGAAGCTCTCGATTAATGTACTGTTGAAGCCTAGCTTGGAGAATTTTGAGCATTGCCTCACTAGCATATGGCCACTGCAGAGTTTTCTAAATTTGTCGGTATATTGAGTGCAGCACTTTCAGTTCAGTTCAGTTCAGTTCAGTCTGTCAGTCATGTCCGACTCTTTGCAACCCCATGAACTTCAGCACACCAGGCCTCCCTGTCCATCACCAACTCTCAGAGCCTACCCAAACTCATGTCCATTGAGTTGATGATGCCATCCAACAATCTCATCTTCTGTCATCCCCTTCTCCTCCTGCCTTCAATCTTTCCCAGCATCAGGGTCTTTTCAAATTTAGCATCAGATGGCCAAAGTATTGGAGTTTCAGCTTCAGCATCAGTCCTTCTAATGAACACCCAGGACTGATCTCCTTTAGGATGGACTGGTTGGATCTCTTTGCAGTCCAAGGGACTCTCAAGAGTCTTCTCCAACACTACAGTTCAAAAGCATCAATTCTTTGGTGCTCAGCTTTCTTTATAGTTCAACTCTCACATCCATACACGACTACTGGAAAAAGCCTTGACTAGATGAACCTTTGTTAGCAAAGTAATGTCTCTGCTTTTGAATATGCTGTCTAGGTTGGTGATAACTTTCCTTCCAAGGAGTAAGTGTCTTTTAATTTCATGGCTGTAATCACCATCTACAGTGATTTTGGAGCCCCCAAAATAAAGTCAGCTACTGTTTCCACTGTTTCCCCATCTATTTCCCATTAAGCGATGGGACCGGATGCCATGATCTTCGTTTTCTGAATGTTGAGCTTGAAGCCAACTTTTTCACTCTCCTCTTTCACTTCCATCAAGAGGTTTTTTAGTTCCTCTTCACTTTCTGCCATAAAGGTGGTGTCATCTGCCTATCTGAGGTTATTGATATTTCTCCTGGCAAACTTGATTCCAGCTTGTGCTTCTTCCAGCCCAGCATTTCTCATGATGTACTCTGCATATAAATTAAATAAGCAGGGTGACAATATACAGTCTTGATGTACCCCTTTTCCTATTTGGAACCAGTTTGTTGTTCCATGTCCAGTTCTAACTCTTGCTTCCTCATCTGCATACAGATTTCTCAAGACTTTAGCACCAGCATCTTAGGATTTTAAATAGCTCATCTGATATTCCATGAGCTCCACTAGCTTTGTTCGTAGTAATGCTTCTTTAAGGCCCACTTGACTTCATACTCCAGGATGTTTGGCTCTAGGTGAGCGATCACCCATCATGGTTATCTGGGTCATGAAGACCTTTTCTGTACTATTCTTCTGTGTATTCTTGCCACCTCTTAATGTATGCATGCATGCTCAGTCATTTCAGTCATGCCCAACTCTTTGTGACCTATGGACTATGGTCCACCAGGCTCCCTCTGTCCATGGGATTTTTCAGGCAAGTATACAGGAGTGGGTGGCTATTTCCTTCTCCAGAGGATCTTCCTGACCCTGGAATTGAATTCCTGTCTCCTGAGTCTCAGGCATTGCAGACTCATTCTTTACCCACTGTGCTACCTGGGAAGCTCCTTCTTAATATATATTAATATACCATATATGCAGATGATATCACCCTAATGACTGAAAGAGAAGAGGAACTAAAGAGCTTCTTGATTAGGGTTAAAGAGGAGAGTGAAAAAGCTGGCTTGAAACCCAACATTAAAAAAATGAAGATCACAACCTCTGGTCCCTTGACTTCATGGCAAATAGAAAGGGAAAAAGTAGAAGCAGTGGTGACACACTATATTTTCTTGGTTCCTAAATCACTGCAGATGGTGACTGCAGCCATGAAACTAAAGCATCTTTACTCCTTAGAAGGAAAGCTATGAGAAACCTAGGCAGTATATTAAAAAGCAGAGACATCACATTGCCGACAAAGGTCCATATAGTCAAAAGTCCCGTAGTCATGTATGGATGTGAGAGTGGGACCATAAAGAAGGCTAGGTGCCGAAGAATTGATGCCTTTAGTTGTGGTGCTGGATAAGACTCCTGAGTCCCTTGGACTGTGAAGAGATCAAACCAATAAATCCTAAAATAAATGAACCCTGAATATTCATTGGAATGAATATTCATTGATACTGAAGTTGAAGCACCAATATTTCGACTACTTGATGCAAAGAGCTGACTCATTGGAAAAAACCCTGATGGGAAAACTGAAAGCAAAAGGAGAAGTTGGCTGCAGAGGATGAGGTTATTAGATAGCATCACTGACTCAATGGACAGGAGTTTGAGCAAACTCTGAAAGATAGTGAAGTACAGGGGAGCCTGATGTGCTGCAATCCATGGTGTTGCAGAGAATCAGACAGGACAGCAACTCAACAACAACAACAATGTAATAAAGAAATTTTCCTTCAATTTTCATTAATAAACCAATTTGTCAGTAACAGAATAGGTAGAAGAAAAATGTAAAGTATTTTTGCTGTAAACATTTTTGCTTTTTTGGGGTGCAAAGTTCCATTTGTAAAAGTATTCATTCTGTCTTTTCAATATAGAACTAGTAGGACTCAGTGGATTTCCTTGCTTCCTGATGTTTTGAATTTGAGAGCTGCTTAACATTAAAAAGACTTGCACGTTCAAGCAGAAGTCAATAGTGTCATGTACATTTATTTCAGTCCATTTATAGCTGATATCTGTTTTGGTTTATTTATAGTTTTGAAAAAGCATAGTTCTGAGAGGCTGAATATACTAATAATGTCCAAATATCATAACAAAATAAAACTCTGATTTTCCTAGTAAACAAACACTTCTCCTGTGAATATGTTACAATTGTTTGAACCAAATTAATATTTATCTCCCCTACTATATTTTCAGGTTCCCAAGTGTAAGAAGTGCATATTTTCCTCACCACTGTATTCCACTAACCTAGCCTGTACATGGTACATGCTCAATAGATATCTGCTGATGTAATTGAAACAGTGATTTCTACAGTACTACTTAGTAAATGAAATATATTACTTAATTAGTTCAGTTCAGTACAGTCACTCAGTCGTGTCCGACTCTTTGCGACCCCATGAATCGTAGCACATCAGGCCTCCCTGTCCATCATCAACTCCCGGAGTTCACTCAGACTCACGTCCATCGAGTCTGTGATGCCATCCAGGCATCTCATCCTCGGTCATCCCCTTCTCCTCCTGCCCCCAATCCCTCCCAGCATCAGAGCCTTTTCCAGTGAGTCAACTCTTTGCATGAGGTGGCCAGAGTACTGGAGTTTCAGCTTTAGCATCATTCCTTCCAAAGAAATCCCAGGGTTGATCTCCTTCAGAATGGACTGGTTGAATCTCCTTGCAGTCCAAGGGACTCTCAAGAGTCTTCTCCAACACCACAGTTCAAAAGCATCGATTCTTCGGCATTTAGCTTTCTTCACAGTCCAACTCTCACATCCATACCTGACCACAGGAAAAACCATAGCCTTGACTAGATGGACCTTAGTCATCAAAGTAATGTCTCTGCTTTTGAATATGCTATCTAGGTTGTTCATAACTTTTCTTCCAAGGAGTAAGCGTCTTTTAATTTCATGGTTGCAATCACCATCTGCAGTGATTTTGGAGCTCCCAAAATAAAGTCAGCTACTGTTTCCACTGATTCCCCATCTATTTCCCATGAAGTGATGGGACTGGAAGCAATGATCTTCGATTTTTGAATGTTGAGCTTTAAGCCAACTTTTTCACTCTCCTCTTTCACTTTCATCAAGAGGCTTTTTAGTTCCTCTTCACTTTCTGCCATAAGGGTGATGTCATCTGTATATCTGAGGTTACTGATATTTCTCCCAGCAATTTTGATTCCAGCTTGTGTTTCTTCCAGTTCAGCGTTTCTCATGATGTACTCTGCATATAAGTTAAATAAGCAGGACGTACTCCTTTTCCTATTTGAAACCAGTCTGTTGTTGCAAGTCCAGTTCTAACTTGCTTCTTGACCTGCATAAAGATTTCTTAAGAAGCAAGTCAGGTGGTCTGATATTCCCATCTCTCTCAGAATTTTCCACAGTTTATTGTGATCCACACAGTCAAAGGCTTTGGCAGAGTCAATAAAGCAGAAATGGATGTTTTCCTGGAACTCTCTTGCTTTTTCCATGATCCAGAGGATGTTGGCAATTTGATCTCTGGTTCCTCTGCCTTTTCTAAAACCAGCTTGAACATCTGGAAATTCACGGTTCATGTATTGCTGAAGCCTAGCTTGGAGAATTTTAAGCATTACTTTACTAGCGTGTGAGATGAGTACAATTGTGTGGTAGTTTGGGCATTCTTTGGCATTGCCTTTCTTTGGGATTGGAATGAAAACTGACCTTTTTCAGTCCTGTGGCCACTGCTGAGTTTTCCAAATTTGCTGGCATATTGAGTGTAGCACTTTCACAGCACTATCTTTCAGGATTTGAAATAGCTCTACTGGAATTCCATCACCTCCACTAGCTTTGTTTGTAGGGATGCTTTCTAAGGCCCACTTGACTTCACATTCCAGGATGTCTGGCTCTAGATGAGTGATCACACCATTGTGATTTTCTGGGTCGTGAAGATCTTTTTGTACAGTTCTTCCATGTATTCTTGCCACCTCTTCTTAATATCTTCTGCTTCTGTTAGGTCCAGACCATTTCTGTCCTTTATCGAGCGTGTCTTTGCATGAAATGTTCCCTTGATATGTCTAATTTTCTCTAGTGTTTCCCATTCTGTTGTTTTCCTCTATTTCTTTGCACTGATCGCTGAAGAAGGCTTTCTTATCTCTTCTTGCTATTCTTTGGAACTCTGCATTCACATGCTTATATCTTTCCTTTTCTACTTTGCTTTTAGCTTCTCTTCTTTTCACAGCTATTTGTAAGCCCCCCCCGCCCCCCCTCCCCCGCCACAAGACAGTCATTTTGCTTTTGCATTTCTTTTCCATGGGGATGGTCTTGATCCCTGTCTCCTGTACAGTGTCACGAACCTCAGTCCATAGTTCATTAGGCACTCTATCTATCAGATCTAGGCCCTTAAATTTATTTCTCATTTCCACTGTATAATCATAAGGGATTTGATTTAGGTCATACCTGAATGGTCTAGCAGTTTTCCCTAGTTTCTTCAATTTGAGTCTGAATTTGGTAATAAGGAGTTCATGATCTTAGCCACAGTCAGCTCCTGGTCTTGTTTTTGTTGACTGTGTAAAGCTTTTCCATCTTTGGCTGCAAAGAACGTAATCAATCTGATTTCGATGTTGACCATCTGATGATGTCCATGTGTAGAGTTGCCGGGGTCCAGCCCCATTGGATCCAGGGTAATTCAAAGGTGGGGATGGAATCGGCATCTTGGAAAAAACTTATTTAATTACAGATATAGAGGGAGATTAGAAACGGATAGTGTAGTAGGAAAATTAGTGGAGAAAAAGAGGCTGAATAACTGGTTTTGCGTGTAATACCAATCACCACCTTGTAGGCTACAGGCGTTTTCCATTCTCCCAAATGAGAGGAGGCACTGAGGCCTCCCTGGTCCGATCTTAGCAGCCCAGGCAGAATTAGCAGGCTTGGCGATACCCTCGTACCAGATGGGAATTCAGCCAGGAAAACGGGGAGCAAGAAAGAAACGACACGGAGGAATCAGTCTTTCCAGAAACTGATCTGATTTATTTATTTTTCAGGTTTGTTTATATACCTTTTGTTATACATAGGGATGAATACAGAGTCATGCGGGGGTCAGCAGACTTGACCCTGTCACAATCAGGTGCTTCATATAAAATTATACAAAGGTCTTATGGGTTTTTACATCATCTTCTGGCCATGAGACCTGCTGACATTTTATGGCCCTTTCTGATACCGCTCAGTTAACCAGAAAACTTATTTTTCCAGGGGTGATTTTTTTCTTAAATCAGGCGCCACCCTCCAAATAAAGTTGCATTCCTATAGGGTGAGGGTGTAGTGAGTTATAATCAAGAAAGGAATTTACTTAACCTAAGGTTTAACATGTTTAATATTAAAGGTTAATACTTCTCTTATATGCTAGTTATATTCATTATAAGGGCAGGGAATATGGAGATTTAGCAGCAAACATCAGTCCAATAAATGAAAACCTTTCACCAATGTTCCCTTTAAGATCTATTTAGTCTTAAGATAGTGATAAAGTTACATTTTTACCTAGCAAAGGACACAGTGATTTATAACAAAGTACAGTGGTCTATAACAAAAGAGAAAATTCATTAACTCAAAAGTCTAGTATTGCTAACATCAAAAACTACTATATTTCCCTTTCTATATTCCAAATACATTGATTAATATATTCCCAGGTGCCTAAGGATATGGAGGCCTGGCGGCAATCATTGACTCAACAATGAGAAAAGCCCTATGCTAATACTCCAAACTCTCTGTGCTGTTTATGGTTGAGAGGTTGTCACACGAGCTAGTCTGTCAGCAGAGAGGTTTGACCTGAGACACCCCTGTCACACCCAGGGCAGGGAATTAGCAGTAATTATTGGCATGACAAATGAAAAAACCCTTCACCAATATAATTCCTAACCAACCCACTATACTAATAATTTCTAACTTCCCGAAAGAATTTGCCTTTAGTAAGTCTAAAACATCTCGCGCCTCTCACAGTTGGGGCTTGTAAACAATCACATGTGGCCGGACGAACCTATACAGGCAGGCTAGATAACCTTCAGAGTTCATAAGCTGAAATACTCTTATCACTCACAGGAATTTTTATTAACTGGAGCTACAAGTTAACTCCTTCTCTGAGAGAAATGGTTATGGGGGAGAGCCCTCCATAAAGTACTCTAGTTTTGGGGGTAGATGCTCGGGAGCAGGGGGCTTCCTGAGGCTTGATCACGCCTTTGCATATGCCAAGGTTCCTTCCTCATGATCTTTGCCATGGGTGGAGTTCCTCACGCTGGGGACCTTCTGTTGTGTTGTTGGAAGAGGGTGTTTGCTATGACCAGTGCATTTTCTTGGCAAAACTCTACTAGTCTTTGCCCCGCTTCATTCCAAGGCCAAATTTGCCTGTTGCTCCAGGTGTTTCTTGACTTCCTGCTTTTGCATTGCAGTCTCCTATAATTAAAAGGACATCTTTTTTGGGTGTTAGTTCTACAAGGTCTTGTAAGTCTTCATAGAACCGTTCAACTTCAGCTTCTTCAGCATTACTGGTTGGGACATAGACTTTGATTACTGTGATACTGAATGGTTTGCCTTGGAAATGAACAGAGATCATTCTGTCTTTTTGAGATTGCATCCAAGTACTGCATTTTGGACTCTTTTGTTGACCATGATGGCTACTCCATTTCTTCTGAGGGATTCCTGCATGCCTGTAGTAGACATAATGGTCATTTGAGTTAAATTCACCCATTCCAGTCCATTTTAGTTCACTGATTCCTAGAATGTCAACATTCACTCTTGCCGTCTCTTGTTTGGCCACTTCCAATTTGCCTTGATTCATGGACCTGACATTCCAGGTTCCTATGCAATATTGCTCTTTACAGCATCGGACCTTGCTTCTAACACCAGTCACATGCACAGCTGGGTATTGTTTTTGCTTTGGCTCCATCCTTTCATTCTTTCTGGAGTTATTTCTCCACTGATCTCCAGTAGTGTGTTGGGCACCTACTGACCTGGGGAGTTTCTCTTTCAATATCCTATCATTTTACCTTTTCATACTGTTCATGGAGTTATCAAGGCAAGAATACTGAAATGGCTTGCCATTCCCTTCTGCAGTGGACCACATTCTGTCTGACCTCTCCACCATGACCCGCCCATCTTGGGTTGCCTCACGGGCAAGTATTATTATTACTTAATAATAGGGTCTAAAAATGGTTAACCTCAGGATGCCCCAATATTTCTGAAGCACATACCTTTTATGTAAGACCTGAGTTTAACCCCTCATATATTGTCTTATTGGAAAATACTCCACTACTTCCCTTCAATCCCCATGAGTACCTTCATCTTTTCTTAGGTATTGGATAAACTACTCATTTAAGACTCTAATGAAAATGGCACTTGAATGTGATTGTGTTCCTCTAAGTCCCCCTTACATTATTCATACTTCTGTATATTTTGCCATAATTATTTGTTTACATCTTTTCTCCTTCAGAATCTGAATTTCTCAAAATAGAATCCTATACTCTATTCATCTTTCACAAAAAGGAAGCAGCATAAGCAATTAGGTTGACTGTGTGCTAACCAGGTACCATGAGAACATACTGTTGTTTCATTTATCCTTATAATAATCCTCAAAATAAAATAACATTATCTGCCTTTTGCAGGTGATAAAGGCAAATCTGAGATAGCAAAGATGAGCTTTGATTCAGGCATAATTTACTCCAAATTCTGTAATCTGAACCTGTTTCATAGACTATTAAATTCAGTTACCTAAAGTCCTAATCTTGTCTAATTTTCTCTTTGCCATATAATATAGTTCCTACTTATCCGTGAAATTCTCCTTTCATTGTCTGTAGATACCATAAATTTAGAGAGCACACATAAATTTACCAACTGAAATATTCAATCCTATGTCAACCTCCACATTTGTGTTAAAGTACTACTTAAAATACAATTATTTAAAAAGTGGCATTCTTTTATATAGCATAAAATGTCCTTCCTTAATGTTCTAATTCCTAAAGAAAGATATTCATGTTTAAAATGTACATACTAAACTGCATTTTAATCCTTTTGTATTATTCTGCATTTTGTAATTTCGAAAGGAAAGGTTGCTAGTTAAAAGTCATTCTCAGATTTATTTGTTTAACTTCTGTATGCAAATGAGATTTCTAGATGATTCTACTATAAGCTAAGGCCCTAAAGGTGATTTAACATTTTAGTACATCAAAGATTATTGTTGACATTAATGTGATGAAATAAAAAGCAGCAATATTTGAACCGTTCTCAGAGTGCTATTTGCAACATGTCAAATACTCATTAAATATAACCCGGAGTTTATAAATTGATTTATGTCAACAATGAACCCAACACTACCATTTATTTCTACATGCTTTTTATTAAACACATAATGAGATCAAAATGACAGAAGTACATTCTTTCATAGTAAGTAGAAATATGAAGCTGTTTTTAAGCTGTATTTAAAAGGTAATAACATGCACTTTGCATTTCTTTTCTAAGCACAGTACATCAACTAAAGCTCAACTCCTATTTCCTACTAAAAATAGACCTCAGTATGAAAGAGGGAGAGGCAAGGAAGAAACAACAGTGCTTTCCTCTTGATAGAAAATTGCATTTCTTGGGCTCCCTTCTCCTAAGTGAAATGAGAATCATGTAGATTTTGTATTCTTCCCTTTATATCTGGGAACTTCTAAAGCACATTTTAACTCCTTCTCCCATTTGCTTTCTTAGCATAGAGGAATTTATTTGTATATGTTTTCATGTATGTAACCATATGGTAAGGGGGCTTCCCTGGCAGCTCAGCTGGCAAAGAATCTGCCTGCAATGCAGGAGACCCCGATTCAATTCCTGGGTCGGGAAGATCAGCTGGAGATGGGATAGGCTACCCACTCCAGTATTCTTGGGTTTCCTTTCAGTTGGTAAAGAATCCACCTGCAATGTGTGAGACCTGGGTTCAGTCACTGGGTTGGCAAGATATCTTGGAGAAAGGAATGTCTACCTACTCCAGTATTCTGGCCTGAAGAGTTCAGTGGACTGTATAGTCCATGGGGTTAAAAAGAGTCAGACAGAACTGAGAGACTTTCACTTTCAAACATATGGTAAAAGTTATAAAGAAATGGTTTATACAATAATGGAAGAAAAATAGACTGAGAGTAAACTATAAATGTATTCATCAATGGAAGATGTGAATGCCAGACAAAAACACCTTGGTGATATTTTCCTTCTTTTTTAAAATTTATTCTTCATATTTTCCTCCATGATTTGAAAACTAAAGTCAAAGACCAAGCACCTGCTTATGTGTAATTATATAGCATTTGGCACAGACTCTACACTGTCTAGAAGTGAAGAATAATGAGATGCTGTTTCGTTTTTGCTTAATACCATCCTTAAGTAAACTACTATGATAATGACTTGGCTATTGCACCCAGTGTTCATTTGTACATTTTCACTGTGAGGAGGAATAAAATAGAAAACCATTGGAGGATGAAGTAAGACAATAGGAAACAGATAACTCAAAACAACACAGGGTTTTTCTTCACCTAAACAGTGTTTTGTGATTTTAAAGTAGAAACTTCCACATCCTTAATTTCATTGAATCTAATATACCAATCACTTTTAAGACACATCCTAATTTAAGAGTTGTCGAAGTATGAAAAAATATTTTAAAAACAGTGAAATATGGTAAGTATCTGGATTTCTGTCTTCTTTCAAAAATTGAATTATTTGACGTGCTAGAGCTGTGACCTCTCTTGGTGACAATAGCTCTCTCAAGTAATGGCTGTTCCCTTTGGTTTGCTTTATTTTCCTTGCTTCTTCCTTTCCTCCTATTTCCTTCATTATTTTGTCATTAATTTCCATACATATTCTGCTAGTGTCTCCCAAGAGACACTGGGAAGACACTGGTTAATGAAATAAGCAACATTCTTGCCTTCAAAGAGCTTACCTTGCAGCCAGGAGAGACAGACTGTAAATAAGTAAATCAATTACATGATAATTTCAAAAGTAGGGAGTGCTATGAAGAAAATAAAACCAGAATATGGAATATAAAGTGACTGAGGAAATGCGTATATTATTTTGATGATGTGAGAAGACCTCCTTGAAAAGGATAATTCTGACTTAAGCCTCTGTGGTGGGAAGGAGCCAGTTCTGTGGAGGTCATCTCCTAGTTTTCTGACCCATCTTTTTGGGTGTGTTTATTATTGTTTCCTTTGGAAACCCCTTTCTTTGTACTGGCTTTTAATATCCTGCAAACTTTTCTTTTGATCCTCTTCTCATTTTCACTGTTTCTTGATGATTTTATCAAATATTTAACCATGATTTATACTTTGAAGATTCTGGTATTTTTATCTTAAATCCAATCTAAAATCATTTTTACAACTGCTTACCAACAGCCGTTCTACCTGGAAAGTTGACAAGCACCACACACTCCAAGAAGGCTCAGATTGACATCATTTATCTCATCCTTATTAAGTTCCTCCTTCTTCTAAATTATGGTAATGATTATATTGTGTACACTATGTTATTTTAACAAGCACTTTTGCTGTTCTTCCTATAAACTTGAAACTATTCCAAATGCTTTGCAAATACTGTATGAGATTATATAGTCATTGAAATAAGGAACTATGCTTTTTTTTCCATCTTTTTACTTCCTACTCTTTGTATAACAAGGACATTTCAAAGGACAATTCAATAAAAACTTGGTGAGGGAAAAAAAGAAATAATAAATAAGTAAATGAACACAATGAATGCAACCATAGAGAGTTAGTTGTTATTAAGAGGAATGAAAAAGATTGCTGCCCAGACACAAGTTACACAATTGCCAGGTGGCAATGAGGAGTTTCATGTTTGTGCTCTGAATTTGCAGGAGTGCAAATTTGCAGTTATTGCTGTCTTCTATGTCTGCATATAGCAAAAAAGAAGTATAGCATTGATTTAAAGTCAGATTTTGTGATGTGCACATGGTGGAAAAGATAACAGCACATGGGAATGGAGAGCTGGAGAAGGTGGAAGTCAGATCATTTCCAGGTTTAAGCTGAGTGAAAGAGTAGAGAAATAAAGAGAATTAAGAGGAATTAAAAAAAACTAAGACTATGAGCTTAGAATAGGCTTAGGAGACAAAAGGAAATGTGTATAACACACACATACATTCTTTTATTTTACTTAATTAAAAAAAATTGTTACTATTTAAAATGGAATATAGTTATTTTACAATGCTGTGTTCAAGTGTAAAATAATTGTACTGCAAAATAATTGTATTGCAAAATAATTCGGATAACAATAATTCAGATTCTTTTCCATTATAGATTATCACAAGATATTGAGTATAGTCTCCTGTGCTATATGGTAGGTCCCTATTTTATATATCTAATTAAATATATATAGTGTGTATATGTTAATCCCAATCTCCTAATTTATCCCCACCCCATACTGCCCCATCACTTTTGGTAATCATAGATTTGTTTTATCTGTGAGTCTATTTCTGTTTTGTAAATAAGTTCATTTGTATCATTTTTTATTAGATTCAACATATAAGTGATATCATATGATGTTTGTCTTTCTCTGTCTGACTTAATCCACTTGTTATGATAAGTTCTAGATCCATCTCTATTGCTACAAGTGGCATTATTTCATTATTTTTATGGTTAAGTAATAGTCCCTTGTGTATGTATACCACATCTTCTTTATCCATTCATCTGTTGATGGACATTTAAATTGCTTCCAGCCCATATGTGCTTTTAATCATATAGTAGTTCTCTAGAATAGCCAGTTCAGTTCAGTCACTCAGTTGTGTCCGACTCTTTGCAACCTCATGGGCTGCAGCACGCCAGCCTTTGCTGTCCATCACCAACTCCCAGAGCTTGCTCAAACTCAAGTCCATCAAGTCAGTGATGCCATCCAGCCATCTCATCCTCTGCCATCCCCTTCTCTTGCCTTCAGTCTTTCCCAGCATCAGGGTCTCTTCCAGTGGGTCAGTTTTTCACATCAGGTGGCCAAAGTATTGGAGCTTCTGCTTCAACATCAGCTGTTAACCCACAAAAACAAATTTAACCCATAAAAACATTGATGTACATTTTTACCTATAAAATGTTAACATATTTAACTTTAAATTTTCAAGTAGCTAATTGAAAAAAATAGGACTAAACAGGTTAAATTTAATAATGTATTTTAACTAGCCCAATATATTAACATTTTATTGTTTCAACATATAATCAACGTATGGGCTTCCCTGGTGTCTCGGACAGTAAAATAATCTTCCTGCAATGCAGGAGATCCAGATTCAGTCATTAGGTCAGGAAGATCCCTTGGAGAATGGAATGGTAACCCACGCCGGTATTCTTGCCTGGAGAATTCCATGAACAGAGGAGCCTGGCAGGCTACAGACCATGGGTCACAGAGAGTCAGATACAATTTAGCATCTAACACTTTCACTTTTCATAATCAATATATAACTACATAGATATGTAGCACTCACTTTTCATACTAAATCTTTCTCACTCGGGGTGTATTTTACACTTTGCAATTCTCAATTAGAGCTAGTCACATTTCTAATGATCAGTAACTATCTGTGATTATATTGACTACATTGGACAGAGCAGATCTCCGTCTAAGGAGCCCAGAAAATGGTGAAGTTTGGGGATGATATGTAATTTTTGCATGATTGCTATATCTCCTTGGATCTTGATGTAACTGAAGTATCACACAGGAAGACTATGAATTAGATACAGAAAAGATTTCAATCTGAAGAAAGTGAGGAGAATAGAGCAATCAGGTATAACTCATTGTCTTTTAGAAGGATATTTTAAAAGATGCTTCTATTGATATAATTTGTCTTCAAGCTATTTATATCAGTGCTGCTGCTGAGTCACTTCAGTCATATCCAACTCTGTGCGACCCCATAGATGGCAGCCCACCAGGATGCCCTGTCCCTGGGATTCTCCAGGCAAGAACACTGGAGTGGGTTGCCATTTCCTTCTCCAATGCATGAAAGTGAAAAGTGAAAGTGAAGTCGCTCAGTCATGTCATACCCTCAGCGACCCCATGAACTGCAGCCTTCCAGACTCCTCCATCCATGGGATTTTCCAGGCAAGAGCACTGGAGTGGGGTGCCATTGCCTTCTCCAATTTATATCAGTAGAGGAGTATAAATATACATAGGGATTTTTTTTTACACATATTTCAAGGTATTCTTTGGGAACTAAAGATTGCAACTGTCTTTTTATCTAGTTCTAACCACTTCAAGATTATAAGTTTACCCTTTTCCATAGGAAAAATACTGTAGAAAAGGCTTCTGCTTTTAATTTAAAAAAATGTTCTCTAAGCATTTCCACATATCTGGAGGGTTGTGCAATGCTGTCAACAAAAACCTCACAGAAAGGTGTGACTGTGAGAACACATATGTCTAGTGAACAAGACAGTCAAATAGCTTCATCTTCTCTAGCTGTCTACCATCAATGTGTTGTCATTTTTTTCAGGAGAAAAAGAAATGTTATATGATTAAATGTATTTAAAACTATTTTATATATATATATATATATATAATTACAACTACTCATTATCTTCCATAATAAAAGCAATAACCTAAGTTCTTTCAATACACAGCTTCAAAAGACTCTGGAAGATGAAAATGAGTTTCTTCTTCCTTGAAACTTCAATTATGATGCTATATTTTAAAAATGTCTTGAGACTTCCCTGGTGGTCCAGTGTTTAAGACTCCACACTTCCAGTGCTGGGGGTGCAGTTTCAATCCCTGGTTGGGGAACTACTAAGATCCAACATGCTGCATGATGCGGCCAAAAATAAATATATCTTGACCATGCTGTCAGCTGTAGGCCATCACCAAAAATGACTTCAGGATATTTGATTGGATGCCACACATGAAGGTTTTCATGTCCATGTTATTCATCATTGTATCTGTGATGCCAATAACCAGTTCTTGGCTATGTGATAACAAAGGGAATTAAATTATCCAAAAGCATGTTTTAGATGACAGCATCCATTAATTAACCCTATTCAAAAAGTGTGCTTATTCCAAAAACAAAGACAGGCCCGCTAAATTCTGCCGTCTTTTTCTATTCAAAATCCAATAATTGCTGAACTACTTCATTGTCTACTGATGCCAAAAAGAAGACAAAGCAAAAGTGAAACAAAAACAATAAACACTAAGACAGATTTTGGGGACATTAAGCAGTTACTGGCTTCTTGTTCTGTGCTAGTACATTATGATAAATATCAACTATTACTTCTTACTGCTGGTATTTTGCCTTATGGTGCTGCATCTGTGTTTAGCCAAAAAAAAAAAATGCCAGATGGCATTGAGAAACCAGTTGCTCACTATGCAAGAACAATGACACATACATTACACATAAACTGACATAGCTTCAGCGTTATCAAGGGAGCCCAAAACTCCCATAACCACTTTTGGCAGGCTCTTCCAATTAATGAAATATGGACTTCTCAGACTATATTTTGAGGCTTCCTTTTAAGGATAATCATACACCTTTACTTAGGTAACCATATATGTAATTTGAACTTTTCTGTCACCTACCTCCCTGGAAATTAAAGATTAATTTCTAAAACCCTTTCCTTAGGTCACCAGTTATTGCATTCTGACTAGGTTGTCCTTCTATCATACCTTTTCATACTGTCAACTACAAACTGGCACTTACCAAGAGCGTTGCCAAGGGCTGAACAACAAAGGCATTTGCCATCTGCAGCACCCCACTCCAGTATTCTTGCCTGGAAAATCCCACGGACAGAGGAGTCTGGTAGGCTATAGTCCAAGGGGTCGCAAAGAGTTGGACATGACTGAGTGACTTCACTTCACTCTACGGAGATTGAACCCAAGCTGCTATTGCTGTTGACCTTCAAGCCCTGTGGAAGTTCAGGGTGGAGTGAGGCACTCTGTGCTCCAGGGAATCTGGTGGGACACGTCTTCAGATACTTGGATGTTTTTAGGAACAGATTTTATGGTCTCAGTCGTTGTAGCTCCTCATATCTAGAGAAGCACTAAATCCCTTCATGGTGCCATCAGATCCTCAAGACTGACAAAAACCCTTCTGTAAAATGAGTGCTTTATGGTATTGAACTCCCCCTTCACCAAAACCTTATATAGTGCCTTTGCCCCACTGCTGCTTTGAAGCAGTCTCACAGAGCTATCTGAGATGCTGCCTCCTGGGCTGCAGTCCTCCCCAAATAAAACTTAACTCATAACTCTCAAGTTGTACACCTTTATTTTAGTCGACAATACCACTTTACAATGATGAAATGTCAGAAGAACAACTACTCAAGGAATTCATGCATATTATAATTTTTTCACTGATTTACTCACTCATAACTGACTGTTTCTTGAGAAATCTTTTTTCTGTCGTTCTGATAAGTGTTTTTATGTTATCTTGGATATATTCAAACAATGTATTTAGAAACTCTAAGCATTAAAAGCTTGATTAAGAATTAGGTCTGGTGACATAGAGAACATCATGATATTAAAAGTACATAAATGTTCATAGTATATGCCACATGATGACCCAATAAAAAAGTAAAGATCAAGAACTTTGACTTTTCCTAAATTGTTATAAAGGAAAGAATTTATTATTTTCATAGGTATCTTTTTCTGTCATCCATTATAAACCTGACACTAACAACCAGTGGCTCTTGACAGTTATTTATAACACTTGGCTTACTGAACAACCTCATTTGGGGGCAATAGCATTTCATATACTTAAATAGAGTTTACATAATTTCTTTTCAAAGATTTCTGGCCATGGTAGTACTATGAATTTAAGCTTTAAAAATCTATACATCTAAACCTAACCATATGACAATGATAAATAAATTATTAGACCCAAAACAAAAAGTTATAGGTGTATCTTTAAGCTAAAATCTCTTTAAGCCAGAAACACATGAAGGATGATGTAATGGGCCTTGAACCTAGGTCTAAAAGAGCCTTGGAGGTGGATTCTTAGGGTAACAAGGATAGAAAGCACCATATACTGGGAAAATGGATCAAAGTTCATGACGGGAAACCTGGGGATATGGTGAAAGTGAATGTGAAGTCACTCAGTCATGCCCGACTCTTTGCAAACCCATGGACAGTGGCCTGCACCAAGCTCCTCCGTCCATGGGATTTTCCAGGAAAGAGTACTGGAGTGGGTTGCCATTTCCTTCCCAACCCAGGAATTGAACCCAGGTCTCCCAAACTGTAGACAGCCGCTTTTCCGTTTGAGCCACCAGGGAATATGGTAGGACTTTCCTATACTTGAAAAGAGATCAGAGAATTCTGTGACTATTGCCTGGGGCTGGGGCTTCTGAAAACTGCTGAAGAAAGAAGCAGCTAAGCAAGCAGCCCCTGGGCCAAACCACCTGCTGATTCAGTGACTAACTTTGCAACTTCTCCAGTGTCGCTTTGGGACAGAGGCCACTAATGGGCATAAGAGGGGATGGGAGGAAGGGAATGGTAAGTATTCCACCAATTATGAGATCAAAAGTGAATTCTTCAGTGACATACAGAAAAGGGAGCATTAAGGAAAAGGAAGACCAAAACTGACAAAAGGAGTCGTTCACTTGTGACAGAAATGCAAGCAATATAGAATCTTAAAATGGCTTAAACATATGTTAATCATCAAACAGGTAATGAAAATAACCATAAAAATGAATTATAAAATACTGTAGGTAACTATAAATTAAGATAAAAAGTAACCAGTTAGAAATTCTTGAAATAAAAAAATACAGATTTTAGGTTGAAGAGCTCAATAGATCGGAATTTTAGACTGGACCTACTTGCAGAAAAAAATATGATAGTGTTTAAAATTTTGCCGACATGAAGCTCAAGGAGATAACAAGAAAAGCAAGGAAATGGGAGAAATGACAGTTAGATGGAAAGGCTCCAGTATACTTCTAATAAAAGTCCCAGAACTAAAAATGATGGAAATTGTGAAGAAACTGTCAAAAGATAATGGCTGAGAATTTCCAGAACTGGAAGGAAAAAAAAATCATCAGGCAGAAATAATACATTAAGAGCAGGGTAGAATGGATAAAATCTAAACAAATATACATCCAAAGGAAACTTCAGAACATCAAGCACAAGGAGGCCGTCTTCAGAGCTGTCAAAGAGAAAAGGCAGGTGGCCATAAAGGCCAACAACAAGACTGACGGCAAATTTCTCATTAATCAAATTATACTTCAAAACTACTTTGAAGTCATTTTATTTTTTATTATTGGCAGTGACTTTATTTTTTTTTAACAACAGTTTAGATTTGCAACAAAATTGAGAAAAGTAAAAGTGGCTCAGATGTGTCCAATTCTTTGCAACTCCATGGACTATACAGCCCATGGAATTCTCTAGGCCAGAATATTGGAATGGTAGCCTTTCTCTTCTCCAGGGGATCTTCCCAACCCAGGGATCAATCCGGGGTCTCCTGCAGGCAGATTCTTTACCAACTGAGCTACAGGGAAGCCCTAACAAAATTGAGAAGGAGGTACGAAGATTTCCCTGTCTCCATACTTAATGGCCTCCACCGTAATCAACATCATTCATTAGAATAGTACATTTTTTTTTTTAACCAAGGATGAACCTACCTTGACACTTTATAATCACTCAATGCTAATAGTTTTTCTCAAGGTTGGCATTTTTTCTCTTGTTGGCATCTTTTACTTAGTAATATTCATCTAAGTCTCTTCCACATCTTTTCACAGACTGATAGTTTATTTCTTTTTAGCTCTGAATAATATTTCATAGTCTGGATGTACCACAGTTCATTTATCTGTTCTCCTACTGAAGGACATTTTGGTTGTTTACAAGTTTGGGTAATTGTAAATGAAACTGCTATAAACATCCATGTGCAGGATTTTGTGTGGACTTAAGCTTTTTTCTTCCTTTGGGCAAATATCAAGGAACATGATTGCTGGATCATTTGGTAAGAGTATGTTTAAATAAGAAATGTTCACTTGTCTTTTAAAGTTGGCTGTACCAACTGGATTCCCATTTTTGTATGAGAGTTCCAGTTGCTCCACATCCCCACCAGCATTCAGTTCAGTTCAGTTCAGTCACTCAGATATGTCCGACTCTTTGCAACCCCATGGACTGCAGCACTCCAGGCCTCCCTGTCCATCAGCAACTCCCAGAGCATACTCAGACTCATGTCCATCGCATCAGTGATGCCATTCAACCATCTCATCCTCTGTCATCCCCTTTTCCTCCCATCTTCAATCTTTCCCAGCATCAGGGTCTTTTCCAGTGAGTCAGTTCTTGGCATCAGGTGGTCAAAATTTTGGAATGTCATCTTCAGCATCAGTCCTTCCAATGAATATTCAGGACTGATTTCCTCTAGGATGGACTGGTTGGATCTCCTTGCAGTCCTACGGACTCTCAAGAGTCTTTTCCAACACCACAGTTCAAAAGCATCAATTCTTCAGTGCTCAGCTTTCTTTATAATACAACTCTCACATCCATACATGACTCCTGGAAAAACCATAGCTTTGACTACGTGGGCCATTGTTGGCAAAGTAATGTCTCTGCTTTTTAATATGCTGTCTACTTAGGTCATAGCTTTTCTTCCAGGAGTAAGCATCTTTTAATTTCATGGCTGCATTCACCTTCTGCAGTGATTTAGGAGCCCACCAAAATAAAGTCTCTCACCATATCCATTGTTTCCCCATCTATTTGCCATGAAGTGATAGGACCAGATGCTATGATCTTAGTTTTCAGAATGTTGAGTTTTAAGCCAACTTTTTCACTCTCCTCTTTCACTTCAAGAGGCACTTTTGTTCTTCTTCACTTTCTGCCATAAGTGTGATGTCATCTGCATATCTGAGGTTATTGATATTTCTCCCGGCATTCTTGATTCCAGCTTGTACTTCATCCAGCCTGGCATTTCGCATGATGTCTTCTGCCAATAAGTTAAATAATCAGGGTGACAGTATACAGCTTTGATGTACTCCTTTTCCTATTTGGAAACACTCTTTTGTTCCATGTCCAGTTCTAACTGTTGCTTCTTGACCTGTGTACAAGTTTTTCAGGAGCAAGGTCAGCTGGTCTGGTATTCCCATCCCTTGAAAAATTCTCCACAGTTTGTAGTGATCCACATAGTCAAAGGCTATGTAGTCAATAAAGCAAATGTTTTTCTGAAACTCTCTTGCTTTTTCTATGATCCAGTGGATTTTGGCAATATGACCCCTGGTTCCTCAGTTTCAATTTCAGTTTAGTCGCTCAGTTGTGTCTGACTCTTTTCGACCCCATGAACTGCAGCATGCCAGGCCTCCCTGTCCATCACCAACTCTGGAGTTTACTCAAACTCATGTCCATTGAGTCGGTGATGCCGTCCAACCACCTCATCTCATCCTATCAATGTTTAGGATTTAGTTTATCTAATAGGAGCACAGTGGTATCTTTGTTTTGACTTGCATTTCCTTGATTAAATATGATGTGGAACCTCTTTTCATATGCTTATTTATTAGTTGTGTATATTCTTTGGTGAAGTGTTGGTTAAGGGCTTTGGGCCTTTTATTAAATTGTTTTTTTCTTTAGCGAGTTTTAAGTTTGTTGTATATTTTGAATAACAATATTTTATCCGATATCTTTTGCAATATTTTCTCCCAGCCTATGGCTTGTCTGTTCATTCTGCTAACACCATCTTTCACAGGAGGTGGGGAAGCATTCTATAGTCTGAGGGTTAGGTCTCAGTCTTTTAGTATGCTTTTTCCATGTTCTTAGAATGTAAACTTCACAAGTTATTTCTTTTTTTTTTTTTTCTTTCTCCCTCTAGGTAGGAGAGGAGGATAGCTAGAGTGGGCTGAAGTTGGGAGTTTCCCCTTCCCAGGTCACTCAGGTTCTGATAATACTCCAGCAAGTTAAGCTCTGGTTAACTGCTTTTCCCTGAGGGTAAGCTTTGTTAAAAACAACAGAATGCTCTGGCAAGTTTCAAAAGGGTCTATTCCCCTTTCTCAGCCAGAAGCTGGAGGTGACTCCTCTTTGATATTACGGGAATCAGGTCAAGCACCTAGAAGTAAATCTCACAGTTGTGTGGCAGCCTCTCTCTGACTGTGTTCCCCTGTAATTTTTAACTCTCTGCCTTGTCCACACTGAGCTTCCAGCAGGTCATCAGTGATGGTTCAAGCTTTCATACTCCAGAAGGTTTTTGCTTTCAAGTCTCTGCTCTGATAAGCCGACTCTGTAGTTGCTCTCTGACTCTCCAGCCTTGGGGGCAGTGATTTGCTTTGTGCCCTTTTCTCTCTTATGGACCCAAAAAGAATTGATTTTAGATCTGTTCATATTTTTTTGTGTGTGTGTGTAACAAAGTTTTATTAAAGTATAAAGGAGATAGAGAAAGCTTCTGACATAGGCATCAGAAGGGGGTAGAAAGAGTACCCAGCTTGTTAGTTTTAGCAATGAGTTTATATATTCTCCAACTAATCCAAAGAAGGTCTGGAGGCTGTAAAGACCTCACCAGACCTACTCTCATAATTTACATTTTAAGATAACAGAATTAGCCAGAAGGTTTAATCCAGAGACTGTCCTCAGGCAGAATACATAATACATTGCTGTTATATAATCCTTGTAAAGAGAAGGTTTAATCCAGAGACTGCCCTCAGGCAGAATACATTGTTGTTATATAATCCTAAGGAATGTAGAGAAATAAGTTTGTCCTTTCTTCCTCCTTGAGAATTCCAGACCCCTCTCTCCTTGGGGACCCCTAGACTTCTTATCAACCTGCCTCGGAAATGACTCTCTCATTCCCCCTTTTCTTTTAGGAGAATTATGTTGCCTAGGGAAAAGGGGCGTCGTTTTCGTTCCGTAACTGCTTCCGAGCTGAGAAGGGGCGTTGTCCCTAAATTGGGGAGGCAACATATTCTCCTAACCCTCATATTGAGGATATCTGATCCAGGGGCCCCAAGTAGTAGTTGGAGGAAGTTGCAGCAGTAGCAGGAGTTTGAGCAGCCATTTGTAACTTAAAAGCTTTCAGTGGCTAGAAACAAATCCCGTTATACAGTTACAGATGTAAGGCAACATAGTAATTAAAACAAGTTAAAATCAAAATTAAAAGTCACATTAAGTCCATAGTTAAAGTGCAACATATTGCACCAGTCCATTTTAGGGTTGGTAGATGTCCTCAGATGAAGAAGAGGCATCGCATGTTGTTGTCATCAAAGGTATTCACAGACTTGGAGAAAGTCTTTTCCTTGAATTGGAGATGTCCACCACGGGAAGCCTTCCACTGATGAAGAGAATCTTTATAACTTCCTTAGCCTGTTCACTACGACAGAGAAAAGCCTCAATCCATCCAGTAAAAGTATCTACCCAAACTTGTAAGGAAGAATATCCATTAGCTTTTGGCATATGAGTAAAATCAATTTCCCAGTCCTCTCCAGGATACTTCCCACTTCATTGTAATCCAGATTTTGCTTCCAAAACCTGTTCAGCAGTCACCACCACGGCATAACCTGCTTTACGCTTTCCATCCTTAACAAAAGAACTGCCATCTGTAAATATTTCCAGGTCAGGATTGTCTAATGGGGTGTCCAATAGATCTTCCTGAGCTGCATAGTTTAAAGTTACGAATTGAGAACAATCGTGATCAGGTGTTTCATTTTCCTTTTCAGGAAGAAAAGTGGCAGGATTTAAATTTCCACAAACTTTAAGCTTAGTTACTGGTCCTTCTAACAACAATGACTGATATTTAAGAAGCCTACTGTCTGTCATCCAAATATTAACCTTAGAATTTAAGATTCCACTCACATCATGAGAAGTCAGTACAGTAAGGTTTCGTCCATTAATTATTTTTAAAGCTTTAGGTGCTAATAAAGCCGCTGTCCCAATTACTCTTAGGCAGTGGGGCCACCCACATGAAACTACATCTAATTCTCTGCTTAGATAAGCAATAGGTTGCTGGTGAGGCCCTCGGGGTTGTGTCAAAACTCCCAAGGCCATGCTTTTCCTTTCAGTGACAAACAAATTAAAGTCTGACCCTGTGGGCAAGCTCAGAGCAGGAGCTTGCAGAAGAGCAGTCTGAAGAACCTTAAAAGCCTTTTGAGTTTCTGGAGACCAAACCAGTTTGTCAGTTTGGGCCTGCTGAGTTTCAGCTATAAGTTTATATAAAGGCCGGGCAAGTTCCCCCATAACCCGGAATCCAAATGTGACAGTAACCTGTGATTCCCAAAAATCCTCTCAATTGTCTTAAAGTCATAGGTAGGGGATGATTTAGTATAGGCTTAATTCTCTCAGGGCCTATGGCACTAGTCCCTTCTGATATGATTAGACCCAGATATCTAACTGATTGTTGACAAAGCTGAGCCTTTTCTCTTGATGCCTTGCAACCACAGCCTGTGAGAAAGTTTAAGAAATCTTCTGAGGCTCGCGAACAAGCTTCCTCTGTCTCTGCACAGAGCAAAATATCGTCTACATATTGTAACACCACAGCTTCAGAGCTATTAAAGTTTTGTAGATCTCGTGACAAACTTTGTCCAAATAAGTGAGGACTGTCACGAAATCCCTGGGGCAAAACTGTCCAGGTTAACTGAGAAGCTGGCTGCGTAGGGTCTTCAAAGGCAAATAGAAATTTACTTTCCTCCGCCAAAGGCACTGAATATAAGGCATCTTTTAAATCAATTTCTGAGAAATATTTGGCTCGTTCAGGAATTTCAGACAATAGAGTATAAGGATTAGGCACCATGGGGTGTAAAGGAATTACAGCCTCATTTATTATACGTAAATCTTGAGCTAGTCTCCATTTACCATTTGATTTCTTTATACCCAAAATAGGAGTGTTGCAAAGACTGTTACAGGGAATTAATAGTCCCTGTTCCTTTAAATTTTCAATGATGGATTTTAACCCTTCCTTAACCTCAGGTTTCAGAGGATACTGTTTCTTATGTGGAAATACGTGTGGGTCTTTTGAGCTTGACAACTACAGGGATAGCATTTTGCGCTCGACCCAGAAATTTTCCATCAGCCCCATACTCTAGGATTTACATTTTGTTCAACTAGAGGGAGAGAAAGGGAGGGCTCCATATTCATAAAAACAGAGGCATGGACCTTGCTCAGTATATCCCTCCCCAAAAGGGGTGAGGGAGATTCTGGCACGATCAGAAACTCATGTGAAAATAGCACAGAATCCCAGTTGCAAGATAAAGAATAACTGAAATAATACCTTTTGGCTAGTCCAGACAGTCCCATTACGGAAGCGGATCGGGAAGAAAGTGGGCCAGGGGCTTCAGTAAGCACAGAGTAAGTTGCCCCAGTATCTAAAAGGAAATTGACGGATTGGCCCCCCACAATTATTAATACCCGGGGTTCCTCAGGTGTAATTAGGACGGGAGCTTGTGTGGGGACCCCGGGCACCTTCAGTCCTGATTGTCTTGAGAGTCCGACCCCGGAGACCTATGCCTCTGAGGGCAGTCTCTCTTCCAGTGTGGTCCTTTGCAGACCAGACAACATGGAGCCGGGGGCGGCTTAGATGCCTGAGGGCAATCCCGCTTTTGGTGCCCCTCCTTTCCACAGGAATAGCAAGCCCATCCCTTTTCACCTGGGTCCCTCTGGGCATTTTTCTCCGGCTGTTTAAGAGCATTTTTCATAGCCATTGCGAACGCTTCCGCCTTTTCCTTTGTCTTTCTTTGCCTCTCTTTCTTTTCCTCATATTCCCTACCTTAATAGACCGTCTGAGCCAGTTGTAACAGAGTATCTAAAGAC
This sequence comes from Nanger dama, assembly GCA_917880005.1. Taxonomy (NCBI): domain Eukaryota; kingdom Metazoa; phylum Chordata; class Mammalia; order Artiodactyla; family Bovidae; genus Nanger; species Nanger dama. The sequence goes on from CAKJTW010000002.1 coordinate 37,393,569, forward strand.
TGATTTGGTCCATACGCCCGTTTTTGTAGCTTATGGCAGATATCTGGAGCCAACTGAGTGATAAATCTATCTTTTAAGATCACTTTTCCTTTTTCACTTTCGGGATCAATCTCAGTGAATCTGCGAAGAGCTTCTCTTAGTCTATCTAGGAATTTACCAGGAGCTTCTTTCTCCTTCTGTTCTATGTCTGCCAATTTGCTATAGTTTAAAGGCTTAGAACGCGCCTGCCTGAGTCCTTCAAGAATACATCTGACAAAATGACTCTGATCCCATCTTCCTTTAGCTGTGTTGTAGTCCCAGTCTGGTTCTATAGTAGGGACCGCCTGATTCCCAGTGGGGAGGGCCGCTATCTCGTCCTCCCGCTTCCCTACTGATTCATTACCAAGCCATTCATCTCCATAAGCAACCGCTTTTCCCAAAACTCGAGTCTTTGAGTCAGGAGTCAGCGTTTGTCCCAAGATATACATCACATCCTTCCAAGTAAGGTCATAAAGCAGAGTAACACCTTTAAAAGCTCTAATATATTTTTCTGGGTCCTCTAAATAGTCTCCCAGATCCTCCTTGATTCTTTGTATTTCTTGATAAGAAAAAGGCTTACTAACTCTCATGGACTGATTATTTCTCCCGGTGGGTGTTTCATAAAGAGGCAACAGCTTGTGTGGCTGTTCCTCAGTCTCTCTGGCTGTTCTGCGCATATTTTGCAGAGAGAAAAAAGGGCAACACATATGCTACTTCTACCCATTTCCCTTGTTCCTTACAGAACCGGTCTAATTGTAAAAGAGTATTATACTTAAGAGACCCTCCAACCGGCCACCGTTTGCCATCCTCCAATGGATACCGTGGCCATTCAGTATCGCATAGGAAGACCAGGTGTGTCTTCTTTAAGCCCTGGGGATCGAATCTATCCCAGTTTTTCAGGATACAGTTCAAAGGAGTGAGGCTGGATTTGTTAGCTCCCATCTGTAAGAGAGAAAAATGCAACCAGTGCCTGTGACCAGCGCCATTTTTCTACCGGAGGCGTCCCTCCCTGCTCTAGATGGGGGTGTAGACAGACTTTACACCAAAAGCTTTTCCTTCCTGGTTGGACTTAGTCTGTCCCTTACCGACGCAGGTGCCGTCTCGACACTCTCGGTTCTACCACCGAGACGGGGTGGGGATGTACCAGGGGTAGACCTGATAGCATCTCTACCTGATATCCAGCTCTTCACCTTTAACCTTGCTTGCCTCTGATGCCACCCGGGGTGCAATCAGAGTAACCTTCCGGAATGCCTTCCAAGCTAAGACCACTGGGGAAACATTCGTCACCTGAGTGCCTGTGCACGACCCTGAGTATATTCCTGACCACAATAAGACCGATACGAACATAAAGCTGAGATGTTCTTTTCAAGCATCACCACACCAGTATGAGAGCCTCCTCTGTCCACTAAGAGCCAGTGTTACCAAAGGAAAAAAATAAAACCCATTGCAGTCCCATCTGAGTAACCTTTAGCCTCCGAGATGTTCTTGGGGCTAAAGCTCCATCTTGCTTCCAAACTTTTGATTCCTAGCGAGGCTAGGCGTTTTCTTGACTACCAATCCAAGTTTGCCGCAGTACACAGTAACAGTATAGATCACAAGTCCCTTGAAAGTATATGATCCGATAGACTAGGTTAGTACTTCTAATTCCCAAGGAGTTATGAAATGGTCAAAGAGACCAAAAAGTTTGACCGAGAAAGGAGAGTTCGGTCCACACGCTTTGCCCGTTTCTGGTCGGTTTCCAAAGGAGACCTTGGGTGCCTCTTGGCCTTGGCAGGTTGGTAGAAACCCCCGACAGGCTTTTGCCATAAAGCCACATGAGATCACCATGGAACCGCAGAACAGGGCTCCTCACTTGCTTCGCGCAGGGCATGGCATTCATTCACACAAGCACACTGCAGTTAGTAAAGCACAGCAGAAAACGTGTTCGCTAAGAGAACAAAGAACTAGAGCTCCAAGCATCCTTACCTTGTCCTGAAGGATCCCGGACGAGCCCCCAAGATGAAAGGTTGTTGTTGAATCACGACGCCGGGATTCTTGGCCCCCGGAGGAAAAAAATTCAATCCGGGGCCAGAGACGAGGCTGGATCGCTCAGAGCTTTTGTGTAACAAAGTTTTATTAAAGTATAAAGGAGATAGAGAAAGCTTCTGACATAGGCATCAGAAGGGGGTAGAAAGAGTACCCCTCATATTTTTACTTGTTGGGACAGAGCAGCAATTTCCAAGCTCCTTATATATGGAACTGTAAACCCCAAACCCACATCAAGTTTTTGTTCCAGATGGGCTGGGCAAAAGTTATGGCATCTTGGGATAAAGCCAAATAAGCCAGGCACAAAGGGTGGCAGCTGGAAGGAGGAAAGCTTTGAGAAATTAAAGAAATCCTGGGATCATTTCTGAACTGAAGAGCAGGTAGTCAAGGCTGATTTAATTCAGTTCCTGCTGGTATGAGCATTGGTGTTTTATAAGTGACTATAGGTGAACTCTAGAAGCTCAGTTCCAGAAAAGTGTTTCCCAAGCCTATTCCATGAAACATGATGAAGGAATAAAAATCTCTGCTAAATGATCAAAAAAGTTCCATTGCCAAATATGATTGGAAACCACTGGGTGAGGCAAAATCAAATTTCTTCACAACAGAATTTACCGGAAACTTTGCTATAGCAGCATGCCCTATAAGTCTCTAAGACATGTATTTAGAATGCAGGGTGTTCAGATCCACAAACTGTTTTGAAATTAGATTGCTATTTCTTCAGAAACGCTAATGAGATAATTTACCACTTATGCTTTGGAAGAAGAGTTTCTTTAGATTTATCTAGTTTAACATTTTCACGATATTTTCTGACAAGTCTTTGGAGACATAAAGTAAGTTAAACAAAATATCATTCTCCAGTCACCATAAAACGCCCCGCAAACTGGCCACCTCTGATGATTAAAGACCATTCAGTTAAGGTGGAGTCTTACATATGCCAGATTGCCCCATGATTCAATCATACTTTTGTCCATTTCTCCTTCTAATCCTCTCTGCTTTCACTGATTCAGGGTGGAGTAGCTTTTGCACCTACAAAAGTCACTTGTTAAGGTCTGGTCCTTCTTTACTTGTTTTATTGCTTCAGGAACCTGCTAAGAGTGTGACTTAAAGCAGTCCTAGAATAGTGTGTTAAGCTACACATCAGTTCAGTTCAGTCACTCAGTCATGTCTGACTCTTTGTGACCCCATGAATTGCAGAACACCAGGCCTCCCTGTTCATCATCATCTCTCAGAGTACACTCAGACTCACCTCCATCGAGTCTGTGATGCTATCCAGCAATCTCATCCTCCGTCGTCGCCTTCTCCTCCTGCCCCCAATAGCTCCCAGCATCGGAGTCTTATCCAGTGAGTCAACTCTTCTCATGAGGTGGCCAAAGTACTAAAGTTTCAGCTTTAGCATCATTCCTTCCAAAGAAATCCCAGGGTTGATCTTCAGAATGGACTGTGGATCTCCTTGCAGTCCAAGGGACTCTCAAGAGTCTTCTCCAACACCACAGTTCAAAAGCATCAATTCTTCGGTGCTCAGCCTTCTTCACAGTCCAACTCTCACATCCATACACAACCACAGGAAAAACCATAGCCTTGACTAGATGGACCTTAGTCGGCAAAGTAATGTCTCTGCTTTTGAATATGCTATCTAGGTTGGTCATAACTTTTCTTCCAAGAAGTAGCGTCTTTTAATTTCATGGCTGCCGTCACCATCTGCAGTGATTTGGGAGCCCAAAAAAATAAGGTCTGACACTGTTTCCACTGTTTCCCCATCTATTTCCCATGAAGTGATGGGACCGGATGCCATGATCTTAATTTTCTGAATGTTGAGCTTTAAGCCAACTTTTTCACTCTCCTCTTTCACCTTCAACAAGAGGCCCTTTAGCTCCCTCTTTATTTTCTGCCATAAGGGTGATGTCATCTGCATATCTGAGGTTATAGATATTTCTCCTGGAAATCTTGATTCCAGCTTGTGTTTCTTCCAGCCCAGCGTTTCTCATGATGTACTCTACATAGAAGTTAAATAAGCAGGACTCCTTTTCCTATTTGGAACCAGTCTGTTGTTCCTTGTCCATTTCTAACCGTTGCTTCCTGACCTGCATACAGATTTCTCAACAGGCAGGTCAGGTGGTCTGGTATTCCCATCTCTTTCAGAATTTTCCAAAGTTTATTGTTATCCACACAGTCAAAAGCTTTGGCATAGTCAATAAAGCAGAAATAGATGTTTTTCTGGAACTCTCTTGCTTTTTCCATGATCCAGTGGATGTTGGCAATTTGATCTCTGGTTCCTCTGCCTTTTCTAAAACCAGCTTGAACATCAGGAAGTTCATGGTTCACGTATTGCTGAAGCCTGGCTTGGAGAATTTTGAGCATTACTTTACTAGCATGTGAGATGAGTGCAATTGTGCGGTAGTTTGAGCATCCTTTGGCATTGCCTTTCTTTGGAATTGGAATGAAAACAGACCTTTTCCAGTCCTGTGGCCACTGCTGAGTTTTCCAAAATTGCTGGCATATTGAGTGTAGCACTTTCACAGCATCATCTTTCAGGATTTGAAATAGCTCTACTGAAATTCCATCACCTCCACTAGCTTTGTTTGTAGGGATGCTTTCTAAGGCCCACTTGACTTCACATTCCAGGATGTCTGGCTCTAGATGAGTGATCACATCATCATGATTATCTGGGTCTTAAAGATCTTTTTGTACAGTTCTTCCATGTATTCTTGCCACCTCTTCTTAATATCTTCTGCTTCTGTTAGGTCTAGACCATTTCTGTCCTTTATCGAGCACATCTTTACATGAAATGTTCCCTTGGTATCTCTAATTTTCTTGAAGAGATCTCTAGTCTTTCCCATTCTGTTCTTTTCCTCTATTTCTTTGCATTGACCACTAAAGAAGGCTTTCTTATCTCTTCTTGCTGTTCTTTGGAACTCTGCATTCAGATGCTTATATCTTTCCTTTTCTCCTTTGCTTTTTGCCTCTCTTCTTTTCACAGCTATTTGTAAGTCCTCCCCAGACAGCCATTTTGCTTCTTTGCATTTCTTTTCCATGGGGATGTTCTTGATCCCTGTCTCCCGTACAATGTCACAAACCTCATTCCATAGTTCATCAGGCACTGTATCTATCAGATCTAGGCCCTTAAATCTATTTCTCACTTCCACTGTATAATCATAAGGGATTTGATTTAGGTCATACCTGAATGGTCTAGCTGTTTTCCCTACTGTCTTCAATTGCAGTCTGAATTTGGCTAAGGAGTTCATGATCTGAACCACAGTCAGCTCCTGGTCTTGTTTTTGTTGACTGTATAGAGCTTCTCCATCTTTGGCTGCATAGAATATAATCAATCTGATTTCGGTGTTGACCATCTGGTGATGTCCATGTGTAGAGTCTTCTCTTGTGTTGTTGGAAGAGGGTGTTTTCTATGACCAGTGCATTTTCTTGGCAAAACTCTATTAGTCTTTGCCCTGTTTCATTCCAAGGCCAAATTTGCCTGTTACTCCAGGTGTTTCTTGACTTCCTACTTTAGCATTCCAGTCCCCTAGAATGAAAAGGACATCTTTTGGGGTGTTAGTTCTAAAAGGTCTTGTAGGTCTTCATAAAACCGTTCAACTTCGGCTTCTTCAGCATTACTGGTTGGGGCATAGACTTGGATAACTGTGATATTGAATGGTTTGCCTTGGAAACGAACAGAGATCATTCTATCGTTTTTGAGACTGCATCCAAGTACGGCATTTCGGACTCTTCTGTTGACCATGATGGCTACTCCATTTCTTCTGAGGGATTCCTGCATGCTGTAGTAGATATCATGGTCGTCTGAGTTAAATTCACTCATTCCAGTCCATTTTAGTTTGCTGATTCCTAGAATTTCGACGTTCACCCTTGCCATCTCTTGTTTGACCACTTCCAATTTGCCTTGATTCATGGACCTGACATTCCAGGTTCCTATGCAATATTGCTCTTTACAGCATCGGATCTTGCTTCTATCACCAGTCACATGCACAACTGGGTATTGTTTTTGCTTTGGCTCCATCCCTTCATTCTTTCTGGCGTTATTTCTCCACTAATCTCCAGTAGCATATTGGGCACCTACTGACCTGGGGAGTTCCTCTTTCAGGATCCTATCATTTTGCCTTTTCATGCTGTTCATGGGGTTCTCAAGGCAAAAATACTGAAGTGGCTTGCCATTCCCTTTTCCAGTGGACCACCTTCTGTCAGACCTCTCCACCATCACCCATCTTAGCTGGTTTGTTTTATAACACTTCATACCACAAATGCGTAGAGTCCACAAATGATGGATAGTTCATCTGGTTCTCTTGTTTGGGGCCTAAGAGGTGCTTCCTTTGAATGAGCAACTAAATGCCCCATGGAAAGGAGTAACACTGCTGATTTGTTATCATCTTAGTGGCAAATGGTATTTTATACAATGGCAATATATTTATCACCCAGAGAAAAGTATGCTTGGTTAGAGTAACATTCCAGTAGATGCACCACTCCTTATGATCTAACCATTCTGGCCCCTAGAATGACAACTTCAGAAGTCAAATGGATAAACCAGTGCAAACATCCTCATATAGTAAAATCCTGAAGGTTCTTCTAAGAAAATATAGAAAAAAGAATAATACAATAATGACTAAAATCACAATGAAGAATAAAAAGTAAGTCCACTTTCCTAGTACTTATCCCGTGTTCACCATGGCCTAGATGTCTCAGCACTTTTGACACCTGAATCCATTTAATCTCTCTAAAAACTCAATGAGACAGAGAAGGAGGCCTTAATATCAGGAAATATAATAAGCATTATGAATGACTTACAGATATTACATTACAGTATGTGATGTATTTAATGTGCTGTGCACAGTTACATTGAATGTGGTACATTAATTCATTTCCATCAATCATTTCTAATGTATCTGTGATGTGTTGACTCAGACGATCTCTGCTTTTTCACCAAATAAAACTGTAAAGTAAATCAGAGGGATTCGAAATACATTAAAAAAAAATACAATAAATTAATAGTGTCTATGCTACTACCTCGTATAACTACTGTGTATTATTTTCTCTATTTTAAAGATAAGGACACTTGGAGAAGTTAGCCTTTTGCCCACAGTCACAGAACTAGAAGTGGTAGAGAAATGATTTAAATAAAGGCCTTTTGACTCAAGAGAGTTCATGCCTTTACTAGGTCATAAATAAATAAAATGACTTATCAGTAGTCTATAGCAGGGTTTTAAAATGAATTTGCATTCACTTTATTTGTTGTTGGGCTTCTCAGGTGTTGCTAGTGGTAAAGAACCGGCCTGCCAATGCAGGAGACATAAGACACGCGGATTCCATCTCTGGGTCAGGAATAGCCCCTGGAAGAGGACAGGACAACCCACTCCAGTATTCTTGCCTGGAGAATCCCATAGACAGAGGAGCCTGGTGGGCTAAGTCCATGGGGTCACAAAGAGTTGGACATGACTGAAGCAACTTAGCATGCACGCACACGCTTCTTGTTTAGTTACCAAGTCATGTCCGACTTTTGCAACTCCGTGGATTGTAGCCTGCCAGGCTCCTCTGTCCGTGGAATTCTCCAAGCAAGAATACTGGAATGGGTTGCCATTTCCTTCTCCAGAGGATCTTCCTGACACAGAGATGGAACCCATGTCTCCTGCCTTGGCAGGTAGATTCTTTACGACTAAGCCACTGGGAATCTCATTCTCTGGGCAAGTTCTGTGAAAAATGTCTTGTCTTTTATTTTCCAAATTATTAATACTTATCTATTTTTTGTGTCCTACTCTGTTCTATAGCTAAGAAGTCATTTCTCTGTATCAAAGCTTTTGTTTCTTATAACTGTAATTTATTTTCAGACTTTCTCTGTGTCCAGTCCTAAGGTCGTTTGTAGTGCAAAATGACTGCTACAAGTTACTCATGAGCAATAGAACTGACCTCTCCTGGTACTTTGCAAGCTGCTATGGTAATATTTCATTCATTTTGTAAAGAAAGAATAACTTGCAGTGGGGTCTACACTGAATTAGAACTGAGTCTGTGTGGATTTAATTATACTTCCTGTTAGACTCAATTAAATGGTCAAGTTTCTGATATGTTAAGTCTTAGACTGACTGTCAGTTTCATGACTACTGTCATGAAGGTCAGTCTCCATGTCATTATTTTCATGGATATATACACATATATCTACAGAAAGAATTGCAAATAGAATAGTTTTCTGGTTTCCTTTCACATGTTGGGGCTTCCCTGGTGGCTCAGAGGTTAAAGCATCTGCCTGCAATGCAGGAGGCCTGGGTTCGATCCTTGGTTCAGGAAGATCCTCTGGAGAAGGAAATGGCAACCCACTTCAGTATTCTTGACTGGAGAATCCCAAGGACGGAGGAGCCACGGGCTATAGTCCATGGGGTCACAAAGAGTCGGACACGACTTCACTTTCACATGTTAGCATGACTTTCCCAGTCCATTTTATTTTTCTGAAATGGTAAATCCCGAATGATCTCTTTCTTAAGAATGATGCCTCAGACCAAAAATGAATGTCAATGGCCCATAGCCTTTAGGGTGAAAAGTCAATTTATTAGGAATTTGCTGTTTAGTATAAGATTTCTTTTAAACCTACATACAATCAGGTGACTATTACAAACTTGTTATTAAATTATTAATGATGGATGGTTTCTAAGAAAGTGTCAAAAGTATGTAAAGTGTAAACGCAATATGAGTTATACAAGGGAGGAAGGAAGGAGGGAGGGAAGGACTGGCGGGTGAAGGGAAGGGAAATGAGAGAGAGAGACTAAAGATTTAGAGAAGAACTGATGAATGTCCATCTTTGAACTGGGGGCTAGAGGGACAGAGAGTATCTGGCTTCAATAAGGTACACAGTTAGAAAAGTAGAAATTGGGGCTGTTGTTTTGACTCCAATTCCTTTTTTATTGGTTGATGAAATTCAATATCTGTGTCCAGAGAAAATTGTTACTTTGAATAAGAAAGAATGATGGGGCTGAATCATTTCTGTCAGTGACTTGACAGACACATTCCTAATTATCAGGAATGAGTTACAGAAATAGCTAGATCTAGAACAGAAGGCAAGGGAGTAGGTGTCCTCCAAAGAAGGATCCTATTCATGCTCATATAACCTGTCCCAGTAGCCTAATCTTGGATAACAAAGAATCTTAATAGGATTGAATCTCTAATATTTAATGCTCTTTTAACTCATATATTTGAACTTCTGAGTTTAGTGACCCAAAATTTGGAGCTAATACATTTCTCAACTTCTAGAGCAAATAAATTCTATTACAAAACAGATAGCCACACAAGGCTATGTCATGTGTGTCTGAATGACATGGCCCTGATCTAAGGTATCGGTCAAATGTCTAAAAAAAAAATTCACATGGAAAATTTTTCACTGTGGTTTGACAATAATGAACTGTGTCTCAACTATTAAACCTGCAGTTTAAACCCATTTGCTTTTTTTCATTAGGTAAAAGACTCATATAAGAAAAGATCCTGTGGAAACACAGAAGATTGGAAACTTAGAATGGCAAGCAGCAGTATAACATTTTAAGAAAAGGCATATTGCCTCTCAGCATTTTGTTGTGCTATAATGATTCAAAGATGGAAAATCTTGAATTTAAACCAGAAATTAAAATCTTTGAATTAAAACTGAAAAATTTAAACCAGAAATCATAGCAATAGTGTAGTAACTGCTTCTCTGGCTTTGGTTATGTTGTTGTTACAATAATTTTAATTTGCATCTGTGTCTCATACGCTCTATGATGTTACGTATACCTTGCAATTTTTATATACCTTGCAATTTTTGATGTATAGGCATTCCAAATTGGATTGTGACTTGTTTGATCAGAATTGTCATTAAAATACTTGAGAAGATATTTTCTCTTCGTTTATTTGAAATCATTTGGTTTTTCTTGTGTGATGTTATAGAAGACAATTCAAGTTATCTTACTAACTGACTTGCTTTGTTTTATGTATTCTGAAAATCAGAACAGAGCACCAGCTGATCCTTCAAAATCCTTGGTATGACACTGATGATATCCAATCAATATCAGGTCATCTGTATTTTCCAAGAATACTAGAAATACTACACCAGTAGCAAAAAAAAAATTCTTTGATTCTCCCAAACTCTGCATCCCACAATAAATAACTGTTTGTAGTAAATTGTCCTCACTCTTTTCTTTAACCCTGTGACAAATGGGACAAATCCTTTAAGAGAGACAAAACTGTTATTGTGTGTTCTCTGCAGTATCACAGTTTACTTTTAGGAATGGAGATTTTGGAGATGTGTCTGCCTTATTTACGCTGTGGTTTGACCAGCCCTGCATGCTTGTGGATTCTTAATACTTGCTACTTGATGACTGATTTATACACTTCATTTACAAGGTGTTAATGTAAAAAATGGCCACATTCAGTCTCATCTCACCAAATTAAGATAGTTTTTACATTTTTTTTCCAGTAATGCCTTTTGTAAACAACACTAAATATTACTTCAAGTTCATCAAGAGCTCTTTATGATTAGTGGAGATACTGTGACAACAGAATGTACATGAAATGTCCCAATAAATACATTTTATACTAGACAAACAACACAGATGGTTTTAAGTTTTTACTATGGATTTATGGCCTGTGTATTTTGTAGTACACGGCAACTTATTGCAGCTAGTCTGGAGAGTTATTCTGAGTTATAGAATATGATAAATAAAATTTAATAGAACTTTACAAAGTAAAATGAGAATTAAAACACTATGCTTCAATAACGAGGCACAACTGTTACTTTTGTCTAATATATATGTCAAGTTTTCATTGCATGCACTAAAAGTTGCTGTATTTGGGGAAACAAAAAGGAGCAGGCCCATGACAATCATTTGTGGTATTAACAATTATTTGAAAGTGAACTTTTTATAAAATAAGTTCAAGTGATTTTCTAGAGTTGGAAACATGGGGGACAAAATAACTGAGCTTTTGAATCTATCACACTTATAAACCTGTCTCCTTTACTGAGATTCAGATGTGTCATCTGAATTTTACAATGAATTTTACAACGGAGGAAATAACACCTACTTCAAAGGGTTAAAAGATAATGAGATGAGTTAAATTATTGCCCATGAATAGCGAGATTTTAATAGATTACATGAGATATCAGCATGTCCTCAGTAATGACAGTTCTTATTATCATTTTTATTATGTCAGATTTCCTCCTTCTAGGTGTGTGAACCAGCAAGAAAAAGGCATGGGAATCAGAAAATGAAAGAAGTTAAATGCCAGGTCAAGAAATTAGGAATTTTATTCAATAATCAATGAGACCATTAAAAATATTGTAAGAAGAAAAATTAACCTGATTTGGACACTTCTTTGTTCAGTCTCTAAGTTGTGTCCGACTCTGTGATCCCATGGACTGCAGTATGCCCGGCTTCCCTGTCCTTCACCATCTTCGGGAGTTTGCTCAAATTCATGTCCACTGAGTTGGTGATGCCATTCCACTATCTCATTCTCTGTCATCCTCTTCTCCTGCCCTCAATCTTTAATTTCAATAATAGTTCTCAATAATAGCAGTTCTCAAATTTTAGGGTACATGAGAACCCTAGTGATGATTGTTAAACCTGCAGATTTGAGGATTTCACTCTGAGAAGTTATGCCTAGTTAGATCTGATATGGGATCCAACTGGTTCTGTTACAGAAAGTCCTGGAGTCACATTTCATGAAAAAGGTCACTTTAGAGAAACTGATCCAGATGTAAGAGAAAGGGTATTTGGGAGGGGAGAAAATGAACATAAGGAGGTCATTTAGATGCTTATTACTAAAAGTAGTGTTGTTAGCTCACAGCACTATGATCTAGGCACTAAGAAAATAGAGAAACTTGGTCCAGAGGAAAAACCAATAAATCAGAATCCACATTTAAAAAACCTTTTGTTGTAGTTGTGGTTCAGTCACTAAGTCGAGTCTGACTCTTTGTGAACCCATGGACTGCAGCACACCAGGCTTCTCTGTCCTTAACTATCTCCCAGGGTTTGCTCAAACTCATGTCTATGGAGTTGGTGATGCCATCCAACCATCTCATCCTCTGTTGCCCCCTTCTCCTGCCTTCAATCTTCCCCAGCATCAGGGTCTTTTTAATGAGTCATCACTTCGCATCAGATGGCCAAATTATTGGAGCTTCCACTTCAGCATCAGTCCTTCTAATGAATACTTAGGATTGATTTCCTTTAAGATTGACTGGTTTGATCGTCTCATTGTCCAAGGGACTCTCAAGAGTCTTCTCCAGCTCCACCATTCAAAAGCATCAATTCTTGGACACTCAGACTTCTTTATGGTCCAACTCCCACATCCCGATATGACTGCTATAAAGACCATAGCTTTGACTATACAGACCTTTTAGCAAAATGATGTCTCTGCTTTTTAATACACTGTCTGGGTTTGTCACAGCTTTTCTTCCAAGGAGTAAGCGTCTTTTAATTTCATGGCTGCAGTCACCATCTGCAGTGATATTGGAGCCCAAGAAAATAAAGTTTGTCACTGTTGCCAGTTTTTCCCCATCTATTAGCCAAAAAATGATGGGACTGAATGTCATGATCGTAGTTTTTGAATGCTGTTTTAAATCAACTTTACATTGTCCTCTATCATTCTCATCAAGATGCTCTTTCCTTCCTCCTCATTTTCTGCCATTAGGGTGGTGTTATTTGCATATATGAGGTTATCGATATTTTTCCCAGCAATGTTGGTTCCAGCTTATGAGTCATCCAGGCATTTCACATGATGTACTCTGCATATAAGTTAAATAAACAGGGCAACAATATATAGCCTTGATGTAATTCTTTCCCAGTTTGGAACCAGTCTGTTGTTCCATGTCTGGTGTAAGTCTTGTTTCTTGGCCTACATACAGGTTTCTCAGGAGAGAAGTAAGGTAATGTGGTATTTCACCTCTTTAAAAATTTTCCACAATTTGTTGTGATCCACACTGTTAAATGCTTTAGCACATCAATGAAGCAAAAGTAGATGTTTTCCTGGAATTCCCTTGCTTTCTATACAATCAAAAGATGTTGGCAATTTGATCTCTGGTTCCTCCGCCTTTCCTAAATTCAGCATGTACATCTGAAAGTTCCCAGATCATGTACTGCTGAAGTCTAGCTTGAAGGATTTTGAGCATTACTTTGCTAGCATGTGAAATGAGTGCAATTGTGCGGTAGTTTGAACATCCTTTGGCATTGCCTTTCTTTGGGATTGGAGTGAAAACTGACCTTTTCCAGTCCTGTGGCCACTGCTGAGTTTTCCAAATTTGCTGACATATTGAGTGCAGCACTTTAACAGCATCATCTTTTAGGATTTTAAATAGCTCAGCTGGAATTCCATCACCTCCACAAGCTTTGTTTGTGTAATGCTTCCTAAGGCCCACTTGACTTCACCCTCCAGGATGCCTGAGTAACCAAACCTTCGTGGTCATCAGGTCATTAGACCTTTTTGTATAGTTCTTCTGTGCATTCTTTCCACTTCTTCTTAATCTCTTCTGCTTCTATTAGATCCTTGTTGTTTCTTTTATTGAGCCATCTTCTCATAAAATATTACCTTTTTTCAGTTCAGTCACTCAGTCATGTTGAACTCTGTTCAGTTCAATTCAATTACTCATCAGTTCAGTTCAATTCAGTTGCTCAGTCATGTCTGATTATTTGAGAATCCATGGACTGCAACACACCAAGCTTCCCTGTCCTTCACTATCTCCCAGAGTTAGCTCAAACTCATGTCTATTGAGTTAATGATGTCATTCAGCCGTCTTGTTCTCTGTCGCCCCCTTCTCCTCTTTCCTCAATCCTTCCCAGTATCATGGTCTTTTCCAATGAGTTTTTTTCTTCACATCAGATGGCCCAAATATTGGAGTTTCAGCTGTAGCATCAGTCCTTCCAAAGAATATTCAGGGTTTATTTCCCTTAGGGTTGACTGGTTTGATCTCCTTGCTGTCCAAGGGACTCGCAAGAGTCTTCTCCAGCACTACAATTTGAAAGCATCAGTTCTTTGGGACTCAGCCTTCTTTATTTTCCCTTGGTATAGCCAGTTCTCTAGTCTTTCCAATTCTGTTGTTTCCTCTGTTTCTTTGGATTGTTCACTTAAGAAGGCATTCTAATTTCTCCTTACTATTCTCTGGAACTCTGCATTCAGTTATGTATCTTTCACTGTCTTCTTTGCCTTTCTCTTCTCTTATTTTTTCAGCTCCTTTTCTCAGACCTTTTGTAAGACCTCATCAGACAACCCTTTGTCTTTTTGCATTTCTTTTTCTTTGGGATGGCTTTGGTCACCACCACCTGCACAATATTAAGAACCTCCATCCATAGTTCTTCAGGTACTCTGTCTGCCAGATCTAATCCCTTGACTCTATTTGTCATATCCACTGTATAATCATAGGAGATTTGATTTATGTCATACCAGAATGGCCTAATGGTTTCCCCTACTTTCTTCAATTTAAGCCTGAAGTTTGCAATAAGGAGCTGATGATCTGAGACACAGTCAGCCCAGATCTTGTTTTTGCTGATTGTATAGAGCTCCTCTGCTTCAACTGCAAAGAATATAATAAATCTGATTTCAGTATTGACAATCTGGTGATATCTATATATAGAGTCCTTTAAAGCTTTATTGAGGTACAATTGGAAAATAAAAATTGTATAAATTTAAAGTGTATCTATGACATAATGTTTTTATATATATGCATTTATACATATGTATCACTATATATAGTGAAATAGCACAATCCAGCTACTTACATTCATCACCTCATATAGTTTCTGTTTTCTATTCTCTTTTTCCTTCTTCTCCTTCTCTTTTTGTTGTGAGAACAAGAGAACTCTCCCACTGGAGTCATGGAGAGGGAGGGGCCCTCTGGAATGAATTAATATCTAGCCTGCTAGCAAATTTCAAGTATACATTCAGTTCAGTTCAGTTGATTAGTCATGTCCAACTCTTTGAGATCCCATGAATCACAGCATGCCAGGCCTCCCTGTCCATCACCAGCTCCCAGAGTTCACCCAAACTCATGTGCATCGAGTTGGTGATGCCATCCAGCCATCTCATCCTCTGTTGTCCCCTTCTCCTTCTGCTTCCCAGTATCAGGGTCTTTTCCAATGAGTCAATTCTTCACATGAGGTGGCCAAAGTATTGGAGTTTCAGCCTCAGCATCAGTCCTTTCAATGAATACCCAGGACTGGTCTTCTTTAGAATACATTATGGCATTGTAGTCATGTTACACATTGACAAGATTCATGGGTAATTCATTCACATACTAACATAGGAGATGACTGGCCTATAATGTAAATAGTACTGATGGAAGCCCATCAAAGCCTGGGTTGGGGGAGTGGCAGAGGGAGAAGAAAGGAAGCATTACAAATCCATGTCAGAGGGCCCCTCCTCTCTATAACTCCAGTGGGTCATTGGAATTGTAGACCCACTGCTCTTGGTAGAGAGCTCATTAGAACTGTAAGAAAAAATAAGGGCTCACCTTATTCTCCCCTTTGGTGCCCCTGAACAGAGCAGACATGGAGCTGGGTTCTCCCTTTCTCAGCCTTAGAAACAAATTTGGGAACAGCTGCAAAGCCAGCTGAGACATTTGCAAATAGCCATTTGGCCTCACTTCCCACCCTGGTGTGGTGTAAACATGGAGATGACAGTAGAGGGACGATTATCAGATTCAATGTGAGAACACAGGACTGGAGACTGGAGGATAAGTGAGAATTTAGTAAAATGTAGGCATGAGGTGTTGAATCCTTTAAAAAATATCTTCTTGACACGATAGCTTCACAGATGACAAAGGTATTCGTAGCTCTTCTTCTGACCCTTGAAAATTCTCATTTTCCTAATTGAAGAAAGTTGCCTAAATGCTGGAGGTACCAGGATATGGTTTCTATGACGATGAAATGGATTACTGCCCACTGAGTTGAGCCCGGAAGTTTGTAGCTGCACAGCTGTCTCACTAATTACTCTCCTAATGTGACAGAGGGAAAAGCACATTGTAATTTTGATGTACAGTTGTTTCATGAGCATAGCATTAGTGCAGAGCTTCAGGGGTGCCTGTATTAGCCAGAGTGAGGTTGAATTAAATATGGAGTGACTCTGGAGCTAGCAGAGGTGTTCTATTGGCTGAATGGCAGAGCACACAGTTTAGAAGCAATAGGCTCTGAGTTTTCTCTCAGTAATACTGTCTAAACATAATTAATCACTTGCTTCTCACAGTAAGTGACACTAACTACTTGCACTCTAATTGCCATGTACGAAGTAATGTTACCCTGATCTAAGTGCTCTGTAGAATAGCGACATGAGATTTTTAATACATTATCATGGATTTCATGTAATTACAATTTTTTCCTCTGGAACAAAAGGAAAATATTGTAGGCTATTTATCAGGAATCCATAAATAAATAAATAACTACTATTACCACTATTAAGATATAGTGATTGAACGCTTTCCTAATTATTAGCATGTATGTGATGAGAAATGGGTATAGTTGGAAGTGCCAGTTCTTAGAAATGAAAATTTTCCCTCTGCTAGATGATTCTCTAGCAAGAATATTCTTGCTAGATTATTTTCTCTTCCAAAGAAAATTATTCCAATTTATCCTAAATTTTATGAATTTTCTAAAATCAGAGACAATGAATTGATAAATAGAGAAAAAGGAAATATTAATTTCTAATCTGATTTCATCGTTAGGTCCTGTATCTTTATTTGATTTTATTTTTAATCCTTTATGCCAGCTGTCCACAATCTGGCATCAGGGACTGGTTTCATGGAGGACAATTTTCCACAGACTCGGGGTGGATAGATGGCTTCAGAAAAATTCAAGCACAGTAGTTTGCACTCCTAATGCCACTGCTGCTCTGGCTTTGAGAGGAGGCAGAGATCAAGCAGTAATGGGAGTGATGGGGAGCAGCTGTAAATACAAATGAAGCTTC
Organism: Nanger dama; assembly: GCA_917880005.1. Classification (NCBI taxonomy): domain Eukaryota; kingdom Metazoa; phylum Chordata; class Mammalia; order Artiodactyla; family Bovidae; genus Nanger; species Nanger dama. Next base: position 37,410,516 of record CAKJTW010000002.1, read on the forward strand.
ACTTGCTTGTGCATCCCCTACCTCCTGTTGTGCCGCCTGGCTCTTAACAGGCCATGGACTGGTACTGGTCCATGGCCCAGGGGTTGGGGACTTCTGCTTTATGCTATAGGTTCCTTTTCTGTACAAGATTCAGTTCAGTTCAGTTCAATTCAGTTCAGTTCAGTTAAGTCACTCATTCATGTCTGACTCTTTGTGACCCCATGGACTGTAGCACACAAGACTTCCCTGTCCATCACCAACTCCCAGAGCCTACTCAAACTCATGTCCATCACATTGGCAACGCCATCCAACCATCTTATCCTCTGTCATCCCCTTCTATTCCTGCCTTCAATCTTTCCCAGCATCACGGTCTTTCCAAAGAGTCTGTTCTCCGCATCAGGTGGCCAAAGTATTGGAGTTTCAGCTTCAGCATCAGTCCTTTCAATAAATATTCAGGACTGATTTTCTTTAGGATTGACTGGTTGGATCTGCTTGCTGTCCAAGGGACTCTCAAGAGTCTTCTCCAACACCACAGTTAAAAAGCATCAATTCTACAGCACTCAGCTTTTTTTTTAATAGTCCGACTCTCACATCCATACATGACTGCTGAAAAAACCATAGCTTTTACTAGATGGACCATTGTTGGCAAAACAATGTCTCTACTTTTAATATGCTGTCTAGGTTGGTCATAACTTTTCTTCCAAGGAGCAAGGGTCTTTTAATTTCATGGCTGCAGTCACCATCTGCAGTGATTTTGGAGTCCACCCCCAAATGTCTGTCACTGTTTCCACTGTTTCCCCTTCTATTTGCTGTGAAGTGATGGGACTGGTTGCCATGATCTTAGTTTTCATAATGTTAAGTTTTAAGCTAACTTTTTCACTCTCCACTTTCACTTTCATCAAGAGACACTTTTGTTCTTCTTCACTTTCTGCCATAAGGGTGGTGTCATCTGCATATCTGAGGTTATTGATATTTCTCCCGGCAGTCTTGATTTCAGCTTGTGCTTCATCCAGTCCAGCAATTCTCATGATGTATTCTGCATATAAGTTAAATAAGCCTTGACGTACTCCTTTTCCTATTTGGAACCAGTCTGTTGTTCCATGTCCAGTTCTAACTGTTGCTTCTTGACCTGCATACAGATTTCTCAGGACAAAGGTCAGCTGGTCTGGTATGCCTATATTTTGAAGAATTTTTCACACTTTGCCTTGATCCACACAGTCAAAAGCTTAGGCTTAGTCAATAAAGCAGAAATAGATGTTTCTCTGGAACTCTCTTGCTTTTTCGATGATCCAGTGGATGTTGGCAATTTGATCTCTGGTTCCTCTGCCTTTCCTAAATCCAGCTTGAACATCTAGAAGTTCACAGTTCACATACTGTTGAAGCCTGGCTTGGAGAATTTTGAGCACTACTTTGCTAGCGTGTGAGATGAGTGCAATTGTGCAGTAGTTTGAGCATTCTTTGGCATGGCCTTTCTTTGGCACCGGAATGAAAACTGACGTTTTTCAGTCCTGTGGCCAATGCTGAGTTTTCCAGCTTTTCTGGCATAGTGAGTGCAGCATTTTCATAGCATCATCTTTTAGGATTTGAAACAGCTCAGCTAGAATTCCATCACCTCTAGCTTTGCTTGTAGTGATGCTTCCTAAGGCCCACTTGACTTCAGATTCCAGGATGTCTGGCTCTAGGTGAGTGATGATACCAGCATGACTATCTGGGTCATAAGATCTTTTTGTATAGTTCTTCTGTTTATTCTTGCCACCTCTTCTTAATATCCTCTGCTTCTGTTAGGTCCATACCATTCCTGTCCTTTATTATGCTCATCTTTGCATGAAAAATTCCCTTGGTATCTCTAATTTTCTTGATTAGATCTCTAGTCTTTCCCATTCTATTGTTTTTCCTCTATTTCTTTTCATGATCACTGAGGAAGTCTTTCTTACCTCTCCTTGCTATTCTTTGGAACTTTTTCATTCAAATGAGTATATCTTTCCTTTTCTCCTTTGCCTTTCACTTCTTTTCATAGCTATTTGTAAGGCCTCCTCAGACAACCATTTTATCTTTTTGCGTTCTTTTTCTTGGGGATGGTTGACCTCTGTCTCCTGTACAATGTAATGAGCCTCCATTCATAGTTCTTCAGGCACTCTGTCTGTTAGATCCCTTGAATCTATCTGTCACTTTCATTGTATAATTGTAAGGGATTTGATTTAGGTCATACCTTAATGGTCTAGTGGTTTTCCTTACTTTCTTCAATTTAAATCTGAATTTACCAATTAGGAGTCCATGATCTGAGCCACAGTCAGGTTCCAGTCTTGTTTTTGCTGACTGTATAGAGCTTCTCCATCTTTGGCTGCAAATAATATAATCAATCTGATTTCAGTATTGACCATCTGGTGATGTCCATGCGTAGAGTCTTCTCTTGTGTTGTTGGAAGAGGGTACAAGATTAGCTTGTTATTTTATACAATCCAGTGCTTAAGTATTTCAATTAATGCTTGAGCATCTTTCTAAAAATGTCTTACAAGCATTCATGATTCTAGGAAACTATTTGTAAAACCAATTTTAAATTATAGCTGAATAGGCAAATATTCTTAAAAGGCCAACTCCAAGTTTCTTGACATGGAAGTCTTAGAAGGGAAAACTCTTTGGGTTTAAATCTTATAAGGTAAAGAATATCATGTGTACTTTGAAGAAATAAATGCGATGGCATAAAAGAAAGGAAAATAAAATGTGTAGAACAGTCTTATGGACTCTGGGAGAGAGTGAGAGTGGGATGATTTGGGAGAATGGCATTGAAACATGTATAATATCATATATGAAATGAAACACCAGTCCAGGTTCGATGCATGAAACAGGATGCTCAGGGCTGGGGCACTGGGATGACCCAGAGGGATGGTACGGGGAAGGAGGTGGGAGCGGGATTCAGGATGGGGAACACGTTTACACTCGTGGCGGATTCATGTTGATGTATGGCAAAACCAAAACAATACTGTAAAGTAATTAGCCTCCAATCAAAATAAATAAATTTATATTTAAAAAAATAAAGAAACAGCAAACAAATAAACAAAAAAAAAAAAAAAGAAAGAAAGAAAAAAAATAGGCCTCACTTTAAAATGCCCTAAGAATTAGAAATGAGAGTAGGATTCAAAATTTTGTGACTTATACAACTTATTATTTCTTTTTTTCTGACTATCTTATATAGATTTAATTATTCTTGTTTTGTATGGACTTAATATTCTCATTCTTTTGAATAATTTCTCATTATATGATTTATGTTGAAGAATTCCTTAGTTATTTCTCTGGGGAAGATATTTACCTTTACAAAAAGATCTTCATGACCTGGATAATCATGATGGTGTGATCACTCATCTAGAGCCAGACATCCTGGAATGTGAAGTCAAGTGGGCCTTAGAAAGCATCACTGTGAACAAAGCTAGTGGAGGTGATGGAATTCCAGTTGAGCTGTTTCAAATCTTGAAAGATGATGCTGGGAAAGTGCTGCACTCAATATGCCAGCAAATTTGGAAAACTCAGCAGTGGTCACGGGACTGAAAAAGGTCAATTTTCATTCCAACCCCAAAAAAGCCATGCCAAAGAATGCTCAAACTACCACACAATTACACTCATCTCACATGCTAATAAAGTAATGCTCAAAATTCTCAAAGCCAGGCTTCAGCAATATGTGAACCGTGAACTTCCTGATGTTCAAGCTGTTTTTAGAAAAGGCAGAGGAACCAGAGATCAAATTGCCAACATCCACTGGATCATGGAAAAAGCAAGAGAGTTCCAGAAAAACATCTATTTCTGCTTTATTGACTATGCCAAAGCTTTTGACTATGTGGATCATAATAAACTTTGGAAAATTCTTCAAGAGATGGGAATACCAGACCACCTGACCTGCCTGTTGAGAAATCTGTATGCAGGTCAGGAAGCAACAGTTAGAAATGGACATGGAACAACAGACTGGTTCCAAATAGGAAAAGGAGTATGTCAAGGCTGTATATTGTCACCCTGCTTACTTAACTTTAATGCAGAGTACATCATTAGAAACGCTGGACTGGAAGAAGTACAAGCTGGAATGAAGATTGCTGGGAGAAATCTCAATAACCTCAGATATGCAGATGACACCACCCTTATGGCAGAAAGTGACGAGGAACTAAAAAGCCTCTTGATGAAAGTGAAAGTGGAGAGTGAAAAGTTAGCTTAAAGCTCAACATTCAGAAAACGAAGATCATGGCATCTGGTCCCATCACTTCATGGGAAATAGATGGGGAAACAGTGGAAACAGTGTCAGACTTTATGTTGCGGGGGAGGGGGAGAGGGAGCTCCAAAATCACTGCAGATGGTGACTGCAGCCATGAAATTAAAAGACACTTACTCCTTGGAAGAAAAGTTATGACCAACCGAGATGGCATACTCAAAAGCAGAGACATTACTTTGCCAACTAAGGTCCGTCTAGTCAAGGCTATGCTTTTTCCTGTGGTCATGTATGGATGTGAGAGTTGGACTCTGAAAAAGGCTGAGCGCCAAAGAATTGATGCGTTTGAACTGTGGTGTTGGGAGAAGACTCTTGAGAGTCCCTTGGACTGCAAGGAGATCCAACCAGTCCATTCTGAAGGAGATCAGCCCTGGGATTTCTTTGGAAGGAATGATGCTAAAGCTGTAATTCCAGTACTTTGGCCATCTCATGCAAAGAGTTGACTCATTGGAAAAGATTCTGATGCTGAGAGGGATTGGGCACAGGAGGAGAAGGGGATAACAGAGAATGAGATGGCTGGATGGCATCACTGACTCGATAGACGTGAGTGAACTCTGGGAGTTGGTGATGGACAGGGAGGCCTGGTGTGCTGCGATTCACTTCAGTTATTCAGTCATCTGACTCTTTGCGAGCCCATGAATCGCATATCTGAGTTTACTGATATTTCTCCCGGCAATCTTTATTCCAGCTTGTGTTTCTTCCAGTCCAGTGTTTCTCATGATGTGTTCTGCATATAAGTTAAGTGAGCAGGGTGACAATATACAGCCTTGACATACTCCTTTTCCTATTTGGAACCAGTCTGTTGTTCCATGTCCATTTCTAACTGTTGCTTCCTAACCTGCATATACAGATTTCTCAAGAGGCAGGTCAGGTGGTCTGGTATTCCCATCTCTTGAAGAATTTTCCAAAGTTTATTGTGATCTACACAGTCAAAAGCTTTGGCATAGTCAAAAAACAGAAATAGATGTCTTTCTGGAACTCTCTTGCTTTTTCCATGATCCAGTGGATGTTAGCAATTTGATCTCTGGTTCCTCTGCTTTTTCTAAAACCAGCTTGAGCATCAGGAAGTTCACAGTTCACATATTGCTGAAGCCTGGCTTGGAGAATTTTGAGCATTACTTTACTGGTGTGTGAGATGAGTGCAATTGTGTGGTAGTTTGAGCATTCTTTGGCATGGCCTTTCTTTGGAATTGGAATGAAAACTGACCTTTCCCAGTCCCGTGGCCACTTCTGAGTTTTCCAAATTTGCTGGCATATTGAGTGTAGGACTTTCAAAGCATCTTCTTTCCGGATTTGAAACAGCTCAACTGGGATTCCATCACCTCCATTAGCTTTGTTCATAGTGATGCTTTCTAAGGCCCACTTGACTTCACATTCCAGGATGTCTGGCTCTAGATGAGTGATCACACCGTCATGATTATCTGGGTCTTGAAGATCTTTTTTGTTCAGTTCTTCTGTGTATTCTTGCCACCTCTTCTCAATATAGTCTGCTTTTCTTAGGTCCATGCCATTTCTGTCCTTTATTGAGCCCATCTTTGCATGAAATGTTCCCTTGGTATCTCTAATTTTCTTGAAGAGATCTCTAGTCTTTCCCATTCTGTTCTTTTCCTCTATTTCTTTGCATTGATCGCTAAAGAAGGCTTTCTTATCTCTTCTTGCTATTCTTTGGAACTCTGCATTCAGATGCTTATATCTTTCCTTTTCTCCTTTGATTTTCGCCTCTCTTTTTTTCACAGCTATTTGTAAGGCCTCTCCAGACAGCCATTTTGCTTTTTTTCATTTCTTTTCCGTGGGGATGGTCTTGATCCCTGTCTCCTGTACAATGTAACAAACCTCATTCCATAGTTCATCAGGCACTCTATCAGATCTAGGCCCTTAAATCTATTTCTCACTTGCACTGTCTAATCATAAGGGATTTGATTTAGGTCATACCTGAATGTCTAGCGGTTTTCCCTACTTTCTTCAGTTTGAGTCTGAATTTGGTAATAAGGAGTTCATAATCTGAGACACAGTCAGCTCCTAGTCTTGTTTTTGTTGACTGTATAGAGCTTCTCCATCTTTGGCTGCAAAGAATATAATCAATCTGATTTCAATGTTGACCATCTGGTAATGTCCATGTGTAGAGTCTTCTCTTGTGTTGTTGGAAGAGGGTGTTTGCTATGATGAATGCATTTTCTTGGCAAAACTCCATTAGTCTTTGCCCTGCTTCGTTCCCCATTCCAAGGCCAAATTTGCCTGTTACTCCTGGTGTTTCTTGACTTCCTACTTTTGCATTCCAGTCCCCTATAATGAAAAGGACATCTTTTTTTGGGTGTTAGTTCTACAAGGTCTTGTAGGTCTTCATAGAACCGTTCAACTTCAGCTTCTTCAGCATTACTGGTTGAGGCATAGACTTGGATAACTGTGATACTGAATGGTTTGCTTTGGAGACGAACAGTGATCATTCTGTCATTTTTTGAGATTGCATCCAAGTAGTGCATTTCAGACTCTTTTGTTGACCATGATGGCTACTCCAATTCTTCTGAGGGATTCCTGCCTGCAGTAGTAGATATAATGGTCGTCTGAGTTAAATTCACCCATTCCAGTCCATTTTAGTTTGCTGGTTCCTAGAATGTTGATGTTCACCCTTGCCATCTCCTGTTTGACCACTTCCAATTTGCCTTGATTCATGAACCTGACATTCCAGGTTCCTATGCAATATTGCTCTTTACAGCATCGGATCTTGCTTCTATCACCAGTCACATCCACAGCTGGGTACTGTTTTTGCTTTGGCTTCATCCCTTCATTCTTTCTGGTTATTTCTCCACTGATCTCCAGTAGCATATTGGGCACCTAATGACCTGGGGAGTTCCTCTTTTGGTATCCTATCATTTTGCCTTTCATACTGTTCATGGGGTTCTCAAGGCATGAATACTGAAGTAGTTTGCCATTCTCTTCTCCAGCAGACTACATTCTGTCAGACTGCTCCACCGTGACCCGCTTGTCTTGGGTTGCCCCACGGGCATGGCTTGGTTTCATTGAGTTAGACAATGCTGTGGTCCTAGTGTGATTAGATTGACTAGTTTTCTGTGAGTATGGTTTCAGTGTTTCTGCCCTCTGATGTCCTCTTGCAACACCTACCATCTTACTTGGGTTTCTCATACGTTGGATGTGGGGTATCTTTCATGGCTGGCCCTGCAAAGCACAGCTGCTGCTCCTTACCTTGGACGAGGGGTATCTTCTTCCCGCCGCCCCTTCCTGACCTTCAACGTGGGATAGCTCCTCCTAGGCCCTCCTATGCCCGCACAGCCACAGCTCCTCGCATTGCTCCTCCCTGCCACCACCCATGGCCTCGAGTGCAAGGTGGCTTCTCCAGGCCACCCCCAACCTCTTACACAGGGTAGCTCCTCTTGGCCGCTGCCCCTGGCCTCGGACGCAGGGTAGCTCTTTCCGGCTGCTGTCCCTGATCTTGGACTTGGGTAGCTCTTCTCGGCTGTTCCTGTTCCTCGCAGCTTGGCACTGTCGGCCTCCGCCCCTGACCTGGGATGTGGGGTAACTCCTCAGCTGCGCTTTAGTGCGCCGGGTCGCAGCCGCCCGCGATTCATGGGGTCACAAAGGGTTGGACACGACTGAGCGACTGAACTGAACTGTGGTTTTTATTCATTCTAGAGTTTAGCAGTTTTTTTCTTTAAGGAAATTCTAGCTCTTCCTGTATTTGCCAAACCATTCAGTAGGTTTAAGAATTTTTTCTTCAATTTCTAGATTTGTACTGTGTATAAATTTTAGACTGTCTCTAAAGAAAACAAACATGACTAGTGAAAAACTTGGTATACAAGCTAATGTGAGGATATTTCCTTATAAGGTCATGCTGAGGTTTGGAAATTTTATTTATTGGGCATATTGATTTACCACTTTCTAAATCAAAATCCAGATGTCATAAAAGAAAAAAATTTACAAATGCAAATACATAAAAATAAAAATGCCTGGGAGAAAGTAAGCACCAGAGTAAAAGATAAGCTCAGAAATAATACTTGCAACCCATATTACTGGGGGAAATAACTAATTATAATGTTTCAATCACTCTAAAAATCCATAGAAAAATACTGATCCCTGCCCCAAAAGGACAAAAATTTGAACAGACATCTAGATAAATGGCTTTTAAACTTATAAAAGAAGACTCAATCTCACTCATAGAAAAGCCATGGAAAATAAAAATTATAATGAAATATATATATATATATATATTTTTTTTTTCATTTGGAAGTTCATGAATTGCTTTTTTTTTTAATTAAATTTATTTATTTTTTTAATTACAATACTGTATTTGTTTTGCTGTACATTGACACGAATCAGCCATAGGTGAACACAATCTCCCAATGCCGAATCCCCTCCCACATCCCACCCCCATCCTCTACTTGAATCATCCTGTGCATCAGCCCCATGCCTCCTGCATCCTACATTGAACATAGATTAGCGTTTCGTTTCTTACAGGAAAATATACATGTTTCATTGCCATTCTCCCATACCATCCCACCCTTTCCCTCTCCCTCAGAGTCCAAAAGTCCACTCTATACCTCTGCGTCTCTTGTTGTCTCACATATAGGGTCATCATTACTGTCTTCTAAATTCCATATATATGTGTCAGTATACTGTATTGGTGTTTTTCTTTCTGGCTTACTTCACTCTGTATAATCGGTTCCAATTCCATCCATCTCATTAGAACTGAGTCAAATTTATTCTTTTTAAGGGCTGAGTAGTATTCCATAGTGTATATGAACCACAGCTTTCTTATCCATTCATCTGCTGATGGACATCTAGGTTGCTTCCATGTCCTGGCTATTATAAACAGAGCTGCAATGAACATTGGGGTACATGTGTCTCTTTCACTTCTGGTTTCCTCAGTGTGTATGCCCAGCAGTGGGAAAGTTTTGCACGTAAATAAGAATCCAAAGCAGACCCAAAATTTCTGATGATGAAATTGTAGGAAACAGGAAACTGTAAGAAACTCGTCTGTTACATTTCTGATGAGTTTAAATTAGTACATGTCCAATGAAGGACAATTTGACAATACTAGGCATTACAAATGTGTACATTTTTAGTTCCAAATTCTATTTTTATTATTTGGACTATTGATGTACATAAATATCTGCAAAAGAAAGCATATGCAAGATTATTCATTGCCATAATAGTTGAGACTGGAATCCATCTAAATGTCCCTATGTAGGTGACTAGTGATATTGTCCATTATTTTATCTATTATAATAGGTAAAAAAGAGCCATAAAAAGGAATGAGGGAATTCTCTATAATTTGATGTGGAAATTATCTAATTTACATCTTTAAGTTAAGGAAAAATATACTTTTTGAAGTATGCTATCTTTGGATAAAATAATAAGGAACCAGCAGTCAAATTGCCAACATCCGTTTGATAATCGAAAAAGCAAGAGAGCTTCAGAAGAACATCTACTTCTGCTTTATTGACTTCTCCAAAGCTTTTGACTGTATGGATCAGAGCAAACTGTAGAAAATTCTTAAAGAGATGGGAATCCCAGACCACCTTACCTGCCCCCTGAGAAATCTGTATGCAGGTCAAGAAGCAACAGTTAGAACTGGACCTGGAACAACAGATTGGTTCCAAATTGGGAAAGGAGTGCACCAAGACTGTATATTGTCACTCTGTCTATTTAACTTATATGCAGAGATCATCATGTGAAATGCTGGGCTGGATGAAGCACAAGCAGGTATCAAGATTGCTGGGAGAAATATCAATAACCTCAGATATGCAGATGATACCACCCTTATGGCAGAAAGCGAAGAGGAACTGAAGAGCCTCTTGATGAAAGTGAAAGAGGAGAGTGAAAAAGCTGGCTTAAAACTCAAGTTTCAGAAAACAAAGATGATAGCATCTGGTCCCATCACTTCATGAAAAATAGATGGGGAAACAATGGAAACAGTGACAGGCTTCATTTTTTGGGGCTCCAAAATCACTGCAGATGGTGACTGCGCTATGACATTAAAAGATGCTTGCTCCTTGGATGTAAAGCTATGACCAACCTGGACAGCATATTAAAAAGCAGAGATGTTACTATGCCAACATGTCCATCTAGTCAAAGTTATGGTTTTTCCAGTAGTCATATATGGATTGGGAGTTGGACCATAAAGAAAGCTGAGCACTAAAGAATTGATGCTTTTGAACTGTGGTGTTAGAGAAGACTCTTGAGAGTCTCTTGGACAGCAAGGAGATCAAACCAGTCCAGGATGGAAATATTCAGGAAATCAGCCCTGAATATTCATTGGAAGCTGAAGCTCCAATACTTTGGCCACCTGATGCGAAGAACTGACTCACTGGAAAAGACCCTGATGCTGGGAAAGATTGAAGGCTGGAGGAGAAGGGGACGACAGAGGGTTAGATGGTTAGATGGCATCACCGACTCAATGGACATGAGTTAGAGCAAGCTCTGGGAGTTGGTAATGGACAAGGAAGCCTGGCATGGTGCAGTCCATGAGGTCACGAAGAGTCGGACACAACTGAGTGACTGGACTGACTGAACTGATTTTTATGTTGTGTGATGACACTCTGTATATACACAGGAGTAACTAAATAACAAGAGTCCCTGTTATTGTAATGAGTTACTGTTGGGGGTGACAGTGGTGAGGTACAGTGGTGTGAACTAAGCAGAACTGTGAGCCTCAGGTAGGAGAGAGAATTTTTACTTCAGACTTTTAGTATGTTTTTACTTTTAAGCCATGTGACTATATTAACTATTCAATTATTTGATGAAGATTTAATTAACACTAAAATATTTACCATAAAGGAAAGAACATTTTAAATTAGTTGTGCAAAATAATAGTAGCAAGGCCCTTTTAATGAGTCCAAGTGGTTATATCAAGGAGTTTGCCTATGAGTTTGTTAATTCTAGAATCTCCTTAGTCATGGTTTTCCCTGTTTTGGTCCAAGCTTCCCTGGTGGCTCAGATAGTAATGAATCTACCTGCAGTGCAGAAGACCTGGATTTGATCCCTGGGTTGTGAAGATCCCCTGGAGGAGGGCCTGGCAACCTATTCCAGTATTCTTGCCTAGAGAATCCCCATGGACAGAGGAGTCTGACAGGCCACAGCCCATAGGGCTGCAAAGAGTTGGACAGGACTGAGAGACTGAACATATTTTGATGCAGTGATTAATGGAGCCCTGAACGGGACGAAGTGTGTATGCAGAACCAGGCCAGGCTACATTGAGAAAGAAGGATCACAGGATCAGAATATCTACTAGAAAAGAGAAAGAGGCAACTCCCCACACAAAAAGAGCAAGGAGAGCTGCTTTACGTGTTTCTTTTATATTGTTTTGTTTAACTGAGCTGTGAGATACCTCTTGGAAACTTCTACAATGGTTGGTTTAGGATAGGACTAGATAAAACAGATTTGCTTACAATTATGGTGACCTTTGTTTTTACTGTCTTGCTTCATATGACCTAGTTAAATCTGGATTGTCAAGTATTAGCATTATGTGTGACAGCAAAGGAGAGAGAATATATTAACTCATCCATTTCTTAGGACCAGAAAATGTCTGAAGATGAGAGTCTGAAGCTGCTCAGAGAGATTTTTGTCTTCCTTATAACATGAAGATCTATTTACCAGAAAGGCACCCATGATTCAACCGAGACAATCTGTTTATTTCTATGACTTTGTAAACAAGGGAGGGAAGCAGGGATGAAGATAGGGGATGCCCTTGTTTTCTTTTTCCTTGAAATACTTATCTGCTCCCTTCCATGAAATTTGTATCTAGATCCTGGTTTTATATCTTTCCCTGAAAGTCTTCTCATCTTTTATTAATCTTTTTTCCAGCTACTTGATTTGAACCTGGTCTTCTGTTGATATGTAGGAGTCACTCATCAAGTTTTCTAGGTATACTTCTCCAAAGGATAGCAATGTTATCATCACCAGTCTCATAAGTGAAGAATAATAATTTATATGTACATGTATGTCTTCAGTGCATATTACTGGCTCTAGATAAAAAGCAAATAGTAATGATAAATCTTGAAAGATGCCTTTCAAAGATACCAGACAGCAAACTGCATGAGTCCATTTTGAAAACAGATTCAAAGGAAGATGTCTTGAACTTTCATTTCCCATCTGCTGGGTTTCTTTGAAGTGGGAGTTAACTCTGACATGAAACAGCTCCAGAACCAGAGCCATGCCCAGTTGTTTTTGGCCTTAGAATTCCACCCCCAGTGACAACTCCCACACACAACTGTGTGCTTTGATGACTCACTCTTCTCCTCTTGTAGGTAGGCCTTCAATGTTTATGCACTTCCTATACAGCCTTCTTGGAAGAGGAAAAGACTAGCTTAGCTTAATTTAACAAATAAAATCAAATTAATTCTGCTCCCTCTTCTAACCCAAGCCCCTTTTTTATAGAACATTCCCTCCCTTCTTTGTTTTTGTTTGTAGTAAATTTTTCTAATTCAGAATCCACCGTTAAACTAAAATAGAGAATTTATCTTCTGAGCAGTAAAAAGCAGAAGGAAGGTATTGTATGAATAACCCAGGAAGAGTGATTTAAAGCTTTTTTTAAAAAAAATTTTGGAGGACAAATAAGAAAAAAATTTGTTTCTTTGTAAAAACCATGGAATTTGGTGATATGTCTTTAAGACTAAAACCTATTTTTATGCAACTTTGTTGAGGGCTGGGTCCTAGGGTAGAGTGCTGACTTGAGAAGAATCCTCAGACTGCCTCTTTTTGCACAAACACTATCCTGTAAAAATTCTAATTACCTCTTGCTTGGAAAAGACTAGTCCACAAAATGCAAAACATGAGTTCTATAGGGGATTCATGTTCTGTAAATTATTTTAAATCAGGATCAAAATGATTTCCTCTAGAACTAAATGACTCCCTTTTGAAATCAAATTTTTATTTTCTTCAGTTATTAAGAAGTGAAGTTTTAGTATAAAATAGTTAATGAATGTGAAGTTTGTATATTAAAGTTATATTTCCATCATTCGCACCAGGAGCTCCTTCCCATTTCAGTCTCAAATACATAAAAGAGATATATTATTTTTAAAATATGCTTATTTTTTTCTTTTTCTTTTTATATCCATGCTGACTTTATGGAGCTTTTATATGTATGCTTTATTTTATTTGGCAATAGACAAGAAAAATTACTTGCAGTTTTTAAGTGAAGAAGTTCAGTTTCTCAAGATACCCAGGTCCTATGTAGTCAAATTGAGCCTAAAGGTCTTATAAAAATCTCCAGAAATGTTCCAGTTCTCTATTGTTCTACGTCTTTGGCCACTGAGATTAAATAAATATTTAAAAGATTCTTTTGGGGAATTTTCTGGCTGTGCAGTGGTTATGACTTGGTGCTGTCACTGCTAGAGTCCTGGGGTCTCCTGATGGGGGAATTAAGATCCTGTAAGCCACTGAGCCATAAATAAATAAAATATTCTCTCTCAAATAAAATACTGAATTTAAAGTGGCAGGTTGTTGTATAACCATTTAATTAACATATTGTTATATACCTATTGCTGCTGCTAAGTTGCTTCAGTCGTGTCCAACTCTGTGCGATCCCATACACGGCAGCCCACCAGGCTCTCCCGTCCCTGGGATTCTCCAGGAAAGAACACTGGAGTGGGTTGCCATTTCCTTCTCCAATGCATGAGAGTGAAAAGTGAAAGTGAAGTTTCTCAGTAGTGTCTGACCCTCAGCGACCCCATGGACTTCCAGGCTCTTCCATCCATGGGATTTTCCAGGCAAGAGTACTGGAGTTGGGTGCCATAGTTATTTGATGCACATACTTAACTTACTCTCTAATCATTTGATTTATTTTATTTTATTTCCCCAGTAAGATGATAGTCTCCCAAGGTCAAAAGGCTATGTCCTATGTCTCTGTATCTTAGAGAACCTGAGTAGTGTTGAATAGCAGAAATTAAATAAATACAGAATCATGTTACCTCTGCTCAGTCCCTAATTCTACCCCTTGCTGCTGCTGCTGCTAAGTCGCTTCAGTCATATCTGACTCTGTGCGACCCCATAGACAGCAGCCTACCAAGCTCCTCAGTCCCTGAGATTCTCCAGGCAAGAACACTGGAGTGGGTTGCCATTTCAATTCCTTGACACTAAAATGAAAATGCATATTTATTGCTCAGGATTGATGAACAGGGGATGTAAAAGGGCTTTATGAACTGTAAAGTTCTAAACAAATATTTGGAGAACCCCAAAGGGTGCTTAGCAGTCAGCTAGATGAAATCTTTAAAAAAAAGAGAGGTGTCTCAGCAGCACATGGAAAAGAAAGAAGTATCCAATCTCAGCTCTCAGCCTTTAGTGTTTCCCCACCAGTTCTTTCAGAGCTAAGTTTTTGCCTGAGGTTCATCCCTATGGTTATTGCCTTTTCTTGAAATAACATCCCTTTGTCTCCACGGGCCAAAGCTATGGGCATGTTACTGGTGGTCAATCTCCCAGTCCCAGAAAGTTGTCAGGCTCAGTGTTTTGCAGTCACCTATCTCCTTTTTGTTTCTTCTTCAGCTTCATGCACAGGTGAAGCAACTGTTCAACTGATTGTATTGTTCATAGGTAGTCGTTCCTTTTGGAGAAGGCAATGGCACCTAACTCCAGTACTCTTACCTGGAAAATCCCATAGATGGAGGACCCTGGTAGGCTGCAGTCCATGGGGTCGCTAAGAGTGGGACATGACTGAGCGACTTCATTTTCACTTTTCACTTTCATGCATTGGAGAAGGAAATGGCAACCCACTCCAGTGTTCTTGCCTGGAGAATCCCAGGGATGGGGGAGCCTGGTGGGCTGCCATCCATGGGGTCGCACAGGGTAGGACATGACTGAAGCGACTGAGAAGCAGCAGCAGCAGCAGTCCATCCTTTCCTTACTCACAGTTACCATCTTAGCCCCAATTCTTGGCACTTCATGCAGAGAATGGGAGAAATTTCAGAAGACTAGAAATAGGCAAATGTCCTCATTCAAAAATAAGTAAAAAGAGTCATAAACAGATTTTAGTAATGTAGATGTCAACTCTACTCTCAAAATTCTAGAATTTATAATTTAAAAAATAATAAAAGAAGAAATGATCTGATGTTCTTCCTAACACTACTGGCTGGTATTGCGTGAGAGGCTGTAGGTGGAACTATATAACATGCCTCTGTATCTCTGTGCTTTGAAGTAAAAACTTTTGCTTTAATCATCAAGGCCTCTCTTGGGTCTCAAAAGTCTGACTCAAGAGTTAATGATTAGGAAATGTGAAGATGTAGAAGCAAAGAATAGCTGCTAGGCTAAGATACTGGTAACAATTTAGGCTATAAATCTACCACATGGCAATATCACTGAACTCACAGTTCCCTGAAAGATAAAGACATGGCAGGCATTCTTAAGCTGTTTTTGCAAGAATCAGACCTCTCCTTCCACCCAGATGAAATCTGCTAATTGTAAGAATATAAACTCTAGACTGGTTGAAACCAGAAGGTTGATGATAGTTGAAACTTCACCTTGATGCCAACCAATTCAAGAATTGTGCAAGAGCTTATGCACTCTGCAGTCCTTTCCCTCACACTGTCTTTAAAATGCCTTCCCTGAAAGCCATGGTGGAGTTTGGGTCTTTGAGGATGAGCTGCCCATTCTCTTTGTGTGATGCCCTGAAATAAACACTGTACTTTCCTTCCTTACAACCCAATGTCAATGGGTTATCTTTACTGCTCACAGACAAGGAGACTCAAGTTTGGTACACTAACATAAGCAATTTATGTGTAAACTCAGCATTTGATAGAATTCACTCTCTCAAATCACATGAATTAAGCCCCTGTTGTGTATTTTTCAATATAGAGGTCACTGCATTTTTATGCTTAATAGGCTCATAGGAAAGACGTGGATTCATAATGTACAATATGCTCTGGAAGTTGGAGAGGGACAGGGAAGCCAGGCATGCTGCAATCCATGGGGTCACAAAGAGTCAGACACGACTGAGCAACTGAACTGAACTGAATATGTTACAGATAAATGTAGTATGATAGATATGTTTCAGGGAGTGTGTGCTATTATTGGCAACCAGGAGAGAATTTTACATTGCTGGGGCCAAGGGATCAGGGAGGATATTCTGGTAAAGGGGATGCCTAAAGAAAGGTAAGGATTTGTCACAAGAATGGTTGTGGATGGAGAGAGGGTATTCCAGCCAGGAAAGAGAGTTTCGCCAAAGCCAAGGTGGTAGGACACATTCTGGGTATCTCCACATTTGATATAAGCAATTCAGTGTTCCTGGAGTCCACAGCTCTCAGCAGAGTATGACACATCTGGGGGAGGTGGAGGAAAGGGCTTACTTCTTTCATGGTATTCTAAGTCAAAATGGAAAGACACAGACTATAACAGAGGAAAATAGAAGGGATTAGTAACTTATTGAAAATCTCTGCTATAGATTAATGACAAAGAGATGCAGTTTAATTGGGATATACTACAGGACAGTTTTTAGCTCTGTTGATTTGTGTATTAAATCAACAATTAGTTACTAAGCACCTAACATGTGCCAGACCCTGATTAAAATGATTTGGAAGAAAGAATACTTGCCCTCAAGAAATTTACAGTCCAGTGAGAAGTCTGTTTACTATAGTTTTGGCAGTGATTTAAATTGACCTAATGAAGGCAGGTTCCAAATAGGAAAAGGAGTACATCAAGGCTGTATATTGTCACCCTGCTTATTTAACTTTTATGCAGAATGCATCATGAGAAACACTGAACTGGAAGAAACACAAGCTGGAATCAAAATTGCTGGGAGAAATATTAATAACCTCAGATATGCAGATGACACCACGCTTATGGAAGAAAGTGAAGAAGAACTAAAAAGCTTCCTGATGAAAGTGAAAGTGGAGAGTGAAAAAGTTGGCTTAAAGCTCAACATTCAGAAAATAAAGATCATGGCATCCGGTCCCATCACTTCATGGGAAATAGATGGGGAAACAGTGGAAACAGTGTCAGACTTTATTTTTTGGGTTCCAAAATCACTGCAGAAGGTGACTGCAGCCATGAAATTAGAAGACGCTTACTCCTTGGAAGAAAAGTTATGACCAACCTAGATAGCATATTCAAAAGCAGAGACATTACTTTGCCAACAAAGGTCCATCTAATCAAGGCTATGGTTTTTTCCAGTGGTTGGACTAGAAGAAGGCTGAGTGTTGAAGAATTGATGCTTTTGAACTGTGGTGTTGGAGAAGACTCCTGAAGGTCCCTTGGACTGCAAGGAGATCCAACCAGTCCATTCTGAAGGAGATCAGCCCTGGGATTTCTTTGGAAGGAATGATGCTGAAGCTGAAACTCCAGTACTTTGGCCACCTCATGTGAAGAGTTGACTCATTGGAAAAGACTCTGATGCTGGGAGGGATTGGGGGCAGGAGGAGAAGGGGACAACAGAGGATGAGATGGCTGAATGGCATCACTGACTCGATGGACGTGAGCTTGAATGAACTCTGGAAGTTGGTGATGGACAGCGAGGCCTGGCGTGCTGTGATTCATGGGGTAGCAAAGAGTCTAACATGACTGAGCAACTGAACTGAACTGAACTGAACTGAATGAAGGCAGGTAAAGTAAAACTGAAGGAAGTAATTTATATGACAGAGCAGATGTGGTGTTCCCAAATGCCCTGATGGGCTGCATGGACAGGCTGACTAATCAGAAAGTTAGGAATAACAAGTATTGACTATTTCTGACCAGTGGAAAACTAAGCTCTTTCCACCAAAATATTAAGGCCTAGAGAGCTCCTTTAGTTTCATAGCAAGAGACAAAAACAGGGATATCATTCATAGAGCACTCAAAGAGGAACTGACAGCTAACAGAAAGAAACCATTCTAGGGTCACATACTTATTATCAGTTTTTACCCAGCATAATAATAATGCATATGATGGTCACCACTTATCTAAATGAGATTATATAACATGACTTCAAGTTAAACATTGCAGACTGTTTTGAGTTGTTTGGTCCCTCTGAAAACTCTGCTAAAGTAATAAAAAGTGATAAGTCAGGGAGAAGAAGAGAGTAGGATATGTGACTACTCTTTCTTTTCTTAAGTCTTTAAGAATCTTTGGTATATGCATGATATATAAATGAAAACTCAGTTATAAAATAACATTAAAATAATGCCAGTCATATTATATCTTTTCTTGCCATATTTCTTCTCTTCTTCCACCTAGGAGGACAAGAGGTTCATAGAATAGAAAGTTCATAAAATTCTTTTAATAAGTTGCCAGTAAATGGTAGGTGGGATGCACTGTTCAAGTAAGGTTATTTTCCTTCAATTTTAATTAACAAAATGCAACTAGTAGTATCAAATATTAATTAACTGTAATAACTTTAGAATATAACTTTAAAATTCGTCTGGTTTTACATCAACATGTATACACCCAGTATGTAAACAAGTACGTGTATATATTTATACACTTGGATATATTCAATATTGAAGACTCTTGAGAAACCCTTGGACTGCAAGGAGATCAAACCAGTCAATCCTAAGGGAAATCAATTCTGAATATTCATTGGAAGGACTGATGATGAAGCTGAAGGTCCAATTCTTTGGTCAACTGATGCGAAGAGCCTACTCATTAGAAAGACCCTGATGCTGGGAAACATTGAAGGCAAGAGGAGAAGAGGACAACAGAGGATGAGATGGTTGGATGCCATCATTGATTCAAAGGACATGAGTTTGAGCAAGCTCCAGGAGATGATGAAAGATAGGGAAGCCTGGTATGCTGCAGTCCATGGGGTCTCAAAGAGTCAGAAATGACTGAGAGATTGAACCACAGTTGGTAAGCATTTGGAATCTAATATTTAATACAGCCGTTAGTTTTTCTCTATGCAGGTGGCTGTATATTGTTTGGGAATTGTATCCTGAAGGTGAACTTGTTTCAAAATGAATTGACAGCATGAAATTTTAGTTATTTGTTCATTAATTTATTTATTATTGACCCTGAGTTATACACAATAAAATGCAAAAGACTTGGATATTCTGGTTGATCAATTTTAGTAATTATATGACTCCATGTAACTATCACTAAATAAAAATATAGACAATTTTCCTTCCCTCAAAAATCTCCTTTGTTTCTTTTCAAGCAGTTTACCCTACTACCCCTCTTTCTGATTTTTATCAGCATAGATTAATTTTACCTATTCTTTAGCCTAGCATAAATGGACTCATACAGTTTCTTCCCCCCGCCCCCTCTGGCTTCTTAATGTACATGAGATTCATCCATGTTGCTACAAGCAGCTGTAATTTAAAAACAAAATTTTAAGTTACTGAATTTTATACCACAATTTGCTTATCCATTTTCTTACCAATAAATATGTGGGTTGTTTTCCAATTTGAAGTTGTGCTGAATAGGCTAATATGAACATTCTGGATCAATACCTAGATGTGAAATTTCTGACTTTACAAGGAACTGTTAAACAGAACTCCAAAGCGATTGCAACATTTGTATATTCTACTAGCAATATATGAGTGTTCCTGATGGCCTAAATTCTCACCAATATTTGTTGCTGTCAGCTGTCTTAGCTCTGGCTGCTATAACAAAATATCATAGACTCAGTGGTTTAAATAACAGACTTTTTTCTCACAGTTCTGGAGGTGGAAACCCAAGATCAGGGTTCCAGCATGGTCCAGTTTTGGGTGAGGGTCCTATACCTGGCTTGTAATTGGCTGCTTTCTTCCTGTGTTCTCATGTGGTAGAGACCGAGAGCTCTGATCTCTCTTCCTGTTCTTATAAGGACACTAATTTCATAGTGAGGGTTCTGCTCCAATGACCTCACATCGAAACCTAATTACCTACCAAAGGTCTCACCTCCAAATACCATCATATTGGGCGTTAGGGTTCCAACATACACATTTTAGGAAAACACAACCATTCAGTACATACTGTCAATCTTTTAGCAGTTGTAGTAGGTGACATTCTAACAATATGATTTTAATTTACATTTCTATGATGGCTAATGATGTTGACTCATTGGAGACGACTCTGATACTGGGAGCGATTGGTGGCAGGAAGGGAAGGGGACGAAAGAGGATGAGATGGCTGGATAGTATCACTGACTCGATGGACGTGAGTCTGAGTGAACTCCGGGAGTTGGTGATGGACAGGGAGGCCTGGAGTGCTGTGATTCATGGGGTCGCAAGAAGTCAGACATGACTGAGTGACTAAACTGAACTGAATGATGATTTAGACACCTTTCAATTTGCTTACTTAATATTCTTCTATTTTCTTTTGTAAACTATCTTTTCAAGGCTTCTGCCCATTTGTTAATTGAGCAGTTTGTATTTTACATGCTAAGTTGCATGTGATGTTTATGTATTTTGGATATTAACCCTTTCAGTTCAGTTTCTGGTGGCTCAGAGGTTAAAGCATCTGCCTCCAATGAGGGAGACCCGGGTTCGATCCCTGGGTCGGGAAGATCCCCTGGAGAAGGAAATGCAATCCACTCCAGTATTCTTGCCTGGAGAATTCCATGAACGGAGAAGCCTAGTAGGTTACAGTCCACAGGGTCGCAAAGAATTGGACACGACTGAGCGACTTCACCTCACCTCACCTCACCTCACCAGTTCAGTTCAGTTCAGTCGCACAGTCGTGTCCGACTCTTTGCTACCCCAGGAATCTTAGCTCGCCAGGCCTCCCTGTCCATCACTAACTCCCGGAGTTCACTCAGACTCACGTCCATCGAGTCCGTGATGCCATCCAGCCATCTCATCCTCTGTCGTCCCCTTCTCCTCCTGCCCCTAATCCTTCCCAGCATCAGAGTCTTTTCCAATGAGTCAACTCTTCACATCATGTGGCCAAAGTACTAGAGCTTCAGCTTCAGCATCATTCCTTCCAAAGAAGTCCCAGGGCTAATCTCCTTCAGAATGGACTGGTTGGATCTCCTTGCAGTCCAAGGGACTCTCAAGAGTCTTCTCCAACACCACAGTTCAAAAGCATCAATTCTTCGGTACTCAGCCTTCTTCACAGTCCAACTCTCACATCCATACATGACCACAGGAAAAACCATAGCCTTGACTAGACGGATCTGAGTCAGCAAAGTAATATCTCTGCTTTTGAATATGCTATCTAGGTTGGTCATAACTTTTCTTCCAAGGAGTAAGTGTCTTTTAATTTCATGGCTGCAGTCACCATCTGCAGTGATTTTGGAGCCCAAAAATAAAGTCAGACAGTGTTTCCACATCTATTTCCCATGAAGTGATGGGACTGGATGCCATGATTTTTGTTTTCTGAATGTTGACCTTTAAGCCAGCTTTTCACTCTCCTCTTTCACTTTCATCAAGAGGCTTTTTAGTTCCTCTTCACTTGCTGCATAAGGGTGGTGTCATCTGCATATCTGAGGTTATTGATATTTCTCCCAGAAATCGTGATTCCAGCTTGTGTTTCTTCCAGTCCAGCATTTCTCACAATGTACTCTGCATAGAAGTTAAATAAGCAGGGTGACAATATACAGCCTTGACGTACTCCTTTTCCTATTTGGAACCAGTCTGTTGTTCCATGTCCAGATCTAACTGTTGCTTCCTGGCCTGTATACAGGTTTCTCAAGAGGCAGGTCAGATGGTCTGGTATTCCCATCTGTCTCAGAATTTTCCACAGTTTATTGTGATCCATACAGTCAAAGGCTTTGGCATAGTCAATCAAGCAGAAGTAGATATTTTTCTGGAACTCTCTTGCTTTTTCCAGCGGATGTTGGCAATTTGATCTCTGATTCCTCTGCCTTTTCTAAAACCAGCTTGAACATCAGGAAGTTCATGGTTCATGTATTGCTGAAGCCTGGCTTGGAGAATTTTGAGCATTACTTTACTAGCATGTGAGATGAGTGCAATAGTGCGGTAGTTTGAGCATTCTTTGGCATTGCCTTTCTTCGGGATTGGAATGAAAACTGACTTTTTCCAGTCCTTGGCCACTGCTGAGTTTTCCAAAATTGCTGGCATATTGAGTGTAGCACTTTCACAGCATCATCTTTCAGGATTTGAAATAGCTCCACTTGAATTCCATCACCTCCACTAGCTTTGTTCATAGTGATGCTTTCTAAGGCCCACTTGACTTCACATTCCAGGATGTCTGTCTCTAGGTGAGTAATCACACCATTGTGATTAACGGGGTCATGAAGATCTTTTTTGTACAGTTCTTCTGTGTATTCTTGCCACCTCTTCTTAATATCTTCTGCTTCTGTTAGGTCCATACCATTTCTGTCCTTTATTGAACCCATCTTTGCACAAAATGTTCCATTGGTATCTCTAATTTTCTTGAAGAGATCTCTAGTCTTTCCCATTCTGTTCTTTTCCTCTATTTCTTTGCATTGATCACTAAAGAAGGCTTTCTTACCTCTTCTTGCTATTCTTTGGAACTTTGCATTCAGATGCTTATATCTTTCCTTTTCTTCTTTGCTTTTCGCTTCTCTTCTTTTTTGCAGCTATTTCAAGGCCTCTCCAGACAGCCATTTTGCTTTTTGCATTTCTTTTCTGTGGGGATGTCTTGATTCCTGTCTCCTGTATAATATCATGAACCTCATTGCATAGTTCATCAGGCATTCTATCTATCTGATCTAGGCCCTTAAATCTATTTCTCACTTCCACTGTATAATCATAAGGGATTTGATTTAGGTCATACCTGCGTGTCTAGCGGTTTTCCCTACTTTCTTCAATTTGAGCGTGAATTTGGTAATAAGGAGTTCATGATCTGAGCCACAGTCAGCTCCTGGTCTTGTTTTTGTTGACTGTATAGAGCGTCTCCATCTCTGCCTGCAAAGAATATAATCAGTCTGATTTCGGTGTTGACCATCTGGTGATGTCCATGTGTACAGTCTTCTCTTGTGTTGTTGGAAGAGGGTGTTTGCTATGACCAGTGCATTTTCTTGGTAAAACTCTATTAGTCTTTGCCCTGCTTCATTCTGCATTCCAAGGCCAAAGTTGCCTGTTACTCCAAGTGTTTCTTGACTTCCTACTTTTGCATTCCAGTCCCCTGTAATGAAAAGGACATCTTTTGGGGGGGTGTTAGTTCTAAAAGGTCTTGTAGGTCCACTTAGAACCATTCAACTTCGGCTTCTTCAGCATTACTGGTTGAGGCATAGACTTGGATAACTGTGATATTGAATGGTTTGCCTTGGAAACGAACAGAGATCATTCTATCGTTTTTGAGGTTGCATCCAAGTAGTGCATTTCAGACTCTTTTGTTGACCATGATGGCTACTCCAATTCTTCTGAGGGATTCCTGCCTGCAGTAGTAGATGTAATGGTCTTCTGAGTTAAATTCACCCATTCCAGTCCATTTTAGTTCACTGATTCCTAGAATGTCGACATTCATTCTTGCCATCTCTTCTTTGATCACTTCCAATTTGCCTTGATTCGTGGACCTGACATTCCAGGTTCCTATGCAATGTTGCTCTTACAGCATTGGACCTTGCTTCTATTACCAGTCACATCCACTGTGTATTGTTTTTGCTTTGGCTCCATCCCTTCATTCTTTCTAGAGTTATTTCTCCACTGATCTCTAGCAGCATATTGGGCACCTACTGATCTGGGGAGTTCCTCTTTCAGTATCCTATCATTTTGCCTTTTCATACTGTTCATGTGGTTCTCAAGGGAAGAATACTGAAGTGGTTTTCCATTCCCTTCTCCTGTGGACCACATTCTGTCAGACCTCTCCACCATGACCCTCCCCGTCTTGGGTGGCTCCACACGACATGGCTTAGTTTCATTGAGTTAGACAAGGCTGTGGTCTGTGTGATTAGATTGACTAGTTTTCTGTGATTATGGTTTGTGTGTCTGCCTTCTGATGCCTCTCCCAACACATACCATCTTACTAAGCTTTCTCTTACCTTGGTCATTGGGTATCTCTTTATGGTTGTTCCAGCAAAGTGCAGCCACTGCTCCTTACCTTGGAGGAAGGGTATCTCCTCACAGCCATCCCTCCTGACCTTGAACATGGAGTAGCTCTCTCAGCCCTCCTGTGCCCGTGCAGCCACTGCTCCTTGGACATCGAAGATATGTAATAGATCAGACTTATATCCAACTTGTAACCTAGAGCTGAGTCCAGCAGATCTTAGTCAAGTCTGCAGGTAACTAACCAACCTGTAGACTCTTGTGATAGAAATAGACATGCTTAGGTTTGTAAGCCAATGAGTTTTGGATTGATCTGCTATCCCACATTATTGGAATAATAGTTACTAATATAACTGTCAATAAGTAATTTGGGACAGCTATTAAGACAGCCAGAAATAAGTAATCTTAAATATAATAAAAATTAAAAATTGAATCTTTGTTATACTTAGTCACTGAGCTTGAGACTGTTTGTAACTTATCATTATTATTTGTGTGTGCTAAGTTGCTTCAGTTGTGTCAGACTCTGTGTGAGCCTATCCATGGGACTCTCCAGACAAGAATACTTGAGTGGATTGCCATGCCATCCTCCAGGGGATCTTCCCAACCAAGAAATAGAAGCCACATCTCTTACATCTCCTGCATTGGCAGGGGTGTTCTTTACCACTAGTGCCACTTGGGAAGCCAGTAGTTATTATGCTATGCTATGCTAAGTCACTTCAGTCGTGTCTGACTCTGTGCGACCCCAGAGACGGCAGCCCATCAGGATCCCCCGTCCCTGGGATTCTCCAGGCAAGAACATGGGAGTGGATTGCCATTTCCTTCTCCAATGCATGAAAGTGAAAAGTGAAAGGGCAATCACTCAGTCGTGTCTGACTCCTAGCGACCCCATGGACTGTAGCCTACCAGGCTTCTCCGTCCATGGGATTTTCCAGGCAAGAGTACTGGAGTGGGGTGCTATTGCCTTCTCCAAGTAGTTATTATGGTAATAGTTAAATATAGCAGTCAATAATAACAAACTGAAAATATAATTAAAAATGAGATTCCAAACATAACAGCAATAATTCTAGATATAAAATGTATAAAAAGACAATATCTAGGCATTAACCTAATCAAGAATATAGATACCTCTATCATGTACCATTCATTCTATCATGTTAGATAAAGATAACATGAGCAAATGGAGTAAGTTCCATTTATTTAAGTTAAAATTGCCTACCTATGTTTTATAAGGATGCATAGAAATAAAATAACTTTTATTAATGATATTAGAATGGTAGTCTAAGGATGGAGGGAGGCAGATGAATACAGAAAAAGGAGACAGAAGGCAATCAATACGTCAGTCAAATCAGGGCTTTTCATTATCAGTTGATAAGAAAGTCTTAAACCAAGATGCATTTTACCTCAAGCCTCTACACCTGAGGTCAGGAAAGAGAAACGGAACAAAACTTATCCCTTCTAGAGAATACTGAATACTAAGAAGAAACTATTGTTGTATAACATACGTAAACAACACAATACAATATTTCTAAAATGAGGGAGAAATTAAGCTTTTAAGCAGAGATTTGTCTTTATTAATTAACTTTAATTGGAGGCTAATTACTTTACAGTATTGTAGTGTTTTTTGCCAAACATTGACATGAATTATCCACGGGTGCATATGTGTTTCCGATCCAGAACCCCCACCCCCACTTCCCTCCCCATCCCATCCCCCACCATCATTTCAGTACACCAGCCCTGAGCACCCTGTCTCATGCATCAAACCTGGACCAACAATCCGCTTCACATATGATAATATACACGTTTCAACGTTACCCTCTTAAATAATCCCACCTTAGCCTTCTCCCACAGAGTCTAAAGGACTGTTTTTTACATCTGTGTCTCTTGTACTGTCTCACATATAGGATCATCATTTATAGCTTTCTAAATTTCATATATATGCATTAGTATACTGTACTGCTATTTTTCTTTCTGATCTACTTCACTCTGTATAATGGGCTCCAGTCTCATCCACCTCATTAGAACTGATTCAAATGCATTCTTTTTAATAGCTGAGTAATACTTCATTGTGTATATGTACCACAGCTTTCTTATCCATTCATCTGCCGATGGACATCTAGGTTGCTTCCATGTCCTGGCTATTGTAAACAGTACTGTGATGAACATTGCAGTACACGTGTCTCTTTCAGTTCTGGTTTCCTCAGTGTGTATACCCAGTGGTGGGATTGCTGGGTCGTATGGCAGTTCTAGTCCCAGTTTTTTTAAGGAATCTCCACACTGTTCTCCATAGTGGCTGTACACTATAGTTTGCATTCCCACCAACAGTGTAAAAGAGTTCCCTTTTCTCTGCACCCTCTCCAGCATTTATTGTTTGGAGACTTTTTGATGGCAGCCATTCTGACTGGTGTGAAATGGTTCCTCATTGTGGTTCTGATTTGCATTTCTCTGATAATAAGTGATGTTGAGCATCTTTTCATGTGTTTGTTAGCTATCTGTGTGTCTTCTTGGAGAAATGTCTGTTTAGTTCTTTGGCCCATTTTTTGATTGGGTCTCTTATTTTTCTGGAATTGAGCTGCATGAGTTGCTTGTATATTTTTGAGATTAATTCTTTGTCAGTTGTTTCGTTTGCTATTATTTTCTCTCTTTCTGAAGCCTATCTATTCACCTTCATTATGGTTTCCTTCATTGTGCAAAAGCTTTTAAGTTTAATTAGGTCCCATTTGTTTATTTTTGCTTTTATTTCTATTACTCTGGAAGATGGTTCCTAGAGGATCTTGCTGCGATTTATGTCAGAGTATTTTGCCTATGTTTTCCTCTAGGAGTTTTATAGTTTCTGGTCTTACATTTAGACCTTTAATCCATTTTGAGTTTATTTTCATGTATAGTGTTAGAAAGTGTTCTAGTTTCATTCTTTTACAAGTGGCTGATTAGTTTTCCCAGCACCACTTGTTAAAGAGATTGTCTTTTCTCCATTGTATATTCTTGCCTCCTTTGTCAAAGATAAGGTGTCCATAGGTGTATGGATTTCTCTCTGGGCTTTCTATTTTGTTCCATTGATCTTATTTCTGTCTTTGTGCCAGTACCATACTGTCTTGATGACTGTGGCTTTGTAGTAGAGCCTGAAGTCAGGCAGGTTGATTCCTCTAGTTCCATTCTTCTTTCTCAAGATTGTTTTGGCTATTTGAAGTTTTTTGTATTTCCATACAAACTGTGAAATTATTTGTTCTAGTTCTCTGAAAAATACTATTGGTAGCTTGATAGGGATTGCATTGAATCTATAGATTGCTTTGGGTAGTATACTCTTTTTCACTATATTGCTTCTTCCAATCCATGAACATGGTAAAATTCTCCATCTATTTGTGTCCTCTTTGATTTTTTTCATCAGTGTTTCATAGTTTTATATATATAGGTCTTCTGTTTCTTTAGGTAGATATATTCCTAAGTATTTTATTCTTTTCATTGCAATGGTGAATGGAATTGTTTCCTTAATTTCTCTTTCTGTTTTCTCATTGTTAATGTATAGGAATGCAAGGGATTTCTATGTGTTAATTTTGTATCCTGCAACTTTACTGTATTCATTGATTAGCTCTGGTAATTTTCTGGTGGTGTCTTTAGGGTTTATTATGTAGAGGATCATGTCATCTGCAAACAGTGAAAGTTTTACTTCTTTTCCAATCTGGATTCCTTTTCTTTTTCTGCTCTGATTGCTGTGGCCAAAACTTCCAAAACTATGTTGAATAGTAGTATTCAAAGTGGGCACCCTTGTCTTGTTCCTGACTTTAGGGAAATGATTTCAGTTTTTCACCATTGAGAATAATGTTTCCTGTGGGTTTATCATATAGGCCTTTATTAAGTTGAGGTATGTTCCTTCTATGCCTGCTTTCTGGAGGTTTTTTTTTTTTTTTTAATCAGAAATGGATGGTGAATTTTGTCAAAGGCTGTCTCTGCACCTATTGAGATAATCATATGGTTTTACCTTTCAATTTGTTAATGTGGTGTATCACATTGATTGCTTTGCAGATATTGAAGAATCCTTGCATCCCTGGGATAAAGCCCACTTGGTCATGATGTATGATCTTTTGAGCATGTTGTTGGATTCTGTTTGCTAGAATTTTGTTAAGGATTTTTGCATCTATGTTCATCAGTGATATTGGCCTGCAGTTTTCTTTTTTTGTGGCATCTTTGTCTTCTTTTGGTATTAGTGTGATGGTGGCCTCATAGAATGAGTTTGGAAGTTTACCTTCCTCTGCAATTTTCTGGGAGAGTTCGAATAGGATAGGTGTTAGCACTTCTTTAAATTTTGGTAGAATTCAGCTGTGAAGCCATCTGGTCCTGGGCTTTGGTTTGCTGGAAGATTTCTGATTACAGTTTCAATTTCCATCTTGTGATGGGTCTGTTAAGATTTTTTATTCTGTCCTGGTTCAGTTCTGGAGTTATACTTTTCTAAGAATTTGTCCATTTTTCCCCCAACTTGTCCATTATATTGGCATATAGTTGCTAGTAGTCGTCTTTTATGATTTTTTGTATTTCTGTGTTGTCTTTTGTGATTTCTCCATTTTAATTTCTAATTTTGTTGATTTGATTCTTCTCCCTGTTTTTTCTTTATGAGTCTGGCTAACGGTTTGTCTATTTTATTTATCTTCTCAAAGAACCACCTTTTAGCTTTTGTTGATTTTTCTATGGTCTCCTTTGCTTTTTTTTTTTTTTCATTTATCTGCCCTAATTATTATGATTTCTTTCCTTCTACTAACCCTGGGGTTCTTCATTTCTTCTTTTTCTAGTTGCTTTAGGTGTAGAGTTAGGTTATTTATTTGACTTTTCTCTTATTTCTTGAGGTAAGCTTGTATTGCTATGAACCTTCCTCTTAGCACTGCTTTTACTGAGTCCCATGTTGGCTTCCCTGGTGGCTCAGAGGTTAACGTGTCTGCCTCCAATGCGAGAGACCCTGGTTCGATCCCTGGGTTGGGAAGATCCCCTGGAGAAGGAAATGACAATCCACTCCAGTATTCTTGCCTGGAGAACCTCATGGATGGAGAAGAAGCCTAGTAGGTTACAGTCCATGGGGTCGCAAAGAGTCGGACACAACTGAGTGACTTCCCCTTCACCTTTACTGAGTCCCATAGGTTTTGGGTTGTTGTGTTTTCATTTTCATTCATTTCTATGCATATTTTTATTTCTTTTGTGATTTGTTGGTTATTCAGAAGTGTAATGTTTAGCCTCCATGTTTGCATTTTTTGTAGATTTGTGTTTTTTTGTAGTTGACATCTAATCTTACTCCACTGAGACCAGAAAAGATGCTTGGAATGAGTTCAGTTTTTTTGAAATTGCCAAGGCTAGATTTATGGCCCAGGATGTGATCTATCCTGGAGAAGTTCCTGTGTGCACTTGAGAAAAAGGTGAAATACATTGTTTTGGGGTGAAATGTCCTATAGATATCAATTAGGTCTAACTGGTCCATTATATCATTTAAAATTAGTGTTTGCTTGCTAATTTTCTGTTTAGTTGATCTATCCATAGGTGTGAGTGGGGCATTACAATCTCCCACTATTATTGTGTTACTGTTAATTTCCCCTTTTATATTTATTAGCATTTGCCTTACATATTGTGGTGCTCCTATGTTGGGTGCATATATATTTATAATTGTTATATCTTCTTCTTGGATTGACACTTTAATCATTATGTAGTATTTGTCTGTTTTCATGGCCTTTATTTCAAAGCCTATTTTATCTGATATAAGTATTGATATTCCATTAAGCAGAGATCTTAAGAAAGAAAAACAACCAAAAAAGTAATCTCATTTCTTTTTTTTTTTCCTTAAAATTTCTCTTTCCACATATGACAATTCGTGGCTGGATTTTCAGATTCTTGGTACTCCTCAAGTAAGAAGCACCAATAATTTCTACATCTGTCTATGCCACCAATCATCCTCATAATCAGTCAAATCCAGGTGAATGATCTTTGAGAACTTCAAGGCTCACTTAGAGTCAGATTGCACAATCCATAAATGCCCACACACAGGTGCTTTGGGGGAAGAAATATGTACTATCTACTTTGAAAGTTGAAAACTGGGTGAGAAGATAGGCCAGTCAGGAGGAGCAGTGGGCCATCTCCTTCTAATTCATGCCCCCCCACCACTTGCTCACTCCTGGCCCTGGCCCTTCAAGACAGGGTGGCTCCTTGGAATAGAGGGTGGCAGGGGCATGAGGTAGACCTTGGAATCCCAATCATACCACTCCTACTTTCCCTGGGAATGAGTTTGCATCTGCCTTCACATAAACAGGTATGTTCTCCTTGAAGAGTTATATGTTAACAATAGGCACAGTTTAATATATCCATCCTTGTACTCAGTCCAATGCTAGGCACTCTGCTTATATTAATTCTCCTCCCAATAATCCTGTTTTTTACAGATAAAGAAACTGAAACTTAAGAGAACTTAAAATAATTTATCCAAGCCCAGCAATTCATTAAGAACTCAGTCTACCTGATTCTAAATATCCAGCTCTTTTAGCTAGTGAATCCTAACTGGGAAATGGCAGAAACCAGATTTAAAGTGAGCTCTTGAAAGCAGGAATAGAAGGAACATACTTCAACATAATAAAAGCTATATATGACTAACCTACAGCAAACATTATCCTCAGTGGTCAAAAACTGAAAGCATTTCCCCAAAGTCAGGAACAAGACAAGGGTGCCCACTTTCACCACTACTATTCAACATGGTTCTGGAAGTTTTGGCCACAGCAATCAGAGCAGAAAAATAAATAAAAGGAATCTAAGATGGAAAAGAAGATTTTTTTTTTTTTTTAACTTGCCAAGGCTAGATTTATGGCCCAGGATGTGATCTATCCTTGAGAAGTTTCTGTGTACATCTGTTTGCAGATGACATGATCCTCTACATAAAAAACCCTAAAGACCCCACCAGAAAATTACTAGAGCTAATCAATGAATATAGTAAAGTTGCAGGATATAAAATCAACACACAGAAATCGCTTGCATTCCCATACACTAACAATGAGAAAGTACAAATAGATATTAAGGAAAAATTCCATTTATCATTGCAACAAAAGAATAAAATACTTAGGACTATATCTACCTAAAGATAAAGACCTATATACAGGAAACTATAAAACACTGGTGAAAGAAATCAGAGGACACTAATAGATGGAGAAATATACCATGTTGATGGATGGGAAGAATCAATAGAGTGAAAATGAGTATACTACTCAAAGCAATCTACAAATTCAATGCAATCTCTATTAAGCTACCAAAAGTATTTTTCACAGAGCTAGAACAAATAATTTCACAATTTGTTTGGAAATACAAAAAACCTTGAATAGCCAAAGCAATCTTGAGAAAGAAGAAAGAAGAATGGAACTGGAGGAATCAACCTGCCTGACTTCAGGCTCTACTACAAAGCCACAGTCATCAAGACAGTATGGTACTGGCGCAAAGACAGAAATAAGATCAATGGAACAAAATAGAAAGCCCAGAGAGAAATCCATACACCTATGGACACCTTATCTTTGACAAAGGAGGCAAGAATATACAATGGAGAAAAGACAATCTCTTTAACAAGTGGTGCTGGGGAAACTGGTCAACCACTTGTAAAAGAATGAAACTAGAACACTTTCTAACACTAGACATGAAAATAAACTCAAAGTGTATTAAAGATCTACACCTAAGACCAGAAACTATAAAACTCCTAGAGGAGAACATAGGCAAAACACTCTCTGACATAAATCACAGCAGGATCCCCTATGACCCACCTCCCAGAATATTGAAATAAAAGCAAAAATAAATAAATGGGACCTAATTAAACTTAAAAGCTTCTGCGCAACAAAGGAAACTATAAGCAAGGTGAAAAGACATCTTTCAGAACGGGAGAAAATAATAGCAAATGAAGCAACTGACAAACAACTAATCTCAAAAATATACAAGCAACTCATGCAGCTCAATTCCAGAAAAGCAAATGACCCAATCAAAAATGGGCCAAAGAACTAAATAGACATTTCTCCAAAGAAGACATACGGATGGCTAACAAATACATGAAAAGATGCTCAACATCACTCATTATCAGAGAAATGCAGATCAAGACCACAGTGAGGTACCATTTCACACCAGTCAGAATGGCTGCGACCCCAAAGTCTACAAGCAATAAATGCTGGAGAGGGTGTGGAGAAATGGGAGCCCTCCTACACTGTTGGTGGGAATGCAAACTAGTACAGCCACTATGGAGAACAGTGTGGAGATTCATTAAAAAACTGCAAATAGAACTACCTTATGACCCAGTAATTCCACTGCTGGGCATGCACACTGAAGAAACTAGAATTGAAAGAGAAACGTGTACCCCAATGTTCATTGCAGCACTGTTTATAATAGCCAGGACATGGAAGCAACCTGGATGTCCATCAGCAGATGAATGGATAAAAGCTGTGGTACATATATAAATGGAGTATTACTCAGCCATCAAAAAGAGTACATTTGAATCAATTCTAATAAGGTGGATGAAACCGGAGCCGATTATACAGAGTGAAGTAAGCCAGAAAGAAAAACACCAATACAATATACTAACACATGTATATGGAATTTAGAAAGATGGTAAGGATAACCCCGTATGCGAGACAGCAAAAGAGATGCAGATGTACAGAACAGACTTTTTGACTCTGTGGGAGAGGGAGAGGGCGGGATGATTTGGGAGAATGGCATAGAAACATGTATAATATCATATAAGAAACAAATCGGCAGTCTAGGTTCGATGCAGGATACAGGATGCTTGGGGCTGGTGCACTGGGATAACCCAGAGGGATGGTATGGGGAGGGAGGTGGGAGAGGGGTTCAAGAGTGGGAACTTATATACACCCATGGAGGATTCATGTTGATGTATGGCAAAACCAATACAGTATTGTAAAATAATAATACTACTACTAATAATAAAGTGAGCTCTTAACTCTACATTTTGGTTTCACCATTCAATGAATAGCTTTTAAGCTTATGAATAAATGAATGAAGTGATCAATCAATTGGTATTATTTAAAGTGAGATATACCTGATGATTTTTGGGAGTGAATGTTAGAAAATATGCTAATATCATACATCTTTAGTTTTTATTGAAATATAATTGCTTCACAATGTTATGTTAGTTTCTGCTATACAATGAAGTGAATCAGCAATATATATTTTCTCCCTCTGGGACTTCCCTCCCACCGAGGGAGAAGAAGATAGACATAATTCATCTTCATTAATTTTGGTTATTTTTGGTAGGAGTTAAAGACAATTGTCTTTAAAAAATGGACTCAGAATGGGATTTGAAATCAGTTAAGGTAGGACCCACAGTCAAGACTGAAAGCAGGACATTAGACCCAAGTTACAATGTAAACCTACCACATAATTACTCTGTCCTCAGAAATATGTTAGGTGGAGTTAGATAAATATGAAGACTCTAATATTAAATATACTTTCTGTGCCTCAATTTTCTTATCTGTAAGTGGAAATAACAGTAGTACCTATCTCAGTGGTCTTGTGAGGATTAAATAATACAATATGGCAAAGTGCTTAGAACAGTGCCAGGTACAAAGTTGCACTTAATGAATAATAGCTCTAATCATCATTAATATTGTCTCAGTTCCTGCCTTTAAGGAACCAACTGTTATGAGTCAGGAGGTGTAACAGCTGATAGTGCTTCCTGGATGATGGTGGGTGAGTCACCTCAAATTGAGAAAAGCAGAATTGTATCCAAAAATGTCTATTTTTCTAAAATTAAATATGTACACCAAAGATCTGTCTCTAAAGGAGATAATTTTAAAATACCTAATAAAAACTTAAAGTGTGTTTGTTATATAAATTCACACCTCTAAAGCAAGGAGTAAAAGTGAAAGTTGCTCAGTCATGTCCGATTCTTTGTGACCTCATGAACTGTATAGTCCATGGAATTCTCCAGGCCAGAATACTGGAGTAGGTAGTCTTTCCCTTCTCCAGAGGAATCTTTCCAGCCCAGGGATCCAACCCAGGTCTCCTGCACTGCAGGCAAATTCTTTAACAGCCTAGCCACAAGGGGAAGCGCAAAAACACTGGAGTGGGTAGCCTATCCTTTCTCCAGTGGATCTTCCCGAACCAGGAATTGAACTGGGGTCTCAAGAGTGGCTAAATCCAGTCTCTTTGGGGAGAGTGGGCCTTAATGACAGTTCTTTCTAAGGTTCTTCCCCACATTACCTTTTTGTGACCAAAAAAAAAAAAGTCACTTGATGCCATTTTCTCAATCAAGTCAATTACCAAACTGGTTAAAACAAGTTCCTTACAGAAACCCAGATGCTGCCTCTAACCGAAACCATGCTGTGCACACATCTTTGCCTCCTGCTCCTTCTCTGCAATCAGGGAAAATAGCAGTTGACGTCTTAATTGCTGCTATCTGGCAGGAAACACATACACCTGTTGACAGATTGTCTCAAAGCAATTTTAAAGGGAAACTTGAAAAGTACCACAAGATTCTCCTCAGGCCAGCATCACCTCAGACTGGCTACTGGAGGGAAGGTCCAGAGCCCTGATTTGATAGGATGGGGTTTCCATGGAGCATAGGTTCAAGTCACCATTCATCCTGACCGACATGAGGTCATCAACAACTCAGACAATGTTAGAACAGGAAATCCAGCAGATACTTGCCAGAAATCCTCTCACTAAAACAAGAGTTCGAGTTCTTTAATAACACTTGGATAATGTGTTTATAAAAGATGTTGAGGATTTTCAACCCTGGCAAGTGATACGTGTTTATAAATCCATTCTTAAGGGGACACATATTGTGAACAGGCAGGTCAGCTTAACAGGGATCATCTGTGAAGTGTCTTTAATAAATATACAATTAAAGAATCAAGCTTGATGGCTTTGCTAGATGGAATTTTGTTGTAGCTTACCTTCAGATTCTATAGTTCAGGTTTATATGTTGAAGCTTCTTCTAACCTCAGAAGATTGACTGCATTCCCTGACTCCAACCTCAAGCATTTATCTCATTCTGTTTTTTCTTGGTTTTCCTAAAGTCTAATTTGGCCAGCTCTACCTACATGTGTTCTGCTTTGCAGTGATTTATTTCATATGTCCTTCCTGCTTATTTCAATTTGGCATGTGTTCCTATCATTCCCATATGTCAACTGGTTACTTTGAATTCTGCTCTCTTACATAGGCCCTCAAGATAGCCACAATTCTTCTACCAAGGAAAATGGTTATTGGAAAATAACCTCTGTATTAGGAGGAGCTAGTTGATTCCACAGTGCTCATTTCCTGTGAATTCTTGATCCCTGCACAAATGAAACTCGAGAAACCCATGTCCTCATTCAGGTGCTACTGGGATCAACCCCTGCTCCTCAGACAAGACTTCTGATTTCTTTTCTGTCCAACCCCAACTCTCTTCTGAAGAGTGATGGTTCTGAGTGCTTCATAAACATCATCAGTCCAAAGTGAAAGCATATGCTACTCAGAAGCCTTTATCACCAAATTATATAGATCCTCTTCTCAACCTGTTCTCTTCTGTTTATGGATCCCAGAGCCAGCTGCACTCATTCATCTTCTTATTAAATGCTACTGTATTTTCAACAGCTTGAACAAATGAAGGAATGCTTTGAAATCCCCTTTTCTTTAAGCAAGTGATATACTGATTTTTTAAAGACAGATTATTTGAATATGAAAACGTATTAATTTTGCCAAAATTCCCTGGAGAAATGATGATTGATCTTCAGAAGACTTGTTCTTACAAAAGATAGATTTAGCATCCTTGCGGCACTCAATCAATCATGCATTTGTTCAGCTGATACAAAGTACCAAGGCTGTGTCAATACATAATAAGAACATCTGGATGAAAAGTGAAAAAGTCAAATATGATACTTCAGTAGTTGGCACTGAGTAGTCAAGTTTTCATAAAAATGGTCCTTTCTTAACTAACCATTTTGTTATCCTAGCATCTATGTAAATAAATTTATTTGTTTGGTATAAAGCGCATTCTAAATCCCCTAACAGTTTCCCCTAAGAGTTTTCCTGACAAGATGACATAAAACAACTTCCATTTGACAGATGCAACTAATACCTATAGAGACAACTACCTTTGATTGCCTCAGATTCAAGACCAAAGGGTTATATGCTTTAGCCTGATTTGTCACTGTAGCATTTCAATTTAATCGCAGTTTTACAAACAATGGCTATTTTGTACAGGGCTTTTTTTTTTTTTTTTTTTGGTCTGTTCTTAAACAGGGATAGAAGCAGTACAGTTCAGAACAAAGTCATTTTTTCAGGAAAACTTTGCAACCATTTCAATTTCATCCTCTTAGCTTGTTAGTTCTTTGACAAAAGCAGACAAACACTGCATTTGGGTTTTTGTTGCTGGTGAGCAGTTCCTGAAACCGACCTGCTTTTTAATGCAAACATTATGCAGACTGCACCCAGACAATGGGAAGTCTGTTTGCAACCTGAGCAGGGCTGGATGCAATCTTTCCCAGTGGGTATCCATCATTTCAGGTGCTGCCGAAGAATTCGTTGTAGAATTTTCATTTTCCAACTGTTTGTTTGAATCACATACCAAGTCAAATTTAATTAGTTCTATTCATCCGGCAGATGGTACAGTACTCTATACTAAAGTATAAATGCCTTTACTTAATTGAGTAATGCATTTCATATGATCTCTTTCTATAAATTTCAAAACTGATTCTCTTCAAACAGTCCTGCACATTATTTGGACACAGGCCCAAACAGGTTAAAATTGATTTAATACTTTCCCCTACAAGAACCTTATGTAAATGAGAGCATGTCTGCCCTGAGTGACTTATTTTAATGTCCGCCTCTACATAAATTACATCACATCGGCATCTGGGAGCAAGAAATAGGAGTACGTTTAAATTTATGTGGGAATGAGTTTCTTAAACTTCAAATGCCAGCATGTCATAAAGACAGTCATCTTAACTGTTTCATAGTGAGAAAACCAAATGGCCATGATCAGTTTGTCAAAACCAAGTCTTGGATTGTATTAAATACATTGTTGTTGTTTAGTAGCTTTTGTTGTTTAGTCATTTAGCTGTGTCTGATTCTTTGCGACCCCATGGACTGTGACCCACAAGGCTCCTCTGTCCATAGGATTTCCCAGACAAGAATACTGGAGTGGGTTTCCATTTCCTTCTCCAGGGGATCTTCATGACCAAGGGATTGAAGTTTCCTGCATTGGCAGGCATTGGCAAGTGGATTAGTTATCACCAAACTACCAAGGAAGCCCTATTAAATACATTACCATGCTTAAAATATATATTAGTGGGAAATTGCTGTATGACACAGGGAGCTCAGCCTGGCGCTCTATGATGACCTAGAGGGGGTGGGATGGGGGAGGTGGGAAGGAGACTCAAGCACACACACACACA
Organism: Nanger dama; assembly: GCA_917880005.1. NCBI lineage: Eukaryota > Metazoa > Chordata > Mammalia > Artiodactyla > Bovidae > Nanger > Nanger dama. The sequence continues at coordinate 37,447,927 of CAKJTW010000002.1, forward strand.
TATGTGTGTGTGTGCTTATGGCTGATTTACACTGTAGGGCAGAAACCAACACAACATTGTAAAGCAATTATCCTCAAAAAAAAACTAACAAAAAAATTATTTCCCATGGATTCATTGATATTCCTTCAAAGATCTCTAGTTAACCTGAACATTAGAATTAAGACAGTGGGTCTGTCAATCATTCTGTATTAGTTATATTCTGATACAGACATCTGTAGCACCCAAACACACTTTGGATAAAAAAGGGTGTGATGGAAACCTACATCTTGGTACAGCTTGGATTGCTCCTTCCCTGACCACCCAGAATTCAAAAAGGACTTCATTTCTCCTCTAAACATTGTATTATTGCTTCAGACATTTGCCTAATTTTTTCTTCTGGTGGAATTTGAAGCAGGCTGATTTTTCCCAGCCGGTATAAACAACCCATTAAAAGGCACAAGCCAGTTTATTGAATGCTAGATGAAAATAAATTTTATCCATTTAAAAAAATCCATCTTTTATTCCACAGAATGACAAATATTCTGCACGTATATGGAGTTAGTCAGCTCCAGTGCCTATTATAGTTGTTAGTAGTTAATCATGATGCATGTGGCTTCTCAATCTTTGACCAAGCCCTCCAGTCATGAAGTGATTCCTATATGCCGTCCTCTTCTAGTCTAACTCTTCTGTTATTCTGATAAGGAAATTAAGGCACAAAGATTTGTAGTAGAATCATTTTAACATGGTCCCAGAAGTAACTAAAGTCCAGGCCAAGACAGATAAGTACATCAGTTCCTAGGCAGGTATTCCCTCAACACATTATATTATCTCTTGAGTGAAAAAAATCTAGGGTACAGATTGAGGCAGAGGAAAATAATTTTCCTTTATGCTTGTTAGTTACTGAATCAAATTTATGTTCATGCAGTAAAGTCAATTTACTGACCCCTGGTTGTGGTAAAGGAAAACACAGCATTTATTGTAAAGTTCCAGATAAGGAGTCTGAGTCAGCTAATGCTCAAAAGGCCTAAACTACCTAGTGGGTTTCAGGCATTTTTAAAGGTCAGATGAGGAAGGGGAATTGCACGGTATGTGTTCAGCTTGTGCACAGTTTTCTGGTTGATGGTGAGTAACAGGGCAGTGTTACAGGGATTGATATTATCAGTCCTAAGGCTTCAGTAGGTCTGGGGGCTAGTGTCATGATCATCAAGTAGTTAACACCTTCCGTTTTCTGAGGATATTAGCGTCTGTAAAACAACAAATCAGGAAACATGCATCTGTATTGTTATGAGTATCCCGGAAAGTACTAAAAGAGCAGAAGACATAAGAGGAGAGGTCCATCCGGGAGAGCCCCACAGGGTCCCACGAGGTTATACTCTTTTGTATTCAGTGATGAGTCTTGCAAATTAAATTGACAAAAGATAGATTAATGGGAGAAAAAGTACAATTTTTATGGATGTTAATCATTTTTACATGTAATGAAGCTTCACAGAAAAGACATGAAAACTAAAAGAAGTAGATAGACATTTGGCTTATATACCATTTTAACAAAGGGCAATAAACTGTGGAGAGGTAACTAGAAAGAGGAAATGGGTTTTGAGTTTCTAGCAGTGGTCAATTTGGGGGAAAAATGTCTAGGAAATACACAGGGGGTAAACATAATGGAAGACAGGGGTAATTTTAGTAAGATTTTTTTCATACAGATTTATCTCTGTGTGACTCTACCTCTGGTGATGTCAGACTCCTCTTCCTAAGCACCTTCCTCAAAGAAAAATTTATGCCCTCGTTTTAGTCAGAGCAGAGAACTCCTTGTATGTATTGATTTTCAGTTGCCTTCAGCTCAAAATAATCCTTATGCCAAAGTAGTATATTTGGGTGTAGCATATCCTGATCCTTTTCAAATTATCAAGAGTGAAGATGTGTAGCAACTATACTTTCCCGTGAAATAGCTAATTTAATGAAAGCTCTGAGCAGCTTCTCCAGGCACACTTCCAGCTGCTCTCCCCACTTAGTCTCTGGGTGTTCTTTCTAGGCCCTGCCACTTAATGTTTCTATATTACACTTTAATAATCTTCTTTAAATTATCCAATATTTTCAGCAGTTCTTTTAGTTTCTAGATAGAAGAGATTCTACTTCTCTGAGCCTTATACAGGTCTCTTATGGGTATCATCAAGTTCAAGCGATTAAGCTGTTCCTTTACTATAAAACGTGTGTATGTTTAGTTGCTCAGTTTTGTCCAACTCTTTAGGCTCCTCTGTCCATGGGATTCTCCAGGCAAAAATACTGGAGTAGGTCGCCATTTCTTTTCCAGGGGATCTTCATGACCCAGGGATTGAGCCCACGTCTCCTGTGTCTCCTGCATTACAGACAGATTCTTTACCCACTGAATCATTTCAGGGAAGAGTCAATCTTGACTCTTCAATTCTAGATCTGTTTCTTTAGCCAATATTGTTATTATAATCACACCTAATGGCCTGCCTCAGAGAATCCTGCTGCTGTTGCTGCTGCTGCTGCTGCTGCTTCTGCTGCTGCTGCTAAGTTGCTTCAGTCATGTCCAACTCTGTGTGACCCCATAGATGGCCTCCTACCAGGCTTCCTTGTCCCTGGGATTCTCCAGGCAAGAACACTGGAGTGGGTTGCTATTTCCTTCTCCTATGCATGAAAGTGAAAAGTGAAAGTGAAGTCACTAAGTCATGTCTGACTCCTAGCAACCTCATGGACTGCAGCCTACCAGGCTCCTCTGTCCATAGGATTTTCCAGGCAAGAGTACTGGAGTGGGGTATCATTGCCTTCTCCACAGAGAATCCTAACCCTCTGCCTATGAAACAAACAAGCTTCAATGCACCTTTCTTCAGAACCCTGTCCACCTGTAGATGGCAGGAAGGAAGAAATTAACATACCCCCTACCTACATTCTAGGAGATATGTGCAAGGTTAAATAGCCTTTTTACTTTGTTTCCTCACCACCACCACCCCACCCCTCATCTCTGATTCATAAAAGAACCTGGCGTTCAGATCCAGGTACCATCTTGTTGATAAAAAGCAAAATGGTTATTTTGAGATGTTAGTCTGCCATCTAAGGGAAAGGGCATATCTTCTGAATCCAGTTTTTGCTCTACTATTTACTATCAGCAAGACCTTAAATAAGGTTATTATGAAAACTAGATTTCAATGCATGTTGGTCACCCAGGACAGAGTTGAGGCTCAATAAATAGTTTTAATGATGATAAGGGGATGACTAGTGGGGATATACTTCTCTGTCTTGTATGGTTTTCTTCAAAAGAACTTGGTTATTTCTGTACAGATTTCTTCTTTCCTCCTCCTCCTTTACCCCATTCTTCTCCCTTGCACACACATCAGACACAATCATACTTAAAGATCTGTAATATTCATTTACTTAGAAAAAACAACCATGTCCTGGCTTAGAGAGATTCTACTAACTTCATTACATGCTAAGATTTAACATTTAAAAATCTTATACAAACGTCAGCTTAGATCTTTCTTCCTTCAGGCATTAGTCCTTAATGAGGTAGACCCACCAGCACAGTAACTGAGCAGGACTCTATGGGGCCTTCCCATGTATTCTCTGCTTTAACTCCTCTTTGAAGTAACTAGGTAATGGTATTTGATGCAAATTTCCTGAGTATTTGATGAAAATATTGGAGAAGTGGACACCTTCTACCACCACCCCCTCCCCCAACACATATGCACAGCACACACTAAATAGAAGATGCTAACTTCTTAATGATCATGTGCACATAGCCCTAGTCCTCCTGGAGCCTAAGGACTGATAATATTAAACCCTGTGACACCACCCTGCTGCCTCACCATTAGCTAATCAGAGAACTGTGTACAAGCTGATCATGAACCCTACAACTCTCCCTCACTGGGGTGGGAGGTGGGAGGGGCTTCGTCATTGGGAGATCGTGTACACCTGTGGCTGATTCAGTCAATGTATGGCAAAACAAATACAGTACTGTAATGTAGAATAAAGTATTAAAAATAAAATAAAATAAAATGGATAACCAATAAGGACCTACTGTACAGCTCATGGAACTCTGCTCAGTGTTATGTGGCAGCCTGGAGGGGAGGGCAGTTTGGGGGAGAATGATGCATGTGTATGCCTAAGTCCCCTTCTCTGTTCACCTGAAACTATCACGACATTGTTAATCAGCTATACCCCAATACAAAATAAAAAGATTTAAAAAATCAAAAATAAATAAATAAATAAAATAAAAATAAAAATGCTTTGCCAAAGCCCTTCATGGATCTTGAGGTTTTCAGGGCATGAGTCACTGTGTTTCCTAGCATGGCCTTGCAAAAACCCTTCTCTGCCTCTAACTCCCTACTTGTCAATTGTTTGGCCTCACTGTGTTTTGGGCACAGGAACTTGCGCTAACAGCATCTGGTATTGAAAGGCTGTACTGTTTCCTGTTGCTTACTGATTCATACCTCTTTTCTTTGGACTATGAACTCCTTTGGGGGAGAGTTAGTGTTTAATTTTGTGTGTCGGGTATCATGGTGGTGGTGGTGGTGGTGGTTTAGTTGCTCAGTCGTGTCCGACTCTTGTGACCACATGGACTGTAGCCTTCTAGGGTCCTCTGCCCATGGGCTTCTTCAAGCAAGAACACTGGAGTGGATCACCATTTCCTTCTCCAGTCTAGTATCATAGTAGTTAATTATTTCTGAAAAGATAAATGAATTAGCATTATCTGGATGGAAGGTAGAAAAAAATAGGGAGGTCAATTTACCAGTTATTATGATTTGGGGATAATAAACATTTGGAAATTATTTGGACAAAAAATGAAAACTACTCAATTTATAGTGATTTAATTGAAGCTATTTAATTAACTCTTTTCCCTTTGAAACACAAATAGCTGATATAACAGATTCACATTCTGATGCACTTAAGCAGAGATTCATTTCCTTTTTCTTTTTCTTTTTCATGCAAAGCCAAAGCACTGAATGATTCATATTTCTAGGAAAATATTCCTATAGGCATTTTCATCTCTGAATATACATTCATCTTTAAAAGAATATGTTTAATAAAAAAGGAGATTGTATGTTTATTTTGTTATGTTTCTTTGTGAATGATCTACAGATTTTTTTTTTTTTTTGCTATCTACAGGGACCACTCTAAGCAAACATTGTCATACAGAAACTGGTCTTTACTTTTCTATAACAGGTCCAATCAATCCTAGCAATAAGCAAAGGAGATGTCAAGACTGGGTTATGACTAAACAGATATCAGGAAGGGCTACAATGAAATTCCCAACATAGTGAACTGGTGATGGAACTTCTACCATTAGACTTTTATCTTTTGACAAGCACTTTATGTTCCTGTTACAATGCAAATAGCCTTGTCCTGAAAGGAAATAGTTATTACGTCTTTCATATAAAATATTTATTATGTCATTTTGATTGATAAAAGTTTAAAAAGCATGCCACAGAGTGGAAGAAGATATTTCCTATATATTCAATAAATGGCTTATATGTAGAATGAATAGTAATGTGTTAATCACTCAGTTGTGTCCAACTGTTTGTGACCCCATGGAGTATAGCCTGCCAGGTTCCTCTGTGCATGGAATTCTCCAGGCAAGAATACTGGAGTGGTTGCCATTTCCACCTCCAGGGTATCTTCCCAACCCAGGGATCAAACCAAGGTCTCTTGTAATGCAGGCAGATTCTTTACCATCTGAGTCACCAGGGAAGCCCCATGTAGAATGAATACATATATTTCCATTTTGCTTATTTTTATTTTCTACTGCATTCATATATAGAATGAATACATATCCTAAAAATGATAATTCTGTAGATAACCCAACAGCAAAATAGATGAATGACTTGAACAGACATTTACAGTTCAGGCTGTTCTGGTCATGCCAGTCACAGCTTAGTAGGAAACCCTCAAAAGGATCAAATTTGTTTCTAAGTAAATAACTGAGCCCCAGAACAAATCCCCCAAAAATTACAGAAAAACAAAAATATCCAGCACTTAACAAGTTAAAATTCACACTACCTAGCATTCCATTAAAAAATTACAAACTGTTAAAAGAAGCAGAAAAACATCCAGAATGCAGAGAAAATCAGTCAAAGAAACAGATCCCCAAACTACTCAGATGATAGAATCAGTTAAAAAAACAGCATTAAGATCTACTTTTGTTACTATATTTCATGTTCAAACAGGTAGAAAAAACATAAGTATGTTAATGAGACATATGGAAAATAAAATAAAAATGAGCAAAATGGATATTGTAAAAGTCTAGACAGAAAAGAACAGAACTGTAGGGGCTTCCCTTTTGGTTAAGAATTCACCTTCTAATGCAGGGCACGTGGGTTCAGTTCCTGGCCAGGGAACTAAGTTCCCACATGCTGTGGAGCAACTAAACCCATGAGCTGCAAATACCGCGCCTGTACTCTCTGGAGCCTGAGTGGCACAACTAAGATCCAATACAGTCAAGTAGATAAATATTAAAAACAAACAGACAAACAAAGTTTCAGGGAACAAAGCTAAATCAGATGGAATTAACCGGAAATTAGATGTTGCAGAAGAAAGAGTAAATGTGAAGATGTAGCAATAAGCTGCAAAATTAAACACAGAAAAAAATAAGAGAAACAAACAAAAACCCAGTAGAACATCAGTGAGCTGTGGGGCAAATTCAAACAACTTGATATATGTATAATCAGAGTCACTGAGGGAGAAGAGAGAGGAGGAAACCAGAAAAAAATATTTAAAGAAATAATGGCCAGTTTTTTTCAAATTAAATAAAATAATGAACCCACTGTTTGTGAAGTACAACAAAGCCCACCAGAAGAAATTTAAAGAAACTGACACCAAGACACATCAAGTGATTTTAACACAGCAACAAAGAAAATCTTAGAAGCAGTTAGAGGAGAAAAAAAAAAAAGAGAAGAAACACGTACATGGGAACAAAGATATCAGTGGTTATCCTGGGGGAAATGGAGAAAAGTGGGGACAGGATGGAACAGGTACAAAGGGGTATGAGGACACTTTTAAGGGTGATGGATATGTTCATTATCTTGATTGTGATGATGGTTTCACAGGCACATACATTTATCAAAATGTATCATAATATACATTTTAAATACACACAGTTTATTTCATGTCAGTCAAAAATTGAAAAAAATCAAAAAGAAGAAAGTACCAGATATTAGCTAAAGTGAAATTTTCACACACAGTTACGAGAGTATTGTGATAAACTACTTTGGGAAATTATTTGATGATGTCTCCTAAACCTGAACTTGTACACAGTGTACCAGCAGTTATACTCCTAAGTATGCAGCCAGCAGAAATAAACGTATGTTTTCCAAATTATATGTACAAGTAGCTCACCCTGGAAAATCTCAACATCCAACAAAAATAGAGTGAAGTATGATATATTCATAATATAGAAAACTATAAAAAAAAGAAACTGCTAAACAACCATGTGAATGATTCTCAGCAACATAATGTTTCGCAGTCACAAAGAGTATATATCACATGATCCCAACTACAGAAAGTTCAGATATCACAAGCTGGAATCAAGATTGCTAGGAGAAATGTCAACAACCTCAGGTATGCAGATGACCCTATGGCAGAAAGCAAAGAGAAAAAAGAGCCCTCTGATGAAGGTGAAAACAGGAGAATGAAAAAGCTGGCTTAAAACTCAACATTCAAAAAGCTAAGTCCATGGCCTCCTGTCCCATCACTTCATGGCAAACAGAAGGGGAAAAAGTGAAAACGGTGGCAGATTTTATTTTCTTGGACTCCAAATTTACTGTAGACAGTGACTGCAGCCACAGAATTAAAAGGCACTTGCTCCTTAGATGAAAAGCTATGATGAAACTAGACAGTGTATTAAAAGCAAAGACTTCACTTTGCCAACAAAGGTCCATATAGTCAAAGCTTTATTTTTTCCAGTTGTCACGTATGGATGTGAGAGTTGGACTATGAAGAAGGCTGAGTGCCAAAAAACTGATGCTTTCTAATTGTGGTGCTTGAGAAGACTCTTTAGAGTCCTTTGGACTGCAAGGAAATCAAACCAGTCAATTCTAAAGGAAATCAACCCTGAATATTCATTGGAAGGATTGATGCTGAAGCTGAAGCTCTAATACTTCGGCTGTCTGATGTGAAGGGCCAACTTATTGGAAAAGACCAGGATGTTGGGAAACATTGAGGGTAGGAGGAGAAGGGGTGACAGGAGATGATAAGATTGAATGGCATGAGACTCAATGGATATGAGTTTGAGCAAACTCCGGGAGATAGTGAAGGACAGGAAAGCCTGTTGTGCTGCAGTGCATGGAGTCACAAAGAGTTGGACATTGTTGCGACTGAACAATGAACAGTTAGCCACTGAACAACAGCTAAGTGTTAGAAGTCATGAGGATTCCCTTTCTAGGAGGAAGTGACTGAGAGGGGACATTAGGGGACAGTTAGGGTACTGCTAATGTTATATTTTTTATATAATTTTACTTATTTTTGGTTGCACTGGATCTTTGTTGCTGTGTGCATACTTTCTTTAGCTGAGGCAAGCAGGGGCTACTATTCTTTGTAGTGTGTGGGATTCTCATTGCTGTGGCTTCTCTTGTGGAGCATAGGCTCTAGGTTTGTGGGCTTCAGTAGTTATAGCTTGCAGGCTTTAGAGTGTGGGCTCAGTATTGTGGCCCACGGGTTTAGTTGCTCCTTGGCATGTAGAATCTTCTTGAACCAGGTATCAAATCCATGTCCCCTGGATTGGCTGGCAGATTCTTATCCACTGTACTATCAGGGAGGCCCAATGTTATATCTCTGGATGCTGATAACTCATGCATATTGGGTGTGCAAACATTCTTCAAGTTGTACATTTTCCACATTTATATATATATATATATATCTTAGCTTAAATATATATATGTTGTGGTATCAAACATATAGTTTTGGGTGAAAAAGAAACAAGGATATATGTACAAATGTAAAATATACATATACAAATATGCAACATTTGTTTATGTAAAAGTAAATGCATACATAAAAGTAATATACATTTTATAAAAGAGCTCCCAAACAAAAGGATATACATTAAAAAACTTTTCCCCTGGTGGGGAAAGAGAGAGTGGAATGCAGATAAAAGAGGTGGAAAGAAGGATAGAAAAAAGGGTTTAGCTATAGTTTGTCTCCTTATGAAAAATAATCATTTATATATATAAATGCATTGTTGAGAATGAAGTCATATGTGTTAGCCACTTTTAGCTTTTCAGGCTCAAATCTATCCTTAGCTAAACTTTTACACCTGCTATACTCCTCCCATCCATCTTCCCCACTAACAATAAGAAAAAAAAGTCAACATTAATTAATTATTTGGTGGTAAAATTAGATAAGAGGTACAGTTTCAAACACAGTTTAAAGAAATCCTCCAACTCAGATGGCAGTCTCCTAGAATTTCTATGTATTTAATTATGTCATTTGTGCTCAAACCCTTGCTTTCACACCTGTATTTAATAAAATTCTGGCACTACCACAAGTCTCTCAACTTAGCATTTCATGTAATAGGCAGCCCACTAATTATGTAAGAAACCTAAGGAAAATCCAAATTCCTAAAGAAAAGTTAACTGTGAGCCACTTAAAATCTATAAAATGTGCGACAAGAAAAAAGGGCTCATAAATCCTAAATCTAAATGGAAATTTCCTAATGAGGGGAATAGAAATATGTATAACCCCTTACATTTCTAACATACTCTTAAATGTTCAGGCATGAAGGTCTAATTGTAATTCATACTCTATTCTCTCCTTTCTCTGTCATTCAGGTTCAGGAATGAATGGATAAATAAAGTGTGCTCATTCCCTCAGTGATACCCAACTATTTGCAACCAAATAGACTGTAGCCTGCCAGGCTCTTCTGTCCATGGGATTTTCCCTGCAAGAAATATTAGAGTGGGTTGCAATTTCCTCCCCAAGGGGATCTTCTCAATCCAGGGATTGAGCCCACAACTCCTATGTCTCCTGCGTTAGCAGATAGATTCTTTACCTCTGAGCCACCTGGGAATCCCAAAGAAGGTGTGATTTATATATATATATATATATATATATATATATATATAATTTCAACATGAGAAAGAAGGAAATTCTGCCATGTAAGACAACATGAATGGGTCTTGAGGGCATTGAAGTGAAGTGAAGTGAAGTCGCTCAGTCGTGTCTGACTCTTTGCCAACCCGTGGACTGTAGCCCACCAGGTTCCTCCATCCATGGGATTCTCCAGGCAAGAATACTGGAGTGGGTTGCCACTTCCTTCTCCAGGGGAATCTTCCCAACCCAGGGATCGAACCTGGGTCTCCCGCATTGCAGGCAGACGCTTTAACCTCTGAGCTACTTGAGGGCATTATGCTAGTGAAATAAGTCAGAAAAGAAAAATACTGTATGATCTCATTAATATGTGGAATCTAAAAATGTGAACACACAGAAACAGAATACAGAAAAGTGGCTACCAACAGCTGGGGCTTGGATGGCGGGGGCACAGGTGGATTGGGAGATGTTAGTCAAAGGGTTTACATTTCCAGATATAAGATGAATAAGTTCTGGGGGATAGAATGTATAGGAAGATGATTACAATTAACAATACTGTATTCTGTGCTTAAGAGAGTATATCTTAAATGTTCTCACTACAAAAAAGAAATGATAATTATGTGATAATGGAGGTATCAGAGCTAATGCTATGGTGGGAATCATTTTACAATATATAAGTATATCAAATCAACACATTAGACACCCTAAACTTACACAATTTATATGTCAATTATACTTCCATAAAGCTGGAAAAATTTAGGAAAAACCTAGTACCAATAAATAGGTAATATGTAATATGATGGTAGATTATATGGCCATTAAAAAAATAAATCATAACCTGTAGCAGATTCATGTCAATGTATGGCAAAACCAATACAGTATTGTAAAGTAAAATTTTTTTTAAAAGTTATATATTATGGATTATCAATTAGAACAATGAGCAGGAAGCTAGAGTCAAATAATGTTAGAAATTTTGCTGCATAGAAATTCAGTTGTGGATTTTTTTATTATGAGCATCATATTAGAGTAAAAATGCTTAAAAGAAGAAACTATCATATTAAAGTTTGAGACAAATGAAAGCAGGCTCAGGCACTCTGAAAGAGTCAGATTCAGTCAGTTCAGTTGCTCAGTCGTGTCTGACTCTGTGTGACCCCATGCATCACAGCACGCCAGGCCTCCCTGTCCATCACCAACTCCCAGAGTTCACTCAAACTCACGTCCATTGAGTTGGTGATGCCATCCAGCCATCTCATCCTCTGTCATCCCCTTCTCCTGCCCCCAATCCCTCCTGGCATCAAAGTCTTTTCCAGTGAGTTAACTCTTTGCATGAGGTGGTCAAAGTATTGGAGTTTCAGCTTCAGCATCAGTCCTTCCAATGAACATCCAGAACTGATCTCCTTCAGAATGGACTGGTTGGGTCTCCTTGCCGTCCAAGGGACTCTCAAGAGTCTTCTCCAACACCAAAGTTCAAAAGCATCAATTCTTCAGTGCTCAGCTTTCTTCACAGTCCAACTCTCACACCCATACACGAACACTGGAAAAACCATAGACTTGACTAGACGGACCTTTGTTGGCAAAGTAATATCTTTGCTTTTCAATATGCTATCTCGGTTGGTCATAAGTTTCCTTCCAAGGAGTAAACATCTTTTAATTTCATGGCTGTAATCACCATCTGCAGTGATTTTGGAGCCCCCAAAATACAGTCTGACACTGTTTCCATTGTTTCCCTGTCTATTTCCCATGAAGTGATGGGACCAGACGCCTTAGTTTTCTACATGTTGAGCTTTAAGAGATCTTCTTCAGTCTCCTCTTTCACTTTCACCAAGAGGCTTTTAGTTCCTCTTCACTTTCTGCCATAAGGTTTAGGGTTACATATTATAATGTCTTTAATCCTCTAAGGAAAGACAGGAGTAGTTGTAAAGAAAAGTGTTTGTCCAGAGTTCAATGGGAAATTTAACCTCTAGTAATATTTTTATAACAGAAAGACATTTTATTAAACTACTTATAGTGTTTACTGCTAGGCATGTAACATGTGTTAAGTATTATAAAATCAGCTTACATTTGGGTAGTACAGCGTTCTAGTATATAGAAAATATACATTTTGCTTTAAATCTAATCCTTCTGTATAGATACCTGCCCTCTAGTCTGCCCTTCAGTCTGCCTTTAGATGTCAAATGGAACTATTTCAACTTTGTTAAAATGAAAGTTTACCTTGTGGTGAATGAGATTTTGTTACTATTCTTCCTTGTCACTGATAATTTAAAGCTAACATTTTGCAAGATGATACTTTAAAAATGACTTCCTTACACTTACACATAACACTTATTAATTCAGTTTAGGACAGTTGATAATTTTATATGAACTCCAAACACTACTTATTACAAATGTAATAGCATAACACCCTATGCTTTAAGCAGTGATTAGCAAACCGCAATTGTTCTCTCCTTAGCATTTGCTTCTTAACTTGTACATCTTCTAATCCTTGGCATGCATATTGAAAAGGTCACCATGAAACTAATCACGTTTTCACATTTGAACCAGACAAATCTTATTTATTTTCCTGAGTCTCACATACTTCAGGAAATTCCAAACTTCAGAAAGTTCTTTTGATTTGTATTGTTTCTAGAAAAATAAGACAAAATCACCTACACTCATTCTGATAAAAACAACCTTCTCTTTTGTTAAAAATATTTTCTAGTAGTCTAGGAAGAATTCTTTAAAACAAACATATTCTCCCATATACTACAAAATTATTAGACCTTGGTTAGGTTGTTCTTTTGTTGGAATGTGATAGCATATCAAAGAATTAAGGTCTCTGAAGACAGAACACTAAGAAGAAAACTCAATAGTGAAGAAAGATGAAAGATACATGCACCCAAATATTCATAGCAGCACTATTTACAATACCCAGGGCATGGAAAAAACCTAAATATCCATTAACAGAGGAATGGATAAAGAAGTGGTACATATATACAACGGAATACTACTCAGCCATAAAAGGAAGGAAACTGGATCATCTGGAGAGACATGGATGGACCTGAGAATGTCATACAGAACGAAGTAAGCTAGAAAGAGAAAAACGAACATCATTTGTCAATGCATATACACGGAATCTAGAAAAATGGTATAGATGATCTTATTTGCAAAGCAGAAATAGAGACACAGATAGAGAACAAATATATGGATACCAAGGGAGAAAGGGGGAAGGGGAAAAGAATTGGGAGATTGGGATTGACACATATACAGTATTGTACTATGTATAAAATCGATAACTAATGAGAACATACTGTGTTGCATAGGGAAGTCCACTTAATGCAGTGTGGTGACCTGCACGGGAAGGGAGCCCAGAAAGGAGAGGGTATAGGCTTATGTCTGACTGATTCACTTTGCTGTACAGTAGAATCTAACACAATATTGTAAAGCAACTATACGCCAATAAAGTTTAAAAACTAACTAAATAAATGTTCCTATTGACTGAAACATATTAAAATCAGACCTAATAAAGTGGGCTTCCCAGGTGGCATTAGTGGTAAGGAACATGCCTGCCAGGGCAGGAGACATAAGAGATGTGGGTTTGATCAGTGGGTTGGGAAGATCCCCTGGAGAAGGAAACGGCAACCAATTCCAGTATTCCTGCCTGGAAAATCCCATGGAGAGAAGCCTGGTGGGCTACAGTCCATAGGGTCACAAAGAGTTGGGCATGACTGAAGTGACTTAGCATGCATGCACATGAATAAAAAAATAGAAAAATTCATATATACTGACACTCTCCTTTGAAGACAGTATGAGAAAGAAGATGGAAAAACAAATTTAGGATCTAACCATAATTAAGAAATGGCAACCCACTCCATTACTCTTGTCTGGGAAGTCCCCCGATCAGAGGAGCCTGGTGGGCTACAGTCCATGGGGTCGTGAAGAGTCAGACACCGCTGAGCATGCCTGCACTTTCCCATAACTTATACCATCGATGTTCTTGCTGAAAAGGCAATCCATTTTAAGGTGATCAGTTATTTCACCTTTCCATTTTTTGAAAGAAAATGGCAGATTCCATTGACAAATCATAATTTTTATTTGTTAGGCTCTGCGTTAGTCTAAAGAATTCCCTGGTGGCTCAGACAGTAAAGAGTCTGCCTGCAATTTGGGAGACCTGGGTTTGATCCCTGAATCAGGAAGATTCCTTAGAGAAGGAAATAGCATTGCACCCCAGTACTCTTGCCTGGAAAATCCCATGGATGGAGGAGCTTGGCAGGCTACAGTCCATGGGGTCACAAAGAGTCAGACACGACTGAGTGGCTTCACTTCACTAACCATAATTATTCACCTTTACACATTCAGATCTGGCCAAGACATTTATGTTCATCTTCTCTGACTTTTGATTACATGAGCATAGTTCACTTTTAAGCTATAATGTAGAGTTGAGTGCTAATTTACTCCCTCTCTAAAGACCTTAATTTACATGATTATTTGCTATGCTCTACCAGTCCATTCTGAAGGAGATCACCCCTGGCATTTCTTTGGAAGGCATGATGCTAAAGCTGAAACTCCAGTACTTTGGCCACCTCATGCGAAGAGTTGACTCATTGGAAAAGACTCTGATGCTGGGAGGGACTGGAGGCAGGAGGAGAAGGGGACGACAGAGGATGAGATGGCTGGATGGCATAACGGACTCAATGGACTTGAGTCTGAGTGAACTCTGGGAGTTGGTGATGGACAGGGAGGCCTGGCGCCTGCGCAAAGAGTCGTATCCGACTAGCGACTGAATTGAACTGAATGAGAGGTGATTGTTCTCATCTTTTTCCTTTCTTAAATCAGCTTTTTAACACCATTTTTAGAGTCTGATTTTGTCAATAAAAAATACTCTTTCAGGAAACTAATTTATAAGTTAAAGCATATAAAACATGTAATACTCAGATTTTATAGAATTGTTTTGTCTGTATTTTACTACAATAAATTTTGCCAACATTTATTGACATTGAGTGCAGACCACCCAAGATAAATGGTGTCCTTCTTGGTTCAGGGGCTTACAGATGATAGCCACACATACAGGCACACATATACCCTGTTGAATAAGCTAATCACAATTGTATAAAATTACTTTCCAGAATCAATTTCAAATCTCTGAAATTTTAAATTACCTATTAAATCTTCTTCCTTGCAAACTAGTGATTAGGAAAAGAAGAATGTATATACAATGTGTCATACTTTCTATTTTTACATTCACTGAAAAACAAGGCAAAACTCATTAATTTAAATGAAAGGAACATTTCCATGCCATTGTTTATTTTCAGAAGAACACAAAACCTTCATTTAAATTCAAAAGACAATATAAAGTGAAGTTTCATTCATTACATTCATATTTTTTACCACCTTATTACCTATTTAGATCATTTATGTATTTACTTTTTCTTGTTATTTACAGGAAACCAGTAATCATGGGGTATAGTTCTCTGTAGTACGCACTTTGAGACAAATCATTACATGTGTTTCCAAAATTTAATGAGGGCAGTTTTCACATATTTGGGATGCATTATAGTCTAATGTTAAGAGCATAAGTTCTGAAGTAAAAATGTCAGTGTTTGAACCTTGGCTCCATCACTTTGCAACCATATAAATTTGGGGCATTATATTTAATGTCTCTGGGCTTCCATTTCCTTATTTATAATCTAGATAAAATACTATCTAGATCAAAGCGCATTTTAAGAGAATTAAATGAATGCATTTGTGTAATGCAAAGAGAAAAGTACTTAGCATATAGTTCTCAGTAAATGTTAGTTATATTTTTATTATTTGTGTATAACATTGCATCTTTACCAAATATAATATTCTATGTAGGTAAACAGTTTTTAGAGATTTAAGTTTTTCTTGGGTGGAATATCTTGAACAAGAGGTGTAACTAGGACAGAAAAAAAGAAAAATAGAAAATAAGAAATCACCAAACTAAATCTGAAGGAAAAATGAATGACAATCAAGAAAATTGGGAAAACTACAGCTGAGAAGGGAGAAAAGCTACCAAAAAGATCCAGGATGAAAGTGTGAGTAACAGGGTAAGGAGTGGTGGCAAGGAAGGGGGAAGACAGAGCCGGAGAGCCAAGAGCCGGAGTCAGATGGGAGGGGCACAGACTTGTGTGCACTGCAGCCCTCACTGACCTGTAGGGGTGCGGAGAGGTGGACCACTGCAAAGAACTAGCCCTGAACCTGCGGGTCCAGCAGCTGCCACTCTGTGAGATCATTAAGAGGTGAGATGTCAAGGCCCAATGCAGTAAGGATGGAGAGCAACATGCAGAGCCTGGACTGGCTAGTTGCAGCATAGGGCTGCAGCCAAGGATGATTCTATGACCTCAGGGAGCTGTTCAGGGAGAGTGGCCACATCTCTGGACCAACTACTTCTTCAGGGAAGACTTTGTGGATCGCAGTTTTTATGGCATCAAGACAGTCCAGCTCTTGAAATTTAAGCTCAGCCATCCTGACACATTATCCCAATCCCAGGCAACCAGACAATCTCCAGATTGCCCAGGCCTACAGCTTCTCTGCTGAGCACTGACACCATGTGGCCCCATGACCATGGAGCGCTACTGCTCTGATATCTTTGACTACCTCAGCCTGTTAGCCATCATGGATGACACTGGGCCTCTCCCCTCTGCCCAGACCCTGAACCAGATGCAAGATGATTGATCCAAAGCAAGATATGCCTCTTGACAGCTTGTGTGTGACCTGCTCAGTCAGACCCTCAAGATACAACAGGCCTGTGTATGAGCCCCCCATGGGACTGGTTACCTATTTGTCAGTGATGTGATGGCCCAGTTCCATGCAGCAGGACATTGACATGATCTGAGCCAACCAGCTGGTGACAGGTTACAAGTGGTACTTCAGTGAGACGGTGCCCACTGTTGGGTTGTCACACAGCTATTGCTCAGTTCAGCTCAGTCGCTCAGTCGTGTCCGACTCTGTGCGACCCCATGAATCTCAGCACACCAGGCCTCCCTGTCCATCACCAACTCCCGGAGTTCACCCAGATTCATGTCCATCGAGTCAGTGATGCCATCCAGCCATCTCATCTTATGTCGTCCCCTTCTCCTCCTGCCCCCAATCCCTCCCAGCATCAGGGTTTTTCCAGTGAGTCAACTCTTCGCATGAGGTGGCCAGAGTACTGGAGTTTCAGCTTTAGCATCATTCCTTCCAAAGAAATCCCAGGGCTGATCTCCTTCAGAATGGACTGGTTGGATCTCCTTGTAATCCAAGGGACTCTCAAGAGTCTTCTCCCAACACCACAGTTCAAAAGCATCAATTCTTCGGTGCTCAGCCTTCTTCACAGTCCAACTCTCACATCCATACATGACTACTGGAAAACCATAGCCTTGACGAGACGGACCTTAGTCAGCAAAGTAATGTCTCTCCTTTTGAATATACTATCTAGGTTGGTCATAGCTTTTCTTCCAAGGAGTAAGTGTCTTTTAATTTCATGGCTGCAGTCACCATCTGCAGTGATTTTGGAGCCTAAAAAAATAAAGTCTGACCTGTTTCCACTGTTCCCCATCTATTTCCCATGAAGTGATGGGACTGGATGCCATGATTTTTGTTTTCTGAATGTTGAGCTTTAAGCCAACTTTTTCACTCTCCTCTTTCACTTTCATCAGAGGCTTTTGGCTCCTCTTCACTTCCTGCCATAAGGGTGGTGTCATCTGCATATCTGAGGTGATTGATATTTCTCCCGGCAATCTTGATTCCAGCTTGTGTTTCTTCCAGCCCAGCGTTTCTCATGATGTACTCTGCATAGAAGTTAAATGAGCAGGGCTAGAGCTGTGCAAATGTGGCAGCCATCTTAGAGCTGAATGAGCATCTTTAGGAAGGTTTTAGCATCTTCAAGGCCCCTCCCAGAGAATCATGGGGCATCCCCTTCAAGAAGCCAGGGGCTGAATATGTTCTCTGAGTCTTTGGGCCCCTGCCCCTTTTGAAGCTCCTCTGGCCCTCAAACCATTGTTGACTCTGCCTCTTCTCCAGGTGGAAGCTGGATATTAAGAATTGGCATTGTCCCCTCAACTCTCCCACTGTAAGAGGGCACTTCAAGGAGGAGAACTTTCTCTGGAGGGCCTCAGAGCCTCTGCTCCAGACTGCTCATTTCCTTTCTCCCCACTTGAACCATGAAGTTTCCAATAATATTTTTGTTTTTAATTATTTTCTTTTTGTTTTTAAATAAAAATATTTAGAAAAAAGGAAAATGTATGACTGATTAAATTAAAAACTGAGACAATCTGAAGAAAAATATCAGGTAAATGATAGTTCAGAAGGTAATACAGAAAATTATAAAAATGTGACTCAGTGACTATAATTTAGATAACACCATTCTCTTCTAGATTTCTTTCTGATGAGGGTCCCTGCTTTAAGTTTCCCTAGCATGTAACTTACTTGAGTTATTTCTGATAAACTATGTTATTACATCTCAATCAGCCTATCAGATGGGTTTATTTAACATTTATTTCACATTAGGGGATATTTATTTCAATCATCAATTTCACGATAAACCTTGGTAAGAAGGGTACACATTCCTATAGATGAAATTAGAGGATCTTGTCAGTGCTGACATCTACTTAAAAATTCTGGTCTAGAATCAATTTCAGTGTCCACCTCCAAAGAACTTTACCCCTACAACAACATATTTGATGACTGTATGACATTCATCATGTTCTCATTTTTGCATTTGATGAAAATGTGTGTATGACCAAAGAATAAATGATTTCCTTACATTTAGTGCATGTATAATGTTTGAGTATACAGTTTTACTAATGACTGCTTGTACGATGCTGTGCTGAAGTATTTCAAAGCCCCTTAATGGGCAACAAGCTGGTTCCCAACTGCCTATTTTTTTTTTTAATTAATTTATTTTTTTAATTACAATACTGTATTTGTTTTGCCATACATTGACATGAATCAGCCACAAGTGAACACAATCTCCCAATGCCGAAGCCCCCTCCCACCTCCCACCCCACATCCTCTACCTGAATCATCCTGTGCTCCAGCCCCATGCATCCTGCATCCTGCATTGAACATAGATTGGTGCTTTGTTTCTTATAAGAAAGTACACATGTTTCAATGCCATTCTCCCAAACCATCCCACCCTTTCCGTCTCCCTCAGAGTCCAAAAGTCCGTTCTATACCTCTGTGTCTCTTTTGTTGTCTCACATGACCCTATATGTGAGACAACCAACTGCCCATTTTTAAAAACACAAACATAACATCAAGATTCTTCTTAAGGTAACTTCTATACCTAAATCCAATATGCATATCCACCTGCATCATTTCTCAAAATGAAGTTTTCTTCAGGCTGGGAATCTTTGTGATTGCAATGATGCTTTTAACTCAAGTGAGTTTTTAGGGGGAATCAAAAATTCTGAAGCATACACTATGGCAGACTGGAATTCAATTTCTGACATAGTATCTGAGGCTAAGGGCTGAAGTTTGTACTGCTTTACAACAATGTTCACTAGTTTACAGACTTTTGAAACCTATACTAGAGAAAAACTGCTTTTTCAGAAAAAATAAGAGAAAACTATACCCTTACCTAAAAAAAAAAAAAAAAAAAATTTCCAAAGCTGGCATGGTGACATACATAAAAATGTAGAATTAATTTGTACATAGAGTCCTAAGCTTAGGTTCTGGATTCAAGAGAAAAACTCTTTATTGCTCTACATAAATTATAAAGATAATCCTGAGAAAGGACAGCTAGCATAAACCAAAGCAAAGAACAAGAGCTTTGGAATAACATAACCCTAGGCTCACATCAGTTTTTTAAATTAGTTTTTGTTGGAGTGTAGTTGATTTAAAATGTCATGTTAATTTCATGTATTCAGCAAAGTGAATCAGATATATATATATATATACATTCTTCTTTAGATTCTATTCACATATAGGTTATTACAGAGTAATGAGTAGAGTTCCCTGTGCTATAAGTAGGTTTTTCTTAGTTACTTTTTATATATAGTAGTATGTATATGTCAATCCCAATCTCCCAATTTATCCCTCTTCCCCCTAGGCTTACATCCTAACTAGAATTTTAATTTCTCCTAGAGCTTTAGTTTTTCTTCTTTCACAAAAAGCACTCACAAAGTATATTGATCCTTACCCAGAGTGTTGTGCAGTATTTCCCGTACTCACCTGTTAAGTCGGAGACACTTTATAAGGCTCTAGGTTTTCTGGAAGGTTTTCTGTCTCCATATGTAAGAAGAGTCATTTTCTACATCTTTGTGGGTGTTAAAACTCTAGTACCCAAGACTAGAGAGGCAGAAGTGGGATCTGACAAACAGATGAACCAGGGCATGGCAGTTGGGATGGCCAGGGCCCTGGGACTCTTGGGACAAACTACAGGAGCTCTTTTTTGCATAACCACAGGGGTTGTAATGACTTGATTGTCTAAATCATATAACAGGTTTGAGAAGTGGCTTCGCACATTCTCCACAAACTTCTGGCACCATTTAATATGTAACTATGCAATTACACTGTGAATTTAGACTATGTAGAAGATCGCTGTAGCTCACACATGTAAACTGATTTCTCTGCTCCAGGTGAGTTGTATGTATTTATCAAATAATTTAAAATATTTTCATATATCCACAACTTTTCACATCACAAAAATTTGACTTCAGAGTAATACATACAATTCAAAAATAATATACTAACTGTGACTTGTATGATAATCATTATTACAGGAGGATTTATAAGTTTAACTTGCAAGAGGTATTTTCTCCTATCAAATATTTGTTTTTTGGTAAAGTGTGCTGGCAGTTAAAACATGTCTTGGTTATGGTTGTGCCTTTCTAGTAATGCAAGCACCACATTCCTTAGTTTATTTGTGAGGAGTTGTTATACTATTTCATATCTATGGAAGAGTGTTTGCTTCTCGAGATACTAACTAGCTCTTAAGGCAATGCTAACCTGCTATGTTCCCTTGGTATCTCTAATTTTCTTGAAGATATGTCTAGTCTTTCCCATTCTGTTCTTTTCCTCTATTTCTTTGCATTGATCACTGAAGAAGGCTTTCTTATCTCTTCTTGCTATCCTTTGGAACTCTGTATTCAGATACTTATATCTTTCCTTTTCTACTTTGCTTTTCTCCTCTCTTTTTTCACAGCTATTTGTAAGGCCTCGCCATACAGCCATTTTGCCTTTTGCATTTCTTTTTCATGGGGATGGTCTTGATCCCTGTCTCCTGTACAATGTCATGAACCTCATTCCATAGTACATCAGGCACTCTGTCTATCAGATCTAGGGCCTTAAATCTATTTCTCACTTCCACTGTATAATCATAAGGGATTTGATTTAGGTCATACCTGAATGGTCTAGTGGTTTTCCCTACTTTCTTCAATTTAAGTCTGAATTTGGTAATAAGGAGTTCATAATCTGAGACACAGTCAGCTCCTAGTCTTGTTTTTGTTGACTGTATAGAGCCTCTCCATCTTTGGCTGCACAGATATAATCAATCTGATTTCGGTGTTGACCATCTGGTGATGTCCATGTGTAGAGTCTTCTCTTGTGTTGTTGGAAGAGGGTGTTTGCTATGATGAGTGCATTTTCTTGGCAAAACTCTATTAGTCTTTGCCCTGCTTCATTCCACATTCCAAGGCTAAATTTGCCTGTTACTCCAGGTGTTTCTTGACTTCCTACTTTTGCATTCCAGTCCCCTATAACGAAAAAACATCTTTTTGGGGTGTTAGTTCTAAAAGGTCTTGTAGGTCTTCATAGAACCGTTCAACTTCATCTTCTTCAGCATTACTGGTTGGGGCATAGACCTGGATAACTGTGATATTGAATGGTTTGCCTTGGAAACGAACAGAGATCATTCTGTTGTTTTTGAGGTTGCATCCAAGTAGTGCATTTCAGACTCTTTGTTGACCATGATGGCTACTCCAATTCTTCTGAGGGATTCCTGCCTGCAGTAGTAGATGTAATGGTCTTCTGAGTTAAATTCACCCATTCCAGTCCATTTTAGTTTGCTGATTCCTAGAATGTCAATGTTCACTCTTGCCATCTCCTGTTTGACCACTTCCAATTTGCCTTGATTCATGAACCTGACATTCCAGGTTCCTATGCAATATTACTCTTTACAGCATTGTATCTTGCTTCTATCACCAGTCACATCCACAACTGGGTATTGTTTTTGCTTTGGCTCTATCCCTTCATTTTTTCTGGAGTTATTTCTCTACTGATCTCCAGTAGCATATTGGGCACCTAATGACCTGGGGAGTTCCTCTTTTGGTATCCTATTATTTTGCCTTTCATACTGTTCATGGGGTTCTCAAGGGAAGAATACTGAAGTGGCTTGCCATCCCCTTCTCCAGTGGACCAGGTTCTGTCAGCAAAAGACTAGAACAAAAAGATCTTCACAACCCAGTTAATCATGATGATGTGATCGCTAATCTAGAGCCAGATGTCTAATCTAAGGCCAGAAGTCAAGTGGGCCTTAGAAAGCATCACTATGAACAAAGCTAGTGGAGGTGATGGAATTCCAGTGGAGCTGTTTCAAATCCTGAAAGATGATGCTGTGAAACTGTTACACTCAATATGCCAGCAAATTTGGAAAACTCAGCAGTGGCCACAGGACTGGAAAAGGTCAGTGTTCATTCCAATTCCAAAGAAAGGCAATACCAAAGAATGCTCAAACTACCGCACAATTGCACTCATCTCACATGCTAGTAAAGTAATGCTCAAAATTCTCCAAGCCAGGGTTCAGCAATACGTGAACTTCCTGATGTTCAAGCTAGTTTTAGAAAAGACAGAGGAACCAGAGATCAAATTGCCAGCATCCACTGGATCATGGAATAAGCAAGAGAGTTCCAGAAAAACATCTATTTCTGCTTGATTGACTATTGCAAAGCCTTTGCCAGTGTGGATCACAATAAACTGTGGAAAATTCTGAAAGAGATGGGAATACTAGACCATCTGACCTTCCTCTTGAGAAATCTGTATGTAGGTCAGGAAGCCACAGTTATAACTGGACATGGAATAACATTCTGGTTCCAAATAGGAAAAGGAGTATGTCAAGGCTGTATATTGTCATCCTGCTTATTTAACTTATATGCAGAATACATCATGAGAAATGCTGGGCTGGAAGAAGCATAAGCTGGAATCAAGATTCTTGAGAGAAATATCAAAAACCTCAGATATGCAGATGACACCACCCTTATGGCAGAAAGTGAAGAGGAACTAAAACCTCTCTTGATGAAAGTGAAAGAGGAGAACCAAAAAGTTGGCTTAAAGCTCAACATTCAGAAAACGTAGATCATGGCATCTGGTCCCATCACTTCATGGGAAGTAGATGGGGAAACAGTGGAAACAGTGTCAGACTTTATTTTTGGGGGCTGCAAAATCACTGCAGATGGTGACTGCAGCCATGAAATTAAAAGACACTTACTCATTGGAAAAAAAGTTATGACCAACCTAGATAGTATATTCAAAAGCAGAGACATTACTTTGCCAACTAAGGTTCATCTAGTCAAGGCTATGGCTTTTCCTGTGGTCATGTATGGATGTGAAAGTTGGACTGTGAAGAAGGCTGAGTGCCGAAGAATTGATGCTTTTGAAGTGTGGTGTTGGAGAAGACTCTTGAGAGTCCCTTGGATTGCAAGGAGATCCAACCAGTCCATTCTGAAGGAGATCAGCCCTGGGATTTCTTTGGAAGGAATAATGCTGAAGCTGAAACTCCAGTACTTTGGCCACCTCATACGAAGAGTGACTCACTGGCAAAGACTCTGATGCTGGGAGGGATTGGGGGCAAGAGGAGAAGGGGATGACCTAGGATGAGATGGCTGGATGGCATCACTGACTTGATGGACGTGAGTCTGAGTGAACTCCGGGAGATGGTAATGAACAGGGAGGCCTGGCATGCTGTGATTCATGGGGTCTCAAAGAGTTGGACGTGACTGAGCGACTGAACTGAACTGAACCTCCTATGTGGATCTCATAAATACCATATTACCAACTGAATCAACCAACGTATAAATATCCATGCCCTATGTATTATGGAAGATTGAGGTTAAAATTGCTATTTCCAGTATCTGCATATACCCAGTGCAGGAGTAGAAATGTAATGGAAACGTAACCCAGACATTTATATTCTCTGCTTCGTTACTGATAGTTATCTTGGTCTATTTTATTTGAATTTGTGCTTGTA
This sequence comes from Nanger dama, assembly GCA_917880005.1. Classification (NCBI taxonomy): domain Eukaryota; kingdom Metazoa; phylum Chordata; class Mammalia; order Artiodactyla; family Bovidae; genus Nanger; species Nanger dama. The sequence goes on from CAKJTW010000002.1 coordinate 37,472,105, forward strand.
TAAAATGGAAATCTGGTTTAGAATATGCAGTAAGGTGATCTAAGTGTTAATATTTTGGCTTCCTTATCCCTATTTATACTTGAAAAACATAGGTCATAGGTGGGACTAGTGTGCTGCAGGTGTGTTACAGGCTGGTTCTCCTAAGGCAAGAAGACAGTTAAGTCCAAACACAAACCAAATTCAAGAACCAGGCAGCTCAGCCCTGATATTAGGTTTCCAAACTAATAGATAACCTAAAAGTGCCAGAATCAAATGGGAACAATGGAGAAAGCTTACTGTTAGAAAATGGACCAACAGTAGATTATGGATAATTTAAAAGCTGGCAAGAATCTATCTTAAATTTTAAATACAGATGTTGGCCTACAGAAGAGTGGGACCATATTTTGGGCCAAAAGTATCAGTGGGGAAAAGACACTGACTTTAAAATACTAAGCATCTGATAAAGGATAGTAGATTTCAAACTAAAAAACCCCAAATGTGTTCATCAATTATTGAAGTAAAATTTGTCCTCTGAAAAAGAGACCTGAATTTGACCATAATTATATTGATGCTTCTATTATTGCATCTTTTAGTTTAGGACAGTGGCTCTCAGCCTTGATGAACAGTAGAATTATTATATGAGCTTTTAAAAAGTAACCATGACCAAGCTCTATGCCAGAATAATAAATTCAGAACTTGAAATGGGATCCAGTCAACAGTATTTTTAAAGCTTTACAAATTTTTTTCAATGTAAAATAAGGACTAACAACTATATTTAAGGACACTGACCCATGAACCGAGGAGATAATCTATTTGTCTTAGCTGGGCTGGTATACATGGCTTTCTCAACAATGTCTTATTTTGAAAAATCATCTAATAAAGGATAAGAATCAGAAAAGAAATCTCTAATTGTGTGAAATTCACTTTGGAAAATGTTATGTCAGTCTGATGTTACCAAACCTCATGAGGTACCAAGACTGACAAATTCTTCTGGTATTGAATTAAAACTGCATTCTTTTCTCATTTTTGCAAAAGGAGTTTAGAAAGTAATCATGTAGTATACATTTTACTACAGAACTAGCAAAAATTCAGCTAAGCTATGCAAAGAAAAATTCTTAATCTACACATATTTTCTAAAGAAATAAGATATTTTTAGATACTTAACTCTTTTGCCAAACATATACACAGCATCAATATACAGTCGTCTTTTTCCATTTGATACACAGACAACATTCAAATAGATCCATTTTCTACCTTTCAATACCATCAGAAATTCTGTGTGATGAAGGACTTAGCTGCTTTATAAGTCATGAGCATAGTATGCATGTGCCAAAGAGGACTTGTTCTCCTCCTTGAACACCAGCTGAGGCTGAACAATGAGAAAGGCACTAACAGTTTCCCCAGACAATCTGGAGTAAGTGGACCCTCCTGCATAAACCACTGAAAGAAAGTTGTCTGGAATGCTTGAGAAAACCCAGCTGGGAGAAGTGACTGAGGGGGCCACCCACGGTAGACTAGTAACTGTGTTTTGGGTGAGAGATCAAGGCATGAAAAATAACCTTTCTGCATAAATATAATCCGCCGGGTCAATGTTATTTAAAGTTGGTTTATGATAGATAGTGTTCTAATAACTGTTGCTAGTTGAAGTACAGAAATTGAAAGTCAGCGCTTAGAAACTTTACAGAAATTTGACAAATTCATCTTATACCTGTTAAATCTAATAACAAAAATTTGGCTTGTATTTTGTATGTCTTTTCTCATTTCATTTTTCTTATAATTACTTGTAATTATATTGATGTATGGGCAAAAAACATCACAATATTGTAAAGTAATTATCCTCTAATTAAAATAATTTTTGATTAAAAATAATTACTTGTAATTATATTTTACAGAAAATGTCAGTGAATGACAGATTGAAAATAAAAAATAAAATGGCTCCTTTATCACAGATAGTTCCAGAATTCCAGAAGCACTGCTAATCTTTACCTCAAAAGGAAATTTTGTAAAATTATTTTGCTTAAACTACAATGTTGAAATGAGACATAGATTTAAAACATGTAGTCATAAATCCATTACACAGCTCTTGAACTTTAAATTTAAAAATATCATTTATCCTGATCATTTTCTTTACTAAATTTAAACTTAAACCCTAAATTGTATGGATATAAACAGGGCAGATATATCAGATTAAATTAGATAACATAAAGTAGTGCAGTCTTCAGCAGAATATATATGACATTTCTGATCTGGCCCCTGGCTATCTTAACATCTTCATCTCTTACCCTTAATCCTTATGTATGTGGAACTAAAGCTATAGTCACCTAGAAACAGATTTTAATTGTTTACTCTGTGCTTTCTTTAAAAAATTTTTTAAATAACAAAAAATGTTGTAAGTTCACCCAACTTAAGGGAAATACATTTATCTGATTCAAATAGTTACAAAGTAAAAATATACCAATTGTACAGAAAGATTTTACCTGACAGTTATACCAGAAAGCAATATCTTCCATTATAACCTATATAGAAAATACTATAGTGTGATTGTTAAATGTTTTATAATATGGGGATTCAAATAAATGGAAGCAAGTTCTTTGACTCTCTTGTATGAAGAGATGTGGTTTAAGATCCTTTTCCTTCCATTAGAACTATGTGAATTAAGAGACTATGAAGAAAGTGACCTTCTATGACATTTGAAGCTAATTCAGGAAAGTCTAGGCAGCTTCTCTCTGGTTTTTGGAATGCTCGTTCTTGGGTCTTTTCCTCTGAGGAGATTCCCTTTAGATCCAGCCTTTCTATTGGGAGGAAGAAGCCCAGGAAACCTAGAGAATTCATGTACAGTCATTCTTAGTATCTACAAGGTGATTGGGTTCCAGGACACCCCTGGTCCCCAAATCCATGGATGTTCAAGTCCCTTATATAAAATGGGTGGTAAAATGGTCCTCTGTCTTCAGGTTCCATACACATCTATGGCTCAACCAACAGATATGGAAATGGCAGGCCAACTTTGTAGGTATTCTGGCTGAACCCATCTTTAAAACCACCTCTGCCTTGATGGTACATGTCAGTGACAGAAACTCCAGGTGACTCCAACTCCCAGCTCTTTAAAGCACCCACAACTTCCAAACTTCCCACGTGAGTACCTAGCTTCTTGAAGTCAAGTCAAGCCCTCCCTGCTTTTCTTCTTTGGCTTACCTGTCTTTTTCAGATTTTCTGGTATATAACCAGCACTTTAAAAATGCATCTTGTATTGGTTGGTCAGGAAATATGTTAGGTTCTATGGCTTCCCTATGGTTTTGATTTCTGGGTTATTTACAGGCCAATAGTGTTCTACACTGCCACATAACGAATTACACTCCTTAATAAAAGGTCAGTAAACACAGATTTACTGCACACAATACCTGTTCACTTACCCACACTTTCCAAACAATTCTTTCTTTTGATTTGGTGACCTTTATTTCCTTAAGCATATAAAGCAAATGGGCATAACAATAATATTTCAACTTTGTAGTTTTTGGAGAAACATGTATTTTCATGTGACTCATTTATTAGTCATCAAATATAGAACACATTTGAACTGTGCACCATGCTTGAATAAACTAAAAGCATTTTATTTTGCCTAAGTATGCCTGGTCAAAAAGATGGAAAGGTAACATTTTTGGTGACTTTTCACTCTAGGTACTAAGTAAACTTTATTATCTTTCCAAGTGCTCACATCTCCAGCTATGATTTTGACTAAAGATATCTTTCTATGCTCTAACTTACTTTCTTTATTTGCTTATTTGTTTGACTATGCTGGGTCTCCATTGCAGTGGGTGGGCCCTTCCTTGAAGCCTGCAGGTTTTCTCTGTCTTTGGCACACAGGGGCTTCTCCTGTTGAGGAGCACAGGCTCCAGGGTGCAGGCACACAGTAGTTGTGATGTGTGGGCTTAGTTACCATACAGCTTGTGGGATCTTTAGTTCCCTGACTAGGGACTGAACCTGGGCCCCTGTATTGGAAGGCAAATTCTTAACCACTGGGCCACTAGGGAAGTCCCTATGCTATAATTTTAGATTTTAAGTGCAGTCCAAGTGCAAGATAACCATGATCCTCTAAATCGTTAAAAGACATTAATTAAAAAAAAGATTGTTCAGAGGGAAGAATGTACCTTACAAAGAACAACTATCTTCAACACTCCATCAACAAATACCTACCATCACATCTTTTCCTGCTCTTGTAAGTATAGTAAATCTTCATGTCATTACTTTTTATGTTAAACTATTTTATGACCTTAAATTTCATGTTAATTATTTACATAATGGCATAACAGTTGAAGAATATTTTGATTTTTCAATTAAATTATTTATCTATCTGCAGACATTTTGGGGGTATTCTGGGTTGGAATGAAATTTATCATAATTTTTCCAATAAAATGAATGAAAAATGCTTTATCATATAATAGCTTTTCACTTACCAGCAGAGTTTTCAGAAACAAATTAAAGTTGTTAAACAAGACACAGGTCCATTATGGAAGCTTGGCTAACATAACAAACTCCAAGATTATTCTCAGTAATGTATGGAGGAGAAAAGAGTAGAGGCAGGCAGCCCCATAAGAAGACTTCTTTAACTGCCTAGAGAAGAAATCATGAGGGCTTGGATGAAAGTGGCAGTAATTTGAGTGGTATGATAGTTAGATTCTGGAATATTTTAAAGATAACCTCATCAAGTTGTGCTGTTGAACTAGATATGGAGTGTAGGAGAAAATTGAATCAAAAATAACTTCAAATTCAGAGATATCTATAGCTTACCTCATGCTACATAAAAAATAAACTTGAATTAGAACTAGGATCAAGGTGTTTTATGATGTTTCTTCTGGAGTTCTGTCTACCCTCTCCCATTATCTCAAAGGACAGCAACTTGTATTTGATGTCTCCAAAGGTACTTTGTGACAAGAGAGCTGGAATCCTTTTTAGTTACTGTGAAAAGGTCTTTTTCAGGAATTTTTGCATAAAGAACTTAAAATATCTATTCTGGAACACTGAGGACCTGCAGCTGCTTTGAGAATTTGTTCCAAAGCATTCTAAATCCTTAACCAGTTATTATTGAGGTCAGAAGGAGAAAAAAAAAACCACATTGTTTTGATGTTCTTGCAGATTTTTTGTTTGACTCAAAATAACTGCATTCAACTGGGAAAGTGCATTCAATTGGGAAACACACCAATTTTTAGTTCTCACTGGTACCACCAATTGGCCAGGTTACAAACTCTGAGATCCAGATTCTTTGTCTCTAGTTTGGGTGAGTAGAATTTTTCAACTAAATATAAATCTTATAGAGCACACAAAGCCTTCCCCAAGAGCTCTCTTCTTTACAATTTCTGAGCTGACAGAAGTGTCTCAGACACTTACCTTTAACCTCAAGGTTCTAAAGACAGAAATGGTAATTCCTATTGCTCATAAAACTGGGGAAACCTTTGAATCAGTGGTTCTCTAAGTTCCTCTAGTTCTCAAACTTTTATTTGATATTATTAAATCGCTATTGCTGTGTTTATGTCGTAAAACACTTTTTGAAGTAGATTCGGTTTTGATATAATTTTGTAAAAAGGATTTTGAAAATAAGAAAACTAATATTTTTGAGCTTATGTGTCAGGTAGTTTGATAGAATAGATATTTTAAGTATCTAATTATATCCTCACAATAAGTAGGTTGTATTATGTTTTACAGATAGGGACACTGAAATTTAAGGAGGCAAAGTCACTTGTCCAAGGTCACACAATTGTAGAACCTTAGTTTCAAACTCAAGTTTGTTTAATTCCCAAATCTTTTCTTTTATACCAAACTTATCAGTAATGATAGCAATTTTCATCATTATTATTTTGTTATTAAAAATTCCTAGAAGCTTGGCATTGAATTTGTACTGTTCATCCCTCCAAGGTTCTGCCAAGTATTCCTAAAGCACACTCAATCTTGGCTACAGCAATTGGGCAATGGTCCCTTCCTAACACCCAGACGCTGATGTGTGACATATTTCAATATGAAGCAACTGATTGTGTGGGGAAAGGTTAATTTTATTGCAGCTTACAAGACTAAAACAACAACCGAAAACACTACATTGTATAAAAGTTTAAAAAACATAAATATTTTCTACTTGTTTTTCCCCTTTCTGGCTAAGAATTGATGATTGTTAATTGATTGACTTGTTAAGAAAAATTTATAAAACATGAATGAAATATTAATTTAAAAGTGGAATGTAATTTTGTTTTTAGTCAATGGGTGTTGACTGCATAGAGGCTTGAAAGAGACAAGAGTCAGCTAAGATCCCATTAAGACATAACAAAATTAAAGCCAGAAAGTTTGTTTTGAAATGGTCTTAGCGGGAAAAAGCAATGAAAATTAACCAAAACAAGGTAAAATCAAGGCAAATGTGTACTAAAAAGAGGGAAACTTATGATAAAAATAAGTCTAGAATTATTGAATATTTATTTGGATAGAGATATTGAGGCCAATTCAAATATTACAGCTAGAGAGAACTCTCCCACATTTTAGAAATAAAGTAGGGGAAAAGATGTTGCTAAAGGGAAACATGGTACAAGCATTGAAGGACTTTTATCTGTGTTTGACTAAGATTGGAAGTCATATTAATTTTACATTATAATTTGCTGTATAATGATAGTTACATTGGCTCTACGGAGATCCAGTCCATAAAGCCTAGGAATATTATATTTGAAAATTAGTAAACTCCGATTGAAAAGCGAACTTCCCTGATACTTCTGCAGTAAAGACTTTGCTTGTAGTTCAGGAGATGCAGCAGATTTAGATTTGATCCCTGGGTCAGAAAGATCCCCTGGAGAAGGAAACAGCATAATCAAAAAGTATTTGAGAGGTAACCTTGTCACTGTTCTGGGCTAAAATGAATTATTATGTCATAAACCATGGTTAATTCTTCATTTCACCTGGAGAATGAAAAGAATAACTAACCTTCAGTGGTGGCAGTGGACTCTGAGACTGGATACAAACAGAGAGACATGTTCAATTGCAAAATATTCATGAAGGCAGATGTGAAAATCTGCCTCTTTTGAGAACAAGTTAGACATGCATATGGAATGGTTTAGGGAACAGTATTAGAAAACTTGGCAGCCCTTTGAGACATGATTTTATGGCAGACTGTCCAGAGGACTTGGTCGTATTTGTTATTTCTCTTCAGTTTTTCGTTCCTTCACTGTACCTATTCATTTGCTTCCTCTGAGTCAGATTTTTTGGATCCAAGACTTACTTCCAGTCCTTCTTTTGAATTTACTGTTTTTCTTTTGTTCCAAACTTATGTTAACCCTCAGTGGAGTAAGGGAGAAAGGGGGACAGAAACTGCATCCTAGCACTGAGAATGTTCTTCCAGGCTAAGTGCAAAATAATGAAGAGAAATGCTTCCCTCAAGCTGGGAAACTTCCAGCTTACCAAAGCAGATGTTGGTTATACATTTGTTCACCAATGAAATGTTATTCACTGCTTATTAAGAAATAAAGTTGAAACTAAATTACATGCCACTGAATATAAAAGTAAAGACCAACAGCAGAGGATTACATTGGAGCATGTTTCAACATAAAAAGATATTGAGGGTTTTCATTACTTTGAGACTTGAATAAGACTGAATGGTGAAGTTTTTCAATGAAAAAAGGATAAACCTAATCTACTATGGAAACAGATGTTAGACATGAAGCAGATTTCCAGCTCTCTAAGAGCTATAAAAGTCATTTGAGATGGAATGCAAACTAGACCCCACCCCTTCAATTATGCAGTTTTGCAAGAAGAATGCAATACTATGGTCACGGAAATAACACTAACACTTCTGGCTTTTAGTTAGTTGTTAGGCTAGATGATTTAGAATGTTAACCGTCTCTTTTATTACTTGGCAACTTTGTGGTGTCCGATTTAAGCCATGAATAATCCCCTTTGAAAACAAAACATCTCCTCCAGAGGGATAATTAGACTATCACTAAGGACAAACTATCCAACATCAAAAGCATAGACCCTAAGAAGTCATACAACAGGCAGTCATCTCCCCAAATTAAAAGCATACTTAGCATTAGAGGTCACTGCAGTAAATAGAGGGATGTAAAATAATTGCTTATAAGTTTCAAAGAACTACAGCACAAACTATAATAAAAAATGACTGACTTCTGAATAGCAAATATGTTAATTATATTTAGTGTTTGAATTGGTGCTCAGAAGCTTGTCCCCCATTCTCTGATTATGAGTCATTAATCATTCTTGTGAGGCCACTATTATTCCAAAGGATCCTCAATAACAGACTCAAGGATATTGCTGCTAACAGTATTAGAAATGAGGGAGGGGATGTAGTCAATGGAAGGCCAAAATGGTAATAATTACTTTAAGGCTACTACCCAAATTATAAGACTACGTAAATTATTTTCTATCAAGGTCTAGATATGTGCAAACCCCATAATCAAGTGACCTATTATTAATCACAAGACCAAGCCCACATCCATTTTATTCATCAACTGATGATGATAAAATAAACAACTCTACTCATGGCATTTTTAAAGTTGCCTGCTAAGTCATCTATGATGCTTTGTTTTTTTAAGTTACTAATGAATTATCAGAATGCAGTAGTTTTTAATTGAGTATTTCTAAGTTCATCCTTCTCAAGGACCCTTTTATACCATCAACACTAATTACTTCTGACAATGGAAGATGATCATGAAATAAATATTTTAGATTTCCTAAGGATTTTATTTAAGTTACAATCACATACAACCATTTTGGGAATCTGATAGTGCATAAAAAACTTACTGAATTTCTTATTTCTTTGCCTTTTTTCTTCTTCAGGAGATATGAAATTATAGTAAAATCCTCAAAAGGAAGATATTTGAAGAGAAGAGTAAATATAAAAGGTTCTGGTCAAGGAAACTAATTGCAACATTTCCTAAAAAGCTATTCAGGCAGGATTATAGAGACAGAGGACTGGACAGTGATTTCTAGGGAGGAGGGCGTGGGGCTTGCTGTAAAAGGCCAGTAGGAGGGAAGTGGTGGTGATAGAATGTTCCGCATCACCACAATAGTATCAATGCTGGCCTCTGGTTATGAAATTACACTCTAGCTTTGCATATTTTCATGAGGGGAGACTAAGTAGCTCTGTATTGTGTTTTAGAACTACAAGTGAATCTCCAGTCATCTTAAAATAAAAAGTTTAATTTTAAAAAGCTATTCAACTGAAAATTGTCCTTATAAATTAACTGTTATCTATAATGTTGTTATGAACCTGAAATTGAGTCAACTATGTGAAAGTAATAAAATTAAAATGTATTCCTCATTCAGTGGAATGCATTTGCTCTACAAAACTTTGGCATATTAAGGCCTAGAAATTTTGTGATCAAGATTTGTTGCACAACACCAACCAGTTTTACTTTTATTCTCCTTGCTTCAGTTCACTTATATAGAAATGACAGTAGTGCCTTTCATTATTATTATTATTATTTTACTGTACAATATTGTATTGGTTTTACCATACATCAACAAGAATCTGCCACGGGTGTACACGTATTCCCAATCCTGAATCCCCCTCCCACCTCCCTCCCCATACCATCCTTCTGGGTCATCCCAGTGCACCAGCCCCAAGCATCCTGTATCCAGTATCGAATCTAGACTGGCGATTTGTTTCTTATATGATATTATACAAGTTTCAATGCCATTCTCCCAAATCATCCAACCCTCACCCTCTCCCAGAGTCCAAAGACTGTTTGATACATCTGTCTCTCTTTTGCTGTCTCACATACAGGGTTATCGTTACCATCTTTCTAAATTCCATATATATGCATTCAGTTCAGTTCTGTTCAGTTCAATCGCTCAGTCATGTCCGACTCTTTGCAACCCCATGAATCACAGCACACCAGGCCTCCCTGTCCATCACCAACTCCCAGAGTTCACTCCGACTCACGTCCATCGAGTCAGTGATGCCATGTAGCCATCTCATCCTCAGTCGTCCCCTTCTCCTCCTGCCTCCAAACCCTCCCAGCATCAGAGTCTTTTCCAATGAGTCAACTCTTCGCATGAGGTGGCCAAAGTACTGGAGTTTCAGCTTTAGCATCATTCCTTCCAAAGAAATCCCAGGGCTTATCTCCTTCAGAATGGACTGGTTGGATCTCCTTGCAGTCCAAGGACTCTCAAGAGTCTTCTCCAACACCACAGTTCAAACGCATCAATTCTTCGGTGCTCAGCTTCCTTCACAGTCCAACTCTCACATCCATACATGACTACTGGAAAAACCATAGCCTTGACTAGACGGACCTTAGTCGGCAAAGTAATGTCTCTGCTTTTAAATATGCTGTCTAGGTTGGTCATAACTTTTCTTCCAAGGAGTAAACGTCTTTTAATTTTATGGCTGCAGTCACCATCTGCAGTCATTTTGGAGCCCCCAAAATAAAGTCTGACACTGTTTCCACTGATTCCCCATCTATTTCCCATGAAGTGATGGGATCAGATGCCATGATCTTCATTTTCTGAATGTTGAGCTTTAAGCCAACTTTTGGTTCTCCTCTTTCACTTTCATCAAGAGGCTTTTAGCTCCTCTTCACTTTCTGCCATAAAGGTGGTATCATCTGCATATCTGAGGTTACTGATATTTCTCCCGGCAATCTTGATTCCAGCTTGTGTTTCTTCCAGTCCAGCATTTCTCATGATGTACTCTGCATATAAGTACTCTGCATATAAGCAGGGTGACAATATACAGCCTTGACGCACTCCTTTTCTTATTCGTAACCAGTCTGTTGTTCCATGTCCAGTTCTAACTGTTGCTTCCTGACCTGCATACAGATTTCTCAAGAAGCAGATCAGGTGGTCTGGGGTTCCCATCTCTTTCAGAATTTTCCACAGTTTATTGTGATCCACACAGTCAAAGGCTTTGGCAGAGTTAATCAAGCAGAAATAGATGTTTTTCTGGAACTCTCTTGCTTTTTTCATGATCTAGCGGATGTTGGCAATTTGATCTCTGGTTCCTCTGACTTTCTAAAACGAGCTTGAACATCTGGAAGTTCACGGTTCATGTATTGCTGAAGCCTGGCTTGGAGAATTTTGAGCATTACTTTACTAGCATGTGAGATGAGTGCAATTGTGCGGTAGTTTGAGCATTCTTTGGCATTGCCTTTCTTTGGAATTGGAATGAAAACTGACCTTTTCCAGTCCTGTGGCTACTTCTGAGTTTTTCAAATTTGCTGGCATACTGAGTGCAGCACTTTCACAGCATCATCTTTCAGGATTTGAAACAGCTCCACTGGAATTCCATCACCTCCACTAGCTTTGTTCGTAGTGATGCTTTCTAAGGCCCACTCGACTTCACATTCCAGGATGTCTGGCTCTAGATGAGTGATCACACCATTGCTATTATCCAGATCGTGAAGAACTTTTTGTACAGTTCTTCTGTGTATTCTTGCCACCTCTTCTTAATATCTTCTGCTTCTGTTAAGGCCATAACATTTCTGTCCTTTATCAAGCCCATCTTTGCATGAAATGTTCCCTTGGTATCTCTGATTTTCTTGAAGAGATCTCTGGTCTTTCCCATTCTGTTGTTTCCCTCTATTTCTTTGCATTGATCGTTAAAGAAGGCTTTCTTATCTCTTCTTGCTATTCTTTGGAACTCTGCATTCACATACTTGTATCTTTCCTTTTCTCCTTTGCTTTTCACTTCTCTTCTTTTCATAGCTATTTGTAAGGCTTCTCCATGCAGCCATTTTGCTTTTTTGCATTTCTTTTCCATGGGGATAGTTCTTGATCCTCCTGTACAATGTCACAAACCTCATTCCATAGTTCATCAGGCACTCTATCAGATCTAGGCCCTATCATACTGTATTGGTGTTTTCCTCTCTGGCTTACTTCACTCTGTATAATCAGCTCCAGTTTCATCCACTTCATTAGAACTGATTCAAATGTATTCTTTTTAATGGCTGAGTAATTCTCCATTGTGTATATGTACCACAGCTTTCTTATCCATTCATCTGCTGATGGACATCTAGGTTGCTTCCATGTCCTGGCTATTATAAACAGTGCTAATGAACATTGTGGTATGTGTGTCTAGAGGTCTTTATTTGAGCATTAGAGGAGATAGCATAAATCAAATTCTTAAAATAAAACCTGAAATATAGTAAGCAGCAAATAAATGTTATATGTTGGTGGTGGTTATGCAAAGTTGAAGAGTAGAGATTATCTGTTGTGTGTATTGACCTTGGTGTATGTGCCAACCCAGATCAACTCAGCCTTGCCAGTTGCTGGTGCTGGAATAGGGAAGAGTCAATTTTAACTCTCCATGATATTAACAGATGTGTTTCTTTGGCCACTTTTGTTATTTTAATCATGTGTAATGGCCTGCCTCAGAGAACCCTGCCCCTTTTCCTGACTATTAAGCTAAAGTACTTTTTCAGAACCCTGTCCACCCTGTCCCTGTAGATGGCAGTGAGGAAGAAAATAACACATCCCTCGGCCTGAGACTTGCCATTCTAGGAGATATTTGTAAGTTTAATGTTCTTTTACTTTTTACTCTTCACCTGCCCCCATCTCTGATCCATAAAAGAACCTGGCATCCAAATACCGATGAGATGGTTATTTTGAGACGTTAGTCTGCCATCTTCTCAGTTAGCTAGCTTTCCAAATAAAGTATTCCTTGCCTTGACACCTCATCTCTTGAATTCACTGGCCTTTTGAGGGGCAAGCAGAGCAAGCTTGGACTTGATAACAGTGAGAATGACTCTGGATATGGCTCATCCCATCCCCCAGTCATAAAAATTCCTGCCACTCCCTGAGAAGCTCCTCACATGCAACTGTCCTCAGAAGCCATCCTAGAACCACCCATTAACACAAGGCCAAAATTCAGAGGTGATAATGTTTCTCAGGCTGACCAGTGAGACATATGGTACTAGAAATAACCAGCAGATAAGTGGTACACCCCTTCTCCTCCTGTCATGGACCGTTCTGAGATGCCTCTCAATGGCCCCATCAGACAAAATCAGTTAAGTCAACTGTGCCTTTTGTGATGCTCTGGACAGCATGGGGACAGACTTCTCTCTCTCTCTCTCTCTCTCTCTCTCTCTCTCTCTCTCTCTCTCTCTCACACACACACACACACACACACACACCTTCCTCAATTATATCCAGAAATTTCCTGCCATGCCCCTCTGTCTACTGCCCTGTTTCTCCAGAGTCTTCCTCTTTGGGGGTGATTATGGACCTACTCTTCAGCTAGTGATTGACGAAGAAGTTGTCACCATATAGAGTTATCAAATGAAGTTAATTTGATTTAAAATAGACACAGCTAAGAGCCATTTCTCTGGAAATTTCCATGCTCCTCATTAATTTTATTTTTAAAATCATTCTTGTTTTCTTATTTTTACTTGTTTAAATGTAATCTCCAATGCAATTTTATGCAACTTTAACTTTTTTACTAAGCAGTTAGTAGTTGAACATTTGTTAAATAGATGATAGTTTATTTTTCCTATTCCCCTCTAATTCAATTATTCTATATCAAATTGCCAACATCTGTTGGATCATAGACAAAGCAAGAGTATTTTAGAAAAACATCTACTTCTTCTTTATTGACTATGCCAAAGCTTTTGACTGTGTGGATCACAAAAAAAACTGTGGAAAATTCTTCAAGAGATGGCAATACCAGACCACCTGACCTGCCTCCTAAGAAATCTGTATGCAGATCAAGAAGCAACAATTAGAACTGGACATGAAACAACAGACTGGTTCCAAATCAGGAAAGGGGTACATCAAGTCTGCATATTGTCACTCTGTTTATTTAGCTTATATGAAGAGTACATCATGAGAAATGCTGGGCTGGATGAAGCACAAGCTGGAATCAAGATTGCCAGGAGAAATATCAATAACCTCAGATATGCAGATGACACCATCCTTATGGCAGAAAGTGAAGAAGAACTCAAGAGCCTCTTAATGAAAGTGAAACAGGAGGGAAAGTTGGCTTAAAACTCAACATTCAGAAAACTAAGATCATGGCATCTGGTCCCATCACTTCAGGCGAATAGATGGGGGAAACAAGGAAACAATGAGAAACTTTATTTTGGGGGCTCCAAAATCACTGCAGATGGTGACTGCAGCCATGAAATTAAAAGATGCCTGCTCCTAGGAAGAAAAGCTATGATCAACCCAGACAGCATATTAAAAAGCAGAGACATTACTTTGCCAACAAACGTCCATCTAGTCAAAGCTTTGGTTTTTCCAATAGTTATGTGTGAATGTGAGAGCTGGACTATAAAGAAAGCTGAGTGCAGAAAATTGATGCTTTTGAACCGTGGTGTTGGAGGAGACTCTTGAGAGTCCCTTGGATTGCAAGGAGATCAAACCAGTCCATACTAAAGGAAATCAGTCCTGAATATTCATTGAAGGACCTGATGCTAAAGCTGAAACTCTAATACTTAATGGCCGCCTGATGCAAAGAAATGACTCACTAGAAAAGACCCTGATGCTGGGAAAGATTGAAGGCAGGAGAAGGAGAGGACAGAGGGATGGAATGGTTGGATGGCATCACTGACTCAATGGACATGAGATTGAGTAAGCTCCAGAAGTTGGTGATGGACAGGGAAGCAAGGCTTGCTGCAGTCAATGGGGTCACAAAGAGTCAGACACAACTGAGTGACTGAACTGAACTGATATTGATTTGGCATACTGGACAAAGAGAATTACAAATAAAGGTTTATGGTTTGTAGGTGAATACAAATGACAGAGAAGCAGGAAAATTCCTTTACTGAGTGATTGAAAAGAACATCCTTTGTAATACTAATTATCCATCCTCCACTGTATTTAATAATGTGGCCTGTGTTCATTTTCTTTTCCCACAAAAATGCATTGTAAAGCTCAAATCTAGGCAAAGGAAGTGCCCAGATCACAAATTTTGCTCACAAAATTTACTAATAAGGCAATTTGGAACTTGGATCAAAATGATGTTGCAAAATTATGATTAGTCTTCCCTGGTGGCTCAGATGGTAAAGCGTCTGCCTGCAATGCAGGAGACCTAGGTTCGATCCCTGGGTTGGGAAGATCTCCTGGAGAAGGAAACGGCACCCCCACTCCAGTACTCTTGCCTGGCTCAAAAGTTGTACTTAGTTTATATGTGTCTAAAATATGTGTGTGTTTACCATTTTTTTAAACCACAGGTAACTACAAGTTAGAACACTATTTCTGTGGGAGTTAAAGTCCCTGTGCCAGGCTGGGATGCCAGGAATCCTTTGCCCAGGGCTCAGGCAGCAGATCCCCAACACTCCTCTGCAAGATCTGCAATAGCAGAGCAAGTATTGGGGTTTGAAAATTGGAAGCCTACCCTCCAAACTTGCTAACTCTCTGAGGCTGCATAATTGCATAATATAAGTTATCTCTATCCATGAGGCTTCTATAGGCTTAGCTCTCTTTTTCTTTTTACAAAAGAATAAAGCTATTCTACCAGAGGTTTTCAATTCAAATCTAGAAACAGCTACCTATCCCATGGCAGGTTTAAAAAATAGGTCAGTAAATGCATAACACCTGTTCATTTGTATTTTCTATTAATTTGTAGCCCATTATTTTCAGAATGGTTTAAATCTTCTCATGATTCACTTCAACACAGCAGGATAACCTATGTATTTATTTATTTTTTTTTATAATTAAATTTATTTATTTTTTTAATTACAATACTGTATTTGTTTTGCCATACATTGACATGAATCAGCCATAGGTGAACACAATCTCCCAATGCCGAATCCCCCTCCCACCTCCCACCCCCATCCTCTACTTGAATCATCCTGTGCATCAGCCCCATGCCTCCTGCATCCTACATTGAACATAGATTAGCGTTTCGTTTCTTACAGGAAAATATACATGTTTCATTGCCATTCTCCCATACCATCCCACCCTTTCCCTCTCCCTCAGAGTCCAAAAGTCCACTCTATACCTCTGTGTCTCTTGTTGTCTCACATATAGGGTCATCATTACTGTCTTCTAAATTCCATATATATGTGTCAGTATACTGTATTGGTGTTTTTCTTTCTGGCTTACTTCACTCTGTATAATCGGTTCCAATTCCATCCATCTCATTAGAACTGAGTCAAATTTATTCTTTTTAAGGGCTGAGTAGTATTCCATAGTGTATATGAACCTATGTATTTAAAATCAAGAAAAAAATGGGCAAAAGAAAAATAAGATAAAAGAGTTTAGTGGGACAAGGAATTTCATCAGTGTATATTATCTGAGGTTATGAAATCTTTTATGATTGCTAGAGTTGGGCCACTGTCTATAAGCTTGCTATCAGCCAGCAGAAAAAAGAAATTTGATCAATTGTTTGATTCACAATGTCCATAACACACACACAAAAACAAGCAAACAACAACAAAAAACCCCTACACACTTAGGGCATGCAACCAATCCTGGTGCTAAAACTTAAGTGAAATTTTTGTTCAGTATGTGGACTGAAAACTTTGTGTTAATATAGTCCACATTTTTATTTTGCTGCAGCAAATTTTGTAAGATTGTCTCTGTTATATTCAATATCATGAATTCTAAGATGTGTTATTCCAAGATTGGCTTGATCAAGGCAGAGAGCTGTGAGTTTCTTGATGATGGGATTGATGTTTTCTAGGATGTTCTCCACAAATATTATTTATTTCAGCTGAGCTTTCAAAGGTATTCACCTTTCAAGTAGCATAAAAAGAAGCTGTATTTCATTGTTAGTTGAGGCAAACTGAGAAAAAGTCAAGTAGAAATCCCTGAGTAGAAGACTGTCATTGAGCCACTTTATGGTGAGTTAAGGGATAACTTTCCTGGTTGCTCAGAGGGTAAAGCGTCTGCCTACAAAGCGAGAGACCCAGATTCAATCCCTGGGTCGGGAAGATCCCCTGGAGGAGGAAATGGCAACCCACTCAAGTACTCTTGCCTGGAAAATCCCATGGACGGAGGACCCTGGTAGGACACAGTCCATGGGGTCGCAAAGAGTCGGACACGACTCAGCAACTACAGTTCACTTCACTTCAAGGGATAACTGGATAACTGGGCAAGATAAGATTATCCTCAGAAAGTCATACCCGAATCATTTTAACAGTAACAATAAGAGGGCACACTGAACTCCATAAGTATTACTACAGTGTTTTTAAACAGGAAATATGAAAAATCATATATTCCTAAAAATGCAACTTAAAATCTCTATATATAGACAGTGGGGGATTATCTTTGGCATTTTATCCTGAATCTTATTGAAAATATTTATGAAATGTGCTACTTGTCTCCAGCATTATTCAACAGAATGCATAACACATTTTAAACTTGTAGGTTAATTTTTAGGAAACTTTTAAAGAAAACTTAGTAAAATTGATCTCAAAGATTGCTGAGATTTCTTTCTTTATTTGTGTAAACTATGAACGTACAACGCTAGATGCAGATGTAGATGGTTTGGGACATAGGATGGAAGAGGTGCCAATCCTAGTAGAAGTCACAAAATATGTAAACATTCCTGATATTATTTTATTTATCAACTTAACCTCTTTCTTGATAAACAAAGATTGGATCCAAGTATCTGTGGTATGTTAAAGACAGCCAAAAGTTATTTGCTTTTCCTCCCACTGAGAGGTATAATCTAACGATCTTTCCTTTGACTCTCAGCCAACCTTTGCTATTTAGCTGACGAAAAAAATGCAATGGATGTGAATCTTACAGCTTCTGCCTTAGTATTTTGTAGCACTTGCTTTTAAAGTTCTGAGCTGCCTGTAGGTCCAACTACCCTGAGACTGACCTGCTGTGAGGAAGTCCAAGCCAGCCACATGGAGAGAGAAAGAAATGCTAACCAATCTGCAGTGTTCCAGCCACGTTGGTACAGAAGCCACATGTGTGAATGAGCTTCTTTTGTACTCTCCAGATCAGGCCTCTCTGGCTCCAGTTGATGCTGTGTGGAAAAACAGAACCATTCAGCTGAAGCCTGTCTGGCTTTCTAGCTCACAAAAATCACATGATGTAATAAAATAGTTCCCTGTCTGGCTTACTTTGTATGATAGTATACTAGTATACTTACTCAGTATGATAATTTCTAGGTTAGTCCATGTTGCTGCAAACGGTATTATTTTATTCTTTCTATGGCTGAGTAATATACCACTGTATATATGTACCATATCTTCTATATCCATTCCTTTGTCGATAGACATCTAGGTTGCCTCCATGACTTGGCTATTGTAAATAGTGCTGCAATAAACAATGTATCTTTTCAGATTATGGTTTTGTCCAGATATATGCCCAAGAATGGCATTGCAGGATCATATGGTAGCTCTACATTTAGTTTTAAAAGGAACCTTGGTATTGTTCTTCACAGTGGCTGTACCTTTTAAATTTCTACCAGTAGTGTAGGAGGGTTCCTTTTTCTTCACATCCTCTCCAGCATTTATTATTTGCAGACTTTGATGATGGCCATTCTGACTGGTGTAAGGTCATAACTCATTATACTTTTGATTTGCATTTCTCTGCTGCTGCTGCTGCTGCTGCTGCGTCACTTCAGTCGTGTCCGACTCTGTGCGACCCCATAGACGGCAGCCCACCAGGTTCCCCCATCCCTGGGATTCTCTAGGCAAGAATACTGGAGTGGGTTGCCATTTCCTTCTCCAATGCATGAAAGTGAAAAGTGAGAGTGAAGTCGTTCAGTTGTGTCCGACTTCATGATCCCATGGACTGCAGCCTACCAGGCTCCTCCATCCATGGGATTTTCCAGGCAAGAGTACTGGAGTGAGTTGCCATTGCCTTCTCCTAGCTGGGAAATATTGAGAGCAGGGGGAGAAGGGGATGACAGAGGATGAGATGCTTGGATGGCATCACCGACTTGATGGACATGAGTTTAGGTAAACTCCAGATGCTAGTGATGGACAGGGAAGCCTGGCGTACTGTGGTCCGTGCTGTCACAAAGAGTTGGACACAACTGAGAGACTGAACTGAACTGAAAAATTAGTGATACTGAGCATCTTTTCAACCTTTTGGCTATCTGATGTCTTCTTTGGAGTAAACTGTATATTTAGATCTTCCACCTATTCTTTAGTTGTGTGTGTGTGTGTTTTTAATTGAGCTATATGGGCTGTTTGTATATTTTGGAGCTTAATTCCTTGTCAGTTGCTTCATTTGCAAATATTTTCTCACATTCCGTAGGTTGTCTTTTTGTTTTGTTTGTGATTTCCTTTGCTATGCAATAACTTTTAAGTGTATCATATGATATTGCTTATATGTGAAATCTAAAAAAATAATAATGCAAATAAACTGATTTATAAAACAGAAATAGACTCACCGATATAGAAAACAAACTTATGGTTGCCAAAGAAGAAAAGTAGAGAGAGGGATGAACTATAAGTCTGGGAATAACACATGTAATGCTGAAGCTGAAGCTCCAATACTTTAGCTAACTGATGTGAAGAACCGACTCATTGGAGAAGATCTTGATGCTGGGAAAGAGTGAGGGCAGGAGGAGAAGGGAGTGACAGTGGATGAGATGGTTGTATGGCATCATCAATTTGATGGACATGAGTTTGAGCAAGCTCAGGAAAGCCTGGCATGCAGCAGTTCATGGGATCTCAAAAATCAGGCATGATTTCGTGACTGAACAACAACAACAACACTACTATATATAAAATAGATAACCAACAAGGACCTACTATACAGCATAGGGAACTATACTCAATATTGTATAATAACCTATAAGGAAAATAATATAGAAATAAATATATATATGCAACACTAAATCACTGTGCTATGCACCTAAAACTGATATGATATTATAAATCAGCTATACTTCAATTAAAAATAGAAATTATTTAAAACATTTTTTCATTAAAAATCAAAAATAAAATGATATATTTTAAGCTACTAAGTTTGGGGCTAACAATGAAAGATGATTGGAACATCTGAACTACTTTACAATGTGACAGCTTTCCTATTCCATGGATCAGTTTATTATTCACTTGCACAATAAAAACTTCAACACTATGAATATGTTAGGAAGCTTGCTGGGGACAGGGATGCAAAGTTGGTCCTGACATCATCCTCATCCTCAGGTATCTTTCTCTCTGGTGGGGGAAAACAGACAGCAAAGTTAATAGTTATGGTTTAAAGATATAAACAAGGCCATAACTCTCAGGGTACATTTGTGTTGCAGTCTCTGCAAGTGATGCCCACTGGGTTAGAATGCACATAACTATTCAAAAGGCCATAGTGTAAATGGTTCCCTAGTGTTGGATAGCATGCGAGCTCTGGGGATAAGCACTAGGCTAGAGGTATGCACAGAATGCTGGAGTAGCACAGAAGAGAGAGGAGAATGATGGACTCACCAGGAGCTTTTTTATTTTTGCTTTTAAGACATAGAGAATTAATGAGCCCCATGAAATGTCACTGATATTGATAATGTAATTTAGGAATGGCAATATTTATCCTAATGTGTATAACACAGCTGGGCTTAAACCCTAAATGTTTGTGTGTGTGTTTAGTTGCTCAGTTGTGTCTGGCTCTGTGACCCCATGGATTGTAGCCTGCTAGGCTTCTCTGGAGAAGGAAATGGTGACCCACTCCAGTGTTCTTGCCTGGAGAATCCCAGGGATGGGGAGCCTGGTGGGCTGACGTCTATGGGGTCACACAGAGTCGGACATGACTGAAGCGACTTAGTAGTAGTAGTAGCAGGCTTCTCTGCCCAAGGAATTTGCAGGCAAGAATACTGGAGTGGTTTGCCATTTCCTACTCCAGGGGATCTTCCCAACCCAGGGAATGAACCCAAGTTCCAAAGCATCTCCTGCATGGGCAGACAGGTTCTTTCCCACTAACACTACCTGAGAAAATTGGGAAGATCCCCTGGAGAAGGGAATGGCAACCCGCTCTGGTATACTTGGGACTTCCTGGGTGCTCAGATGGTAAAGAATCTGCCTAAAATGTGAGAGACCTGGGTTCAGTCTCTGGGTGTAAAGATCCCCTGGAGAAGGGAATGGCTACCCTCTCTAGTATTAAACACACTTAATTTAGGTTATTACTATACATACATTTTCATATCCACCTTAGCACACACGTAGACTTCTATCAAGTACTAAAATAACAGAGCTTAAAAATTTGTTTGAAAAACATATTGAAGAAAATAAAATACTTTCATAGTTGTTGTAGTGTGATTTCAACTAATCATTCTTGGTGAAAATATACTGAAAATAGACAAACTATTATATCACACTAAATTGTGGGGAAAACCCACAAAAACTTAAAGGGTCAATATCAGTTTGAATTTTGACAGATGAAAACAACAATAAAACAGACTCAACAAGAGAGCTAAATTATTATCTGTCTGGTCAGAGCCTAGTTATTTCCAATCAGTTCATACAGCATTGTTTAGTTTATCTCTTTTCTTTTTCAATGAATATCAGGGGGAAGGGAGGGGATAGGCAAAAGATAACCTGCATACCTATTCAGTAATAAAAGGGCTACATAAATTGGAAAATCCACTCTTACATGACAAACCACAGGTTCAACTATCTAATTTATGATGCTTTGGTAGAGCAAGTCTTATGTTAGGTTTTTACCAGTTGAGCAATAAAAGGGAAACAGGACTGGATTCTTCAATCCAGTGGTCAGTTTTTCAGTGTAAATGAACAAGTGCAGAGCTCTAGGACTAAGTATACAAGTTTATTCAAATATCTTAATATAACTTGAAAACAAAAATATCTGAAGTAGATTGTACAGTGAGAGACTTTATTTTGGGGGCTCCAAAATCACTGCAGATGGTGACTGCAGCCATGAAAATAAAAGATGCTTGCTCCTTGGAAGAAAAGCTTTGACCAATCTTAGTTCAGTTCAGTTCACTTGTTCACTCACTCAGTCATGTCTGATTCTTTGTGACCCCATAGACAACAGCACGCCAGGCCTCCCAGTCCATCACCAACTCCCAGAGTTTACTCAAACTCATGTCCATTGAGTTGGTGATGCCATCCAACCATCTCATCCTCTGTTGTTCCCTTCTCCTCCCACCTTCAATCTTTCCCAGCATCAGGGTCTTTTCAAATGAGTCAGCTCTTCGCATCAGGTGGTGAAAGTATTAGAATTTCAGCTTCAGCATCAAGTCCTTCCAATGAATATTCAGGAATGATTTCCTTTAGTATGGACTGGTTTGATCTCCTTGCAGCCCAAGGGACTCTCAAGAGTCTCCTCCAATGCCACAGTTCAAAAGCATCAGTTCTTCAGTGCTCAGCTTTCTTTATAGTCCATCTCTCACATCCATACATAACTACTGGAAAAACCATAGTTTTGAGGAGATGGATCTTTGTTGGCAAAGTAATGTCTCTGCTTTTAATATTCTGTCTAGATTGGTCATAACTTTCCTTCCAAGGAATAAGTGTCTTTTAATTTCATGGCTGCAGTCACCATCTGCAGTGATTTTGGAGCCCCCAAAATAAAGTCTTTCACTGTTTCCATTGTTTCCTCATCTATTTGCCATGAAGTGATGGGACAAGATGCCATGATCTTAATTTTCTGAATGTTAAGTTTTGGGTTTTTTTCTTTTGTTTCATCACATTTTTTGTCCTTTTTAAAAATATAAATTTATTTATTTTAATTGAGGGTTAATTACTTTAAAATATTGTTTTGGTTTTGCCATACATCAACATGTATCCACCATAGGTATACACGTGTTCCCCATCCTGAACCCCCTCCCTCCTCCCTCCCCTGTACCATCCCTCTGGGTTGTCCCCGTGCACCAGCCCCAAGCATCCAGTATCATGCATTGAATCTGGCCTGGCAACTCATTTCATATATGATATTATACATGTTTCAATGCCATTTTCCCAAATCATCCCACCCTCTCCCTCTCCCTCTCCCTCAGAGTCCAAAAGACTGTTCTATACATCTGTGTCTCTTTTGCTGTTTCTCATACAGTGTTATCGTTCTAAATTCCATATATATGCATTAGTATACTGTATTGGTGTTTTTCTTTCTGGCTTACTTCACTCTGTATAATATGTTGAGTTTTAAGCCAACTTTGTCACTCTCCTCTTTCACTTTCCTCAAGAGGCTCTTCAGTTCTTTTTCACTTTTTTCCATAAGGGTGGTGTCATCTGCATATCTGAGGTTATTGATATTTCTCCTGGCAATCTTGATTCCAGCTTGTGCTTCATCCAGCCCAGCGTATCTTGTGACATACACTGCATAGAAGTTAAGTAATCAGGGTGACAATATACAACCTTGACATACTCCTTTCCCAATTTGTAACCAGTCTGTGTTCCATGTCCAGTTCTAACTGTTGCTTCTTGACCTGCTGCATACAGGTCTCAGGAGGTGGTCTGGTATTCCCAATTTTGAAGAATTTTCCAAAGTTTGTTGTCACTCCAGAAAGAATGAAGAGGTGGAACCAAAGCAAAAACAACACTCAGGTGTGGATATGACTGGTGATAGAAGCATGGTCCAATGCTGTAAAGAGCAATATTGCACAGGAAGCTGGAATGGGAGATCCATGAATCAAGGCAAATTGGAAGTGGTCAAACAAGAGCTGGCAAGAGTGAACATTGACATTTTGGGAATCAGCAAATTAAAAATGGACTGGAATGGGTGAATTTAACTCAGATGACCATTATATCTACTACTGCAGGCAAGAATCCCTTAGAAGAAATGGAGTAGCCCTCGTAGTCAACAAAACACTCCAAAATGCAGTACTTGGATGCAGTCTCAAAAACAACAGAATGATCTCCATTCGTTTCCAAGGCAAACTATTCAGTATCACAATAATCCAAGTCTATGCCCAGATCAGTAATGCTGAAAAAGCTGAAGTTTAACAATTCTATGAAGGTTTACAAGATTTCTAGAATTAACACCCCCAAAAGATGTCCTATGTTTCATCATAGGGGATTGGAATGCAAAAGTAGGAAGTCAAGAAACACCTGGAGTAACAGGCAAATTTGGCCTCAGAGTACAGAGTGAAGCAGGGCAAAGGCTAATCGAGTTTTGCCAAGAGAACACACTGGTCATAGAAAACACCCTCTTCCAACAACACAAGAGAAGACTCTACACATGGACATCACCAGATGGTCAATACCAAAATCAGATTGATTATATTCTTTGCAGCCAAAGATGGAGAAGCTCTATACAGTCAGCAAAAACAAGACTGGGGAGCTGACTGTGGCTCAGATCATGAACTTCTTATTGCCAAATTCAGAGTTAATTTAAAGAAAGTAAGGAAAACCACTAGACCATTAAGGTATGACCTAAATCAAATCCCTTATGATTATACAGTGGAAGTGAGAAATAGATTTAAGGGACTAGATCTGATAGATAGAGTGCCTGATGAACTATGGAATGAGGTTCATGACATTGTATGAGAGACAGGGATCAAGACAATCCCCCAGAAAAAGAAATGCAAAAAGGCAACATCGTTGTCTAAGGAGGCCTTACAAATAGCTGTGAAATGAAGAGAAGTGAAAAGCAAAGGAGAAAAGGAAAGATATAAGCATCTGAATGCGGAGTTCCAAAGAATAGCAAGGAGAGATAAGAAAGCCTTCCTCAGCAATCAATGGAAAAAAATACAGGAAAACAACAGAATGGGAAAGACTAGAGATCTCTTCAAGAAAACTAGAGATACCAAGGGAACATTTCATTCAAAGATGGGCACAATAAGGGAAAGAAATCGCATAGTCCTAACAGAATCAGAAGATATTAAGAAGAGGTGGCAAGAAAACAGAACTATACAGAAAAGATTTTTATGACCCAGATAATCACAATTATGTGATCACTCACCTAGATCCAGACATCCTGGAATGCACAATCAATTGGGCCTTAGGAAGCATCACTACAAACAAAGTTAGTGGAGGTGATGGAATTCCAGTTGAGCTATTTCAAATCCTAAAAGATGATGCTGTGAAAGTGCTGCACTCAATATGCCAGTAAATTTGGGAAACTCAGCAATGGCCACAGGGCTGGAAAAGGTCAGTTTTCATTCCAATCCCAAAGAAAGGCAATGCCAAAGAATGCTCAAACTACTGCACAATTGCACTCATCTCACATTCTAGTAAAGTAATGCTCAAAATTCTCCAAGCCAGGCTTCAACAGTACATGAACCATGAACTTCCAGATGTTCAAGCTGAATTTGCAAAAGGCAGAAGAACAGAGATCAAATTGCCAACATCCATAGGATCATGGAAAAAGCAAAACAGTTCCAGAAAAACATCTACTTCTGCTTTGTCAATTATGCCAAAGCCTTTGTCTGTGTAGATCACAACCCACTGTGGAAAAGTGACCATCCTAGACAGCATATTAAAAGCAGAGACATTACTTTGCCCACAAAGTTCTTTCTAGTCAAAGCTATGGTTTTTCCATTAGTCGTGTATGGATGTGAGAGTTGGAGTATAAAGAAAGATGAGTGCCAAAGAATTGATGCTTTTGAATTGTGATATTGGAGAAGACCCTTGAGAGTCCCTTTGGATGCAAGGAGATCAAACCAGTCCATCCTAAAGGAAATCAGTCCTAAATATTCATTGGAAGGACTAATACTGAAGCTGAAACTCCAATACTTTCGCCACCTGATGTGAAGAACTAACTAACTGGAAAAGACCTTGATGCTGGGAAAGATTGAAGGTGGTGGGAGACAGGGATGACAGAGAATGAGATGGTTGGATGGCATCACCAACTCAATGGACATGAGTCACAGCAAGCTCCAGATGTTGGTGAAGGACAGGGAAATCTCACATTCTGTAGTCCATGGGGTCACAAAGAGTCAGACATGACTGAGCGACTGAACTGACTGACTGTAATAGTTTTCCTTGTGATTATATTTACTTCAGTATTACTTTAATTTTAAATGGTTAAACAAAGTATATTTGCAAATTTGAAAAAAATTTCTTGGTCACATGCTAAGGAAGACAAGAAATTCCTATCTTTCCTATTTTTCTTTTTGTTTTTGAGATGAAGGGTTTATTCAGTTTTTTTCTAGGCAAATGTTTATTTTGGTTAGCATAATTTTTTTTTTTGTACAGTCAGTGCTATTACTTTATACTATCTCTGTGAAATTTGTGGGATTTTATTTGCTTTTTGGTTTTTTAAAATTTTTTTATACAAGTTTGAAAGATTATTTTCCATTTACAGTTATTACAAAATTTTGGTCATAGTCCCTGTGTTGTACAATACTTGAGCCTATCTTAAATCTTATCCTTTACCTCTCCTCTCTCCTCCCCATATTTCTCCTCCCCGTCTACTGATAGCTACTAATTTGTACTTTGTATCTGTGAGTCTGCTTCTTTTTGTTATACATTACTAGCTTGTTGCATATTTTACATTCCATATATGTCATATTATACATTTGTCTTTCTATGTCTGACTTATTTTACTTAGCATAATACTCTCCAAGTTCATCCACGTTGTTGCAAGTGACAAAATTTCATTCCTTTTAATAGCTGTGTAGTATTCCATTGTGTATGCACGTGTACATATATATATGTAAAAGTGAAAGGAAAGTCACTCAGTGGCGTCTGACTCTTTGTCACCCCATGAACTATAGCCTACCACACTCCTCCATCCATGGGATTTTTCAGGCAAGAGTACTTGAGTGGGTTGCCATTTCCTTCTCACACACACACATATATATAAATGCATCTTCACATCTTCTTTATCCATTCACCTGCTGTTGGGCCTTTAGTTTGCTTCTATATCTTGACAATTGTAAATAATTCTGCTATGACACTGGGATTCAGGTATTAATATTTTTTTGATTTTAGTGTTTTTGCTTTTTTTTAGAAATATACTGAGGATCTGGAATGCTGGGTCATGTAGTATTTCCACAGTGGCTCAAACCAACTTACATTCTTACTAGCAGTGTACAAATGTTCCCTTTTCTTCATTTCTTTGCCAACATTTGTTATTTATGATCTTTTGATGATAGCCATTTTGACAGGTTAGCTGATATCTCATGGTGGTTTTGATTTACATATCCCTGATGATTAGCAATGATGAGCATCTTTTCATATGCCTGTTGGCCATCTGCACTTCCTCTTTGGAAAAACAGTTCTTCTGGCCATTTTTTGCTCAGTAATGGGACTGTCGACAAAATGAAAAGACAGTCTACTGAATGGAAGAAAATATTTGCAAATAATATGACTGAAGAGTTATTAATATTCAACATATGAAAAGAGCTTATACAACTCAACATAAAAAAAAACTGACTAAAAGGCAGAAAAAATGTTTTTCATATTTTGAGTAAAGCAATCTTCCTTTAAGTCTTTTTCCTTAAAGTGAGTTGTTAACGCTCATACTATATGGAGGAGCAGTAGTTACACCAGCTGTCTATCTTATTCTACTGCTTAATTATTAGGGTCACCAATGGTTCATATTAAAATGTATTCTGTGTGTATAATATTGCCATTATATTTATATTTTCCTCCAATTACCTCTTCTTTCATTTCAAAACACTAGCTATCCTATTCCAGTTTGTGGTCCTACACAGAGATCAGCAATTCCAGAGCCCAGAAATTGGTACAGAGTATGGGTTTAACTGCACTGCTTAAATAAAATGAATGAATGCATGCTATAGTTTCACTGACAAATTGGAAAACTTGGCATCAGAAAATAAAGGAGTGAAGATTAAATCCTGTTGTTAGGGTTTAAGATTATGCTTCTTGTTGTTCAGTCACCCGGTCATGACCAACTCTTTGCAACCCCATAGAATACAGCATGCCAGGCTGCTCTGTCCCTCACCGGTGATGCCATCTAGCCATCTCATCCTCTGTCATCCTCTTCTCCTTATGCCCTCAATCTTTCCCAGATGCCTCGCCTCTTAGACATAGGTATTTTGATGTTGGATGAATCCAAGAACAAAAAATAATGCATTGAATGTCATATATCACAACCATAATCATAATCTGAACTAAGTCCCAGACTAGGAGAAGAAAAATCCTGGGTCATAGGTGAGGCTCCAAGGCCACAGGGCTTTGGGCAAATCACTTGTATCTTGCAAGGCCTCATGGTTTCCATATTTACTCTTTTTAAAAGTGTGGGGGATGGGGAGGAGATGCACTCTAAGGCCCCTGAATCTTAAGTATTCCATTGTGTCTGAATTATCTACAAGAAAAAGAAGCCTTCAGTATTTCACAATTCTTCATCCAAACCACCAGCTGAGACGCATAAATGTGGTTCTTTTGATTCTTGTTTTTTGTCATTTCTATTCTATTACAGAACAGTCATGAGATGAAGAAATTTCATCAATATACACTAACAGAAAAAAATCATGTAATTTTTTAAAATGTAATTTTTAGCATCTATCTTTCCTGAGAAATTTTAAAACAGCTCTATTCAGATGTAATTCACACAGCTTATAATTCATCCATTTAAAATATATTATTCAATGGTTTTCAATATATTCACAGAGTTGTGCAAACTCATCACAACCATCATCCCAATTTCAGAATATTTTATCACTCGTCACCCTAAAATCTTATAGTATTAGCAGTCAATTTTCCAATTCCACCTCCTCGCACTTCTACCGGTAGACTCGTACAATATGTGGTCCTTTGTGACTGGCTTTTTTCACTAAGCATGTTTTCAAGTTTCATCCATGTTGTGGCTTAAAATAATATCCTACTATGTGGATAAACTATATTCATCCATTTATCCACTTAATGAATTTATCAGTTGGCTATTATTAATAATGCTTCTAGGAATACTTGTGTTCAAGTTTGTGTTGGACATGTTATCCTTTCTTTTAAGGATATAGCTAGCAGCAAAATGCTGTCATATGTTGACTCTGTTTAACCTTTGAGAAAGTGTTAGACTATTTTCTAAAGCAACTGCACTGTTTTACATTTTTACCAACAATGTATGAGAGTTCCAATTTCTCAGCACTCTTGCCATAACTTTTTATTAACTGACTTTATTTCAACCATCATAGTGGAAGTAAAGGGTTATTTCACTCTGGTTTTGATTTGCCTGGAGGCTAACGTGTTCAACACCTGTTTATGTATTTATAGGCTATTTATATCTCTTCTTTGGGAAAATGTCTATTTAAATACTTTGCCCATTTTCAATTGGGTTATTTATATTTTTATTATGTTGTAATATTTCTTTAATATATGCTAAGTTAAAAATCCCTTATCAGATATATCATGGATGTGCTGGCCATACAGAATAGTCAGAAAGTATACCCTCCTTGATTGTATGAAGAATTGATATTATTTCTTTAACTGTTTGGTAGAATCTAACAGTAAAGCCATTCAGGCTGGCTTTTCTTTGTTTTTTTTGTTTTTGTTTTTGTTTTTGTTTTTTCCAATTGAAGTATATAGTTGATTACAATATTGTACTGTAATAATTTCAAGAGTATAGCATAGTGATTCAGTATTTTTGAGACTACATTTTATTATAGGTTATTACAAGATGTTGGGTATAATTCCCTGTACCACACAATAAAGCCTTTCTGCTTATTTATTTTATGTATAGTTATTTGTACCTGTTAATCGCATACCCCTAATTTGCCCCTCCCCTTTCCCTTCCCCTTTGGTAACTGTAGGTTTGTTTTCTACATCTGTGAGTCTATTTCTGTTTTGTATATATACTCATTTGTATTATTTTTAAGGTTCAACATATAAGTAGTACTTGTCTTTTTATGTCTAACTTATTCATTAAGCATAATATTCTCTAGGTCCATCCACATCGCTGCAAATGGCAGAATTTCATTCTTCTTATGACTAATTTTCCATTGTATCTATATATGTCTGTATCTATCTATCTATCTCACATTTTATTAAACCAATCATCTGTCGATGGCACTTGGGTTACTCCCATATCTTTGCTATTATGAATAGTGCTTCTGTGAACATGGGTACCTGCATCTTTTCAATTTTAGTGTTCTGAGATTTTCTGGATATACAGGCAGGAGTGAAACTGTTCAATCATAGGGTAGCTCTGTTTTTAGTTTGTTAAGGAACCTCTATATTTTTTCCATAACGTCTGCACCAATTTACAAACCTAGACAGCATATTAAAGAGCAGAGACATCACTTTGCTGACAAAAGCCTGTATAAGTAAAAGCTATGGTTTTTCCAGTAGTCATGTATAGCTGTGAGAATTGGACCATAAAGAAAGAAAACCGAAGAACTGATGCTTTTGAGTTGTGGTGCTGGAGAAGGCTCTTGAGAGTCCCTTAGAATGCAAGGAGATAAAACCAGTCAATCCCAAAGGAAATCAACCCTGAATATTCATTAAAAAGACTGATGCTGAAGCTGAAATTCTAACACTTTGGCCACCTGATGCTAAGAGCCAACTCATTGGAAAAGACCCTAATGCTGTGAAAAATTGGGAGCAGAAGAGAAGGGGGGTGGCAGAGGATGAGATGGTTGGATAGTATCACTGACATGGACAAAATTTAGCAACTAAACATTAACAAAAATACTGTTTTCCATAGTGTCTGTACCATTTTACATACTTTGTGGGAATTTTTAAAAATTATTAATCCAATCTCTTTATGTGTTATATTTATTCACATTTTCTATTTTTTGGATTAGATTTAAGAGTTTTTGTCTTTCTAGAAATTTGTTCAGTTCATCTATCTAATTTATTAGCATATATTTCCTTAGAGTATTCCCTTATAATTCATTTTATTTCTAAAAGGTCAGTAGTGATATTCTTTCATTCTTTATTTTAGTAATTTGTGTCTTCTCTCTTTTTCTTGGTAAATTTACCTAAATTTGTAAATTTTGCTGATCTTCCCTGTCCTCCACTAATTTCCAGAGTTTTCTCAAGTTCATGTCCATTGAGCCAGTGATGCTATCTAATCATCTCATCCTCTCTGCCTTCTTCTCCTTTTGCCTTTAATCTTTCCTAGCATTAGGGTTTTTTCCATGAGTCAGCTCTTCACATCAGGTGGCCAAATATTTGGAGATTCAACTTCAGCATCAATCCCTAACAATAATTTATGCTCTAATATTTATTATTTCCCTCCTTCTACTGTATTTATTTCACTTTGCTATTCTTCTCCAACGTCTTAAAGTGGAAACTTGATAATTGATATGAGATCTTCTTTTTTAAATAAAAGTATTAAGAATTATAAATTTCCCTATAAACATTGTTTTAGTTGCATCCCACGCTTGCTATGTTATGCTTTCATTTTCATTTATCTCATAATATTTTCTAATTTCCTTTGTGATTTCTTTTATCCTTTGGTTATTCAAGAATCTGTTGTTTAACTTCAACATGACTGTAAATTTTCCAAATTTTCTTCTGTTATTTGTTTCTCATTTTATTCCATTTTGGTTAGAGACATAGTTCATATGATTGAAATTCTTTTAAATGTACTGAGTCTTGTTTTATGGTCCAGCTCTTACACTTACACATGACTACTGGAGAAACCATAGCTTTGAATATATGAATCTTGATTAGCAAAGTGATGTCTCTGCTTTTTAATACACTGTCTAGGTTTGTCATGGCCTTCCTTCCAAGGACCAAGTGTCTTTTAATTTCATGTTTCTATTTTCATCTTCCTGTAGATTTGAGTTATGATCTGGTATCACTTTATCACTACAATACAGCCTTGCTGTCACCCACTTCTTTTGTGAATATATTGTATTTCTGGATGTTACAATCATAGCAAAATAATTATATATATTGATTTATACAACTGATTTTTAAATAATTTAAGAGGAGAACACCCAATTATAGCCTATTATAATTACCTTTACAAACACTCTACGTTTCTTCATGTGGATTTGAATTACTGTTTGAGATTACTTGTCTTCAGCCTGAAGAACTTTCTTTAGTATGCCTTGTAAGACAATTTAGCTAATAAAAAATTTTCTCAGCTTTGTGTCTATGGAAAGATTTTTACTCTGCCTTCATTTGTTTTTATAAAAACATAATTATTTTGCAATGTTGGGTTAGTTTCTGGTGAACAACACTGAGAATAAGCCATATGTGTTACATACATCCACTCCTTCTTAAGCCTCCTTCCTTTCCCATTGGAATCCAGAAAGATATACTGATGAACATATTTGCAGGGCAGAAATGGAGGTGCAGACATAGAGAATGGACTTGTGCACACAGGGGGAATGAAATGAGAGTAGCATTGATATATATACACTACCTTGCGTAAAATAGCCAGCTAGTGGGAAGCTGCTGCTGTAAGGCACAGGGAGCTCAGCTCGGCACTCTGCCTTCAGTTTTGAAGAATATTTTGATAGACATAAGAACTCCATTTTACGGTATTTTATTCCACCATTTTGAATATTCACTGCCTTCCATCCTCCTTTGTTTTGAATAAGTCAGTTATTGGTTTTCAGTTCAGTTCAGTTCAGTCCCTCAGTCGTGTCCAAATTTTTGCGACCCCATGGACTGCAGCACGCCAGGCCTCCCTGTCCATCACCAACTGCTAGACTCTACCCAAACCCATGTTGTTGAGTTGGCTAGGAAATAATAATAATAACAACAGGTGGCTAGGAGATAATTTGATGGATGAGTTGTGGGCAGCTTCGTATTCCGTGCAGATTGCGACAATTGCCAGGAAACCTGCTCTCATCTGCCCTTTAACCCTGTCTTGTTCTTTTCTTTATCTCTTCAAAATTTATTTAGTATATTAAGCGACATGCATACACCAGGTCAATTTTGAAAAGTACTTATTTTCCCTAAATTACACTGACTCTGTCACCAAAATAAGAAGCTTCTATTGATAGTGTTACATGATAACTTTTTAAAGATAAAATAATAATTGCCATTTCAATTTCACTATTTTGAGTTCAGTTCAGTCACTCAGTCCTGTCCGACTCTTTGCGACCTCATGGACCACAGCATGTCAGGCCTCCTGTCCATTACCAACTCCCAGAGTTTACCCAAACTCATGTTCATTGAGTCAGCGATGCCATCCAACCATCTCATCGTCTGTTGTCCCTTTCTCCTCCCACCTTCAACCTTTCTCAGTATCAGGGTCTTTTCAAATGAGTCAGCTCTTCACATCAGGTGGCCAAAGTATTGGAGTTTCAGCTTCAGCATCAGTCCTTCTAATGAATATTCAGAACTGATTTCTTTAGGATGGACTGATTGGATCTCCTTGCAGTCCAAGGGACTCTCATGAGTCTTCTCCAACACCACAGTTCAAAAGCATCAATTCGTTTCTGTATAGTCCAACTCTCACATCCATACATGACTACTGGGAAAATCATAGCCTTGACTTAATGGACCTTTGTTGGCAAAGTAATGTCCCTGCTTTTCAATATGCTGTCTAGGTTGGTCATAACTTTCCTTCTAAGGAGCAAGCATCTTTTAATTTCATGGCTGCAGTCACCATCTGGAGTGATTTTGGAGCCCAAAATTAAAATCTGCCATTGTTTCTTCATATATTTGCCATGAAGTATTGGTACCAGACGCCATGATCTTAGTTTTCTGAATGTTGAGCTTTAAGCCAACTTTGTCACTCCTCTTTCACTTTCATCAATAAGCTCTTTAGCTCTTCTTCACTTTCTGCCATAAGAGTGGTGTCATCTACATATCTGAGGTTATTGATATTCCTCCCAGCAATCTTGATTCCAGCTTATGCTTCTTCCAGCCCAGTGTTTCTCATGATGCACTCTGCATAGAAGTTAAATAAGCAGGGTGACAATATACAGCCTTGACGTACTCCTTTTCCTATTTGGAACCAGTCTGTTGTTCCATGTCCAGTTCTAACTGTTGCTTCCTGACCTCCATACAGGTTTCTCAAGAGGCAGATCAGGTGGTCTGGTATTCCCATCTCTTTCAGAATTTTCCACAGTTTATTGTGATCCACACAGTCAAAGGCTTTGGCATAGTCAATAAAGCAGAAATAGATGTTTTCTGGAGCTCTGTTGCTTTTTTGATGATCCAGTGGATGTTGGCAATTTGATCTCTGGTTCCTCTGCCTTTTCTAAAACCAGCTTGAACATCTGGAAATTCACGGTTCATGTATTGCTGAAGCCTGGCTTGGAGAATTTTGAGCATTTCTTTACTAGCGTGTGAAATGAATGCAATTGTAGCATTCTTTGGCATTGCCTTTCTTTGGGATTGGAATGAAAACTGACCTTTTCCAGTCCTGTGGCCACTGCTGAGTTTTCCAAATTTGCTGGCATATTGAGTGCAACACTTTCATAGCATCATCTTTTAGGATTTGAAATAGCTCAACTGGAATGTCTACACTTTCACTAGTTTTGTTCATATTGATGCGTTAGGCCCACTTGACTTCACATTCCAGATGTCTGGCTCTAAGTAAGTGTGAGTGATCACACCATCATGATTATCTGGGTCATGAAGATCTCTTTTGTACAGTTCTTCTGTGTATTCTTGCCACCTCTTCTTAATATCTTCTGATTCTGTTAGGACTATGTGATTTCTTTCCCTTAATGTGCCCATCTTTGAAT
The DNA here is from genome assembly GCA_917880005.1 of Nanger dama. Taxonomy (NCBI): domain Eukaryota; kingdom Metazoa; phylum Chordata; class Mammalia; order Artiodactyla; family Bovidae; genus Nanger; species Nanger dama. The sequence continues at coordinate 37,506,423 of CAKJTW010000002.1, forward strand.
GAAATGTTCCCTTGGTATCTCTAGTTTTCTTGAAGAGATCTCTAGTCTTTCCCATTCAATTGTTTCCCTCTATTTCTTTGCATTGATCACTGAAGAAGGCTTTCTTATCTCTCCTTGTTGTTCTTTGGAACTCCACATTCAAATGAGTATATCTTTCCTTTTCTCCTTGCTTTTCACTTTTTTTCACAGTTATTTGTAAGGCCTCCTCAGACAGCCATTTTGCCTTTTTGCATTTCTTTTTCTTGGGGATGGTCTTGATTCCTGTCTCCTGTACAATGTCATGAACCTGTACCCATAGTTCATCAGGCACTCTGTCTATTAGATCTATTCCCTTAAATCTATTTTTCACTTTCACTGTGTAGTCATAAGGGATTTGATTTCGGTCATACTTGAATGTTTTAGTGGTTTTCCCCACTTTCTTCAATTTAAGTCTGAATTATTGGTTTTCTCTAGGTAATCTGAAGTCTTTGGCAAGTCATTTTTCTCTTATTACTTTCAAAATTTTCCTTTTGCTTTTGGCTTTCAACCTTTTGACTATGATGTGTTTGGATGTGGATCTCTTTGTGTTTATTCCATGTGGAGTTCAGTAAGCTTCTTGAAGACACAACTTTATTTTATTCATTAAATTTGGGAAGGTTCAGCCATTGCTCTTTGAACAATTTCTCTGCTTCTTTCTTTTAAAAATGTTTTCCAGTATTTCTATTTTATTTCATTTTATCCCACATATAGGTATTTCCAGTATTTCTATTATACTCAATGGCATCCCAAACTAGGTTCTGTCAATGTTTTTTTCATACTTTTCTTCTGTCCAGTTTTCAGATTACATAATCTTTATTGATCTATCTTCAAGTCCATTGATTCCCTCTAGTGAGTTTTCATTCTTCACATTCTTTATATTGATCATTATATTTTCACATTCACAATTTCATTTAGTTATTTTCTTATATAATTTCTATTTCTCTTTGCTGGTAATCTCTAATAAGACTTTGTCATCATGTCTTTAATTCTTTAAGGGTGGTTTATTTTAGTTTTTTGCATATATTTATAACAGTTATTTTGAAGTCTCTGCTAAATCTAATATTTGGATCTTTTCAAATGTAGCTTCTGTTGCTTGTTTTTTCCCTGGATGTGGTTCACACATCCATGTTTCTTTCATTTCTTGTGAAATTTTTTGAAAACTCGATGTAATATCTCTAGTTACTGATCCTTCTGCCTGGGACTTAGTGTATTTGTGACTTGTTTAGTTGCTTAGTAATCTTGCGGAATATTTCAGTGAATTCTATTTCTGCTTTAGGGTAAGTCCTTTAATGTCACTACTCTGGCAGTGCAGCATAGCCTTGGGCATGTGCACAGTCACCTTGATACGCATTTTGCCCAGAGATGATAGTGGTTTTAGCTAAGATGTCTCCAAATATCTCTTTTCCTTATCTTCATACTAAAATTCTAACTGGCCTGCTCTAGTGTTATTATTCCACAGCTGTTAAACTTCAATAAATGTTAGCTGATTGATTTTTTCCTGGAAAATGCCCAAGGGCATAAATATTCTGCATTCTGAACCAATTAAAAACTGTGTGGTTTTTTTTTCTTCCTTCAGAAGTAGTCTTTTAGGCCAGTCTTTATGACTTGATCGTACCCCAGGAGAGCTTTTTCTTAGCTTCTCTTCCCCCAACTTTGTTTTAAAAACAAGACTACTAAGTAATCTAACATTTCACTTGTTGCTATCACGGAGCTACTAGTTGTCCCTTGAAAGTGAAAGTGAAGTCGCTCAGTCATGTCCAACTCTTTGTGACCCCGTGGACTGTAGCCCACCAGGCTCCTCCATCCATGGGATTCTCCAGGCAAGAATACTGGAGTGGGTTGCCATTTCCTTCTCCAGGGGATCTTAATGACCCAGGGATTGAACCCAGGTCTCCCGCATTGCAGGCAGAGGCTTTAACCTCTGAGCCACCAGGGAAGCCCAAGCCACCAAGCTGTCCTTTAACTGCTCATAAAAATCTCCTTTTTCTTTTTAATATAGAATCTTTAGTTTTGAACTTCCCCACTCTGTTCCAAATAATCCTATTTCGTTGGGATGAGTTACAGACTCTGTGCTTACACCCTGCTTTCCTTTCTGAGCAGAGCCTATAAAGCCGTCTGCCTGTGTTCAAGGGATATCCCTCCTCCCTGAGTGGGGTGCTGGGTGGGGACAGTAGCCCTTGGTCTTCTTGGCTTATCTTTCAGTGTGGAGTCTCTGCCCTGTGAGCAAACTAGGGTGAATGTAATCCCTCAGTCTGTGATTGGGAGTTTAGTGGAATAAGAGAGTCCCAGACTCCAGGGTTTGTCTGACTAGAGTTTCTGCTGCACAGAACTAAAAAGAATGAGATATGCTTGTGACCTGCACCTCACTGAGAGAAAATATAATCATAGACCATGAGCTGAGGGAAGAGGCAGCCCCTATCTTCTTGGTTGTACAATCTGGAGTAGAGCTTCCCTCACATTAAGCTGAAGGCGTGGGGCAAAGTCTTGATTTAATTAAAATTTCAAAGTTTAAAGGGCTGAAGAAGCTTCAGTTTTTTTTTAGTAAATATAGTGATTAGATATTCTGATAGTTTCAAGTACAAAACATCTAAAAATGCCAGTTTACATGCAAAAACTGGCATGGGGAAATAGCAAATCATCTTTTTAAGTACATCAATATCCTGTCAAGAATGTAATGAAAATCATAAGTGCAACATCTTTTTATTTGCAATCATTTCTGTAAAATGATTTTACTAAATAAAAGGTCAAATTTTTCATTAACCAGAAACACAGACATGGGCAGTTCATAGCCAATACATCAGCCCCATCAATGGCCCTGCATCCTTTTATCTTCTGTTACTGTACATCATTGTTATGGCATGCTTTTCACTCTCATACTAGTACTTCACGGGCTAAAGATTACTATTCCATCTCTAACATCATATCTGTACTTCAGAGCAGTTCAAAAACAAAGAAACAGCCCAAGAATGGTTGGCACTTATAAGACAGATGAAAAACTTCAAAATCATCCAACAGATTTTTAGTATATCTCCGTGGCCAGAACTAAACCACAGAGCTACCCTCTCTAGTTAGCAAAGGATGCTGGGAAATGTAGTTTTTGAAGTTGGACATATTACCTACCACTGAAAGAAACCTGGCTTCTATTAGTAAGAAAAAATGGCAAATGGATATCAGATAAACTAGTAGTGTCTGCCATAGCAATATTATGGGAATATGCATACCCTTGTGTTGGGAATATAATTGTCACAACTTCAAGGAATAAATTTGCTATAGCTACAAAAATTAGAGAAAAATGAGTAAAATAAGACTACTCATAATAACATGGACAATATTCATAAACAATTTTTAAACTAAGTTGTAAAACAATGTGTATAAGATAATATTTTATGTATAAAATTTTATATATTATATGAGGACTCTTTCACCAAAAAAAAGACTTTATTTTATTTTTTATTGACATATAGTTGAGGTGAAGGTGAACTCGCTCAGTCGTGTCCGACTCTTTGCAACCCCATGGACTGTAATCTACTAGGCTTCTCTGTCCGTGGGATTCTCCAGCCATTTCCTTCTCCAGGGGATCTTCCCAACCCAGGGATCAAACCTGGGTCTCTCGCATTGGAGGCAGACACTTTAACCTCTGAGCCACCAGAGGGTACAACTGTATATATGTTACAATTTAGAGATTCACAATTTTTAAAGGTTATCCTCAATGTATAGTTATTGTAAAATATTGGCTATGTTTTCCTTGGTGTATAATATATCCTCATAGCTTATTTTATACATAATAGTTTATACCTCTTTCTCCTTTGCCCCATACTACCCCTGTTGCTTTCCTTCTCCCCACTGTGAGTCTGCTACTTTTTTCTGTTACATTAACTAGTTTGTTATATTTTTTAGATTCTACATTTCTTTTAATGAGAAGAGTTTAGTTATATTATTTAAATGCATAAGTGGCCTGCAGATGAGTAAGGGAGATCCATGGGGAAATAGCAAATGGAATCAGTGGGTGGGTGAGTGTCAAGCCTGGGGCTGTGAGAAGAGCTGCAGGGCTGGTTTTCTGAGGTGCTTGGAATTAATGGGCCACTGAAGGTGAGAGAATAGAAACCAGAATCAGTTAGCCTAAAATCAAACACTGAAAGGCAATATTTGTCTTTCTCTGTCTGACTTATTTAACTTAAGCATAATATGCTCCAAACCCATCTATATTGCTGAAAATGGCAGCATTTCATCCTTTTTATGGCTCAGTGGTATTCCAGTGGGGTGTGTGTGTGTGTGTGTGTGTGTGTGTGTCTGATATCATACTTTTATTCATTCATCTGTTTATTGACACGTTGCTTATAGTATTTCACTGAGACTCTGGAACATCATCTCAATTCAGTTCAGTTCAGTTGCTCAGTCATGTCTGACTCTTTGCGACCCCATGAACTGCAGTACGCTGTACTTCCCTGTCCATCACCAACTCCCCGAGTTTACTCAAACTCACATCCATTGAGTTAGTGATGCCATCCAACCATCTCATCCTCTGTTGTCCCCTTCTTCCTCCTTCAGTCTTTCCCAGCATCAGGATCTCTTTCAAATGAGTCAGTTCTTTGCCAGCTTCAGCATCAGTCCTTCCAATAAACATTCAGGACAGATTTCCTTTAAGGATGGACTGGTTGGACCTCCTTGATGTCCAAGGAATTCTCAAGAGTCTTCTCCAACACCACAGAACATCATCTCAGGTACCATTATTTTAAAATTTATTCCAGAAATTGTATCATATAAAAATTAAAGTAAATTCCAGTTTTGAAAAAAACTAAACACCTTTTCAGGGGCACATCTTTCTCAAGGTTTAATGGCAAAAACATGGGTTTGGGAGCCAATAGTCTAAGCTTTTGAATCACTGCTTGAAAACCTCTGAACTCTGTATCTTGAAGCCTGTTGCTGTAATTCTCTGTTACTCCTCTGTAAAGTCACAGGATGAATTCCTACCCTCCAGGATTTCCATGAAGATTAGAGACGACAGTGTGTCTCACTTAGGTCTGATGCTTATTGTGTGCACTGCATTGTTGCTCTGGTGCATAAATTGGCTTCTCAGTTTCTGTGCCCTGAATGATTTCCTATACAAATGGTGGTATCGCCTGAATTTGCTATCAGTAACCCCCCAATCACTCGACCCAGCATTCTGCATTCCCATCACTGTTAACTGCTAAAGTATTCAATGACACACCCAGGACCAAATAAAAGAGAAAATAGAAACTGAGTGGCTTGTTGAATAAACATGAATCAAAGGCCCCATGATTTTTAAGGCATTTAAACATTTACAAGTTTTTCCTTTTACAAGAGAGAAAAAATACTGCAAGTGTCTGAATGTCTGGTGTAGCTTTTACTTTCCTTAGATTTACAAAAAGTCATAATTTCAAAAATAGAAACTAAGACTCTTACCAAAGTACAGGGAAAAATGTTCTTTATATGTATTATAAGCAGTGTTATTAAGGCTCATAGTTCTTTTAGAAGATGTTAAGAGAAAAATTATGGTAAGAGGTCAATTGTTCATTAAAAAAGCTTTCAAAAAGAGATGCCAATATAAACACACATGTTGAACAAGGGCCACTGGGACCGAGATAAGATCTCTGTTATGTGATAAAATACATTTCAATCTAAATCCCTCATCCTTTCTGGAAATGTAAGGACAACATATTCCTTTATGGCCATTTTAGGGGGTTTATTTTTTATTGAAATGTTTCATTGTTGTTCAAAAAAATTATGGGGCATTAATATATGCAATCTGATAATAGATTCTTTTTAAAAATTGACTTGCTCTTTTCCAGTTCTAAAACCAAAAAAAAAAAAAAATACAATGGAGAATGTGGATAAATAAATAAATCAACATGAAAAAGCTAATTAGTACATTTCACTCTTAAAGGAGAGACAAGGATAAATAATCTGAGGACTGAGGTATTTGAATGGCAGGACTGGACCAATGATAGTACAGAAGGGGCCGTCTCTGATGGTGAGAATATGATTGCACTGCTACTTGGCTGCTTCTTTTTCAGAAGGTCCTTCTCCTCCACTTATGATAGTTTGTCAACAACTCTTTTAGTATTAAGCAATTTTAGTATATTATCAGCCATCAATAATGTATTTTAAATTATTTTACATATGAACTTCTCTTGAGAGTGAGATCACTAGCTAAGCTGCCTCTGATGAGGATGCTGATAGAGAAAGAAAGATTTAGAGTCCCAGACAATTGTCAGAATGGGGACATTTTGAAAGAAGGGAAAGTGAAGGAAAAAGGGAAGAAGAAGAGAGCTGGAAACAGAACTGGTATACTTTCTAATCATGTCTCAACTTTTGAAAGGGAAAGAAGACAGATAGGAGAAGGAACACTAAGGGTTTCAAGAGTGTAGAGGCCTGTGCACTGAAGACATGAACCCAAATATTGGGGAAAAAAAGAAAAGATTATATTCTTGGGAAGGATGTAAATAGATGCATGTTCTCTATATTACTCAGGGTTCTCCAGATAAGCAGAATCAATAGGATATATCCTACAGGATAATTACAAGGTATTGGCTCACGTAATTATGGCAGAAGAAATTCAGTGATCTTGCATCTGCAAGAGGGAGACCCAGGACTAATCCAAGAGCCTGAGTACCAGCTGAAGGATAGAAGATTGCTGTCTCAGCTCAAGCAGTCAGGCAGAGAGTAAAGTTATGCTTCCTCCACATTTGTATACGGCTCCAGGCCTTCCATGGACTGGATGATGCCTTGGGACTGGATCCTCCCTAGATGACCCACTCCAGGGAAGAAAAACCACTTTACTCAATCCACTAATTCAAATGTTAATCACTTCTGAAAACATTTTCATAGTCACACCCAGAAATAATGTTTAATCTGGGCAACCCGTGTTTCAATCAGGTTGACACAAAAAAATTAACCATCGTATCATCTAGCTTTCAATCAGCTCCAAAACTTGTTGCTCTATTTCTCAGCACAGGAAAACTGAGAAGGTCTGAGTGCAAAAAAAGACAAAAAGAAAAGAATTATTTTTGGAAAGCTAGAAAAGCTTGGGGGTGGAAAGATGGGAATATAGCACACTTTAGCTCATGTAATGGGAAAATCACTAACGAAAGAAATTTTTAACTGGCAGATTAAAACTTGGATTTTTATCTTTCTTTATAACTCTTTCTTTAAGCATTTTAGTGGAAGAATTACTCAAAATTGGAAATATAATGAGCTCCATGCAAAAAGGTTAGAATTGTTTTCATCTTTTTTTTAGCAAAAGAAAACATAGACATTGTAAGCAACATAAGATGCCAATACAACTTCACTATATATCTTTTCTTCTACACAACAAAGCTCATCTGGCTACCATTACTTTCCTATCTTGATGGGATATCCTCCATTTATTCTTCTATTCATTTTTGTTTAGAAAGGACATTGAGTGTGTTGCTAAAATCACTTGAGCCCAGTAACAACTGAACATTATACGTCCTCACTTTACAGTCTCGGCAGGAAGAAAGTTCTGACAATCTGAATACTGCTATTCAGACAGTCTCCCTGGAAGGAAAAAATGCCAAGGGCTTATCTAACCACAAAAAGAGCAAAACCTTCCAAGAACCACAGAAGAGACAAGATTCCCTCTCTCAATTCAATTTAAGACAGCTTTAGTCAGGATGCAGTTTCAAAAGATTTTGCAGTGATATATTGGGTTCTTTTTCAGCAAACCCAAATCAGAAGGTCCTGACCCATTAAAGTGATATAAATCATAGAATTAATTAATGTTTTGGTCAACAATTTCCTAATAATATCTAGTAATCTTAGTTCAGATATCACCAAATGAATATAAAAAACTGCCTTTTTATGTGTGTAAACTTTTTTTGAATTTGTTTAAATAGAGACTCTTTCCTATTGATTTGTTCCCTGGCTCACGACGTGCTATGGTATACTAGAGTTTGAAGTCAGAAAACTAAGATTCAAACTCTGCCTCTGTCCTTATTATCTGAATGTGGACGAATTATTTCACAATTCTCACACTCACATTCCCATATATAAAGTGAGGATAATAGAACCTACTTGATGAGGCTGTTGTATTAAATAATGCACATGCCAAGATGTAGCCCAGGGCTTAGCACCTAGGTATGACTCACTCAAGTAAGAGCCGTTCATTTTTCTTAATTGATTTGTATTGCTTGATGTATTTTTCCCTCTATAAGACATGGATGAAGAAAAGTCTGACATTATTTTCTATATTCAAAATTTTGATCCATTTTATAAGGTTAACTTATACCTGTGATATCATCTAAAAGTAAAAATGCCTCTTTTTAGAAAAATAAGTATCTTATATCAATGTATATATATGGAATCTAGAAAGATGATACTGATGAACCTACTTGCAGGGCAGCAAAGAAGATGCAGACATAGAGAACATACTTATGGACAAGGGCAAGGGGAGAAAGGTAAGGGTGAGATGAACGGAGAGAGTAGCATGGAAGCATATACATTACCACGTGTAAAATATATACCCAATGGAAAAGCTGTGTGACTCAGGGAACTCACACTGGGGCTCTGTAATAACCTAGAAAGGTGGGATGGGCTAGGAGGTGGGAGGGAGGCTCAAGAGGGAGGGGCATATATATACCTATGGTTAATTCACCTTAATGTATGGCAGAAATCAAGCCAATATTGTAAAGCAATTATCCTTCAATTAAAATCAAAATAAATTTTAAAAAATAAACAAATGAACCTCAAAAATGCCTCCTTTTTATAGCAACAACAAAATAAGAAGAACTAGAGAATCTACCTGGGGAAGTAAGCATTTACTCAGTTATAGGTCTGTGTTGTATTTGGGTGCTAGAAAGATGATTAAGAAATGGCTAATCTACCCACAATCTGGTGAAAGATGTTTGGATTAAGGATTTTATGGGACTTGATGGCATCAGTGATCCTTTACTATCAGGCCTCTGCCTCTCTCTCCAATCTCAGCAATCCCTCAGGACTCTTGTGTCACCCTTCATTCCAGTGCACCCAAAGCTTCTTACGGTTTCCTTTGCCCACATTGATTTCTAGGTCTGGTTCTCATCTAGGTATCCCAGGAGACTCAACTCAAGTATCATCAGCTTCTCAATTCACCTTCCCTTCTTCTCCTTGCCTCTCCTACAACCCTCTACTAAAATGGGTTAGGTACCACTCCTTGGGGTTTACCTAATACTTTTGCTTATTCCTCTCTCTGTAATTAGACATTGCTGCTGCTAAGTCGCTTCAGCTATGTCCGACTCTGTGTGACCCCAATAGACGGCAGCCCACCAGGCTCCCCCATCCCTGGGATTCTCCAGGCAAGAACACAGGAGTGGGTTGCCATTGCCTTCTCCAATGCATGAAAGTGAAAAGTGAAAGTGAAGTCACTCAGTCCTGTCTGACTCTTAGTGACCCCATGGACTGCAGCCCACCAGACTCCTCCATCCATGGGATTTTCCAGGCAAGAGTACTGGAGTGGAGTGCCATTGCCTTCTCCGAATTAGACATTATTTGACTGTAAACTCTTTAGATTGTACCTTACTCACTTCTGAATTTCTTCTAAGAGCAGAACATGGCACTTAGTAGAAACTCAAAAAGATCAGTGGGATAAACAAATAGATCAATAACATCATGTTAAAAAATAGTTTAATATTAATTGTTATAGACTGAATGTGTCCCTCCAAAATTCACATGCTGAAAATCATTACTGTGAGGGTGTTTAGAGATGAGAGTCTTTAGAAGATGATTAGGTCATGAGAAACATCCTCTTGTGAATGGGATTAGTGTACTTATTAAAGAAGCCCCAGAGACATCACTTACCCTTCTTCCATGTGAGGACACAGTGAAGAGACAATCATCTATAAACTAGAAAATGGGTCTTTACTAGAAACAAAATCTACCAGCCCTTTGATTTTGGACGTTGCAGCCTCCAGAACTATGAGAGATAGGTTTCTGTTATTTATAAACTACTCAGTTTGTGACAATTTGTTATAGGAAACTGAATGAACAAAGGGAGTAGCATTAGGGACAAAAACAATGTTCCTGAGTGAAAATCTACACTCATCAGATCATCCAGCACTACAATTCCTTGGGAAGTTCTGGCCAGTGTCAATGTATTGTCCTGTTTTTCAAACAGAAAGATTAAGGAATAAAAAGCATGATTCCTCATGAGTCAAGGATCTGGCTTGAAATAAAGTCCATATCTCTAATTTCCCAACTTGAGTTTCTGTAACTCTACTGTGCACCCTCTTCTAGAATAAAAATTCTAATAAAAATTCCTTGATATCATTATTCAGTAGCAGGAAATTGTGACATGATATCCTAAAATAAACGAATCTGAGCACACCAGGTTTAAGTTGAGTCTGGATGATTTTAACAGAACACCAAAATTCCTCAGACATTTTTTTCTGTGACTTTGCAGGCTACCTTAAGTCTGAGGCCAAATATGTCTAGAGATTTGACAGAATTGTTTAAAAATTCATATGATTTTATTGATTATGCAATGGAAAAAATTTGGAATTGGTCTTATATTGTCATTGGCATTAGTGAGGTTGAGAGTTCTTGTTTGATCTCCATTCAACCTTTCTAGAAGCTTGGAAACTACAGACTGAAGCAATTCAAATTTATGCAGAGTTTGACAGTAAGTTAATTACCAGAATTATGCAAAATTAAATTTTCAGAAAACAATTCTGGCATTTTTGAATAGTTGTATGTTACAAGTACACTTCTCCATAAGCATATGCAAGCTATCTGTCAACTAGCTGGCTCATTCTGAAGACATGTCCACTTAAAAGAAAATATTATATTTCAAAGAGTCTTAAGAGGCATAGAGAAAAGACTACAAGTACTTTGCCCTTTACCCTTGAAATGTATGCAGAATCCCAAACTTGAGTTGAACTCATAATAACTGAACTCCCAGGCACCATACTTGTTAAAATAGATACAGACACTAATCCAAACAGGCAGGGTGGTCTCTTCTCAAATATTCACATTCCACACCCTGTCACAGACGTACTCAAATCAGAGCAAGCCTTAATAGGGAAACAGAAGAGACAGCCAGGCATCTCTGCAGTGTGATTTCAAACATGTTCAGGTTGCCCCCAAGTTATGTTTCTTTACCAACTGAAATTTCCTAATTCAGGATTCATTTGATGACTTAACATTCTGAATACTGTCAAAAGGGGAATTCTCTGACATATATACATGAATAATGAAAAAGGCAAAGTAGCTTTAAAATTATTTTTCCTTCTTGTAAATAAATGTATAAGGTGATTTTTTGAAATCAATTATAATGAGAAAGATGAAAGCATGAGTCCTTAGACACCAGAAAATAAGATTGTCCCTTTATAAGTTAGAGAACAGATAAAAGGAATGACTGAGAGCATCAAAAGCAAACTTCTGATTGTGATATCTGCCTAGTAGGGGGCTTGGGCCCTACAACTTCTAAGGAAAAGGATAACAAAGCGGGAGTGGGGGTGGAGGAGGCAATGTTTTTCTTGCTTGTCACCCTGTCTCTTCAATGAGTCACATTTTCCATCTGAAAGTTTACATATTTGTTTTCAGATTCTCAATATGGTACAAAGAATGAGCCAGGAATCATTTGGTTGCAAGAAACATACACCCACTTATACTTCGCAATTACTGAATTTTACTGAAAAGATATTAGAGAATCTCAAGGAAATAAAGCATTTGCAGGATACCTGGACTCCAGATGATCCAAAAGTCATCAGGCAGCCATCCTGAATCTTTCCCTCCATAACCACATCCTTGCTGTGCTTCTCTCTGTATGTCTGCCTTGTTCTTGACATGTTTTCTGGAAAAGACTCTTTTGTTTTAATTCTGCTATTAGCATAGCTTTTATAACCTTTATCAACTTAAAGTCCAGCTCTAGGTAACTGTCTAGTACAGTAGTCACAACAAACTGACTCAATATATTAACTCCCAGTTCTCAGGAAAGACAGACACACACACAGACACACAGACACACACACACACAAAGAGGAAGAAACAGAGAGATCCCAACTTGAATGAAGTTGCTACCTTAGATCCTATAACAGCCAATAGAGAGTTCTCTGGTGTTTATCCACCCTCTAGGGTTAAGTTTATCAGCAGACATTTAACAGAAGAACAATGTATGTGAACAGATATTAACTAGGCATTTCTAGTAAATTAACGTTGCAGAGATAGATGGATAAATAAAAAGGATTAGGAAAACTGTGTGAATCAGCTCCACCCAGTTTTCCTCATCCCTTAGGCAGACAATTTAGTTCTGAGCCCTCTGAATACAGTGTGTGTAACATTATTAATCAGAATAGAGTGAATGATCCCAAAGATAAGTCTAAAAATATGTGTACTAGATATTTTCCAAAGCAGAAGTTTTATACCCAGTTTAGGCATAAAAATTGGTATTTGACATACACCACTGGAATGATTAGGTGGTGTTTTACAATAAGTAAAGAAGCAAAGAGCAGGAAAAGAAGTTAATTCTAAAAATCAGGACCTTCCAAATAATTTTAGTAAATAGAACACTTTGAAATACCCAAGGAAGAGATTGAATAGGAGATAAGAGAAATGGACAGAAGCATCTTGGCTAACAAAACCTTTTTATGTGTTGTGGAAATTTTCCTAGAGTTTTTTCTGTATCCAGAAAAAATAAAATACTTTTATTTGGTTTATTCTCCTTTTTTATTTATTATACAGTTCCCAGCCCTCAGGCTACAATAATGTGGTATTAGTTCAACTTCCATATTAGTGAGGACTTTTGCAGAATTTTGTGAGCCTTATCCATTTCTTATCTCACATGACAGAATGTATTTTAGGACCCAACTTGACAAACTTACAAATGAACTTCAACAACTATTTTAAAATTGTGATTCTAGATCTCATAGAAACCCTAAGAGATTTCCACTTAACCAGTTCACAGATGAACAAACAATGCCCATGCCTGTACTCACAGTAAGTTATTTCTGCTTTCATTGGTTCAGCTATGTGTCAAGCAAGAGTCAAGGTTTTGACCTTAAACTTCTTTATGGTAATTGCATTTGTATTTGTAATCACATAGTTAAGGTAAATATTATATAAACCAATGATATATGAGTGGGAAAAAAATGTGTTCTTTCTCTGATAACTAAGTTGTATACTTTGGAAAGGCTAAATAAACATGAGTTGTTAAAAATTTCAGTGTAATTAGAAGCCATTCACACTTGTCATTCATTCAACATTCAATGAATATTTATCGAGTCCTTTCTGTGTGTCAACCTTTATTCCAGACATTGAAAATACAAAGATGAATAAAGCAATATTTCCCTTCTCGATTTGCTTATAGTCCACTGTGTGAGACAGATTATCAACTACTGTGTTATTCTCTTTCCATAGATATTGGTCCCCAGTAGGAGGGACACACTATATAATCTTGGGAGCTAAGGAGAGCTTCCTGGCTACATCTGAGCAGAAACCTGTAGGACTAGAAGGATTATGCAGAGGTTGAGGAGCAGATGAAGAAGGGAACTTTAGCTAGAGGTAGTAATGCTAGCTGATGCCCAGGGGTGGGGTGACCTAGCATATTCTGGGGATGGAACTAAAATAAGAGAAAGATATATATATATCTTCAGCAAATGTAATCACTTTTCTGTACACCAGAAGCTAACACAACATTGTAATCTTTTATGAAAATTTTGATACATCAATAGAAAACGTTTTTAAAGGAGATGAAGGTGGCATACGGTCCCATCACTTCATGGGAAATAGATGGGGAAACAGTGGAAACAGTGTAAGACTTTATTTTTTGGGCTCCAGAATCACTGCAGATGGTGACTGCAGCCATGAAATTAAAAGACGCTTACTCCTTGGAAGGGAAGTTATGACCAACCTAGATAGCATACTGAAAAGCAGAAACATTACTTTGCCAACAAAGGTCCGTCTAGTCAGGTTATGGTTTTTCCAGTGGTCATGTATGGATGTGTTTTATTTTGAGGGAAATGGAAAATTGTTGAGGTGTTTTCAGAGAAGTAAATTTTTGTGATCTTTGAGAAATCACACTGACAATACTAAAAAAATAATAAATTGGGATTGAACAGGACCAGCTAGAAATCAGTTGTAAACATCCCACTGGAAAACTAATGATCACTTAAACTAGTATAATATGAATTATCAAAACTGACACAAAATAAGACATAAAACTAGAATATAACCAGAAATAATGATAATATTGCCAAAGAAATGTGTGCTTCCCAAGTCACAAAGCTCAAATGGTTTCACAGGACTGTTACTTGAAATTTTTATGTTGGTGAAGTTGCTTTCAAACAATAAAAAAAATAATAATTCCACTTAGTTTTATGAAATTAGCATAATTTTGACAATGACATATCTAACAATTACTTACATCATTGTACTCAAATAAATAATAACCAAATATTTTAAAAATAAATTTATTAATATATTTACAAAATCTCAAATAACTAAAGGCCAGCTAAATGAAAAGATATATTGGAAAAAAAATCATGATCTCATGAGATTTATTTTTGAAATAAATCACATACTTTATCACATTCCAGGGTAAAGAAGAAAAGCCATGTTATTGCCTCAAAATGCAACTTTAGGTCCTCTTAATAATATTTGAAATTTGTTCCTATTTTTAAAAACTCTCCTTAGTAAACTAAGCATAGAAGTTTACATTCTTAATATAAGAAAAGTTTCAAATTATCATCTTAAATTATATGTAGAGTCAATGTTTAATAAGAATTTAGACTATACATTGTATGCTTCTCATTGTACAAAGATATCTCGATCTGTCATCTCTTAACTTTCTTATATTTTGTAACTCCCCACTCCTCTTACTCATACCTACCTATACACCTTTACTTTACCCCTTGATTTTTCTGTAATATAGACTCCATTTTACTTTTAAACTTAAACATCACTTTTTCAGAGAGGAATTACTTCACCTTCCAACCTAAATTAAAATGAGAGTCATTCAGTCTTGTCTGATACTTTGCAACCTCATGGACTATATAGTCCATGGAATTTTCCAGGCCAGAATACTAGAGTGAGTAGCCTTTCCCTTCTCCAGGGGATCTTTCAAACCAGGGATTGAACCCAGGTGTCCTGCATTGCAGGCAGATTCTTTACCAGCTGAGCCACAAGGGAAGGTCAACATTACTGGAGTGGGTAGCCTATCCCTTCTCCAGTGGATCTTCCTGACCCAGAATTCAAACTGGGGTCTCCTATACTGCAGGCAGACCTAAATTAAGACACCCTTTTTTCTCTCCTAGCACTCCCCTATTTTCACTCCTAACACTTTTCACAAGCTATTCTTTTATCTATTATCTATTATCACAAGCTAGATCTGTTAGACAGAGTGCCTGAAGAACTATGGATGGAGATTCATGACGTTGTACAGGAGGCAATAATTAAGACCATCCCCAAGAAAAGAAATGCAAAAAGGCAAAATGACTGTCTAAGGAGGCCTTACAAATACCTGAGAAAAGAAGAGATGCTAAAGGCAAAGGAGAAAAGGAAAGATATATCTATCTGAATGCAGAGTTCCAAAGAATAGCAAGGAGAAATAAAGAAAGACTTCCTCAGTGACCAATGCAAAGAAATAGAGAAAAACAATAGAATGGGAAAGACCAGAGATCTCTTCAAGAAAATTTGAGATACCTATGGAACATTTTGTGCAAAGATGGGCACAATAATGGACAGAAATGGTATTGTCCTAACAGAATCAGAAGATATTAAGAAGCGGTGGCTAGAATACACTAAGAAGAGGTGGCTAAAATGCACAGAAGAACTTTACAGAAAGGATCTTCACGACCCAGATAACCACGATGGTGTGACCACTCACCCAGAGCCAGACATCCTGGAATGTGAAGTCAAGTGGGCCTTAGAAAGCAGCACTATGAACAAAGCTAGTGGAGGTGATGGAATTCCAGTTGAGCTATTTCAAATCCTAAAAGGTGATGCTGTGAAAGTGCTGTATTCAATATGCCAGAAAATCTGGGAAACTCAGCAGTGGACACAGAACTGGAAAATGTCAGTTTTCATTTCAATCCCAAAGAATTCAATACCAAAGAATGTTCAAACTACCACATGATTGCACTCCTCTCACACACCAGAAAAATAATGCTAAAATTCTCCAAGCCAGGCTTAAAGAATACATGAACTGTGAACTTCCAGATGTTCAAGCTGGATTGAGAAAAGGCAAGGGAACCAGAGATCAAATTACCAACATCCACTGGATCATCAAAAAAATGAGAGTTCCAGAAAAACATCTACTTCTGTTTTATTGATTACACCAAAGCCTTTGATTGTATAGATCACAACAAACTGTGGAAAATTCTTTAAGAGATGGGAATACCAGAACACCTGACCTGCCTCCTGAGAAATCTATATGCAGGTCAAGAAGCAACAGTTAGAACTGGACATAGAGCAACAGACTGGTTCCATATTGGGAAAGGATTACATCAAGGCTGTATATTGTCGCCCTGTTTATTTAACTCATATGCAGAGTACATAATGCAAAATGCTGGGCTGGATGAAGCACAAGCTGGAATCAAGATTGCTGGGAGAAACATCAATAACCTCAGATATACAGATGATACCACCCTTATGGCAGAAAGTGAAGAGGAACAAAAGAGCCTCTTGATGAAAAGAGGAGAGTGAGAAAACTGGCTTAAAACTCAACTTTTAAAAAACTAAAATCATGGCGTCCAGTCCCATGACTCCATGGCAAATAGATGGAGAAACAATGGAAACAGTGACAGACTATTTTCTTGGGCTCCAAAATCACTGCGGATGGTGATTGCAGTCATGAAATTAAAAGATGTTTGTTACTTGGAAGAAACACTATGATAAACCTAGACAGCATATTAAAAAGCAGAGACATTACTCTGCCAATGAAGATCTATCTAGTCACGGCTATGGTTTTTCCAGTTGTTACGTACGGATGTGAGAGTTGGACTATAAAGAAAGCTGAATGCTGAAAAAATGATGCTTTTGAACTATGGTGTTGGAGAAGACTCATGAGAGTCCCTTGGACTGCAAGGAGATCCAACCAGTCCATCCTAAAGGAAATCAGTCCTAAATATTCTTTGAAAGGACTGATGCTGAAGCTGAAACTCCAATACTTTGACCACCTGATGTGAAGAGACATTTCATTTGAAACGACCCAGTGCTGGGAAAGATTGAATGCAGGAGGAGAAGGGGATGACAGAGGATGAGATGGTTGGATGGCATCACTGACTCAACGGACATGAGTCTGAGTAAGCTCCAGGAGATGGTGATGTACAGGGAAGCCTGGCGTGCTGCAGTCCATGGGGTCACAAAGAATCGGACATGACTGATCAACGAAACTGAACACTTATCACAAGCTATTATTGTGAGACAGTATCTTCGTAACCTTTTAAAACCTTTATATCTCCACTAGACTCAAATTATATGACATTCAAAATGGTGCCAAATTATTTTACCACCATACTTACTTCAATGACTACAATGATAGTGCTTAATAAATATTTATGGAATAAATGAATGCTAATAAATGGTGAAATACCAAAAGCATTCCCATTAAATTCAGGAACAAGAAAATTATTATTTCTGTAAACTTTGTTATTCATTATTATTCAGAAGTTGCAGCCACTGAATAGAGGAGGGAAATGAATGAGAGGTGTATTTAAGAAAAGAATAAGATGATCATTATTTTTAGAGGCATTTTTAAAAAGTCTGAACAATGCCAGATTCCAAATTTCAGCATGGAGCCCAGAAATCAATACAGAAAATTTAAATAGGCTTAACTTATGTTGGCAATAGCTAGTTGAAAATATTATGGAAAAATCTCATAGAAATGAAGGAACCACCTAAGAAAAAGCTAATAAGAAATATGAAAATATGTATATGTTAAGAAGCAGAAGGAAGAAGAGTAGAAGAGGATCACAGTACTTTTGAAGCCTTTGACCTTTATCATGCCCTTGTTTGTTACCTGAATCCTTCTGTTTTATTGGTCAATATTCTCATACACTTTTCAGAGTCATTTCAAACTATTCCACAATTCTTTTTTTTTTTATATACTTTATTCTACATTACAATACTGTATTTGTTTTGCCATACATTGACATGAATCAGCCACAGGTGTCCACGATCTCCCAATGCCGAAGCCCCCTCCCACCTCCCACCCCACATCCTCTCCCTGAATCATCCCGTGCACCAGCCCCATGCATCCTGCATCCTGTATTGAACATAGACTGGCGCTTCGTTCTTAATCTCAGGGTCCTGTATTCCACAATTCTTAACCCTCCCTCCATTCTCTCAGCAGATGAACTTGACTGCTATTTCATAGGGAAAGTAAAGTCATCAGCTTAAAACCCTTTGAAGTTTCCATTATCTATAAATAGATATGGTTCTAATTCTTCTTTCCTTCCTGTTGCAATGCATTATATTTCTTTCCTCCCATCTAAACATAAGCTAACTGCAATCATCATGGAGAACCTCACTGTATTGATTTTCTTCTTCCTTGATTCCATGTCTTCTTCCAACCACTGTCCTCTTTTTCTCCATTTCATAACAAACTTTTAGAAAAAGTGGTCTACTAATATTGTGTCCATTACCTTGGCCTTTGTGTACTTCTTATCTCACTACATTTTGTTTCTTCACTGAGTCCACAAATCTTCACTCTTCAAGGCTATCAGGATCTTCATTGAAATAAATGTTTAAAATATCTTTTTAGTTATTATTTTACCTTTCTCTGTAGCATTTAATACCATTTCACTTTTCCTTATACTTGAAACTCTTAGTTTAGCTTGAATGATCCCCAGCTCTCCTGGCTTTTCTCCTACCTCTCTGTATTTTTATTCACTCTTCTTTCTCTTCCCACCATTAAATGTAGCAACAGAGTCCTGGTCTTAGCATCAGAGTCTTGGTCTTTCTTTTCTTATTTTTCACATTCTTCACATGCAAACTTGCCAATTTCAATTGTTTCAGTTACTAACTATAATTCTACTTGCTCATCCATCTATGTATTTCTAGCCCAGATAAATTTACTGAACCCTGGTACTGAATATATACCTCCCTCCTCACATTTCCTGTTGATTCTTCTACATACATTTGTATTTTTAACAAATGTAAATGTTACTGGATCATCTTCTCCATGGAAATAGTTTCCAATTTCGTGCTCTTTACCTGAGAATGGTACCTCTCTCCACAATGTTACTTCGATTTAGTAATTGACTTTTAATCCTCTCCTCTTTACCCACTACATCCAATCAATCACCAAGTCCTATTGACACTGCTTTAAATATTGGGTTGGCCAAAGAGTTCCTTCAATTATTTAAGTAAAAATAAAAGACACATTTTTCATTCTCACCAAGAAGTTTATTGAACAATGTATTCACTGTTTTATTCCACTTTATTGTTGTTTAATTATTAAGTTGTGTCCAGACTTTTTGCAATCCCCATGGATTCTAGCCCACCAGGGTCCTCTGCCCATGGGATTTCTCAGGCATGAATACTGGAATGGGTTGCCTTTTCCTTCTCTAGAGGCTCTTTCCAACCCAGGGACCAAACCCTCATCTCCTGCATTGGCAGGTGGATTCTTTACCACTGAGCCACCAGGGAAGTTCTTTTGTTCCACTACCTTCTGCCATTTTCCAGGCAACTTCATAATTTCACCTTCCAAAAACTTTTCATCTTTTTAGCAAATGACTGTTCTGGGTACCTTTTGATTGTCTTCCAAGAAACTGAAATATTTCCCATTAAGAGAATCTTATAAAGACTGAAATAAATGGGCATCCAAAGATCCAATGTCTGGTGATTATGACAGATGAACCAGAACTTCCCAACCAAGCTTTAATAATTCTTGCCTGGTCATCAAAGAAACATGTAGTCTTGCCTTATCCTGATGGAATATTATGCACTTTCTGTTGACTAATTCTGGATACTTTTCACCAAGTGTTGCTTTCAGTTGGTCTAATTGGGAGCAGTACTTATTCATTTGGTTTTCTGGAAGGAGCTCATAACAGAGGACTCCCTCCCAATCCTGCCATCTACAAAACATCACCTTCACTGAATGAAGACCAGCCTTTGGTATGGTTGGTGGTGGTTCATTTTTGCTGCTCCGCAATCTCTTCCATTCCACATTATTGTGCATATCCACTTTCCATTGCCCATCAGTTTGTTTTAAAAATGGAACCTTCTCATTTCATTTAAGTAGAGAGTCACATGTGGAAATGCAGTCAAGATTTTTTTTTTAATTTAATTTATGTGGAACCCAAATATCAAAGTGATTAATGTAACCAAAGTAGTACAAATGATTTTCAGTGCTTGGTTTGGATATTTTGAGAATGTCAATTCTCTCTTGCACGGTATAATGTTGATTGTTCTCAGTTAATGTCTTGATTTGATCACTATCAACTTCAACTGGTCTACCTGACAGTGGGACATTGTCCAGCGAGAAATCTCCAGTGTGAAACTTTACAAACCACTTTTGACACATTTGATCAGTCACAGCACCTTTTCCATATGCTGCCAAAATCATTTTTTTGCTTTTCAGTTGCATTTTTACCTTTTTGAGGTAATAAAGCATAATATGCCAAAAATGTTGCTTTCTTCTTTTATCTTCAATATTAAAATGGTTACACAAAAATTAATCAGTTTTGATAAGCTTCATCAAGGTTATGTTTAAAAAATGACTACTGATATGATAACTGTAACATTATAATCTAACAAAATTATTTTGAATGAAGTTAAGGGCAACTAAACACTACTAGAGCCATCTTAGAGAGAAAAAGCAAATGAAACTTTTGGCCAACCCAATACCTTCCAAATACAATTTTTCCATGTCATTGCTATTATTTTTCTGTAGAGTTCTATAGCTAACTCTTGTAACATTTCATATGCTATTTTGCTGCATATACTGAAAAGCCAAAATATTTATAACTCGCCCAAAACAGAAATTTATTTCTCTCATATAAAAGAGTTTAGGAAATAAGGTTTCCAGGCTGAGGTACCTTAATCATCCAAGTTCTTCCTGTATTCCCACTCTATCATCGTACTTCATACTTCTGTCCTTGTGACAGTCCAAGGTCGTTGCCTTCTATACAGAAAGAAAGCAGAAGGATCAAGGACTAAAAGCCTTCCTCCCATGTGTCAGGTATCTTTAAACAGCTTTCACTGAAAATGCATCAAGTACTTCCACTCAACACATTCACTCTGGTCAGAATATACGGGAATCAGACCAAAGAAGGCTGGGACATTACCTTTTAGCTGTGTTCTTTACAGTTCAAAATGAAATCATCAATCTTTAAAAAATAAATAAAGGAAAAATGGATATTGAGTGACAAGAGGGTATCTTGTTAATATGTTAGATTACATTGCATACATTTAGATGTATAGTTACTTATTCATATGTCCAGGCATTAACTGTCAATTGCATACCCTCTGATGGAAATACAAGACTATTACCATAATCAATAGTATTTAATGCTAGCAAACAAAAGCACTTGTAGGTCTAGCCTTAAATGTAACTTGTTTGACTCAACTGAGTTCCTCCTTAGAACTATAATTTTATAGTGGAAAGTGATCCTTGCTATTGTCTAAACTCCTCTACTTGGAAGAGCAAGAGAAGTCCACAGGGTGAATTATTGCCACGACAGTATAGTTACTAAACAGACTCCACAGTCAGACCACTTGGACTAGAATTCTAGTTCCCCTTCTTGCTAACTGTGATTTAACCCTATTGTGCTTGCTTTCATAGGACACATATAAACATAGGTCTTTTATAAGAATTGAATAAGTTATCTTATGACAGTACTTAAAATAGTGCTTAGCACAGGTGAGCACACCACGAGTCCTGATGAGATCTATGACTTCAACCTCTTATTTCCAGCCCAATGCTCTTTCTGCTCCTACCATGCTGCCCTCTGACCACAGCTAGGAGTAGAAAGCTGGGAGAATGAGAACCAAGATGGTTAAGATTAGATGGATACAAAGGAAGAAGGATAATGTTCAAGGCTGGAGAGGTGAGTCCAGATTTAGTGCCTCTGACAACAGTTCAAGACAACCAGTGAGCAGTACAGGAGATCTCAGCTCCTAGAAGGTAGCACCAAAAAGAAGTGGGAGGAAATGACTGACAAGTTCCACCTATCGCAAAAATTGCCAAAGAATTGTCATACTTGATCAAAAGGTAATAGCTTTGTTTTAAAAATTAAAAATCAGGAAAGAATGGAATATTACCCAATGCCCTTAATTCTAAATTCAAATGAATATGGAATTTTCCTTTCACCCTTCTTAAAACGGTTTGCAGAATAACATCAAAAACTAAAACATCAAATGCCAAGAAAGGACAGAAAAGGCTAATACTGTGAGAAGCAAAATATATACAGAATTTAGGCATGCAAATTACTTGTGATATCTAGATTCACAATTTTCGTCTTATCTATAAACATCCCATGAGAAGTATATAAATAGGACTTTTGTATCATTAAGGGTTTGTTTAAAGATTTAGAGCTATACCTAATCCATTTCTACATAATAGTTTTGAGGTGTATTTCTCCAGTTTTTGTTAGGAGTTTGAAACACCGAGTGAGATTTGTATGAGCTAGGATCAGACAGAGGATGACAATGCCATGTTATTGTAGAATGTTAATGCTTAGGGGATTCTATTATACTTCTGTCACTCAAAATAAGCTGAAGCACCAAGAGCTTTCACATGTGGATTATCTTTCCATCATCACAGATAAAAGAATGTTGGTGCTGTTACTTTCACTAAACCTTTCACATGGAGGATTTTCTATCATTTTCTGTGGATAAGGAATGCACACATAAGAAAGAGCAGAATGCTGACATAGGAAAATAAATAGTCTTTTCCAAACTGAGTTTAAAATATGAATAGATGAACAAGTAATGATTAAGAAGATAAAGTTAAAGAACATATTGGTTTCTTTCTTAACTCAGAGGAAATAACATTTCCTTTAGTTTAGACGCCATGAACTTGTTCAAAGAAAGCCTATGAAATCTTAAGTAGAAAAGTGTTGATTATTTTTCTACCTAGAGACCCAACTTTTAGTCTAAGTATTAAACCACTTCCTTATTCAATAGACAGTAGTTTTGATCAGGGCGTGTTCTCACAGCTACTTTTCTTCTTACAAAGGAAGAATTTCCTGGAAAAGAATTTTCATTACAGATAGACTGCTAGAATTTTCGTGCAATTTATGACTCCATTTGTTATTTCATTATTGACTTAGGAAAAATGATGATAAAGGCCAGATGGCAATGACAGACTTAGAATCTTCAAAAAATACTTATTAGTAAGAATAGCAACAACAACAATAATAATTACTGCCATCAATCGTGCTAGATTCCTGACAACTATCATCACATTTAATTCAACAGTCATATGAGGAGTAATATGATGGGGAGTAATCATATGGGGAGTAAAAGATGAAGTAATTGAGTTTCAAATAGACTCTACACAGTCACTCAAAAATAATCAGGTAGGTTAGGATTTGAATACAAATCTGTCCAAAGTTCCCTGGGACAATCCTGCTGTGTTCTTCTCATTCCTTGTGCTACATTTCTTTTAGTTATTATGAAGATACAGCTGACCATGACTCCAAAGTTCAGCATCAACCACTTTGTGTTTTGACCTAGAACATTTTCATGTATGTATAGACTGTGGCAGACGGTGGCAGACTGTTACACTATCATATTCAGTCTTTCCTCAACCCTGTGGTAAAGGAATTATTTCCTTTTTTGCAGTTTCAAAAGCTGAAGCTCTCTATCAAGTAACTTTCTACACACATAATAAGGATATGCTATCCTCTAATACAGAGTCTAACACATAATAAGTGTTTAGTAAATATTTTCTAATGGATGAAGGAATATAAATAATACCATATCTGGGCTATTTACCCAGATCTTTTTATTAAAATATAGTTGATTTACAATGTTGCATTAGTTTCTGCTGTACAGCAGTCATTCAGCTATATATACATATATATATATATACATATATTTCTTTTTATATTCTTTTCCATTATGTTTTATCACAAGATATTGAACATAGTTTCCTGTAATATACAGTAGAACCTTGTTGTTTATCCATTCTATACACAACAGTTTGCATCTGTTAACCCCAAATTCCCAATCCATCCTTCCCTCTCCCCACCTCCCTCTTTGCAACTACAAGTCTGTTCTCTACGTCTGTGAGTTTCTGTTTTGTAGATAGATTCATTTATGTTATATTTTAGATTCCCCATATAAGTGATATCATATTAACCCAGATTATTTTACTTAAAAATCCCTGATTTATTTCCCTTATATCTCACTGATTCAGGCTTGGGGTAAATTAAATAGGTTATTGAGTATTAGTGAAATTTAACTGTTGTGTTATCTGATTATCTTTTTTTAGATTCCTGATTATAAACATTTGCTAGGTACAGAGATCCATCTAGAAAAGAATTTATATATATCATAAATATTACATATATGTGATGTACGTGTATCACAGACATATATATAAGAAAAGGTTTGGGCTTACTCTATTATTCCCATAAAAATATTGGACAATTCTCAGGAATCTTTCTAGATTTATGAAACAGATGTGGGCTAATCCACAGAAACATCATGTGCTAAATCATTTGATTACTAAAATGCTTGGACAAAAAGTAAGAAATTATAAATATAAAATTTTAATGACTATTTGGCCTCTGTGTTCCCCACTAAGAATATATTTAAAGTTAATGGATAAATAATTTTGCAAAGTTTTTTTTTTAAAGAGATTAAAGATCTGCAATGTGGAATATATGTAATTGCAAAAAAAAAAAGATGAAATTGGGTCATTTAAAACCTTAAAAGTCTTTCACTTTATTAGGAATACCTAAATTTGTCATAAAAATCTGGTTTCTTTGTTTGTAATGAGGAGTCTAGTAAAAGAGAAATGATAGAATCTTATCTGTGGTAGACAAAACTTTCTGCTTTCCAGTTTTGTGGGTTTCATTATATATTTATTTCTGAAAAGTATCATACAAAAAGAATCCTTCCACTAAAAGCTATCCAAACTGAATTACTTTAAAGCAAAATGGTAGAAAGCATAAACTAAAAGACAGCTATAAGAAGCTGGAAGCCTCAGTATGCCTGCATTCCGAACACCTAGCATTGGTCTAAGAACAATTCTACCTGTCCATGTACACCACTGTGGTCTGATTCAGAAGTGGTCAATGATCCTTTGTCTTATGAATTAGTTTTTGATAACTGATCCAAGGGGTGTGAAACTATGACCTTTGAAATCCCTTCTTTGTGCAAAGTCATTCTCTTCCCTAAGTTGGTGCTTTGGCATCCAAACACACATTCACAATAATTCACTTATAGTTTTAGCTAGTTCTTATCTAGTTAAAAAGCAGAGTCATTACTTTGCCAACAAAGATCTGTATAGTCAAAGCTATGGTTTTTCCAGTAGTCATGTATGGAAGTGACAGTTGGACCATAACGAAGACTGAGCACCAAAACATTGACGTTTTTGAAGTGTAGTGCTGGAAATGACTCTTGAGAGTTGCTTGGACTGCAAGGAGACCAAACCAGTCAATCCTAAAGGAATTCAGTCCTGAATACTCATTGGAAAGACTGATGCTGAACTTAAAGCTCCAATACTTTGGCCACATTATGCAAGGAGACATCTCATTTGAAAAGATCCTGATGCTACGAGAGATTGAAGATGGGAGGAGAAGGGGACAACAGAGGATGAGATGGTTGGATGGCATCACTGACTCGATGGACATGAGTTTGAGCAAACTCCAGGAGATGGTGATGGACAGGGAAGCCTAGCATGCTGCAGTCCATGGGGTCTCAAAGAGTTGGACACGACTGAGCAACTGAATAGCAACAAGCTCTTACCACTGAGAATGAGACTGTGTGTGCTGTGCTTAGTCTGTCAGTCGTGTCTCACCCCATGGACTGTAGTCCACAGGATCCTCCATCCATAAGGATTCTCCAGGCAAGAATATTGGAGTGGGTTGCCATGCCTTCCTCCAGGGGATCTTCCCAATTCAGGGGTTGTACCCATGTCTCCTGCATTGCAGGCAGATTCTTTACCATCTAAGCCACCAGAGAATGAGGCTAGGAGAAATGAATCACTAGGCTGCTAGAAGATGAAAATCCAGAGAAATATATTTTAATATGGAAAATGATTTCCAAACAAGTTTAAGTCAAGGAGCTCATGACACATGGTTTTAATTACGCAAAGAATTATTCTTAAAGTGATGGGATATTTTCCCATGAGAAAAGCTTGCTATGTCAGATACTGTGGGTGTGTAGAGTATGGGAACAATAGGACATTAGAAAGACAGTTTTCTATAAAAAGAGATTCCTTACTGCCTAATTAGATCTGATCTTTAACTTACTTTTTAATGATAATTTTTAAACACAACTTAAAACTGGGTTTCCCTTGTGGATCAGCTGGTAAAGAATCTGCCTGCAATGTGGGAGACCTGGGCTCAATCCCTGGGTCGGGAAGATCCCCTGGAGAAGGGAAAGGTTACCCACTCCAGTATTCTGGCCTGATGAATTCTGGACTGTGAATACAGTCCATGACTGAGCGACTTTCACTTTAGAACTTTATCTTTTAATTGCAACAAAGTTTTGCCCCTTGCTCTTTATCCAGATGCAAACAAACCAAAAAAATTAAAAATAAAAATAAATAAATAAAGAAAAAAAGATGTAGGACAGGAATAAGAAGATCTCATTTTATAAAAGATTCCAATCACAGTTGAAATTTAAAAAAATTCCATTGGGAGATTGTGTTCACCTATGGCTAATTCGTGTCAATGTATGGCAAAACAAATACAGTATTGTAATTTAAAATAAATAAATAAATTAATTTTAAAAAAATTCCAGAAACTCTAGGAAAGCAGATTTTTTTAAATTAGAGAAATTCAAGGAAAGTTATAGGTTTTTAAAATAATACTCTAAATTTACTGTAACAATAAGATAGAAATGATGTCATTTGAAAGTATCCTCTGCATGATTATAGCTGATTGATGGATACCAAGAGCTTCTATCTTTCAGTGTCTCTGTGTTTCTTTTCTTTCTTTTCTTCGTATGACTGCTTAACAAAAGGATTTGAGGTTGAGGAGGGCAATGTTGACAGAGCTATACAACACTCCCCAGTCAAACATGATAACTTTACTGCGACTTGGAAGACAAAGAAGGTGGGCTTGGGATAGATCTGGATTTGAGAAGCAATAGAATTGATGGAGTGATAGTGTGCTGCAAATGGTTGCAAATGGATCTTTAATCAATAATTTTTGTTCAAGTGACATCTCAAGACATAATCATTTCTTCCTATTTTAGTTCCCTGCTTATGTAATGGAGCCCAGTATTCTTACATATTCCTGTCATTCGTGCTTTAAGAAAGAAAAAGTGCACTGAATATAGTCCTGATTCTGGGGCAGATTTCTTCAGGCAAGTGGGTCTGGAGACAGAGATGTGTCTTTAGTAAAGGGGCTAGTCTCTTGGAAACACTTAAATTTTAAAAGAATTAATGACAGATGGGCTAAGAACTATTATTAAATTATGCCAAAGAGACTATTCTAAAGTAATTTGTATTTTGACAGAAAAAACATTTTTTTGTAAGTATGATATAGATTAGAATGACAATTAGATAGGAACCAAAAAGGATCCCAAGCTCAAGAGACTGCATCCATTCTCAAACTTCAATTGCTATCTGTAGGTTGACAGTTGCCAAGTTTTATTCTACTCCAAACCTTTCTTCCAAGCCACAGATCCTCATTTTCAAGTCTGTAGAGCAAGTCTTACAGTACTTGACTAAAACCAAACTCATGATTCACTGTTATTCACATCTTATCCAGCTGCCACTGTTAATTCAGACCTTACTCCTCTCATCCATGGATCACGTCAACAGATTTCATATCATACTGGTATCTCTGTTTCAGTCTCTTTTCTTTCCATTGCATGCTAGATACTTTTGCCAGTTATGTGAACTGAAGTGAAGTGAAAGTCTCTCAGTCATGTCTGACTCTTTGGGATCTCATGGGCTATACAGTTCATGGAATTCTCCGGGCTAGAATACAGGAGTGGATAGCTTTTCCCTTCTCCAGGGGATCTTCCCATCCCAGGGACTGAACCCAGGTCTCCCGCATTGCAGGTGGATTCTTTACCAGCTGGGCCACCAGGGAAGCCCAAGAATACTGGAGTGGGTAGACTATCCCTTCTACAGCAGATCTTCCTGACCCAGGACTCAAACCCGGGTCTCCTACATTGCAGGCAGATTCTTTACCAAATGAGCTATGAGGGAAGCCCCAGACCAGTTATACTCCTACTTATTTTTTCCAAATTCTCTTTGAACCTGATTCTTCTGCTTGAAATCTCACTTTCTCTCTATTGCCTGAAGAATAGATTCTCATATCTTACTCTCATGACTTTCATCTTTACCCAAACCTACTTCTCCAGCCCCATCGTTTGCAAAAGTCCTTCATCTAACCCTCCCATTCAGAATGCACCTGGATTCTCACATTCCTTAACTTGCCATATTTACTTGTGTTTCAACACCTTTACATGTGTTCTTTCTTTTGTATGGAATGCCCTTCCCCGCATTTTCCACCTAGTAAACATCTACTTGACTTTAATTACACGCTTTAAATATTATTTCCTGGAGTCTCCACAAGTAAGCTTATTAAGAGTTTGCTCCTCTGTTCTCCCATGAGATTTTGTTCATAATTTTGTTATAATGCTTATTTTATTGTCCAGTAATAATTAGTTTTCAAATATGTTTCCTTATTTATTTATTCTTTTAATTCAGTTGGTAAATAAAATTCTCTGGTATATGAAAGGTTCTGGAACATAATAACAAAAAGCTTCTATCATACTAGTCATATGTATTTCTTATTCAAACTTTGTCACTCCTTTTGAGACAGAAATTATGTTTATTTTAAAGATGGGGAAATTAAGGTTTAAGGAAAGTAAGTATGTGCTGATGATTTGCAGCTAGTAAATGGTGGACCACTATTTCCATAAAGATCTGACTTATTCCAAAGGCCAAACTGCTTATCCTGTCTCTCTTCGAGGTACAGAGCCAAGTTGAATGAGGTATGGTATTCATTTTTTTATCCTCAGTGGCTACCAGAATATGCGGGATATTTGACAAATGTTCTTGAATAAATGAAAGAATGAATCAGTGGGGACTTCCTTGGTGGTCCAGTGGTTAAGACTCCTTGCTCCCAATGCAGGAGGCATGGGTTTGATCCCTGGTCAGGGATCTAAGATGCATGTTGCATCTAAGACCCAGCACAAACCCCACCCCCACCTCCCCGCAAAAAAAAAAAAATAAAGATAAAGAATGAATGAATAAATAAATAAATGGATATTGTGTACCTCATTTCACATGATGTTCTCAGTAATTACAGGTGTAGAAACATAGATTTTAAAAACAAACACTATTTGAAATATTTTTTTCTGGAAGTTCTCCTGTGGTGAATCTTATTGCAAATTTTCTTTTGAAAGTCTGTCTCAATTGTCACATAGTGGGATTGCATAAAGCTAGATGTAGCCACATGGCTAGAATGACATCAAGTTCATGCTATGAGCCTCCAAGGAAGTAACTTCCCTACTTAGTCAGCGCTGTTTAGGAGTCTACACTGCAACACTGACCATGGGGGCCTACCCAAGGAAGGAGAATTTGGAGCAGATCCAAAGAGCAATGAAAATGATTAAATGGTTGGAAAATTGTCTCTCTGACTTAAGGTCACGGGAACTGGGTCTATTTAGTGCAGAAATATGAAGGGGCAAAGCTACCAACATATTTCAAGGATGTGAAAAAGAATAAGCAGAGGTAAGCAGCTGTTTTTGATTTTTATTTATGATGGCAATAAGTGCAGGACAGTGATTTCCAATGCTGCATAAAGTTAGGTTAGTCCCTATAAAGTCTTTATGAAACAATAGAGTTAATTAACCCTCAAAGTTATGGTATTTCTTTCTTTGGAAAATTTTGGAAAAGAGCTTCCATAAAAAAGAAATGTGCTATGCTTGGATCAGACTAAACAGAAAAAATAGGTGTTTAGGAGTGCGGTTAGAAAGAAAGGGCCCAGTGAAGATTCATGCATCTGTGTTATGCACTTGGAAAATAAAAATTGTATCCAGCAAACTTGGCTATTATGCAAAGCCTTAAGTTTTTTCTTTATGTTTTTTTCTATGATTTTGAAAATTTGAAATCCAAGTATCTTATGAGTAAACTATTTTGGAAAATCTATCTAATATTCAGTGAAAGGCTTTTTGGCAAGAAACACTGGAGTCATGAGCAATTTAAGCAACGATTTATGAACAATTATCCAGAGAATGACAAACTAATAATGCTAAAGGAGAGAATAGTTAGGGTTATAAAAAAAAGGCAGAGCTCACAGAGTAACTAGTCTGAGTGCCTGTTTTCCTTATCTCTGGACAGCAGTGTTGGTGTTGAGAACAAGACAGTTTATACGACTCAGAGGCACCCAGAACACTGTCTATTTTGCCTTTACACAGACATAAGGTCTGGGAGCTAGAGCTGACAGTAATGGTTTTGGTCCTGCGGAGCCATGTGAAACTCTTAGGAGGTGAGCAATGTTTCTGTTGGATCATGTTACTGCTGCTCTGCTCTAATGTAGTATTAATATGATACAGATGTATTAATTTATTATGGCCTCATAGATATTGAAATATGTTGGCAAAAGAAATGTGTGGGAAGAGTTATCCAGGTCTGCTGAGACTTCTTCAATGATCCAAAAGAAATCAGTTCCCAGAAAGAAGCCCACTTACCAAAGAGCAACCACACTGTCTAGACCGCCAAATTTGGTGGTATGGGAAAAATGTTGAAAGCAGATAATTGAATCAAAATGGTATATACCTACAATTTGGGTTGCCAGGAAAAATAAAAATCCCTAATTGTAAATGCCAGTGATCTAAAGTATGATTTGACTCTGTTTTCTTCCCCCAGAGTCCATGGTTTCAATTCAGTTCTTCAGTGAAAAATTCAAAAAACAAGGCGTCTTCACCATAGAAGGAATTCCTTTGTTCAGACTGTCTACTGACATTCCAAACAAACTTACACTCGAGATAAGGTTATCTTCTCTGAGAACTCAGACACTTTTTTTCTTCCCCATCATCAGCTTGCCAACATTAAAGGCAGTCTCCACTTTTAGACACAGTGCTTGCTGCAAGTGCAACTTACAGAGGATGGCTGCAGGGCCAAGGATGGCTGGTCTTGTGTTACATCCGGATTATGCATGAGCTGTCGGATGTGAGGGAAGCCACCAGATGAATGACTCTGGACGGTAAAAAGTGAAATATGAGTCTTTATGATTCAATGTCCAATAAGAGATATGGTGACAAGCAGGCCCCCAAAATGAACTGATCAAAAGTGAAAGCTATCAGTATCTTTCCACAAAATAAGCAGAGATCTTTCTTCTGAACATAGTAAGTAGGCACTATTTATAATTGCTACTTAAATTGAGAAACAAAAGGCATCTTTAGACCATCTTCAATTACAAAGCAGGCTCACTTCTCCATTCTCCTTCCAAGTTTCCCATTCTCATTAACAGTATACATGGTAGTTTGGTTCATGCCTTGAGGGACCATTTATGAAGCCACTGAATTATTAAAAGCATGTAGTTGTTCATCGGGCTTCAATTTAAGATGAATTTGGAGCAGCTTTTTTCCCCCTGAATTGGCAGGAGGAAAAAGGAAAATAATAGAACTTTCATGGAAACTACTTCCCAGAAAGTTGTTTTTTAACAGTATTTTTAGTCACATCAAAAATAGGAAACACCAGAAAGAAAGATTCTCTTGAGTTTTCTCCCAAATTTTGTGGAGTCAGCTGCTTATCTGTTTCAAAAACCTTAGAAAACTTTCAAACATCTTCTGCTCCACACAAGGTGGGCAAGGAGGTGAGTGTGAATGACATGGAAATTATTTAGATGAACATTTTATAATAAATTTTACAATAAATGTTCCATGATTCTTTGTTAGAAGGAAGAAAATGACATTCCATCCTTATGTTATGCTAGTACTTTATGCCACCAAAAACCTACAGGGAAATAAGTGTTACCCCATGTCCATAAATTTGGCAGACTGATTACAACTATGTATTTATCTACCTCTAACTATCTATTTGGGCTTCACAGATGGCTCAGTGGCAAAGGATCTGCCTGCAATGTAGGAGACATGGGTTCAGTCTCTGGGTCAGGAAAATCCCCTGGAGCAGGAAACACGAACCTGTTCTAGTATCCTTGCCTGGGAAATTCTAAGAACAGAGGTGCCTTGGTGGGCTATTAGGCCATGAGGTTGCAAAAGAGTTGGACATAACTTAGCAATCAAACAACAGCAATAAGAATCTGTCTATCTACCTACCTATGTGATTTCTCATCAGTTCAGTTCAGTTCAATCACTCAGTTGTGTCTGACTCTTAGTGACCTCATGAACCTCAGCATGCCAGGCCTCCCTGTCCATCACCAACTCCCAGAATTCACCCAAACTCATGTCCGTCAAGTCCGTGATGCCATCCATCCATCTCATCCTCTGTCATCCCCTTCTCCTCCTGCCCCCAATCCCTCCCAGCATCAGAATCTTTTCCAATGAGTCAGCTCTTCGCATCAAGTGGCCAAAGTATTGGAGTTTCAGCTTGAACATTAGTCCTGCCAATGAACACCCAGGACTGATCTCTTTTAGGATGGACTGGTTGGATCTCTTTGCAGTCCAAGGGACTCTCAAGAGCATCAACACTACAGTTCAAAAGCATCAATTCTTCGGCGCTCAGCTTTCTTTATAGTTCAACTCTCACATCCATACATGACTACTGAAAAAACCATAGCCTTGACTAGATGAACCTTTGTTGACAAAGTAATGTCTCTGCTTTTTAATATGCTATCTAAGTTGGTCATAACTTTGTTTTTCTCATAATTATGTATTAATCAAATACTTACTTTGAATCCAGTGGTGATACATCTCTCAATAGACAGATATAAAGATACTTATAATATGTTCTTTTCCTTCATAAATGTTCAATAATTTTAGAAATATTTTCAGGAAAACACAAAGTCACAACACAGAATGTGGCCATCAAATACTGAGAAAGCTAAACCTAGTAGTATCAAAATGCTTTCATGGTTCAGAGAAGAAATATTAAAAGAAGAATAGAATGGAAGGTCCAGATCTAAGAGATACTTTCTGGCATAAAAGTAACCAAATTCAGTGAGCAACTGAGTTATTGGTGAGAAAAGTAAAGAAAAGTAAAGGAGTATTTGTTGATACAGAAGATTGGAGAAAATGATCATGGATTTAAGAGGAAGTACATGTTTGGGAAATGAGAAGTGGATAAAAGCAAAGCTTGAGGTAAGTTTTAGGCAAATAGTTAAAGTAGGGTACAAAAGGAGATGATGCAAAGATCCCAGACAGGAGCCAGTTCATGAAAATCTTTAAGCTGTATTAAGAAGCTTAGGTTGATTTAGTAAACAATGGTGAACTATGGCAATGTTAGAAATAGGAAAGTGACCTGGCCAGATGAGGATTTCAGATACAGCATCCAGATTGCTTAAAAGGCAATGTAATGTAGAGAAGCCAGTTAGCAACCAGGAAGAGCAGAGATTTGGTTAGGGAAATATTCCAGGTACACAATTATGATGGACTGAACTGGGAGAGTATAAAATATTGAGAAATAATCATAAGATAAAATTGCTAGGATTGGCTGGTGGATTGTATGTGGGAGGTAAGGGAGAGGAAGTGACTTAGGATGACTCAGTTTCTGGCTGGAGTGATAAATGAATAATGTTGCAATTAATTAATACAGGAAACATCAGAAGAAAGAGTGGGTTTGGAGAGAGGGAGAAAATTCAAACCCATTTTGAACATGTTGTATTTGTACATGTTGAGTAAGACATCTCAATGTACTAAACTGGAAGGTAGTTAAATATGTGAGTCCAAAGATCAAGTGAGAACTGCAAACCTGATTACAAGGAAACAAGATACAGCAGTAGTTGAAATCAACAAAATGAACAAATTTAATCCAAGGAAAGTAAAGACAGAGTGTCAGAAGACCAAAGACAGAAACCCAAGGAGACAACCAATATTTGGGAATATAAAAAGAGGAGCAGTGCACAAGGAAGACTAAGAAACACTTAGGAAAATACAGAAGAGTCCTGAAAGAGCCCCCTCATTGATGTTAACACAGTAGAGACTAAAAACTTAATGTGTAGTTGATAGTGTCAATCCTTCAGAGATGTTCAGTAAAACAGGAATTGCAATAACACAGGAAGTTTATCAACAACTTGGCTTTTCCCATATAGGTATCAGAGGCTAACCTGGTATCCCATGGTGTCATTCAGCTAAAAGATACATTTCTCCTGACCTCTTCTCTTTTTCCCAACACTATGGAGTCCAATCATCACCATCCATATACCTAGGTTTCTGCCTTGACCATCAGTCTATGTGTAGTCTGTTCTGTGACTTTGCTTTTTATTCTAGGACCCTCTCAGGAATTTTACCTAATAACTGCATCCATAATGCTTCACATATTTCTTGCTTGTTCATTTGACTGTATTTGTCTTATATTTTCCATATATCCAACTATGAATTGAGGGCCTGTTAAGGATAAACACCTTCCGCACATCTATCCTTTCCCCAAACTGCTGCTAATAATGTTTTAGACCCACTGATTTGGCCTTACCTGAAAATGACCACATCTACTGGATTAATGCATTTGGGACATTTCCCACTGATGTTGCTGGGGCTGACTCTATAGAAAAGTTAGCTTTCTGTGTGCCCTCATCCCAGTTAGGATTTCTGTCCTTCCATAATTCCATGTCTCAGATCTATATCACATCTACGATCATGTTGAAATTGAGGTGTGGCAGGGGATTCAGACAGAAACACTGGATATGCCATTTCAATTATAGGCTGTAGAAGAGGTACAAGATATAACTTTAGGAGTTGAGATATAATTTTAGGAGCAGGACAAAGGAATGACAGTGAGAAATCTTTAACATACATCAATATAAAAATTTCTTACTGTCAACCCTTGATAGAGTGAATAAAGAGAAAATATTATAGGATTTGTGGCACTTTAAAGGACAATCAGACTTAAACTGAGAGAGGAGATAAGAAGTCTGAGACATAAAAGGAGAACCAGAAAAATGGAAAACAGAATAGAAGACAAAGTGAAGTTAACAAAGAGAATGAGAACAGAGAAAAGATCTTCTAAAAAAAAAAAAAAAAAAAGTCATCATTTTATCTTAATACTTGAGAGAATGGTATCAGTGAAAGCAAAGCCAGACATAAGTGACTTCTATGGGAATGGTTAGAATAAAAGGAGAAGAAGTGAATTTAGGACATTTGAAAAGTTTCTGAAGAAAGTAAAGAATTTTAACTAGTATTTTAAAAAGAAAATGCACACAAAATTTTCTGTACATTGAATCTTATTTCCTTGCATCCCAAACACCTACAAAAGTGCCTAAGTAGAGCAGCAGTTCAATAAATATTTGCTAAATGAATGAACCTTGGTTTTGCTTTTGTTTTTATTTCAAACACATGTGTCTACAGATTGGTATAAAGTGAAGATGCTAGATAAAAAGCAGATCCTTATGATAGTAATATCCTGAAAACACTGGTCATTTTAGAGTCCAGAATTTCAAGAGATGAAGTTTAAATTGGAGTAAAGTGGAGGAGAAAGAGACATAGGAGAATATAGATTAAGAGTTGAAAAAGTAGGTAGATCTGATGTGTATTTCATCCTAAAGTAGTGGGGTCTCATGACAGTATTGGGAGGTGAAAGGAAACAATACTTCTAAATTGATTGCTAAAGTTGAATTAAGATGCAAATTTTCAGTGTTAAGGAACATTGAAAACATTCTGTAGACTCAAAAATAAAATTTAATTTAATTTAATTTAAAAGGCAGGGAAAACAACTGGTAGTGGTTATCCAAGGTTGAGAGTTGATGAGTTGGGCAGAAAGAAGAATCAGAGAGGCCAACTGAGAAAGTTGGCTGTGGACACAAGGCTGGCTCAGAAAATAGAGACAGGAGTCACCATTTGAGTATGTACTGGTGCCAAAAAGAACCGAGAATAAACGTTGGATTAAATTGGGAAAAAAAGCAGGTAAAAAAAGTGATTGAAAGTTAAGTGCTGAAAAAGAACTTGGAAAGAAAAATATTGACTTGGACCAACAAAGTTCATGCTGAGTGACTCAGCAAAAAGGATCTATAGGTCCATAGAATCAGGAATGAAAAGAAATCAAATTAAGGACTCTTCAAGGTCAAAAGTGTAAGTTTTGAAGTTATTGAAAAAGATTGAAGAGCACATTGAAAGGGAACTTTTGTGCCAAATAATTTATATAACTTGAAATAAATTATAGGGTGTGGTAACCAAGAGCAGTGATGTTTAAGGAAGGTCACATAGAGGAAAGTAATGGCTTAAAAGTGATAAAAATGGGAGCTGCTTCAAAGGGCAAGGTCCTTCAGTTCCAACTGTTATGTTGTCATGTGGAAGCAGAAACATGTAAAAATAAAATAAGTGTTCTTCTGTTTAGTTTACACCATAGTTGCTCATACACTTGGTTCATTGATCAAGAAATGGAGTACAAAGGAAAGCCAGTTCTCATACAAGCCCACCTATTCAAGGTCAGTTTAGGCAAGATCTGCAAGGAAAATGAAAATGGGAATAAAGATTCATAATGGGAGAGCAATATTTACATTAGATGAAAAATAAGCATGAAAAAAAGATAATTTTGTCTTACAGAGACAAGTGGTAGGCACAATCCACAGGTACAATGGAGCAGAACACTTAGAGAAAGAAAAGCTTCACAACACAAAGACGTGTGCACAGATGCGAACATAAAAGCACATTGCCCAGCACCAAGCCAAACTCTGCCACGTGAGTGGAACATCTCTGAGGCAGAGTTTACATCAACTGTTTCATTTAGGCAACTATTTGGAATATACTGGTGTTAATGTTCTTCCAGCTACATTTTGCCTGGGAATCACTGAGAAACAGGACCAGATGGAGGAAAAAAGGGATCTCTGAACAGTTCTTGTGTTTTTTCAGCTTTGGAGACATCCGTACTACTCAGCAATCAAGAGTTATGGCTATACCAGTTCTTGGAAGCATTCTGCTATCAAGCATTTAGAAGAAGTTTATTTTTAACGAAAGAGAAGCTATAATTGAATCTGGATGGCTATGTTTTAGCATATCTTATCAAATACACTGTGGTAGTTAGGTCCTTAACACAGACCAAAAATTAAAAAATACGTCACTCCTTATTATGTAATTAATTTCAAGCTGATTTGACAAACTATGAGGGCAGTCAGAAAAAAAAATGTTTTAATCTAAAGGAAAAAGAAAGATTCTGCTGCATGTTTAGTAATATATAACTAATATATAACTATTGTTTTCTTGTTTGCCTGAATTACTCAAGAGTTAAAATGGCTGTTTCACTGTTCAAATATGACAGAGTAAGTTATTTGTATGCGTCTTCCACTCTAGGGCTTTGTGGCAGAGTGGTTTTCTGTATGACTTTTGAAGGAGGGGATGGGAGATAATTCAGCAGATGGGGACTGTAAGATTTTTCTTTCATGTCTCAAATACAATATGAAGTGAACTATGAAGTTAACCAGCCACAATTCTTTGCAAAGGTCATCTGGTCTCAACTGATTTCATCCTCTTGCCACAAAGTACTCTTGATCTAAAATAGATTATGTGGAAAAAACTCAGATATAG
Organism: Nanger dama; assembly: GCA_917880005.1. Lineage (NCBI taxonomy): Eukaryota > Metazoa > Chordata > Mammalia > Artiodactyla > Bovidae > Nanger > Nanger dama. Next base: position 37,544,172 of record CAKJTW010000002.1, read on the forward strand.
CTCTATTCATTATTAATTCATTTCAAATATTTGCTCCAATTCCAGGATAATAAACACAACCTTGACTAAGTCATTCTTTCCCAGTTGCAATCCATACTCAATTATCTATGTTGATCTTATAAATGTACTATTTTTATTCATTTCATGAATGTTTTAATTTTTGGTGTTTTTTTAATTATGTTTTGTGATTCTTGTTGTTGTTGCTTGTATTTTTTTCCTCTTTTGGATACTTTCCTTTGTTCATTTGTTTCTATTTGCTTTGGACACAACAGTAAATAAAGGATAGGTTTCAACCTGGCAGAGCACAAATATGAGTTTGCCAAGTAAATCATGAATATGAACAAATTCACTTCTTCTTTATCATCACAGTACAGTAATGTATCGGTTTTTCTCATCATGCAGAGGGAAAATAGCCAATCAAACACTATTGATTAAATACCTGGAATTTATTTGAAAAACAGTTTTCTAAGGATTCTATATGCTCAACATTGTTATAATTATCCTAATGAATCAGTTCAGTTCAGTTCAGTCACTCAGTCGTGTCTGACTCTTTGCTACCCCATGAGAATACAGAGAAACAAATAGGAATATGGTTTCAGCATTTAAAGTATCTCTCACCCTGCTCAACTACCAAGATTAAATAATTCTAAATAATGCTTGAAATAACAAGGAACAACTTAAGATAGTGGGCAATTAAGTATTAATCCCAAAAGAGGAGGTCAGTGCGGGTTAGGGTTAGAGAAAGCTCAGTGAAGGAGATAAAACTTAAATACTAGAGAAATGACCTTAACGTGTGGGTAAGACCTGTACAGTGGCAGTGGGGAGTAAAGGCAGGAGGAAGCAATGAGAATCAGTAACAAAAATAGCAGTGAAAACAAGAAGAAGAAGAAGGAAGAAATGAGAGGAAGAAAAGGAAGACTTTCAATGAGTGATTATTATGCTCTAGGAACAAGGATGGGTATATTATACAGTCTATAATATCTGTGATATTGTGTCTTAAACACTCTTATTTTAAGTTTCTTGACCTAAGCCCAGCTTCTTCCAGTATTTCTCTTCTGTGGTGACTGTGATACTCTTTGAGCTACCCATCTTCCTTCCTCGATTCTCTTTCCAGCCAGCATCACCCAATGACACAGCAGAGAAAAGGGAAGGAAAGCAGAGCTGGGCATCTTTCCCCTGACATTCTTCCTTGCTCTATCTTGTAATATTTGTATCTTTCTGTAATCAGAAAAACCAAGGGCCCACTGCTTCTCCTGGCCCCATAAGGTAACCTCTGCTTCCCTCTGTAGAGACTGGACTGTATTTGTTCTTGCCTCCTGCATCTTCACCCCAGCTTACTTCTCCAGAGTTGTATTCCCTCACATTTCTTTAGGAAAAATCTTTCGGAAAAATTTGAGGGTTGGTGGTGGTCTAATAATTTGATGGCTTCAAAATTATGTTTATATTTTAAGAGGAATTCTATTACTTAAACCCAAAAGAAAGAGTAAGATTAAGCTGTCAAAAACAAGAATAAAGACAAAGAGTTGCCTATACCTTCACTGGAATGGAATTAAAAGAGAACATTCCTATATTCTCAAGTCAACAAGACAGAATCATACAATTACCTCATCACAAAGCCAGTTAGGCCATGGAAAAGGTTATCTCCATATTGTTAAGAATAACTGGACATAAGTGGGGATTGAACTGATGACCAGACCCCTTGCACACAATGTTAATGACAAAGAAAAACTATATCCAGGGGTCAACTAAATCCTGCATCTATAAAATGACTGCACTACTCTCTCTAAAAAGCAGCAGGCATGATCATTTGGATCACATTTCTTCCTCTTTTGAGCAGGATGTGAAGGTAGGAACTGGGAGTAAAACAATAAGTTAATATGTGAGATGGTATTGTGAACTCTGTTTCACTTACAGACCAACTTCTAATTGATTCATGACTTGGGTCTTACAGCTATGTTGGTCCAGATGAGGATATTTATTCAAGTATCAGTATATAGTAGACAAACCTAACATGGGTTAGATCCCTGGGTTCTTCCCTTCCCATCCCTGGGAGAGAAGATCCCCTGGAGAAGGGAAAAGCTACCCATTCCAGTATTCTGGCCTGGAGAATCCATGGATTGTATATATAGTCCCTGGGGCCACAAAGAATCAGCGACGGAGCAACTTTTACTTTCACTTTCAAGACAGCACTGCAAAGAGGGTCAAAATTACTTTTTTTTTTTAACTTCAGGAAAACTAAGGAATATCTTTAGGGAATCAGCAATATATACCAGTGGTTTCCTACTAAAGACCCAATCTGAGAGCCAGACTTAGAATCCCTGATTTCAACTACTGTGGATATTTAATGATGGGTTAGAGATTCTTTACCGGTGTTTTGTCATATCTCTGGTTCTTTTCGTCCTGTCTCTGTGTCTCCTTGCCTTGCCAAATTTAGCTGTTCTAATTCCAGAACAGGTGTGGGATGGCTTGGTCTTTCATGGCAGTACCCTTGAGGATCCACACTGCCTCTGCCTCTGCAGTAATATCATTAAAAAGACAGACTGAGAGGAAATAAAAGGAAGGAGATTTTTCTCCTCTCTAGCTGTTGTTGTTCTTGGCAGGGTGCTACTAAGGGGCCTAGCTATGTAACACTTAAAGCTTAAATACTACAGCTCACTTGACCAGAGAGCAGTTAAAACACAAAAGCTCCAGTAGATTATGCTCCTTTAAGAATGACTCATCCCCAGTGATAAATAGAATGTGCCTCCTACACACAAAAACAGATGCGGCAGATACAGAGCCTATAGATGCAGTGCTTAGCAAAAGCTTAGAAGCTATAGAGATTTTGTTCTTAAAATAATGCTTCACATTTCCATAGCATTTTCTTCCCAAAAGTTCACAGCATTTGGGATGGCAATGAGAGGAGAACATATCATTCCAAGTAAATGATGTGAGGCCCAGCTGAAAGAAAAACATTCACCAAATGTGCAGCCAAAAACAACAGCAGGCGGTTGTTGACAGGATCTGGAAAGCCCTCCCCTGGAGAGTCTGAAGACTTGTCTACCCAGTGAGGCTTCTCTCAGGCCCTCCAACAGGCAGGAAGTGTTAGGTGATTCTTGAGGCTATTTTCATTCATCATATGAAAGGAGACATTTGTAATGAATACCCAGCAACAAAATTGTTTGCCCAGTTAGTCTTACCAAAACTTGCAAAAGCTGCAGAATCTAATGAAAAGGAAAAAATTATATCCGTCATGTTTCTTTTTCCATTACTTACTTTTATTTTTGTATTTAGACTTTTCAGAAGAAAAGAAATGCTTATCTGTCTAAGCGGACTTACGTCTTTATGGCGGCTCTGGAGAACTGGGGTCTCCCAGCGAAGCTCCACCTGCCAATCTGTAGCAACTGCTTCTACTAGTTGATTTGCTGTCATCGTTAAAACATGGTTAGTTACTCCCAGGCTTCCATGCTCAGTCTCTGAACCCCACATTGCAATGTGAAACCTACCATCCTTCGCAGGAATATTCTATTCTTGGGAATCAGCCCTCACCTGAGAACAGGACAGCTTCTATTGAGCAATGGAGATTTCATAACAATGGCTTCTATTACAAAACTATCAGAATTCTGTTTCCGGCACCTCCCCTCCCCTGTGTACACTGTGAACTCCCTGCCATGCTTTTCAAATAGCCAGGTCTTAAGAATGATAACAGAAAAAGAAATAGCAACCCACTCCAGTATTCTTGCCTGGAAAATTCCATGACACAGAAGCCTGGCAGGCTACAGTCCATGGGGTGGCAAAGAGTCGGACATGACTTAGTGATTAAACAACAACAGTGATAAAAAATTTTCAAAAGTTTCTGGAGGTTGCATGATAAGGTTCTACCTAGTTTTGAAATCAACATTTTAAAAATTTTCTAGAAGAGGACTCCAAACTCTTTTAATAATGATCCCAGGGAATGTATATTAATTTATTATAAATTATACATGTAATATGCACATGTACAATGTTAAAGAATGAGAAATGAAACCATGTTTTGCTACTCATGGTGACTGTATAGTTTAGTATATCAAGACTACTATATTAGAATGTCTTACTAAAGTAGATACAAAGCTTTATTTTAAATAAGTTTTCTGATAATTTTATTTTTACTAGCTTCTTAGATATTATCACATTGCTGTTTTCTTTATCTACCTGAGAAATAGCTCACATTTGGAGAAGAATGGTCAGATCAAACATTTTCTTGTAGTGCCCAAATGCTCACTAGATAAACATAACTTTCAATTTAAACTTGTTTTGCAAGAATATTTTAGACACATCCATTTTGTGAAGATTAGTAAAAACTGGATAATAAATCATTGTTTATTTAATCATGCATATATTAAACTGTAATGTGTCACAATACGTTGGAAGGAAAGATTCAAGTGTATGCACTGCAGTTAAGCACACCATCCTGCTCCTCCTCTCAATCCTTTCTCTACACAAGCATGTTCTGTATGTTGTGACTACCTGACATGCATGTGCATGCAGTGAGGATGCCAATGACATTCCATAAGACAGATTAGTAGTGCTTCATTATTAAGAGAGTGAAAAGACAAGCCACAGGGGTAGAGAAGATATTTGTAACACATATTAGTAAAAGACCAGTGTAAAGAATTATTACAAATTATTAAGGAGAGGCGCTAACAGCCTAACCAAAAATAAAAATGAACAAAAATGAACATACAACAACAACAACAAACTTTAGTAAGAACATGGTATCTAAGTGGTCCTTAAGCATTTAGAAAGGCTAAAAGTCATTAATCATAAGGGGAAGAGAAATTAAAACCACAGTACAATGACACTATATGCAAAAGAAGTGCTCTAAAACTAGATCATATGCTAGTGAAGGTATGGAGGGATTGGAATGCTCATAAAGTGGCTGTTGGGAGTATCAACTGATACAACCCCTTTGGAAAATAATTCAGTGCCATATGCTAAAGCCTAATATTTCACACTCTAAAAAAGAGGGATTCCACTCCTAGGTATCTATTCAACCGAAATATTGGTTCGGTTCAGGTCAGTTAATTTGCTCAGCTATGTCTGATTCTTTGTGACCCCATGGGCTGCAGCACGCCAGGTTTCCCTGTCCATCAGGAACTCCTGGAGTTTACTCAGACTCATGTCTATCAAGTTGATGATGCCATCCAACCATCTCATCTTCTGTCATCCCCTTCTCCTCCTGCCTTCAATCTTTCCCAGCATCAGCATCTTTTCCAGAGTCAGTTCTTCACATCGTGTGGCCAAAGTTTTGGAGTTTCAGCATCAGTCCTTCTAATGAATATTCAGGACTGATTTCCTTTAGGATGGACTGGTTGTATCTCCTTGCAGTCCAAGGGACTCTCAAGAGTCTTCTCCAGCACCACAGTTCAAAAGCATCAATTCTTTGCCACTCAGCTTTCTTTTTTTTTTTTCCTCTCTTTATAGCTTTTTTTTTTTTAAGACTTTATTCTACATTACAATACTGTATTTGTTTTGCCATACATTGACATGATTCAGCCACAGGTGTACACGATCTCCCAATGCCGAAGCCCCCTCCCACCTCCCTGCTCATATCATCTCCCTGGATCATCCCATGCACCAGTCCCAAGCATCCTGTATCCTGTATTGAACATAGACTGGCGCTTCATTTCTTACATGATAGTATACATGTTTCAATGCCATTCTCCCAAATCATCCCACCCTCTCCCTCTCCCTCAGAGGCCAAAAGTCCGTTCTATACCTCTGTGTCTCTTTTGTTGTCTCACATACAGGGTCATCATTACTATCTTTCTAAATTCCATATGTATGTGTCAGTATACTGTATTGGTGTTTTTCTTTCTGGCTTACTTCACTCTGTATAATCGGCTCCAGTTTCATCCATCTCATTAGAACTGAGTCAAATTTATTCTTTTAAGGACTGAGTAATACTCCATTGTGTATATGTACCACAGCTTTCTTATCCATTCATCTGCTGATGGACATCTAGGTTGTTTCCATGTCCTGGCTATTATAAACAGTGCTGCGATGAACATTGGGGTACATGTGTCTCTTTCAGTTCTGGTTTCCTCGGGTGTGTATGCCCAGCAGGGGGATTGCTGGGTCATAAGGCAGTTCTATTTGCAATTTTTAAAGGAATCTCCACACTGTTTTCCATAGTGGCTGTACGAGTTTGCATTCCCACCAGCAATGTAAGAGGGTTCCCTTTTCTCCACATCTTCTCCAGCATTTATTGCCTGTAGACTTTTGGATTGCAGCCATTCTGACTGGTGTGAAATGGTACCTCATTGTGGTCTTGATTTGCATTTCTCTGATAATGAGTGATGTTGAGCATCTTTTCATGTGTTTGTTAGCCATCCGTATGTCTTCTTTGGAGAAATGCCTATTTAGTTCTTTGGCACATTTTTTATAGTCCAACTTGCACAGAGTCGGACAAGGCTGAAGCAACTTAGCAGCAGCAGCAGCTTACATCCATACATGACTACTGGAAAAACCACAGCTTTGACTAGATGGACCTTTGTTGGCAAAGTAATGTCTCTTCATTTTAGTATGCTTTCTAGGTTTGTCATAGCTTGTCTTCTAAGGAACAAGCACCTTTTAATTTCATAGTGCAATCACCATCTGCAGTGATTTTGGAGCCCCCCAAAATAAAATCTGTCACTGTTTCCATTGTTTCCCATCTATTTGCTATGAACTGATGGGACCAGATGCCATGATCTTAGTTTTCTGAATGTTGAGTTTTAAGCCAACTTTTCACTCTCCTCCTTCACTTTCATCAATAGGCTCTGTCTTTCTTCTTCTCTTTCTGACATAAGGGTGGTGTCATCTGCGTGTCTGAGGTTATTGTTATTTTTCCCAGCAATCTTGATTCCAGCTTGTGCTTCATCCAGCCCAGCATTTCTCATGATGCACTCTGTATATAAGTTAAATAAGCAGGGTGACAGTATACAGCCTTGACATACTCCTTTCCCAATTTGGAATCAGTTTGTTGTTCCATTTCCAGTTCTAACTGTTGCTCCTTGACCTGCATACAGATTTCTCAAGAGGCCAGTCAGGTGGTCTGTCATTCTCATCTCTTGTAGAATTTTCCACAGTTTGTTGTGATCTACACAATCAAAGGCTTTGGCATAGTCAATAAAGCAGAAGTAGATGTTTTTCTGGAACTCTTTGCTTTTTTGATGATCTGACAGATGTTGGCAATTTGATCTCTTGTTCCTCTGCCTTTCTAAATCCATCTTGAACATCTGGAAGTTCATGGTTCACATACTATTGAAGCCTGGCTTGGTGAATTTTGAACATTACTTAAGTAATGCTCAAAATATTGGTGAAAGTGAAGTTGCTCAGTCATGTCCAACTCTTTGTGATCCTGTGGACTGTAGCCTACCAGGCTCCTCCGTCCATGGGATTCTCCAGGCAAGAATACTGGAGTGGGTTGCCATTTCCTTCTCCAGGGGATTTTCCCAACCCAGGATTAAACCCAGGTCTCCCGCATTGCAGGCAGATGCTTTAACCTCTGAGCCACCAGGGAAGCCCCAAAATATTGGTAGATAATACTATTTATTATAGCATTATTTGTGACAGCTAAAACTTGACAGCAACAAAACCCAAATGCTCACCAATAGTAGAATGGAGATTCTGATATATTCATAATAAGCAACACTGAAAATGAATGTACTATACCTATAAGTAACAATAGAGACAAATCTTATAAACCCACTGATGAGTAGGAAAGTGCTAATTACAAAATAATACACAAAAAGTTTCCCTTTAGGCAAAATTTTTACAAGGCAAAACTAGTAAATGGCACTAGGATTCAGGATAGTTATTTGTCAAGGAGTCATGGATGGGCATGGCAGAAGCACGCCGGGCTGTGACATACCTCACAGAAGCATCGCCGAGAGGAGCTACCCCATGTCCTAGGTCAGGGGCAGCAGCTGGGAGGAGCTACCCCCAGCCCAAGGCCAGGGGTGGCGGTTGGGAGGAGCTACCCCACACTTGAGGTCAGGGGCGGCGGCCGAGAGGAATAACCCATGTCCAAGAGCGGTGGCTGCATGGGCACAGGAGGGCCAAGAGGAGCTACTCCATGTTCAAGGTCAGGAGGGGCGGCGGTGAGGTGATACGCCTTATCCAAAGTAAGAGAAACCCAAGTAATACAGTAGATGTCACGAGAGGGCATCAGAGGTTAGACACAGACACAGACACAGACACTGAAACCAGAGTCACAGAAAACTAGTCAGTCTAATCACACGGACCATAACCTTGTCTAACTCAGTGAAACTAAGCCATGCCATGTGGGGCCACCCAAGATGAGAGGGTCATAGTGGAGAGGTCTGACAGAATGTGGTCTACTGGAGAAAGGAATGGCAAACCACTTCAGTATTCTTCCCTTGAGAACCCCATGAACAGTATGAAAAGGCAAAATGATAGGATACTGAAAGAACTCCCCAGGTTGGTAGGTGCCCAATATGCTACTGGAGATCAGTGGAAAAATAATTTCAGAAAGAATGAAAGAATGGAGCCAAAGCAAAAACAACACCCAGTTGTGGATATGACTGGTGACAGAAGCAAGGCCCCATGCTGTAAAGAGCAATATTGCATAGGAACCTGGAATGTCAGGTCCATGAATCAAGGCAAATTGGAAGTAGTCAAACAGGAGATGGCAACAGTGAACGTGGACATTCTAGGAATCAGCAAACTAAAATGGACTGGAACGGGTGAATTTAACTCAGATGACCATTACATCTACTACTGTGGGCAGGAATCCCTTAGAAGAAATGGAGTAGCCATCATGGTCAACAAAAGAGTCCAAAATGCAGTACTTGGATGCAATTTAAAAACAACAGAATGATCTCTATTCATTTCCAAGGCAAACCATTCAATATCACAGTAATCCAAGCCTATGCCTCAACCAGTAACACTGAAGAAGCTGAAGTTGAATGGTATTAGAAGACCTACAAGACCTTTTAGAACTAACACCCAAAAAATATGTCCTTTTTATTATAGAGGACTGGAATGCAAAAGTAGGAATTCAAGAGACACCTGGAGTAAAAGTCAGATTTGGCCTTGGAATACAGAATGAAGCAGGGCAAAGGCTAATAGAGTTTGATCTGGACATAGAACAACAGACTGGTTCCAAATAGGAAAAAGAGTATGTCAAGGCTGTATATTGTTACCCAGCTTATTTAACTTCTATGCAGAGTACATCATGAGAAGTGCTGGACTGGAAGAAGCACAAGCTGGAATCAAGATTGCCGGGAGAAATATCAATAACCTCAGATATGCAGATGACACCACCCTTATGGCAGAAAGTGAAGAGGAACTAAAAAGCCTCTGGATGAAAGTGATCAAGGAGAGTGAAAAAGTTGGCTTAAAGCTCATCATTCAGAAAATGAAGATCATAGCGCCTGGTCCCATCACTTCATGGGAAATAGATGGGGAAACAGTGGAAACAGTGTCAGACTTTATTTTGGGGGCTCCAAAATCACTGCAGATGGTGACAGCAGCCATGAAATTAAAAGACGCTTACTCCTTGAAAGGAAAGTTATGACCAACCTAGATAGCATATTCAAAAGCAGAGACATTAGTCAAGGCTAGCTATGGTTTTTCCAGTAGTCATGTATGGATGTGAGAGTCGGATTGTGAAGAAAGCTGAGCACTGGAGAATTGATGCTTTGGAACTGTGGTGTTGGAGAAGACTCTTGAGAGTCCCTTGGACTGCAAGGCAATCCAACCAGTCCATTCTAAAGGAGATCAGTCCTGGGTGTCCTTTGGAGGGAATGATGCTAGAGTTGAAACTCCAGTACTTTGGCCACCTCATGGGAAGAGTTGACTCATTGGAAAAGACTCTGATGCTGGGAGGGATTGGGGGCAGGAGGAGAAGGGGACGACAGAGGATGAGATGGCTGGATGGCATCACCTACTTGATGGACGTGAGTTTGAGTGAACTCCGGGAGTTGGTGATGGACAGGGAGGCCTGGCATGCTGCAATTCATGGGGTCGCAAAGAGTCAGACATGACTGAGGGACTGAACTTAACTGAACTGAGTCATGGATGGAAAGTACAAGGCAGGTCTTTGGGGGTTGCTGCTGCCTGTTTCTTGATCTGAGTTGATTACCCAGGTGTGTTCACTTTATGAAGTTAATCCAACTGCATACATATCATTGTTCACTTTTCTGTATGTATGGTATGCTCAACAAATTTACAAAAAAAAAAAAAAAAGCTTCCAAAAAATGAGAAAAGCTTTAACTCATTTTTTAAAAATTATAGATAAAAATAAATGAAAATTTTGTTCCTTTTCACAGCCTACTCAATGATGTGATGATTCACTCTAAAGCATGCTCTGGAGCCACACTCCCAGCCAGTGTTTCTAAGGTTTAAAAATTCTAGGTCAGAAGAGAAAAACTGTTGATTTAGGGAATATGGAAACTGTTGCCCCTTCCCTGTAGACCATTTTGTGCTTGTCAGTTTAACAGAATATTTGGGAAAGGGAAAAAGTAAACTCTTCTCATCTTCCCATTATAAACTTCCTCTAGTCCCAAGATTGAGTGTTAGTGGCTAAGTCGTGTCTGACTCTGTGACCCCATGAACTGTAGACTGCCCGGCTTCTCTGTCCACGGAATTTTCCAGGCAAGAACAGTGGAGTGGATTGCCATTTCCTACTCCAGGGGTTCTTTCTGACCAAGGGATCAAACCCAGGTCTCTTGTGTCTCCTGCACTGGGAGGTGAATTCTTCACCATGGTGCCACCTGGGAAGCCCAGTCTCAGTATTGGCTAATTAGAAACTCCAGCATATTAATTAAATCTCTGCTTTCTTCTATTTAAGTAAGACCAACCCTCCTCTTTTCTCTCCAGGGCACAAAATAGGCAATGCACGTAAATCAAGTATTTGCTTTGTGCAGCCTGGCACAATTACTGAAATTCTTCACATGCTTCAAATACAAAAATGACCTTTGCATTCCTCTCTGCTGATTTCATCACTAAACAAATTTTATGTCATCCTGCAACATTTGTTGACATATTTAGCAACTAATCCGTATTCAATATTTAGTGTCTGTTTTGTCTGAGGCATTCTACTAAGTCCTGATATTATAACCATAAATAAGAAATCACTATCTTTGTTCTTAAAGATCTGTAAATATTCATGTTGCAATTTTATATGCTGTTTAATTTTCTAAAAGTTTGTTATAAAATAGTACAACCTAACAGGCATAATTTACCCAAGACAGTGAATGAAATTTTTTCATTTCTTCAACCAAAATTGGTATCGGTGGCAATTGTACTACTGTCAGATCATGTAACTGGTTAAGTCTGTTGAAGTCAGGGGAAAAAAATGTCTTAGGGAGTTTAAAATAATAAAGAGTAGAGCCAAGAAAAAGGTCCATTTATCCATTATCAAATATCCTTTAATGACTCAAGTGTAAGTGGATGAAATAGAATAATTAAATTTCTCTTAAATATACAAACATTTACACGTATGTGGAATTTCTGAGTGGAATGCATTTTCATTTTTATTGAAACTAAAACGTTTGTTCAGAAGATGAGCTTCATACCCAGCAGGCTTTTCAGCCTACTTGCTCACCCACTGTGAGTATCAATCTTGGTATTTGAGTGAGTATATCATTTACCAATAAGGGTACTTGATAACTTCAATCACTCAACAGACTTTTTTCTAAGAATAAATTCTAATTTAAACTGTTCATAAATAAAATGAATTTTAAAAGTCTAACCATTAGATATTGTTTTATACTATCAACTAGACTTTTTTTTTTAAATGAGTTTTACAATTGAAACCAAAAACTACACCTGTAGACTCCAGGATTACAATACAGTACAATTTGCAACAATTTGGAAGTACTTAAGATCTGATTTCAGTGCTGTTATCACTGTGCTGGAATTATGCAAGCTGAGTTGAGGAGACTGTTGAACACTGCAGTTTTCAAGAAAAGACTACATGACATTGAAGGAGTAATAAGATCGGTGTTTCTTTTTGCACTCAGTGATATGACTGCCAAATAAATCAGAGATGACAATAATTTACATTCATTCATTAATCCCCCCCTTCTTTTCTTTCAGCATTTATTATTTGCCTATCATGTGCCAGACACTGACAGGCTGTGGGTACACCAACTGAATTAAATAAAACGCTGTCTCAGTTTTTGAAGAGCTCAGTCTGGAGAGAGAGACAGACGTGTAAACAAATAATTACAATGCAATGTGAGGAGTGCTATACGAGAAGAGGAATGCACTGTTAGCAGAGATGTTACAAGAGATGAAGGAGATGTAATCCTTCTGGAGGGGGAAGGAGGGAGGTTATAAGGAAGAGAAGTCAGAAGAAATTTCAAAGAAGAGATAATGTTTGAGTTTGAACCTCAGGGCTTGAGAGAAATTGAATCTAACCATTAAGATATTAGAAACAGACTTAATAATACATATAATAATATAAGAAACTTTCTTTTCTTCTATTATAGGACCATTCTCTCTCATAAAACTGTCCAAGAGAATGTGGCATTTCTGTGTCTCTCACTGAATATCGTGCATCAGCAAAACCTAAAATTGGATACATGGCACCCCATTCCAGTACTCTTGCCTGGAAAATCCCAGGGATGGAGGAGCCTGGAAGGCTGCAGCCCATGGGGTTGCTGAGGGTCGGACACGACTGAGCGACTTCACTTTCACTTTTCACTTTCATGGTTGGACAAGGAAATGGCAACCCACTCCAGTGTTCTTGCCTGGAGAATCCCAGGGACGGGAGAGCCTGGTGGGCTGCCATCTATGGGGTCGCACAGTCAGACACGACTGAAGCGACTTAGCAGCAGCAGTAAATATCATAGGTGATTCTTTCATCCAATTTTCAGTTTAGAAAACCCTGTCTATTTCAATAGTGTTATTAGACTGAGCCAGTTCCTTTTCCAACAGCTATAAATATCTCTAATCCCAAGAGTTACATCCAAATGGAAGTGTAATTACCTTATTGATGACAACAAAGCTATAAACATAAATCCAAAAGGGTCAACTCATTCATGTTAACATCTAATTTATTCATGTAGGCCTTGTGCCTTTCCAGGTTGCCCAGGATCAAGAAATCTTTTAGCACAAAAACAACAAGGGATTATTACTTTTTACCAACACTTTCACATTGTATTATTACTATTGCCACCAGAGTCTCTCATCACTTTTTTCTCTGCATGTTTGAAATTTAATTTTAAATCCACAAGTCATATTAAAGACATTAACAATATTTGTTTACAATACAAGGAAATAATATCCTTTAATCATCATTTAGCAATTCATACTACAAGAAAACATAAGAGTTTGTAATATAGTATTTAAATATGTGATCAGTAATCTTTTTCTGCAAATCCATATAGACTTCTAGTAAGCCAAGCTTTTGATGGTACTCCAAAGTGTCAGTTGTGTGCTGAGAACTGCATCAGCTACATTAGGAAGTACTTAGAAGTGCTTATAATCAAATACAAGGCTTACATTTTATAATATGCTTAACAAAATCATAAAGCAAAATAAAGGTAAACCCTCAGGACACATGGACTAAAGATATGGACACATGGCTCTCACCAGTTCCTTGAAAAAGAAGATGAAGCCAAAACTAACACTTGACTAAGTCAAGTGTACACTTAACACCATCGTCTCCAAGTTCCCTCACACCACTCCTGATATGACCTACACAAAAGCAGCTAGATTTAATTTATCCTTTTTATGCCACGGCAACTAAATCAAGAGTAAAGCTTTCAGATCAAATGTGGTCTGGGTGGAAATATTGAAAACAGGCTTCCAAACAACCAGAAATGTGTGAAAGAAGGGGTAGGGGCAATGTAACAGGTTCTGTGATGCAGGTGAAGTCTTGTTATAATTAAGCTTGTTAAAGTCCCAATTCTACTTCAATAAAACAGTATGAGACTCCAGCTGGTAGCCAGCTGCTCTCCAGACCCTTTACATGCCAAAAAAAATTTTTTAAGGCCTCATGGTGTAAGACCCTATAGGTTTGTTTTAACCACATTTCACTTGTCTAGGTAAATCAAACAATTCCAGATAGAGTTATCTTAGTATGCAGAAACTAATGTCTTTCATCAGTCAGTAAATATACCTAGATCATTTTATAAATACCTTATTCTGTTCAGATGTATTGCTATGAAGAGGAACATATGGCAAGATTTTATGTAGCTCGCTCATGGAAAATTGGGACATAATTCAAAAAAGAGAAGCCTTGAGAAGTTTTTATTATTTTGGATTAAAAAATCCCTACTAGTGTAGGCTCAAGCTTTCAAAGTTGCTTGTCAGGACTGCAAAATCTAAGAAAGACTTTTAAGAACACATTACTAATCATATGGAGAGAAAATCTCAAGGGAATTGATTTCAGCAAGGTCTAAGATTCCAATATGTTTGGGCCAAAAATTCAAATGCCTTTTTTGCATAATGGGAAACTCATGTGTATTTGCATTTTTATTGTTATTTTGACCTATGAGTTAGATCTGTATAGGTAACAAATCATTCATAGGAAATATTCACAAATTTTGATAGGTAGACTAAAAATAGAATTCATTTGAATCCATGGCTGAAAAGTAGGTAGTGAGAAAAAGTGGAAGAAGAAAAGTAGCAAAATGGGATTTTTCAACATTTACTCTGTCTCCTCTCAAAGTGATATCTGTTCTTTCCACTACTCTCAGAAGGCTACAGAGTGACTAAAGAGGCTTCATACTTATAAAGGAAGGCCTCACCATTAAGTCAAATTAACTCATTCTTAATATGCTAAAACATTTAAGAAAATAATAAGGGTGACTTGGAAACTGGCCAGAAAATAGAGTATATTTTAATAAATTCATCATCATTCATCCTTTCAATTCATCAGTCAAAAGAATAACTCTTTAACATCTACTAGGAGCCAGACACTGAATAAAATAGAATCTTCTGTTCTCCTATTGTTCACAGATCAGAGGATGATAAAATTACAACACAGAACATTATGAGGATGGAGGGCAAGTAAGACCCTGTGGAGGGGACTACAGAAGGGGTTGGACATTAATGTTCCCTGGACATGATGAAACATGCAATGAAATGTGAAGACTGACTAAGAGTCAATTACACAAAATGGTGGCCAAAATATAATGGGCAGAAGAACAGAACACAGAAGTAAATAGTCAGAATCCTGAAAGATGATGCTGTGAAAGTGCTACACTCAATATGCCAGCAAATTTGGAAAACTGAGCAGTGGCCACAGGACTGGAAAAGGTCAGTTTTCATTCCAATTCCAAAGAAACTTAATGCCAAAGAATGCTCAAACTACCGCACGATTGCACTCATCTCAAATGTTAGTAAAGTAATGCTCAAAATTCTCCAAGCCAGGCTTCAGCAATACGTGAACCGTGAACTTCCTGATGTTCAAGCTAGTTTTAGAAAAGGCAGAGGAACCAGAGACCAAATTGCCAACATCCGTTGGATCATGGAAAAAGCAAGAGAGTTTCAGGAAAACATCTACTTTTGCTTTATTGACTATGCCAAAGTCTTTGACTGTGTGGATCACAATCAACTGTGGAAAATTATGAAAGAGATGGGAATATCAGACCACCTAACCTGCCTCCTGAGAAATCTGTATGCAGGTCAGGAAGCAACAGTTAGAACTGGACATGGAACAAGAGACTGGTTCCAAATAGAAAAAGGAGTACATCAAGGCTGTATATTGTCACCCTGCTTGTTTAACTTATATGCAGAGTATATCATGAGAAATGCTGGGCTGGAAGAAACACAACCTGGAATCAAGATTGCTGGGAGAAATATCAATAACCTCAGATATGCAGATGACACCACCCTTACGGCAGAAAGTGAAGAGGAATTAAAAAGCCTCTGGATGAAAGTAAAAGAGAAGAGTGAAAAAGCTGGCTCAAAGTTCGACATTCAGAAAATGAAGATCACGGCATCTGGTCCCATCACTTCGTGGGAGATAGATGGGGAAACAGTAGAAACAGTGTCAGACTTTTTTTGGGGGCTCCAAAATAACTGCAGATGGTGACTGCAGCCGTGAAATTAAAAGACACTTACTCCTTGGAAGAAAAGTTATGACCAACCTAGATAGCATATTCAAAAGCAGAGACATTACTTTGCCAACTAAGGTCCATCTAGTCAAGGCTATGGCTTTTCCTGTGGTCATGTATGGATGTGAGAGTTGGACTGTGAAGAAGGCTGAGCACTGAAGAGTTGATGCATTTGAAATATAGTGTTGGAGAAGACTCTTGATAGTCCCTTGGACTGCAAGGAGATCCAACCAGTTCATTCTGAAGGAGATCAACCCTGGGATTTCTTTGGACGGAATGATGCTAAAGCTGAAACTCCAGTACTCTGGCCACCTCATGGGAAGAGTTGACTCATTGGAAAAGACTCTGATGCTGGTAGGGATTGGAGGCAGGAGGAGAAGGGGACAACAGAGGATGAGATGGCTGGATGGCATCACGGATTTGATGGACACGAGTCTGAGTGAACTCTGGGAGATGGTGATGGACAGGGAGGCCTGGTGTGCTGTGATTCATGGGGTCTCAGAGAGTCGGACACGACTGAGCGACTGGAACTGAACTGAAGAGGAACTGGGTAAAATTGAGGACCTGGAACACATTCAGCTTGACTGAACCACAGATACTTAAATGCCAAGGTGATAGTGATAATATACAAGACTTGGGAAGGAAAGAAGATCCTGACCATGAAGATACATGCAGGCTAGTGAAGCACATATGATGGCTCAGTCATTAGATTTAGGAACAAAACCCAAACTTGAGATTTACTCATTGTAAGACATTCAAAATATACCCATAAGCCTTCTGAGTCTTACTTTCCTGATTTGTAAATTGATGGTGCCACCTACTTCGTTCTGCTATTTTAAGGATAGGATGAAACAATGCATGAGAAATTATACATATAAAATATACTGTGAATACAGAAGTATGCACTGGAGTAGGTCAAGGAGAATCCAGTTTGCAGAGGGACAAAGCAAGAATAGAGAAGTCTGATTTAATGATATCTTTCAGGCCTAGAAAAGGAAACATATTTTGAATGAGCTCAATCTTTGCCCTTGTTTTCAATAGCCATAGAGTTATACCCTTCTCCAAATCTCTCCTTCAGTTCAGTTCAGTTCAGTTGCATCTGACTCTCTGCGACCCCATGAATCACAGCACACCAGGCCTCCCTGTCCACCACCAACTCCCGGAGTTCACTCAGACTCACATCCACCGAGTCAGTGATGCCATCCAGCCATCTCATCCTCTGTTGTCCCCTTCTCCTCCTGCCCCCAATCCCTCCCAGCATCGGAGTCTTTTCCAATGAGTCAACTCTTCACATGAGGTGGCCAAAGTATTGGAGTTTCAACTTTAGCATCATTCCTTAAAAGAAGTCCCAGGGTTGATCTCCTTCAGAATGGACTGGTTGGATCCCCTTGCAGTCCAAGGGACTCTCAAGAGTCTTCTCGAACACCACAGTTCAAAAGCATCAATTCTACATTGATTTCAACACTCTGCTTCCCAGAATTACTGGCCCAATGCCCACTTCCCTTCATTCTCCATCTAAGAATCCCTTTATCTATAAACAGCTTGTACATGGCAGCAGGTAACTTGGAAGAATGTAAGGGGAGAATGGTGGTTTCCTGACAACCTCCCTTCCCACCCCACTCCCACCCCCCACAGAATGGGTCTCCAGAGGAAGATCTCTGCTAGAAAACTTCCCTGATCTATTTTCACTTACTCCCTAAGACTTATCCAGATCTCAATTTTCATTCACCTAATTAGGGATTTATTCCTAAGGGTTAAAATTTTCTAAAGCATTAAAAAGGAAGTAAATTTGTTACTTTAAGTCTTATTGTAACATCCAACACATGTTCTCACAAGGGACTATAACAGTAACACCGTATGAGGAAAATGTGTTAAAGAATTTAAAATGAATCTTGTGCATTTGGATGCCCTGAAAAATAACTACAGAACCTAAATTATAAGCTCCCCAAAGTGCTCAATGCAGCAGATAGTAGACAAGTTCTTCCAGGCCATCCACAGGGCCTTGACAGGAAGTGCTGACATCAAAACCTTTGCACAAATTGGATGGTTTTGACTTTAAGAAGTACATTTTAACAACATGCTCATTAATAATAAAAATATATATATATTAGTTTTATTCAATGATTCAGATTAAGTATTTTTATCAGTATTTGGGAGGCAGACCTAATGTTTTCTTTAAATTTACTGAGCTTGTCAAATTATTTCTTCGATTATTTTAAACTTTTAATTAATAAAATATAAAGCTACACAGATATATAATCTCTGCCCTCAGTTAGCTTAAAATCAAATCTTCCAAATCTTCTTTGCCCATCTATTGAAGATAATCCTGGAACCAGAGATCAAATTGCCAACATCCTCTGGATCATGGAAAAAGCAACAGAGTTCCAGAAAAACATCTATTTCTGCTTTATTGACTATGCCAAAGCCTTTGACTGTGTGGATCACAATCAACTGTGGAAAATTACGAAAGAGATGGGAATACCAGACCACCTAACCTGCCTCTTGAGAAATCTGTGTGCAGGTCAGGAAGCAACAGCTAGAACTGGACATGGAACAACAGACTGGTTCCAAATAGGAAAAGGAGTATATCAAGGCTGTATATTGTCACCTTGCTTATTTAACTTCTATGCAGAGTACATCATGAGAAACGCTGGACTGGAAGAAACACAAGCTGGAATGAAGATTGCCAGGAGAAATATCAATAACCTCAGATATGGAGATGATACCACCTTTATGGCAGAAAGTGAAGAGGAACTAAAAAGCCTCTTGATGAAAGTAAAAGAGAAGAGTGAAAAAGTTGGCTTAAAGCTCAACATTCAGAAAATGAAGATCATGGGATCCGGTCCCATCACTTCATGGCAAATAGATGGAGAAACAGTGGAAGCAGTGTCAGATTTTATTTTGGGGGCTCCAAAATCACTGCAGATGGTGATTGCAGCCATGAAATTAAAAGACGCTTACTCCTTGGAAGAAAAGTTATGACCAACCTAAATAGCATATTCAAAAGCAGAGACATTACTTTGCTGACTAAGGTCCATCTAGTCAAGGCTATGGTTTTTCCAGTAGTCATGTATGGATGTGAGAGTTGTGAAGAAGGCTGAGCGCCGAAGAATTGATGCTTTAGAACTGTGGTGTTGGAGAAGACTCTTGAGAGTCCCTTGGACTGCAAGGAGATCCAACCAGTCCATCCTGAAGGAGATCAACCCTGGGATTTCTTTGGAAGGAATGAAGCTAAAGCTGAAACTCCAGTACTTTGGCCACCTCATGCGAAGAGTTGACTCATTGGAAAAGACTGATGCTGGGAGGGATTGGGGGCAGGAGGAGAAGGGGACGACATAAGATGAGATGGCTGGATGGCATCCCTGACTCGATGGACGTGAGTCTGAGTGAACTTCGAGAGATGGTGATAGACAGAGAGGTCTGATATGTTGAGATTTATGGGGTCACAAAGAGTCGGACACGACTGAGCGACTGAACTGAACTGAACTGAATGAATGGTTTTTAACACTGATAGTAGCATGGAACCCAAATTTATCAAGTGGGAGGGAAAATCTCATAGAAATTTCTGGCTACCTCATTCAGCTTTCACTGAATTCTTGTTTTCTACTCTCTGATCTTCAGCCATTCTAAAACTTAGTTCTTTATTTGATACTCATTAACATTAGATGCATATATATGCAAACACTCAAATCAACAGAAAAACTTCCTTGAGGCCTCCCCATGAACATCATGGAAGTTACTGATGACCTGGGTCACAGAAGACTTTTGCATTGCCGAAGTGCAATCAAGTGAACTAAATGATGATCAAAGTCATGAGGAGGTGCCGTCTTCCTTCCCAAGTCCTAAGAAGTTGGAAGAAACAACTAATGGGATGGATAACATAATATGTGAGAATGGAGAACAAAGTGCTTTGTTTTTATAGTTGCATTTAAGAGCAGTAATATTTTAAGCTAACTTTTTTTCATTAACAACTCAATATGTTGTTGTTGTTGCTGTTGTTTCGTGTGTAATCATGTCCAACTCTTTTGTGACCCCATGGACTCTAGCCCACCAGGCTCCTCTGTCCATAGGATTTCCCAGGCAAGAATACTGGAATGGATTGCCATTTCCTTCTCCAGGAGATCTTTCCAATCCAGGGATCAAATCCATGTCTCCTGCAGTGGCAGGCAGATTCTTTACCACTGAGCCACCAGGTAATCCCACAGCTCAATATAAAGGATTTCAAATCCCTCAAATGGAAAAAGTTTCAAACTCTCTTCTCTCAAATGGGCTTGTAACAATCTCACTCTTGCTCATTACATTCTAGTCTGCTCCCCAGTCTTTCATGTTGTCACATTTCTTTTTATTCTTTGAGTCTTAAATATCACTCTTCCAAAAATGCTTTTCCTGATCATTCTGATAATGCATATCCCTCCCTATTTATAACATTGTGTTGTTTTATTTACTTCACAGCCTTCATCAAACTCTAAAACTACCTGAATTATGTTTCTTATTCATTTTTATGTCTCACTTCTATGGAATGAGCTCCTTGAGGGCAGGAATCACGTCAGTCAGTAATTATAGCACTTAAATTGGTTTCCTATTCCATAATATTAGCTAATAAGTATTTGAACAGAAACATAGTCAGTGTCCCTAGAAACTGCAGTTACTGAGGACAGACATACATCAACAGATACTCATTAAGCTATAAGTTGGTTGCAATGGTTGAGTAGATTTTGAATGCTACTGGGCCAAGGGAGAAAGATCCTTATCACATGAGGGAGAGAATGGACAACATAGGATACTGAGAAGTGATACCTAAGATAAGGCATAATAATAAATCATTAAGCTGGTCAATTGAAGGAAGGAGAAGACGGCAAGGACAAAGAAAGTTTAAAGTGAAATACAGAACAGCAAGCAGTTGAACTGCTAATTCAATGTCAAATTTGGAGTAAGGAGTAACTGGAGGAAAAGCTGAATGGTTTTAAAAGGGGCAGATTAGAGGGAGTATTGCATTCATGTCAAGGAGTTTGAATTTAATCATGAAATAGCTGATGAAATTAAAGAATTTCAGACCGTAAAGTGCTGTAGCCCAGCTCATGATTTTCATGGATCATTATGGAAGCTTCGTGGAGGAAACATTTACAAGAAGCAAACTAGAATAGGGACCAGAATACTAGGTAGACAATTAGAAGAATAGTCAGAAGGAGATGATCCATCACCTTAGGTGATGATAACTGAGATAAATAAAATGGATAAGGAGGTAAAATGATCAGGATTTAGACATGAATCAGCTGCACAGACAAGGCAGAATCAGTGGTAAGGGGAAACACCCAAATTCTAGCTTAAGAATCTGAGCGTAAGCAAGAGAAGACTCTTCAGCAGATGCCTTCAGACTTCATCTGCACTGTCAGCTTTCCTGAGTCTCCAGCCTGCCAGCTAACCCTGCAGATTTGGTCTTGATAGCCTCCATAATTATAGGAGCCAATTTCTCACCAAAAAAAAAAAAAAATCTCTTTCTATATATACACACATCCTATTTGTTCTGTTTCTCTGAAAAATACTGACTAATACAAGTATGGAAGTGGAGCATGAATCTTTGATGGAAAGCCAAAGCCCACATTTCCAGCCACCAAATTCATGGGCATATCTCACATAGTATTTGCCTCTTCAAAGAAGACAGTGTGTGGTCCAGAGAATCCAAAAAAAAAAAGTTAAGAAATAAAGTATTTTGTTCCCATCAAAAAACAACAACAAAAAAAGACAGTGTGTGGTCCAATACAGTCAATTCATCCAGCTCAAGGATCTCTGAGTGACATGGAGCCTTCTCCATCAAGTTTAAATATTGTTCCTTATCATTCAGCAACAAAGAAACTTGAAGACAAATTACCTCCTCGTGCCCTTGCCCTAACCCAGTAGGAAATATCAGCACAGAGACCAGAAGTCTATCATAAAATACTTCATTTAGGAAAAAGGAGCAGAGACACACAGCATCCATTGCTCCCTAACAATACTTCCTGCAGGGAAATTCCTAGCAGTGGGAGAGTTACTTCATTAGATGCTGACTTTTACTTACTAGGAACAATATCCTTGACCATTGTTCTTAGGGAACCTAGCTCCACTTCCGCAAAAAGTTTCCTGTCCTTTTTCCTCCATGGTCACACGTGAAATGAATTGGGAGACATAGCTCCTTCTTAGTGCCTGCATGGCCTTAATAGCCCTTTCTTGCTGGGGTTTATTTGGGAAGTCCATGATAGCTCTAGAATAACTAGGTTTAATTATTTTGGCATTGTATCTCTTTAAAAAATTAATATACATCTTATTTAGTTTACTTGTTTTAAATCAGTCTAATTGTGGCAGCAAACATGTTCCAAGAGTTCTCCTAGTTATATTCTACTTAGCTCCCTTTATTTCTATGCCTTCTTGCCCTTACACTAACATCTCTCAACTTAAAGCTGGGTATTTTGAGGCCATCTAAAGGGCTTCCCTGGTGGCTCAGAGGTTAAAGCATCTGCCTCCAATGTGGGATACCTGGATTCAATCCCTGGGTTGGGGAAGATCCTCTCCCCTGGAGAAGGAAATGGCAACCCACTCCAGTATTCTTGCCTGGAGAATCCCATGGACAGAAGAACCTGGTGGGCTACAGTCTACAGGGTCACAAAGAGCAGAACACGATTGAGAGACTTCACTTCACTTCAAAGCAGTAGACATGGCTGGGACAATGACCACCAGGCTGAACTCCTCTGTTTTGTAAGATATTTTAGTGAGTATTGCCCGCAAAGACTCTTTTTAACAAATAGGGACTAGAAATTGAGAGAGTCAATTTCTAGGCAGCTTGATAGAAGTCCAGGGTCCCTGAAGAGGAGATAGGGGTCTGGAATTCTCAAAGAGGAGGAAAGGACAAATGCCTTTTGTTCTCTCTCTCTCTACATTCCTTAGTCTTAGTCAGATCTAACCTTTTTCCCCCTTTAAGCCCAGAACTAATGATTACACAACTGAACAACTCAGTTTAAACTTTGTACTAAAAATTATATAACAACAGTGTATCCTGCTTGAGGACAGTTTCCCCTTCTTGAAAACCTTCTGATTCATCTTGGTATTTTAAAATGTATATTTCTTTTACAAGTGGTTGACCAGTTTTCCCAGCACCACTTGTTAAAGAGATGGTCTTTTCTCCATTGTATATTCTTGCCTCCTTTGTCAAAGATAAGGTGTCCATAGGTGCATAGGTTTATCTCTGGGCTTTCTATTTTGTTCCATTGATCTATATTTCTGTCTTTGTGCCAGTAGCATACTGTCTTGATGACTGTAGCTTTGTAGTAGAGCCTGAAGTCAGGCAGGTTGATTCCTCCAGTTCCATTCTTCTTTCTCAAGATTGTTTTGGCTATTCGAGGTTTTTCATATTCCCATACAAATTGTGAAATTATTTGTTCTAGCTCTGTGAAAAATACCGTTGGTAGCTTGATAGGGATTGCATTGAATCTATAGATTGATTTGGTAGTACACTCGTTTTCACTATATTCATTTTTCCAATCCATGAACACGGTATATTTCTCCATCTATTAGTGTCTAACTAGAAAACTTTCTAACACCATACGCCAAAAAAACTCAAAATGGATTAAAGATCTAAATGTAAGACCAGAAACTATAAAACTCCTAGAGGAGAACATAGGCAAAACACTCTCCAACATAAATCACAGCAGAATCCTCTATGACCCATCTCCCAGAATATTAGAAATAAAAGCAAACATAAACAAATGAGACCTAATTAAAATTAAAAGCTTCTGCTTGACAAAGGAAACTATAAGCAAGGTGAAAAGACAGCCTTTGGAATGGGAGAAAATTATAGCAAATGAAGCAACTGACAAATAGGTAATCTCAAAAATAAATACAAACAACTCCTGCAGCTCAATTCCAGAAAGATAAATGACCCAATTAAAAAAATGGGCCAAAGAACTAAACAGGCATTTCTCCAAAGAAAACATACACATGGCTAACAAACACATGAAAAATGCTCAACATTGCTCATTATCAGAGAAATGCAAATCAAAACCACAATGAGGTACCATTTCACGCCAGTCAGAATGGCTGCTATCCAAAAGTCTACAAGCAGTAAGTGCTGCTGAGGGTGTTGAGAAAAGAGAACCCTCTTACACTGTTGGTGGTAATGCAAACTAGTACAGCCACTATGGAGAACAGTGTGGAAATTCCTTAAAAACTGAAAATAGAACTGCCATATGACCCAGCAATCCCAATGCTGGGCATACACACTGAGTAAACCAGAACTGAAAGAGACACATGTACCCCAACATTCATCTCATCACTACATGGAAGCAACCTAGATGTCCATCGGCAGATGAATGGATAAGAAAGCTGTGGTACATATACACAATGGAATATTACTCAGCCATTAAAAAGAATGCATTTGAATCAGTTCTAATGAGATGGATGAAACTGGAGCCTATTATACAGAGTGAAGTAAGCCAGAAACAAAAACACTAATACAGTATACTAACGCATATATATGGGATTTAGAAAGATGGTAATGATAACCCTGTATGTGAGACAGCAAAAGAGACACAGATGTATAGAACAGTCTTTTGGATTCTGTGGGAGAGGGAAAGGGTGGGATGATTTGGGAGAATGGCACTGAAACATGTATAATATCATATGTGAAATGAATTGCCAGTCCAGGTTTGATGCATGATACAGGATACTCGGGGCTGGTGCACTGGGATGACCCAGAGGGACGGAATGGCGAGGGAGGTGGGAGGGGGGTTCAGGATGGGGAACACATGTGCACTCGTGGCAGACTCATGTTGATGTATGGCAAACCAATACAATATTGAAAAGTAATTAGCCTCCAATTAAAATAAATAAATATATATTAAATAAATAAAATGTATATTTCTTTCTATTGTTAGTTCTAATCCTGTCATCTTAAAATTTAAATTTTTGGAGTGGGTCTAGTAAATCTTGACAACCTTGAGACATTCTTTTGATTTATTTTAATAACCAACTTAAAAAGAATATAACTCTGTTGCTTAGACTAGCATGGGGGCACTCTCCATCCCCCTTCTGATGTCTATGTCAGATGCTTTCTCTGTTCCTTTTCATACTTTAATAAAACTGCTACACAAAAGCTCTTGAGTGATCAAGCCTGGTCATGAAGCTAAATCATCTTCAGAGATCAAAAATCTGATCAAGAATTGTTGTCAGAATGTTTATTTATTACCACTTTAATAGATTATTATTTTAGAGCAAAACTGATCAGGTAGTGCAGAGTTCCCACATAGTTCTATCCATACTCATATAGCATCATCCACTAACAACATCCACCCTAAGTCGTATCTTTGTGACAGTGGATATATTGACACATTATTATCAATCAAAATCTATAGTTCATTCTTGGTCTTGTACATCCTTTGAGTTTGACAACGGGGTAATGATATATATCAGTATGAATCTGAGCAAACTCCAGGAGATAGTGAAGGGCAGGGAAGCTTGGCATACTGCAGTCCATGGGGTTGCAAAGATTCAGATATGACTTAGAGTATGAACAGCAAATAATGATACATGTATCCACTGCTATAAAATCATACAGAATAGTTTTATTGCCCTAAAAGTCCTCTATGCTCTGTCTGTTCACCTCTTCCCCCATCCTTAACCCTTGACAATAACTGACCTTTTATCATTTCCATTGCCTTTTGCAGATGTCACATAGTTGAAATCATATAGGATGTAGATTTTTAGCTTATCTTTGTTCACTTACATTCATATATTAATGTTTCCCCATTTCTTTTATTTTTCTTAGCTTTAATGAGGTATGACTGATAAAAACTGTACATATTTAGGTTCTACAACATGATGATTTAATACACATATACACTGGGAAACAATTACCACAATTGAGTTAATTAACTCTACTCATTTATTTTTAATTAACTTTTAATTATCTCTTTAATTAAGTTAATTAACTCTACATCATATACTATCTTTATTATATGTTTAGGGAGAAATTAAGATCTACCATCTTAGCAAAGTTCAAGCTTTCAATACAGTATTATTATTTTTTAACTTCATTTTTTAAAAGTCTTTATCAAATTTGTTACAACATTGCTTCTGTTTTATGTTTTGGCTCCTAGACTCCAAGGCATATGGGATCCAGATTCCAAACCAAGAATCAAACCTTCACCTCCTTCACTGACTTGCAAGATCTTAGTTCTCTGACCAGGGATCAAACCTGTGCTTTTGTCAGTGAAAGTACAGACTCCTAATCACCAGGAATTCCCTCTTCTATACTGTAAGTTATCCTTTCATTTTGTTGATTATTCCTCTGGCTGTCCAGGAGGTTTTTAGTTTGATATGGTCCCATTTGTGTGGTTTTTTTTTTTAATTTTTTGCTTTTGTAACCTGTGTTTTGGTGTCATATTTAAAAACATCACTTTCTCAAAAGTTTCAAGAAGCTTTGCTGCTTGTTTCTATTAGAGTTTTATAGTTTCAGGTGTGGTGTTTAAATCATTAGTCCCTTTTGAGTTAATTTTTTAATGTGCAGTGTAAGATAAGGGTCCAATTGCCTTCCTTTTATATGAATATCTAATTTTTCCAACACTGCTTATTGAAGAGACTAAACTGTCCCCCGTTGTATACTCTTGTCAAATTCATCAAAGATTAGGTGACCATTTGCATGGATTTATTTCTGAACTCCTAATTGTGTTCCATTGGTTTATGTGCCTGTTTTTATGCCAATACCATACTGCTTTGCTTACTACAGATTTAAAGTGTCATTTAAATCCAAATGGGTGATGGGAATGAGGCATCTTGCTTGCTTCCAAGTTTTGCAGTTATAAAGAAAGCATACTATAAGCATCTATGTGCAGGAATATTTGTAGACATACGTTTTCACCTTGTTTTTGCAAATACCAAGGAACAATATTGCTGGGTTGTATGGTAAGAGTATATATAGTTTTGCTAGAGACTGCCAACCTGTTTTTTGAAGTGGCTGTCTCATTTTTTATTTCCACCAGCAATTAAGGAAGGTTCCTATTAATTAATTAATGAAGGTGGAACCACACCTTCACCAGCATTGAATGTTGTCAGAATTTTGGACTTGTACCATTTTAATAGATTTGCAGTGATATCTCATCATTTTTAATATTTTTTTATTTTATTGAAGTGTAGTTGATTTATAATATTGTTAGTTTCATGTGTACAGCCAAGTGATTCAGTTATATATACATAAATCTTCATTCTTTTTCAGACTTTTTTTTCTCATATAGGCTATCACAGAATATTCAATAGATTTCCCTGTCCTATACAGTAAGTCTTCATTGGTTATCTATTTTATATATAGGAGTGTGTTTATGTTCATCCTAAATTCCTTATTTATCCCTACCCCTACTCCCATGTTTCTCCTTTGGTATTCATAAGTTTGTTTTCAATATCTGTAAGTCTGTTTTTGTTTTGTATATCAGATCATTTGTATCACTTTTTAAAATTAGATCATATGATCAAGTGGGATTTATCCTAGGGGTGCAGTGATTTTTCGATATCCACAAATCAGTTAGTGGATACCACATTAACAAACTGTAGAATGAAAAGTATGATCTTATCAATAAATGCAGAAAAACCCTGTGACAAAATTCAACACCCACTTATGATAAAACTCTCCAGAAAGTTGGAATGGAGGGGACTTGCTTCAGCATTAATAGATGCCATGTATGGCAAAACTACAGCTAACGGTATTTTCAGTGATGAAAATCTGAAAGAGTCCCTCTAAGATCAGGAGCTGAAAGCATTCCCTCTAAGATCAGGAATGAGACAAGGGTGTCCATTTTCACTACTTTTATTCAACATAGCTATGGAAGTCCTAGTCACAGATATCAGAGAAAACAAAGAAAGAAATGGAATCCAAATTGGAAAACAAGTAAAAATGTCACTGTTTGCAGATTATATGAGTCTAGTATATAGAAAGCCCTAAAGATGCTACCAGAATATCACTAGAGGTCATGAAAGCATTCCATAAAATTGCAGGATACAACATTAATATACAGAAATCTCTTCCATTCCTATACACTAACAATAAAAGATCAGAAGGATAACTTAAAGAAATAATTCCATTTACCATTGTATCAAGAAGAATAAAATACCTAAGGAGACAAAAGAGTGAACTCTGAAAACTATAAGATTCTGAAGAAAATCAAAGATGATACAAACATATGGAAAGATATAACATGTTTTGGAATTGGAAGAATAAATATTATGAAAATGACGATGCTACCCAAGGCAATCTAGGGAGTCAGTGCATTCTCTATCAGATAACTATTGGTATTTATCACAGAATTAGGATATTTTTAAAATTTATATGGAAACACAAAAGACTCCTGAAAATCCAAAGCATTTCTGAGAAAGAAAAATGACACTGGAGGAATCAAACTCCCTGACTTCAGACTATACTACAAAGCTACAGTCATCAAAACAGTATGGTGTTGGCATTAAATACAAATATAAATCAATGGAACAGGATAGACAACCCAGAAATAAACTGATGTACCTGTGATCAATAAACTACAACAAAGATGTTAAGAATACTTAGAGAAAAAACAGTCTCTTTGACAGAGGATGGATCTCATCATTTTAATTTACAACTTCTAATTATTTATGATGTTGAGCATAGTCAATGAAGCAGAAGTAGATGTTTCTGTGGAGTTCTATTCCTTTTCTATGATCCATCAGATGTTGGCAATTTGATCTCTGGTTCCTCTGTCTGTTATAAATCCAGCTTGGACATCTAGAAGTTCCAAGATCATGTATTGTTGAAGGCTGGCTTAAAAGATTTTGAGCATGACCTTGCTAGCATGTGAAAGGAGCACAATGTATGGTAGCTTGAACATTCTTTGGCATTGCCCTTCTTTGGGATTGGAAGGAAGACTGATCTTTTCCAGTCCTGTGACCACTGCTGTTTTTTTGCAGATTTGCTGGCATACTGAGTGCAGCACTTTAACAGCATCGTCATTTAGGATTTGAAATAGTGCAGCTACAATTCAATCACCTCCACTAGTTTTGTTCATAGTAATGCTTCTTATGGCCCACTTGATTTCATAGTCCAGGATATCAGGCTGTAGGTGGATGATCACAACATGGTGGTTATCTGGCGCTACATGGGTGATCACAACAGGTAATTAAGACCTTTTTTGCATAGCTCTTCTGGGTATTCTTGCCACCTCTTATTAATCTCTTCTGATTCTATTAGGTCCTTGCTGTTTCTGACCTTTATTGTGCATACATTTGCATGAAAGGTTCATTTGGTATATCTAATTTTCTTGAATGATATCTTGCCTTTCCCATTCTATTGTTTTCCTCTATTTTTTACATTGTTTACTTAAGAAGGTTTTCTTATCTCTCCTTACTGTTCTTTGGAATTCTTCATTCAGTTCGGGGTATCTTTCCCATTTTCCTTAGCCTTTCTCTTCTCTTCTTTTCTCAGCTATTTGTAAGGCCTTCTCAGACAACTATTTTGTCTTGTATTTCTTTTTCTAGGGGATGGTTTTGATCACCACCTTCTGTACAATGTTACAAACTTCTCTGTCCATAGTTCTCCAGATGCTCTATCAGATCTAATCCCTTGAGTCTATTTGTCACTTACACTATTTAATCATAAACGATTTAATTTAGGTCATACCTGAATGGCGTAGTGACTTTCCCTACTTTCTTCAATTTAAGCCTGAATTTTGCAATAAGGAGCTCATGATCTGAGCCACAGTCAGTTCCAGGTCTTATTTTTGCTGACTGTATATAGTTTCTCCAACTTTAGCTGCAAAGAATATAATCAATCTGATTTTGGTATTGACCATCTAATGATATTCATAAGTAGAGTTGTCTCTTGTGCTGTTAGAAGAGGGTATTTTCTATGACCAGTGTGTTCTCTTGGCAAAACTCTGTTAGGTTTTGCCTTGCTTCATTTTGTACTCCAAGGCCAAACTTTCCTGATACTACAGGTATCTCTTGCTTCCTACTTTCACATTCTAATCCCCTATAAATGAAAATGACATCGTTTTTGGTGTTAGTTCTAGAAGGTCTTGTAGGTCATCATAGAACCATTTGACTTCAGCTTCTTCAGCATTAATAGTTGGGGCATAGACTTGGATTACTATGATGTTGAATGATTTGCCTTGGAAACTAATGGAAATCATTCTGTTGTTTTTGAGATTTCACCCAAGTACTGCATTTCAGAGTCTTTTGTTGACTATGAGGGCTACTTTATTTCTTCTAAGGATTCTTGCCCATAGTATTAGGTATATAATGGTCATCTGAATTAACTTCACCCATTCCCATCCATTTTAGTTCACTGATTCCTAAAATGTCAATGTTCACGCTTACCATCTTCTGTTTGACCATTTCCAGTTTACCTTGATTCATGGACGTAACATTCCAGGTTCCTATGTAATATTGTTCTTTACAGCACTGGACTTAACTTTCACCACCAGACACATCCACAGCTGAGTAGTTTCCATTTTGGCTCATCCTCTTCATTCTTTTGGAGTTATTTCTCCATTCTCCCCCAGTATCATATTGGACACCTACCAACGTCAGAGGCTCATCTTCCAGTGTCATATATTTTTGCCTTTTCTTACTGTTGATGGAGTTCCCAAGGCAAGAATACTGAAGTGGTTTGTCAGTCCATTGTCCAGAGGACCACAATGAAATTTATCTTATCAGTTATTTCTTTCAAGAATTGTGCCTTTGGTAATTTATCTTCTCAAAGCCCGTTTAATTATTAGTTCCTTTTGACTTGAGTCTAAAAATAGTAATGTTGTTCTCACTTTCAGAGGTTCCATATTTCAGAACTTTCTCTGCTTCTTTCACTTAGTGCTTGTATAATGATTCTTTCTTGTCTGACCACATATTTTTTCCATGCATAACTTGTTAAAGTCAATCAGTAACAATCAACATTGTTGGTACTAACATTGGTACCAATGGTACCAGTTGGTACTAACATTCTGTTTTCTAGTCTTTGCTCCTACAACTACAGAGAGGAGCCTTGGATGCCTTCCAAGTTATTATAAGAAATACTTCCAAATATTTTACTACTGTGTGATTTTGTCAACATCTTACTACACTCTGATATTGATTTCCTATTGCCTGCTACCCAAATACTAAACCAGTTCAGTTCAGTTCAGTCACTCAGTCGTGTCTGACTCTTTGCGACCCATGAATTGCAGCACGCCAAGGCCTCCCTGTCCATCACCATCTCCCAGAGTTCACTCAGATTCACATTTATCCAGTCTGTGATGCCATCCAGCCATCTCATTCTCTGTTGTCCCCTTCTCCTCATGCCCCCAATCCCTCCCAGCATCAGAGTCTTTTCCAGTGAGTCAACTCTTCACATGAGGTGGCCAAAGTACTGGAGTTTCAGCTTTAGCATTATTTCTTTCAAAGAAATCTCAGGGCTGATCTTCAGAATGGACTGGTTGGATCTCCTTGCAGTCCAAGGGACTCTCAAGAGTCTTCTCCAACACCACAGTTCCAAAGCATCAATTCTTCGGGGCTCAGCCTTCTTCACAGTCCAACTCTCACATCCATACATGACCACAGGAAAAACCAAAGCCTTGACTAGATGGACCTTAGTTGGCAAAGTAATGTCTCTGCTTTTGAATATACTATCTAGGTTGGTCATAACTTTTCTTCCAAGGAAATACTAAACCAGTTCCACATAGAATAACATTAGCTACTGCAATAAATAAATCCCCAAAGTTAAGTGGCTTAATACCATGTAAATTTATTTCTGAGTTACATAAATGTCAAATATAAATGTCCCTAGCTGGTGTTTAGTTACATGCTGATTATGAATTCCATGTCATTTCAGTGTATGAATTCCATTTTCTCCCAGAAAAACAGGAAAGCCAGAAGAGGTTACGTTTGTTTGTTTTGTTCAGTTCCCTTGGCCTAGAAATGACTTATTATTTCTCTTCATAGTCTATTATCATGAATTGGTATTTTGCCCTCTCTGGGATTTAAGGGGGTTTGGTCTGCGAAATATGATTCTTAAATGGAACATCTCTCTACATTATGGTAGAGAAATTTTGTAGGACATATATTACTAAGTTATTTGTATAAAAGTGTCATAAAATGAAAAATTTCGGCCAGGAGAAATTTGAGAAGATAAATAATTGAAAAAGCCAAAGATGAATTCCTAGAGCATACCAACACTTAAGAGACTGGCTAGGGAAGAGACCACTGGGAAGAAGACAGAAAAAATCATCAACCAGAAAGCAAAATCAAGCACACTAAGCAAAGAGAACAGTTCCAGGGAAAAAGAAATTAAGATCTAAATGAAGAAGATGTGAAAGGTAATAGAGGGACTCAAAAGAATTTTTTTATTTGATACATGCACATGCACATCCCAAAATCAATATGGAAGGTGACTGCAGCCATGAAATTAAAAGATGCTTGCTCCTTGTAAAAACAGCTATGACTAACCTAGATAGTGTATTAAAAAACAGAGACATCACTTTGCCAACAAAGGTCTGTTTGCCAACAAAGGTCTGTACAATCAAGGCTATGGTTTTTCCAGTAGTCATGTATGGGTGTGAGAGCTGGACCAGTAAGGAAGGCTGAAAGCCAAAGAATTAATGTGTTTGAACTGTGGTGCTGGAGAAGACTCTGGAGAGTCCCTTGGACTGCAAGGAGATCCAACCAGTCAATCAATCCTAAGGGAAATGAACCCTGAATATTCATTGAAAAGACTGGTGCTGAACCTGAAGCTCCAGTTCTTTGGCCACCTGATGCAAAGAGTCAACTCATTGGAAAAAGACCTTGAAGCTGGGAAAGACTGAAGGCAGGAGGAGAAGGGGATGGCAGAGGATGAGAAGGTTGGATGGCATCACCAACTCAATTGGACATGAGTTTGAGCAAACTCAAGGAGATGGTGAAGGAGAGGGAAGCCTGGCATGCTGCAGTCCATGGGGTCACAAAGACTCAACTTAGTGACTGAACAACAACAAAGTGAAGTAGTAGATGTAGAAGTCAGTTTGAACATGATTGTGAAGTGGATGAATTTTGAACAAGAATTTGGGAAAGGCAACTAAAACTCTCCCTTTTAAGAACTTTGCATTTGAGGAGAATAAGAAATCTAGAAAAATTCCTCCAGAGAGACAGAGGGGAAAAGGAAAGAGTTTATTACTAAATTTGTTGTAAAAGTTTTGTAACAAAAAGACTAAGTTTTGTTGCAAAATATTATTGTATTTTGAGATGGGAGAGGCTTAACCATGGTTATATGCTTAAAAGAACATTTGTTTCCTGCTAATATTAAAAAAAAAAAAATCCCTTCTCTGAACACCCTATCACACCCTATATCACAGTAATATGCACAGGTGTTCTTGATGTATTTGCCCTACCAGACTGTAACGTTCCTGTGACAGAGTCCAAGTCTAATTTATATTTTCATTTGCAGATGTGTTTTAGGAATAGTCAGTGTCTACCTTCTGTATATACAATAGGTGTTGATAAATATTCTCTGCATAAATGTTGCAAGAAATCTTCCAGTTCCAGAATTCTTTATTTACTGAAATGATTATTGCTTCATGGAAAGATAGATGATGGTCCTATGACTACCCACCTTCTTTGTGCTCCATAATTTTCTTCTCTTCTTTTCATATTCTCACTCAGTTTTCTCCAGTGTACTATTAAATAACAGACACAGCCATCACAATTACAAAAAAATCCAACGTGAACTACTTCATAAAGAAACATTATTTGTGATTAATATAAAGAGATTAAAGAATCATAATGCCCTTTGGAGCCATCCAACCTTATTTTCTGTGATATTTGCATAATATATCAATCATATCTGTAATACTTTATTCTCTTTGGTGGGTAAACTCCCTATTCCCTTTCATTAAATCATTAATGGCTTCCCTAGTGATTTTCTATTTGCTTTTGCCTCAGTGGTTTTTACATATTTGTTTAGAGCTTTTTATTTAGTTTCCTAAATTGATAACTTCATAGGAATATTGACTATGAGCAGGAATTCATTTGAAAAATCATTTAGTAATACATCTAAGATCTCAAATTCAGTGTACTGTCTAAATCTAATCTTGCCTACTCAACACAATATTTATAAATCAAAATATAATACAGTTTTGTCTTCTAGACTTAATCAGAGACCTGATATTTCACTTGTCTTGTGGTATATGTATATATCACATCTTCGTTATTTATTCATCACCAGTGGAAACAGATTGTTTCCCTATCTTGGCTGTTATAAATAATACTGCAATGAATATGAGTGTGGTGGTGGGGAGATATGTGTGTTTTTTTCAAATTAGTGTTTCACTTTTCTTTGGATTAATATCCAGAAGTGGAATTTCTGGATCATGTGGTCCTATTATTTTAATTTTTGAGGAATTTCAATACTGTTTCCATACTGTCTGCACCAATTTACATTCCCACCAACAGTGATGATTGTTCCCTTTTACCACATCCTCACCAAAACTTATTTGTCTTTTCTTTGAGAAAAGCCATTATGGCAGATGAGAGGTGTTACTAGTGTGATTTTGATTTGCACTTCCCAGATAATTAATGATGTATAGCATCTTCTCATGTACCTATTGACTACTTGTATGTATCCTTTGGAAGAATTCAGATCTTCTGCCCATTTGTTAATCAGATTATTCACTTTTCCACTATTGAGTTGTCTGAGTTATTTTTATATTTTGAATATTGACCCCTTGTCAAATATATGATATACTATTATCTTTTACAATTTAGTAGGTTACATTTTTGTTTTGTTAGTTGATGGTTTCCAATTCTGTGCAGAAGCCTTTTAATTTAAAGTAATCCTTCTTATTTTTCTTTTGCTTCTGATATCAGATTCAAAAAGCTTTGCAAAGACCTATGCCATGGGGCTTACCACCTATATTTTCTTCCCTGATTGTATGGCTTGGGGTCTTACATTCAAGTCTTTAATTCATTTTGAGTTAATTTTTTGTGTATAGTGTAAGATAATGTTCAGTTTCATCCTTTTGCATGTGGCTGTCATATTTTTCCCATACCATTTATTAAAGAAACTCTCTCTTCTCCCATTGTA
Organism: Nanger dama; assembly: GCA_917880005.1. Taxonomy (NCBI): domain Eukaryota; kingdom Metazoa; phylum Chordata; class Mammalia; order Artiodactyla; family Bovidae; genus Nanger; species Nanger dama. The sequence continues at coordinate 37,579,275 of CAKJTW010000002.1, forward strand.
TATCCTTTGCTCCTTTGTTATAAATTAACCGACCACATGCTTGTTGATTTATTTCTGCATTCTAACTATTTCATTGATCTCTGAATCTGTTTTTATGCCAGTACATGTTGTTTCAAATACTATCGCTTTGTAATATAATCTGAAATCAAAGATTGTGATGCCTCTGACTGTGTTATTTTCTTCAAAATTGCTTTGACTACTCAGAGTCTATTGTTGTTCTCTGCAAATTTTAGGACTGTTTGTTCTGTTTCTGTGAAAAATATCATTAACATTTTGATAGGGATTACATTGAATCTGTAGATTTCTTTGGGTAGTACAAATATTTTAAAAATATAAATTCTTCCAACCCATAAGCAAGGAATATCACTCTACTTATTTGTATCCTCTTCAATTTTTTTCATTAATGTCTTATAGTTTTTATTAAACAAGTCTTTTGCAATCTTGGTTAGATTTATTCCTAGGTATTTTATTCTTTTTGATGTCATTATATATGGGGTTATTTTCTTAATTGCTCTTTCTGATTGTTCATTATTAGTTTAAGGAAATCAAACAGGTTTTTTGTGAATTGATTTTATATCCTGGAAATATTCTCAATTCACTTATCAGTTTTAATAGTTTTTTAATGAAGTCTTTAGAGTTTTCTATATATTATATCTTGTCATCTATGAATAGTGACAATTTTACTTCTTCCTTTCCAATTTGGATGCCTTTCATTTCTTTTTCTTGCCTAATTGTTCTGGCTAAGATTTCAATATTATGCTGAATAAAAGTGGTGAGAGTAGACATCCTTGTCTTCTTCCCGATCTTAGAGGAAATATTTTCAGCTTTTCACTGTTGAGTTTGATATTAGCTTCAGGCTTGTTACACTTAGCCCTTATTTTGTTGAGATGTTTTCCTACTTTACCTGCTTTGTTGAGGGTTTTTAACATAAATGAATGTTGAATTGTGTCACATTGACTGATTTGCAGATGTTTAACCATCCTTTCATTCCTGGAATAAATCCACTTCATCGTGATGGACAATCTTTTTAAAATATTGTTGAATTCAGCTTACTAATATTTTGTTGAGGATTTTCTCACCAAGGTCATCAAGAATATTGGCCCGCAATTTTCTTCATACTTGTCTGGTTTCAGGATCATACTAACCTCATAACGTGTGTTTGGAAGAGCTCCCCCTGATTATTTAACTTTTCACATGGGTCTCTCTCTCTGAAAAACAGTGACTGTATATTTTGCTTCTTTGAATATTTACACATAATAGGTTTTCACTGTTAAAATAAAATGTATTGATGATAAATAATCTCAAATAGAGATGAAATATTCTAGTAATAAGTATTCAAGATAAGAAAGAAATAAAGGGATTATTGTGCCATATCTTCATGGGGGATTATATGGGATGCTTGTTAACAACAGCAGATTTTCAGAAGAAGGAAAATAGGCAAAGAGACTGAGCTGTTGATGTGAGGTAGAGTGAAGAACTTTTCACGAATTCAAGGATAAAAATGTATATCAAGAGGATAGACTGACGACTGTGATAAGCGCTGGTGAGCAGTCAAATGATAATTATGTTTGACAAGACAGAAATCTTTGTGGAATTTGATAAGAGCTATTTCAGCAGAGTGCTGGGTCCAGGGACCTGTATCTTTAACAGGAGCCTCAGATGCGTTGTGTGCAGGATGACTCCAGACAACACTGAGCAACATTATCCCATATTATTTTTACAAATTAGACATAAAATCAAATGACTTGCTTATTTGCCTAAACAGATTATTTATTTAGATTATTATAGATTATTCTGCCTAAGTAAGTAGTCTCACTGTAACTGGAAATAACCTGAGATCTAGCTGCTTTCTGTTTAACTGAAAGAAACTTCAATTAAAGCATTAGTAATAAACATCCTAAGTTCCAAAATGTGTCTTTCTATACTCATTTCATGAATACCAGATGTAAGAGAGTTTTTATTCTTGTTGAACAAAAGAATTATGTTAAAGTAAAAACTTCTCATAATGTTTTCCATATAAGACAAGGAATAAAATATTTTAAGTATAAGAATAGAAAGAACTGTCAAGTATATGCACAAGAATGGATTTCCAAAAGATAAGTATTATAGGAAGAAAATTTTATGCATATCTCACTGTGTTGAAAAATTAGATATATACATATATAGTCAACTAGAAATTATGCTGAAAAGGCTGTTTTACAAGGATTTAATGCAAAAATAAAGATATTAAAATAATCCCAAGAAATGTTGTAATATTTATTTGACACTTTCTACAGGAAATAGAGTTTTAGTAATAATTAAATACAAATAGCATCAACTAAAAGAGGCTTATAAGTGGTTTTATGTAATACCAGATTTAAAATTGGAAGCATCCTGCTCTCAGCTCTACTTTTGAGAATAATAGTAAAATAAAAATATAACAAGAGATCATTACTTAGAAAAGATAATAGTGTTTCTGTGTGCATTCACACAGATTACAGAGTGACTTACTGTGTAGGAATATAATTTTTATTATGTAAGATAATGGGTTCAAGAAAGTCAGCTGGTAATTAATAACCCTCAGGGGGTTTAATTGTTATTTTCCATTTTTATGAACTTGTTTTGAATGCCCAATAAATAGCTGATGAATCATGCAGAAGCTAATGGGGAAAAAAAAAAACTATATGAATCAGTGCCTTTTGTACAGAGTTGGGTTTTTATGGTGACACTGATATTTCCTGGTGTCCAGGAAGTAGCACCCAAAGCAATCCTAACATAATTTACTAATGGAAATGAATATATTCAGCAGACTAAAACTCTCAAAGGGAAAGTAGATGATTATTTTAGAACTGGTCATCAAGAAAAACATCCTAGTATTTGAAACTATTCAGTGATAAATGCTTCAATTAAGTGTTTTTCGTTCTTAAAAACACAAAGAATGGAATTATTTAACAATGTATACAGTAACTGGATTTCTAAATTCACTTAAAGAACTGTACATCACAATTTCCAAAGAAAGACTTATATGGTTTGCACAGAATGGTGCCCGTGCATTCATCTTCTTCCCTCTCCTTTTAATTTTCCGAATCTCATGTCCAGTTGTAATGTGTTCTAGCCATTTGCCGCGTGTACCCTTTCACAAAAAAACATACTCAATTTAAAACAGTGAAAAATTGCACTGTCTGGTTTTCAAATTTAACATGAAATCAAGGCCATCAGGCCTGGAAAGTCTAGGTTATGGAGGCAGAATCACCATAATTGGTGAGAAGAGCCCATCACTTATGGGAACTCAGGATCTGAACTTTCAAAGGTTTACAAGCAAACGTCCCTACCTATGGAGGTCTAGCTTCACTGTGAAGTGATCTTTAGACCTCTGATTCTTCAAAGTGAAGGTTTGTTGTTGTTTTTATTTCTTTACCATTTTGAATTTGAGCCTTCAGAGAGTCAAAAGGCACAAACTCAGTGCCCGATGGTGAGTATCTTTCCACAGAGCTAACTCGGTGCCATGGCTGATGCCAGTAGTATTGGGCGGAATTCATTCAGAGCTCTCAAGCTCTGTCAGACTTCTCTGAAAAGTATATATATATTTTTTTTTGCTGCTTTATCTTTTATTATTTTATTATTATTATTTTACTTTACAATATTGTATTGGTTTTGCCACACATCAACATGAATCCGCCATGGGTGTACACATGTTCCCAATCCTGAACCCCCTCCCACCTCCCCCCAACACACACCATCCCTCCGGGTCATCCCAGTGCACCAGCCCCAAGCATCCTGCATCAAACCTAGACTGGCAATCCATTTCCACCAATACAGTATACTAACACATATAAATAGAATTTAGAAAGATGGTAACAATCACCCTGTATGTGAGACAGCAAAAGAGACACAGATGTATAGAACAGTTTTTTGGACTCTGTGGGAGAGGGAGAGGGTGGGATGATTTGGGAGAATGGCATTGAAAAGTATATTTGCATATATAAGAGCAAAATGAAATTTTGTGTGGGAGAATAGCTCAGAAAAGAAGTGATAAAGTCACTGCCTTTTGAGGGAGGAACTCATGAGGAGGAAGTAGATATAACCTGGAAGTTCAGGTATCTCCATTCTGTGTGTGGTCATTAATTTGGAGGTAACTACTTAAGTCTTACAACTACAGGATCCCAACAGAATATATAGACTTTCTAAAAATGTATATATGTTTAAATATACTACATTTTAAAGCAGTTTTAAGTTCATAGCAAATCTGAGCAGAAAGTATATGCATATATCCCCTCTTCCCACATGTCTGTAGCCTCCTGCCATCTACATCCCCCACCCACCACAGTGGCACATTTTGCTACAAGGGATAATGTACATTGACACATCATTATCACCCAAAGTCCAATTTCTTTTTTCTCTCTTTCTGCTTTTTAAGAAATCTTTTCTGTTCCCTTGAGGACTACATTTATTTCAATGTTTCAGAAGTTTCCAGTTATTTAAAGGATAGGTTTTGACAGCAGGATGAAATATTATACATCTCTTAGCCTTGATATCATCACCCACATTTCTTCAAACTGACAAATGCAGAGAATTATGGGTACATTAGTTCAATATATAGAAATGCCTGTTAATCTGCTGTTTCCCAACCAATGTGACTAGCCAAGAAACAGAGTACAGTCAATATATATCTATGATCTTTATATTCTTTGGTGAAAAAAATATATTAGTACATTTCAAGTGTCATAATTGCATGCTAAAGGGCTTGCTTCTTCCCTCTGCCAATTAACTAAACTGTAAGCCCAGTACTACTGACACGGGCCATGGCACCGAGTTAGCTCTGTGGAAAGATATTCACCACAGAACACTGAGTTTGTTCCTTTTGACTCTCTGAGGAGTCAAATTCAACATGGTAAAGAAATAAAGAACACTATTTCTCCAAAAGCAAAACAAACAAACAAACAAACAAACACCAAAAAGAAAGGTTGCCAAATGCTAACAATGTGCTTTACAACTGAATTATCTTCATAACAGTTTAAATTTCTGCTCCTCTCCTTTTTCCTCTGCCTTTTCTCCTGTTCTGACAGTGCCTTCTTAGTGAGACCAGCCCTAATCTTTCAAGAGCTGTACAGAGGGCTTCCCTGGTATCAGCTGGTAAAGAATCCGCCTTTAATGCAGAAGACCCTGGCTTGATTCTTGGGTTGGGAAAACCTACTGGATAAGGGAACAGCTACCCAATCCACTATTCTGGCCTGGAGAATTCCATGGACTGTATAGTCCAAGGGGTTGCAAAGAGTCAGACATGAATGAGCCAATTTCACTTTCAGAGAAGATTAAAAAAATAAGGAAAAATGAAATATAGCACATTCATTGGCCTATAGTATAAGTCTAATAAATGAAAGTGGCTTCAGTAGCAAATTTAATAGCAAATTTGTCTGTTGGATTTTTGTTGTTGTTATTTGTTTTTCATCACTCAACCAGCAGTCACCAATGGGTGCAGAATTCCACATTCAATATGCTGAGGTTCCATCAGAAGAGACCCAAGTGAATTCCACTGCTGGAATCTCATTCTACACTTCTTCCTTAGTCATTAAATCATATCCACTCACTCAGTCATTAATTCCGTCTCCAGATGGAAGCTCATCTCCAGACTGTGCTTAATCACTCAGTGTCTGACTCTTTGCCACCCCATGGCGTGTAGCCCTCCAGGCTCTTCTGTTCATGGGATTCCCCAGGCAAGAATACTGGAGTGGGTTGCCATTCCTTCCTCCAGGGGATCTTCCCAACCCAGGAAATGAACCCAGGTCTCTCACATTGCAAGTGGATTGTTTATTGACTGAACCACCAGGGAAGCCAGATAGAAGCACCCAGTGTGGGCCAAACAATGAACCATGATCACTAAGCAAACATTGGTAAATACAACAGACATGATCCCTGCCCTTGAAGAGATTTTATCCTTTTGGGGTAAAACGTAATCAAAGTATTAAAAAAATAAAATATTCACCAGAACAAATAGGTTAATCTTTATAAGCTGGTCAAGAAAAGACTTTTTCAAGAGGATAGTGTTAATCCTACATATTTTCAGAAGAGCTGAAAGGCCTTTCAAGAAAGTACACCCACAGAAGAGAGAACTACATACTTTCAAACAAGAAAAATACTTTAGGAGCATGGGGATCATGGTTTTTCATTTACAAAAACTTGCTTCTGAATTTATTTGAATATTCACTAATAGCAGAAATTGTTATGAAAATGACATGGCTTAGCAAAGTTGCTTCCCTCAAAGTATACATTATAAATGGTAAAAAGGAAGAAAGCTTTAGACACTGGTTACTTAAAATGTTGAAAAATTCCCTTTACTTTTCTTGTCCTCAAATCCTTCTAAAAATAATAGAGACAATAAAAATATCTACCACATCAAGCCCAAGGGTTATCATTACAATGAAACTATGAGATGTTCGTCCAAAATATTTAATAATAGATTCAAAAACATTTTGTGAAAAATATCTAACCTGTTGATGTTAACCTGATGATAATAGAATTTAAAATGTAAAAGTGCCAAAGACTAAAAGTTTCAGAGAGTTTTAGTTTATGGTAACATATTACTCAATAAAAATTGAAATGCAAGTTAGGTTCTAATCATACATCAATACATTCTTTACACTCTCTGCCTACAGAGAGGACACAGAAGAAAGGAAGTATACTGCTACCCATTAGTTGGTCACCAAAAGGTATGGATGTGACTGGTGATGGAAGCAATGTCCAATGCTGTAAAGAGCATTACTGCACTTTTGCAATATTGGAGCCTGGAATGTTAGGTCCATGAGTCAAGGCAAATTGGAAGTGGTCAAACAGGAGATGGCAAGAGTGAATGTCGACATTCTAGGAATCAGCAAACTAAAATGGACTGGAATGGGTGAATTTAACTCAGATGACCATTATATCTACTACTGTGGGCAGGAATCCCTTAGAAGAAATGGAGTAACTATCATGGTCAACAAAAGAGTCCGAAATGCAGTACTTGCATGCAATCTCAAAAATGACAGAATGATCTCTATTCGTTTCCAAGGCAAACCATTCAATATCATGGTAATCCAAGCCTATGCCCCAACCAGTAATGCTGAAAAGCTGAACTTGAACAGTTCTGTGAAGACTTACAAGACCTTTTAGAATTAACACCCCAAGAAGATGTCCTTTTCATTATAGGGGACTGGAATGCAAAAGTAGGAATTCAAGAAATACCTGGAGTAACAGGCAAATTTGGCCTTGGAGTACAGAATTAAGCAGGGCAAAGGCTAATAGTGTTTTGCCAAGAGAACGCGCTGGTCATAGCAAATACTCTCTTGTAAAAACACAAGAGAAGATTCTACACATGGACATCAACAGATGGTCAAAACAGAAATCAGATTGATTATATTCTTTGCAGCCAAAGATGGAGAAACTCTATACAGTCAGCAAAAACAAGACCAGGAGCTGACTGTGGTTCAGATCATGAACTTCTTATTGGCAAATTCAGACTTAAATTGAAGAAAGTAAGGAAAACCAATAGACCATTCAGGTATGACCTACATCAAATCCCTTTTGATTATACAGTGGAAGTGAGAAATCAATTTAAGGGACTAGATCTGATAGAGAGAGTGCCTGATGAATCATGGACAGAGGTTCGTGACATTGTACAGGAGACAGGGATCAAGACCATCCCCATGGAAAAGAAATGCAAAAAAGCAAAATGGCTGTCTGGAGAGGCCTTACAAATAGCTGTGAAAAGAAGAGAAGCAAAAAGCAAAGGAGAAAAGGAAAGCTATAAGCATCTGAATGCAGAGTTCCAAATGATGGCAGGAGAGATAAGAAAGCCTTCTTCAGCAATCAATGCAAAGAAACAGAGGAAAACAACAAAATGAGAAAGACTAGAGATCTCTTCAAGAAAATTAGAGATACCAAGGCAACATTTCATGCAAAGATGGGCTCGATAAAGGACAGAAATGGTATGGACCTGACAGAAGCAGAAGATACTAAGAAGAGGTGGCAAGAATACACAGAAGAACTGTACAAAAAGATCTTCATGACCAAGATAATCATGATGGTATGATCACTCACCTAGAGCCAGACATCCTGGAATGTGAAGTCAAGTGGGCCTTGGAAAGCATCACCACAAACAAAGCTAGTGGAGGTGATGGAATTCCAGTTGAGCTATTTCAAATCCTGAAAGATGATGCTGTGAAAGTGCTGCTCTCAATATGCCAGCAAATTTGGAAAACTCAGCAGTGGCCACAGGACTGGAAAAGGTCAGTTTTCATTCCAATCCCAAAGAAAGGCAATGCCAAAGAATGCTCAAACTACTGCACAATTGCACTCATCTCACATGCTAGTAAAGTAATGCTCAAAATTCTCCAAGCCAGGCTTCAGCAGTATGTGAACCATGAAATTCCAGATGTTCAAGCTCGTTTTGGAAAGGCAGAGGAACCAGAAATCAAATTGCCAATGTCCGCTAGATCATGGAAAAAGCAAGAGAGTTTCAGAAAAACATCTATTTCTGCTTTATTGACTATGCCAAAGCCTTTGACTGTCTGGATCACAATAAACTGTGGAAAATGCTGAAAGAAATGGGGATATCAGACCACCTGACCTGCCTCTTGAGAAACCTGTATGCAGGTCAGGAAGCAACAGTTAGAACTGAACATGGAACAACAGACTGGTTCCAAATAGGAAAAGGAGTCCGTCAAGGCTGTATATTGTCACCCTGCTTATTTTACTTATATGCTGAGTACATCATGAGAAATGCTGGTCTGGAAGAAGCACAAGGTGGAATCAAGATTGCCAGGAGAAATATCAACAACCTCAGATATGCAGATGACACCACCCTTATGGCAGAAAGTGAAGAAGAACAAAAAAGCCTCTGGATGAAAGTGAAAGAGAAGAGTGAAAAAGTTGGCTGAAAGCTCAACATTCAGAAAATGAAGATCATGGCATCTGGTCCCATCACTTCATGGTAAATAGATGGGAAAACAAACAGTGTCAGACTTTATTTTTTTGAGCACCAGAATCACTGCAGATGGTGATTGCAGCCATGAAATTAAAAGATGCTTAGTTTCCAAGGAAAGAAATTTATGACCAACCTAGATAGCGTATTCCAAAGCAGAGACATTAGTTTGCTAACAAATGTCCATCTAGTCAAGGCTATGGTTTTTCCAGTGGTCATGTGTGGATGTGAGAGTTAGACTGTGAAGAAAGCTGAGCACTGAAGAATTGATGCGTTTGAACTGTGGTGTTAGAGAAGACTCTTGAGAGTCCCTGGAGCAAGGAGTCCAACCAGTCCATTCTAAAGATCAGTCCTGGGAGTTCTTTGGAAGGACTGATGCTTAAGCTGAAACTCCAATACTTTGGCCGCCTCATGTGAAGAGTTGACTTACTGGAAAAGACCCTGATGCTGGGAGGGATTGGGGGCAGGAGGAGAAGGGGACAACAGAGGATGAGATGGCTGGATGGCATCATCGACTTGACGGGCGTGAGTTTAAGTGAACTCCGGGAGTTGGTGATGGACAGGGAGGCCTGGCGTGCTGCAAATCATGGGGTTGCAAAGAGTTGGACATGACTGAGCGACTGAACTGAACTGAACTGAAAACTTCTCTTTAAGAATATATTTTGAAAAGTTTTGGAAATTAGCAAAATCAAGATACACTTGTGGAAGTGTTGTTAATATGTACCAATATCAACAGTACACGTGGTTTAAATGCTGCTAATACTATTTGTTATCACTGACACTAGGAAAGAGCAAAACAAAGAGAGAACAAGCACTTTTCCAAGATCGGTCCCTGTGTATTGCTGGTCATTGTCAGCCGCCCTGGTTTGCCTTCTTTTTTTTAACCATGATCATATGTCACTGGTCAAGAGGTTAACTTCTAGCACAAGGTGTAATCAAGATTTAGTAATAATGTTTTTCTTTCCTGTGATAAGGAATTTTTTAAATGTAATTACTTAATGAATACAGGAAAATGCTGCTGAACCTTAATTGATAAATACCCAAGATTACATGATAGCACTGCAGGCCATCTGCCCTGAATTTTGAATGACTACAAATTTCAGGTCTGCAGGATATTCAAATTGATTCAGAGAATTCTGGGTTTTTCTTAAAGTACCCCTCATTTCCATTATCAGAAAACTCTATTTCGTCTTTGTAACTTCTGACACTATGACAAGAATTCAAATGCTCTAATGACCTGTTTTTGAAAGCCAGTGAAATAGTAAATGTCTCCTAGAACTGATCAGTATAATTTATCATATATTTTTATGGAACAAATCATAAACAAGTTGGGTAAGTTCAAAATGTTCAAGACTGGTTTCAGTAATTAAAATAATAACAAAAGTACAACATAAACAAAGCAGGATTTGAAAACACAGCCAGATTCCAACTCTACATCAGAACTTTAAAAGTCTTAGACAAGTAATTCTTAAACTAATTGTCTTATTGTAAAATAGGAACAATAAGCTTACCTTGAAGATTTGTCAGGAGATCTGTGGCCTAGCTGGTAAAGAATCTGCCTGCAATGTGGGAAACCTGGGTTCAATTCCTGGTTTGGGAAGGTCCTCTGGAGAAGGGAAAGGCTACCCACTCCAGTATTCTGGCATACAGAATTCCATGCACTTCGTATCCCGTGGGTTCGCAAAGAGTCAAACACGGCTGAGACACTTTCACTATACTGCTAAAAGAGGACCATAAAGAAGACTGAGAACCAAAGAGTTGATGCTTTCAAATTATGGTATTGGTATTGGAGAAGACTCTTGAGAGCCCCTTGAACTGTAAGGAGATCAAACCAATCAATTTTAAATGAAATCAACCCTAAATATTCATTGGACAGACTGATACTGCCACTGAAGCTCCAATACTTAGGCTACCTTATGCAAAGAGCCAACACATTGGAAAAGACCCTGACAAGATGACTGGATGGCATCACTGACTTAACAGACATGAGTTTGAGCAAGCTCTGGGAGACAGTGAAGGACAGGGAAGCGGGTGTGCTGCAGTCCATGGGTCAGAAAGAGTTGGACATAACTGAGCAACTGAAGAACTGCTGAAAACATGTGTGTCCGTCCTATAGTCTGGCACGTGATGGAATGTGCAGTTAATTAATATCATTATCTCCCCAGGTTAGGAGAGGTTGAGAGAATCCTGTGAACAGAGGAGCCTAGTGGGCTGCTGTGCATAGAGCTGCACAGAGTCAGACATGACTGAAGCAACTTAGCACGCATGTGTGGCAACCCACTCAAGTATTCTTGCCTGGAGAATGCCAGGGACAGAGGAACCTGGTGGGCTGCTGTCTATGGGGTCGCATAGAGTCAGACACTACTGAAGAGACTTAGCAGCAGCAGCCCAGCCACACCCTCTGTACAATCTACTCTGGCCTCTGAGTCCAGCATTAGCTGGTTCACTCACTGTGCCTCAGTGCTGATTCTGAGTAGTCACAATAATGCAAAGGAATGGGGTGCTTAGTACTCTGGATGTCTACATTAAAAACTGTGAAAGGAGAAAAGGGCCATGTCTTTCTGACCACAGCAAAGTAGAAAAGGGAAGATTAAATAGGCCAAATACTAACAGCACATTTTACGCTTGATTTACTGAAGTAACAGCCCATATCTACCCTTCCTTTTGGCCATGACTCAAATTCATCTCTAATATCTAAGAACCACAATGCTTCAGTTTGCTCAGGGGACCCAAGCCCTGGGCACAGGGGACTTCACAAATCAGCACTGAGGTTCCAAGTGAAAGTTCTTCAGGAAATCATTTCCTGATTCAAAAATGTCTACCACTAAGATTCTCTACAATTTTACACACATGAAGTCTCTGTGTTCAAAACATAATAATACTAAGCATGTGTAGAAGAGTAAACAGATACTAACATCAAAATGTAAACATGCTACAGAATTTTATAAGATCTGCTTTTTGCATTTTCTTTTTCATATTCTATAAAAAGAATATAGGATAAGCAAAATGGTTGTCTCCATTTATCTGCAGATACAGTTTTAGCTCTTTTAACTGCATTAATCCTTCAAGATCCTCTCTCATAGTTTAAAATATCATCCAAATTTTATTCCAGACATTTACCCTTTCCATATGTTCCAAGCAGGAAATGTAACTGAAAACAGAAATTCAGAGAGACATTTTATATTCAACAATATAAAACATTTTTTAAGAAGAACAAAAGAGACACTCTAATAAAAATACTTGTTGGATTTGGTTTTATTCCAATGTTATCCAAGTATCACTGCTTTGGTAATCATTGTTTTAAGAGTTCATTTTTCTGAGTTTTTGAATACTCTTCTATGAAGATGTTTTTATAACAGAGGTTGTTATTTTAAGTCTTATTTCAAATATCTTCTAACTTAAAAGTATAGCTGAAACCACTTCTCAAATGAAACTTTCCCCTATCATTTTCTGAAGCTGTGGGCATTACACAGTACAATAGTACAATTGTTTGGGCTGCAGCACATCGCTTTAGATGAGACACTAATGAAGTCACCAGAAATGTAAGATGCGTTGCATCATTTAAAAAGATTAAAACTAATAAAATAGATTAAGGAAATCCATCAGTTCAGTTCAGTCTTTCAGTCATGTCCGACTCTTTGTGACCCCATGAATCGCAGCACGCCAGGCCTCCCTGTCCATCACCAACTCCCGGAGTTCACTCACACTCATGCCCATCAACTCGATGATGCCATCCAGCCATCTCATCCTCTGTTGTCCCCTTCTCCTCCTGCCCCCAATCCCTCCCATCACCGGAGTCTTTTCCAGTGAGTCAGCTCTTCGCATGAGGTGGCCAAAGTACTGGAGTTTCAGCTTTAGCATCATTCCTTCCAAAGAAATCCCAGGGCTGATCTCCTTCAGAATGGACTGGTTGGATCTCCTTGCAGTCCAAGGGACTCTCAAGAGTCTTCTCCAACACCACAGTTCAAAAGCATCAATTCTTCGGCGCTCAGCCTTCTTCACAGTCTAACTCTCACATCCATACATGACCACAGGAACAACCATAGCCTTGACTAGACGGACCTTAGTCGGCAAAGTAATGTCTCTGCTTTTGAATATGCTATCTAGGTTGGTCATAACTTTTCTTCCAAAGAGTAAGTGTCTTTTAATTTTATGGCTGCAATCAGCATCTGCAGTGATTTGGGAGCCCAAAAAAATAAAGTCTGACACTGTTTCCACTGTTTTCCCATCTATTTCCCATGAAGTGATGGGACTGGATGCCATGATCTTCATTTTCTGAATGTTGAGCTTTAAGCCAACTTTTTCACTCTCCTCTTTCACTTTCATCAAGAGGCTTTTTAATTCCCCTTCACTTTCTGCCATGAAGGTGGTGTCATCTGCATATCTGAGGTTATTGATATTTTTCCCAGCAATCTTGATTCTACCTTGTGTTTCTTCCAGTCCAGCGTTTCTCATGATATACTCTGCATAGAAGTTAAATAAGCAGGGTGACAATATACAGCCTTGAGGTACTCCTTTTCCTATTTGGAACCAGTCTCTTGTTCCATGTCCAGTTCTAGCTGTTGCTTCCTGACCTGCATACAGATTTCTCAAGAGGCAGGTTAGGTGGTCTGGTATTCCCATCTCTCTCAGAATTTTCCACAGTTTCTTGTGATCCACACAGTCAAAGTCTTTGACATAGTCAATAAAGCAGAAATAGATGTTTTTCTGGAACTCTCTTGCTTTTTCCATGATCCAGCGGATGTTGGCAATTTGATTTCTGGTTCCTCTTCCTTTTCTAAAGCCAGCTTGAACATCTGGAAGTTAACGGTTCAGGTATTGCTGAAGCCTGGCTTGGAGAATTTTGAGCATTACTTTACTAGCATGTGAGATGATTGCAACTGTGCGGTAGTTTGAGCATTCTTTGGCATTTCCTTTCTTTGGGATTGGAATGAATACTGACCTTTTCTAGTCCCGTGGCCACTACTGAGTTTTCCAAATTTGCTGGCATATTGAGTGCAGCACTTTCACAGCATCATCTTTTAGGATTTGAAATAGCTCAACTGGAATTCCATCACCACCACTAGCTTTGTTTGTGGTGATGCTTTCTAAGGCCCACTTGACTTCACATTCCGGGATGTCTGGCTCTAGATGAGTGATCACACCATCGTGATTATCTGGGGATTAAATATATTTAACAGTTACATTTTAATCTAGGGACTGTAAGTGGTGGTTAGTTTCTGAAAAATCCAGACAGTAATTTCTCTAAGTAATAGTATAAAAGTGTTACCATTTGAGATCTCTTTAAAGCATAGGTGGGTGAGTGAGGGATATATAGTGAATGTGGTCTGAAATTTTGAATTATATAATGGGATGGAACAAGATAAGAAGGATTTTAAACTTCTTAGAAAACCATGCAACAATAAAGCAAAATGTACACTTATTGAAATCTCTGGGCTTTCCTCGTGGCTCAGCTAGTAAAGAATCCACCTGCAAGGTGGGAGACATAGGTTCGATCCCTGGGTTGGGAAGATTTCCTGGAGAAGGGAAAGGCTACCCACTCCAGTATTCTGGCCTGGAGATATCCATGGACTATAGGCCACGGGGTCACAAAGTCAGACACAACTGAGCGACTTTCACTTTCTTTCACCTTTCTCTTCACGAAATACAAAGTTTATGGCTTTCTGTCTTTCAAATTAAAAAATCTTTCATTTTATCCAATAATATTCTTGAAGTTTTGCCAATAAAAGGGATTTTCTTATACTAAAGGAACATTTAGATAAACCAAGGATAAGGATGGCAAACACATGGCAGGAATAACCGCCAAAAGTCTTGGCTCTCATTCAACATGCTGCAAGCTTGCATTGCATTCTTCCTCAGTGTGATAGTTAATTTCATGTGTCAACTTAGCTAGGCTAAAGCAGCCAGTTGTTTGGTCATACAGTTTAGATGTCACTGTGAAGAAATTGCTTAGAAATGATTAATTTTTACAAGCAGTACTCTTTTGAGTAAAGCAGATTACCCTCCATACTGTGAGTAGGGCTTACCCAGTGAGTTGAAGGCTTTAAGAGGAAAATCTGAGGTTTCTTAAAGAAGAAACAATTCTGTGTCAAGACCGTACCATCCAACGTTATCTGAATTTCAACCTGCTGGTCAGGTCTATAGATTCTACTCTTTGCCAGCTTCCATAATTGCAAGAGCCAATTCCTTAAAATGAGTCTCTTTCTGTATTTAAATATACACATTGGTTCTGGAGATCTTAACTAATATGCCCAGTAAGTCCAGGCATGGCTTTTCTCTCAAAGCTTGCTCTAGGCAGCCACTGCTAATTAGAGGTGACATATATAATTAAGCTTACTTGCATTTCTATACTAGGAGATCTTACTTTTAAGGAAATAATTTTTTTTAATTTTTATATAACGTAAAAAAAATCCTTTTGCAATATATTTAATTAGTTTTGTCATTTGAGTATAGTTTATTTGTTATTTAATCAGCTTGCTTAAATCAAAACGTATCTCGCAACTTTTATTATTTGTATTATAGAGAAATTTTTCTCACAGCCTAATTGTTGAATTACACAGCATAGAGATGTTTTAAAAATCAAAGCTTATGTTATAAAGCAGTCTACTTGGGATTTTCTAAACCATGCAAGCTAAACCTGATGTCTTAAAATGTGTATTTCTAATATAGCATAAAGCCATCCCTGGAGACATGTTATCTAAGTGTGTCTTAATTTTGAAGACCTGGCTGAGACTGAACAAGCCCTTCAGCATCTCTGAGTGTCAGTTTCTCCATCAGAAAATGATATGATGGATTAGGTGTCTTTACAACCTCTTCCTGCCTTGGGATCAATGGCTCACAGCAAATGGAGAATGTGACTCAAAGACAGTTTCATTTCAGAGACTTGCCTTTTAAGGCCACTTTAAAATGTCTCCAGTAGTGACCACATACCTTGCTTTATTATCCATATCATTTACATTACAAGGTCCTCAGTGTTCTGGTCAATTTCAACATTTATAGTCATAATTTATTAGCTATTAACTAATAAAGAAATAAGTGAGTTTTTGAAGTTTATATTACCTAATGTTATGTTATGAATGGGCTTCCCTGGAGGCTCAAAAGGTAAAGAATCTGCCTGCAATGCAGGAGACCTGGGTTCGATCCCTGGTTTGGGAAGATCCCCTGGAGGAGGGCATGGCAACCCTCTCTAGTATTCTTGCCTGGAGAATCCCCATGGACAGAGGAACATGGTAGGCTACAGTCCATAGGATCTCAAAGAGTTGGACACGACTGAGGGACTAAGCAAAACATTCCATAGTTTTTGCAAAACATTCCATAGTTTTAAATGTTTTAAGTCAGGCAGTATTTTAAGCATAGTAAAAAAAACTCTAGAATAGGGGCTTCCCTAGTGGCTCAGATGGTAAAGAATCTGTGTGCAGTGCAGGAGACCTGGGTTCAATCCCTGGGTTGGGAAAATCCCCTGAAAATTGGAATGACAACCCACTCTCCAGTATTCTTGCCTGGAGAGAATAACCTGGTAGGTTACACTCCATGGGGCTGCAAAGAGTCAGACAAGTTGAGTGACTACACCTTCACTTTCACTTTCATAGACTATACTAAAACAGAATCTATGTATCTGTCATTCTGATTCACCAGTGCATTTTGTAAATTTTGGTCAAGACATTTTAGAGATAAAATACTACCTATAAAGCTAGTTTCAAGTGTCGAATCTCCTTTGTGAACTTCTCCATCTCCACTCAGCCTTTGAATGTGCATGTTCCCGACCTTGATCTTAAAATGACCTTTCCTCTTTCTCTACTTTTTCTCTCTAAATGATTTTATCTATTTCCTCATATTTAAAGGCATCATTAAGATGAAGGCACACACTTTGCCAGAAGATCTTAGTCACAGAGCCTTTCCCCAGCACTGAAAGGACCTACCAGCCAGACTTACTGCTAAATATCAGCAATTATATACTGAGCAAAATATATTAAAGTTATACTATTTATCTTACTTAGACTTATTTTCAATGTATTTATAAGGATTGCTTTTAAATTTAATATTGATTAATTTTGATTAATTAGGTTTGTTTTAATATTTTATGAGATTAATTCTCACCTATGTCTTTCCTCATTATTACATTTAATACAAATATCTTTGCTTATATTTCATTGTGACATCATTGTTTTCATACATGTGCATATTATATATGTTTCATTTCAATACAAGTTAATATAGTACATTGTTCAGTCACTCAGTCATGTCTGACTTTTTGCAATCCCATGGACTGTCCTTCACTATCGCCAAGAGTTTGCCCCAATTCATGTCCACAGAGTTGGTAAGGCTATCCAAGTGTCTCATACTCTGCTGCCCTCTTTCCCTTTTGCCTACAATCTTTCCCAGCACCATCGTCTTTTCCAATTAGCCAGCTCTTCGCATCACCTGGCCAAAGTACTAGAGCTTGAGCTTCAACATCAGTCCTTCCAATGAATATTCAAGATTTATTTCCTTTAGGATTGACCACTCCAGTATTCTTGCCTGGGGAATCCCTGGGATGGGGGAGCCTGATGGGCTGCCATCTATGGGGTCACACAGAGTCAGACACAACTGAAGCGACTTAGCAGCAGCGGCGGCAGCAGTTTGATCTCTTTGCAGTCCAAGTGACTCCCAAGAATCTCTTCCAGTACCATGAACTGTAGCTTACCAGTGTCCTCTATTCGTGGGATTTTCTAGGTAAGAATACTGAAGAGGGTTGCTATTTCCATCTTCAGGGGATCTTCCCAACCCAAGAGCTGAACCTGCGTCTCTTGCACTAGCAGGTGAATTCTTTACCACTGAGGCAACATAGGTGTGGATTTGTCATGATACAGTGACAAACAATTTACTGTTGATTATTACAAATTGCTTTGAACAATAATGTATCTGGAGCCATAAACAACAGATGATTCTTTAAGAAAAACTGGAGACAGTAGAGCAGTTTTAGGCAAATTAAGTAGGCATTACTTTCTGTAAACATTGTTGATGTTTAGTCATTGGGTCTTTAACCTAGTCAAAAAAAAATAAAAATACAGAGTGAGACACAAACTAAAGGCCTTTCAGTTTGGATCCCTTCACTCAAGCCATAAAGATAATAAATGTTTATTTCTTTGAAGTAAAATATTTATTTCCTTGAGTTAGTAGAAAAATAATATTTTCATTTGAAACATATTTAAAGACCATCAACTTATTTTATTAATGTTTCACTATTTAAGACAAACATTCTTCTGTGAAAGGTATTGCATCACCCACAGGGTCCCAAAATAAGGTGAAGAGCCAGCCAGCCCACCTTCATTAAAAAACCATAGCAGATAGTACATCATTGACATAGGTGAC
The DNA here is from genome assembly GCA_917880005.1 of Nanger dama. Lineage (NCBI taxonomy): Eukaryota > Metazoa > Chordata > Mammalia > Artiodactyla > Bovidae > Nanger > Nanger dama. The sequence continues at coordinate 37,597,561 of CAKJTW010000002.1, forward strand.
CCCGGGTCTGGTAGCCTAGGGCAAAGGGGGGCACATGGGAAGGCACACTGATTCCTTCAGTTAAGAGTCCTTTGAGGAAGATGACGTTCATATTGGCATTTGAAGGATGGATAGGGTTTCACTAAGTTGAGAATAGAAGAAAAGGGCAATCAACATTGCAATCAGGGTAAGTAAAGGCATGGGAAGCACAATTTTTAAAATCTTTAATATACAGAGCTGACTTACCCTTCAATAAAAATCCAGTAGTTCATTTTTTCAGTTTACACACATTTCATAGAGGGAAAGAAACCAAATGTACTATCTTTGTTATAAAATCCATATTCTTTGGCCAAAAACTCCAAAGCAAATATATTAGTGGAAGAGATAATCACACACATATACTGAAAGAAAAATAATTCACTAGTATATAATGAAATTTAAAAAATATATACATGTTAGGTTAGTGGCAATTCATATCTCACAGAGTCGCATAAAATTGTTTTTGGAGTTATTTTTAAAATCTAATTTTAGCAGATTAATTTCCATACAAGTATCTGACTTGTTTTCCTTTTTAAATGTCAATGCTATCATTATAGGAGACAATAAATGTTAGTTAACAATATAAGTAATTTCAATACAGAATAACATCTGCCACAAGGCAGTTAAAGCCACCTATAACAAAGCTTCCATATCTAAATTATAAATACATGCCTTTTGTTATACTCTCTCTTACAGAATATGTAAGAATCAAAGAAATTAAAGGCCTTTTTATTTGATGCCTTGAAATGGACAACATGAAAGACATGTGAAATTCACAGCCATTAACAAGTTCACAGAACACTTTAGACACACATATTGTTCAAAAAATGTTTATAGTTTTGGGAAACCATAGAAGAAATTTCACTGGCCAATCATTATCTCTTTTTCACTGTTCCTACTGCACATGGCCAACCCAGTGTCAGGCATTCCTCTGAGTCATCAGGCCATGCTATACAAGGGCAAATACCACCACGTTCCTAGGCAGTGTTCCATGCTTCGTTCACACAGAGCATCTAATACCTGTGTTTTTATTTTAAATTCTGCCTCCTTGAATGCTGTTTTCTCTGTTTTGACTTTCACCAAGGTCAAAGGAATCTCTAGCAAAAAAAATAAAAATAAAAAATCTGGTACTGGAAATCTGTCCACCCAGTGTCTAAACAGCTTCAAAGTTCACAAGTTCATTAAGTACACTACCAAGTCAACATCAATATTCTAATAGTTAGGGGCAATAACAAGACCTATTGAAGGCTGACTGTGATGACCTTACCTAATAGTTCTCCTTTTTGTGCAGTCTCTGAGGATATATGCAAGTGTAAGTCATCACAAGGGTGATCAGTTCTAAACACCAATCTCTAAACAGCATCCAGGCTAAAGAGTCTCTAATTCACCTTCCAACACATCCCATCATCCCCTTACTATAGAGCGTTTCAAGCATCAAGTTCATCCCAACAGGCAGACTAGAACCTCCATGAGTCTCATGGAGGGGGAAATCTAGACAGGCCAGTATGTGAGCACAGCCCCTAGAAGCAATTCTACTCTTCCACACAGGACCTTTCATAAGTAATCTTTTCTTCTTCTCATTCCTTAAAGGCCTGTAGTGTTTGATGGCCAAAAGGCTGAATATGAAATGTGAATGCCGCATTGCAGAAGCTTTCAGCAAGATCTTTAAAAGTAATGCCCTGGGAAAGTGAAGCATCCAGTTACTAATTACAGATAAAGGAATTACCAGGATTCAATTTTCAAAAGAGCTATCTAATTATCCACACTCATTGCTGCCTCATTATGAACACATGTATGTTGAACAATTAGAATTTTATCACTAAACTGAACTTTTATAAATTGAAATACATTAAAGAGATCTCTCATGATGAATTTTATAAACAGGTTTCAAAGATGTTTAGAAACATAGTTCTTACAACCCCAAATGAAAAGAATATATGAAATTTCATTGCAGCAACCTTCAGTTTATATACTGCTTCCATCTGATGCTTTTTTATTTTAAATGCTCATATGTTAAACCTCATCCAAAGGCTCTTTTGACTGAATTACTCACTGTGTAACATTTTCTCACATAAAATATGGAGAATTAGCCTCCTGGAAGTCATTAAAAATATATTTCTAAGTATACATTTTTTGACATAGATGTTCCAAAAAATCAACTCAGTTTAAAAAATATTGGCTTGTTAAAGCAAGTTGTGTGCTAATAATATGAAGGATATTTTTAAAATCTGTAACTTCTGTTATCGCTTAATGATTCTCAATTTTATGGAATTAATTTAATTATTCAAGCTATATTTTGACATTTACCATGTCCCTCAGTGTTTGGGGCTTCCTGGTGGCTCAGATGGAAAGGGATCTGCCTGCAATGCAGGAGACTTGAGTTCAATCCCTGGGTAGGGAATTTCCCCAGGAGAAGGAAATGGTTATCCATTTCAGTATTCTTGCTTGGAGAATTCTTTGGACAGAGCAGCCTGGGGAGCTACAGCCCATGGGTTGCAAAGGGCTGAGCAACTAACACACCCAGGGCTTGGAGTTGGCAAGAGGCTATCTGGTGGTATTCTCAAAAGGTGAAAAAAAAAAAAAATCAAAGAATGGGTCCAGGGAGAAGGACCAAGACAGAAAGCTGTTGAGTGTGATCTACTTGCAAGATATCTATCTAGCTAGATATCCATGACTAGTAGGCAACAAAAGATGAGGAGAATTATCAAGTTAGAGATATAAATTGTTATGAATGAGACTGTGCAGCCTGTGTGTACAGGATGAAAAGAGGGAGGAGAACCAAATCCTGTGAAACATTAACTTTTAAGGGAAAGATGGAATTAGAGGAGCTTGAAGAGGAAGCTGAGAAGGAGGAGCCAGAAAGAAAAAAAATTCCAGCAGCATGTGGTGCCAGGAACTTCATGGGAGCAGCACATTCTGAGAAAGAGAAAGTGAGAATTAAGTTCAGAGCTGAGAAGTATGGCTTTGATTGACCATTGGCTTGGGTTGACCATTGAAGAAATCAGGCTGACTGTCACGGGGACCTCTTCAAGTGTGGGGAAGGGAAAGGGAAGAAGAGGAGATAGTGATCGCAGGATTCTCTCAGCTTGCAGATCTGGAGTTTTTGTTTTAAAACTCTATAGAAAGGACTTTAGTTTTGTAAGAAAGCTAAGGCTTGAAACCATTTAGTAGCTCTTGGAAGGGGACCTGTGGCAAAGAGCATGGAGATAAAAGCCTGAAAAAGACAATATCACTGATCTCACAGAAAGAAGATATACTTTCAGCAATAATCTGAATAAGATGTAATTATAAATAAATAAATGAAAAGTTTTCCCTAAATCTGTATTTATTATTTACTAAGCTTTCATTATTTACTGTTTATTATTTATTATTTCCTAAACCTCTGCTGATTATTTACTAAGACACTTAAGTACTATCTCCTTAGTACTTGAGGCACTTGAGGTCCTTAGTGCCTCAAAGGGCTAGAGAGACTTTGAGTACCTTAAGGGACTTGAGGTCAGTAACAGCAAGATAATAACAAAACTGAAACTGTATTGAAAATTGCAGATTTGATGCGGGGCTTTGGGTTAAAATGATGTAAGAAAATGTAATAAACATACTAATAAAAACACAAGTATATATAATTATAAATGTATAAATTATAAAATAAACATAAAATCTTTCAAATGATCACCATTTAACTTAACAGTGTCTCATCTGAGGAATTTATTAAGCAAATAATCTGCTATCTGGAATGAGTTGCAATTTCCATAAAATTTTGTAGCAAGACCTTTAAGTATTCTATTGCTAACAACATTAAATAGTACCTGATTCAGTTCAGTTCAGTCACTCAGTCATGGCTGCAATCACCCTCTGCAGTGATTTTGGAGCCCCCCAAATAAAGTCTGACACTGTTTCCACTGTTTCCACTGTTTCCCCATCTATTTCCCATTGAAGTGCTGGGACCGGATCTCATGATTTTCGTTTTCTGAATGTTGAGCTTTGAGCCAGCTTTTTCACTCTCCACCTTCACTTTCATAAAGAGGTTTTTAGTTCTTCTTCACTTTCTGCCATAAAGGTGGTGTCATCTGCATATCTGAGGTTATTGATATTTCTCCCGGCAATCTTGATTCCAGCCCAGCGTTTCTCATGATGTACTCTGCATAGAAGTTAAATAAGCAGGGTGACAATATACAGCCTTGACAGACTCCTTTTCCTATTTGGAACCAGTCTGTTGTTCCATGTCCAGTTCTAACTGTTGCTTCTTGACCTGCATATAGGTTTCTCAAGAGGCAGGTCAGGTGGTCTGGGATTCCCATCTCTTTAAGAATTTTCCCCAGTTTATTGTGATCCACACAGTCAAAGGCTTTGGGATAGTCAATAAAGCAGAAATAGATGTTTTTCTGGTACTCTCTTGCTTTTTCTGATGATCCTGATTAGATTATGATAAATGTAATTTATTAAACTGATTATCTGAAATTACTTATTTCTTTAATTCAATAGATGAATGTTAAAATTTATCCCAACCCTGAGACTCTGTGATCGCATGAATTATCATATTTGGCATATGATAAATCTCTTTTTAACCAAAATATTCATACAATAGAGATCTTTCTGTATAAATCTATTTTCATTGAATATATATATGAGCACAGTTCCAGAAATCACAGTAATCACAATAATTTACAGAAACAAATTGTGAAGATTTGCTATTAAAAAATTCAAAGATACCTCAAACAGATCTATTCATTATCAAATCATTCTTCCAATGCAGTTTAAAATGTTTGTCATTGAGGCTTTCACCACATTTTTTTTAAAATCTAAAACTTAACAGAATTATCATAATTCTTAAGAATTTTAGAACTTATGTTTTATGAAATACTTAATCTTCCATTCAAGAGATGGAAATACCAGACCACCTGACCTGCCTCTTGAGAAATCTGTATGCAGGTCAGGAAGAAACAGTTAGAACTGGACATGGAACAAGAGACTGATTCCAAATAGGAAAAGGAGTACCTCAAGGCTGTATATTTTCACTGTACTTATTGAACTTCTATGCAGAGTACATCATGAGAAACCCTGGCCTGGATGAAGCACAAACTGGAATCAAGATTGCTGGGAGAAATAACAACTTCCGATATGCAGATGACACCACCCTTATAGCAGGAAGTGAGGAAGAACTAAAGAGCCTCTTGATGAAAGTGGGAGAGGAGTGAAAACATTGGCTTAAAGCTCAACATTCAGAAAACAAAGATCATGGCATCTGGTCCCATCACTTCATGGCAAATAGATGGAGAAACAATGAAAACAGTGTCAGACTTTATTTTGGGGGACTCCAAAATCACTGCAGATGGTGATTGCAGCCATGAAATTAAAAGACGCTTACTCCTTGGAAGAAAAGTTATGACCAACCTAGATAGTATATTCAAAAGCAGAGATATTACTTTGCCGAATAAGGTCCATCTAGTCAAGGCTATGGTTTTTCCAGTAATCATGTATGGATGTGAGAGTTGTACTATAAAGAAAGCTGAGTGCAGAATTGATGGTTTTGAACTGTAGTGTTGGAGAAGACTCTTGAGTGTCCCTTGGACTGCAAGGAGATTCAACCAGTCCATCCTAAAGGAAACCTGTCCTGAATGTTCATTGGAAGGACTGATGTTGAAGCTGAAACTTCAATATTTTGGCCACCTGATGCAAAGAGCTGACTCATTTGGAAGGACTCTGTTGCTGGGAAAGATTGAAGGTGAAAGGAGAACGGGACGACAGAGGATAAGATGGTTGAATGGCATCACCGACTCAATGGACATGAGTTTGAGTAAACTCCGGGAGTTGATAATGGCCAGGGAAGCCTGGCGTGCTGCAGTCCATGGGGTCGCAAAGAGTCAGACACGATTGAGTGACTGAACTAAACTGAACTGAAATACTAAATATCTTCATTTTTAAGCCAGGGTTCAATTAGATATGCAGTTACTTGAATCTAAAATTATCTCAACTGACACAGTAGACATATTTAGCAAAGTCAGTGTTTTCTTGGTTGGTTTAGAAGAGTTTGTGTTTGAGAACATATTTGTTTATGTTTTATTACCAACTCACACCTAAATAACTTACAAAACTGCAATGGGAAATTGTTCATGTTTAATTACATTTTAACCAGTCATTCTCTTGCCACTGAAATTCATGAAACTGGCACTAAACCAAGTGATTTGATGTGAGTCCAGAAACATTAAAAGCATTTGATGAAATTGCCTGAACTATAGAGCTAGCTAGTGCTTAAATCAGTGGCTCAGCATTTAGCCAATTTAATTAGATTCCTTTTGCATTAATGTGGAAAACAAAACAATTAGCAATTATAGGTTTTTCCTATTCTACTCTAAAAGTACTATGACAAACACCAGCATAAAAAGTTAAGTTTCATGAATCACTGTCTTTAATTTTATCTACAAAATGTCAAAACTCTAAAATGTTGAAAGTTTCAAAACGTTAAATGCTATGTACTCAGCTATCAGGTGATGATTGATTTCATCAGTATTTATCTAGATGTTTTGGTGACATCATGAGCAGGACTACCTCCTACTGAATATCATCTTACCTAGAAACAAATTGTGACTATAAAACATTGCTATGTGTCCCATTATCATTTTTTATAGCTCACTCAGAGTGATAAAGAGCTAAATGTCAATATCATTTTAACCAGTTTGATTCACAGTATTTCCAGGTTAATGTGTTAACCACCTAAAAATGTACTTATCTAATTATTTACAAATATGCCATTAATAAGTTATAAGAATAATGATTACAGTAAAATATTATGTCCCAAGATTTATGGCAATTAAAGTTGAAGGAATTAAATTAAGGAAACAATAATGAGTTATATAGTTCAATTGTCACTTGATCACATATCAGCTTTGTCTGGGTCAGTTAAGGAAACTGAAACACCGCATGTGTTCAAAATAAAGTGACAAATAATGTAAGAATTAGAGGTCTTGTGAATGTGAGAAGAACTGGGCAGCAAACACCTGAAAGTCTGCAACTAGAACATCAGGGAAGCAATTACTCATGACCTCAGCCCAGAGCACTGGAGAAGGTGGCCAAGCCAGAGTCAACAAGAAGGTCAAGAAGCCACCACATCTAACTGCCATGACTGTGGAGGAAGGGCTCATGGAAAGATCTGTGACGCTACCATGTCTGTGAAATGAGGCTCCCAGAGAGCTACCACATCCACCTCAACATGCTCCTGCTGTGGCCTGCCAAGACTGACGGCTTCTTTTTATTTCCAAATTCCAAATCTCCCAGTAGTTCTTCTAACTGGCAAACTCTAATGCCACAACCACATGCTGCTGCTGCTGCTGAGTCGGTTCAGTCATGTCCGACTCTGTGCGACCCCACAGACAGCAGCCCATTGGACTCCGCCATCCCTGGGATTCTCCAGGCAAGAACACTGGAGTGGGTTGCCATTTCCTTCTCCAGTGCATGAAAGTGAAAAGTGAAAGTAAAGTCGCTCAGTCGTGTCTGACTCAGCGACCCCATGGACTGCAGCCCACCAGGCTCCTCTGCCCATGGGAGTTTCCAGGCAAGAGTACTGGAGTGGGGTGCCATTGCCTTCTCCGCACAACCACATAGGGAAGCACATTCTTATAAATATACTTATCACTGTTAAAAGTTTTGATGAATGGGTCAACTCAACACCCATAAACATCTCTTTACCCACACTTAATTTCTAAATAAAGACAAAAACATATTCCACCTAATATTGGAACTATTCTTCATTTGATTGAAGACAAGCTTACCTCCACAAAAGATGAAACACAAAGTCCCATATCATTTTATGCTTCTCTGAGTGATTTTTATTTCTTTCCTAGATGATTCACAATCCCTCTTTGATACTATGTAGTTTCATATTGAGATTAATCATTGTAACACACCTTAGATTATAAGAGAATTGAGCAGAGGAAAAGACTGATGTAAAGGAATATATGAATAACAAAGCAAGGGAAAATACAGATGACTTCTGCAGCTCTTGTTTGTGAAAACACTCATGGGGCTGCACTTGGTATTAATAATGTCCTTCTTCCATTACTGCTCTAAATCTTCTCTAACCTCATCAAGCACCTGATTCGTCTTGGTTCTTTGCCTGATGTGGTAGTTCAGATCTCTGTTCCTGGAGGGTTTGTGTCATTAGCAGTTATGCCTATATCATTTTATCACTGAACATGAAAAAACTGAGTGGCACATTGGGAGAATCATCCAAGTTCCAAGCAGATTCATCTTCAGTGCCATTGTGTCAGATCAACTCCATTTCCCCATAATAATCAGGATTAATCTTCAGTCAAAAGATATCCATTTCTTCTTGTGGTTTCAGGGTCATGAGGTACCATAAGTGGCCTGGTGGGAATCTCAAATTCTAGTTCAGTGGAACTATTGCAGTGTCCCCTGGTGGGACTATCCCTCTCTTGTGAGCTAAAATCTGGAAACAGGTGGAGATAAAGAACAGGAAAAGTGTTTTGATAGTAGATCAGTAAGATACGCTTTAAGAGGAGTCACTCTCATTTTCCCTACATTTTGTTCTTTTGGGTTATTAACACATTCACCTTGGCAATGCCTCCAGCCCCATGCGGAGAGTATATATCTCTGGATGGGATCCTCCCAGCGGACGGACTTCACGCAGGACCTGGACTGCTCCAGCTTAGTTCCACCACTGCTACACACTGCACTGACTCCACGTAAAGTGCTGCTGAACCAATGGCATGCTTTCCGTTGACCCTTCTGCTCCACTATGCTTTATTTTACTTTTGGTTTCAAATTTTAAAATGGAAAACTAACCAAGTCAGCAGCAGCAAAATAACAAAGCGCTGATTTAGTTCAGTTGCTCAGTCGTGTCTGACTATTTGTGATCCCATGGACTGCAGCATGCCAGGCTTCCCTGTCCATCACCAACTCTCAAGGTCTACTCAAACTCATGTCCATTGAGTGGGTGATGCCGTCCAGCCATCTCATCCTCTGTCATCCCCTCTTCCTCCTGCCCCCAATCCCTCCCAGCATCAGGGTCTTTTCAAATGAGTCGGTTCTTCCCATAAAGTGATCAAAGTGTTGTAGTCTCAGCTTCAGATCAGTCCTTCCAATGAATATTAAGGACTGATTTCCTTTAGGGTAGACTGGTTGGATCTCCTTGCAGTCCAAAGGACTCACAAGAGTCTTCTCCAACACCACAGTTCAAAAGCATCAGTTCTTTGGTGCTCAGCTTTCTTTATAGTACAGCTCTCACATTCATACATGACTACTGGAAAAACCAAACCTTTGACTAGATGGACTTTCGTTGGTAAAGTAATATCTCTGCTTTTTAATATGCTGTCTAGGTTGGTCATAGCTTTCCTTCCTAGGAGCAAGTATCTCTTAATTTCATGGCTTCAGTCACCATCTACAGTGATTTTGGAGCCCAGAAAAGTGAAGTCTACCACTGTTTCCATTGTTTCCCCATCTATTTGCCATGTGTGATGGGACCAGATGCCATGATCTTAGTTTTCTGAATGTTGAGCTTTAAGCCAATTTTTTCACTCTCCTCTTTCACTTTCATCAACAGGCTCTTTAGTTTTTCACTTTCTGCCATAAACGTTGTGTCAGTGCGTATCTGAGATTATTGATATTTCTCCCAGCAATCTTGATTCCAGCTTGTGCTTTATCCAGCCTGGCATTACACATGATGTACTCTGCAAAGAAACTAAATAAGCAGGGTGACAATAAACTGCCTTGACATACTCCTATTCCTGTTTGGAACCAGTCTGTTGTTCCATGTCCAGTTCTAACTCTTGCTTCCTGACCTGCATACAGATTTCTCAGGAGGCAGGTCAGGTGTTCCAGTATTCCAATCTCTTTCAGAATTTTCCAGTTTGTTGTGATCCACACAGTCAAAGGCTTTAGCATAGTCAATAAAGCAAAAGTAGATGTTTTTCTGAAACTCTCTTGCTTTTTCCATGATCCAGCAGATGTTGGCAATTTGATCTCTGGTTCCTCTGCCTTTTCTAAATCCAGCTTGAACATCTGGAAGTTCACAGTTCACATACTGTTGAAGCCTGGCTTGGAGAATTTTGAGCATTACTTAGCTAGTGTGAGATGAGTTCAACTGTGCAGTAGTTTGAGCATTCTTTGGCATTGCCTTTCTTTGGGATTGAAATGAAAGCTGACCTTTTCCCATCCAGTGGCCACTGCTGAGTTTTCCAGATTTGCAGACACATTGAGTGCAGCTCTTTCACAGCATCATCTTTTCAGTTCAGTTCAGTTGCTCAGACGTGTCTGACTCTTTGCGACCCCATGAATTGCAGCACACTAGGCCTTCCTGTCCATCACCAACTCCTGGAGTTCACTCAGACTCACAGCCATCGAGTCAGTGAAGCCATCCAGCCATCTCATCCTCTGTCATCCCCCTCTTCTCCTGCCCCCAATCCTGCCCAGCATCAGAGTCTTTTCCAGTGAGTCAACTCTTTGCATGAGGTGGCCAAAGTACTGGAGTTTCAGCTTCAGCACCATTCCCTCCAAAGAAATTCCAGGGCTGATCTCATTCAGAAAGGACTGATTGGATCTCCTTGCAGTCCAGTCCCTTAGAAGAAATGGAGTAGCCATCATGGTCAACAAGAGAGTCCAAAATGCAGTACTTGGATGCAATCTCAAAAACAACAGAATGATCTCTGTTCGTTTCCAAGACAAATCATTCAATATCACGGTAATCCAAGTCTATGCCCCAACCAGTAACACTGAAGAAGCTGAAGTTGAACGGTTCTATGAAGATCTACAAGACCTTTTGGAACTAACACCCAAGAAAGATGTCCTTTTCATTATAGGAGACTGGAATGCAAAAGTAGGAAGTCAAGAAACACCTGAAGTAACAGGCAGATTTGGCCTTGGAGTACAGAATGAAGCAGGGCAAAGGCTAATAGAGTTTTACCAAGAAAATGCACTGGTCAGAGCAAACACCCTCTTCCAACAACACAAGAGAAGACTCTACACATGGACATCACCAGATGGTCAAGACGGAAATCAGATTGATTATATTCTTTGCAGCCAAAGATGGAGAAGCTCTGTACAGTCAACCAAAAAAGACCAGGAGGTGACTGTGGCTCAGATCATGAACTCCTTATTACCAAATTCAGACTGAAATTGAAGAAAGTAGGGAAAACCACTAGACCATTTAGGTATGACCTAAATCAAATCACTTATGATTATACAGTGGAAGTGTGAAATAGATTTAAGGGCCTAGATCTGATAGAGTACCTGATGAACTATGGACAGAGGTTCATGACTTTGTACAGGAGACGGGGATCAAGACCATCCCCATGGAAAAGAAATGCAAAAAGCAAATGGCTGTCTCAGGAGGCCTTATAAATAGCATGATCTTTTAGGTTTTGAAAAAGCTCAGTTGGATGGAATTCTATCACCTTCACTGGTCTTGTTCACAGTGATGCTTTCTAAGGCCCACTTGACTTCACATTCCAGGATGTCTGGCTCTAGGTGAGTGATCACAGCATCATGATTATCTGGGTCATGAAGATCTTTTTTGTACAGTTCTTCTGTGTATTCTTGCCTCCTCTTCTTAATATCTGCTGCTTTTGTTAGGTCCATATCATTTCTGTCATTCTCTTGGAGTCTAGTCTGAGCAAGAAAATAACTAATGACTTTAGAGGAGGTTTTATAGCAGCATCACTCGGTCTTTAATCAGAACTGTTATACTTAATAAAGAATAACATATTGGATGACAATTTATGTGAATGAATTTCACAAGATAGCAGTGAATAAGAAGAGAAGAATTAAAGAGCTGTTGAAGGCCATAGCATTACTTAGTCTAGGGAAGAGAAAGTTATTGGGTGACAATAATCTTCCAGTATCTAAAATAATTAATGAGGAAAATTTAGTTTAGCAAATGGAAAAAAGACTCCATGAGTAAAAGATCAAAGGGCTAGACTGGATTATTGAAAGGAGACTTCATGAGTCTTGTCTGTGTTTCTAGAAAAACAGTCCAATGTTAGGAAAGGGATGAAATAAGGTGACCATAAGGGCCTCATAAATTCTAGGTTTTTCATACTGTATCTTATTTACAGAGAGGAAAAGTGGTCCAGAAAGTCTGGCAGCACAATATAAATGTAGCAGAACCAGGGATAACAATAATTATGTCATGTCCATTTCAGGGATAGGAGGAGGGCTTAGGAGGGTTGTCTGGCAAATTTGTATTTTACGAAGTACTATCTTCCAAACAAACTTCTCTTAGCCCCTTATTTAGCAGCACTAGGAAATTTGTATCATTAAATACATGCTCTGAAGTGACTTTTTAAGGTTATACAATGGAATAGAAAGTAGAGGGTACATGGAATATTTATTGACCTTTTATGAGTAAAAGCTCCTATGAATTAATATTGTCCTGTATACTTTAATCAATATTAAAATAATTTGACAAATAGACACTTACACAAGGATAAATCTTAAATAAAGACAGTTGTGATTACTAAAAGAAGTATCTCCAAAATCAATATTTGCTATCTGATTTTCTCAAAAGTTCTCACTAGAGGAAAAGTATTATAATGAGGATAAAGAGTTTGTGCTTTGGAGCTTGTTTTGACTCTTGATAGGCAAGAACTAGAATAGTTTTGGAAAAGTTACCTAATCTCTCTGAGCTGCTGATTCTTCTCCTATGAAAACAGAGAAAATAATGTACATCCACATAGGTGTTTTGAGTAAAAATTCCCCAATACAGTGTTTCCTTTCTTTTATTCCCATCTGTCTTTATTTTTTCATCTTCTATCTAATTTGGTCCCTTCAGCTTTTGTAAAGACCAAGTAGAAGCCAGCTGGCACAAGCATAAATTATAAATATAAATAGAGATAAAAGTATATAACAATCAGTTCCCACAAACAGTCAATTTAGATATATATCCAAAGAGTGTTCAACAAAATAATCAAGAATTACCAAAGGCTTTGAACCTAGGAGAATCTGTGAGAAGAGTATATAGCCTTCTGGAGCAGCACATTCTGATACAACTACAATGGGAGCCACATATGTAATCTACATTATCTGTAGTGACATTAGAATAAGTAAAAAGAAGCCAGTGAAATCAATTTTCTATTATCATTTCAAAATGCAATCAATATAGAAATATTGAGATACTTTCATTGCTTTTTATACTAAGCCTCTGAAATTTGGTGTTCATCAGTCAGTTCAGTTCAGTTCAGTCGCTCAGTCATGTCCGACTCTTTGTGACCCCATGAATCGCAGCACGCCAGGCCTCCCTGTCCATCACCAACTCCTGGAGTTCACTCAGACTCACGCCCATCGAGTCAGTGATGCCATCCAGCCATCTCATCCTCTGTCGTCCCCTTCTCCTCCTGCCCCCAATCCCTCCAGGCATCAGAGTCTTTTCCACTGAGTCAACTCTTCACATGAGGTGGCCAAAGTACTGGAGTTTCAGCTTTAGCATCATTCCTTCCAAAGAAATCCCAATAGGATGTGTCAATTGTAGCCACGTTTCAAGTGCTCAGCAGCCACATGTGGCCTGTGGCTCCCACAATGAACAGAGCAGCCCTAGCCCTCAGTCTTCTGGGAAATACTGAACATACAAAACAGAAGCCACTGGAAGGAAGCCAACTCGCTACTCTCGTAGGTAATGACAGGTTGCTAAGAGTCACTCCAGCCCTGATCTCAAGTCTGCACTGAGTTTCTGGGCCAGAAACCAAATGCTTTTGGGCAGCCTCTGACCTCTTCATGAGCTTCTTTATAACCTTTTAGAGGTATGGGTCATTGACTGTGAAACAAACAAATTAAAAAAAAATGTTAGTCTTGGGACAAACAGGATATAGTCCCAAATACTCAAAGCTCTGATAGGAACAAAGGGACTTGGTGAATATCCTTAGAGCTGCTAAAGCATTTTATGGTCCAGCTGTGAGGTCTTATGCTTTGAGTTGGCTGGGAACACCCAAATCGGTTCTATAACCTAGCTTTGAAAAAAGGGCATTTGGGGCAATTTGTTGTCTTTTATTTGTTTGCAAAAATCCGTGGAGCCTCATTAAGGAAAGGAAGGGGTTGGTCTTTCCGTTGGCTCATTTGATCTTTGTTGTTGTTTAAACAGGTGTGAAGGCTAGAATTATCTGGTGTATTTATATAATTTTTTTACTTGTACAAACCATTGTAAATTTGGTCATCAAACTTTTAAAACCTAACCACTCAACAGGGAGAAGCTTAAATTTGGAGACTATTAAAAATCACACATTTCACATTTTATTTCTCACCTATTGGAGGTTTTAAAATGCTTGAACCCTGACATTTCCAGAGTTGATACCCCGAGTCAAGACCTCACTGTACCTCACTCAAACCTCTTGCCTAATAAGCTCCAGTTTGCTTTTTGAGTTTCAACTTGACTCCTTTCTCTAAGTATTCTACCCTTTTTTGCCCTTACCCCGGCCTGTTGTCAGACTGTACCAGAGTCTTTCTGAAGTGCAGCTCTAATCACATCCTAGCTGAGACTAGTAATTACTTTCAATTGCTATGTTTCAGGCATATGCACTTTACCATTTAAAGCCTCATAGCAACTCTTAAAAGTAATGACTTACACAGATTTTACTTTTAAGGACACTAAGGTTTAGATAAAGCCCAATATCAAAAATTTATAAGTGTTTCAAACTGAGATTTAAATCACAGTAGACTTCAGTCTCATTGCATAAACAAGAAACTATCTCAAAAATATTTGGTGGCTCCCTATCTTCATGAATCTATCATAAGGCCTTCCACCATCCCACATCCTAATTTTCATAAATCCATGCCTTTATTTAACATCATTTCTACTGTCAGAAATTTCAAACCTTTGTACTTTAAACCTTTTTCAAGGCTCATGTTATTTTCCCGAAAACTGGTACCTTCATTTCATCAATTAGAATTGGTCTTTTTTTTTTTTTTTTAAGGATCCTCATCCCCATAAAAACCCTTTACAGCATTATAAATTTATTTGAGACATTGCACTTGATGCCTCAAGCTTGAACTTAGAAAATCAAGGACTTTCTTAAACAAAAAACTTGACTTTACCAGTGAGGGATTTGTGGGCCAGTAAGAGTGCCCCAGGATGTATTCTTTTAGCCTCACACAGAACATACATGTTCCTGAACATTTTCTTATTCCTTTCAATATATTTATATAAAACAAATATAATTTTGAAAAGAAATATAATAAATAACTACTATTGCTAGACTTCGCTGGTGGCTCAAAAGTAAAGAATCTGCCTGCCAATGCAGGACACCAGGATTCAATCCTTGGGTCAGAAAGATCCCCTGGAGAAGGGAATAGCTACCCACTCCAGTATTCCTGGCTGGAGAATCCCATGAACAGAAGAGCCAGGCAGGCTACAGTCCATGGGGACACAAAGAATTGGACACAACTGAATGACTAAGCACACAACCACCTATTGCTAGTATAGTCTTCTGTTTCTTATATATTCTTCTTTTGCTCATAAGATTTTATAAGGTTGAGAAAAAAGCAAGATGCAGATGAAATGCTGACCTACTGAAGAAGCTCAATTGATCCTCTGACCCAGACTTTACAGAAAGAATCAAAAAGGAAATTTGGGCCTAATATACAGCATAAAAATCTCATTTCTGATTCCCTAATTAAAAAAAAAACCAAAAAGAGGATGATTGAAAGTAGTTAATGCCTTGCGTTTATATAATGCATTTTTTTCCTAAAGTACTTAATTTTTGGTACAGATTTCAAATGTTTCTCTATAAACTAAAAGTGAAACTAATACATAAAATCTGTATTTTACCAGCTTTAATATTTTCTAGAGGTTTGCACAATTGATCTGTCACCAATCTGTGAGGTAGCTACTTCCTCTACAGATATGAAATTGACAACAGAGTGTATAAATGGTTTCTTTTAAGGTACAGTGCAAATTTGCAAGTGAAATATAGATTCCACATATCTTGTTTTTCAGATTCTTTTGATTTAACTGTTCTGCTTTCTGAGATATTTTAATCTATTCATTTGGCTTTCATGACAAGTTCAATAACACTAAAAGAAAAGATACTGTAATCACTAAGATTGACTCTTTGAAAAAAACTCAAAGATAAAAGGAGCCCAAGTCACAGTCTACACAATTTGTGCTTATTACATGCTTCTGATAAAAGAACAAGTGAGAGAGAAAAAAACTACTCTTTATTATCTGGATTTAACCTATTCATTTTATGGGACTGTTTTTCTTGGTTGTCATAAAAATGGATGCATGCATTCAGTTCAGTTCAGTTCAGTTCAGTTGCTCAGTTGTGTCCGACTCTTTGCAAACCCATGAATCACAGCATGCCAGGCCTCCCTGTCCATCACCAACTTCTGGTCAGAGATAATTTTTAAAAGAAAAGTAGAAAAAGTATTAAACAAGAATATAAATTTTATCATTATTCATTGAATGGTATTGACCTAAAACAAACAGACGCCAACTATTTCTCCAACAAAAATGAATTTATTCAGCATCAGCAGCAAATTGCAGTTTGGGGTCTGTTATACAACCATGATGAGCCACATGCAAGTCCCCACACAGAAGAGAAGACAAATGCATTTATTGAAGGGAAAAGAAAGTTGAGAGGGTAATAGTAAACAAAGAGTCTGTGGCTGAACATTGGCTGAGTTATTGCCAAAAAAGAAGAGAGTTCTTTGTTTCCTTAGAGACCAGATAAACATGAAGGACACAAAAGCTTCCCCTTCTGGTCACCTAAATCTAATATTTAATTGATATTTCTGTTTATTAATCTTTTTGACATTTCCCCCTTCTGATCAAGACCTTTCTCTGAAATCATTGATCAAGAATCACATTTACCACTTTTGAGGGACTGTTTCCCCTCAATGCCAAGAAGGATCAGTGTCCTACATTGGGAAGAAAATGTACAGATTAGAAACCTATTGATATCATTGCCTCCCTGCTGGCTCAACAGTAAAAACGTCTGCCCTTAATGTGGGAGACTGAGGTCTGATCCCTGAGTTGGGAAGATCCCCTGGAGAAGGAAATGGAAACCCACTGCAGTACTCTTGCCTTAAAAATCCCTTGAATGGAGGAGCCTGGTAGGCTATAGTCCATGGGGAGGCAAAGAGTCAGACACGACTGAGCAACTTCACTTTAACTTTCAAGTAAAAGGAGGAGTAGAAGGGAGAACTCTGAGACACTTTTTATTTAAAGTCAATACGTTATCAAGGTCATAGACAATGGAGTTCATTTGAAGAGTTGTTCAGCAGTACGTGTAGGTGAACTTCCAGATGTTCAAGCTGCTTTTCGAAAAGGCAGAGGAACCAGAGATCAAATTACCAACATCCACTGGATCATGGAAAAAGCAAGAGAGTTCCAGAAAAACATCTATTTCTGCTTTATTGACTATGCCAAAGCCTTTGAATGCGTGGATCACAATAAAATGTAGAAAATTCTGAAAGAGATGGGAATACCAGGCCACCTGACCTGCCTCTTGAGAAACCTATATGCAGGTCAGGAAGCAACAGTTAGAACTGGACATAGAATAACAGACTGGTTCCAAATAGGAAAAGGAGTACGTCAAGGCTGTATATTGTTACCCTGCATATTTAACTTCTATACAGAGTACATCATGAGAAACACTGGGCTGGAAGAAGCACAAGCTGGAATCAAGATTTCTGGGAAAAATATGAATAACTTAAGATATGCAGATGACACCACCCTTATGGCAGAAAGTGAAGAGGAACTAAAAGCCTCTGGATGAAAGTGAAAGAGGAGAGTGAAAAAGTTGGCTTCAAGCTCAACATTCAGAAAACGAAGATCATGGCATCTGGTCCCATCACTTCATGGGAAATAGATGGGAAAACAGTGGAAACAGTGTCAGACTTTATTTTTTTGAGCACCAGAATCACTGCAGATGGTGATTGCACCCATGAAACAAAAAGACGCTTACTCCTTGGAAGGAAAATTATGATCAACCTAGATAGTATATTGAAAAGAAGAGATATTACTTTCCCAACAAAGGTCCGTCTAGTCAAGGCTATGTATGGTTTTTCCAGTGGTCATGTATGTATGTGAAAGTTGGACTGTGAAGAAAACTGAGCGTCATAGAATTGATGCTTTTGAACTATGGTGTTGGAGAAGACTCTTGAGAGTCCCTTGGACTGCAAGGAGATCCAACCAGTCCATCCTAAAGGAGGTCTGTCCTGGGTGTTCACTGGAAGGAACTAATGCTGAAGCTGAAAACTCCAATACTTTGGCCACCACATGTGAAGAGCTGACTCACTGGAAAAGATTCTGATGCTGGAAGGGATGGGGGGCAGGAGGAGAAGGGGACGACAGAGGATGAGATGGCTGGATGGCATCACCGACTCGATGGACGTGAGTTTGAGTGAATTCCGGGAGTTAGTGATGGACCAGGAGGCCTGGCATGCTGTGATTCATGGGGTCATAAAGAGTCAGACACAAATGAGTGACTGAACTGAACTGATCATCATCAAAGATTTGAAGACAAGCTTCCAACAGGTCTAACTGGGCTATCTTGGGAAATATGTTTCATCAGATGTTTTCTGCTTTAATTTTGGGAAATTTTTCTATAGATCACCAGATGATACGCAGGTCCAGTCAGGTTTAGGTGTGTCACACGTATCCAAGAATCTGTTCTCTGGAGTTTGGTAGCACAAGTGTTTGTTAGCAATACTTAATAAGGGCTTTTTCCAGTGAGGTTGATGAGAGTTATTTTGGAGATGTCTTTTCCAATAGATGAAATCTCAAGTTTTCAAGTTTTGATGCTTAAAGAAAGTTTTTGTCTCCTGAGAGTGTTCTGTGAAAATATTGTTCTACCAAAACATGATATTTTTAATTGAGGCAATTAGAGGTTTTCAATATTACAGTATCTCTTCCTTTGTCTGCTGTGGTCAAACAAAACAGGAGCCAAGTACATTGGGTATCCTGTGACTATTTCAAAAGATGAGAGTTTATGAGTTCCTAACACAGTGGATCTATGATTTAGGACAAACAGCAATGCTTTTGCCCAAGGTATTTGGAGGGACTTTGCAAATTTTAATTGAATTTTAATATTGCTGTTAGTGCATTCAACTGAACTGAAAGATTGAGGATGACAAGCACAGTGAAATTCTGTTGCTATTGTTCAGTCACTCAGTCATGTCTGACTCTTTGCAACCCCATGGACTGCAGCATACCGGGTTTCTCTGTCAATCAACATCAGCTCAGTTCAGTTCAGTTGCTGTCATATCCGACTCTTTGCGGCCCCATGAATCGCAGCACGCCAGGCCTCCCTGTCCATCACCAGCTCCCAGAGTTCACTCAAACTCATGTCCATCGAGTCAGTGATGCCATCCAGCCATCTCATCCTCTGTCATCCCCTTCTCTTCCTGCCCCCAATCCCTCCCAGCAGCAGGGTCTTTTCCAATGAGTCAACTCTTCGCATGAGGTGGCCAAAGTACTGGAGTTTACATCTCCTGGTGTAATTTCTGTAAAACTGGCCAAAGTATCAGACCAATAAAATGAGTTTCTTAATTGCTGCGAACTTTAAGAGGAGTTCTTCAAGTATGGATACTCTTTTCTAAAAGTGTTTTAGCCACATGAGAGACAGTAGTCTGTCAGCAGTGTCTTCAGTCCCCTGTCAAAACATACATACCATGGCTGAAGCATATTTATACCATGTTATGGAGGAAGTTGTAAGAAACCTAATTTCTAGATCTTACATGACCCATTAGGTACTTTAAAAATGCCCAATAGCAGTACAAACAGGCTTCCCTGGGTTGTAATTCAAACAAGTGGGACAGTGAAGCAGGTACTTTTACAGCTTTGCTACTGTTTCCCCCAATATTGATTCATTAGTGGTATAATTTGTAAGAATACCAATAGGTTAATGCCTGTACTGTGGTGAGGAGTGATGATTTTAGAACCTCCAGTAAGACTGGGTTGTGACTTGGTGCAAACTAGAGTTCTCTCTTTATCAGGCCAATAATTATTGAATTTCCAGTCTCATTTTTCCTTATTTGAGGCTAGTTGTTGGGCATCTCTGGCCAACTTTTATAAGTTATCATTTGGGGAAATATTCTTTAGGACCTGACAGAGGTTTATCTGCTCTTAGCTTCTTTAAGGGCATCATTCTCTGTTGAAATGTCAGCAGGGTGATTTTCCTTAGCTTTAGACAGTCAAGTTTAGAACACACAGAAACCTTAATAACTAAAGTAACAGATAATAATTGCATCCAATAATTCTTGAACATAAAGCTATTTTTTAAATTTTATTTCCATTTGAAGTAAGAAAGCCACATTGCTTCCAAGACTTTCCAAAAGCATGTCAGCATAAATATTGACAGTTTTGCCCATGGCCAAAGTACAAACCTGTGTAGTAGTAGTAGTGTTAGTTGCTCAGTCATGTCTGACATTTTGCCACCCCATGGACTGTAGCCCACCAAGCTCCTCTGTCCATGGAATTCTCCAGGCAAGAATACTGGAGTGGGTAGCCCTTCCCTTCTCCAGAGGATCTTCCCAACCCAGGGATCAAACCCAGGTTTCCCACACTGCATGCAGATTCTTTACCATCTGAGCCTGTGTAAGAGTATATACTCTTAAGGCAATGGCAACCCACTCCAATACTCTTGCCGTGCAAATCCCATGGATGGAGGGGCCTGGTAGGCTGCAGCCCATGGGATTGTGAAGAGTTAGACACGACTGAGGGACTTCACTTTCACTTTTCACTTTCATGCATTGGAGAACTAAATGGCAACCCACTCCAGTGTTCTTGCCTGGAGAATCCCAGGGATGGTGGAGCTTGGTGGGCTGCTGTCTATGGGGTCTCACAGAGTCAGACACGACTGAAGCGACTTAGCAGTAGCAGTAGCAAGAGCATATAATTCAGCCTGTTGAGCTGAAGTAACCATAGGTAAACACCAACTACATCAAAAGAAGTTGCAATAAATTAAATATCAGAAAAAACAAAAGCCCAATAAAAATGGGCAAAAGACCTAAACAGACATTTCTCCAAAGAATACATACAGATTGCTAATAATAATGAAAAAATGCTCAACACTGCTTATTATTCAGTTCAGTTCAGTTCAGTCGCTCAGTTGTGTCCAACTCTTTGCAACCCCATGAACTGCAGCACACCAGGCCTCCCTGTACATCACCATCTCTCAGAGTTCACTCAGACTCACGTCCATCGAGTCTGTGATGCCATCCAGCCATCTCATCCTTGGTCGTCCCCTTCTCCTCCTGCCCCCAATCCCTCCAGCATCAGAGTCTTTTCCAATGAGTCAACTCTTCGCATGAGGTAGCCAAAGTACTGGAGTTTCAGCTTTAGCATCATTCCTTCCAAAGAAATCCCAGTGTTGATCTCCTTCAGAATGGACTGGTTGGATCCCCTTGCAGTCCAAGGGACTCTCAAGAGTCCTCTCCAACACCACAGTTCAAAAGCATCAGTTCTTCGGCACTCAGCCTTCTTTTTTTCTTCTTCTCTCTCTTCTTTTTTTCTCTTTCTTGGCTCTCAGCCTTCTTCACAGTCCAACTCTCACATCCATTCATGACCACAGGAAAAACCATAGCCTTGACTAGACGGACCTTAGTCGGCAAAGTAATGTCTCTGATTTGAATATACTATCTAGGTTGGTTATAACTTTTCTTCCAAGGAGTAAGCGTCTTCTAATTTCATGGCTGCAGTCACCATCTGCAGTGATTTTGGAGCCCCCAAAAATAAAGTCTGACACTGTTTCCACTGTTTTCCCATCTATTTTCCATGAAGTGATGGGACTGGATGCCATGATCTTAGTTTTCTGAATGTTGAGCTTGAAGCCAACTTTTTCACTTTCCTCTTTCACTTTCATCAAGAGGCTTCCTAGCTCCTCTTCACTTTCTGCCGTAAGGGCGGTGTCATCTGCATATCTGAGGGTATCGATATTTCTCTCAGTAATCTTGATTCCAGCTTGTGTTTCTTCCAGTATGCTTATTATTAGAGAAATGCAAATCAAAGCTACAATAAGATATTACCTACACTGGTCAGAATGGTCATGATCAGAAAAAATCTACAAATAATAAATGCTGGAGAGGATGTGGAAAAAAGGGAACACTCTTGCACTGTTGGTGGGAATGTAAATTGATGCACCACTATGGAGAATAGTGTGGAGATTTATTTAAAAATTAAGAATAAAAGTACCATATGACAGCAATCCAACTAGTGGGCAAATACCCTGAAGAAACCACAATTCTAAAAGACACATGTACCTCAATATTCATTACAGCACTATTTACAATAATCAGGACATGGAAACAACCTAGATATCCATCAACAATGAATGGATAAAGAAATTAGGGTATATATATACAATGGAATATTGTTGTTGTTCAATCAACCAGTTGTGTCCAACTCTTTGAGACCCCATGGATTGTAGCACTGAGTAATGGGATATTACTCAGCTATAAAAAGGAATGAATTTGAGTTGCTTCTAGTGAGGTGGATGAGCCTGTTGTACAGAGTGCAGTAAGTCAGAAAGAGAAAAGCAGATATAATTAATGCATATATATGGAATTTAGAAAAATGATACTGATGAACCTATTTTTTAGGCAGCAATAGAAAAGCAGACATAGAGAAGAGACATGTGGACACAGTGAGGGAAGGAGAGAGGTGGGACTGACTG
Source organism: Nanger dama (assembly GCA_917880005.1). Taxonomy (NCBI): domain Eukaryota; kingdom Metazoa; phylum Chordata; class Mammalia; order Artiodactyla; family Bovidae; genus Nanger; species Nanger dama. The sequence goes on from CAKJTW010000002.1 coordinate 37,620,195, forward strand.
AGAGAGTATTATTGAAACATGTACATTCAGTTCAGTTCAGTTCAGTCTCTCAATCGTGTCCGACTCTTTGCGACCCCATGAATCACAGCACGCCAGGCCTCCCTGTCCATCACCACCTCCCAGAGTTCACTCAGACTCAAGTTCATTGAGTCCGTGATGCCATCCAGCCATATTATATATAAAACAGATAACCAGTGGGAACTTGCTGTATGTTGTAGGGAGCTCAACCCAGTACTTTGTGACAACCTAGAGGGATTGAATGGGGTGGAAGGTGGGAGGGAGGTTCAAGAGGGAAGGGACATATGTATACCTATGCTGATTCAGACTGATGTTTGAGGAAAACCAACACAACACTGTAAAACAATTTTCTTCCAATTAATATTAAATAAATTTTAAAAAGAGAAAAAGGGCTTGCAATAGCATTGTTGTTCTGTCACTCAGTCATGTCCAACTCTTGTTACCCCATGAACTGCATCACACCAGGCTTCCCTGTCCTTCACTATTTCCCAGAGTTTGCAGGGCTATTGTGAAGACTAAATATCTCCCAAGTAACTAAGGTCATGCCAGGCACAGGACAGTCACTTGATCCATGGAGCTGCCTCCCCCAGGACCCAACACAATATCAGGCCCATGACAGGTATTCTTGGGTAGGATGGATTGTTCAGTTGATAGACTGGAGATGGTGGCAGTATAACCATAATCATTTTTTCAGTGTTTGCATATTAGAGAATAATATGATTGATGGAGGTTGACAAAGAGAAAGGAAATGAGCAGTAATGTGAGGGAAGCAGTAAGAGCGATAAGACAATGTCACGCACAGAAATGCATGCATACAGTGACTGCCTTCTTAAAGAAACAGGATAATATAGACATTGCTTCCTGGTCACAATTATAGGCTCTGAAGGCTGAAAAGGAATGCTGCTGCTGCTGCTAAGTCACTTCAGATGTGTCCGACTCTGTGAGACACCATAGACTGCAGCCCACCAGGCTCCTCTGTCCCTGGGATTCTCCAGGCAAGAATACTGGAATGGGTTGCCATTTCCTTCTCCAATGCATGAAAGTGAAAAGTGAAAGTGAAGTTACTCAGCTGTGTCTGACTCTTAGCGACCCCATGGACTGCAGCCTACCAGGCTCCTCTGTCCATAGGATTTTCCAGGCAAGAGTACTGGAGTGGGGTGCCAATGCCTTCTCTGGAAAAGGAGTGCTGGAGACCCTAGATGTACTCCCTCTTTGCAGAGGTAAGGCAATCAAGACCCAGGGAGAGGACTGTAGAGATAGGAATAGAATTGGGTTCTGGGAAGAGGCTATACAATCCCAGGAGCAGCAGGGGCCCAAAGTCTCACCTTAGGCCTGACTGCTCTTTTCCTTCCCAAAGCCACTCTAGCCCAATTCCTGTCCTTGTACATGTAGAAGATTACTTCACAGATTTTGAAGATTCAGTATGTAGATCAACAATTTGCATGTAATGCATTCCTTTTTTTTTCTTTTTACTCTCCCTTTCTTGTTCGTAAGCTTTTCTTTCTCTTTTCCTCTTTTTTATGATTCCCTTGCTGAAGGACTTGGTCTCATCCAAGCAGATGAGGCCATTGGATCTTAAGTGTCCATAAATCCCTCTCCAGCCCTGCTCACCTATTTTCTTAGCATTGACCCAGTTTCTGACCCACTAGTTACAATGAAAGACTGAATATGCAAATGGACCATAGCTGATGGTGTGTAAAAATAGGATTCAGTATGTACCTGAAATATGTAGCAATCAACCCAGGAATCAACACATTATCCACAGTTTTCAGTCTAGGAAGCAGGCCTACCAAGTGTAAGTCAGACCTATTGGAAGTTTGACCATTGTATCTAGCAATAAGCTCAGGAATCTAAACAATAACTTGACAATAATTGGCCTAAAATAGCCATATTTATAACTAAGAGTTTTCCTAATTATTGTACTCTCTTCCAACTTAAGACCAACCAGAGAAAGCCATATATGTACCCCTGACAATCACAGAGGATGTCCCACTTCTAGATAGATTCTTACAGCCTCCTCATGCCTACACACTCTAACTGGGACATAGCTGAAACCTTCCCTTCTCCCAGTGTGAAGATTCCCCACTCCTCTGCCTGATTTTGAGTCTCTGTCAGAATGCGGGTGATAGTGGCTCTAGACATGCCTGAATAAATAGTCTTTGTTTGTTCTCATTTGGTTGGCCTTTGTTTGTTGGACAGTTAATTGTGGAGAATCCACTGAGGCCCAGTATGATGAGCATCCTGTTGCTCCAGACCCCAGTTGAAGCAGGCATGGTACCCAGAGAGGCCATTGCTTTGCTGCTTGCAGCTTGTAGAGCCCATGATGATGTGGTAAGTCCTCTGGGTCTGAACTTCACTCTTTTTGTGTGAGTTCCTGCTTATTCTCAGTTTGGTGCCCCTTTGTTTAGCTCGTTGGTGGAATCAAGCCATTCCTTTTCATCCCTTTTTGTTGTATTCTGTGGTACTGTTTTGTATGGTGCTGTATAAAAGTATTGTGTCATAAGAAGGATAATCAAAGGATAAAACCGAGAATAGGTCTTATGAGTCTTCTTTGAGCCAGCCTTACAGAGTGAGATTGACATTCCACAGAACAGGTATCCATCTGGAAGAATTTTGCTGAAAGTCGCCAGTCATGCCAGATGAGGTTCTCTTTCTATCTGGATTTTTATTTCCTAAGAGAATATTTTCTTTGGTTTTCCACTGGCTGGCAGGACAAAACATTCAGTCTGTGATCAGAGCACAAGCGGTGTATTTGTAGCAACAGTCACCCTGGGATATTTAAGTCTAAACCCTCTCCTCTACCAGAGAGGAGAAAAAAAAAAAACCTTGATTCTTGTATACATGCTCATTAAATCCTGATTCTGTTTCCCTTTCTAAATGGTACAACTTCAGCAAGAAATAATTGGGTCTTCAGTGCCCACTCTGGAGAAGACTTAATTAGAACAAAACTATTCATTTAAGATGAGCCTTAGAAAATAAAGGAAGTAAAGTTTTGCAAGCTCAATGGGCTGCGTTTTTGATAGATATGATGAGGCCTCCAAAGAAAATTCTGAATTGAAAGTTTCTTCCTAAATCTACTCAGTGCTCTGTGGTGACTAAATGGGAAGGAATCCAAAAGAGGGAATATATGTATACATATAGCTGACTCACTCTGCTGTACTGTAAAATCAACACAACATTGTAAACCAACTCTATGCCAATAAAATTAACTTAAAAACACAAATTCCTGGATTTTGCCTAAAGAAGAGCAACAGCAGTCACCTTGTTTATTCTAGAATTCATTATCTACAAAATGAAGCACAAAAGCTATAGAAGTATTGTTTGTTCCTTTGCTACTAAATGTACTTTCTTTTAAAAATGTACTTATTTATTTTAATTGGAGGATAATTGCTTTACAATATTGTGATGGTTTTTGCCATATATCAACATCAATCAGCCATAGGTATACATGTGTCCCCCTTATCGTGAACCCCCATCCCACCTCCCTCCCTACCCTATCCCTCTAGGTTGTCCCAGACCACCAGCTTTGGGTGCCCTGCTTCATGCATTGAACTCACACTGGTCATCTATTTTACATATGGTAATATACCTGGTGGCTCAGAGGTTAAAGCGTCTGCCTCCAATGCGGGAGACCTGGGTTCGATCCCTGGGTCGGGAAGATCCCTGGAGAAGGAAATGGCACCCCACTCCAGTACTCTTGCCTGGAGAATCCCATGGACGGAGGAGCTTGGTAGGCTGCCGTTCATGGGGCCTCAAAGAGTCGGACACGACTGAGCAACTTCACCTTCAATGTACAAGAAAGTGAAAGTGAAGTCACTCAGTCATGTCTGACTCTTTGTGACCCCCCTGGATTATAGCCTACCAGGCTCCTCAGTCCATGGAATTTTCCAGGGAAGGGTACTGGAATGGATTGCCATTTCCTTCTCCAGGGGATCTTCCCAACCCAGGGATTGAACTTGGGTCTCCTGAATTGCAGGCAGACACTTTACCGTCTGAATGTCCATGAATGTACATGATTCAGTGCTATTCTCTCAAATCATCCCACCCTTGCCTTTTCCCACTGAGTTCAAAAGTCTGTTTTTTGCATCTGTGTCTCTTTTGCTGCCCTACATGTTTTATCACTGTTACCACCTTTCTAAATTCCATATATATGCATTGCTGCTGCTGCTAAGTCGCTTCAGTCATGTCCGACTCTGTGCGACCCCGTGAGACGGCAGCCCACCAGGCTCTGCCATCCCTGGGATTCTTCAGGCAAGAACACTGGAGTGGGTTGCCATTTCCTTCTCCAATGCATGAAAGTGAAAAGTGAAAGTGAAGTCACTGAGTCGTGTCCAACTAACTCTCAGTGACCCCATGGACTGCAGCCTACCAGGCTCCTCCACCCATGAGATTTTCCAGGCAAGAGTACTAGAGTGGGGTGCCATTGCCTTCTCCGGTATGTATGCGTTAATATATAGTATTTGTCTTTCTCTTTCTGATTTACTTCACTCAGTATAATAAGCTCCAGGTTCATCTACCTCATTAGAACTGACTCAGATGCATTTCTTTTTAGAGGTGAATGTACTTTCAAGAGGGCTTCCCACATGGTGATAGTGGTAAAGAACACACCTGCCAATGCAGACGATGTAAAAGACACGGCTTAGATCCCTATGTCAGGAAGATTACCTGGAGGAGGGTATGGCAACCCACTCCAGTATTCTTGCTTGGAGAATCCCATGGACAGAGGACCCTGGCAGGCTATGGTCCATAGGGTTGCAAAGGGTTGGACAAGACTGAAGCAACTTCACACACATGTACTTTCAAGAATAAGTTTCTCACAAGTAAAAATAATATTAAACAAGTTCAGTTCAGTTCAGTTGCTCAGTCATGTCCAACTCTTTGCGACCCCATGAATCACAGCATGCCAGGCCTCCCTGTCCCTCGCCAACAGCAGGAGTTCACTCAAAGTCATGTTCATCAGTGATGCCATCCAGCTATCTCATCTCCTGTCGTCCCCTTACCCTCCTGCCTCAAATGCCTCCCAGCATCAGAATCTTCTCCAATGAGTCAACTCTTCACATGAGGTGGCCAGAGTACTGGAGTTTCAGCTTTAACATCATTCCTTCCAAAGAACACCCAGAACTGATCTCCCTTATAATGGACTGGTTGGATCTCCTTGCAGTCCAAGGGACTCTCAAGAGTCTTCTCCAACACCACAGTTCAAAAGCATCAATTCTTCCATGCTCAGCTTTCTTCACAGTCCAACTCTCACATCCGTACATGACCACTGGGAAAACCACAGCCTTGACTAGAGGGACTTTAGTTGGCAGAGTAATGTCTCTGCTTTTGAATATGCTATCTAGGTTGGTCATAACTTTTCTTCCAAGGAGTAAGCGTCTTTTAATTTCATGGCTGCAGTCACCATCTGCAGTGATTTTGGAGCCCCCAAAAATAAAGTCTGACACTGTTTCTTTCCACTGTTTCCCCATCTATTTCCCATAAGGTGATGGGACCAGATGCCATGATCTTAGTTTTCTGAATGCTGAGCTTGAAGCCAACTTTTTCACTCTCCTCTTTCACTTTCATCCAGAGGCTTTTAGTTCCTCTTCACTTTCTGCCATAAGGGTGTTGTCATCTGTATATCAGAGGTTATTGATATTTCTCCTGGCAATCATGATTCCAGCTTGTGCTTCCTCCAGCCCAGCGTGTCTCATGATGTACTCTGCACAGAAGTTAAATAAGCAGGGTGACAATATACAGCCTTGACAGACTCCTTTTCCTATTTGGAACCAGTCTGTTGTTCCATGTCCAGGTCTAACTGTTGCTTCTTGACCTGCATACAGATTTCTCAAGAGGCAGGTCAGGTGGTCTGGTATTCCCATCTCTTTCAGAATTTTCCACAGTTTATTGTTACCCACATAGCCAAAAGCTTTGGGATAGTCAATAAAGCAGAAATAGATGTATTTCTGGAACTCTCTTGCTTTTTCCATGATCCAGCGGATATTGGCAATTTGACCTCTGGTTCCTCTGCCTTTTCTAAAACCATCTTGAACATCTGGAAGTTAACGGTTCACGTATTGCTGAAGCCTGGCTAGGAGAATTTTGAGCATCACTTTACTAGTGTGTGAGACGAGCGCAATTGTGTAGTAGTTTGAGCATTCTTTGGCATTGTCTGTCTTTGGTATTGGAAAGAAAGTGACATTTTCCAGTCCTGTGGCCACTGCTGAGATGTCCAAATTTGCTGGTATATTGAATGTAGCACTTTAACAGCATCATCTTTTAGGATTTGAGATAGCTCCACTGGAATTCCATCACCTCCACTAGCTTTGTTCATAGTGATGCTTTCTAAGGCCCACTTGACTTCTCATTCCAGGATGTCTGGCTCTAGGTGAGTGATCACACCATCTTGATTATCTTGATTGTGAAGATCTGTTTTGTACAGTTCTTCTGTGTATTCTTTCCACCTCTTCCTCATATCTTCTGCTTCTGTTAGGTCCATACCATTTCTGTCCTCTATTGGGCCCATCTTTGCATGAAATGTTCCCTTGGTATCTCTAATTTTCTTGAGCTCTCTAGTCTTTCCCATTCTGCTATTTTCCTCTATTTCTTTGCATTGATCACTGAGGAAGGCTTTCTTATCTCTCCTTGCTATTTTTTGGAACTCTGCATTCAGATGCTTATATCTTTTCTTTTCTCCTTTGCTTTTCACTTCTCTTATTTTTACAGCTATTTATAAGGCTTCTCCAAACAGTCATTTTGCTTTTTTGCATTTCTTTTCCATGGGGATGGTCTTGGTCCCTGTCTCCTGTACAATGCCACGAACCTCATTCCACAGTTCATCAGGCACTCTGTCTATCGGATCTAGTCCCTTAAATCTATTTCTCACTTCCACTGTATAATCATAAGGGATTTGATTTAGGTCATAGCTGAATGGTCTAGTGGTTTTCTCTACTTCAATTTAAGTCTGAATTTGCCAAATTAAACAAGTTATTTAATATCAAAAGAAAAAAAATCACTTCTTAAGAGAGGACTTCCTAAGGACTTTCTAAGAGAGGACCTGTAAAAACTGGATACAGAAACACAATAGCAGTATAAGGAGTGGCCATACCTGAAAGCCATATCTGAAAGCCATACCTAAAACATTTCTGATAAAATGTGGTTAGATCATTATCAGTCATGGAAACAGAAAAAATTCCAGACAGACTAGAAAATATCTTCTGACAACATTCATGAGTTTAAAAAAATAAAAATCGGCTGATTCAATAGCAACCCTTCTATCTCATTTTGTCAGTGGAGTCACATTGAAACTGAAGATCTAATTTGAAAATATAACTAAAATGGAAGATATTCCCTTTAGCAGAAATACAAGACCTGGAAGGACATTGTGAAAGGGTTTTAGAACAAAAATGCAGCAGGATCCAAAATTGGCCCCACACATCAAACAGCTAGGTGACCTATTCCCCAACCAATGTTCTACCGACAAGGACATTTGCAGGTATTGTAAATAGAAGGGACACTGGAAAAAAGATTATCTTTTCTTATGAAAGGAAACCATAGACCAAGCAATATTCAGATAAATGATGGTGCTCTGAAGAAGAAAAGCACCTAATGTCTTGCCATGCCCTTAAGGATTCAAGATGAATTAATCATAAATTTTGACATGCTGCTGCTGCTGCTGCTAAGTTGCTTCAGTCATGACTGACTCTGTGCGACCCCACAGATGGCAGCCCACCAGGCTTCCCCGTCCCTGGGATTCTCCAGGCAAGAATACTGGAGTGGGTTGCCATTTCCTTCTCCAATGCATGAAAGTGATAAGTGAAAGTGAAGTTGCTCAGTCATGTCTGACTCTTAGCGACCCCATGGACTGTAGCCTACCAGGCTCCTCCACCCATGAGATTTTCCAGGCAAGAGTACTGGAGTGGGGTGCCATTGCCTTCTCCAAAATTTTGACATAATTCTCATCAAATCCTGGTATGTATTGATGTTACTCCTTCTACATTATATGTTGCCACCTTTGCTCATCCTCTTCATTATAGTAAACATGCCACATCCCATACATGTGACAGGTATATAATAACCATACGTTTTAACTATCTCTCAGCTCCTGACCACAACCTTTGAGTCCATGACTGAAAAGAAGTATCTTGGCTTTCTGTGATACCATCCTGTAGATTTAACTGGAAAAACCTTATTTAGCAAATGAAATTGTACTATTGAATGCACACTGAAGAGAGTATTTCTTGAGTATCCCAGAAGACTTTTCTATCATAACTAAGTTGTACCTTCTCTAGATAAACCTTTGCCTCTTTCATTAAATTTAATGCACACTCCACATAAGGATCTTGGTGCTGCACCTGATACTCTATGAACTATTAATAAAAATTTCACTGACATAGGCAAAATAGTTGAATCAGAATCCATAAAATTTCAGATAGAGCCTACTCAACCACTGTCTAAACTTTTCTAATATCCCTTGAAGCCAGAAGCAAAGGAAAGAATCAAACCTGTAGACAAAAGCCTTATATCCCAAAGTCTTTACACACTCTCCACTAGCCCTGGTAACACTCTTATCTTGCCAGTGAAAACACCAGAGGGATGAGGATTTTTTTAAGACCTCAGCATCATCAACAAAATCATCAGCCTTTACTTCGTTGCAGTACTTAATCCAAATACCATCCTGTTATCAATTCCTTTAAAAGTCACTTGCTTTACTACAGTGGATCTTTGCTCTACCTTCTCCAATGCGCCTCTAGACCAGGAAGGTCAATAAAATTTTGTCTTCACTTGGATAGGAAAATAGTAAACCTGGACAATCATGCCCCTGGAAGTTCACTGAAGCCCCTCCACTTTTCCCAGGTGCTCCATTAAGACTTAAAAAAAAATCTAAATTTCTCTTGCAATTCAGTTCTGACACAATATGTAAATTATCTCCTACTTTGTTCAGAGAACAAAAGCCTGTATGAAGGATTCCATTTACTTGTTCTCAACTTTAGCTAAAAGAAAAAGGAGCATAATGTTTCAAAAGAAATTACAATTTTGCCAGATACTATTCATTATTTAAGTCATAACCTAGCAAAAGAGAGCAAAACACTCTCATCCTTAAAACTATCAAAACTTTCAAAAACCCTTGAGCTCTCTTGATGTGAATACTCATGTCTTGCCTATCTTGTTCATGACGCCAATTGTCTCCCTGTGTCACACTGTCTGCACTGTTTGCTGAACCCAGATAGGCAAGACACAAGCTAAAAGGCTGGAGGAGATGGGAGGAGCCATAGGAACTGCAGACACATTTATCCTCTCCTTTGATGCAACAGCCGTAGCAGCAGCCATAACATAACCGAACAACACAACGTCTCTCCTGGTTGGCCCAGGGGCCATAATAGTATTCTCTCCTGGCTAATGCAGCAGCCATGCCACAGTTCTCTCTTCTCACGGCTGACGCCATGGGTGCAGCCGTGAGGCAGCAGTAATGCCTCTGCATTTTGGGGTAGAGCTCAAATATGTGTCTATCACCAGGTAACTCACGACCATGTGAGTACGTCATGAAGGCCATGCGCAGGATCGCAGCTGTTACACAGTCATTATTTACAAAAAGGGGGTGAGAAAGCCTGAACACACCATCTTGGCCAATTTGCTCTCTCCTCACAACACACTAGATTTATGGTCATACAGTTAATTCCCTCAGGAACATATTGGTCCTCTGTCTATAAATTCATAGCTAGAAGACCCTTACTGCATAAAGAAACCAAAATATTGCAAAGGACTCTTGTACTATATACCCAATCCTTTCACCCTCAAGTTAAAACTGTCTTACCTCAACATCTCTTTAAAAGCCTCTTCATGATTTTGAACAGATTTTGTTTACTGGGAGACACATCCAAGAAAAATGCTCTTAAACCTCATTGAAAGAGGTCTTATCAGTTCAGTTCAGTTCAGTCATTCAGTCAGGGGAGTTTCTTTTCCATCCCATGAATCGCAACATGCCAGGCCTCCCTGTCCATCACCAACTCCTGGAGCCTACCCAAACTCATGTCCATTGAGTCGGTAATGCCATCCAAACATCTCACCCTCTGTCATCCCCTTATCCTCCTGCCATCAATCTTTCCCAGCATCAGGGTCTTTTCCAGTGAGTCACTTAGCATCAGTTCAGTTAAGTTTAGTCCCTCAGTCGGTCTGACTCTTTGGAACCCCATGAACTGCAGCACGCCAGGCCTCCCTGTCCATCACCAACTTCCGGAGTTCACTCAAACTCATGTCCATCAAGTTGGTGATGCCATACATCCATCTCATCCTCTGTCATCCCCTTCTCCTCCTGCCCCGAATCCCTCCCAGTATCAGAGTCTTTCCAGTGACTTAGCATCAGGTGGCCAAAATATTGAAGTTTCAGCTTCAACACCAGTCCTTCCAATGAACACCCAGGACTGATCTTAAGGATGGATTAGTTGGATCTACTTGCAGTCCAAGGGACTTTCAAGAGTCTTCTCCAATACCACAATTAAAAAGCATCAGTTCTTAGGTGCTCAGCTTTCTTTATAATCCAACTCTCACATCCATACATGACTACTGGAAAAAGCATAATCTTGACTAGACTGACCATTGTGGGCAAAGTAATGTGTTTACTTTTTAATATTCTGTCTTGGTTAGTCATAACTTTCCTTCCAAGGAGTAAGCATCTTTTAATTTCATGCAGTTATCATCTACAGTGATTTGGAGCTCAAAAAAGTAAAGTCAGCAACTGTTTCCACTGTTTCCCCATCTATTTGCCATGAATTAATGGGACCAGATGCCATGATCTTCATTTTCTGAACGTTGAGCTTTAAGCCAACTTTTTCACTCTCCTCTTTCACTTTCATCCAGAGGCTCTTTAGTTCTTCCTCACTTTCTGCCATAAAGGTGGTGTCATCTGTATATCTGAGGTTATTGCTATTTTTCCTGGCCATCATGATTCCAGCTTGTGCTTCTTCCAGCCTAGCATTTCTCATGATGTACTCTGCATAGACGTTAAATAAGCAGGGTGACAATATATAGCCTTGACAGACTCCTTTTCCTATTTGGAACCAGTCTGTTGTTCCATGTCCAGTTCTAACTGTTGCTTCTTGACCTGCATACAGGTTTCTCAAGAGGCAGGTTAGGTGGTCTGGTATTCCCATCTCTTTCAGAATTTTCCACAGTTTATTGTGATCCAACAGTCTAAAGCTTTGGCATAGTCAATAAAGCAGAAATAGATGTTTTTCTGGAACTCTCTTTTTCCATGATCCAGCGGATATTGGCAATTTGACCTCTGGTTCCTCTGCCTTTTCTAAAACCATCTTGAACATCTGGGAGTTTATGGTTCACGTATTGCTGAAGCCTGGCCTGGAGAATTTTGAGCATCACTTTACTAGTGTGTGAGACGAGTGCAATTGTGTAGTAGTTTGAGCATTCTTTGGCATTGCCTGTCTTTGGGATTGGAAAGAAAGTGACATTTTCCAGTCCTGTGGCCACTGCTGAGATTTCCAAATTTGTTTAACAGCATCATCTTTTAGGATTTGAGATAGCTCCACTGGAATTCCATCACCTCCACTAGCTTTGTTCGTAGTAATGCTTCCTAAGGCCCACTTGACTTCTCATTCCAGGATGTCTGGCTCTAGGTGAGTAATCTCTTGGTGATTATCTTGGTCGTGTATATATTTTTTGTACAGTTCATCTGTGTTTTCTTGCTACCTCTTCTTAATATCTTCTGCTTCTGTTAGGTCCATAACATTTCTGTCCTTTATTGAGCCCATTGTACTTGAAATGTTCCCTTGATATCTCTCTAATTTTCTTGAAGAGATCTCTAGTCTTTCCCATTCTATTGTTTTCCTCTATTTACATTGATCACTGAGGAAGGCTTTCTTATCTCTCCTTGCTATTCTTTGGAACTCTGCATTCAAATGGGTATATCTTTTCTTTTCTCCTTTGCTTCTTTTCACCTCTATTTGTAAGTCCTCCTCAGACAGCCATTTTGCTTTTGTTGCATTTCTTTTTCTTGAGGATGGTCTTGATCCCTGCCTCCTGTACAGTGTCATGAACCTCTGTCTATAGTTCATCGGGCACTCTGTCTATCAGATCCAGTCCCTTAAATCTATTTCTCACGTCCACTGTATAAGTCATAATGGATTTGATTTAGGTCATACCTGAATCGTCTAGTGGTTTTCCCTACTTTCTTCAGTTTCAGTCTGAATTTGGCAATAAGGAGTTCATGATCTGAGCCACAGTCAGCTCCCGGTCTTGTTTTTTTCTGACTGTATAGAGCTTCTGCACCTTTGACTGTAAAGAATACAATCTATCTGATTTCAGAGTGACCATCTGGTGATGTCCATGTGTAGAGTCTTCTCTTGTGTTGTTGGAAGAGGGTGTTTTCTATGACCAGTGCATTCTCTTGGCAAAACTCTATTAGCCTTTGCCCTGCTTCATTCTGTACTCTGTGGCCAAATTTACATGTTACTCCAGGTGTTTCTTGACTTCCTACTTTTGCATTCCAGTCCCCTAAATGAAAAGGACATCTTTTGGGGGTGTTAGTTCTAGAAGGTCTTATAGATCTTCATAGAACTGTTCAGCTTCTTCAGCATACTGGTCAGGGTATAGACTTGGATTACTGTGATACTGAATGATTTGCCTTGGAAACAGATCATTCTGTCAGGTACTGTCAAAAGAAAAAAATGGTGAAACTCTTAGAAGTTAATCTTCAGGTTCAAATTTCATAACCCCCAAAAATCAGTAAAAGTGAAAGTGTTAGTCATTCAGTCAGGTTTGACACTCAGCGACCCCATGGACTATAGCCTGCCTGGCTCCTCTGTCCATGGAATTCTCCAGGCAAGAATATTGGAGTGGGTAGTCATTCCCTTCCCCAGGGATCTTCTTGCCCCAAGGGTCCAGCCTGGTCTCTCCCACATTGCAGGCAGATTCTTTGCCATCTGAGCCATCAGGGAAAATTTTCACACAGTTGGAAAGCTACTCAAATTAGGAGAATTCAAAAGGAAGGTTCTCCAAGATCATCCAGAAGCAACTTATCTTCAAAAGCAGACAGCTGACCCAACCTTCAGATCAAGAAAGTGATAATAAAGAATGGACAATTTGACTGATAAGTGTTTGACTGAGACATCCATCTAATTCCTTTTTTTTGTTTGTTTGCTTCTTATCTGCTTACTTCTAATCATTCATCTCATTTTCTATAAACTCCTTGTTTCCATCCACCTGTAGTGATCCTTTTGTTCATTTCTTCCCTATTTATTATAATTTTTAGGTTAGAACATGCTCAAACAATTGTCACTTCTCTCAGTCTTATGGTCTGCTGGATAAGCCATGTATCAGTTCAGTTCAGTTGCTCAGTCATGTATGACTCTTTGCAGCTTCATGGACTGCAGCACACCAGGCTTCCCTGTCCATCACCAACTCCTAGAGCTTGCTCAAACTCATGTCCATCGAGTCAGTGATCCTATCCAACCATCTCATCCTCTGACTTCCGCTGCTCTTCCTGCCTTCAATCTTTCCCAGCATCAGCATCTTTTCCAGTGAGTCACTTCGCATCAGGTGGCCAAAGTTTTGGAGTTTGAGCTTCAGCATCAGACCTTCCAATGAATAGTCAGGTTTGATTTCCTTTAGGTTTGACTGGTTTGATCTCCTTGCAGTCTAAGGGACTCTCAAGAGTCTTTTCCAACACCACAGCTCAAATTATTTGGCACTCAGCTTTATTTATCTATCATCTATCAACAGGATCTATAATAAAAAAGCCTTTGAGAAATTATGGTTTCGTCAAGACCATAGGGAATCACAGACAACAGCATTTCCATTTTCATTTACATGTTCAGTTGACTGTAAACAAGTCAATCTATGACTTTTCTCCTGTTGCCTTCTCCCAGAAAAAAAAGAGCCAATTATCACAACCTATTGATAAGATTTTCAGTTCAGTTCAGTTGCTCAGTCCCGTCTGACTCTTTGCAACCCCATGAATCGTAGCATGCCAGGCCTCCCTGTCCACCATCAACTCCCGTAGTTCACTCAAACTCATGTCCATCGAGTTGGTGATGCCATCCAGCCATCTCATCCTCTGTCATGCCCTTTTCCTCCTGCCCCTAATCCCTCCCAGCATCAGGGTCTTTTCCAGTGAGTCATCTCTTCATATGAGGTGGCAAAAGTTTTGGAGTTTCAGCTTTAGCATCATTCCTTCCAAAGAACACCCAGGGCTGATTTCCTTTAGAGTGGACTGGTTGGATCTCCTTGCCATCCAAGGGACTCTCAAGAGTCTCTCCAGCACCACAGTTCAAAAGCGTCAATGCTTTTGCGCTCAGCTTTCTTCACAGTCCAACTCTCACATCCATACATGACTATTGGAAAAACCAGAGCCTTGACTAGATGGACCTTAGTTAACAAAGTAATGTCTCTGCTTTTGAATATGCTGTCTAGGTTGGTCATAACTTTCCTCCTAAGATTTTAGGTAACTATAAATTTAAATTCAACAGTCTTTGTTGGGCAATGGGTCAGATGCTTAGCACCAAAGAGAGACTAATAGAGATCCAAAGATATGACCCAGCTATTATAAGTCCTTGTTTTTAGCCTTGTTTGGTAAACAGCCTCTTTCCCCTCAAGATCTCCACATGTGCCTAGTGGGTATTACTTCTACTGTGCCCAAGGTGCTTGGTCCTGTTCACCTGCAGCTAACACTCTAGCAGTTTGGGAATAGTGTTCCTCTGATTTATCCCCTAATTTTGTACTTAAGTAAAATAAATATATCCGATTTTATTACATTTTAGGAAACAGTGGCTTCTGTAACCTTTTAATATTGGAAAACACTAAATCCATTACATTAGTGAGTAGCCTATCCCTTCTCCAGGGGATCTTCCTGACTCAGGCAGTGAACCAGGGTTTTCTGCACTGCAGGCAGATTCTTTACCAACTGAGCTATGAGAGAAGCCCCTTAATTTATTTCTAGGGCATTATATATATTATTTAAAGGCATAAGCAAAAGTTGGTGTTGGTACTAGGCAAAAAGAGAGATTATTAAAGAACAAATGAAAGTGCTCCAGGAGGCTAGGCTGTCCAGTTTCAACATGAAAATCTCATGGCTTGATTTTATTGACTGTAGGGATCAAAGCTATGGTTTTTCCAGTAGTCATGTATGGATGTGAGATCTGGCCTATAAAGAAAGCTGAGCACAGAATTGATGCTTTTGAACTGTAGTACTGGAGAATACTCTTGAGAGTCCCTTGGACTGCAAGATCAAACCAGTCAATTCTAAAGGAAATCAACCCTGACTATTCATTGAAAGGACTGATGCTAAAGCTGAAGCTCCAATACTTTGGCCACCTGATACAAAGAACTGACTCTTTGGAAAAGCCCCTGATGCTGGGAAAGATTGAAGGCAGGAGGAGAAGGGGAGGACAGAGGATGAAATTGTTGGATGGCATCACTGACTCGATGGACATGAGTCTGAGCAAGCTCTGGGCGTTGATGATGGACAGGGAAGCCTGGTGTGCTGCAGTCTATGGAGTCTCAAAGAGTCAGACATGACTGAGGGCCTGAACTGAAGTGAGGAGTAGAGGAGCATGGGCATCACTTCCACTTCTGTGCCATCAGACATCCTGCACCCCACAGGGCACAGGGGTCTGGGACTGCCTTTTCATCCTGCAGTCCTAGAGCCTCCCCCTCTCTTGCAAATTAGTGTCTCTATCTGGGGACCAGCTACCTGAAAGATGCCTTGCTAAATGCCCAAGTTAAACTGCTTTGCTGGGACAGTTGTAAACAGACTTAATAGGTAGCAGTCATCCTCTGCAGAGAGTACCAAAATGTCCTCAGTTCACTGCAAACCATGGCCACTTCTCCAGGGCCTGAGGGGCCTCCTGGATCTGTAAACTCTTACCATCGGATCACCTCCTCTCCCTCTCTCTCCTTCTCCAAAGTGAGTCCAGCACTTGTGTTTACGTGGAAGATTCTAGCATGGAAGCCTCAAACTGAGTCTCAGAGGGGGTTGAGTTGGCAGTGTCCAGAAGCTTAAATTAAGCCAAGGAACAGGATCCTCTTCATTGCTCCTCCTCTCCCAAATCAGTTTATTTAGTGCTAGTTAGTTTCTGAATTGTACAGATTCAGAATTAAAATTAGATCTATGATTTATGTTTATTGTTGAAGGTTTTTACATAAATCAGTTTATCTACTATGTCTCATTTTAAAAATATTTTATGTAAAATAAAACCCATAAATAGAAAAGCATTCCATAGATCTTGCTGAATTATTATAGACAATAACCCTAATGGTCACCAGCAAGGTCACTACTTCTCTTATGTAACTTTCACTGAGTCTCAAATGCAAAAATGTTTAGTACTTACATCAATATCTTTCAAAGAATTTTATTTTCTGAAGTTTTTTTCTTCCCTCTGGAAGAGGCTTATGGGAAGTATATTATCCAAGGTCTTGCTTGATGACTTAAAGGTCAGTGCAATTTATCCCTGCAAGCTACTTTTGCTGAGTATGAAATTCATGGCTCACACTGCTTTCTGTCAAGAATGTATTCACTTGCTTTTTTCCTAGGTGACCAAACAATTTTTCTTTCTTGAAAGCCTAGTAATTTCAGTAGTATATGCTCTGTCATTGGTGATTCTAAGTTCAATATTTAGTGTGTTCTTTTAATATGCAGTTTTGAAGCATTTTTTTAATTTCCAGAAATAATTGCAAGTCATATTGGACAGCTTCTCAATTCCCTGCACCTGAGGGATTATTCTTATTTATTTCCTCACTGAGTTCCCTGTTAAGAGACATTTGGTCTATTTCCCAACACTTCTTATTTAGGCAAAGGTGCAATTATGCAAGATCTTAGAACTCAAGGGCCAGTGAATCTACAAGAAACAGATGAGGAAGCCCATGGGAGTTTGTAGATTCACTGTTAGTAACAGGTGAAAAGTCAGGAGGCTCAGTGAAACAAATTTGGTAATATACTGATAACTGCTGAAGCTGGGCAATAGGTAGTATGGACTTATTATGCAGTTCTTTCTACTTTGTGTATGCTTGAAATTTCTCATAAATAAAAAGATTTTTTAAGGGTGTGCTCTGTATGACTAAAACATTACAAGAAAAAAGCTAATTTACTCTCAAGAAAATGACAATTTAGTAGAAAGGGTGAAATATATTTAAAAAAATAATAACTCCAGTACAAAATAGAGACTCCTAGAAAAAGAACTGTGAAAACAGAAAGAAAGCAGAATAAAATCTTCCTTGTGTACATGACATTTAAGTTCAATCTTGGCAAGAGGATGATATTGATGCTAGCCTGGGATGGAGATTTATGTGGAAGGACAGAAGGTGGAAAGTTTGAGAGCACAGGTGACGGCTGCAGAGTGAGTTTTAACTGTATATTATGATGCTTAGAAATAACAAGAATAAGGGCAGTACAGTAACTCTACATGTATTTCCTAAAAATGCATGATGTCCAGGTATGGTCTTACTGGGGAAATAGCTGTGAAAACAACAGCAACACCTTCTGCAGTTTTCATTCAACTGAAGGGATTCAATCAGATAGTAAACAAATAAATCAATAAGTATTACTGCAATTTAAGAGGAAAATAAATCAGGGAAGATCAGGGTGAAGGGAAGGGTTTTCACATGAAACAGGCTTTATTTCTTGAGAAGGTGACACTTTTACAACGAAGTGAGGGCATGAGCCAGATATATCTAGGAAAGAGAATTACAGGTAGAGGAACAGCATGTGCAAAGCCTGAGAGTGGGGACATGCCTGGAATGTCTGAGCAGAAACCAGGAGGTTGTGTGCTATGCAGGAGTGAAGTGAGAGAGAGAAGAATGATAGAAGAGTCTGACGAAGTGGGGCTCAACAGTGTAGCTCCTCAGTGGACACTGTGTGAGATGCCATCCTTTGGAGGGTCCTCAGTAGAAAAGTGACATCATCTGATTAAGGTTATTGAGGAGTCACTGAGGTGGCTGTGCTGAGAGCAGCCTTTCTAGGGTGGGGAGGGGAAACAAGAGCTGGTGAAGAGGGCTAGTTAGAAGAATATTGCAATGATTCAAGCAAGAAATAAGGAGGCTTGAGACCAGACAGGAGGTGGTGATAAGAATTATGATGCTGGACATATTTTGATGAAAGAACTGATGGGGTTTGCCAACAGTTTGGATGTGGCATGTGAAACAACTGGTCAACCAGCATGATTCCAAGGTCCCTGTCCTGTCAGAAAAGATGGAGTTGCTATTAGCAGAGAGAGAAAAAAAATGCAGATGGAGCATATTTTAGTAGATTTGAGAAGATCAGATTTTCAGCTTTGGAAATGTTAAGACTGGGCTTTTAGTGGACAGCCTTGTGATAATGTTAAATAAGAATTTGGTGATCTGGGTAAAGGCTTGAGCATGAGAAAGAAGTGTAAGAGTTGAAATCAGGCCATACTAGATCAGAAAGATGGAAAACTATCAGCATAGAGGTTGCCTGAATCAGATAGAGGGAAAAATAGGATAGATTCAGTGATCCACTTCAAATTACCTTTGAAACCTTTGTTTCAAAGGGTGGAGGTCACTGAAATTGAGTTTGAATCCTTGGTGTGCTTCCTAGGTGCACCCTCTACAGAAGCTTCATGCTTCAAAGAAAAGTAGAAATTACCTCCTTGGAGAAGCAGTGTCTGAGTTCTATGGACAATGGATTCTGGTTCTCTACTAGACACACAATTACCATACCCTAACATGACTTTTCTGCCTTGGCCCCTGAAACCCTCACAACGCATGGGTGTCCAATGCACTTTAATAAGCCCCTCTCTTTGAAATACCTTGAGTGATTTCAAATAGTCTCATCAGTCATAAATGAGTAGCACTAATGGATAAATGGTGCTGAGAAAACTGATGAACTATCATGTAAATTATAGCTAGATCTCAGTGTTACAGGTCATCATAACATTGATCATAATATCACTTTGTTTTCTCCATTCTAGTTAATCCTTTTATTTTAAGGACTTCCTTCAGTCTATCTATCTAAAAATGAGACATGGAGCCTCATTACCCTCTCATCTTTCAACTCTGTCACCCTATCCAACCACTCAGATTTTTTTATCTTCCAACCTCTCTATATTGTTCTGTTCTTGACACCTCTTCTCAATAGTTTTATTGTATTTCACATAAAACTCTGAAAAAGTGCTCTTGCTGGCCCCACCCCCGACTCACTCTCCCATCTCCACCTCCAAATGTGCCCCACTGGGTCTCATCTGGCTATTCTCCTACTCAGATTTTTCAGAACTTGCTGTTGCCTGAAGTACACGTATTTCAGAAACTGAGATGAAAAGACCCTGGTCCGGTCCATACGCCCCTCTTCCAAGTTCAGTTCAGTCACTCAGTCGTGTCCTACTCTGCAACCCCATGGACTGCAGCACACCAGGCTTCCCTGTCCATCACCGACTCCCAGAGCTTGCTCAAACTCATGTCCATTGAGTCGGTGATGCCATCCAACCATCTCATCTGCCATCCCACCATCTCATCTTCTGCCATCCCCTTCTCTTCCTGCCTTCAGTATTTCCCAGCATCAGGGTCTTTTCCAATGAGTCAGATCTTTGCATCAGGTGGCCCAAAGTATTGGAGTTTCAGCTTCAGCATCAGTCCTTCCAATGAATATTCAGGACTGATTTCCTTTAGGACTGACAGAATTTGATCTCCTTGCAGTCCAAGGGTCTCTCAAGAGTCTTCTCCAGCACCTAAAAGGAAGAGGAAACAGGATACACATCCCCTACATCACACAGTACACCCAACCAGGTGAGGCCAACTTTGCAATTCAAAAAAGTTGATATTCTTATAGAAAAATGCTTAGAAATTCATGTCAAAGGAGAGTATAAAAGTGTAAATGGGTTCTCTTCAGTCGTGGTCACGTGTGCTGCCATTTCAGTTTTGGTGCCAATTTGAAGAAGAAAGCCTTGCACTGGCAAGAGCTTTACGGATTTAGTATTGCGAGGAATGTCTGTCAACTAGTGCCTGAAGAAAGTTATGTGCTATTTTCAGCATGACCCTATTAGACTTCAAGTGAGCCAAGAGCTGGTGGGAACAAACAGCCTTGACCTCCTTCATCACAGGGCTTCAAGGCCGAAAGGGGAAGTGACCACGTTGCACATGGCACACAAATCCATGAAGACTTACAAGTATTCTCATTCTCATTGTTTTGAAAGACAGAAGAGCAGGGAGCTGTTGGGAATTTAAGTCACACACCTTGACTCAAGAATGGCGGAAAGGGCTCCTTGGTAGAGCAACATTTAAGGCAGATACTATGCTTTCTTATCCCATAACTGTTCTATAAGAGTCCCTCAATGTTTTTGGTTATTGTCAAACAGCTCAGGGTGGTGTGGTGAAAGCAGGAGTCCAGGCTTTACCTTGAGCTTGGCTCTATTCCAAAAGGCAATATTTCCTGCCAATGTATGTTGGAGTGATATCCCTGTGACAGAGTATTTTTAAAACTGGTCTATGCATGTGGAAATTTTAGAACCTGCAATTTTTGGACATTCCTCCCATTGAGCAGTGAGGTCTAGCCCCCTCTGTGTGACCAGAGCTGACATGGTGCTTACATGTCACTGACAGAAATAACCCTGTGTAGTGTCCAAGGTTATGGTAGAAAAGGCCATAAGTCTCTGCCTGGACACTTGGGTTGCTCCCTTGTAGCATCCTCAGGTGCTGTGGAAGAGAGCTGCATGCCCTGGGCCTGCCCTGCTTCAAGGAAGCCTGGCCACATGGGGAGGCCTTATGGAGCCAAACCCAGCTTCAACTGCAGACTTGGAAGTGAAGTCACCCAGAGGATTCCAGTCCCTGGATGTTGAGTCAGCCCCAGTCCATGAGTCTTCTCCACTGAGGCCCCGCCATCACAGAGCAGACATGCTCTGTCTGGAGTTCCTCACCCTGTGATCATGGGTCAAATAAAGGAGGTGTCTAATGCTACTGTTATGGGGGGTTCACTTTTTAAAATAAATTTTATAGTAAGAACAACAAGAATGACATACTTGTACAAAATTCAAAAAGAGAAACAGAATGCACATTAACATCTGAATTTTCTTCACTCCTTGTTCTGCAGTTTTCCAGGTTCTGTTTCCAGAAGGAACAATTGCTGAGTTTCTGTGCTCCTTCCAGATTTATTCCTTGAACTTTCATATGGCACTGATACTGTTACAAGCATTTTTCTAAGGGCTTTACTTATATTTACTCATTCTTTCATATTTACCATGGACATTCAGGTGACAACAGGAAGAGAAGTCCTGTGCTTCATTATGACTATTCTTCATAAATGGGGTTGTGAATTGCTCTTTGTTATAGGCTTTTGAAAACTGCTCCTCCAATCTGATGGCTATATTTTTCTTACTGCTACTGCTGCTGCTGCTGCTGCTAAGTTGCTTCAGTCGTGTCTGACTCTGTGCAGCCCCAGAGACGGCAGCCCACCAAGCTCCCCAGTCCCTGGGATTCTCCAGGCAAGAACACTGGAGTGGGTTGCCATTTCCTTCTCCAATGCATGAAAGTGAAAAGTCAAAGTGAAGTCACTCAGTCGTGCCTGACTCTAGCGACCCCATCGACTGCAGCCCACCAGGCTCCTCCGTCCATGGGAGCTTCCAGGCAAAAGTACTGGAGTGGAGTGCCATTGCCTTCTTTTCTCTCCTCCAATTTCTATGTCTACACATATACAATTTTTCTATCAAGTTGGGAATCATAGCAATTCTTTACCAACAGTGATGTAATATTACCTGATTTTTTTCCACCCTCACTCCATCACTCCTTTCATCCTTGGGGAAAATATATCATCATTCATATTTTTATGCCTTATCAATAATCCACTTGATATATTAGTTGTAGATATTTGGAGTGAATGAGCAGTGATAGAAATAGGCACCATAGTATTCCATACCTTGAAGGGTACCAACATTATGTTAAATATGGTAACTCTCTCATCTTTCTCCTAAAATTTCACTATTCATGTTTTGGGGGCTTAATTACTTACCTTTCAATAGCTAGCTTTATAACATTATCATAAAAATGGGAATAATTAGGTGTTAAATTATGAACCAGAACATGCATTTAATCCCAGAGTTTGGGGTTATCTAAACATCTTCACTTAGAAAAGTGTTGATTATATGTTTTCACCCAACCCACTGTTGATTCTGTTTTCTTAATTGCTTAGTGAATAGCCAGTATTTTACATACACAATGACAGGGAAATGTTCAATGAATTCACAGAGGTTGAGAAATAATTAAGTATATACATTTAGTCGCATACAGAGAAAAAGGAAGTAACCTACACAGAGAATAGTGTTAGTCACTCAGTCGTGTCCAACTCTTTGTGACCCCATGGACTGTAGCCCACCAAGCTCCTCTGTCCATGGAATTCTCCAAGCAGGAATACTGGAGTGAGTTTTCATTCCCTTCTCCAAGGGATCTTTCTGACCCAAGGATAGAAGCTGGGTCTCCTGCATTAGCAGGCAGATTCTTCGCAGTCTGAGCCACCAGGGAAGCCCACTTTAGGTCATGGTGGTTTGGTTGATAAGTTGTGTCCGACTCTTGTGACCCCATGGACAGTAGACTGACAGACTCTTCTGTCCATGGGATTCTCTAGGCAAGAACACTGGGATGGGTTGCCATTTACTTATCCACACAGAGAATGAGAAAAGGATTTACACAATTTGATAAGTATATGGTTAGAGAGAGAAAGATGACTTTTCAAAATTGAATTTCTATTGATATTCCTTTCTATTTCATGTGGAACAAACAGTTTGGTCTGGTGAATATCTGGTGACTCAGGAATAGTAGGAATAGGTGGAGATGGGAATTTTCTTCTACAATTTGTTTTCATTAAGAGAGAGTAATGTATGGGGCCAGGGTTCAATTTTTGAACCAAAACCTGTGTTCTGAAATGCTGCATTCATCCATGGAAACACACCTGTCTAGACAGCAGCAGTTGGACCCATAGTGTGCAGAGCCCTGTTTACTCTGAAAGTTCTATGATGATTCATTGCCATAGCAATTTGATGATACACATCTTTCCTTCTGTTCCAACTAATGCTGTGAGCTGAGAGATTTAAACTTGGTAACAGGTGAGAAGCTCACAGCTTCACACCTCAAGTATTTGAAAACGGAAAGTTGGAATTGTTATTCTGGAGGTGTGTTCATATGGATCTTCTGAATACTGTTCCTTAAAATGGGCTGGTTGACTTTTGCTGAAAATGTCTTCCTCATTTCTTTTCGTTCTCACTACTCTAATTTGTCTACAGAGTTATAAATGTATTTCAGATTTTTCTGTATTTCTTGTTAATCTTTTTTATTCTTCTATCAAGCTGACTCACAAATATTTTTTTAAATATAGAAAATGTACTATTATTAATGCCAATTTTCAGATTCTGTTTCAGAGAACAGACACAGGGAACACACCCACAGTGCTTTCAGGGGATCAGTAGACTGTTCATGCCACCCCACCAGTAGACATTACAGGAAAGGGGAATTATAGCTCAACTCTTCTGAATGTAGATGTCAAATCCTGAAACCAAATATTGGCAGTTTAAATCCAGAGACTACTTTTCTTTTATTTTGGCCACGCTGCCCGGCTTCTGGGACCTTAGTTCCCTGACAAGGGATTGAACCCAGGCCCTCAGCTCTGAGAGCACAGAATCTTAACCACCAGACCTCCAGGGAATTCCCAGAGATTTTTTTCAAAGGTAAAAACCTGAGATTTCCTGATGGGATTTCCATGGACTGATGTGGATGGGACTGGTTGTTTCCTTGAGAGTGTGGTGAGAAGGGTCAGTGCTGTCAGGTTAGTGGAATGAACATTTGATGACAGAGGAAAGGAGGGGGTCCATCTAGTGGTCCTCGTGGAGGGTCCTGGGATAGAGTCTCTAGGCTGTGGGTATGGAGTGGACCCTCAAAGAAGAGACAAGATTATGTTTCCTCCTTTTACAGAGTCTAGAGAAGAATAAGAATAGCAAGAAGAGATAAGAAAGGCTTCTTTAGCGATCAATGCAAAGAAATAGAGGAAAACAACAGAATGGGAAAGACTAGAGATCTTTTCAAGAAAATTAGAGATACCAAGGGAACATTTCATGCAAAGATAGGCTCGATGAAGGACAGAAATGGTCTGGACCTAACAGAAGCAGAAGATATTAAGAAGAGGTGGCAAGAATACACAGAAGAACTGTACAAAAAGTCTTCATGACCCAGATAATCATGATGATGTGATCACTCATCTAGAGCCAGACATCTTGGAATGTGAAGTCAAGTGGGCCTTAGAAAGCATCACTACGAACAAAGCTAGTGGAGGTGATGGACTTCCAGTTGAACTGTTTCAAATCCTGAAAGATGATGCTGTGAAAGTGCTACACTCAATATGCCAGAAAATTTGGAAAACTCAGCAGTGGCCACAGGACTGGAAAAGGTCAGTTTTCATTCTAATTTCAAAGAAAGGCAATGCCAAAGAATGCTCAAACTACCGCACAATTGCACTCATCTCACATGCTAGTAAAGTAATGCTCAAAATTCTCCAAGCCAGGCTTCAGCAATACGTGAACCGTGAACTCCCTGATGTTCAAGCTGGTTTTAGAAAAGGCAGAGGAACCAGAGATCAAATTGCCAACATCCGCTGGATCATGGAAAAAGCAAGAGAGTTCCAGAAAAACATCTATTTCTGCTTTATTGACTATGCCAAAGCCTTTGACTTTGTGGATCACATTAAACTGTGGAAAATTCTTAAAGAGATGGGAATACCAGACCACCTGACCTGCCTCTTGAGAAATCTGTATGCAGATCAGGAAGCAACAGTTAGAACTGGACATGGAACAACAGACTGGTTCCAAATAGGAAAGGGAGTACCTCAAGGCTGTATATTGTCACCCTGCTTATTTATCTTATATGCAGAGTACATCATGAGAAACTCTGGGCTGGAGGAAGCACAAGCTGGAATCAAGATTGCCGGGAGAAATATCAATAACCTCAGATATGCAGATGACACCACCCTTATGGCAGAAAGTGAAGAGGAGCTAAAAAGCCTCTTGATGAAAGTGAAAGAGGAGAGTGAAGAAGTTGGCTTCAAGCTCAGCATTCAGAAAACTAAGATCATGGCATCTGGTCCCATCACTTCATGGGAAATAGATGGGGAAACAGTGGAAACAGTGTCAGACTTTATTGTGGGGGTTCCAAAATCACTGCAGATGGTGACTGCAGCAATGAAATTAGAAGACGCTTACTCCTTGGAAGGAAAGTTATGACCAACCTAGATAGCATATTCAAAAGCAGAGACATTACTTTGCCGACTAAGGTCCGTCTAGTTAAGGCTATGGTTTTTCCTTTGGTCATGTATGAATGTGAGAGTTGGACTGTGAAGAAGGCTGAGCGCTGAAGAATTGATGCTTTTGAACTTTGGTGTTGGAGAAGACTCTTGAGAGTCCCTTGGACTGCAAGGAGTTCCAACCAGTCCATTCTGAAGGAGATCAGCCCTGGGATTTCTTTGGAAGGAATGATGCTAAAGCTGAAACTCCAGTACTTTTGGCCACCTCATGCGAAGAGTTGACTCATTGGAGAAGTCTCTGATGCTGGGAGGGATTGGGGGCAGGAGGAGAAGGGGATAACCGAGAATGAGATGGCTGGATGGCATCACGGACTCGATGGACGTGAGTCTGAGTGAACTCCGGGAGATGGTGATGGACAGGGAGGGCTGGCATGCTGATTCATGGGGTCGCAAAGAGTCGGACATGACTGAGCGACTGAACTGAACTGAAAGAAGAATGAGAAGTAGTGACTGCTGCTGCCTATTCTGAGTCAGGCTTTGCTACCAGCTCTCAAAAAGTTGTCCAGTTCAGTAGTGAATAAGACACAAAGCATCACAAATTCAATTTATTAAGCCACCCAAGCACCAGCCCAGATGGTTATTTCCCCAGTTAACTCGTATTAACTGCTCAACCAGTGTTTGTCTGTAGAAGGGAAGCGAATTCTCAGCAGGATGGTCATATGACCTGGTTTACAAAGTTGGATTTACAAAGTTGTGAGCTCTAAGTCAGCCGGGGAGTCAAACACACCACTGGTCACTCAATGGTCAATTGGTCATCAAAAAGGCTGATGACAGCTGACAGTGTGAAGATGGCACAGGAAGTTGGCCACAAATGCACTTCCCTTGGTCCTTCAGATGGGCTTTGTAGGAAACTATTGCACTTTGGGTCAGGAATCAAAACATAGAGGCAAAGGCTAGGTTAGGATTTGGACTCTTCTCTTTGCTCCGACACCTCCTCCAGAGCATCAGCATGCTTCTTCTGAATGAGATTTGAACCCAAGATATCAGGCATGGTCACTGTGCTTTGTTTTATTTGTTTGTTTCTATAGTGTCTCAGTTGATTAAAAGTAATTACCTGCAATACCTGTCTGTTGGGTATTTTAAGCACACACCAAACCAAGATCTTCCTAAGTCCAACTTTAATTCAGGACTCTCTTCTGGGCCAATGGTAAATAAGGAGATCAAAAGATTAAACTTGAATTAATTATTACTGATTTCCCTATTGTCTTCTGCCAGGAAAATGCCAGAAGTTCTCTCTATTGTCATGAAAGTCCCAGGAACTTGTTTCAAAGATAAGAAGAAAAGTTCATCTGAGATCAAGAACATCAACTGCTGGCTCCAAGCAATAGGTTAGAAGAATTGGTGTCTGGAGACCCTGAGCCAGTCAGTGGGAGATCTGTGGAAGTGTACTCATTAAGTTAATTCAAGAATAATGATACTAGTTTATTCAGTGTTCCAAATATAAGAAAAAAATTTTAATAGTGCTAAGCCATATTCTTCTTTTATTTCATGCATGCAAATTTTTTCAATTAATTTATTTTAATTGGAGGATAATTACTTTACAATCTTGTGATGATTTTGCCATGCATTAACATGAATTGGCCACAGGTATACATGTATTTCCTCCCCACTTCCTGAATCCCCCTCCCACTTCCTTCCCCACCACGTCCATCTGAGATATCCCAGAGCACCAGCTTTGGGTACCCGGCTTCTTGCATCAAACTTGCACTGGTCATCTATTTTACATATGGCAACATACATGTTTCAATGCTATTCTCAAATTTAAATTTATTAAATCAGCAATGCTATAACTACAGAAGTAAAGGTGTATTTACAACTCAAAACTTGTTTAATAGTGAACAATGTAGAGACATTAGCTGTTTTTTGAGCAATAGCTAAAATAGATGGCTCCCTGAAACAGTGTTTCCTGTTTTTGTAAAATTATTAGGTATTATTTAGAATAGCTTTACTTTTATATTAACATAAATGTTGGACAGATAATAAATGAAGTTCCCATATTCCCCTTTTCCGTTTTTTCTATTCATAATATCTTACATTAGTATGGTACATTTTTCACAATTAGGAAAATGATCAATATATTTTTATTCATTAAAAGTCCATAGTTTACATTAAAAAAAAAACTCTCTGTGTTGTGACATTATATGAGTTTTGACAACTGCATAATGATATGTATTATGTTTACAGTATCATACAGAAGTTTGTACCAATGTTCAGAGCAGTATTATCTCCAGTAGCCAAGAGATGGAAACAACCCCAATATCCATCAAGTGATGAATGGATAAATAAAGTATGGTCTGATCACTTCATGGGAAATAGATGGGGAAACAGTGGAAATAGTGTCAGACTTTATTTGCGGGGCCGGGGGGGGCCTCCAAAATCACTGCAGATGGTGACTGCAGCCATGAAATTAAAAGACGCTTACTCCTTGAAGAAAAGTTATGACCAACCTAGATAGCATATTCAAAAGCAGAGACATTACTTTGACGACTAAGGTCCGTCTAGTTAAGGCTATGGTTTTTCCAGTAGTCATGTATGGATGTGAGAGTTGGACTGTAAAGAAAGCTGAGTGCCAAAGAATTGATGCTTTTGAACTGTGTTGTTGAAGAAGACTCTTGAGAGTCCCGTGGACTGCAAGGAGATCCAACCGGTCCATTCTAAAGGAGATAAGCCTTGGGTGTTCTTTGGAAGGAATGATGCTAAAGCTGGAATTCCAGTACTTTGGTCACCTCATGCGAAGAGTTGACTCATTGGAAAAGACTCTGATGTTGGGAGGGATTGGGGGCAGGAGGAGAAGGGGATGACAGAGGATGAGATGGCTGGATGGCATCACGGACTCGATGGACGTGAGTCTGAGTGAACTCCGGGAGTTGGTGATGGACAAGGAGGCCTGGCGTGCTGTGATTCATGTGGTTGCAAAGAGTCGGACACAACTGAGTGACTGAAATGAACTTAACTTAACTGAATATATACACACAGTGGAATATTGTTCAACCATAAAAAGGAATTAATATTTGAAATATGCTATAACATGGATGGACCATAATAATGAAAATATTATGATTAGTGACATAAATCAGGCACACAAAGACTCATATTGTGTTATTCTACTTATATAGGATTCTCAGAATATCCAAATTCATAGAAGCAAAAAGTAGAAATTAACAAGGGCTGGATATAGAGGGGGAAATGAACTTATTCCTTAATGGGTAAAGTGGTTATTTGAATATGATGAAAAAATTTGGGTGTAGATAGTAATTGTGAACACACAGCATTGTGAATATAATTAATGCCACTGAACTATATACATATAAATTGTTAAAAAGATAATGAATGTATATATTTCATCACAATAGAAAGTTTAAAATCCAATAGAATAGATGATGGATACAGTAGCAACATATAAACCTGCATGGAAACTGAAACGGTCTTGTAACATTTCAGAAAGTGGGAATTTGACTGAGTTTGAAAATGGGCCCAGAGTAGTCATGGGACTCTGTCATTAAAATAGGATCCATATCACTGTTTACCCTGTTTCAGACTGACTATTTCCTACCTTTCCTAACTAGAAAACTAAAGGCTCAGTTTCTCTTTCTTTCCTGATCGTCTCCTTTGCCTTCTTTCATACACCAAGGAGGATAGCCCAGCAGCATTTCAGTCCATACTTATTAACGACATGCATCCATGCACTCTTGCCTCGAATCCACCTCAGTAAAGTTCCCTGAATAATTCCTGAGCTCACCACCATGTCCTGACAGTTACTCTGTATCACCGTAGCTCTTGCCAAGGACCTATTGGAAGGCCTTCCTGGTATCAGGGCAGAGGAAGAGGCCCCATTTACCCCCAAGGTAAGCTCACCTTTGTCTAAAATAGAAGTGTTGCTTCATTTAGTCTTTTTCAATTGAATTCAGATATGAAAATCTGGCAATGTACATTTTTGATGATAATTATGATTTCTTTGGTTGGGGGAAATATTGAGTGAAAGTCTATTATCACCTGACACTTACTTGAAGGAGGCATTTAAAAATGACAGCATCAGTTATAAACTAGGGCAGTGAGCATTTTCCTCAGCAGAAAAATTTCCTTCCTGAAAAAACAACTTTGTACTGGCCAGTCAAAATGGACCTGAGAGATCTCCTATGAACCGCTGGAGCCTTTAGCATAAATGTCCTCTGTGTTTTCTTTGGGGAGATCTTTGACTCAATCACTCTTTCCCAACTGTTGCCTAAATTTGCCAAGACAACAAAAAGCTGTGCCACCCCAATGTCTCACCACACGTGATGATTTCCTGGAGATGCTTCCTGCTGATGTGGGGGGTTGGGAGACAGGACTGGGTCTTGCGGAGGGACGTGTTGAACCCTTCCAGTAATACTCTTTACAAAGAACACTGTGAACTGTCCTTCATGGTGTCAAGCACACGGTGGCCCTCCAGGCTCTCCTCCAAACGTAAGAGCTAATGGAAGACCCATACTAGCAGCCTCAGAGGCTTGTAAGAAACGGTATCTGTTCCCTAGGAAGCTGTGCTCAGGGCATCCTCCACTGGCCTGCATGCATTATTACCCTACTCTTATCTCTATCTTTGTGGTCTCATTCAATAGCAGCCGCCCCACTGTTTTTGGTGCTTTTGCTGAAATGTCAGCAAGTATTGGTGATGTGATGGAGAAACCTGAGTACTTGTCTACCTTATCTTCTCATCCTTATCCCTTCACATTAATCTTTTCTTTTCCAGATCATCTTCAGCCCAAATGGTTTCTCCTACTCCTTCTCTTGAAGAGATTTTCTATACAGTTAGAGGGAAAGGAACAATCAAACTGTGGATGTCCAGAGCCACCCAGGGCAGGAGAACTCCCATGTGGGAAGCCTCAAGGAAGAACCATGATTTGTTAAGTAGGGAACACTATAGAATCTCAGTCTGACTAAGAGTTACCCAAACCCTTGGGATCCCTCAGCCACTGTGAAACCCTGTGAAGGAGCAGGGTCACCTCACAGCTGGCTTCTCAACCTGAAACTCGAGATTCTATAGACTCTTTTGTATGTATGTCAAATTCAAAAAGAACAAACACCTGAAGGCAGTTCCATGCAATACTCACTTTGAATGAGTGTAGCAGGAGACCTGAGTTTGAGCCCTGGATTGGGAAGATCCCCTAGAGAAGGGAATGGCAATCACTCCACTGTTCTTGCTTGCAAAACTCCATGGACAGAGGAGCCTGGCGGATTACAGTCCATGGGCTCACAAAGGGTCAGGCAAGTGTGAGAGACTAACACTTTAACTTTTAATTTCAGGATTCAAATTACTTATGTCCCTTTTATTTACTTTCCAATTTTGTCACAAAATAACATAAATATCACTGGTTTTAATACATTTTATAATGAAGTGTCTTCTGTAAACTTTTCATGTTAGAATATAGTGAAAAGATAAAATGTATTATCTTATTATCACTGCATGATTTGTTTAAAGTGAAAAGTGCAAGCAAGTTTGGTTGAGGTGTTAGAAAGAAAAATGATTATTAGAGAGAAAAGGGGGCACACCAGGTCTCAGTCCATTTCTATTGTGTGGGTCTCAGAATGCGTCACAGTGAGTGTGGCAGTGAGTGAAGTGGCAGGGTCACCATTCCCACCTGGATAATCAGACTTCCTGCTCCTTGTAGTCCCAAGTGAGAAGAACTTGGCCATTTCATCTAGGAGTCTCAGAGCCTCCCCTGTTCACTGTCCAGGGACCAATCACTTAAAGGTTGCCTGGCCAAATGCCCAGGTAAATAGCTCCTGTAGGACATTTATAAACAAAACAGACAGCACCCTCAGCAAAGAGCTGCAAACAGACCCCAGTGCCCTGGGGACCTGATCCCTGGGGATGTCAGGTCCCAAGCTTACCTCCTACAACTAATATACCGCCTCCAAGGAGCCCTTCTCCCACTATCTCTGCACCACCCCAGTGATTCCAGCACCTGTATTTGTGTTGTAAGTTCTGGTTTAAAAGTTATGAGGGTCATGACATGGATGCCTCAGTCTGAGACTCAATGGGGATAAAGTTTAAACAGTTTCAGGAGGCTCCATCTGGAAGAATAAGATCAGACTCACTAGTCATCTCCCAAGAAGACACCTAATTCAGTACAAATTTAGTTTCCCTGTGACCAAACATCCTGGAATGAGAAGTCAGGTGGGCCTTAGGAAGCATCACTATGAACAAAGTCAATGGAGGTGATCGTATTCCAATTGAGCTACTTCAAATTCTAAAAGATGTTGAGCATCTTTTCATGTGTTTGTTAGCCATCTATATGTCTTCTTTGGAGAAATGTCTGTTTAGTTCTTTGGCCCATTTTTTGATTGGGTCGTTTATTTTTCTGGAATTGAGCTGCAGGAGTTGCTTGTATATTTTTGAGATTAGTTGTTTGTCAGTTGCTTCATTTGCTATTATTTTCTCCCGTTCTGAAGGCTATCTTTTCACCTTGATTATAGTTTCCTTTGATGTGCAGAAGCTTTAAAGTTTAATTAGGTCCCATTTGTTTATTTTTGCTTTTATTTCCATTACTCTGGGAGGGGGGTCATAGAGGATCTTGCTGTGATTTATGTCAGAGTGTTTTGCCTATGTTTTCCTCTAGGAGTTTTATAGTTTCTGGTCTTACATTTAGATTTTTAATCCATTTTGAGTTTATTTTTGTGTATGGTGTTAGAAAGTGTTCTAGTTTCATTCTTTTACAAGTGGTTGACCAGTTTTCCCAGCACCACTTGTTGAAGAGATTGTCTTTTTCCATTGTATATTCTTGCCTTCTTTGTCAAAGATAAGGTATCCATAGCTGTGTGGGTTTATCTCTGGGCTTTCTATTTTGTTCCATTGATCTATATTTCTATCTTTGTGCCAGTACCATACTGTCTTGATGACTGTAGCTTTGTAGTAGAGCCTGAAGTCAGGGAGGTTGATTCCTCCAGTTCCATTCTTCTTTCTCAAAATTGCTTTGGTTATTCGAGGTTTTTGTATTTCCATACAAATTGTGAAATTATTTATTCTACCTCTGTGAAAAAATACTGTTGGTAGCTTGATAAGGATTGCATTGAATCTATAGATTGCTTTGAGTAATATACTCATGTTCACTATATTGATTCTTCCTATCCATGAACATGGTATATTTCTACATCTATTAGTGTCTTCTTTGATTTCTTTCACCAGTGTTTTATCGTTTTCTATATATAGGTCTGTTGTTTCTTTCAGTTCACTTCAGTTCAGTCACTCAGTCGTGTCCGACTCTTTGCAACCCCATGAATCACAGCACACCATGCCTCCCTGTCCATCACCAACTCCCAGAGCTCACTTCAAACTCACATCCATCGAGTCAGTGATGCCATCCAGTCATCTCATCCTCTGTCATCCCCTTCTCCTCCTGCCCCCAATCCCTCCCAGCACCAGAGTATTTTCCAAGGAGTCAACTCTTCGCATGAGGTGGCCAAAGTACTGGAGTTTATTTAGGTAGATATATTCCTAAGTATTTTATTCTTTTCATTGCAATGGTGAATGGAATTGTTTTGTTGATTTCTCTTTCTATTTTGTCATTATTAGTGTATAGGAATGCCATGGATTTCTGTGTGTTGATTTTAAATCCTGCAACTTTACTATATTCATTGATTAGCTCTAGTAATTTTCTGGTGGATCACTCATTATCAGAGAAATGCAAATCAAAACCACAATAAGATACCATTTCATGCCAATCAGAATGGCTGCTATCCAAATGTCTATAAGCAATAAATGGTGGAGAGGGTGTGGAGGAAAGGGAACCCTCTTACACTGTTGGTGGGAATACAAACTAGTACAGCCACTATGGAGAACAGTGGGAAGATTCCTTAAAAAACTGGAAATAGAACTGCCATATGACCCAGCAATCCCACTGCTGGGCATACATATTGAGGAAACTAGAATTGAAAGATACACGTGTGCCCCAAAGTTCATTGCAGCACTGTTTGTAATAACCAGGACATGGAAGCAACCTAGATGACCATCAGTAGATGAATAGATAAGAAAGCTGTGGTACATATACACAATGCAGTATTACTCAGCCATTAAAAAGAATACATTTGAATCAGTTCTAATGAGGTGGATGAAACTGGAGCCTCTTATACAGAGTGAAGTAAGCCAGAAAGAAAAACACCAATACAGTATACTAAAACATATATATGGAATTTAGAAAGATGGTAATGATAGTCCTGTATGCAAGACAGCAAAAGAGACACAGATGTATAGAACAGTCTTTTGGATTCTGTGGGAGATGGTGAGGGTGGAATGATTTGGGAGAATGGCACTGAAGCATGTATAATATCATATGTGAAACAAATCACCATACCAGGTTTGATGCAGGATACACGATGCTTGGGGCTGGTGCACTGGGATGACCAAGAGGGATGGTAGGGGGAGAGAGGTAGGAGGAGGGTTCAGGATGGGGAACACGTGTACACCTGTGGTAGATTCAGGTTGATGTATGGCAAGACCAATACAATATTGTAAAGTAAAAAAAAAAAAATTAAAATTAAAAGCTTGGCAGAGTGCTGAGCACAGTGAATGAAAATAAATAAATAAATAAAAGCATTATTTATGATAGAAAAAATTAAACAAATAAGAACTACATCAATGCGTGAGGCCTCATAAAAATATTTGCCCAAGAAAACAAAATAAAAGATGCTGCCACTAAAGCGCTGCACTCAATATGCCAGCAAACTGGGAAAATTTAGCAGTGGCCACAGGACTGGAAAAGGTCAGTTTTCATTCCAACCCCAAAGAAAGGCAATGCCAACTAATGTTCAAACTACCACACAATTGCACTCATCTCATACCTTAGCAAAGTAATGCTAAAAATTCTCCAAGCCAGGCCTCAACAGTATGTGAACCATGCACTTCCAGATACTCAAGCTGAATTTAGAAAAGGCAGGGAACCAGAGATCAAATTGCCAGCAACCACTGCATCATCAAAAAGCGAGAGAGTTCGAGAAAAACATCTACTTCTGCTTTATTGACTACACGGAAGCCTTTGATTGTGTGGATCACAACAAACTCAGGAAAATTCTTTAACTGATGAGAATACCAGATCACCTGACCTGCCTCCTGAATCTGTATGCAAGTCAAGAAGCAACAGTTAGAACTGGACATGGAACAATAGACTGATTATAAATTAGGAAAGGAGTACATCAAGGCTGTACATTGTCATCATAAACTTATATGCAGAGTATATCATGAGAAATGCTGGACTGGATGAAACATAATTTGGAATCAAGATAACTGGGAGAAATATCAGTAACTTCAGATATGCAGATGACATCACCCTTATGGCAGAAAGTGAAGGAGAAATAAAGAGCCTCTTGACAAAAGTGAAAGAGAAGAATGAAGAAGTTGGCTTAAAGCTCAATGTTCAGAAAACAAAGATCATGGCGTTTGGTCTCATCACTTCATGGCAAATAGATGGGGAAACAACGGAAACAGTGAGATACTACTTTGAGGGGCTTAAGAATGTGAAGTCAAGTGGTCCTTAGAAAGCACCACTATGAACAAAGCTACTGGAGGTGATGGAATTCCAGTTGAGCTATTTCAAATCCTGGAAGATGATGCTGTGAAAGTGTTGCACTCAATATGCCAGCAAATTTGGAAAACTCAGCAGTGGCCACAAGACTGGAAAAGGTCAGTTTTCATTCCAATCCCAAAGAAAGGCAATGCCAAAGAATGCTCAAACTACAACACAGTTGCACTCATATCACACGCTAATAAAGTAATGCTCAAAATTCTCCAAGCTAGGCTCCAGCAATACATGAACTGTGAACTTCCAGATGTTCAAGCTGGAATTAGGAAAGACAGAGGAACCAGAGATCAAATTGCCAACATATGCTGCATCATCAAAAAAGCAAGAGACTTCCAGGAAAAAAAAAAAAATCTATTACTGCTTTATTGACTATGCCAAAGCCTTTGACTGTGTGGATCACAATAAACTGTGGAAAATTCTTAAAGAGATGGGAATATCAGACCACCTGACCTGCCTATTGACAAACCTATATGCAGGTCAGGAAACAAGTTAGAACTGGACATAGACAACAGTCAGACAGTTCAGTCACTCAGTCGTGTCTGACTCTTTTCGACCCCATGAATCGCAGCACACCAGGCCTCCCTGTCCATCACCATCTCTCGAAGTTCACTCAGATTCACATCCATCGAGTCTGTGATGCCATCTAGACATCTCATCCTTTGTCGTCCTCTTCTCCTCCTGCCCCCAATCTTTCCCAGCATCAGGGTCTTTTCCAATGAATCAACTCTTTCCAAGAGGTGGCCAAAGTACTGAGTTTCAGCTTCAGCATCATTCCTTCCAAAGAAATCCCAGGGTTGATCTCCTTCAGAATGGAGTGGTTGGATCTCCATGCAGTCCAAGGGACTCTCAAGAGTCTTCTCCAACACCACAGTTCAAAAGCATCAATTCTTTAGCGCTCAGCCTTCTTCACAGTCCAACTCTCATATTCATACATGACTACTGGAAAAACCATAGCCTTGACTAGATGGACCTTAGTTGGCAAAGTAATGTCTCTGATTTGAATATACTATCTAGGTCGGTTATAACTTTTCTTCCAAAGAGTAAGTGTCTTCTAATTTCATGGCTGCAGTCACCATCTGCAGTGATTTTGGAGCCCCCAAAATAAAGTCTGACACTGTTTTCACTGTTTCCCCATCTATTTTGCATGAAGTGATGGGACCTGATCTCACGATATTCATTTTCTGAATGTTGAGCTTTAAGCCA
Source organism: Nanger dama (assembly GCA_917880005.1). NCBI lineage: Eukaryota > Metazoa > Chordata > Mammalia > Artiodactyla > Bovidae > Nanger > Nanger dama. Next base: position 37,656,240 of record CAKJTW010000002.1, read on the forward strand.
ACTTTTTCACTCTACACTTTCACTTTCATCCAGAGTTTTTAGCTCCTCTTCACTTTCTGCCATAAGGGTGGTGTCATCTGCATATCTGAGGTTATTGATATTTCTCCCGGCAATCTTGATTCCAGCTTGTGCTTCTTCCAGTCCAGTGTTTCTCATGATGTACTCTGCATAGAACTTAACTAACCAGGGTGACAATATACAGCCTTGACATACTCCTTTTCCTATTTGGAACCAGTCTGTTGTTCCATGTCCAGTTCTAACTGTTGCTTCCTGATCTGCATACAGATTTCTCAAGAGGCAGGTTGGGTGGTCTGGTATTCCCATCTCTTTAAGAATTTTCCACAGTTTAATGTGATCCACAAAGTCAAAGGCTTTGGCATAGTCAATAAAGCAGAAATAGATGTTTTTCTGGAACTCTCTTGCTTTTTCCATGATCCAGCGGATGTTGGCAATTTGATCTCTGGTTCCTCTGCCTTTTCTAAAACCAGCTTGAACATCAGGGAGTTCACGGTTCACGTATTGCTGAAGCCTGGCTTGGAGAATTTTGAGCATTACTTTACTAGCATGTGAGATGAGTGCAATTGTGCGGTAGTTTGAGCATTCTTTGGCATTGCCTTTCTTTGAAATTAGAATGAAAACTGACCTTTTCCAGTCCTGTGGCCACTGCTGAGTTTTCCAAATTTTCTGGCATATTGAGTGTAGCACTTTCACAGCATCATCTTTCAGGATTTGAAACAGTTCAACTGGAAGTCCATCACCTCCACTAGCTTTGTTCGTAGTGATGCTTTCTAAGGCCCACTTGACTTCACATTCCAAGATGTCTGGCTCTAGATGAGTGATCACATCATCATGATTATCTGGGTCATGAAGACCTTTTTGTACAGTTCTTCTGTGTATTCTTGCCACCTCTTATTAATATCTTCTTCTTCTGTTAGGTCCAGACCATTCCTGTCCTTTATCGAGCCCATCTTTGCATGAAATGTTCCCTTGGTATCTCTAATTTTCTTAAAGAGATCTCTAGTCTTTGCCATTCTGTTGTTTTCATCTATTTCTTTGCATTGATCGCTAAAGAAGGCTTTCTTATCTCTTCTTGCTATTCTTTGGAACTCTGCATTCAGATGCTTATATCTTTCCTTTTCTCCTTTGCTTTGCAAATAGGAAAAGGAGTACATCAAGGATGTATATTGCCACCCTGCTTATTTAACTTATATGCAGAGTACATCATGAGAAACGCTGGGCTGGAAGAAGCACAGGGTGAAATCAAGATTGTTGGGAGAAATATCAATAACCTCAGATATGCAGATGACACCACCCTTATGGCAGAAAGTGAAGGGAACTAAAAAACCTCTGGATGAAAGTGAAAGAGGAGAGTGAAAAAGTTGGCTTAAAGCTCAGCATTCAGAAAACTAAGATCATGGCATCTGGTCCCATCATTTCATGGGAAATAGATGGGGAAACAGTGGAAACAGTTTCAGACTTTATTTTTGTGGCTCCAAAATCACTGCAGATGGTGATTGCAGCCATGAAATTAAAAGATGCTTACTCCTTGGAAGGAAAGTTATGACCAACCTAGACATCATATTCAAAAGCAGAGACATTACTTTGCCAACAAAGGTCCATCTAGTCAAGGCTATGGTTTTTCCTGTGGTCATGTATGGATATGAGAGTTGGACTGTGAAGAAAGTTGAGGGCCAAAGAATTGATGCTTTTGAACTGTGGTGTTAAAGATTCTTGAGAGTCCCTTGGACTACAGGGAGATCCAACCAGTCTATTCTAAAGGAGATCAGCCCTGGGATTTCTTTGGAAAGAATGATGCTAAAGCTGAAACTCCAGTACTTTGGCCACCTCCTACGAAGGGCTGACTCATTGGAAAAGACTCTGAAGCTGGGAAGGATGCAGGGCAGGAGGTGAAGGGGACAACAGAGGATGAGATGGCTGGATGGCATCACCGACTTGATGGACATGAGTTTGGGTAAGCTCTGGGAGTTGGTGGTGGACAGGGAAGCCTGTCATGCTGCAGTCCATGGGGTCACAAAGAGTCAGACACAACTGAGTGTCTGAACTGAATGCATGGATTTAATATTAATTATAAATATATGATCTAATTTTAATATTTAATATGGAAGGTTTTATATTAAATGATATTCATCCACTTCTAAAATATTTTTAATAAACTGACATTGTAAATCAACTATACTTCAATGGGAAAGAAGAGAAAAGACATGTATAGAAAAATATCTTAAGCAGAGGTAGAACGTAATGAATGACAGCCACCCTGTGACCACCATTAAGATCACTTCCTCTCTCATATGACACTCATTTAGTCTTAACTTAGCGAGATAGCTGCAAACTTAGTACTCAGTATCTGTACTTGTGTCAGTGTCTTTCTAAGGATCATTTTGTTTATAGTCTCTTCATCCCATTATTCCTGGAACAGTATTATCCTAGACCTTTCATGATGACTTGGATGTCCAGGGCCTTTGCCATCTGGGTAAGTTGGGTGCTATAAAATCCGTGACTCATCATTTCTATCATTCTGTATCTTTCTCTGGCACAGAGTATTTCTCTTAAAAAGAAAAAGTTGGTAAAATTCTAAATTTTGTTCTCCTTTATATCTTTTTCCCTCTTATTCTAGATGCCCAAAAGATTTTTCTTTTTCTTTAAAGCCCAGTATATTTACTACAATATCACTTACTCATAGTCATTCCAAGTGAATTCTCAGTGTTCTCTTTTAAAAGCAATATCAAAGCTTTTTATTTCCAGGAAAAAATAAATCATAATGTTTCGTATTTGCTTTGTATCTTTGCTTTGATTTTTCTCTTTCAAGTATCATTTACATATCAGATATCTCATGATTATTTTTCACTTACATCAAATATTTTACAATCTCTTCCTTAATTTCTTTCTTAAGAGTTGCTTCAAAAGTTTTCAAGAGTTTCCTCCTTCTCACCTACTGATTCTTAGAAGTCATTATTTGTCTTCATATTTCTTCTATCTCTAATTTTATTTATGAAGTGCTTGCTCAGTTTTTTTATCCTCTTTACTGAGTTCTCTCCCTCAATTTTTGAGTTTTTCTAATTTGATTTTGATTTGCTTTCATATTTTGTATCATTTTTTTAATGACTTTGACCTCATTCTTGAAAATGCACCTTTGTATAGTTGGTAAAATGTTCTTCATGTTTTGCAGTGGCATCACTCTATACTTGCTTTTCCCCCTACTGTAGTAACTAACTTTGTTTTAATATTGCTATATCAATAGTTTTCAGTTAATCTTTTATATGACATTTGTGATCTTGAAATTATAATCAGCAGCATGATCCCAGAAAAGATTTTCCAATTTGACAAAGCGTCTCTTTGATATTTCTGGAATATGCTCACAAATATGGCACCCCATTTCTTGATACTTCCTGGATCTTTTCTCTCCCACTCTCTCCTATTGGTCCTCCTTCCCATTATCTCTACTGCACTTGACCTTCTCTAGTCTGATTATTCCTCCACATAGTAAGACTTGTCTCGAAAAGGAACAACTGCTACCATGTTCCCAAATCTACAGTGAGACATGTTTTTAAAATGATTGTTTATTTTCAGGATTATTTGGATGATAGAATCATTTTTGATTATATATTTTAGTGGAAAACATTTCCTTTTGGAACTATTTAACTTATCTGTATCAGCATTTTATTCTTAAAATTGTTAATATTTAGCTTCTTCTGGTTTATTTCAGTCATTGCATTTCTTTGTTTTTTGGTATTTATATTAGAGTAATTTGATTTTAGAGGTATCGTTTTTCAGTATATTTATATTTAGATGGATCGATCCATTTTCAGAACAACATGGTCTTAGCTGTGATGCTTATTTTTTAGTTAGTAAACAGCCTTTATTTCTAGTCTTTAGTGTGCATGCAGGTTCATTTCTCACTAGGCTGCAGTTCTACCTGCAAATAGCTTTTGCTATTTGCTGGCATATATAGCAGGCTTGCCATGGTGACTACTGTATGTCACAGGATCCCTGAGGAGGGTCCTTAAATACTTGCCCATGTTATATTTAAAGCACTGTTTTAAAAATAACTTCTCAAAAGAATCTTTTTTCTAATTTTTTTACTGAATTTTAAAATGTTTCAAGTCCACACATAAAAACATGCCAGCCATTATAATACTGTGATTCTTATCAATTTGGAAACATATACATATACAAACTAAGGATTGTTTTGCCTGAAAGCAAAATATTTTTCTCCCCTACAAATGGGGTCACATTTCAGGATTCTAGAAATGCACTTTAGGCTTCCTGTACCCAAGGGACAGTCTGCTGCTTACTAGCATGGACTGTCATTGACTCAAGTCACTGAACTGTATTCAGGGACACATCTGAAACATACTCCTGTGGCATCTCTCTTTAACAAAAGGCAAAAGTCTTTGATGCCTGTAGCTCTGTACAGGCTACTAATCCCTGCAAGGTAAAGACTAGCTCAGTGCACGGATGGCATGGTCTATACCTGTGGCCTCAAGCATGTAGGCATAGCAGGCAGTAAGCAGCATGCAGCTGAGGAGCTGGCCTGGCTGTCAGTACACATGTGCAAGGTGGGGTCGGTCAGTCCAGGGTTAGCAGGTGCCCAAGTGCTGATGGCAGCAGGGGCAGCAGCAGTCACAGCCTTAGGCAGAGGAAGGTGCCTCTGCTGTTGCTCTAGCACTCACGGCAGCAGGCTGGCTGGTCTATACCTGGAGCCTGTCCCTACAACATCTGCACAAATTCGGAGGTCTAGCCTAAATGTTAGGATGTAAACTGCAGAACTCAGGCAGCAAACTTGATCAGAAAGTTCCTGCAAAAATAACTGGATGTATGTACACTGCAGTAAGTCATGTCTCAGGGAGAATTGAAAAGCAATAGGATTCTTCAAAGATTTAGTATTTCTGTCTTGAAAGCATGATGCATGTGGGTATTATGAAATGAATACCCACAAACTTAGAATGGCAAATTAAATTTAAAGATCCCTACAGTCTGCAGAAAAGAATACTTTTTTTTTTTAATGAAACCCCTGAGGAACCATGTGTTAATAAAGAAGACAATTTCAAAATTAATATTCCATTAGTTAAAGATACAGTGGTAGCAAATTTATGATCAGTGCAGGCCCCATCCTGCAGTGAGGAAGGCCCACTATCCACACAGAATTTCTCTTAGAGCACTGGAGTTTGGGGTGGAGGGCAGGTGGAGAGGTGGGTAATTGTAGAAGATGTCTTTTAACCTCTTATGCAAGAGAAGTCCTAATGTTTAAGTAGAATACTTTTCTGTCATTAGCAGAAATAGAATCTCAAAATAGAAGTTAATGGAATTTTTTGGAAAATGAAGGAAGCCATGTTTGCGTAGTTAGTTTTGTGGCACAGGTAGTGCATGCCTGATATAATGTTTCTAACTGGGGTCTTGTGGGAGGCAAGGTAGCCCTAAGGATATGAGGGAAGAAAAATTCTAAATGTTTTATTAATAAAAAGTTTTATAGTCTAGAATGATGTAAAATGAGAACTTAAGGTTCCTCTGTCCATCCCCACCAAAAGTAACTTCTAAAAGCATTTACTTGGGCGTAATTCCATAAATCCTATCAATGTTAATAATATAATAGTCAGCAAAAGTGAGTTTATCAAGAAATAGCAGAAGAACTGCAATTCAGCAAATGCAAGTTATAGTGGGCCACAGGGAAATCCAAAGAACAAGGAAGGGCAACTTCCTTTTATAAGGAAAAGAGAAGAGCTCAAGGGGCTTTAATAACCAGAGTCCACTGGAGGAAGCTGGGAGTCCATAGCATGGAGTCTTTTTAGTGATTGAGATGCTACTATGTCTGATTGGCTGCTCTGTCATGAAATGAAGAGAAGTTTTCTTCTTTCAGCTGGATAGTAGAGGTACTCTCTTACTGGACAAGTAGGGTGTAGGCTGTCTCTTCCTGTTTGGAGTAATTGATGATACATGGAAAGTTATGAGAGCTCTCACTACAGGCCTGTCCCAAATATAACTTTGGTTGGGATTCCTTTAGTTAATTCCACGCTTTCTCCTTTTGATCAAGGTCTTTCCTAGAACTCATCAGTTCAACATTTTTATATAGGGTGGTTCATCCTTCAGTGTCAGGAAGGATCTCCAATGGCTGTCATGTTCCATGTTGGAGGGAAAGTACACAAATCAGGAACTTCGTGAGGCTGCTTTGACCCATATGTAGAAATTATCAGGCAAAGCAGCTATTATAACCATGCCCAATGTAGCAAGAGCAAATATTTTGGAAATTAATGGAAGGGAACAAGTTCTTAGCAGAGACATGAAAACAATGAAAAAGAAGCCAATGAAAATTTAAAACTTAGCATTCAATATCCAGAATTAAAATTCACTGCATGGATATAATGATAGTATGGAAAGAGCAGATCATTAGAAATGGCACAATCTGAAAAACATTAAAAATTTTTTTTCAACAAAATGTAATAGGGCCTCAGAGAGGTGGAGAACTTATTAAAAGTTCTAATTTTGAAGAGAGAACAAGATGGCAGAGGAGTAGGTGGACATGGAGTACATCTCTCTCCACTAATACATCAGGTATACACCTTCAGACACAGAAGTGCATGCAGAACACCAGCTGAGAGCAGACAGGAGTACCTGGCCAGTGGAAAAGAATATACAGAACCAGGTAAAACTCAGCAGGACAAAGGAACTAGGGGAGAAACAGGAGTGTTAGTAAGATTGGACCTGCCCTTGGCTGGTGGGGGGGCTGATCCCCACATCAGGGCAATTGTCTTAGTCAGAGAAGAAACATTTAAGGCTGAGAGTGAAACAACTGATCTGTGGCAACCTAAATGGAATGAGAATCAGTCCTTGCCACAGCCATACATACACCAGACAGCTATGCAGTTCCCCTGGAAGGCATAGTGGCTGGGAGCTGGAGCTTAGGGATTGTGGAACAATCCCAGGGTGAGAGCTGCTGTTGATTGAGGAGAGCAGATCAAGGGGATGTGAGGGAGAAGACTGTGGTGGGAAATGCCTGTGGAGGAAAGCCAGGCAGGCATGGAAGCCAGGAGATACTGCTGAGTCATGCATAGAGGGTGGAGCCATCACTGTAGCATCTCTCTAACCACATGCCAGCATCGGCAGCTGAACAAAAAGAAGCTGGTTCATCGAACCTCTGATGCACTGAACTACAGAGTAGGACTCCAGCCAGGGGGCCCCTCTTTGTGCTTAACTCACTAAACAACAGAGAAGGACCTCAGGCAAGGATCCCAGGCCTGAATGGGCAGAGCTACAGAGAAAGACTGGCCCAAGAGGTCTTCTGATGGCCTGCTACAAGAGGCTTGAAAAAGGACTCTGACAGGGCTGTAACTCCTGCAGCACAAGCAGTCCATGTCCCTGCATACTTGGCACCAGCAGGGTCCCCACAAGCCAAGCAGCTGCACCACCTTCACAGTCAACACTCACTGGGGCAGAGCTGCCACAGGCAAATAAGTCTTGCATCTATGCACACAGGGTCACTTCAGTAGTGTCCCACAATCTTTGTGACCCTGTAGACTGTGTCCTGCCAGGCTTCTCTGTCAGGGAGAGGGGTTCTCCAGCCAAGAATACAAGAGCATATTGGCCAATACTGGTTGCCATACCCTTCTAAAGTGCTGTATTTCCTGCTGCCCTAGCTGCCAACTCCCCTGAGTACCTGGTGCTGCCAGAATCCCTGCGACCCAAGCAGCTGCACCACCTCCACACCTGGCCCTCACTGAGGGAGACCAAAGGCCTCCAAGGCAGCCTCAGGAGCAAACACCAGTGAATGATCCACATGCAGAGGTGGAAATAAAACCACAGTTGAAACCCAGGGGGCAGTGTGGCTAAGAAAGAAGACCCAAAACCTTCCCACCAGCTGCACAAGCTGCAGATTAAATCCACACAATCAACTAGGCAGACTTTGTGTCTATGGACTATATAAAAGGACACTGAAAACTCCCACAAAAGAAAACACACTAGTTCTGATAGCTATGAACACTGGAGGCAAGAACACACAGGAGTAGTACCAGATTAAAATATAGCTTTTCTTCCAAGTAACAAGCGTCTTTTATTTTCATGGCTGCAGTCACCATCTGCAGTGATTTTGGAGCCCAAAAATATGAAGTCTGACACTGTTTCCACCGTTTACCCATCTTTTTGCCATGAAATGATGGGACCAGATGCCATAATCTTAGTATTCTGAATGTTGAGCTTTAAGTAAACTTTTTCACTCTCCTCTTTCACTTTCATAAAGAGATTCTTTAGTTCTTCTTTGTTTTCTGCCATAAAGCCGGTGTCATCTGCATATCTGATGTTATTGCTATTTCTCCCAGTAATCTTGATTACAGCTTGTGCCTCATCCAGCCCAGCATTTCTCATGATGTACTCTGTTAAATAAGCAGGTGACAATATACAGCCTTGACGTACTCCTGTCCCAATTTGGAACCAGTCTGTCGTTCCATGTCCAATTTTAACTGTTGCTTCCTGACCTGCATACAGATTTCTCAAGAGACAGGACAGTTGGTGTGGTATTCCCATCTCTTGAAGAATTTTCCAGAGTTTGTTCTGGTCCACACACTTAATGCTATAACAAACAACTTGTGGAATCTTCATTCCTGACCAGAGATCAAGCCCTGAGCCACTGGACTGGGAGCACTGATTCCAAGACCCTAGACTATCAGATAATTAACCCTAAGGAGTATCAAATAGTGAGAACTCACACAAAGGAAACCACCTGAATATAAGACGTGGCATTGTACAACCACCAGTGGCACCCTGTTCGGGACGCCTCATCTAAACAACAAACAAAACAGAAATACAAGCCCAATCATCAGCAGTCAGGATTACCTCACTCAGCCTTGCCCATCAGAGGAAAAACAAACAACCAACCAAAAACTCAGCACAAATCTCACCCTATATGAAGCTTACACAAGCCACTGGGCCAACCTTAGCAGGGCAGAAACAAAAAGGAAAAAAGAATTCAACCTTGAAGCCTGGGAAAAAGAGACTTCAAACACAATAAGTTTAAAAAAATAATGAAAAGGCAGAGAAATACTACATAAATAAAGGAAAAACTAGAAACACAGAAGTCCAAACAAATGAAGAGGAAATAGGCAAACTACCTGAAAAAGAATTAAGAATAATGATAGTAAAGATAATCAAAAACCTTGAAAACAAAAAGGAGAAAATGCAAGAATCAATTAACAAAGACCTGGAAGAATTAAAGATAAATATAGAGAGACAAACACAATTACTGAAATTAAAAATACTCCAAAAGGAATCAATAGCAGAATATCTGAAGCCGAAGAATGAATCAGTGAGCTGGAAGATAAAATGATGGAAATAACTTCTGAAGAGCAGAATAAAGTAAAAAGAATGAAAAGAACTGATGATAGTCTCAGAGACTTCTGGGACAATATCAAAGGCACCAACATTCGAATTATAGGGGTCCCAGAAGAAGAAGAAGAAGAAAGAAAGGGTATGAGAAATTTTTTGAAGAGATTATAGTTGGAAATTTCTCCAACATGGAAAAGGGAATAGTCAATCAAGTTCAAGAGGCACAAAGAGTCCTATACAGGGTAAACCCAAGGAGAAACACGCCAAGACACATACTAATCAAACTAATAAAGAATAAACACAAAGAAAGAATATTAAAAGCAGCAGGAGAAGCAACAAGTAACACACAAGGGAAACTCCATATGGTTAACAGCTGTTCTCTCAGCAGAAACTCTACTGGCCAGAAGGAAATGGCAGGATATATTTAAAGTATTGAAAGGGAAAAATCTACAACCAACATTACTGTACCCAGCAAGGATCTCATTCAAAATTGATGGAGAAATAACAAGCTTTTTAGACAAGCAAAATTAAGAGAATTCAGTACCACCAAACCAGATTTACAACAAATGTTAAATGGACTTATATAGTCAAGAAATACAAGAGAAGAAAAAGGATCTACAAAATCCACCCGAAACAATTAAGAAAATGACAATAGGAACATATATATCATTACATTACTTTAAATGTAAATGGATTAAATGCTCCAACCAAAAGACACAGAATGGCTGAATGGATACAAAAACAAGACCGATATATATGCAGTCTACAAGAAACCCACTTCAGACACATATAGATGAATATGGGATGATGGAAAAATGCTTCCATGCAAATAGGAAGCAAAAGAAAACTGGAGAAGCAATCCTCATACCAGACAAAATAGACCTTAAAATAACAAAGATTACAAAATATAAGGAAGAACACTACATAATGATTGAGGAATCAATCCAAGAAGAAAAAAACAATTGTAAATATCTATTTACCCAACATAGGAGCACCTCAATACATAAGACAAACACTAACAGATATAAAAGGAGAATTTGACCTTAACACAATAATAGTAAGAGACTTTAACACCCCACTTACACCAATGGGCACATCATCAAAATGGAAAATTAATAAAGAAACACAAGCCTTAAATAATATATTAGATGAGATGGATTTCATTGATATCTTCAGGACATTTCATGTAAATGTAGAAGAATACACCTTCTTCTCAAGTGCACATGAAACATTCCCCAGGATAGACCACACCTTGTGTCACAAATCAAACCTCAGTAAATTTAAGAAAATTGAAATCATATCAGGCATCTTCTCTGACCACAACGCTATGAGACTAGATACCAATTATAAGAAGAAAACTGTAAGAAACACAAACACATGGAGATTAAACAGCATGTTTCTAAATAACCAAAAGGTTACTAAAGAAATCAAAAGGAAAAAAAAAAAAAAAAATTTCTAGAAACAAATGACAATGAAAACATGACAACTCAAAACCTATGGGATGCAGCAAAAGCAGTTCTAAGAGGAAAGTTTATAGCAATACAATCTTGCCTCAGAAATACAAAGGATTATGAGACTATTATGAACAACTATATAACAATAAAATGGATAACCTGAGAGAAATGGACAAATTCTTAGAACAGTTCAATCTTCCAAGACTAAACCAGGAAGAAATAGAAATTATGAACAACCCAATTACAAGAACTGAAATTGAAGCTTTGATCAAAAATCTACCAAAACACAAAAGCCAGAGGGCTTCACAGGAGAATTCTATCAAACCTTTGGAGAAGAGCTAATGCCTATCCTTCTAAAACTCTTTCAAAATATTGCAAAGGAATGAATATTTCCAGACTCATTCTATGAGGCCACCATCACCCTGATACCAAAACAGAAAAAGACAACACAGAAAGGAAAACTACAGGCCAATATCACTGATGAATATAGATGCAAAAATCTTCAACAAAATTTTATCGAACAGAATTCAGCAACACATCCAAAAGCTCATAGTCCATGATGAAGTTGAGTTTAATCCAGGAATGTGAGGATTCTTCAGTATACACAGATCAATCAATGTGATACACCATATGAACAAATTGAAAGGTAAAAGTCATATGATAATCTCAATAGATGCATAAAAAGCATTTGACAAAATTCAGCACTCATTTATGATTAAAACTCTTCAAAAAATATCCATGGAAAGAACCTACCTCAACATAGTAAATGCCATATATGATAAACCTATAGCAAACATTATTCTCAATGGTGAAAAACTAAAAGCCTTCCCTCTAAGATCAGGAATGAGATAAGGGTGTCCACTTTCACCACTATTATTCAACATAGTTCTGGAAGTCCTAGCTACAGCAATCAGAGAAGAAAGAGAAATAAAAGGAATCCTGATCAGAACAGAAGTAAAGCTCTCATTGTTTGCAAACGACATGATACTGTACATAGAAAATGTTAAAGATAGTATCAGAAAATTATTAGAGCTAATCAGTGAATTTAGCAAAGTTGCAAGATACAAAATCAATACACAGAAATCATTTGCACTTCTGTATAGTAACAATGAAAAATTAGAAAGAGAAATCAAGGAATCAATCCCATTCTCCATTGCAAAAAAAAAAAAAAAGAATTAAATATCTAGGGATAAACTTACCTAAGGAGATCAAAGAACTGTACACAGAAAATTATAAGACACTAATGAAAGAAATCAAAGATGCATAAACAGATGGAGATATATTCCATATTCCTGGGTAGGAAGAATCAATACTGTGAAAATGACTATACTGCCAAACACAATCTACAGATTCAGTGCAATCCCTATCAAATTACCAATAGCTTACATCTATAATTCTACACAGGAGTTCCTTTAAATCTTAGCACAGTAAGGTGTTCTTCAGTTTATTTTCTTTCTACTTTTGCTGATTATTCTTCTGCAGTATTATAGCAGGTCTTTCTTATCTTTTTTCTTTTGTTTTTCTTGAGATGAACTTTAATATACCTCTATGTGGATTTTTCATTTATTCACACATCATGGTTTTCAACCTGTTTCCTAAAACTGGGAATTCTTATATTTTATCAAATCTATAGACATGCTCAGCTGTATTACTTCAGATGTTTTCTGTCTTCCATTCTTTTCATTTTCTCCTTGGATAAACTGAGAAAATTTTCAGACATTCTTGTTTTGTGCTTCTTAATATTTAACCTCTTATTTGAGTATTACATATCTTTAAACACCTGAGTTTTGAAAATATGCCAGATCTAACTTCTATTTCTATGTTTCTTTTTTATCTATTTCTTGTATTCTAGAATAGCCCATTAAGTGAGTTTTTTATTTTACTTTTCTTGTTTTTTTCATTCCTAGTAGTTCCATGATCCTTGACCATGATTTTAGTTCTATATTTACCTTTTTACATATTTTAAGACAGTTATGATTCTGACAGCTATAGAGTTTCAAGCCCCCAGATATCTAAATTGGTGGGGAAATATAGATGAATTTCTAGTTATCTGAAAATTCACAGGTCTATCCTCTCCAGTTATCTGGATCTTACATTTAGCTGTTTCCAATTCTCCTCTCTTTCCTTTTATTACTGTTGTGTTATAAACTAGCATGAAATTTTAAATGTTTGTGTGTTTGATTGCTCATATTTGGATATATTTATGTAGAAAGGGAAAACAAACAAGTTATTTGCTCTTGACATCTTAAGCAGACTAAATTAACCAGAACCCTTAATCAACTTAGTCATGTGTCAGTTCTTATTTTAGATGAGCATATCATTGATCTAAAATAAATTGGGATCAGGATTCTCTTATTAGGAAAGAAGGGGGAATAGAGGCAGGGTAAGCAATCTGTATAATCTCCATCACCACATGATTGACTCCTCATTCTCCGTATGCATGAGATTTCCTAAAAATGCAGTATGCATTTTTGCAAACAATGTGCCCAATAAAAGTGGGTTAAATCATGGAAAATTAAAATCTAACTGGTATATAAGGAGATTTCATAAAGAAATAGAATTCACTGTGTGTGTGTGTGTATGTGTGTGTGTGTGTGTGTGTGTGTGTGTTAAGCCACAAGATTGATGTGCTCTGCATGTGTAGGAGACTCTCCCTCCTGTATCCAAGGTTCATGCAGAGATGAGTTATAGACAGTGCTGCTATGGGGTGGTCCTGGCTGTGATGTTAAATGGGTGTCTATGTTCCAGGCTCTTGCTGCAATCCAGGACCTTTTGCTGCTGTCAAATACTTACTCTAAATGTCCCCAAGTAATTGTTGCCCTTGGGCAGAGAGGTGTGATTTGGGGGTTTGTGATATTAAATTACTCAAAATATCCTGTCTGCAACTATGTATGACTGCTGAGATTTTCATAACATGTTTGAAATATTATCATTATTTTTTTACTTTTAATTGAAACATTACATGTATACTGAAAAATCTTTCATATTGTGGTCGTATATATGACACAATGAATTTTAGCAAACTGTATAATCATTCTCTAGATTAAAAAACAAAGTATTAAAAACTTCAGTGGAACCCAGCACCCAAAAAAGTCACCTAGGCTTCTTTTCCATCATGAACCTCTCTCCAAGGGTCACTACTGTCAACCACTTGCAAATAAAGGAAATCACGATTCCTCTTGTGTCTGGCTTCATTTAATCTATATTTTGTAAGATTCACTCATAGAACTGTATATCTTTGAGGATCATTCTTTTTATGAAGATAAAGCATACAGTTGTTGGAACATATGGGAATGTGTTGACATGTTCTACTGTTAAGAGGGTTTCAGTGGAGCACAACTATGGGCAATTAAGAACAATGCTGCTATGTGCATTCCTGTAAAGGTCTTCTGGAGAACACATGCAGGCATTTTTGTCAAGTATCTCTCTACCAGAAGAATCACTGGGACATGGGCGATGTCTCTATTTGCCTTTAGTGGATATGACCAAGTGTTTCACATATAGAGTGTGCACATGATGGTCACACCTTATATGGAAGAGTTTGATTGCTGCCTAACATCACCCACAATTGGTTCAGTTCAGTTCAGTTCAGTCGCTCAGCTGTGACAATTTGTGACCCCATGGATTGCAGCATGCCATACCTCCCTGTCCATCACCAAATTCCAGAGTTTACTCAAACTCGTGTCCATTGAGTTGGTGATGCCATCCAACCATCTCATTCTCTGTCATCCCCTTCTCTTACCACCTTCAATCTTTCCCAGCATCAGGATCTTTTCAAATCAGTCAGTTCTTCCCATCAGATGGCCAAAATATTGGAGTTTCAGCTTCAACATCAGTCTTTCCAATGAATATTCAGAATTCATTTACTTTAGGATGAACTGGCTGGATTGCCTTGCTGTCGAAGGGACTCTCATGAGTCTTCTCCAACACCACAGTTGGAGCATCAATTCTTTGGTGCTCAGTTTTCTTTAGAGTCCAACTCTCACATCCATACTTGACTGCTGGAAAAACTATAGCCTTGACTAGATAGACCTTTGTTGGTAAATAAATGTCTCTGCTTTTGAATATGCTGTCTTGGTTGGTAATAACTTTTCTTCCAAGGAGTAAGTGTCTTTTAATTTCATGGCTGTAGTCACCATCTGCAGTGATTTTGAAGCAACTCAAAAAAAGTCTGCCACAGTTTCCACTGTGCCTCATCTATTTGCCCCAAAGTGATGGGACTGTATGTCATGATCTTAGTTTTCTGAATGTCATGATCTTTAAGCCAACTTTTTCACTCTCCCCTTTCAATTTCATCAAGAGGCTCTTTAGTTCTTCTTTGCTTTCTGTCATAAAGGTGGTATCATCTGCATTTCTGAGGTTATTGATATTTTTCCCAGCATCTCGATTCCAGCTCGTGCTTCATCTAGCCCAGAGTTTCCCATGATGTACTCTGCATATAAGTTAAATAAGCAGGGTGACAATATACAGCCATGACATACCCTTTTCCTATTTGGAACCAGTCTGTTGTCCCATGTCCAATACTAACTGTTGTTTCTTGACCTGCCTATGTATTTCTTAAGAGGAAGGTCAGGTGGTCTGGTATTCCCATCTCTTTAAGAATTTTCCACAGTTTGTGGTGATCCACAGGGTCAAAGGCTTTGGCATAGTCAATAAAGCAGAATTAGATGTTTTTCTGGAACTCTCTTGCTTTTTTGATGATCTGACAGATGTTGGCAATTTGATCTCCTGCTCCTCTGCCTTTTCTAAAACTAGCCTGAACATCTGAAAGTTCACGGTTCACGTACTGTTGAAGCCTGGCTTGGAGAATTTTGAGCATTACTTTACTAACGTGTGACATGAGTGCAATTGTGCGGTAGTTTGAGCATTCTTTGGCATTGCCTTTCTTTGGGATTGAATGAAAACTGACCTTTTCTAGTCTTGTGGCCACTGCTGAGTTTTACAAATTTGTTGGCATATTAAGAGCAGCATTTTCACAGCATTATCTTTTAGGATTTGAAATAGCTCAACTGGAATTCCATCACCTCCACTAGCTTTGTTCATAGTGAAGCTTCCTAAGGCCCACACTTGACTTTGCATCCCAGGATGTCTGGCTCTAGGTGAATGATCACACCATCATGATTATCTGGGTGGTAAAGATCTTTGAATAGTTTTTCTGTTTATTCTTGCCACCTCCTCTTAATATCTTCTGCTTCTGTTAGGTCCATAACATTTCTGTCCTTTATTGAGCCCTCCTTTCCATGAAATGTTCCCTTGGTATCTCTAATTTTCTTGAAGAGATCTCTAGTCTTTCCCTTTCTATTCTTTTCCTATATTTCTTTGCACTGATCACTCAGGAAGGCTTTCTTATATCCTCTTGCTATTCTTTGGAACTCTACATTCAAATTGGCATATTTTTCCTTTTTCTCTTTTGCTTTTTGCTTCTCTTCCTTTTACAGCCATTTGTAAGGCCTCCTCAGACAATCATTTTGCATTTTTGCATTTCTTTCTCTTGGTGATGGTCTTGATTTCTATCTCTTGTACCATATCATGAACCTCCATCTATAGTTCATCAGGCACTCTGTCAGATCTAGTCCCTTGAATCGATTTCTCACTTCCACTGTATAATCATAAGGGATTTCATTTAGGTCACATATGAGTGGTCTATTGCTTTTCCCTACTTTCTTCAATTTAAGTCTGAATATGGCAATAAGGACTTTATGATCTGAGCCACAGTCAGCTCCCAGTCTTGTTTTTTCTGACTGTATAGAGCTTCTCCACCTTTGGCTGCAAAGAATATAATCAATCTGATTTTGGTTGACCATCTTGTGATGTCCATGTGTAGAGTCTTCTCTTGTGTTGTTTGAAAAGGATGTTTCCTTTGACCAGTGCATTCTATTGGCAAAACTCTATTAGCCTTTGCCCTGCTTCATTCTGTATTCCAAGGCCAAATTTGCCTATTACTCCAGGTGTTTCCTGACTTCCTACTTTTGCATTCTAGTCCCCTATAATGAAAAGGACATCATTTTGGGGTGTTAGTTCTAGAAGGTCTTGTAGGTCTTCATAGAACTGTTCAACTTCAGCTTCTTCAGCATTACTGGTCAGGGCATAGACTTGAACTACCGTGATATTGAATGATTTGCCTTGGAAATGAACAGAGATCATTTTGTCATTTTTGAGATTGCATCAAAGTACTACATTTTGGACTCTTGTTGACTATGATGCCTACTCTATTTCTTCTAAGGGCTTCTTGCCCACAGTAGTAGATATAATGGTCATCTGAGTTAAATTCACCCATTTCATTCCATTTTAGTTTTCTAATTTTAAAATGTCGATGTTCACTCTTGCCATCTCCTGTTTGACCACTTCCAATCTGCCTTGATTCATGGGACCTAACATTTCAGGTTCCTATACAATCTTTCTCTTTACAGCATCAGACCTTGCTTCTATCACTAATCACATCCACAACTGGGTGTTGTTTTTGCTTTGGCTCTTTCTGTTCATTCTTTCTGGAGTTATTTCTCCACTCATCTCCAGTAGTGTATTGGGCACCTACTGACCTGGGGAGTTCATCTTTCAATGTCCTATCATTTTGCTTTTTCACACTGTTCATGGGGTTCTCAATGCAAGAATACTGCAATGGTTTGCCATTCCCTTCTCCAGTGCACCACATTTTGTCAGTTTAGCCATTTTGAGACATGTGTAAAAGGCACATAGAAAGATCAGATGCTTCTGGTCAGCTGGCAGATTCTGAGAGTTTGGAAGCAAGAAGAAGGGTAACCTGGTGAATTTCTGACATGGTTTAGATTATTCCTTAGTATTGACCTAACAAACAAAAACAGAGGATACATTTTAGTGATATTTGATATCACAATCCTAGAAACACTCAAATTCTAGAAGAGTCATAACTTAGGGACAGAAACAAATAAGAGCTCATAGTACCAGTTGGTTATTAGTTTGGTGGTATCCAATACTGTTTTTTCAAAATTCTTACATAACTGGGTTAGAGAAATACATGAGGAGTCCATCAATATTTTTAAAAATTCATCTACATCCCCTAGTCCTCCAGACAACCTGTTGACAGGGTACATGAGCAAGCACATCTAATGCCAAGTTAACATGGTCTTTGAGATAGAAATATGGCTTTCTTGATATTTTTCTTAGTCTAGTTCAGGTATGAAAGCTTATCATGTACATTACAGAGGTCACTGTTTCCACGGAGGGCTGGAAGGATAATCACTGATCAACTGTTGGCTGATTCAAGAGGCACTCAAGTACAGGAGCATCAGGTTATAAACTGTTGGTAGGGGACATTTCTTCAGCAAAGATTTTTCCTCTTTGATTAAGAGGAAAAATTATAATTTCCAACCAAGATAGACTTAAGAGACACATCCTTCAAGGAAAGGTCATGTCTTTGGTATGTGCAGGTGTCCTCTGTTCTTGCTTACAGGTTATTTTGTCTTAACCACTGTTTTCATCCAGCTTTGTAAAGTCAACAAGAGAACAAAAGATCTATGAAAACAGGACGAAGAATGACCTGATCTTTATAGTGTTTTCTTTTCTGTAACTGCAGATGGCTTCATGAGAAAGAAAAATCTGTGTTTATTCTGGGTCAGTCACTTCCTGGGAGTGTGGGGGAAACAGAAGATAAGAAATGTAGGCCTTCTGGTATGGATATTCCTTTAAAAACTATGAATAAAATTACCATATGACCCAGCAATCTCACTCCTAGGCATATACCCTGAGGAAACCAAAGCTGAAAAAGACATGTACCCCAATGTTTATTGCAGGACTACTTAACAATAGCTAGAACATGGAAGCAACATAGATGTCCATCAACAGATGAATGGATAAAGAAGCTGTGGTACATATATGCAGTGGAATATTACTCAGCTATAAAAAGGAATGCACTTGAGACAGTTCTAATGAGGTGGATGAACCTAGAGCCTATTATGCAGAGTGAAATAAATCAGAAAGAGAAAAATAAATATCATATACTAATGCATATATATGGAATCTAGAAAGATGGTAAGAATGAATTTATTTGCAGGGCAACAGGAGAGAAACAGACATAGAGAACAGAATTATGGACACGAAGGGGTGGAGAGGGGAAAGGGTGAGAGATATGGAGAGAGTAAAATGGAAACTTACATTCAGTTCAGTTCAGTTCAGTCACTCAGTCATGCCCAACTCTTTGTGACCCCATGAATCGCAGCACACAAGGCCTCCCTGTTCATCACCATGCCTCAGAGTTCACTCAGACTCACATCCATCGAGTTCGTGATGCCATCCAGCCATCTCATCCTTGGTCTTCCCCTTTTCCTCCTGCCCCCAATCACTCCCAGCATCAGAGTCTTTTCCAATGAGTCAACTCTTCGCATGAGGTGGCCAAAGTACTGGAGTTTCAGCTTGAGCATCATTCCTTCCAAAGAAATCCCAGGGTTGATCTCCTTTAGAATGGACTGGTTGGATCTCCTTGCAGTCCAAGGGACTCTCAAGAGTCTTTTCCAACACCACAGTTCAAAAGCATCAATTCTTCGGCGCTCAGTCTTCTTCACAGTCCAGCTCTCACATCCATACATGACCACAGGAAAAGCCATAGCCTTGACTAGACGGACCTTAGTTGGCAAAGTAATGTCTCTGCTCTAGAATATACTATCTAGGTTGGTCATAACTTTTCTTCCAAGGAGTAAGCATCTTCTAATTTCATGGGTGCAGTCACCATCTGCAGTGATTTTGGAGCCCCCAAAAATAAAGTCTGACACTGTTTCCACTGTTTCCCCATCTATCTCCCACGAAGTAATGGGACCAGATGCCATGATCTTTGTTTTCTGAATGTTGAGCTTTAAGCCAACTTTTTCACTCTCCTCTTTCACTTTCATCAAGAGGCTTTTTAGTTCCTCTTCACTTTCTGCCATAAGGGTGGTGTCATCTGCATATCTGAGGTTATTGATATTTCTCCCTGCAATCTTGATTCCAGCTTGTGTTTCTTCCAGTCCAGCATTTCGCATGATGTACTCTGTATAGAAGTTAAATAAGCAGGGTGACAATATACAGCCTTGATGTACTCCTTTCCCTATTTGGAACCAGTCTGTTGTTCCATGTCCAGTTCTAACTGTTGCCTCCTGACCTGCATACAGATTACTCAAGAGGCAGGTCAGGTGATCTGGTATTACCATATGCAAAATAAATTACCAATGAGAATTTGCTCTGTGACTCAGGAAACTCAAACAGGGGATCTATATCAATCTAGAGGGGTGATCAGTACAAAAAAACATAGGAAAAAAATAGAATGGGAAAGACTAGAGTTCTTTTCAAGAAAATTAGAGATACCAAGGGAGCATTTCATGCAAAGATGGGCACAATCAAGGACAGAAATGGTATGGACCTAACAGAAGCAGAAGATATTAAGAAGAGATGGAAAGACTACACAGGAACTATATTAAAAATGATCTTCATGACAGTCACTCACCTAGAGCCAGACATCCTGGAATGTGAAGAAAAGTGGGCCTTAGGAAGCATCATTATGAACAAAGCTAGTGGAGGTTATGGAATTCCAGTTGAGCTATTTCAAATCCTAAAAGATAATGCTGTGAAAATGCTACACTCAATATGCCAGACAATTTGGAAAACTCAGCAGTGGCCACAAGACTAGAAAAGGTCAGTTTTCATTCCAATCCCAAAGAAAGGCAATGCCAAAGAATGCTCAAACTACCGCACAATTGCACTCATGTCACACGTTAGTAAAGTAATGCTCAAAATTCTCCAAGCCAGGCTTCAACAGTACGTGAACCGTGAACTTTCAGATGTTCAGGCTAGTTTTAGAAAAGGCAGAGGAACCGGAGATCAAATTGCCAACATCTGTCAGATCATCAAAAAAGCAAGAGAGTTCCAGAAAAACATCTAATTCTGCTTTATTGACTATGCCAAAGCCTTTGACCCTGTGGATCACCACAAACTGTGGAAAATTCTTAAAGAGATGGGAATACCAGACCACCTGACCTTCCTCTTAAGAAATACATAGGCAGGTCAAGAAACAACAGTTAGTATTGGACATGGGACAACAGACTGGTTCCAAATAGGAAAAGGGTATGTCATGGCTGTATATTGTCACCCTGCTTATTTAACTTATATGCAGAGTACATCATGGGAAACTCTGGGCTAGATGAAGCACGAGCTGGAATCGAGATGCTGGGAAAAATATCAATAACCTCAGAAATGCAGATGATACCACCTTTATGACAGAAAGCAAAGAAGAACTAAAGAGCCTCTTGATGACAGTGAAAGAGGACAGTGATAAAGCTGGCTTAAAACTCAACACTCAGAAAACTATTATCATGGCATCTGGTCCCATCAACTCAGGTCAAACAGATGGAAACAGTGGAAACCGTGACAAACATTTTTGGGGGGCTCCAAAATCACTGCAGATGGTGACTTCAGTCATGAAATTAAAAGACACTTACTCCTTGAAAAAAGCTATGGCCATCCTAGACAGCATACTAAAAAGCAGAGATGTTACTTTGCCAACAAAGTTCCACCTAGTCAAAGCTGTGGTTTTTTCCAGTAGTCATGTATGGATGTGAGAGCTAGACCACAAAGAAAGCTGAGCACTGAAGAATTGACACTTTAAAGTGTGGTATTGGAGAACACTCTTGAGTCCCTTGGATAGCAAGGAGATCTAAGCAGTGGATCCTAAAGAAATCAGTCATGAATATTCATTGGAAGGTACTGATCCTGAAGCTGATACTCCAGTACTTTCACTACCTGATGCGAAGAGGTGACTCATTCAAAAAGACCCTTAGGCTGGAAAGACTGAAGGCAAGAGAAGGGGACAACAGAGGATGAGATGGTTGATGGCATCACCGACTCAGTGGACATGAGTTTGAGTAAACTCCAGGACTTGGTGATGGACAGGGAGGCCCGGCGTGTTGCAGTCCATGGGGTTGCAAAGAGTTGGACATGATTGAGCAACTGAACTGAACTGAGAGGGGTGGGATGGAGAGCACGTTGGAAGGGAGGTTCAAGAGGGAGGGGACATATGTATACATATAGATGATTCATGTTGATGTTTAGCAGAAAACAACAAAATTCTGTAAAGCAATTATCCTTCCATTAAAAAAATAAATAATTTTTTTAATGTGGTTCTTCCTTGATGGCTTTTGTTTAGGGAATTAATGTGATTCTCGCTTTCTGATGGGAATGAGGATTGAGGGTGGTGAGAAAGAAAATTATTTTCTGGTTAAAAAACCATGGCTGTGTTCCCATAAGCAGTTGTGTTCCTTGGAGATGTATGGATATATGCCATGGGGGTTGGGGTGTGCCTATCTGTGAGTTTTGTGATAAATAATGTGGGCATGTCTGTGTCTTTCCTTGGAATTCTACCTGCCTTGTACAGCAAACTGCAAGAGCCAATTTTTACTTTTCTTATCAAAAAAAAATCCCACTTTTCCATTGCTTCCTGGGTGTATGCGTGTCCTCTGTCCACCTTAGTTGGATGTACTACAATGCCATTCTGACACTAAGCACCCAGAATTACTGTCAGATCCCAAAGTTAAGGACAAAATCTTCTGTAAGCTGTCTTATTTCTCAGACACCAGCCACTGGCCAGGATTCCTCAGGACACTCACACTTCCAAAAAACTGGCTATAGATTCAAGGGTTACTGTGACCCCCTCAGGTTTGATATGGTTCACTTGAAATAAGTCACAGAACTCAGAAATGTACTATACTTATTATTATATTTTCATTATGAAAAATAGACATAGGGCAGGATCTGAGAGGGTCCTGGAAGCAGAGCTCCTAATATTTGGAGGAGCAAGTGTGGGCAATACAATACACCTCAATACAAGCAATACACTTCAAATGTATTTCCCTAATTGACTATCAAATTTAGTATCATATATTTACCAACAATGCCAGTGTTAGACTGTATTGCAATATAAGAGATGTAATCTGCAAGTAAATGTTAGAAGGAACTGGCACAGTACTGAGTTCCTTTCAAGCATTAAAATTAGTCCAATCCATCAACAAATTTTATGACCAAAATGTTTCCTGGGGCAAGGTCACACAGGTTTGCAGACTTCTTGAAGTTGTCAGGTTCTATAAGGAGTGGTCTCAGCTGCACATGGGTTTCACCCTTTCAAACATCTGACATAATTTAACTAAGAGTTTTTTATTGAAGGATACTAGATTTCCCTCATTTTATAACCCATGTGTTTATTCCTTTAACCTCAACTATTATTTCCCCATCTCTCCATGTGTAAATAACTAATGGACTATTTTTACCAGTAAGCAATACAGGCACATTCACTGTTAACCCCCTTTGGCCAGGTAGATGAGTTTCCCTTTGCCCTCCTGCCTGACCATATGGCAGGTCACCATCCATGCATCAGTAAAAACCTAAACATAGGATCAGAAAGCATGCAGGTTAGCCCACTGAGCTAATTTATTTTTACCTTCCTTAATCAGAGTGGTAGACTTCCAAACAGTTCACTTTGGAACTGACAACCAAAAGTTGAGCAGCTCTGTGTTGGTCAGTCAAGAGCTAACTATAGGGCACTGTCCAAGTGGCAGTAGAATCAGGCAGCTCCTTGTGTGTTCCAAAGTCAGATCTAGCGGGAAAGAATGTACCTGCTTATGAATATGCTGAGAAAGTCTTTGCATTATCTTCATAGCACACTCTTGACAAAACTATTTCCATTTTATTATGAAACACATCTGGGCATTGCCTTCCACATAGAGTGTCTCTCTACTATAATCCAAGGTATTATGGGTTTCAATATTATTTTATGTCCTTTAGTCACAGGGACAGGGTGAATTAATGTCTAAAAGCAAGGTAGTAATTGCTTCTCAAATGGAAATTTTCTAGTCCATGATCCCAGCAGTTGCCACTGAGAGAAAATCTCATGGGATTTTGCCGCAAACTCAAGTCTACACTCTATACAAAGTTATTGCACAGAGAATTGGGTTGTACCAACATTCCACTTCTATTTTGTACTGTGTGGGCTCTGGCATTCCTATGTGTTCCCGTGTATCGTGTCCAATATTGTTGAACGTGTTGCGTTATGTGTGCCTTCTGTTTTATAATGAAACATAGAGGAAACACTCCTCAGCCAGACACAATATCCATCTCTACAATAAATTTGGTAAAACAGATTCAACCATTTTACACTGGGCATATGTAAAAATTCCAAGTTTCCATCCAAAGTTTTCACCTTAATCCTGTCAACTCTTGAATTTCTATGATTTTTCAGTTTAATTGTAGGCTCCATTAAGGTCTCACCAACAGATTCTGGTACTAAACAGTTTGTGAGGTTCCCTTGTCAAGAAGTCTGAAAAATTTCTCTTCTCCACTTCCTAGTCATTCCACTCAGTCATAAGCATAAGGCTTCAGGTCTCCAAGTAGAGGGTTGAGCCAAGATACACTGGACATTTTGTCAATATTTAGCTTGAAAAAAAAAAATTTAGCTTGATAAATCTGCTTGAAATCCACTTGGCTGTGGTTCAAATAATTCAGGTTGTGTTTCTCAATGTAGTCTTTGTCTTCTGACTTTTTAATATTCCTCCTCCAAACTGGATCACATAGAGTGGACAGACATATTTAAGGACCTTTAATGTTTAGGATCCCAAAGAGGCATCATTGGTCTACTCATCCTTTGATAGTGCTCTAAGAGGACCTTTGCTTCAACCCTATTAATGTCTACTTTACTCACCCCATTCTTTAAACACCATGTAAGGACTTCCATTCTATCAGGATGAGTCCCTTGCATATCTCTTCTGCTTTTTCTCATTTTTGTGTTAATTAATCTATTTCTATTAGCATCTATAAGACCCATAAGGGGAAATTTAGACAGAAAAATCCATTAAGTTATTTTGGACAGCTGTTCAATTTTGCAGCAGTGAGGTTATATGGTGTCCCAGATCAAAAGAGTATTTTAATTACAGCACTTACCATGACTTGGAAAAGGGGCATGTTTCATGGATTAGTATCTTGATCATCATAAAGTCAACTTTCGGTGGCTCAGCGGTAAAGAATCTGCCTACCAATGCAAGAGACGTGGGTTTGATTCTTGGGTTGGGAAGATTCCCTGGAGAAGGAAATGGCAACCCACTCCAGTATTCTTGCCTGGGAAACCACCATGAACAGAGGAACCTGGTGGGTTACAGTTCATGGGCTCACAAAGAGTTGGACTCTACTTAACAACCAAGTACACATGATTGCACCATAAAGCCAGTTTAGCATGACTTGCATGCAAAGCATATTAGCTACTTCATCTGAGATGTACCACTTGGCATTTATGTACAGGGAGACAGACAGTTTCTCTTCTCAGAGTAAACAAACTTTACAATGCCTTTTACCTAGTCCACTAGGATAGGTGCAAACTTGGGGATAACCTGCAATGTGTCTGAATTATTCATTGGTTTTGTTGTTTAGTGCTGCTGTGTCCGATTCTGCATCCCCATGGACTGCAGCATGCCAGGCTTCCCTATCCTTCACTATCTCATGGAGTTTGCTCAAACTCATGCCCATTGAGTCAATGATGCCATCCAACCATCTCATCCTCTGTTGACCCCTTCTCCTCCTGCCCTCAGTCTTTCCCAGAATCAGAGTCTTTTCCAATGAGTTGGCTCTTCACATAAGGTAGCCAAAATATTGGAGCTTCAGCTTCAGTGTCAGTCCTTCCAATGAATAGTCAGAGTTGATTTCTTTTAGGATTGACTGGTTTGATCTCCTTGCTGTCCAAGGGATTCTTAAGAGTCTTCTCTGGCCACAGTTCAAAAGCATCAATCCTTCAGTGCTCAACCTTTTTATGGTCCAGCACTCACATCCATACATGACTACTGGAAAAACCATAGCTTTGACTATATGGACCTTGTTTATTCATAGCCATCTGTGATTGTTCTATAATGCCCAAACATACTCTTTCACTCTGTAATATTTAAAACCAAAGACATGGTCCCCAAATTAGACCCTCACACATTCCATTTCAGTAAAAGTTCTTCAGAAAGTTAATGATAACAATCAAAAAAAATGAGAAAAGTGCTTCATACTGTAACTCCTGGTTTTGGTAATTTCATGATCTTACCATGCTCCCAATTTGGATGACCTTTTTGATGACCAGAGATCTCAGAAGTACTCTCTATTGTCTAAACATAACTCTTCCCTTTGGGGAAAGCTTTGAGGCCAGTGACCATAGCTCAGATTGACCATACTCTGAACTTGGTCAGCACCAAGATCTGACTCAGTACTCTTTTAATTTCACTTTAGCTATTAAAGATAACAATAATCATGGAATTTAATATTTAGCCTTTTTCTTATTATTTTACTTATGCATCCAGTGAGCCAGCTCCTCGGGAGTTGGGTGAATCATCTCTAAATTCTATTAATTTTTAATTTGAGTAAACGATAGGAGCACAGCTGCTACTTCATATCACAGGTAATATTTTGGCCACCCCAAAATCAAAAGATTCTTATCTCCTACCCTTTTATCCTCTCTCTTTCCAAATCATATGTCTCAGTGAGTCAGGGTCCTTCTAATGAATCCCACCTTTCTGACACCAAATGCTCTGTCTCCCCTAACTAAGAGTACAGCAGAAGCATTCTGCTAACCACTCAAGTCGGCATCATACCCCACAAGTTAGGACAAAGTCACCCACAAAACTGTCAGACAGGAGACACAGTTGGGGGATCTCTAGGCCTCCCACACTTTTCACAGTCTGGCTGTATATTTAGGGATCCCCTCAGGCTCAGTAATTTCCTGGAAACAATTAAAACAACTAAGGAAGCACTATACTTACAGTTTTATTATAAAGGATACACCTAGGTGAAGCCTACAAGAGTTCTGGGGGCAGAGCTTCCATACCCTCTCCATGTGGAGTCCTGGACAGGTTTTCTACATCACCTTCCTGGCACATCAATGTGCTCACCAACCTGGAAGTTCTACTGAGCACCAGTGTCCAGAGTTTTTATTGAGGTTTCATTGTGCAGGCATGATTAAATCACTGGCCAAGCGACTGAAGTCAGTCTCCAGCCCCTTCCCCTCCCTGGAGTTTGGCTCAAGGTTACAACTACTGACCAGGCAATTGGTCTTTCACTACCCCTCTGAGGCTACTTAAGACCCCACAACAGCCACATCATGGCATAACAAAGACAATCTTACCACTCAGGAAATTTTAAAGATTTTTGAAGCTCTGTGCCAAGGACCAGAGACAGAGACCAGATATAATTTTTATTATATTGTAGTATTCATGCCAAAATTTATCAAATCATAGGCCTTAAATATGTGCAGAATGCTATATATTAACTATACCTCAATAAGGAAGGCAAAAAGCACCATTGACACTCAGGAAAAGTTTCAATGGAGTTCTAAGTGGACAAAACTGGGTTTCACAATCCTTATTACCGGGATAATAATCACTGCATTTAATAATAAATCTTCAATTCTGAGTAGGTCTTTACATTCAGCTCATGACATTTTGATTGATTATACACAAGAAAAGAATCTACAACTGTATTTATTTAACTTATGAGAAAAAAAGAGGATAAATTATGCAGAATTGCAGAACCAGCAAATGGGGAACCAGGCACTGTAGATTAACCCTTCAGTTCCAAACACAATGCCCTTCCTCTCACATCCCGCCTCCTGGAAGAGACTCTAAACTTCTGCTATGAGTTTGGCATCAATTACGATTTTAATCCTTTTTCCCAATCCTCCTGTGTAGGCCACTTGCCAGGCCTGAGATTTCAGTAACTCCAGCCCTTATTCCCTCAAAAACATCAACAGTAAAGGGGTACTTTCTCAAATGTAACTTCCTTCCTATCTTCCACGTATCCAAAGCTCTTTTATTGTAGGGACCTTAGATTCAATCCTTCCCCCATCTTAGCTGGAGTACTGAGGCAAAGCACCTTGCTTTTGTTGGTAGGCCCTGGTGGATCTACATGCTTCAGCCAATTCTGAAGGAATCTGGGAAAGGAGCCTCCAGGCAGAGTTGGGACAATTTCACTCCAAGGTTCACCAACTGAGGCCTAATGTTTTGCTTCAGAAAATATTGCCAAGAATAGGATTGTCTTCGTCTTGTGGAAAGTCCATTTCCCCGCAGTTATGACAGTCTCAGTTTCTGTGTGCTGGGCAAGAAACCCCGTATGAAATGAAGAGAACAACTAGAGGTCTTCTTTGCGGGGGGGTGTTAAACATCAAGGTGGGCACTAAGCTCCCGTTTTATTAAGATGAGGTGGAGGTTGTGTGTTGCAAGATGGGGAAAAAGAAACTTGGCAGTGTGACAGGAGCGTGCCTACTCGTGTCATGTTGAACCTGCCAGAGGAAATAGGACCTTAGTTTCTTCTACCAGCTTCCCCAAGTAACAGATCAAAGAAGTTGCTTTAAGTCAGTATAAATATTAAAGTGAGGCAAATTATGGCTTGAGGATCCTTTTGGATCTTGAATCCTAAATACATGTATCTCAATTGAATTTGACTGCCTTATAAGTGTTGATATTTTTTCCCCACAAGACAAAAATGAGACTGCTTCTTTAAAAAGATCTCTTCTCTCCCATAGAAACAAGCTTCACATAACAGGATTGTTCTAGAAATTCTTTGTCCATAGGTCACAGTTCCCCAGTGATATTTGAAGAAATCCTAGCTGTGTGCAATTGAATGTTAAAATCAGTGTACCAGGAGCAAGGGCACTAGAAATCCATAGAAAGCAATGGTAGATTCCATGGGGAAAAGAGGACCGCGAGTCTTGGGCGAGGCATTAATAGGGAAAAGGTATAGAGAAGCAGGAGGAAGAAATAAAAGGTAACCAGGCCATGGGAAGGTAGAATGATGGATTCCTAAGTCTTACGATGAGGAGAATCAGTACAGTATCACCAGCTGCACCCAGCCATACTCATCTGAATGGAATGAATGAGGCTTGAATGAGAATGGAATTGATACTGTTCTAAATGTCCACAGAGAGTAGCTTTCTTCATTTGGTTGCCATCTCCATCTATTGTGACACATCAGGCACTTTCCTTCATGAAAACTGGTGAGAGGCAGAGAACAGGAATCAAGTCAGACATGGGTCAGTGGGAACTGCCTTGGACCCCATAAATGTCTGATAAATACACCTCTGGGCTGAGATCTAGTTCAGATGTAGAAACTAGCTGATCCAGGTCTTTTGGGTCCTCCACTAATGTAGGTGCCTTTCAGGCATCAGGATCTGCATCAGGAGTGAGAATGGTGAACTCATGAAGATGGTGCTTCTCCCTTCACTCTATCTCTGCTGCTCTGATGATGTCTAGCACATGTGTACCAGGCCAAGCTCTTCACCTCCTTTTACAAGTGAAGCCCACTCTGGGAATTCTCCAGGACCTGGATGTTGATCATACTGTGTGAGTGTCCCCAGGGCCTCATGTAGTCTCTGGCACATGTGTATGAGCCCAGGAAGACTCTACAAGTGAATCATCAGATGAGGCCACCAAGCTACTCTGTAAGGAACAAGCAGGGAGGGGAGCCTACAAATGGATAAGTGCAGAGGAGCTAAGGAGGAAAGGGTATATATCTCTCAAAAGGCCTAACAAAATGGAACAGGTTCAGAGACAGGATTTCATGAGAAATCCCCTCTATTTGAACTGTTTTGGTGATCTGAGGCAGAGGCTATTTTATTGTAGTGGAGTTGGGCACCTTGAGTGTGGCACTGTTGTCAGTTAGAACTAGAATTCATCCCCAATCTGGAGGGAATTTTCTCCAATTAAGAAGGAAGATCTGGAAGAGCCTCTGTAGTTCCTTAGAGCCTCATCAATAAGAAATGGGAAGATGCTGGAAAGGTTGGTTAGAGATCTGAAGGCACCTGGAGTGCTTGAATTTGTAAAAATCTTTCTTCCAATGTCGTGGCTATTTGCATAATAGCAGGAAGTAGAAGGTTTCATTTATAAACCTCCAACTGCTACAGTTTAATACTAACAATTTCAGTGGTCTTCCTTTTAGGTGACTCACCTAGAGTACAGGAAAGCTGGATTGCTAGATTGATTAAATCTGGATTAGACATAGTTTCCTATTCTATCCTGGTCATTTTTACTATAAGGTAAAGGCCCCAGTTCAGCTCATTAATAAACACAGATTTAAAAGTCTACTCAGGTGGACTCAACATCTGAAGGAAGACAAGAATTTTCTCTAAAAATAATCTGAAGTCAACTATAATAGCCATGAATAGGTTCATTAGAATTTTTTTACAAGTTTGAATTTTGCTCCAATCAATGGGCTTTGGGAAAACCCTAGGAATTTCTTGACGAGGTAACCTAGAAATTACCCAATCCTGATCATATAAACCTAAAAATAGCAGGATGGTCTCCCAGTTGTAATTCTAAAATTCTCTTAGAATTTTCCCAACTAGCCATTTTCATCCAAAGCTGGGCCTAGTCTTCATTGACAGACCTATGAGCCAGCTGATGTAAATCAGAGAAATGAAGTTGATCATTTGAATGATGATATTAAATTTTCAGCTAATCTGGGATGATCTTTTATTACTTTGGGGAAATCTTTGACTATGCTTGCAGTTCAGCTTTCTCCAAGGGATATAAAAAATAAGAGTTTAACCTCTAGCTCCTCAGAAGGCTTAAGTTTAAATGGACAGTTTCTCAGAAGTTCAAGGAAAAGGGGGTGGAGAGAGTTTTAGAGAAGAAGGAAGGTTCATGATAGAACTAGTATGGGGGAGTTGAGGATACAGTGGAGGTACAGGAGACATTGAAGGGAAAAAGCACGATGGCACCAGAGACAGAGCCTGAGAAAAAACACCAAGGAAGAAGAGCCTGAAGATTCAGAATCTATTTCTTCTTTGGTTTTTGCCCTCAGTTCAGCTTAAAACATTATTTTAGAAAAGCAATTTTAGGCTACTGATAACATTTGGAAGCCTCAAATTACCAATTGAAATAGTCATTTTATTCAGTTCTGAAATTTTTGAGCTATGGTGGTCCAAATCAATTTTAAGAAGACTGTTTGGGGGTTTCAAAAGTTCCCCATAATTGCCATTGATATTCTGAATTGCCTTTGGTCGAGGACTATGGATTTTAAATATAAAATCAGCCAGAGTTCCTGTGGGTGGGTGAGTGGAGCCCTCATAACATTTAAATAACTGGGATCCTATTTCTCAGAGGTTTTTCTCTAAAATAAGAGAATAATGTTCAAATAGCCTAAACTAATAACACCTCAAACATCCTACAATACACACAGTCCAACCAGGAGTGGGGGGACAAATTTGTCATGGAGGAGCCAGGCCAAGGGCTTTTAGGCAATCCCCATAAGACAGCCCCTATTCCTAAGGAATAAACCAATGACTGAAAGGAGCACAGTTTCAATGAAACAGCCTGTATTTCTGAGGGAATGGGTCAAAATCTAACCAATTTCAGCTGAAACAGTCTAATCTCAAAATTAGCCCCAGATGCCTTAACCAGAAAAGGCAAAACCTTAACATAGACCCAAATACAGCCAGTAGAGCTTTGGACACAAAGAGGGTGGAAGCTCAGATTCAGGAGAAAGATAAGACTTCAAACTCTAGGGTCTGTGAGAACAGCAGTAGGCAACTGCGGCTCAATTGTGGGTAGCTCATCTTTTCGCTCACCATCCCTGGAGCCATCAGAGGTCTTCTCTCATTCCTTATGGGCCACAAAATGTTGCTCTAAAACAAATAGACTGCCAGTTAGTTATTTCTCCAGCAAAAAAAAAAAAAAAAAGAGTTTATTCAGAACTAGCAGAGACTTGAAATGTGAGGTCAGCAACTATGGTGAACTTACATGCAAGTTCCCACAAGGCCAGGGAAGAACACTTTTTAGAGGGAAAAAAGAAGTTGAGAGGGCTACAAAAACAGAATCTGTGGCTTTTCATTAGTTGAGTTGTTGCCAGGGAAGAGAGGTCTTTTCCCTGTTGGCTTCTGCCAAGGTCACAGGGCATGAGAGCTCCCCCTGCTGGTTTATAAACTCTATTTAATTTGAGTTTTCTGTTAATTTTTTTACAATACTATTTCTAAATCTTGCAATTATAAAGAATGGAGCAGTTGGAAAGAATTCCACTTACTAAGTCTTCATTCCCAAGCTTAATATATCTCTAAATAAGTTATAGTGGTATGTATAATCAAATAATAAAAAGAAATATATTGATGGCTTTGTTATTCAGTTCTAATGATTACATTTGCATATACTCTGGCTTTTTAGAAAAGAACTACACTGCTAGTTTTACCAGAATTGTGCAAATATTATTATCCCAAATGAGTTGTCTGTCCTTGAAACAGATCTGTTGGTCATGGTATGTATTTAAATGAGAAATAGCCAATTTAACAGGGACTCTAAATACTAGAAATAATTTAGTCATGTTTAATGACAACTTTTTGAGAACTTAATTTTTCTTTTAATATATAAACAGCTCAAGATAGTCAATAAAGAATAACAAGCATAGAAATTTAAAAACTAAACATAATTAGAAAAAAATAACACCAAAAACTACAAGTGACTAATAAATATGTTGAAAGACTTTTCAATCTCATGAGCAAGCTTATGTAATCTCACATAAGGGAACATGAGACAGCAGCACAGCCTAACTCTTCTAATTACTGATGAGTGAATAAGCAGAAAAAAATCAACATAAAGATGAGTAAATTCTTCAGCATAAGTTGGTGGGGGAGGGGCAATATCCTAAAAGTTAGGTGGAAAAGTTTTCCTCTAAGTTAGATTTACACAGGAAAAAGAAATCAAACAGAATCCCTATTCTGTTTTTAGCAGGGGGAAAAAGCACACTATCAAGGACAAAAGAGGTGCTCTGATCACAACCTGTTAGTGTTGTTATCAACACACTTGCCAAGCCTGTAAGCATAATTGGAGCCCCTCCCCTCTCCACCTTCCCTCACCAGCTTGGCTTCCCACCATCCTTCCCCACCATTCTCTTCCACCGCAACACAGCTGCACACTCCCTGTCTCAGCAATTTTTATCCATTTGAAGTTCACCACATACTCTGTGCTATTACATTGTCCATACGTGGAAGATGCTTTACTCTTTGCATTACCTCAATTGTTGAGTTTCTTAAATAATTTTGTTCACTTATTCAAAAACACTATTTTTATTGACTACCAGCTTAGTAACTGGCACTCTGCTAGGAGCTGGATTTGAAAAGATAAATAGAACATAGTTCCTGTTCTCTAGAAGCCTGCATTCTAATCAGGAAGAATTGGAAGAAACAGTTGTTAGGCTTTGTAACCAAGATAGGGCTTCCCTGGTGGTTCAGATGGTAAAGAATCCACCTGCAATGCAGAAGACCTGGGTTCGATCTCTGGGTTGAGAAGATCTCCTGGAGGAGAGTATGGCAATGCACTGAGTATTTTTTGCCTGGAGAATCTCCATGGACAGAGGAGTCTGTCAATCCATGGGGTCACAAATAGTTGGACACGACTCAGTGACCAACCACAGCCAACACAGCACATAACTGAGATAAACATGGGATCTACTAGAGCAGGGGGCACCCAGAGAAGGTGATGCCTCCATGGAATACAATATCACCTGTGGGAGTGAGCTTGACAGGGATTGGGTGATGGGACATTCTGCAAAGATCAACTGGTGGAAAAAAAAGTGAATGATAACACATGATCCCAAAACATGAGTACAAAATAAGCTGCAATTATCCACACTCCCTCAAACAAACAAACAATAACACAAAAAAACCCATAAACCACAGACTGTTTCATCTCAATGAAAGGTAACTGACTTCATCCAGACACTCAACGGGAAACCTTAGACATGTCCTCAAGTCCCTCATTCTCTCACATTCCACATGCAATCAGTAGGCAGATTTTATCATCCCTACCTTTGGTAAATATCCAGAATGCAGTATAGTCTTGGAGGATTCAT
Source organism: Nanger dama (assembly GCA_917880005.1). Lineage (NCBI taxonomy): Eukaryota > Metazoa > Chordata > Mammalia > Artiodactyla > Bovidae > Nanger > Nanger dama. The sequence goes on from CAKJTW010000002.1 coordinate 37,689,872, forward strand.
GTATGCCTACTTTAGGACTTTATATAGGATTTTCGTCTACCTGGAACATGTTTCCCCTGTAAACTGAGTGACTCTCTCTCTCTCCTTTGGAGTCGCTGTTCAAATATCAACTTCTCAGGGAATAATCTTCTGACCACACCCAAAATAGAATAGTGACCCAGAACCCCACTCTGACACTCCTTGCTCCCATTACTCTTATTTGCCTCCAGAACATTCATCAGTATGTAACATATGTTACATTTGCAACCTCTCTCTCCACTTTCTACAACATAAACTGCACCAACAGAAGGATTTTGTGTGTTTCGTACATTGCTTTCTTCCTATGCCTAACTCAGTAACTGGAACATAGCAGTCACTCTGTAAGTACTTATTAAATCAATTAATTAAGTAACAGACTACCAGCTTACTGGCTGAGGAATAGGTTTTGTCTGAAAAAAAATGAGAATAGGAAATGAAGTCAGCCAGCCTTATTGTGGCAAAGACTGGTTAACCTTTTACCAAAGCTGTTTCCTGACATGTTGGGGGAAAGATGGTAACTCAAATGACTGTTGGCAGGAATCAGTTCCTTCGAGTGTTGGAATGAGGGCCTCAGTTTCTTGATGACTGCTGGCTCAATTTTTTGCCATTGAGCATCTCAAGGGAAGCTTACACGGCAGCTGGCTTCCCCCAGAGCCAGCCAATCAGAGTATAGAACAGAAGCAACATAGCATCAAAAATGGCTCCCAAAGATTTGTAGTCATTAGAAGCAAGTCACTAGTCCAGCCCATCCTCAAAGGATTACTCTAGGGCATGAAACCAGGAGGTAAGGAATCATTGGCGCCCATCTCAAAGTCTCCTACCATTAAACAAATTAACACAAGTAAATATAACTGTATAAATTACCATGAGAGGAAATAAAAGGTGGAGAGTGTGAAGCATATAGTACACAATGGCATTAGGAAAGGCTTCTCTGAGGAAGTGACAGGTGACCTGAGAACTGCAGGTAGAAGAAAGCATGAGTTTCATGAAGTATATAGGAAGAACATTCCAGGTAGAGGGCACAGTGCGGAACAATCCTATGAAAGAACTCAGGTTATTGAAGAAACTAAGGCGATCACGAAAGCAAAATGAAATATGGTACAAGATAACAAGGTGGGAAAGACTGAAGATCTCTTCAAGAAAATTGGAGCTATCGAGGGAACATTTCATGCAAGGGTATTATGCAGGACAGAAATAGAAAAGACGTAAAAGAAGCAGAACAGATTAAGAAAAGATGGAAAGGATACACAGAAAAACTACACACAAAAAAACAAAAACAAAAACTTTATGATCCAGATAACGACAAGGCATGGTCACTCACCTAGAACTGGACATCATGGAGTTTGAAGTCACATGAGCTTTAGGAAGCTACAACCAAAGGAGGTGATGGAATTTCAGCTGGGCTATTTAAAATCCTAAAAGATTATGTTGTTGAAATGTTGCACTCAATATGCCAGCAAATTTGGAAAATGCAGCAGTGGCCACAGGACTGGGAAATGTCAGTTTTCATTACAATTCCAAAGAAAGGCAGTGCCAAAGAATGCTCAAACTACTGCACAATGGCACTTATCTCATGCACTAGCAAAGTAATGATCAAAATTCTCTCAACTAGGTTTCAATAGTACGTGAACCGAGAACTTCCAGATGTTCAAGCTAGGTTTAGAAAAGGCAGAAGAGTTCAAATTGCCAATATCCATTAGATAATAGAAAATGCAAGAGAATTCCAGAAAAACATCTACTTCTGCTTTATTGACCAAAAAAAGCCAAAGCTTTTGACTGTGTGGATCACAACAAACTGTGGGAAATTCTTTAAAAGATGGGACTACCAGACCACTTTACCTTCCTCCTGAGAAATCTGTATGCAAGAGGAAATGAGGTATGAAGAAATCCTCTTGGACTTCCTGAAATGATTCAGAAATGACTATATATAAATGTTATTTGATGGCACAAGATGGAATGAAATCATTGCTGCACAATTTGTGAGACTAATTCCTACCTACATTTCAGATCTCAACTCATCTGTCTCTTCTTACAGAGGAAGGATCTCAGACTGAGCCCTTAAGAACTCCACTTGATTCAGGGTTCTAGAGAAAGGAAGCTGCTGGCAAAGGAAACTCAGAAGAAATGACCAGAGGGCTAGGAGGACCCACCAGAATGGGCTGGTGCTGAGGAATTTGAGAGCGGTGAACTAGGGTTAGAAAACTGCCCAGTGATGAGCACGCAGCTAGCTAGGCAAGCAGTTTTATCTTACTTGTAAATGATCATGAATTAAATCTTAAAATGTTTCTGAATTGAATGTTAAAGTTCATCCATTTTCATGTTCAAGTGCCAAAGTTTTATGAATCACAAATACACTAAAATAGTTAAAAACTAATGTTATCTGGTTTGTAAATTTTTGAAGATAAACATCAATAAAACACATTCTGTATATTAAAAGATAAATACAAGGTGAAAGAAATATAAAGACAGGTTGAAAGTTAAAGGATTAGCATAAACTACATATACATATAAAATACATATAAAAAAGCAAGAGTGGCTGGAGAAATACTAGATAAGGAAGCACTTAAAGGAGAAAACTGTTAAATGAGATAAAATCATTATAGAGAGGTAGAATGTACAAAAAAGGCATTTCAAAGGAGAATGGTAAAGTACCAATAATAGGTCAAACATGCTTGAAAGACAATAAGGAACTGACAAAACATAACTGTAGATGGTTCAGCTTGATTTTAGTAAATTTTACTCCTTGGAAGAAAAGTTATGACCAACCTAAATAGCATATTGAAAAGCAGAGACATTATTTTTCCAACAAAGGTCCATCTAGTCAAGGCTATGGTTTTCCTGTCGTCATGTATGGATGTGAGAGTTGTACTGTGAAGAAGGCTGAGCACCGAAGAATTGATGCTTTTGAACTGTGGTGTTGGAGAAGACTCTTGAGAGTCCCTTGGACTGCAAGGAGATCCAACCAGTCCATTTTGAAGGAGATAGCCCCGGGATTTCTTTGGAAGGAATGATGGTGAAGCTGAAACTCCAGTACTTTGGCCACATCATGCGAAGAGTTGACTCGCTGGAAAAGACTCTGATGCTGGGAGGGATTGGGGGCAGGAGGAGAAGGAGACGACAGAGGATGAGATGGCTGGATGGCATCACCAACTGGATGGACATGAGTTTGAGTGAACTCCAGGAGTTGGTGATGGAGAGGGAGGCCTGGCATGCTGTGATTCATGGGGTCGCAAAGAATCAGACACAACTGAGAGACTGAACTGAACTGAACTAAGAGACAAAATCAATGACTTAAAGATATAGAAAATGTTTAAAATTTATTTAGTCTAAAATTTGATGTACCAGATATATCAAAGACTATCAATTTAATTTTAAAAACCCATCATCTTCAACATTTAAAATCGAGCTTACATTTATGAACAACTAGAATTCCAAAAATGAGAAATATTTGCTCTGTAATTTTTGGACCACAGCACAAGGAAAACTCAAAATTATAAACGAAAATTCAAGCCAATAATAACAAAAGTGCCAATCAAAACTATGGAAAAGATTTAATTAATCATTGATTCAAGTAAGAAATATAAAATGAAATAGTACACAACTTAGAGAACAATTAAAATATAAAAATAATCTTTTATCTCAAAAGAAATAAAGAAATAATAAATGGAATAAGCATTTAACTCAAGCTGTTGGTATTAACAGTCCTAAGGAGAACAGATAAAAATAAGCGACAGTGTATAAAATAGAAATTACTACATTGAAACAAGCAAATGTGGAATAAATAAAATAAGTAAATAAGCTTTTTTCAAATATGTTCAGTTCAGTTCATTTCAGTTGCTCAGTTGTGTCCGATTCTCTCTCTTCTCCAACACCATAGTTCAAAAGCATCAATTATTTGGCATCAGCCTTATTCACAGTCCAACTCTCACATCCATACATGACCACTGGAAAAACCATAGCCTTGACTAGATGGACCTTTGTTGGCAAAGTAACGTCTCTGCTTTTGAATATGCTATCTAGGTTGGTCATAACTTTCCTTCCAAGGAGTAAGCATCTTTTAATTTCATGGCTGCAGTCACCATATGTTAGCAAATGTAATGGATAAAATTAAAAAGTAAGTAAATAAGACTTAAATATATATATATATATATATATATATATATATATATATATATAAAGCAGATCCTACTGCTGGGAAAGATTGAAGGCAGGAGGAGAAGGGGATGACAGAGGATGGCATCACTGACTCAATGGACATGAGTTTGAGCAAGCTCCAGGAGATGAAAAGGACAGGGAAGCTTGGCATGCTTCCATGGGTCCATGGGGTCACAAAGAGTCAGATACGACTGAGTGATTGAACAACAACAATAAAGCAGACAACAATTAAAACATTAAGCATGTGAAACTTTTACATAAATAATTTATTTAATGAATTTTAAGAAAACTAAGGCTCAGCTGCTAAAGAATCCGCCTGCAATGTGGGAGACCTGGGTTCAATCCCTGGGTTGGGAAGATCCCCTGGAGAAGCGAAAGGTTATCCACTCCAGTACTCTGGCCTGGAGAATTCCATGGACTGTATAGTCCATGGGGTTGCAAAGAGTCAGACATTACTGAGCAATAAGAAAAGAGAGAAGAAAACTAAACTGTGATTTTTGGGAAAAAATAAATCACAAAGCAAAACAGAAAATATAAAGTATGCAGAGAGCAATAGGGCTTCCCCTGTGGCTCAGCTGGTAAAGAATCTGCCTGCAATGTGGGAAACCTAGGTTCAATCTCTGGGTTGTGAAGATCCCTTGGAGGAGGAAACAGCTACCCACTCCAGTATTCTGGCCTGGAGGATTCCATGGACTGTATAGTCCATGGGATTGCAAACAGTCAGACGGGACTGAGCAACTTTCACTTTCACTTTCTTTCAGAGAGCAATAACATATAGAAATTGAAAACAACATTAAAAAAAAAAATGCTTGCCACAAATGGCTTCAGGTCGAGATGCTTTTGAGAATAAATTATTTCAACTTGTCAGAGAAAAGTTCTATGCCACAAAAATATTTCCTGGAAACACAAAGATGAAATGCTTTCCCCTAAATTTTCTAAGCAAATGTTTTTCTGAAATCACATCTAAATAAACACCAAATAAAACTATAAACCAAGCACTTATTAATAAGATGTGAAAAATTCTCAGCAAAATATTCAGTATAAGGTTAAAAATATAGTCTGTCAAAGCCAAGAAATATTTATTTTAGGGATTCATAAGTGAATGAAAAACAAGGTGAATAAGACATACCTTCACATCTGTAGGTCATTCTGAAAGATTTATAAAAATTATCTGGTAAAACTTCAAATCTACACTTAACTCAAAAATTCTTTTTAAAAATCAGGATATTCTATTTTAATGATAAGCAATATTTAATTTAACCAATAGTTAATAAAATACTGGTAATAAAATCTAGTCCATTTTACTAAAATTAGAAACAAAGTAATGTTAAATATGATTGTTATTTTTAATACAATATGCCTTAAAATGCTATTAGATGCAAAGAAAAGAAAGGAAAAGACAAAATTAAATGCTCTGAGGACATTAGGTTAAAAATCTAGAAATATATATGTACAGATCTTCACTTTACTTCACATATTAGAATAAAATCCCATATGTTATCTGTAAAAATATTAAACCATAAGATCTTAAAAGATAATATGGAATTGTACATCACTAAATGTTTGGGTGAGTGGAGGAGCAAACCAAGAGTGAGAAGTATATTTAAAATTTAATGAAAGTACAAATTGAAAATATAAACGTACTTAACTACATGAAAAATTTTAAATCATAGGTAAAACATGCATAATATAAATTACCAAAGGAAAGAGAAATTTGCAGCAAACATGACAGTTAACTTCTTTCTTACATAGCAAGCGATAAGAAATTTAAGCACAAAATCCCAAATATGTTAATGATTAAAGGACATGAAGAGAAATTCACAGCAAAAACACATAATATAAACATTTGGAGAAAGGTTAAGCTTCTCTAGGAATAAAAAATATAGTTTCATAATTGATGTATGAAATTAGGGAGAAAAATCAAATGTATAAGTACCACCTGGCAAGAATGAATGCAATGGCCACCCTCACATCCCCAGTTACACTAAATTGCTACATGTTTGGAAAACAATGGAGCAAATGAACTAGGATATTTGGTGATATTTACTCATGTTTAACCAGTAATTTCACTTTGGGATGTAAATCTTAAGGGAAGAGATCTAAATAGAGACAAGAAGTTAGATGCACGGAGGTTCTTCTCAGGGTTTTCTTTCTTCCACGTGCTTAAATCACATTTATTCAGTTATTTTTCACAGTGACAATGAAATCAACTTAATGGTGTAAGCTGAGGAGAATAATTACTTTCTGGGATATCCACTTAGTGAAATATTATGCAAAATAGACTTTACCAGTGCTAAGTGAAAATCAAAACATATAAAATGATATGCATGAAAAGAATAATTGTGTCAAAATTAACTTTTTACACATGGATAAAAAGACCGAAAGGAAATATATCAAAATCCATAATGGCAATGGTGATTGGTTGGTGAAACTACGTGCTGTGAGGGTTTTTTTTTTTCTCTAATTTTCTCTATTGTCAATTTTCTCTATTTTCGATGAAACAAAATGAAACAACAAAAAAAGGCAAGACAACTAACTTACTTCTCTGACTAGGATGAGGTCAGCTGTTTCCCAAGGCCCCGAGGAGAGGGGCAGGGGCAGCCCACCCCCCTGACCCGGGCAGCATAGAGCCAGGCCCCCACTTCTGCCAGCACAGCCACTCCTGTGAGAAGCAGGCAAGGCGCCGCTCTGATGCTCTGAGGCAGGAGTGCTTTAGGAATGAAAGAATTAGGAACAGCTGTGGCAGATTCAGACCCATGACAGGCCTGCCCCTTCAAAGGCAGCTCAAAGGCAGGCAAGGTGAGCAAAAGTTCAGAGCAGAGTCAGAGCTTGCAAATGGGTGGATTAAGCTAAAAATGCACAGGAGGCTTTTCCAGGGCACTGCTAGTGTTGGGAGAGAGCAAAGCGCAGTATATGGCATTTGACACCTGTGGACTAACCAGCAGCTGGAGTGCAAGCTGAAGGAGAAGAGTTCAAAGCTACAAATGTGATGGTATTAGCCCACGAAAAGGCAGAGGAAGCAAGGTCATGGCTAGAAAGAAAAAAACATAAAACCAGTAGCAAGGGATAGTATTCACAGCTAAGCCTTTCTTGGTTTTTGTCATTTGTAATTTTGTGCATTGTAATTTACAAGTGATATTGTCTAACAATTATGATTTGATTTTATGTAATGCAAGTTGTTTCCTTTTTTTTAAAGGGGATATAAAAGAAAGACATTAGGAAAGTACATCCCTGGTCTGCATTTGCTTGGCCAAATGGGTTAATTACTGTGAGCCTTGGTTTTCTTTTTATGAGGACTGGGCTATTCATTTAGGTATTATGTGTTGCCCCTCTCTACTCCAGGTACTTTAGTTGGCACTGGAGATCCATGGTAAATAAGATGGATGAGTGCCTCAAATTTCAGAGGACCACTAGGGAAAACAGAATTACCAGGCAGTGGGATGAGAATCATGGGGTGCAAAGAAGGCTTCCTGGGATGAGTCCAGAGGGTGCAATTGCACACATGAAGGGCTAAGGACAGGGTTTTCTGTTTGGCCTGAGCATAGAGGAACTTGTCAAGCTGAGCCTTGCTGCCCATTCTGGACTTTATCCTGCAGTGTTTGGGAAGACATTGCAAGCTTTTAAACAAGAGAGTCACACAAGCAAATTTATGTTTCCAAGTACACTCGACGGCATCTGAAGGAGGAAATGAGCTCGTGTACTCCGGGAGAAAGTCAGGGTGGAAATGCCAGCACATGGGCCTAGAGCTTTGTCTATGAGGACAAATAAAGAGGCTGTATTCGGGCTGTGAGAGGAAGGATAAAGGATGACTCCCAGGCTTCTGACTTTATTAACTGGGAGAAAGATGATGCTGTGATCTGGGAAGAGAGGAGGAGGAGATTTGAGAGAGAAAAAATGGTGGTTTCTGTTTTGATCATCCTGATTTCGAAGGACCTGTGATGCAAGTAACTTGAGAAGTCTCACTTAAATTATGGGGCTGATAACAAGTCTGAAACTGAGGAGAAAGATCTGGCCTGAAGACAGACTTGGTAAACATGAGCAAATAGATATGTGTGAATGAAACTTCCCAGAGTACATAGATGGAGAAGCGGATCCAGGGCAGAATCCTGACAAATACTAACATTTAAGGGACAACAAAAAAGAAAGTGAAAATGTAGCTCAGTCGTGGCCAACTCTTTGGGACCCCATGAACTATACAGTCCGTGGAATTCTCTAGACTAGAATAATGGAGTAGCCTTTCCCTTCTCCAGAGGATCTTTCCAACCCAGGGATCAAACTCAGGTCTCCCAGTCTTTACCAGCTGAGCCACAAGGGAAGCCCAACAAAAAAAAGAAGAACTCAAATAATCACCAAAACAGAGTGGCCACAAAAATAATGAGAAAATTTTGCGGATGCAGTCCACAAATTCAGGGGAGGAAACGGTAAAAGGAAGTAACGAATAATGAAATAATGCAAAAGCTGAGAAGTATATGGCCACAAGGGGCTCTTGATAAATCTGGTGAAAGCAATTTCTGTGAAATGATGAGGAGGGTAGACCCCAGACTGCAGTGGATGAGGAGTGAATGTCACTCAATTAAAAAAAAACAACAAAAAATAAACAGCAATTGTAGGTGATTCCTTCAATAAATTCAACTGTGAAGTGGAGAAGATGGGGAAAAGTTTGGGAGGTTATGTTTGTTTTCTAGGCTGCTATAACAAATCACTTCAAACTAGGTTACTTAAAGCAATTATTCTCTCATAGTTCTGGAGGTCGGAAGTCTGAAATCAGGTGTCATTAAGGCCAGGGACCCTCTGAAGTGTCTAGAATAGAATACTCCTTGGTTCGAGCTTCTGAGGGTTCCTGGCAATAATGAGTGCTCCTTAGCTTGTGGCTGAAGCACTTGATCTCCATCTTCATATGGCCTTCTTCCCTCTATATCTGTGTCTCTGTGTCTGGATCTTTTTTCTCCTTTCTTTTCTAAAAACACTAGTCATTGGATTTAGGACCCACCCTTATCCAGTAAGTGTCTTAGTCAGCTCAGTCTACATGACAAAATACCGTAAATCGGGTGGCCTAAACAACAGAACTGAATTTCTCACAGTTCTGGAGGCTAGACGTCTGGGATCAGGGTGCCAGTATGGTCGGGTCCTGGTAAGAGCCCTCTTCCAGACTGCAGAAGGACAACTTCTTAAAGCAAGGCAAAGAAAGTAGGGGAAATGGGCAAGCTAGCTCTTTGGATTCTTCTTCATCCTATTCATGAGGGCTCACAGTTCTGGAGGCTAGACATCTGAGATCAGGGTGCCAGCATGGCTGAGTCCTAGTAAGTGATTTTTATTTTTGTTGATTTTAATACTCATGTTCTCTAAAGATGACAATTATTTCATAAGAGATTCTTATAAAATTTTATGAGATTGTATACCAGGTCTGAGACTCACAGAGAAAATGGTCCCTGAAGGGTAAAAATGGTAAGGTCATAATAACTTAGTATAGTTTCTTGTGGGTCTCAACAACTGTTTTAAATCTTCTGAGATTATAGTAATGTAGACAAGACATCTGGGATAGAGTAGAATAAGATTTGTATTTTATTCACTACTAGATTTTTCTAGGACGGTGTAATTTTAGAGTAATCCATTTCCATGAGGAATATTTTGGCCACTTGTTCACAAATAACCAAAAAAAAAAAATCTGTTTATACTCTGTTTAAGTAAATTGGCCAGTTGAGAAGCATATCATATAATTACAGTTTGTTATCATTTTATTTGGATTAAAATAATTAACTTATATACCTTGTTTCCTCATGGCATGACTAAACAAAATAAACAGAACAAAACCAGATCCCTTACCTTGAAAAAGAAAACAGACAAAATTTTAAGGCCAGTGACACAAAAGCTGTTTGAAATACTGGAGTCCATTCTCTCTTTACTGTTTCTGTTAGAAGAATTAGAATTCTGAATTCAATTGGTGACAGCTATTCAGATAACTAGAAAATGCAGAAAGGATAATTCTCACATCATATTTTCACTCCTGCATTCATCCTTATGGTTTTAACTGAATTTCAGCAGTCTAGAAATGCATGCATGTTATTCTGGTGCCAATGGAATAACCATATTTTTGTTTACTTTCAGTTTCTTCCCTAAGGGGGAGTGGGCAAATTCTGAAAGGAAACACCTGCAGACTCTGCCTTTTTTGCTGATAGGATCCATAAACTGGTACATGGACATTCTATATGCTTCATTTCAGGTTGGAACAAGAAATAATTGTGAAGTGTTTGTAAATGATCATCTGCTCTTTTCCCCTCATGACAAAAACTCAACATCCCAGCACACACCAGCACATGCTTTCTCAAAGCCTACTCTGAAGGCTCTGCATGGGCCTCTCAGGGTCACATGTGAGGCCCACCATTACCTTTCTGTGATGGTCAGTGGAGCTGGGAGCTGAATACTGCCCACTTTGCCCAAGCCTGTCATCATCATACTCAGTCACTGCTCTTGTCCATCATTCATTGATCTTCTGAACTACAAGAAAGAAACAATAATAGTTATAAATAAGTCAATTTTCCAAAGACCTCAGAAAAAAAATGTACTTCTAACTCCAAGGACATTCTAGGCTGAATGTTATATAGGTTTAAAGTCTTCTTTTTCATGGGGTTAAATTATTTTGGTGCCTTTCCTAACAAGCTCATAAATTTATAAATTTATATGTCTATAGAGATTTGTGGTCTCTAAAATAAAGACCACTTGTGGTCTCTAAACTAATTAACTAAAGTTAATTTTAAGTTAACTAAAATTAACTCGTTTTTCTTTGCATGAGTCAGAAACCAGCACAGAAATAGTCTCTCCATTGGTTCAACAAGTAACATATCAATTATATGCCAGGCACTATGATTAGCATTAGGTACAGAATGATCAGCAGAAAAGCAATGGCTTCTGGCCCCATGGAGCTTGCAGGTTGGTGAGGAAGACACATAATAAGTAAATGAGTTCATAAATAGAGAGTTGTAAATTCTGGCAAATTCTGCAAAGGTAAATAACAGGGATTTTTGAGAGCATAGCACACTGTAGACAACACGAAGTTTCCATGAGACTATGATGGTAGAGATGAAATCTGATGGCAGAGTAGAAATCTTCAATGAAGTGCAGACAGAAAAGTATTTCAGGTAGGAGGATGTGTACATACGAAAGTGAGAAAAGAAGATAATACATTCAAAGTAATTAACAAGGTTAATATTTGTATCACAGGAAGGGTAAGAATGGGGTGAGAAAGTGTCAGGAGACAAGATTTTAGTCTAATAACAATGGGAAGTCATTCAAAGGCTTTGAGCAGGATATTGATGTGATAAAATTTACATTTTTTAATGTACTTGGGTGGCAATGAAAATGTCCAAAGACTGAATGTCTGGAATATTATTTAGGAGGCAACAGCATTAGTCAGAGCAGGTGGTGAAGATAGATTTGATCACAGTGATAACAGTAAGGAGAACAGAGAATTAGATCTGGTCAAGAATTATGCCTAGATTTCTGGCTTTTGAACTTCTGTGAATGATGACACCACTTATTATGGTAGGGGTTACTGAAGGAGGTTGTGGTACCATCATGAGCTGGGTTTGGGACGTGTCATCTTGGAGTCTTTGTGAGACCTCCTGGTATCAAGCAGGCCAAATACACAGATCTGAGACTCTGGAGAGACTCATTCAAACTGAAAATATGAATTTTAGAGTCACTGACACATAGATGATCAGTCTAATAATGAGTCTAAATATCGGATGAGAAGAGAAAGAATTCCGGAAACAAGCCTTAAGGAACTTCAATATTTAAAGAGCTGCAGTCCATGGGGTCGCTGAGAGTTGGACATGACTCAGTGACTTCACTTTCACTTTTCACTTTCATGCTTTGAAGGAAATGACAACCCACTCCAGTGTTCTTGCCTGGAGAATCCCGAGGACGGCAGAGCCTGGTGGACTGCCATCTATGGGGTCGCACAGAGTCGGACACGATCGAAGCGGCTTAGCAGCAGCAGAGTAAAATGAGCTAGCAAAAGAAGTCTAAAAGGGCAAGAGGGAAAAGACCCCAGGAGAATGGCTTTGTTTCAGAAGACAAGGAAAAGGATTGTTTTAAGGACAGAATGATTTGCTGTTGTGAAATCAGCTGAGGAGTCAAGTAAAATGAAGGCTGAACAGTATCCTTTAAATTCCAAGTCCTAAAAATGATTGGTGGCCTTAGTAAGAGCTATTTCAGGAATGAAGGGGGTGGAAGCCAGATCGAAGGGAGTGAGGAGTGTGTAGGAAGTGTGTTGTTCAACAAAAATTTGCTATTTTATGAGCCTTTCATATGTATGCGCATTATCTAACAGGATGTGGCAATTATGTATGAATAATATTCAGTTGCCTGGTTATTCTGTAGGTTTGTTATTGATGAAAGAAAGAGAAAAAGAGGGAGGAAGAAGTGAAGGGAGGGAGAGAAAGACAAACATTAAATTAAGTCAGTTTTACTAAGTAATAACTGCAAATGAGATGCTGCCGGTGATCTAAATGTACCAGCATCACCTTCTGTTTAAGACTCAGGGTAAGATTTCACCTAAAACACTGGTAACATGAAATATTTCACTGCATTTGAAGAGCAGACATTTACCTGACATTAACTGTGTCAAAGCTTCTGAATGTGTGGATCACAATAAACTGTGGAAAATTCTGAAAGAAATGGGAATACCAGACCACCTAACCTGCCTCTTGAGAAATCTGTATCCAGGTCAGGAAGCAACAGTTAGAACTGGACATGGAACAACAGACTGGTTCCAAATAGGAAAAGGAGTACATCAAGGCTGTATATTGTCACCCTGCTTATTTAACTTCTATGCAGAGTACATCATGAGAAACGCTGGAATAGAAGAAACACAAGATGGATCAAGATTGCCAGGAGAAATATCAATAACCTCAGATATGTAGATGACACCACCCTTATGGCAGAAAGTGAAGAGGAGCTAAAAGCCTCTTGATGAAAGTGAAAGAGAAGAGTGAAAAAGTTGGCTTCAAGCTCAACATTCAGAAAACGAAGATCACGGCATCTGGTCCCATCACCTCATGGGAAATAGATGGGGAATCAGTGGAAACAGTGTCAGACTTTATTTTGGGGTGCTTCAAAATCACTGCAGATGGTGATTGCAGCCATGAAATTAAAGACGCTTACTCCTTGGAAGGAAAGTTATGACCTACCTAGATAACATATTCAAAAGCAGAGACATTACTTTGCCGACTAAGGTCTGTCTAGTCAAGGCTATGGTTTTTCCAGTGGTCATGTATGGATGTGAGAGTTGGACTGTGAAGAAGTGAGAGCACCGAAGAATTGATGCTTTTGAACTGTGGTGTTGGAGAAGACTCTTGAGAGTCCCTTCGACTGCAAGGAGATCCAACCAGTCCATTCTGAAGGAGATCAGCCCTGGGATTTCTTTGGAAGGAATGATGCTGAAGCTGAAGCTCAAGTACTTTGGGCACCTCATGCAAAGAGTTGACTCGTTGGAAAAGACTCTGATGCTGGGAGGGATTGGGGGCAGGAGAAGAAGGTGACGACCGAGGATGAGATGGCTGGATGGCCTCCCAGACTCGATGGACATGAGTCTGAGTGAACTCCAGGAGTTGGTGATGGACAGGGAGACCTGGCGTGCTGCGATTCATGGGGTCACTAAGAGTCGGACGCGACTGAGCGACTGGACTGAACTGAACTGAGTGAAACATTTTGCGGCTTGTTTAATATTCTGTTCCAAGGTCTCTCTCCTCAGCATGGCCAATTGAAGAAAAGAAGAAAAGGCCTCTTACAATTAAAAGATATACTTGCCTCCAGAATTCCTTTTACTCTTATCACATTGAGTGAACAAACATTATACTAGACTTGCAGTCACCTAGGAAAAGGCTTTTATGAGTAGAATTTTACTTATTTATATTCATTGCATACAAGCTCAGCATGTGATTTAAAAGAAAATATTCACATTTTTAAAAATCTATATTGTGTCCATTATAATTTCTCCTTCAATTCATGTTCCAAGTTGCATTAGTCCTTCCAGCCATGCCTCATGTCCTCCCTCCTCAATCCCCTCCACTGCCTTAACCCTGCTCTCAGTCACTAGGTCTTCTGCTACTCTTGAGGTTTGTCCAATATCGTTTTCCTCTGGGACACTCTCCAACTCTCAGAAGTCTCCATTTCCTGTCTCCTCCTCCACTGGTTGGAGGAATGATCCACACTTTCCCAACACCTTGAAGCCCTAGAGTGGACAGTGAAAATTTTAGTCATATGTTTTATGAGAGAAAGGAGTGGAACTCTGGTGCTGGGACGATCAGTGACAAGGACTTGTCCTGAATGCCCCCCCAGCACCCTAATACTAATATCTTCAGGTTACTCAATTGGTCTACAAATATGTAACTTTCATTTATTTCCGCCCACTTTCTATCAGGATTTCTCTCTTTTATACCTTTTAAATATTCTTATAAAGGCGCCCTTGAGCAGATGTCCATCAAATTAAAATATACAAGTTAGTGCCAAAGGAGGAACTGAGTTTCCATGGTCTAGACCATTATAAATTTTAGACTTTTTGAACTTCTCACAAGGAAGAGAAAGGACTTTCAGAAGACAGTTTCTCTTTCACCAGTAGTGTTAAGAAATAGTAGTGCTGGGAGATTACTTGAAGGAGAAGGGAAACAAAACAGAGAGTGAGAAGTGACTGCAGCGTCTGCTCCAGTTTGCCTGCCTCCTGGCCCAACTGCTCTTCACTGAAACAGAAGAACCAAAAAGGTTGAAACGACTAGTTTGTTTCTAAAGGTAAAAATAAGAACATTCTAAACTTTATTTGAGCATTTACTACTTTCTAAATCCCAAACTATTGTGTATTAGATGTGTTGCATTTGTTCACATACAAAAATTTCAATTCATCTATAGACCACTTTTTGGAGCCAATTTAAGGAAAAAATAAAATCTGTGAGTCACCATAAAGACTCTAATCAGTCTTCTTTCAGCTACAAGGACCCAGTTCCTATAAATAATGTTTTCCCTGATCCTGAGGACCCCCTGCTGTTTAACATGATAAGTATGTGGTACTTTAGGTAGTAATTATCCTCAACTTTTCCATGCTCCAACCTTTATTTTTCAGCACCAGATCTTTACCTTAAATGAACTCATCTTGCTGATGTACATATTTTTGTGCCTTCATTTCCCCTATTATTCAGATCAAAATCTTACCATATACTGTGATTCATCCTTTTCTCCTAGTTTCCCAAATCCAACCAGTTATCAAGTCTTCTACTAACAGCAACTATCTTGTGACTTCTGTTTTATATCAATACTGACTCTCTGCTCAGATGTTTTCTGTGTGTCCAGGACTTTCTGGTTCCAGTTCACAGCACACAGAAATCAAAAATAGCTCTGAAATTGTCAATTCTGGCTTTCCTTCTACCTAAAAAGGCTACGAAGATGGAAGTACTTGGCTGCCCATTGTTAGAGCTTGAAGTTGAGGACACTGGCTGGTGAACTCACAAGTGTAGGTAGCGTGCTATGTGAGGGGCAGGCTTTTCACTAACACCACAAGAGTCTCTGGCCCAAGTGGAGTTTGGTAGTACCATTTGCTACAAAAGAAAAGAGAAGAAAATATGGAGTTACTTTGATTGAGCATCATCTGTCCTCTTAAATTACACAGAATCAATCATGCATTCAGGGAGAGAAGTCCACCCAACTGTCCCCTCCCTTTCCCCTCCTGCTTCCCTGCATTTTCCTCTTCTCAAACCTCTGGAACTGCAGAGATCAAGTCCCCTCCCCACTTTTCTTCCTGGGTGTATAGGGCATCCCTTGTGTAAAACTCTAATTCAGCTATGCCTGCCTCTTGATTTGTTAATGTGGAGATTCAACAAATATTTTACCACCCCAGCATCAAATCATTCTCTATAAGTACAGTCTTACTACAAAATGTTATTTTAGCTATTAGATTTTGGAGTAATACTTGCTTTTGCTTTCATTCCTGCTATAAGTACCTGTCCCTACCCATATGCACTGGTGTATGCATGCACACACACACAGAGAGGAAATGGATGATATGAAATGTCCAAAGAGGCCATCAGATGCTAAAATATACATAAAGGACAAGCACATTTGTTTTTTTTGAATTGTAGTTACTGCTACTTGATCTTTTCTCTCTAGTCTCTAACCCTAAACCTATCACCCTGGATGCCATGTCTCTTAAATGACTCCCTGGTTATTTTCCCTGCAGCTCAGTCCCAGATATGGAAGTTATCTGCTCAAGACACTTTTACTGCCTCCCTCCCTGCAAAATAAATTCAGAACTCTTAGCAATATATGGAAGATGGTTTGCAAAAAATGGTCACAACTTTTCCCATCCCTGTATGCATACTCTGTGCCATATGACTTTGCTACTCCTGCCAACAAGAGATGGAATCTATTTTTCCACCCTTGGAATCTGGCCTTGGTCATATGACTTGCTTTGGTCAATGGAGCATTAGAAAAATGTGACATATCTGAGACTTACAAAGTGTTTGCATACTGGGACTTGCCTTCTCTTGCTACCTTTGGTCTCCTGAGTCAATCCATGTGAAGAGGCCTATGCGTCCATCCTGGAAAATGAAGCCTACTAGAGAGTGGAGGAGAGCCATGGGCTCTAGAACCAATGTCAGCAAACTCCAGTCACAGACCAAATTCAACCTGCTCTGTGTTTTGGTACAGCCTGAGCTAAGAAAGTTTTTATAGAAAAACATTAACAATTGACTTGATGATATGGAGCCCTACCTTTGAACCTAATTATGATATTACCCCTTCTCCCAAAAAAGTTCAATTCTCCTTATTAGAAGACCTGTATCACAGAAGAAATTACTCAATTTTTATTTTACTTTTAATTCTGTCCATTAAAAAAAAATCTATGGAGGTAGTTTCATCTCTTGTTATATATGTATATATGTAATATCATCAATATTTTATTTTGACGTGCTACGTCTGACCTTTTTACTACTTGATCCCGTATAGAAGAATTTTGCTGACCCTGCTCTGGAATACCCAGCCTACCAACTACCAGTCCTTTATGAAAGCCATTCTAGAACCCCACCCAGCCACACTGCTGATGTGCTGCAGGAATCAGCTGACTCTGCCCAAACCAGACAACCTACAGAGCCATGAGAAGTAACAGATTCTTGCTACTTGAGATACTAAACTTAGGGGTGGATTGTTATACAGCAAAACCTAACTAATTCATAACATATGCAGAGGATGAAATGGTTAGATAGAATCACCGACTCAATGGACATGAATTTGAGCAAACTCTGTGAGAGAGTGAAGGACAGGGAAGTCTGGCATGCTGCAGTCCATGGGGTTGCAAAGAGCTGGACATGACTTAGCAACTGAACAACAACAGTATACACAAACTGTTTTATGATCTGACTTAGGACCATGTATCCACATCACCTCACCTCTAAACTAGATTCAGAAACCTCAGTTCTATTCAGTTTCACAAACCTACCCTGTCTGCTTAACCTCTAGCCCTCCTTCAGTCTAAAATGTGCTCTTCCCCCACCACTTCTTTTGGACTCTTACTCATAAATGGTGACCTTTTCAGGTCTCCTGGTCACACTCAATTTCATACTGCTTTGATATCTAGAGCAATTTTTCCTACATGATAGGTTCCATGTTGTTTTCATCATTATGTCCCATCTACTTGACCATAAAAACGTGTCATCGTTCAGTCATGTCTGACTCTTTGTGACCCTATGGACTGTAGCCTACGAGGCTCCTCCATCCATGGGATTTTCCAGGCGAGAGTACTGGAGTGGGTTGCCATTTCCTTCTCCAGGGGATTTTCCTGACCCAAGGATTGACCCGGGTCTCCTGCATTGCAGGCAGACGCTTTACCCTCTAAGCCATATTTATTAAATCATGTCTCCATTCTACTTACACAACTTTCTTGCCCATCAGCCCTGACATATACATACTTGAATCACTCTTGAAGATATCTGTGATTTTTGCTAACCCTCCAAAAATTACGCTCTAAACAATGACACCTTAACATTATTCTTCAGGAGAAGATATTCTTACCAATTTACTTGATAAATTTCTGGTTTGAGTCTATCAAAGGAAATCAATTTGACTTATGCACTATATTTTTATGAACACAAAGCATATTGTTTGTGAGTGGGAGAAAGAGGCAGATTTTACTCTTCACTCTTTTGTGCTCGTTGTACTATTTCCTTATGTCCCCAAACATTCTTAATTTTAACTTTTATTTTGGCCTGAAGATGTGTCTCTGTGCTATTTATTTTTAAATGTGGTTTTAGTATAGAGTAACCATGAGTCACAAAGAGGTTTCCTGCCAAGAATGGATCACCTGACTACCACCTTCCAATGAATGACTCTTCATATTCCATCCCACCAATACCCCAACTATCTCATCCTCTCTTCTTCCTTTGTCAGGTACAATAACCTCCTTCCTTACATTAAATATTATATCCCAAAGAAAAAAAAATTAGAGTTAACTGGTATATTTTTATATCTGTGAAAATATTTTGGATATTTCAGTATAAGGTGAGGTTCATCACAATTTTTCCAAAAATTTTAAAAAGATCTTATTTATTTTAATGGTTCTTGACTTAGTTACAGTTTTGGGGGAAATGTATTCTATCCTTTCATCTTTTTCCTCTTTCTTTCTTCTCAACCATTCCTTTCTTCTTTATTTTTAACAAACATTTTGGATTGACTAATGTATATACTCATTGGAAAAGACTCTGATGCTGGGAGGGATTGAGGATAGAAGGAGAAGGGGACAACAGAGGATGAGATGTCTGGATGGCATCACCGACTTGATGGACATGAGTTTGAGTGAACTCCAGGAGTTGATGATGGACAGGGAGGCCTGGCATGCTGCAATTCATGGGGTCATAAAGAGTCTGACAGGACTGAGCAACTGAACTGAACTGAATGTATATACAATGACAAAGACCCTTCTCTAAGGCTCTCTGTTGCTTTAATGCAGTGGAACTTAGGGGAGCAATTTCCACCACCATCCCCAGGGCACCTGACAAACTCTGGAAATAGTTCGGTTGTCACAATTCAGGGGTGTAGGGGTGGGAGTACTATTGACAATATAATGAGCAGGGCACAGGGATGTTGCTAAGTTTTCTATAGTGCACAGGGTAGCCTCCAAACAATAAGGAACTATCTGCCCCCAAATATCAATAGGCCTGAGGTTGAAAAAGCTTGCTCTAAGGTATCCAATTTTTTTTTCACAAGATCATTGTTCACAATAGAATAATTTCCCTTTGTCATTCCTCTTGACTTCCATCTCAAACACTGAGAATTCTAAATTCCCAGTTTTTTAAAGCTATGGGAATTATCACTCTCTTTATGATGTCTTTTTATTCCTACTACTAAATGTAATATCTCCTTTCTCTTGAGTTTCACAGTATTTTATCTGTACCTTTCTCACTGATGATGTCAAGCAACTGAGCACTGATCATGTTACTTTTTCTATGAACCTAGTGATCTTTACTGGAAACTTGGGAAATTTCTCAATCTCATTGGACCTCAACTTTGTCAACTCATAATAAAGGTGACTGTAATACCTCTAATACTCCTCCAGCTCCTCTCTTTTGATTCCCTCCTTGTCAATCATATGTGATCCTTGTCCCCACATACCAGTATGCAAATGAAATCATACCTCCAAAGGACTCTTGTTCTAACTTGTCACACCAGCACCCACCATTATCCATTAAAATTCTTGTCATACTAACTACAGAGCTCTGGCTCAGTTTTGGGGGAAATTGAAAAACTCAAAGCAATGACTAAGACGTTATTGATAGACACATAGAGATTACAGTGGTTTAAATATGAAATATCCCAAGTGGTTACAAATATCAAGAGAAGAGGGCTACATCTCTATTTCATCCTACATTTTTAGTCCCTTAATCCAAGTGGAATTTAAAACACTGTCCTACCACTTATCCCTGTAATCTGTCTTCTCAGAATGGTTTTCTGAACCTTGGAAACAACCTACATATTATGTAAATAATGAGGTGTCATATCATAAAAAGTGAGATAATTATATACTATTTTAAAGACATAACTAAATTGTTTACATTTTTTAATCAAAGTAGCAACATATTTCAGCTCTATGTTTAGTCAAAATAAAGATTTGGGAAATAGGGGCTTTTTATAGCTTGTCAGTCTGTTTTTATTTTTTTAATAAATCATTCCATGATTAACCAGATAGCCTATTTCAATTAACTTCACCTCACAGTGTTCTTTAGAAACTCTAATTACACCTTAGATTACCATTCAGAACACCTGCTCTTGTGGGTTTCAGTAATTTCAGCCTTGAATATTTTGACACAAAGAGCTATAATCATTGAGAATTTTATGGTTTTTTAAAAGTATTCTGTGCCCCACCTTTCTAACTAACTACAACCTACTTTGTATGCCATGACTTTTTGCTTACTGAAGCCACTCTTTTATCTTTCATCTTGAGTCACTAATTTAGGGAAATGTGGATACTTAGCATGAAAACCATGAGCGTCTAGTGTCCCCACTCTCAGCTTATATGACATATAACAGATCACTACCATATTGGAAAACAAAAAAGAGAGATTTGAGCATTAAATTCCTAGAGAGCCCATTCTCTTATCTAATGACATCATTAGGCAAGATGTGTCAAGCTTTCAATGAGATAAAGAATACCACACATACAATGACGTTTTTATTCCAATGTAAGTAATTTAAATGTCTATATATAGTTTGCACACACATCTTGTGTATTTACCCAGCCTAATGGCCAGTGGTAACAATCAGAAGTCAACTGCACATACAATTCTCTATTATGATCAAATTTCCCCTATCAAATCTCTTTCATAACTGACATATGCTAAGCTTCACATTTTTAACCCTCACTGTTAGCATGTGGAAGACAAATTAGAAATGTGGGATATGGCATCATTGATTTCCTTTGGTGGCTCTGAACAAGTTTCGTGGGCATATATCTTGCTATGCTGTGCTTAGTTGTTCAATCATGTCCAACTCTTTGTGACCTTATGCACTGTAGCCCACCAGGCTCCCCCATCAATGGGGATTCTCCAGGCAAGAATACTGCAATGGGTTGTCATACCCTCCTCCAAGAGATCTTCCCAACTCAGAGATCAAACCCAGGTCTCCCACACTGCAGCCAGATTCCTTAGCATCTGAGCCAACAGGGAAGCCCAAGAACACTGGAGTGGGTAGCCTATCCCTTCTTCAGGGTTTATTCCCAACCCAGGGTTTATTTCCAACCAAGGAATCAAATTGGGGTCCCCTGCATTGCAGGCAGATTCTTTACCAAGAAGCTACCAGGGCATATTCCCTGAGCTGCCAGGGAAGCCTGGACATGCTCCTTAAGCCATCTTATTTCACCTGGAAAGCTATACTCACCACTCTGGGCTCGAAGAAAACAGGCCTAACTTCAAACAGACAAGCTGTTCATCAGAACTGATGATTTATTGCTCTTTTTGTAATTAATCAGATGTGAATGTATTTTAACATCACTCCTACCTATCCTACCAATACTCCAACTTTCTTATCCCCAATTATTTTATATTATAAAGTCCAATATGCATCTAACCATTACAAATTCCAGTTGATAAACTAGAATATTTGCTTATGCTAGTCTTAAAACTGAAATTATGGAAGTAGTATAATTAAAAGAAAAGGTTTTAAATTTTATGTCCAAGTGCAATATGAAAGTAGCCAACACTAAAAGTGATATCAGATGGGAAATTATGCAGGCACTGTAGGTCATGAATCCAAAACTTGAAATTTCCATTACAGCAACTTCTATATCAGTAGATTACATCTTGTAAAACTACTTGATATGATCTAATAGCACATTAGAAGTATGTGCTACCACTTGACCTAGATTTTACTACTGAGGGCAGCAAATGTTAAATGAAATGACTTCTCTTGTCTGCATTCTTTCTCCTCCCCTGCCACAGACAGCATCAAAACAGACTTAGTTTTTATTTTACTTCTCTTTGACTAGGTCAACATCTTTTTAGCCTAACTAGTAAACATTTATTTTGTTTTTAGTTTTTGAGATACAAGCTGTATCTCCAACCCAAAGGCCATCCATTTCAGTGCCAAAAGCAGCAGTAACAGCATTTACTACAATTAAATCCCAATAGTACTCAAGCTTTGAATTAAGATGCTACCCTTGACCTTTGGGAGAGGTGATTGCCATTAGGTTTATTAGAGTAGCTCTGATGCATGTTAGAAAAGCGTTTTTCTTAAGAGCAAGATGAATGGGAGTTCAGATGTAATCAAGGGTAGGTTCATTTAGCCCAGCTGTACCACCGAGATTTTGACCCAAGACTGAAGAGTCAGGGATTCATCAAATTTAAGAGCCAGAACAAACATTGAGAGGATCTCCTCCTTGCTAAAAAATAAATAAATTCCATAAAGATGAAGCAGATGCGAGAATTGATTGCTATAAGGAAACTCATCCTACACCCAGAAAGCCAACAATGTTTGGTACTAACAAAATGGGATCAGAGAGAAAACGATACAAACCACTGTTTTCCATGCTGCCTCCATCTTTGTCAAAGGCAATAATCTCAAGAGAGAAACTGTGCCTAGGAGATACTTTTCGGGAAAAATAAATTTCTCTAGTGTTTCAGTTTCAAGATTTCTTTATTACTCACTCACATCCCCCCACCACAATAGTCATTTCTCAGGGGAAGACTAAGTAATAAAGTGAAGCCTCCTTTAGAAGGCTGTCAGGACCAGAATGGTGTTTGTACCACTTGGCAGAAACAGGTGGAATAATCACCAGGTTTTGAACCATTTGAAGGGAGCCTTCCTAGGAGATGGTGAAAATAGCATAGTAACTAACTCTCTATGTCTATTACTGCAGGTGGGCACAGGCTCCAGTCCAATGACAATGAAAATGATCTGTATCCTTGAAGACATAACCTCAAGAACACCCTTTTCTCCCCACCTTTCCTTCTCTTCCATGTACACCTCAAAAATGGAGTCACTTTCACATCTTCCACTGATAAAACATTTTCATTTTTCGTGCTTAGCCGCTCAGTCATGTCCGACTCTTTGCTACCCTTTGGACTGTAGCCTGCCAGACTCCTCTGTCCATGAGATTTTCCAGGCAAGAATATTGGAGTGGGTTGCCATTTCCTCCTCCAGGGGATCTTCCTGACCCAGAGATTGACTGATGATTAGACTAGAGTTAATATCTGGATTGGTAGGGAAGGGAAAGAAAACAGATAGCTTGTATTATCTCCCAGGTTAGCTGCAGATGGGCTGGACATCTGAAATTAGGGGATGGATTTTTTTTTTTTTTAAGAAACCAGAGAAAGGTGGACCCCTGTGGTCTTAGTTCTATTGTCCTATCACAAGATAAAAATTACCAAAGTTTTGGGGACCAAGTCCACTTTTTATTCATATGCTTATTTTAAATTTCAAAAGAAAAAGATTGTTAAAGAAAAAAATCTCTATGTAATCTTTTAATTATTTCAAAATATGAAGTCAACTTAGTATATTTCATCACACATCTGTCCAGGACCAACAATGGGCAAGGAGATAAGATGTTGTGGTTGAAAGGGCATAAGACTTGTAAACAGCAAGCTGTGAACTTGAATTCCAAGTTAGCCAATTGCTGGCTATTTACACTTGAGTTCTCACATATACCTTGGAGTTTCTCTTTCATTATCTTTGAAATGAAAAGAAGGCTTCCCTGGTGGCTCAGAGGTAAAGAATCTGCTTGCAAAGAGGGAGACCTGGGTTCAGTCCCTGGGTCAGGAAGATCCCCTGGAGAAGGAAATGGCTACCCACCACAGTACCATTGCCTGGAAAATTCCATGGACAGAGGAGCCTGGTGGGCTATAGTCCATGGAGTCACAAAGAGTCAGACATGACTGGGCAACTTCACTTTCATACTTGGGTTCTCATATATACCTTGGAGCGTCTCTTTAATTACCTTTAAAAAGAATTATGGAATTGTTCTGAACATCAAATGAGGTGAATATGTGCAGAGATCTCAAAATATCAGTTACAACCATTTTACTCACAATTATATTTTCTCACCCCACCCAAGAGCAATACTGAATTGGGCAGGTACAGCTTGATTGAGAAGCATTTTAAATGAGCACCATTCCCTAATGATTTAGAGAAGACTTTTTATTACCTTAGCCCCCACGTTCTCCAGTAAGCCTTCACTTTATTTCAAGTGTTTTTAATCTTTAATCCTCTTATATAGGCAACTGGTGTTCCAACCATGGATAGGGATAGGGCCTTGTGAATTTTTTCTGACCTGGTATGAAAATGTCCATTAAAGAGAAAAAATTCCAACCAGTATACTATGTTTATGATTTAATTTGCCAGGGAAAATATAGAATGATTTGTATTTTCTCAGTGGATCTAACTTCTTCTTGTTACTCACTATTAATTTTTTTATGAGTAGGAAGCTGCCATTTAGATATATTCTGAACATTGGCTGACATTATTCAAGAGTTTTCAACAGACTAAAACATTCTCCTTTGTTTAATTATATGCTTATCTTATTACTTTCAAACCTATTTCTTGTTGATAAATGGTCCTGAAACCATTGTTGCTATGGGGAAGGAAGTGAGTGGGAGTTGGGAGGTGGGGCAGGGGATGTGATTAAGAAAACTGAGCTACCAAACAGTTATTGGTCCTGAGCACGTGGACCAGCATGCCTATTCTTGTAAATAACAACTTTTGAGTTCAGAGACTTGACTGGAAATCTCTTTTATCTTTAAGGACAAAGATTGCAGGTTCTATGTTTATTTTGCTTCCCATTGGATCATTAGCTTAGTTCAATTTGTTTTTGTTTTCACATCTTTTACTAGAGTGAACAAAAGACCAGGAATGACTGTGGCTCAGATCATGAACTCCTTATTACCAAATTCAGACTTAAATTGAAGAAAGTAGGGAAAACCACTAGACCATTCAGGTATGACCTAAATCAAATCCCTTACGACTATACAGTGGAAGTGAGAAATAGATTCAAGGGATTAGATTTGGTAGACAGAGTGCCTGAAGAACTATGGACTGAAGTTCATTACATAGTACTTGTAACAGGAATCAAGACCATTCCCAATAAAAGAAATGCAAAAACGCAAATGGTTTTCTGAGGAGGCCTTACAAATAGCTGAGAAAAGAAAAGATGCAAAAGGCAAAGGAGAAAAGGAAAGATATACCCATTCGAATGCAGAGTTTCAAATAGCAAGGAGAGATAAGAAAGCTTTCCTCAGCGATCAGTGCAAAGAAATAGAGGAAAACAATAGAATGGGAAAGACAAAAGATCTCTTCAAAAAAATTAGAGATACCAAGGTAATATTCCATGCAAATATGGGCTCAATAAAGGAGAGAAATAGTGTGGATCTAACAGAAGCAGAAGATATTAAGAGGTGGCAAGAAAACACAAAACTGTACAAAAAGATCTTCATGAACCAAATAGTCACAATGGTGTGATCATTCACCTAGAGCCAGACATCCTAGAATGATGAGTCAAGTGTGGACCTTAGGAAGCATCACTATGAACAAAGTCAGTGGAGGTGATGGAATTCCAGTTGAGCTATTCCAAATTCTAAAAGATGATGCTGTGAAAGTGCTGCAATCAATATGCCAGCAAATTTGGAAAACTCAGCAGTGGCCACAGGACTGGAAAAGTTTAGTTTTTGTTCCAATTCAAAAGAAAGGCAATGCCAAAGAATGCTTAAACTACAACACAATTTCACTCATCTCACATGCTAACAAAGTAATGCTCAAAATTCTCCAAGCCAGGCTTCAATAGTACATTATTTATGAACTTCCAGATGTTCAAGCTGGATTTACAAAAGGCAGGGGAACCAGAGATCAAATTGCCAACATCCACTGGATCGTCAAAAAAGCAGTGAGTTCCAGAAAAAATATGCTTCTGCTTCATTGACTATGACAAAGCCTTTGACTGTGTGGATCATAACAAACTGTGGAAATTTCTTCAAGACATGGGAATACCAGACCACTTGACCTGCCTCCTGGAGAAATCTGTATGCAGGTCAAGAAGCAACAGTTAGAACTGGACATGGAATAACGGACTGGTTCCAAATCGGGAAAGGAGTACATCAGGCTGGATACTATCTCCCTTCTTATTTAACTTACATGCAGAGTTCATCATGAGAAACGCTAGATGAAGCACAAGCTGGAATCATGATTCCCAGGAGAAATATTAATAACCTCAGATATGCAGATGATACCACCCTTATGGCAGAAAGTGAAGAGGAACTAAAGAGCTTCTTGATGAAAGTGAAAGAGGAGAGTGAGAAAGTTGGCTTAAAGTGCAACATTCAGAAAACTAAGATCATGGCATCCAGTCCCATCACTTCATGGGAAATAGATGGGGAAACAGTGGAAACAGTGTCAGACTTTATTTATTTGGGCTCCAAAATCGCTGCAGATGGCGACTGCAGCCATGAAATTAAAAGACGCTTACTTCTTGGAAGGAAAGTTATGACCAACCTAGACAGAATGTTAAAAGCAGAGATATTACTTTGCCAAGAAAGATCCGTCTAGTCAAAGCTATGTATTTTCCAGTAGTCATGTATGGATGTGAAAGTTGGACTATAAAGAAAGCTGAGCACTGAAGAAACGATGCTTTTGAAATGGGGTGTTGGAGGACACTCTTGAGAGTCCCTTGGACTACAAGGAGATCCAGTCAGTCCATCCTAAAGGAAATCAGTCTTGAATATTCATGGGAAGGACTGATGCTGAAGCTGAAACTCTAATACGCTGGCCACCTGATGCAAAGAACTGACTCATTTGAAAAGACCCTAATGCTAGGAAAGATAGAAGGCAGGAGAAGGGGATGACAGAGGATGAGATGATTGAATGGCAGCGCTCACTCAATGGACATGAGTTTGAGTAAGCTCCGGAAATTGGTAAGGGACATGGAAGCCTGGCGTGCTGTAGTCCGCGGTGTCGCAAAGAGTCAGATGTGACTGAGCAACTGAACTGAACTGTAGTGAAATACAAGTGTAAATCTTTGGGAACTTAATGATTAATTCCTATTTTTAAATATTCTTAAAAGAAATTCTAAAAAGCTGTTTGCCTTGATATCTACTATGCATATCCTAAAGCTATTTCCACAGCTTCATTTCTCCTTGCTGCTATAGGTTTTAAATGGGAACTATATATTGAGTCTATTCCCTACTGACTATATTCTGGTATATTAATTAAAAAACAGAGGGTGTATTAATCATATTTTTAAAATGTTTATATATTTTATAATACTTTGACATCTTGGTGGTTTATGGACTAGGGAAGGAACTGGCCCTACAAAGGTCAGCTAATTCCTAGAGATAGCAAACAACTTACCTTGAGCAAGACCTTGATGAACTTAACCATCAAAGTGATGGACAGGGAGGCCTGGTGTGTTGCAGTTCATGGGGTCGCAGAGTCGGGACACGACTGAGCAACTGAACTGACTGACTGACACACCCTAATCTTGTCAGCAACTGTTACTGCCTTGATCCTTATCCCATACTACTTCTTCTCCCTATCTATCCCCCAGGGAAGGGGGCAAGTTCTTGAAACTTGGCCTACTGTGTTCCCCTTTTGCCTGGCAAAGAAATAAAGCCATTCTTTTGTTCTCCATAACTCTGTCTCCATATTTCTGCCAATATATTGGCAGAGAGGAGCCAATATTTTGGCAACCAATTGAAATGTATGTGTGTGCTTAGTCTCTCAGTCATGTCCAACATTTGTGACCCAAGGACTGTAGCCCACTAAGCTCCTCTGTCCATGGAATTCTCCAAGCAAGAATACTGGAAAGAAAGTGAAAGTGAAGTTGCTCAGTCATGTCCAACTATATGCAACCCCATGGACTGTAGCCTACCAGGCTTCTCCCTCCATGAGATTTTCTAGGCAAGAGTACTGGACTGTGTTGCCATTTCCTTCTCCAGGGGATCTTCCCCAATGAGGGATCGAACCTGGGTCTCCAACATTGTAGGTAGACGCTTTACCCTCTGAGCCACCAGGGAAGCCCTTAAGTGAATAAATTACAAACTAAATCAACTATATATTCTGACTTATATATGAAACAGAGGAGGAAGATGGAAGCAACACAAATTACTGTAAGTGAGCGACCCTTGACTGCCTGGGCACCACCCACGTTCTCCAGTTGACTCCACCGTTAGCCTCGGCTACAGGCACCATCCAGGAACCAGAGCTGCTCCTTCCATCACACCAGGAGGGAACCTTCTTTGTCACCAGGGCATGAAGAGAATACAAGTCTGTGCCCTCAGGCACCCTCTTCTGCCAGGCTCCAAGCAGAAGGCTTAGCCTGAGTTGTGTTCTTCTTCTTCTCCTTCAGGTTAATGGTAGTAAAATGAGGCAAAGGAAGAGCCTAGAACTTGGCGCCTCTCCTTTCTGTAGTTGTTTTATTTTCTTCTCCTTCTGTAAGTGACTTTTTGAATCAAAAGAGAAAGACCTATTTCCACAGCTCTCCTCAGTGGGATTTTGGGCTTAAAAGGTTTTCCACCTGGGGCAATTGTTGAGCTCTTATCACTCTCGACTGCTCCTCATCTTCACCCTCTTGGGTGGATTTTGAGTTCTCTTCTTCCAAACAAAGGCAGGAGGATTCAGGAGGGAAAGAGCTCCATGTGGAAGATGTAGCTCTTCCAGAGGACCCAAGACGTGGTGGCTACCAATAGATTCTTCCCACAGTGCTTCTTCATATATGTGGACTCCTACAAGGGCAGAGAACATCACAACTTCCCTTAAACTTGATCTGGGTTCTTCTTCCCATATACAGAAGATCCTAAAAGTGCTGAGAAGCAAGAGTCAGAAAATGCAGCAAGAGGTGTTGGAAACGAATGCAAAATCCAAGAAATGTAATCCTATAGATGCAGGGCTCCACAAATTTAAAGCATGGAAACTGGATTCTGGAATTTTTACAGTGGATTCATTTTCCCTAAGAAACTGCCAGAGAAGCCACCCACCATGCCTATTGTCTTTGATTTTGAAATGGACAAAAGAATCAAACAATGAGAAGCAAAGAGGGTATTGGAAGATAAACACTTTAAATTTATGGAAAGCCTGGACCTTATCATATCTTGTTAGGTGTTGTGGGTGTTCCCTCCCCCTCAAAAAGAATACTGGAGTGGGTTGTGATTTCTTTATTCAGCTTGAAATATGAAGTTCCAAATTCTCCATCTTTAAATAAAGAAAATCAGTGCAATCACACCTGCACTGCCCAGTCACTGTGAAGACTGAGTAAGATCACTTACGCAAGCAACAAGGACAGTGCCTGAAATATAAAATGTAAAACCATGTGATTTTCTCTTCTATTTCTATCAGTATCTCTCAGTTGAGTTCAGTTCAGTTGCTCAGTCATGTCTGACTCTTTGTGACCCCATGGACTGCAGCACGACAGGCTTCCCTGTCCATGACCAACTTCCGGAGCTTACTCAAACTCATGTCCATTGAGCCAGTGATATCATCCAACCATCTCATCCTCTGTCATCCCCTTCTCCTCCCTCCCCTCAATCTTTCCCAGAATCAGGGTCTTTTCAAATGAGTCAGTTCTTCGCATCAGCTGGCCAAAGTATTGGAGTTTCAGCTTCAGCATCCTTCCTTCCAATGAATATTCAGGACTGATTTCCTTTAGGTTGGACTGGTTGGATCTCCTTGCAGGCCAAGAGACTCAAGAGTCTTCTCCAACACCACAGTTCAAAAGCATCAATTCTTTAGTGTTCAGCTTTCTTTATAGTTCAACACTCACATCCACACATGACTACTGGAAAAACCATAGCTTTGACTAGATGGACCTTTCTTGGCAAAGTAATGTCTCTGCTTTTAACATGCTGTCTAGGTTGGCCATAAATTTTCTTCTAAGGAGTAAGCATGGCTGCAGTCACCATCTGCAGTGATTTTGGAGTCCCCAAAAATAGTCTTTCACTGTTTCCATTGTTTTCCAATCTATTTGCCATGACGTGATGGGGCCAGATGCCATAATCTTAGTTTTCTGAATGTTGAATTTTAAGCCAACTTTTTCACTCTCCTCTTTCACTTTCATCAAGAGGCACTTTAGTTCTTAATTTTTTGCCATAAAGGTGGTGTCATCTGCATATCAGAGATTATTGATATTTCTCTTGATTCCAGCTTGTGCTTCATCCAGCCCAGCATTTCTCATGATGAACTCTGCATGTAAGTTAAACAAGCAGCATAACAATATAGCCTTGACATACGCTTTTCCCAATTTGGAACCAGTCTGTTGTTCCATGTTCTAACTGTCCAGTTCTAACTGTTGCTTCTTGACCTGCATAGAGGTTTCTCAAGAGGCACATCAGGTGGTCTGGTATTCTCATCTCTTGAAGAATTTTCCACAGTTTATTGTGATCCACACAGTCAAAGGCTTTGACATAGTCAATAAAGCAGAATTAGATGTTTTTCTGGAACTCTGTTACTTTTTTGATGATCAAATGGATATTGGCAACTTGATCTCTAATTCCTCTGTCTTTTCTAAATCCAACTTGAACATCTGGAAGTTCATGGATCATGTACTATTGATGCCTGGCTTAGAGACTTTTGAGCATTACTTTACTAGCGTGTGAGATAAGTACAATTTTTCAGTAATTTGAACATTCTTTGGCATTGCCTTTCTTTGGAACTGGAAAAAAAAAAACTGACCTTTTCCAGTCCTGTGTCCACTGCTGAGTTTTCCAAATTCGCTGGCATATTGAGTGAAGCACTTTCACAGTATCATCTTCTAGGATTTGAAATAGCTCAACTGGAATTTTATCATCTCTACTAGCTTTGTTCATAGTGATGCTTCCTAAGGCCCACTTGACTTCACATTCCAGGTTGTCTTGCTCTAGGCGTGTCATCACACCATCATGGTTACCTGGGTCATGACGATCTTTTTGTACAGTTCTTCTGTGTATTCTTGCCACCTCTTCTTAATATCTCCTGCTTCTGATAGGTCTATACCATTTCTATTCTTTATTGTATCCATATTTGCATGAAATATTACCTTGGTATCACTAATTTTCTTGAAGAAATCTTTAATATTTCCCATTCTATTGTTTTCCTCTGTTTTTTTGCATTGATCACTGAGGAAGGCTTTCTTATCTCTCCTTGCTATTCTTTGAAACTCTACATTCGAACGGGTCTATCTTTCCATTTCTCCTTTGCTTTTTGCATCTTTTCTTTTTCAGCTATTTGTAAGGCCTCCTCAGACAACCATTTTGCATTTTTGCATTTCTTTTTCTTGGTGATGGTCTTAGTCACTGCACCTTGTACAATGTCATGAATCTCACCCCATAGTTCTTCAGGCATTCTGTCTATCAGATCTAATCTCTTGAATCTATTTCTCACTTCCACTGTATAATCATAAGAGATTTGACTTAGGTCATACATGAATCGTCTAGTGGTTTTCCCTACTTGCTTCAATTTCAGTCTGAATTTGGCGATAAGGAGTTCATGATCTGAGCCACAGTCAGCTCCTGGTCTTATTTTTGCTGACTGTATAGAGCTTCTCCACCTCTGGCTGCAAAGATAAAATCAATCTGATTTCAGTGTTGACCATCTGTTGATGTCCATGTGTAGAGTCTCTCTTGTGTTGTTGGAAGAGGGAGTTTGCTATGACCAGTGCTTTCTCTTGGCAAAACTATATTAGGCTTTGCCTTGCTTCATTCTGTACTCCAAGGCCAAATTTGCCTATTACTCCAGGTGTTTCTTGATCCTACTTTTGCATTCCAGTGCCCTATAATGAAAAGGATATCTTTGTAGGTCTTCATAGAACCATTCAACTTCAGCTTCTTCAGCATTACTGGTCAGAGCATAGACTTGGATTACCATGATATTGCCTGGTTTGCCTTGGAAACAAACAAAGATCATTGTTGTTTTTGAGATTGCATCCAAGTACTGCATCAGATTCTTTTTACTATGATGGATACTACATTTTTTTCTAAGGGATTCTTGCCCACAGTAGTAGATATAATGGTCTTCTGAGTTGAATTCACCCATTCCAGTCCATTTTAGTTCACTGATTCCTAAAATGTCAATGTTCATGCTCGCCATCTCCTATTGACCACTTCCAGTTTACCTTAATTAATGGACCAAACATTTCAGGTTCCTAGGCAATACTGCTGTTTACCATATCAGACTTTACTTCCATGACCAGTCACATCCATAACTGGGTGTTAATTTTGCTTTGGCTCTGTCTGTTCATTCTTTCTGGAGTTATTTCTCCACTGATCTCCAGTAGCATATTGGGAACCTACTGACCTGGGGATTCCATCTTTTAGGGTTCTACCTTTTTGCCTTTTCATACTGTTCACTAAATTAAGTGTATCATGTAAAAGGGACTTCTATGTCATTCAGCAGTAAGGTGATAAGAGGATACTGGAGGATTTCAAGGAAACAGATTATATATTCTCTATAAGTAGTGAATATCAGGATTAATTTTAGAGTCTCATCAAAAAGATCTTAGAGATTATAAATTACAAGGCTGGATTGTCACAGGCACTACATATTTTTTTCAAAATATTCACAATTGATTCTTGTATGAATGTTTGTTAAGAATCCTTGAAGTACTTTTTTAGCAGGTATATTTGTTGTATGAGATTATGATGCTGCCATATTTCTAATTCTTCTCTTTTTCTTGTACATTCCATGAAATTTTATTTCATTCAAGATGCCATGAAGTAAGGGGCTTCCCTGGTGGCTCAGTGGTAAAGAATCTGACTGAGAAATGCAGGAGATGTGGATTTGATCCCTGGGTAGGGAATATCCCTTGAAGAAGGAAATGGCAACCAACTCAAGTATTCTTGCCTGGGACATCCCATGGACAGAGGATCCTAGTGGGCTACAGTCCAGGGGTCACAAAAGCATTGGACAGAATTTAGTGACTAAACAACCATGAACTGAGCCAGGCACCAAGGATACGGAAAAAAAAAAAAAAAAAGAGCTGCAATTCATGATCTCAGAGATGTCTTTAGTGAAAGACATGTACATCAAAGAAATAACTATTAGGAGATAGAGATGCTATTATATTAGCATATTTACCATTTAATAGAAGCTCAAAGGAAAGAACTCTGCCATGACCTTTCTCTGGCTTCAATTGTAGCTAGTTTTTTACTGCCAAACATAAGGAGCATTTTCGTACAAGCTATGAATCTTTGCTTTCAAGCAGCTGATGTGTACTAGCAGTTCCCAGGTCCTAATAGGTCCCAGTGCATAATACCACTGCCAAGAGGCCTGGTACAAATCTCTGAGCAGAGCCTCTCAGACTGGAGGATGTCTGAATTCTAATTATGAATTCTCCTTTACCCTTAGTTACACTGTCCCCAGTGGGCAGTTACTTAATACTTAATACCCATGACCTACTTCCCCAGTCTATAAAACTGGCACAATAATACTTATCTGCTTTTTATGATTTGGCATTCAGCAGTTAGATAGCATTTTTATTTTAAAGGAATCTTATAGTCGTTAGCTAGTTTTTTTCTAACTAGCAGTGCCTGCCTCACAGGGATGGCATGAAGGTGAATGAGTTAACGTTGGCTAATGCTTTGAAGCTGAGAAGACATTTCCACCATTGTACAAGCACTGACTTTGGCATCATGAGGTTTCCCAGGCTGGCTTGCTGCCAGGGTCAGTGCTTGGGTTGGGGTGGGAGATGGGGTTGGTGGTGTGCAATGCTCTCTTCCTTCACCTCTCTTAAACAGTTCACCAGCAGAATCCAGCACTGGTTCAGAGAAAACATTTAAACATACTTATGTCATGTAAGAACAACCCTTCCAGTAATAAGTAGAAACTAGATGGGCAAAGCAGAACTACACTCCCAAGTATCCAAATCTTTCACCTCCAAGTTCTTCGTAACAACAGTGAAATGGCTGGTTGGAGCCAAGGGAGTTCAATACTCACCAAGTCAACAGGTAACACAGAACTAAAGAGTTTGTATTACAACATGGGAAAAGTACATTTTCCTAATTATGTATCTGGTGAAAATATCTATATTGATTTATGCATTCTCATACTAAATAAATTGGTACTTTTTAGAAGATATGTACTATACAGCAGTTTGGGGTTTTGTTTTTCTTTAAACGCAATCAAACCTTTGACTAAGATTATAATTTTGTGGTATCCATCCTAGGAAAATAATAAAAAATTGGACATTATTACTTATGATTTTGAAAAAGGAGTGGCATAAATACCCAATTAGAGAATAATTGTTAAAATTATATAACATGCATAAAAGGAAACATTTTAGGCACTTAAAATTATGTTTAAAAGATGTTTACTTGAAAAGAGAAATTTTCCAGATAAAATAAGTTAAAAAATACAAGAGAGAATATGCCTTATGATCTCATTTATATGCATCAAAATTGGTTAGCTCTGGATGGTAGAATTATCAGTGAGTTTCAATTTCCTCATTTGATATTTTGACCTTGCTCAATTTTGCAATTTTACATAATAAGCAGTCCTGCTTAACTAATCAGAAAAATTATGGTAGTTTAATGCCAATTCTGAGACAAGCACTCTTTCATTCAGCTCCTCTCCTACTTCTAATGGCATTATTATGAAGACTTGCTATTATTTATAATGGTTACCATTTACTTAACATTGGGTTGTATGATTACAGGTATCATCTCAGTTTTGTAAGACTTTAAAAGTGACCATTCCACCACAGTATATCCATGTGAACCTTGAAAAAGTTACTTGATTATAGCATCTACCAACACTCAGCTTGTATTACATATGTTTTTATAAATATTTTCTTTCTTAATTTGATTTCTATATTTTTAGGAGCAAAGACTATGTTCTGTACATCTAGTATACCATATTTCCTAGTACTAAAGAAACATTACTACAAAGAATTGTTCCCATATAGTGTCATCTTATCTCACTGTACCTGAATCCTCCTATTTTATGCCTATATCTACCCATAAGGCCAAAATGAACATTTTGTTAGCTGGCAGTCTTAAAACCAACTTATCTTCTCTCCCATTAATTCATTCATCCAACAAATCCTCAGTGATCACCTACTACACGCTAGGCACATTTCTAGGCACTTTATAAAGAGCAATGGGAGAAAAAAAAAGCATAGCCTCTCTTTCATGGAACTTAGACTCTTGTAAGAAAAACTGATAATATACAAGACAAGGCATGCGCATGGTCAACGGTAGTAAGATCAGGGGAAAAACCTAAAGCAGAGAAGAAGTACAAGAAAAGTCAGGAGAGAGGACTGAATTTCAGTATGGCCAGCAAAGGTCTCACTGAGAAAAGGGGACTTTCAGTAAACCCTGAAGGTAGTGCAGGAACAAACTATGTGATTATCTGGGGAAAACATTCCAGACAGGGAGACTAACCAGCGCAAAGGCCTGGAGGTAGGTCTGTGACTGGTGTGTTGGAGAGCAAGGCCAATCTGGCTAAAAGTAAAGGGTCAAACTTTAAAAGATACAGTCAAACATTGGCAAAGGGCCAAGTTGTTTAGGGCCTTGCTGGCCATGGTAAGGAGTTTGGTTTTTATTCTGAAAGAAAAGAAGAGCAGCTGGTATATTATGAGCAAAGGAGTGACATGAATTGTGTCATCAGTAAATCTTTAACTTCCGTGCTACAAGCAGACAGGCAGGGAAAGGAGAGGAGCACTGGAACGTTTACACTCCAGGTGAGAGATGATGGTTTAGACAAGAATGAGAATCATGTAGGTGCTAAGAACTGGATTTTGCAGAGAACTTGCTGATATACTATATATTATTTGCTATAAGAGGAACCTGAACACTTGTAAAGTTTGGACATAAGCAACTCAAATGATACAGTTACCATTAACTAAGATGAGAAAGATTATGAGTGGAGAAGGTTTGAGGAAAACAACATGAGATCAGATTTGCTGTTGCTCAGTCACTAGGTCATGTCTGACTCTTTGTGACCCTATGGACTGCAGCATACCACGCTCCTCTGTCCTCCACTAGCCCCTGAATTTGCTCAAATTCATATCCATTGAGTCAGGGATGCTATCTAAATAGTTATCTCATCCTCTGCTTTCTTCTTCTCCTTTAACCTTCAATCTTCCCCAGCATCAGGGTCTTTTCTAATGAGTCAACTCTTCACATAAAGTGGCCAAAGTATTGAAACTAAAGCTTCAGCATCAAGCCTTCCAATGAATCTTCAGGGTCGATTTCCTTTAGGATTGACTGGTTTGATCTCCCTGCTGTCCAAGGGACTCTCAAGAGTCTTCTATAGCACCACAGTTCAAAAGCATCAATTCTTTGGCTTTCAGCCTTCTTTATTGGTCCAACTCTCACATCCATACGTGACTACTAGAAAAACCATGGCTTTGATTATATGGACTTCTGTTAGTAAAGTGATGTCTCTGCTGTTTAATACACTGTCTAGGTCTGTCATCGCTTTCCTTCCAAGGAGCAAGCATCCTTTGGTTTCATGGCTTCAGTCACTGTCTCCAGTGATTTTGAAGCCAGAGATCAAGTTGGGTTGTGTTAAGTGTAAAATGAGACTTCCAAATGAAAATGTTCAATTGATGGTTAGATATGTTAAGTTCATGGGTCAGGGATAAGTTCTGGAATGGACAAAGAAAAGTGAGGATCAACAGTGTATAGATATTGCCTGAAGTCATGAGATCATCTAGCATTGCCACTCATACTTAGAATCTTATGAAATAATAAGTAAAATATTGTAAGAAGGCCCTCTTCCCTAAAGGTAGAAAGAAATAATGGTCACACTTCTATTTACAGCAGGAGGTTCACCACCCTAAAATCCTAGGAACACCAGTGTTCTCCAGATTTCCAGCTGGATCTTTCACCATTAATACAGTTCTTATTTATTCCCCACTACTCTGGCCTCATCACTGATGGCAGAAAGTAGTAAAGTTAAAAGTAGATTTGGCCTGTATCAACTAGTTCACAAGATCATAAACTTTGCCACCAATAAGAGCTTACTAGAAACATAAAATTCCAGGTCCTATTCTAGACCTGCTTCTTAAGTATATTAAAGCTTGAGAAGTGCTGTACTAAAGAACACTAGGACATAGGAAGTCTATAGGAGCCTCTGAGAGGCCTAGAGATTCATCTTGGAGACTGTGCATGCAAAAATTATTTAAGTGTCAGGATGCTCGTGGGTGTGAGATACTGTGGGAACAGGCAGCACACCTTTCAGAACAGAACACACCCACAGAAAGTTCTGCTATCACTGCATCCAAAATGTTAATACCGGTCTGAGGCCATGAAGGTAAGCTTGATTTACAGAACTTAGATCATTGGAGGCAAGGAAAATGAGATGCAGCTTATGTTTTTGATGGAAGAACTCATAAAGTTCAAGAGATTGCTAGTGGCCACAAATATAACAAATGTTCTAAAAACTGCTGGGAAAATATAGATAAAATAAGAAAGCCAAGTAATTTTGGTGAAGTCAGAGATAAGGACATACCAATCTCAGATGTTGGACAAAGGATAACAAATGTCCTAAAGATACTCAGAAAATATACATTAAAATGAGAAAACCCAAAATTTTTGGTAAAATCAGAGATAAGGACATACCAAATTCAGATATTTGGTATGGACAAAGAGTAGATCTAACTCAGTATAATAACAATAGTAGGGGAAAAAAGCACTAGACAAGTCTGAGCAAGAATGAATGAAAAGATCTGAGTCTAAAGATAGATTCCAAGTCAGCAAATAGGGCCAAGAACAAGAAGGTGTGGTGGTTTTGTTTTGCATCAGCTTGGCAAAGCTAGAACTTTGTTTCCCAGAACCCTCTTTCCTATGGGGTTCTGGGTGGGAACTGGCCAAAAGAGAAACTGGCAAGATACAAGGGTCAGAAATGACACAGGGGCGATTACTCTGAGAGTCGGTGGTTAGATGCAGTTAAGAGACGATGCACAAGTGCTGTGGGGTCCAGCTTGTGGTCTCTTTCTCCCACTCCAGATCCAGCTCTTCCTGCTGAGAGCTGGTCGATGATGCTGGAGACTGCAGGTCTATCCCCAGATGCAGAGTTTTCCCTATTCTTCCCACCAGCTCTCCTGTGTGTTCACTTCTAGCAGTGAATGAACCTGGCTTTAGGAGAGTTGCTTAACAAAAATATTCTCTGATCTTCCAACTCCCTTTCCGGACTCTGTCTCCAGCTTCTCCTACAAAAGCATAGACTAAATTCTAGTTCCTGTTTCATAATACTCATATTGCTTCTGCTTCCCCAGTTGAATTCCAACCAACAGTTACTGCCACCAGAATTAGCTCCAGAGAACAGACATTCATGTAACAGTGGGAATCTCAGGAACTACTGCTCTGATAAAGCTGGACTTAAAGGCATCAGTGACCCTGTGCTCATTGGTAAAGAGGACATTGGTTGGTCCTGGCATGCTACTGCAAGACAGTTATTTAAACATCATCTATTATCACATAATCGGATAACTATAGTATATAAGGTTTCAAGTGAACAAGTAATTGCAACCAGATAGTAATAATATTTTAGTGAAAATTAAAAAATACACTGGTTGGTTTGCCACTCAGTGGACTGCAGAGCATGGACAAAGAAAATCATGTACACAAACCTATTAACTCCCAACTCCAGGTCTGGAGAAGGGACTATATAACTCTTAGATTTATGTCTTCTTGGCTAAGTAATAACTATGTTTCTCAGCAGTGGACAGTTGATGCATCAGAGGAAATCTACTTGTCATCTCTTCTGAAGCAAGGTGCAGGTGGCCAAGCTGGAGTCTGCAGGTAAATCTGGGGCTCTAGGCTGCCCAGCTACCAGAGTGGACCCATAAAGGGAAGCTGGTCCGGAAACCCAAGGAAAACTGTTGCCTCGGTACTGTCACTGTTTCTGAAGCCTCAGAACCAAAACTCAAACTCAAAGTTTAATCCCCCAGGTGGCTGAATTACAGTGCAAATTGAATTCACAGCCTCACAGGGTCTGTCTTATAAGTATATATCAATAGAAGGATGGATGGGAAGAAATCAAGTCATATCCTTAAGAATAGAAATCTTGTTTTTTTTTCATTTTTAAATTTTCAAGGGTAATTGCAATAATAGAGTAATAATAATATACTCAATCAAATAAAACTGCAATGAATAAATGCAATTTACTTAAAGGAATGGCAAAATTGGATTGGATTTCATACTTGTCATTTGCTTTTGTGTTAACAAATTGGCTGATTCACTGTATTTCCACATTTTATGGAATCATGAAATTTAAAGTGGAGAGACTGTTCTCTATTTTTTTTAACCATATACATAGTTTCCATGTATTTTTATTCTACTCTTCCATGTGTGTTGACTTAGGTTGCTAAATTTGATCTGAAGGTTTAGCATGCTAGAATATAAAGCCACAGTAGAAATGATCAGCATTGAGTTTTGGACAATCATTATCTGTGGGTTAGGTGTAAAAGTGCAGAAGGCACAGAGGATCTTTCAACTCCTTTTATAATGTTTCATTTCTTAACTAAGTGCTAGAAACAGTCATTTGTTCTCTTACTTTATACCATAATTTTGTATGACTGAAACCTTTTGCCAAAATAAGATGGTAAAAATAGATTTAGTTTGGGCCTCATAAATAGATTTTTCTTTATTTTATCTTTGGTACAAAGATTTTAATGAAAGCCATTTTATGTTGGATGAAAGGCTTCTTCACAGCCAGCCAATGAATTATAGAAAGCAACTGTCAGGAAATCTGGTTTCTGCTGAAATGCCTTTTCAAAATTTGCATTGAGTTTTATAGATAGAAAATGTTGAAAAATATATTATTTGAACAGATTCAAAATAAAGACTTCTTCTGGATGCAAGCAATGCATGAAATTGTCTGCCTTTTCCTACCCCCTCCAGAGAAGAAACAACAGTGAGCTTGAGTGATAAGAACTGGATTCTTGCCAGAATTCTGGCCTCTGCAAGCTGGAAGGCCCGAGCTCAGGGAGGGCTCTGAAAGGCTTCTGCTGACTCCAGAAGTGCCAAAGGGGAGGGGAGGAGCCTGGCACTAACACAAAGAAAAAAAAAAATCAAAGTCACCATTGTTCCCTCTTATCATGAAGTATCCTTAAGGAAGAGAGAATGAGAGAGGAAAATAGTTCTCAGGAATAGTGAGAGCATTATATATATATATATATATATATATATATATATATATATACACACACACACACACATACATGTACAGTTCTAGTTTTCAGAAATGATAATATTTGGGTCACTTTTTAGTTCTGCCTTTAGAAACTTCCAAAGACAGCATCTCCTAAGCATGCCTCAAATAGCCTGCTCGATTCACAGGGCTTTTGTTTATTTTTATTCACCTTGGTTTTCACATTTTTCTACATGGCCTCCAGGAATGACTTTGATGTTGAATTTTTCTGGGAAAAAAAATAAACAAGTAAATACAGAAGTCATATACACACGAAATGCAAAAGTAGAAATCAATGGGATCAAGTGTTTTTCAGAAATCTACATTCCCTGATAATTTTTCAAGCAAGATTCTATTTCTATAGCAGTTTCATGTCTCTTGACTACTGATGTATGCTAATTTCTGGACTCATGAATTAGGTGTCGGTTACATTGTGAAATGCTATAACTATAGAGACAAAATGACTAAGAGTTACAAAACCATTTTAATAGCATTCTATCTTTTCCCAGGAGAATATGACAAAGTCTGGATCAATTCTATGGCACATCTTTCTCAAGATGGCTAATTTATTACCTGTTACCCTGGAAAATCCACTTGACCAAAAGACCTTTGTTCTGTTTTATTCTTTGGCTAGGCAGCTTTTTTTTTCTTTTTGACTTCCCAAATTTTTCTAGTTCTTCATGGAATTTTTATAGATCAAATAAATTCATTAAATGGGAGAACTGAAAATGTCAGAATGCAGACAAAGGGCGATGACATATTAATTTTAGCTGAATAAATTTAGTTCACATCAGAACCTTTTGAGCCACCATTATTTCTACATTTTGAAGATGAAGAAACTGAAGGTCCAATGTGCAAGATCACACAGCTAGTGTGTGAAACAAGAATTCAACCCAGTCTGGGGTCTTCAATGCCATACTCCAAAATGTGTTCATGGAACTC
Source organism: Nanger dama (assembly GCA_917880005.1). Classification (NCBI taxonomy): domain Eukaryota; kingdom Metazoa; phylum Chordata; class Mammalia; order Artiodactyla; family Bovidae; genus Nanger; species Nanger dama. The sequence goes on from CAKJTW010000002.1 coordinate 37,731,101, forward strand.
TTACTTATAACAAAAATAGATCTGAAACAGTAGCAAAATAGTTACATGGTCTCCTGCTGCTGCTGCTAAGTCACTTCAGTCATGTCCAACTCTGTGTGACCCCACAGACAGCAGCACAGGAGGCTCCCCCATCCCTGGGATTCTCCAGGCAAAAACACTGGAGTGGGCTGCCATTTCCTTCTTCAATGAAGGAAAGTGAAAAGTGAGAGTGAAGGTGTTCAGTTGTGTCCGACTTAGTGACCCCATTGACTGCAGCCTACCAGGCTCCTCCATCCATGGGATTTTCCAGGCAAAGGTACTGGAGTGGGGTGCCATTGCCTTCTCCAGTTACATGGTCTACTGTTCATCTACTCAGTGTATGTGGTAATTGAAATGGACAGACACATTTTATCTTACAGATGGGAAAATAAATAGATAAAAACCATTCCTGAAAGCTATTTCACAATATGAATGAAGTGTCTTTTCAAAGTTCATAGTCTTGGGCCCATACTCTTGGGCCCATTAACTAGGACCTTATCTTAAGGTAATAAGCAAAACTTCTGAAAACTGCTATTTGAAAAAGAACTTATTGAAATAGTACTTAATATTTTTTTAAAAACTGGAAGGCATTTTCTCTTTTTCTTCTGCTTGGACCACTTGTACACCATGGTGGGTGGGCACTGGGTTTCAAAATATTCTTTTCAAGAAATACATACATATATATATATATATATATATACACACACACACACACACACACACACATATGTATACATGGTTTAAAGCAGGATTTCACTTTAGCTGCCAAGCTTAAAGAAAATTGTAAGCAACGACTGAATAAATACTCTTCATATAATTTATGGTCATCAGGTGCTACTCTAATGAATATATCATGTATTCTAAACATTTAGAAAATTTTCTAACAGAAAGGACTATAATAAATGCGGGATGAATTCTGTCCTGACATTTCTTCCCTCCTTTCCCTTGTGCTTAGCAACTTTTCCCTTAAACTCCCAGTAAGACTTTCACCAAACAAAATGCTGATTCAGATTTACCAAAACTTACAGTGTTTGTGTGTAAAATATATGTCCCATAAAACAGTGTTGACGAAATAAAAACAATTTTAAGTTTCAAACTCTTTTTAAGCTAGATCTTCATATTAATAAGAATCATTAAGAATGCTAATGATTTCGATGTACAAAGGGAGAGGTGTGAGGGCAGAAGTTGTTACCAAGTCATACATACAGGTTTAGTCCAAGAAACATCTGCTTCTCCTCCTGCCTTTTCCCCAGAACCCAGTGCACTTTGCTGATCTACAGTTTGGCTGCAATTCCTTAACCACTAACACATATTCAGCAAGAAATCTAGTAAACATTCTTTTAATCTCTTTGAAGGAAATTTTTCAGCTGAGAAATGAGAAATGGAGCAGTGTATGGAAAGGAAAGTAGTTTAAGTGTTTTGTTCTGTTTTAGCTTACAGACATTACAGCATGTTTGTATCTTCATGAAATTGTGTAACCATAGAAGGCAAAGTTTATAGATTCCAGGAAAGAGGGGGATTCTGCAGTGGAGTCCTTGGGAAAAGGGAAAGAGAAGGTATCTAATGCACAATCAGAAAAATTAGGCAAGAGGAGTATGGATATTTCTTCCACAGTAATAGGTAGACACAAAAGCTTATGGACACAGGGGCAAGTTGGTAGATATGGTGGTGAGAATATACAATACAATTTTAGGGATGCAGAAAGTAATCACCTGAGGGTAGAGATGTAGAAAGAGGTTTTAGAGACTTAAGGAGAAAAGGAATGAGATAACCATTTAAAAGAACCACGGAATAAGGGACAGGAGGTGGGATTGCCTGGCGTCTCTGAGAACCCACCTTAGGGTGGCAGTCATGAAGTGAAAAGGAGATTGGGTGGTATGGTAGGGTTTTTTCTCCAGCCACATTCAGCTGTGTGGACGCAGGGCTGAATTTGTGCACAGTTAGGATTTTCCAGATAAGCAAGATGAAGAGAAAGTGGAGTTAAGGTGATGGAGGTAGTGTGATGGTGAAAAAGACCATGGAATGGAAGTTGGGTAAAGACAAAATAAGGAGCAGAGGGAATGGGAAACAATGAAACAGTAGTGGAATCAAACAGGGTTAGGGTTAGGATATGGACTGTTCCTCCCAGTTGGTCCAGAGAACAGTTTGAGCCAAGTTCTAGAAGGATTAAGCTGGAAAGAAAGGAGGAGGGAGTCAGAAAGTGTGACACTTAAAATTACTACGATAAAGGAGATGCCATTACTGATAAAGTGCCTGTGTATGGTATGCATGATGATAGAACTCACAAATGTAAGTGGCATGCAGGATAAGAAAATTAGAAGAGAGAAAATTTGAGGACAGGTTATTATTAATAGAAGAGTCATCTATGTGAATATTGAAATACCCATGAATTTTGAATGGAGAGCCACTAAACAAGAGCTAAATGTCATGAGGGAGCATGGCCAGAGTTCTTGGGCTGATTTCTACAAGAAGAACATGTAGGTGGTAGTACAGGGTTATAAGCCAAAAATGTGGAGGATGTAGGGGTGGAGAAACAGTGAGTGACAGTAAGAATATGGACTTCAGCCCCAACCCCTGGCATAATGGGTTCAGAAAGGGAGAAAAAGAGTTAAAAATTAAGAATCTTCCTTGAATTTCTAGAAGAATGTTGACATTCACGTTGCTAATATGGTCTGATATGTGAATTTTTATCATTGTTTTCTTTTTCCAAGTTTAATATTTTCTTCCTTTTTCCTTAATTGTGTGATGTTTACAATTGCACCATCTCCCGATATGAGAGCTGGGGGTGGGGAATCCAAGACCTGAATCAACCAACAAATTCAGATGATCAAAACTGAGATTTTTGTGTTTGGTTCTTGCTTTTTTTTTTTTTTAATTGCTTTAACTTTCAGTAGTCTTGGCATCAAGGGGTGGCTTAGATATGGGGAGGAGGCTCGAGTCTCACACACAAAGGCAATCTATCAATTGCCTTAAGAAAAATGAAATCATATTTTTCAAAATAATCGCTTGACATGTCTCAGTGTTAATAAGGTGTGAACGAAGGCGTCTGGAAGTAGAAGGCTGCTATTTTGATTGATTTGCAACATAAAAATCATTTTAAAAACAAAGCAAATTTATTTAGAAAAATGTGCTTGCCATGCAAATGCAGCTCCCCACCACAAGCTCCAGCTTTCCAGCCCAAATCCATGATACAAAACTCTGTAGTCACTATTCAGTGTTACAAGCTTTCACTAGTAGGAGGCATGGGTGTAGACACAGCTCACATTTGAAGTATAACAATTCAATTTGTGACTGTAAACTTGATCTATCTTGAAATTCATCCAAGCAAATTTAGTTACAAAAGGTACTGGAAGATTTTGTGTTTGCATCTGTGTGAATTGAACCCTAAAATGATGTTATAATGAGATTTCAGAACACTATGTGTTTTAATAAATATTGCAAAGTGAGTCCTTTTGAAACATTTTTTTCTTCACTAAAGCCTTGTGTAATAAGCTTATACCAAATGCAACATAAATCCTATTCTCAGAATCCAGGAGGTAGACAGGATCAGCAAAGTCTCTCTAATACTGAAATTCATGACACTCCTTATAAGACCCAGGGTAGTCCAAAGCAAGTGAAAATGCACTGTCCTAAAATGTATTTGACTTGGCTTTGGAAGCAGGAATTTAGAAAAACTCTTGTCCATCCTACTCATAGCTGCTTAATAGGAGGAGGGGGTGATGGCAGGCATGGGAGAAATGTGGTAGAGGAGACTGAGATAGAAACAAACAGGGGATAAAGGAAGGAGGGAAAACTAACTCCATGGGACACCCACCCACAGTGCAGCAATGTCAACCTTCCAAAGCCCCAGGTCTGGTATTCGTTCAAGCGTGTGTTTGGAAAATGGCAGCTCAGACACAGACAACATAGGCTTCCCTGGTGAATGAATATGATAGACTTCCCTGGGAGTTTCATTTAGGAATTTAGAGAAGGAAGTCATTTGATTTCTTTGTAGATCATTAGGTGGGTCATTAAGTCATTTATGGTTTAATTTCCATGTCAGACCCTCAATTTTACTCACATACACACACACACAAACATGCGCGTGAGCGCACACACAAAGATTACAGAACAGATTTAATTTTTCACAGGTGTTTTGGCCAAAAATCTCCTAAGTGGTTAAAACATGGAGAACATATGTAAACTCTGCTTTAGAATATATTGTGAGGGTAAAGAATTGATTTTTAATTCATTTTGTGGGTCTCAGAAGTCAAGTATGTAACGCAAAGGGAATATAAATAACATACCATAACATACCACCAACAAGGTAATGACTAAATGCTGAACTAATTTAACAAAATCTAATATTGAAATATATATATTGCATGTAAATTCCATATTTATGATCACAATAAATTTATAATAACATCCCAGGGCATGCCTGAAGTCTTATTATTATTTCATTTCCATCTCCAACTGCCTACTTTTAGAAATATGTAATATTACCTTGAGCCATTCAGTTTTTATGTGGCAACTGCATTTACCTTAACTCTTCCCTGGAGAAAGATTCAAGCATTTATTTCACTCTGAAGGAAATGGATTTTTGCATCAGAATGAAATAAAAATGATTAAATGTGAATTGAATCACTTAATCCTTTTCTTGGGTCAAAGGGCATAATTATCAACCCTACTAAGTGCTTTATGTGCAATCATGCACCAGAACTTAAACTTATAAAGGGCTATAAAGTGATGCATTGTGAGAAAAGGGTGGCAAGACCTCAAATATATAACCAGAGCAAGGACTTCAGGTGCTAAGTTAAACGTAAGATCACCAAACCTGTGTTGGTTAACAACACATTTGAGGGTGGCATCAAATCCAACATGATGAGTCTTCATAAAAATGAGACATTTGGACATAAACAGGCAGAGAATGGTCAATGAATATACAGACCCAGGGAGAAGGCAGCCACCTACAAGTCCTGGAGAGAGGCCTGGGGCAACTCCTTCCCCTACAGCCTGCAGAAACCCAACCCTGCCAACACCTTGATTGTAGATCTTGAGTCTCCACAACTGTGGGAAAATAAATGTTCCACTTTTTGAGCTCCCTGGCGCATGGTACCTACTCTGTGACACTAGCCCTGGCAAACGAACTCGGGATCCAAGGCAGGGAATGTAGCTCCCAGCCTCTTTTGATTCCTGAGCTTCCATTCCCAGAATGCCTCTCCCTCCCAGACTCTGAAACCATGATGCTTTCTACTGACAATTCTCTAGGCCAGTTGCCTGTAGCCATGTCTCCTGGGAACCCTGAAGAGGGAACTTTAAAACTCGCGCTATGAATAATGACACAAAATGCTCAATTAGCAATGACGACATATATCAGAGTTGAGGTTCCAGTCCCTGAAAACGCCTCAGGATCACCCCCAAACTGCCTGGGATTTATAAATTATTAACACATTTATCTAGAAAGCATAACAACTCACTATTATGAGGAAACTGTGTCCACGGAATTTATCGGTCATTTGGAGGCCTGATAATTTACTTTGTTCTCTAAAGTAAATATCTGCAAGTTACATAAATCAAATCCAGTTTGAGAGCAATATTTTTCCTCAAAGAAAAAGCAGCACGCTTCTCCCAGCACCCCACTCTGTGTCCCACATATATATCTACACAGACACAAAGATGCTAGAGCCAAAAATTTAGTTTTGTATACATTTTGTAAAATTTTATCTTGTACGTTTTGGTTAAATTCTAGGTCATGGCAGTGTACATCTATGTACAGAAACAGAGCATTTGTCATTGACACTTTTCCTTGGAAATAAAATATCTTAATATTGTATTTAATATATCACAAATGCTTCAGCGAGTTGGTTTCAATTAATGTCAGAGAGTCTGTAGACAGATACATTGGAAAGTTTTGAAACAAAGAATGTGGGTAAAAACAAGCTTGATTTTTCCCTCTCACAATTTATCTGCCACATATTGTTCACACTTTCAGATAATCTACCAGTAGGTGGCTGTAAAATTGGGAAGTTTGGTTCCTTTCTTCCCAAAGTATTTAACTACCCCATTATTGCCTAAACAGTACGTTACCTAAATTTAGAAAGTCTAAATTCATGTTTACATCATATTTTCAACTCAATCCAATGTAGACAAAAAAAACACACACACACAAATCATTAAGAAGGGAAAAATGACTTCTATTGTGTGGGAGTGGGACTTTCTCATTTCTCAAATGTGAACATATATTTATTCCAGTTAAAATAATCCCTTATAATTCGCTAATTACCATAGCATGTTAAAACTAGTTCTATTAAACACAATTTTCCTCTTTTCCCATATAATCTAATATAAAAATGTCATATAATGGAAGGAGTGTGGTCTTTGGAGTAACACAGAACTGGGTACAATCCTGGCTTTATCACTGTGTGGCCTGAGGCGAGTCTCCAAGCTTCCTTGGGCCTCAGTTTCTTTAGCTCAGAAATTAGGATAATGTTTACCTTGCAGGGTGGCTGAGAGCACTGGAGACCATGTGTGGAGACAGAAAGTGGGCTGAACTCATAAGAAGCAACATTGTGAAATGCTGTCTGTGGCTGGCGGTGCTTTCCCAGCAGGACACGCCGTTAACCCCTTTCCTACTGTGACCAGGACGCTCCTCCATCAAGAGTGGGACGCCTTCCTCTCCTCTTGAATTCGACTGGCCCCGTGGTTCCCTTGTGACATACAGGGTGCAGCAACAGTGAGGCTGCCGGCCCTCCCAGACCAAAGTCCTGCAGCCCCTCTAGTTCTTGTGAAACACTCCCTCTCCTGACTCTTCAGGACACCTCTCTGACCCCAGCTATTGTGTTATGAGGAAGCCCAAGACCCCTGGAGAGGTGGCAGGTAGGTGTTCAGGTGAACAATCTCAACTGAGCCTGCTCTGAGTAATTCTACTCCAAGTGCCAGGCATGTGACTGAAGACATATCCAGGAGATTCTAATCCCAGTCCTGTGGGTCACCCTCAGTCATTGGTGTCTTCCCAGCTGAAGCCCCACATGTCATGGAGCTGTGCCCTTTGTGACTCTCACCAACAGAATCATGAGTATACTAAGTCCCCTATATACTGCTGCTGCTACTGCTAAGTTGCTTCAGTCATGTCCGACTCTGTGCGACCCCATAGACGGCAGCCCACCAGGCTTCTCTGTCCATGGGATCTTCCAGGCAAGAGTACTGGAGGGGGGTGCCATTGCCTTCTCCAATTACTACACATAACTGATAGCTAAGAAATTGTTGATTAAGTAGGATTGGACAAAATCAGTGCAATATTTTGTAGAATCTCATATCCACAAGAATTTTAGGATATTGCACAAGAATGCCAAGGGTGGGATAAGGAAGACTCACTTTCAACCCACATAAGTCTGCATTACTAATATACCTTTTAAATTTTCATTTAGAAATATTCATATATGTTGTACAAGTAAAATCTTTCAAAAGAGACAGAAAATCCCTAATGTTGGAGTAAAAATAAAGCAAAATTCTAACTGGTCACCAATGTCACTTTCAAGGCCATATGAAACTATTTCCCCTTCCTCAAGCTTACCCAGCCACCACGTGGCCCCCAGGATTCAAAATCTACATTATTTCAATTGGATCCCATTGTGGAATACTTCTCAAGATGGCAATTATCATAGACTGGCAGATTCTTAGCATTGCACATAACAAGTCCAACAAAGCATGCGCAGTGGCCAGTCTCTCATCTAAGAGGGACACCTCCTCCCCAGGGGAGCTTCAACCCATTTTGGGGTCCTCTGCTACTTTTCACGGCTACTGCTCCCACCTTTGAAGAGCTCTCTATTTTTAAAAATTTTTGAGCTGAAATCTCTCTTCCTTCTGTCTTGAATAGTTTATGAAACTATTATTAATAGAATCATTCAACATTTGATTTATTTCAACAGAAATTTATTGTAGATATAGAGATATCGAGTAAAAATCAATCTTGATTATATGGTTTATGTAAGTTCCATAGGTGCTAGACACTATGACTTTTTAAAGAAAAAGGAAGAGCATAGGGAGGATTTAACCATTAGCAAATGGTCTTATTAAATTGGCAGTCATAAGCTATGTAAGTTATAGTAATGAAATAGGATAACTATAAGGAAAAGTCCCCAAAAGGTACAATAACATTGATATAATGAAACATGAAACATATCTAATAAATGCAAACATGAATATAAGTTTTTATAAAAACAATTCAAAGCACAAAACTTCGATATACATACAAGTACAAAACTAAAAATCTTCCAAACAAGTCTATGTAAACTTTTACAATGAAAGTTTTTATAAAAATAAATTTGCAAATAAAAACATCAGAACAAAGAAATAAAGAAATATTCTTTGTATTCTGTTAGTAATACTGAATAAAGAGGCCATTTTTATACTCTGTGCATGTTTAGAGGTTAAGTTTAATTTATAAATAATTTTGAAATATTAAAAGAGACGTGGGGGAATTTGTTCTGTAAGTTAAACAGCAATTTGATCTCAACATCATTAAAAATAAACTTTCACCTGTTACTAATTTTCTTCTTAGTTACAAAGGCATTGTTTGTTTGAATGAAAGGCAAAAAGCATCTTGATGCTGTTTATACAATCCAAATAAGAGAACAAATTGCAAAGGCCCATGAATGCTAAAAAGCAAATAAAGGAACTTTTCCAAGAATATGTTGAAAACACAGCCAGGGCTACAGACAATTATAAGTACTGGATGGTGAACCTCAAACAGCACCCCAGATACTGCATATTTTAGTTGCAAACAGTACTGCAATCCTACATCTGAGAATAATTCTTTTGTGTGTACTATCTTTAATTGTTGACTTGTAATAAACTCTGAAAATTGAGTCCAGTATCACAAAAAGCCTTCCACAACCTCTGCCAGCAAAGCAAAAGAGTACTTTGTGTGATGTCTTTGGTTTCAGTTTTATTATTATAGGGGGTGTGTCGGTTTGTGTATCTATAATTGTGTGTTTGTTTATAGTTTATGAATATGCATGTAATTTTGGCATTGGCTTCCATTTTCAAAAGCAGCCCAAGTCCATGCCAACAGACAAGCAGAAATAACCCTTAAAAGGACAAAATAACTCGATGGGTCCATTCTAATCTGAGCCATTCACAGGAATAAATGAATAAATTATAGCAATACTTCAACAGTAAGTTTTTATACTTTGGAACCAAAAGTCTGTTTCCAAACTGGCAGACCAGGTACAGTCCAGGGACACTCCAAACAATAAATGATAAGAAATCATAAGGAAAAATATCTGCAAAAACACAACTGGGGCCTTGGCAGAAGCAGAGTTCAGGTAAACACTCAATAGTCAATAGATAATCTGACATCTCACATTTACTAAGCTCTCTTTTCCAAGCTCTATTGGAAAGAATCAGAAAAACTGTCCAATGATTCTAGAATATTTCCAAATGCTCCATCAATTTTCTCTCTATTCCTGCCTCCCTCCCTCCCCATCTCCTTCCATTTCCCCCCCTCTTTCTCTTTCTCCTCCTCCTTCCATCCTTCCATTCATAGCAGGAAACACAAGCCAGTCCTACCCATAAGATTGTTCCCAATTCCTTTAGGTCTCAGTCAAGGCATTATACATCTCTTTGCACTTAACCTCCAAATTTCCAGAATTAGTGAACTGTAGCACTGCTTCAGTTTTAACGCTGTGCACTCTCTGCAGGGCCTCTCATGAACTTTTCATCAACAGAGTATTATCTCATCTTGTATCTTCACCTTCCTACCCCGTTACAAGCTGTGAACACTCACTCCTTGAAATCCTCTCCCATGGTTTCCATAATATATGCTCCTTACCCTCTATGTCTCTGATCATCTTTCCTCCACATTTTCTCCACTTAATCATCTTCATAAATTTAGGTGCTCCTAAATTCCCTGTTCATTGACTCTGACTCATTTGGTGCCTGGCTCAATTTTACAGTCTCAACCAACAGCTCTATAAAAATGGCTTCCAAATATTTTCCTTATCCTGCTTTCTCTCCCAAGTTTCACTCTGACAACTCCAACTCTACATCAGTTAGACCTGGCTATTCCTTCAGCACCTGAAACCCTCCTTCTGTGATGCCTCCCATGTGCACCTGCTTGTTTCACCCTGGTTCAAATGTTCATGGCTTTTTGCCTGGGCCCTGGGAAGGGCTCCTTAGCTGCCTCTAGCCTCAGTTTCCTGGAATTTATCTCCTCTCCTGCTGCCTACTGCATTTTTTCAGAAGTTCAACCCTAGCCACATCTTTCCTTTTCAAAAACTCTGTGTCTCTCCATCCTGCAGAATGAAGCCCAAATTCATTTCTATGGTATTTACACTCCTTTCTGGGATCAATCCAACCAAACTATCCTGACTCACATTCCCCACCTTACCTCCCATGATCTTCCGCCATATAGCTTTCACTTTAGCTGAAATTAACTACTCAAGTTCCCTACACTTTCTCAAATATCTTCATTCATGCATTTTGGGGGACCTGGAATATTTTTTCTCCATCCCTGCCATTCCTAAACCCCACCCCATCCTAGAGAGCCTAAATAGACTAAAACTGATCCTATGGACTCATCCTTTATCAGCCCCACTTCCCAATCACAAGGAAGGCTCCATCCACCCTGTAAACTCATTGAGTATGATCTCCTCTGATGCCATTTTCTCCCTTGTGTTTGGTTATTTATGAATATGTCCTAAATCTTGTAATAAACGTCTTTAAAGTTGGAGCTTGCATGTCCAGCATAGTGCCTTGTACATAAGAGTTTCCTTTCTATTTCTTTCACTTAATAAATATTTATGAGGTACTGTCCTGCCCTGTGCATTAGGAATTCAATGGTGAATGAAACCCAGTCCTTGCTTTTATGGGATTTATATTTTAGATTCAAAAGAAATGTTTGTTGCAAAAAAACTCTTAAGAAAAATATTTTAAGTAAACATTTAGTTCTCTAAATGTCAATATTTCATAGAAGCAAAGTTCTTATGTATAAAAGTTCTGTGCACATCCAAAGCATTATTATTCTGTCACAGAAGGCAAGCTGACTTCTCCTCAAGAAGGAGAGAAGAAAGGCATCAGTGTGGCTTCCCTGGCATTCTCCCCTGTGATCCCCTCTGTGACCTTTCTTCACTTCCAACCTTGACCTTGATTTTTCCATTTTTGACCTTATTCCCATTCTGTCTAGCATGTAACCTATCATTCTAAGACCTGACCTTAACCTCCTAGCCTTGACGCTAATTCTATTATAACTAGGCTGTTCGTCTGGACTAGATATGAGTCCTAACCATTTTATGAGTTTGATTATGCTTTGTTTCTAAACAATAGATAGATGGATGATGCTGGTGAACCGAATGACACAGAGGACAACTCTGTGAGCACCTGGTCAGGGACCTTGGACTCCCATATCGGCTTAATCAACAATGTCAAAAAATAAATAGATAAGCAAACTCCAACACTGAGTGCAACATAATGACACTCTGCAATAGTGTGCAGGACACTGCCCTGCGCTGGGGTCTGGCTGCTGCCTTAAGATCCAAAGAAATCATGTCTCTAGTTTAAGTCTCCTTCTTTTTGCTTCTTTCCTCTGAATAAATGTCACTTCCCTGGAAACAAGAACTTTATTCATCAACAGAATTGTGGTCATTCCTCAGTCTAACAGAGTTTCCTTTTCTCTGGTTCTTCATTCCTCCTTTCTCAAAATACTTCTTTGCTTCTCAAGTTCATTTAGGGACTACCAAAATGGCTAGGCTTATAGGCTATCAGCAATATTCCTAGGTGCTAATTAAGAGCATCTGCCTCTGCCATGAATTTTTACATCACATCTCAGTAAAGAAAAGCAGAAGCATCTTTTAGGAATTCTGAAATGCAGAAGATGGATGGTGTGTCTTGATTTCATTTGTTCTCTAAGATCAACAGAAAGCTCTTATACCTATTTTGAGTAAACTGTCTTTGGAGCCTCAGATATAATTTAGTCAATGATGCTGCAGACAGCAAGAATCTGGTTCAAATAACTAACCCTGTTACCTTTTGTTTCCTGTGCAGATTCCTCCATGAAGGACAAAAGCAGGGCTTCTTGTTCCTTTTAAGGAAATGGGGTTTTTTAAAAGCTTACAAGCTCAAGATGGAATTCAGAGTCAGCAGTCTTAGAAGTATTATACCAGACTATAGATGGTAAGCTAAATGGGTGCTAAATTCAGGGCCTAATTAAATAATTTTATAATGTCTTCAAATCTTTTACCACAGAGATGGTTTTATTGTGTTTGTAAACTAAATTTGGAGATAGCTTCTCTTGAGACCATGTCATTCCCTAGGACTATATCAAGAATCTGGGGAAGTTATATTAACTCTTTCTGACTATATTGGGGCCCCTTTGCATAGATGAGTGCTCATTCAGTCATGTTTGACTCTTTGCAACCCTACAGACTGTAGCCCGCCAGGCTCCTCTCTCCATGGAATTCTCCAGGCAAGAAGACTGGAGTGGGCTGCCACGCCCTTCTCCAGGGGTGGGGCCCCTTTAAGATTTGGAAAAACCTTTTTACTTAACATCCTTGAAAAAGACAAAAAATAGTTTCCAAGACCATTCATCTTATTATCTGGGCACTATCTCCCATGATAGAAATTTCAGCACAAATATATAAGCAGGTTCTTATTCTCTTGATCCATCCTACCCATGGTAAATATGAGATGAGAAAGAAACACTGAGGGCCAGGTTAGCTCCTGCCTTGAAAATCGCTGTCCCTCAGCTCACTTCCCTCCTACCTAACTCAGAATAATTTTGAAAAAGTCTCACAAGCATTCACAAATAGTGGGTCTTTTGGTCTTTTATATAACATGATTTGTATGTTGGCAAATGCACAGCTCCATGCAACTTCTGATAGCCATTCATTTGACGTTTCATATATATATATATATATATATATATATATAACTATGGACCAAGCAAATTGCTGAGTACTGAGGATTAAGAGAATGAGCAAGGAAGACTTGGTGTCTGACCCTTGAGACTTCTGTAGTCTTGACTCTGTTGCTGCCCTCTCTCCTTGCTTGTGGAAGCCCAGTGGCTCCTTTGCAAACCCCAGTGATCTCATCAGTTTGAGAGGAAAGTGGGTAGTCTCACCCACTACCTCCTGGGTGCTTTGTTCTTCACTTGGCCCTCAGGGTGCCATGTGGCCCATTGATTACTGGGTCTTGTTATTTCAACCTGGCTCAGGTTCCCCTGAGATGGACCTCAATTCCAGAGACGTTACATTAAACTGCACTCAAAATTATTCCTCCACTAGAAATAGTGACTTCAGACCAACTATATGTACTTTCTTTGCTCTCAGGATGACCTGGAGTTCAATATCTGCTTAATCTGTTAGATAAAACATCATGTCTCCTATTTGCCACTGGATTTTAAATAAATTAATTAATTGCCCCTAACATTTCTTTAATTCATCCTTATTTTTAAATGCACTAAAATGATAGGGAGAAATTTAAGGACCTTTAGTCCAATGGTGGAGAAGAAAATGGAAGCCCACTCCAGTGTTCTTGCCTGGAGAATCCCAGGGATGGGAGAGCCTGGTGGGCTGCCGTCTATGGGGTCGCACAGAGTTGGACAGGACTGAAGCAACTTAGCAGCAGCAGCAGCAGCAGCAGCAGCAGTCCAACGGATCAGTTTTTCCTATCATTTTATCCTATCACTAAACTCTATGCTGTTAAAATGACATGTCATTAATTAACCACGTCAAATACAAAACACATTCCTTTTTCTTTAATGTCATCTTTAACCACTTCAAACAGAATACAATGCATACAAAGCCAAATGCCAAATGATTAGTGAACATTGCTAATTAAATCAATGATTTATGTAATAGTCTCCGGAGAGGATAAAAATGATTTCCTATCCCTGCTCTGAGAGCATCAGTATGAAATATTTGGAAGACTACGGTCTGTGCAGTCATACGCACCTGAGTCAAAATCCCCTCCTTCCCCATTATCACCTCTGGGATTCCACCAACCCCTTCAGCTCTCTGAGCCTCATTTTTAAAATGAGTTTCTTCATTTAAAAAATGAGGACCATAATGCCTAGATTAGAAATCTCTCACCAGGATTAAAAGAGATTAGATACAAACAGTGATTAAAACACTACCTACCACTTACGAATTTTCTCTCCACTAAGTAATTATAAATCCAGTAGAAGGACTAAGATAAATATAAAACTGCACTGGAATGGTATAGGGAGTAAATGTTATGTGGTGTTACAATCAATCCACAGGGATTTCAGAAGGAGAAATCAGTCCTTGTCAAGGTGATCAGCAAAAATGTCAGGAAATGACATTGAGCTAAGCTAATTGGAATGGTCAAGGTTTGGCTAAGCAGAGCTGGAGGAATACTGAGACAGAGAAAATGCAAGCACCCTCTCTTAGAGGCAGAAAACATGCAAGCAGAGTCCTGGTGGATTTGTCCGATCTGGTGTTCAGGGAGCGAGAGGAAGTCGGAGCTGTGGACACAGTTTATGATCTTTCCATAGCCCATAGGTAAGAAGAATTGTAAGAAACAAGTCCAAACTACCTTTTTTTCTTTTTGGCCACAAAACACTCTTTTCCTAAACTGGCTCCACCCCAGCAATCTGCTTCTGAAAACAGAACTGTTGAGTTAAATCTCTGTCAATCCCCTTTTCACATTCCTATTTCTTGTGACCAACACAGACACCTGTATGACATGTAAAACCTCTGCTACCACCAAGAAGCTGGGGTCTGTCTCTATGACTCAAACATTGCAGGAATCTTCCTGCAATGTGGGAGACGTGGGTTCCATCCCTGAGTTGAGAAGATCCCCTGGAGAAGGGAATGGCTACCCACCCCAGTATTCTTGCCTGGAGAAATCCAAAGACAGAGGAGCCTGATGGGTTAGAGTTCATAGGGTCACAAAGAGTCAGACATAACTGAGTGGCTAACACACATACACACTCCTGCTATAAGCAATTAAGCTTTCACTTTTCTCACCTATTTTTCAGGGACCTTATTCTAGAATACTTAACACTATTAAGAAAAAGTAATAATCCCATGACATGGTTCCTTTGCTGAAAGCCTTTCCAAGGTCTTGGATGAAGAGGAGACATTTTTTTTCCCCAGCTATCTTCTTCCAAAGTTACCATTGTTCCTTCTTCACTTGACTTCTTAACTGTTTCAGGTAACGGTCACAGAGGAAAGCCCTAAACTGAGTTCACATTGTGGACCCAAGCATTTCATGGGTGACATTTATTTTCACAGAGGTTCCAGGCACCTCATGGGAGGAGTCAGGAACTGTTACTCAGAAATGTTTTTAACAACTTGAGAATGGGAAGAGGTGGTCAGGAACCAATGGGTCTGAAAGAACAGGATCAGTCATTTAACTGGTTCCAGAGAAAGAGAGACCTTCACAGCAAAGGTGGGTCAGCAAACAAGGGCACAATGTACAAAAGCAGGCCAAAAGATAGTGCCCTGAAAAAGGCAGAATGGGGCCATATATGTATGAAAGACCTACTTGCAAACTGTTCTCTACTCTAAACCTGCCACTCCAGTCAGGGTGAATGTAAAACAAATTCAGACAAGTCATTAAAACTGTTGCAGTACTAAGGATCACGTGAAATGGTTTATTGCAGGTCCCCATTTAAATTGCTTTGTACAAAATAAGTCTTTTGCTGGTACACTGGAACAGTAAAAAGTTATTGTGATCATCTTTTATTAAGAAGGAGGAGCATTTTATATATATATGTATATATATACACACACACACATACACACATACATCTATATATTCTTATAGAAGAAATGGATTTAAATTGTAGAAAGATAAGTTTATTAAAATTCATTGCAATTCCCACACTATTATATTTTTTAATAACCATCTTGCTTTCTGCTGTGGGCCCCCTGCCAATACACAGATGCATTGGCTTCACCCAGGTCAAAAGTGATGCCTGAATGCATCCTTTGGGATTAGGTCTGTAGTCAAACACAATTCATCTTCAGCGTAAAATTTGATTGAACCATGTGAATAATACTACATTAGAATTTTTGTATGTAAGATCTAACCTTTGAGCTCCTTCCTGAATTATCACTAAAATGTGAAAGAAAGTGAACAGTGTTAGTCACTCAGTTTCCATCCAACTCTTTGCAAGCCCATGGACTGTGTAGCCCACCAGGCTCCTCTGTCCATGGGATTCTCCAGGCAAGAATACAGGAGTGGTTTGCCCATGCCCTCCTCCGGGGGATCTTCCCAACCAGGGATCAATCCCAGGTCTCCCGCATTGCAGGCAGATTCTTTACTGTCTGAGCCACCAGGGAAGTCCAAATGACTAAAATAGATACAGTCAAAAAGAGAAGAGGAACCCAAATACATGAAAAGATGGGTGAATGATGGTCCAACTGGCGGTGCCCTGAAATGTAATGTCCTCCTCTGCCCCTGGGGCAGGACTTTAACTCTGCAGGTCACCAGTTCAGTCTGTGTTTAGAAAGAAAGATTATTTCTGATGGCATGATAACCAAGTTTTTAAAAAATAATAGAGTAATAAACATTTAAATAAAGGTAAAATTATTCCCATAGTTTGATAACATTTTTCTTGTGAGAGTTTAAAGTAATAGTATAAAAATACTCATAGGATAAAGCATAAAGTAATACTATATATATATATATTTTATATTTATATTTCTTTTAAGAAAGTTTTAAATCAAATTATGTTTAAGTGAAATAGATTAGATGAGTTATCCTACATATCATAATTTTTTTCATCAAATCTGTCATTTCCAACTTTCAAAAAATATTCCTTCCCTCTTGGTTGATTCTACAGATTGAGGGGCAGTAAGACTGTGAATAGCTAAAACATGTTCTTAGTATTTATTTTAATTTACAAGATTTTGGTATTTTTCAGCAGTTTTAAAACCATATATTGGATGATCAAAGTCCCTAAGTCTGCCTGTATTTAAGAAATGCCAAGGACATAAAGATTCGAATTGATTGTTCTTGGGATAACATTTTAGAAATGAAATACAACATTATTCTTAAGCTTTTGTGATCAATTTTCTAGCCTAGAAAAACAGGTGGTTAAGAAAACTTCTGGAACTTTCTTACTACCAGGTGTTGACATCCAGGCAAGAACACACCATATTTTCACTCTGTTTAAATCTGAATTAAATCATTAAATATTAAATTGTGAATACCAAAAATCTTTGAAAAAGGCATTAAAAAGCCAATCAGTTTTACACAAAGAAAGCTATGTACTTTACCTAAAGTTAGGAGTTTGGGATTAACATATACACACTACTATATATAAAATATACAATCAACAAGGACCCACTGTATAGGACTGGGAACATGCTCAACATTTTGTAAAAACTTGTAAGTGAAACGAATCTGAAAAAAGATATTTTATATATATATATATATATATACACACACATACACACACACAACTGAATCACTTTGCTGTATACCTAAAAATAACACAACATTGTAAATCAACTAAACTTCAGTAAAATAAATAAACAAATACATAAATTTTTAAAGTGTCATACAGAGGAGAAGAAAACCTGCCTTTTAAAAAAATTATCATGACTTGTAGCAGTGGACAACATAACCCAGATGGAGAAAGCAAACTTCCAGCACTCAGCTGGCTTTTCCTAAACTCCATTTTATACACGCACCTTATTAAATCTCCCTAATGTGGCGGTTGTCTGGAGCCTGGGCTATAACCAAGTCAAACCTAGGGTGATGGAGGTAACAGTAACCGCTGGCACCAGCCTTCTGAGGAGTTATCGTGTTTGAGAAAGAAAACATTGTCAGGGTGGTAGCAGAACCTCGAGAGTAATAAAGTGGCCAGACACCTGGAAGCAATTACGCGCATGGTCGAGATTATCCATCATGCTTTGCTCACCGTCTCCCTTGCAAAGACCTTTGTTTTTACACTCACGGTAGCTAACTTCTGGGCTCAAAAGCTGTTTCACAAACGACGTTTTCCACCAAGGCCCTTCCACTTACTGCCATTCCCACATGATGTCGATCATTTGTTTGCACAGCCCAGCGACAAACCTCAGAGCTGCTGTAATAATAAGTTGGTTAGCAGGCTTGCAGGAGCGGCCGCATCAATCACACTCCTGCCACAACCCAAAGAAACGCCCTTTGCCCACCAACACTGCTTAACAGAATGCAGTCTGGGTCTCTCAAATGGAACTGTTCGAGCACCATTTTCCATTTAGGCCTAATTTAATATTTTTCTAAATCAGATTATTGCTTGTAAGTCATTATCATTAAGTTCCTTCTGACATGTATTTATCGCTCAGATACCATTATTCATTAGGCTATTGTGCTGCTGGTTATGAAGTTAGCCTAAGACCTGGGATCAGATGCTTTTATCCTTCAGGTCAGGGGGTATCAGGACTATAGAAAATTATTGGATCTTCCACTACTGTTCTGGTGCCTTGAAAACTGTGTCAGCTTTCCAGATATTCCTCAGACACTTGCTCAATTGATTTAGTCACATCCTTTGCCATAGCCCATACATGTATCCTGTGAGAGAATTTAAATGCTAGTTAAACTGGCTTTATTAATGTGATGTTTATAACTGATCATTTTATATATTAACTCTGTGTAAATACCCAGCAAAAGAAAACCTACGTTCATTTAGATAAAGTGTTTTCCAACTTGGTACTAGCATATCTAAGAAGTTTCTTGGGAAACCCACCAGACTCTCTTCCAAGAAGTCTTATAAATTAGAACATTTTTAAAGCACAGATTTAGGGAGATAAATAAAATTTGAAGCTTGCTGGGCCACGGTGGGCTGTGGGGGCACCACCTTCCACCAGTGCTCACTGTATTGGGAAATATACATGAAAGCATTTAAATAAAACGTTTCTTGTTCCTTTAGGATCTTACATTTGAAAGTTGACAGTATTAAAAAGCAAACAAACAAGCATCCATAATTTGGAGAGGAGGAGAAGGGGATAAGGGTAGCAGGGTTCAAACTAGGGCTGTTCCTAATTTGGAACCCGCCCTGGCCCAGCTGCTCTCTCTCTCTTTATCACCACTTATCTCTTCAGTCAATGGCACAACTTGAACGGGACTTGGAGATCACAGAGCAGGGCTCTGATCCTTCTGCTACTGAAAACTAAGGCTTCCCAATGGTTTGATCCTCACCATTTAGAAAACCAGTTTCAGTTACTTCCTACCCAGTTTCTTCAGGAGATAAAATGGTTCTCCAACTATCTGTGGGCCCCTTCTGATGAGGAGGACTTTACATAATACAAGACAAGCTCCTTTCTGCTGGTCTGAAGTTCCCAAGGGGATTTTTGTAACTAAGGAATCCATATTTGTACACCTACATTTTTTAAAACAAAAATTTTACAATTCTAATGTCAACTGGTTATTATATTCTTAAAATGGGACATGAGCTAGAGCTTGCACTATTGTTCCAACAGGCTTACAAAACCCGGGTGCAACAGAATCATCCTATCCCTATAAAAATCTTTTCTCCTCAAGCTTTATCAGACTATGCAGAGATTTTTTTTTAAACTAGAGTATAGCTGCTTTACAATATTGTGTTAGTTTCTGCCTTACAGGAAAGTGAATCAGTCATAAATATACATATATCATTTCTTTTTGCATTTCCCTTCCCACTTAGGTCATCACAGAGCATTAAGTAAACTTACCTGTGCTATATAATAGATTCTATTTTATATGTATTTTATAATAGCAGTGTATATATGTCAATCCCAGTCTCCCAATCCATCCCACTTCCTCCCTTCCCCCTTGGTGTCCACACGTTTTATTCTCTACATCTGTTTCTTTATTTCTATGCAGTGATATTTAACCCTTGTTTCCTCCCAAATTTCTCAGCTTCTTCCTACCCCTCTCCCAGCCTCCTCATACACACCCCTGGAAGTTCATTCTGCCAATCTCAAGTAACTGCTTAAACATTTAAATAGTCAGGACCCTGTTGCAGTCTTTCTCAAGGTAGAGTCACCACAGAGAGCACAAAACAATAATCCTGAAAATAATTTAGCAGCTAAATCAATGCTTTCCCTTGTTCATCCACACATCCGCCCACAGATCAGATAGCCAGTTTTCATCAATTTCACTTCTTTCCTCTGTCAGCCTTGTACCTCAGGGTAACTTCTGAATTAAAGTTCATTTCTGAACTTTCCTACAAAAAAGAGTCAGAAAAATATATATTCTTCCATTTGCCACTGCTGCTATTAACAAAGTAAATATTTCTGATTCTCAACAAAAATTCCAACTTTGATAAAATGATTTGTAAGTACAATTCTGATCCAATGAAAATAGTCTTCGTCAAACCTCAACTTTGAATCCTCCATGGGTCTCTCCCTTCATGGCAGGTGGCCTTTTTGTCATTAAAAATGCTATTCTCATTTCATTCATGTCTTTCTCTTCTCTAGGATAGTTGTCCCCAAACCTGTCAGGGCATCAGGATCAGCTGGGCAGATTTTTCAAAAAACAGATAACCAGGTCTTGCCCCACCACCACTGCTTCAAGATTCTTATTGCTCAGGGCTAGAGTGGGACCTGGATATTTATATTTTAATAAAGCTCTCCAGGTGATCCTGGAAACCTGAGATTTTAGGAAACACTGACTTACCCAAAGCAGCGATTCTTGATCAGCAGGACAGTGGCTAATCACATGGCCAGACTTCACCAGCCTTACTCTCTCCGACCATAGGACCAAGAATCCGGTTCGGCCACAATGAAGTTGCTTTGCAGAAATGATCCAGATGACTCATTAGTTGCGAATCTGAGATATAGAGATTTAATCAGAAATAAATAACCCCTAAATATAGCATTGCATATTTTTAACTCTATAATCTAGCCTGCCTCTCCACACATTTCAGTTGTTTGGAAGTGAACCAAAGAGACAAAATCATGAAACAAGCACTAAGAGACCATTTTTTTCTTCACCTATCTTCACACAAAAATGTTTAATAAACTAGTCCCCAGACAGTAGAGTTTCCAGTTTAAGTTGAAAACCCCAAAGGCACATAAACTCTCTTTAGGATAAGGAAGGTACATAAACTTTCCTAGGCCTCCAGTGTGGGATATTATACCTGTGTTTCCTAGATGTCCTTTCCTCAGAATCACAAAGTGTTTCCTTCCTATTGCCCACTAGGTCTTCCTCACCCACCCTCAGCAGAGATGGAGAAGAACAGATGGTGGCAAAGGCAGGAATCTGGTAATGGATGTATGATCCGTTTGCATCTCGTATGGCTGTGATCAACGCCACCACTAAATCCCCTTTTTGCCCTCTATGGTAAGATCAGAATGACAGCCCAATTTATCATCTGTGAATATTGGTGTAAACAACTTCAAGGCCGGGATATTTTTCATACCCCCTTGCAAACTGTCATCAGTTCTGTAGAATAGTAAGAAAACCACTGATCCATTTAAGAAACTGTCAGCAGGTGTACGAAGAAGTGAAAGATGGATGCTTTCAAAGGTCTTAGGAAAGAAGGCTCCAGCTGCCCAGAACACGTGACTTCTGATGCATAGTCTAGACTAGCCACAGAGCAAGGGAAATTGTGGGGCAGAGTGTGACTCTCAACACCGCAGTTATCAGCAGAAGGAACAATTCACTTCAGAAGAAATTTCCAGACATGCATTCCTTAGCTGGGAAGTACTTGAGTCATAGCAATGTCTCTGCCACAGTCCTCCCGAGTGCCAACTCTGGAATTATAAACCTGTGTCTCAGAGATTCTAAATGGAATCTCCCCCTCCCTATGCAACCACCACCACCACTTACTGAAAATAATTAAAATCTACTTCTTGGAAGCAAATACTGAGTTTAAATCTTAAAATTTTCTTTTTTAAAAAATCATATTTTTATATATTAATATATATAAACACATACACATATAACTGAATCACTTTGCTGAACACCAGAAATTAATACAACATTGTAAATCAACTGCTTCAATACAAACTGAACAACCAAAGTTAATTTTAAGAAATTGTAGATCATCATGATGTCCATCTTAAAAATTAGCAGATCATCTGGAGTTTCAAACTTCACATAATGTCATTTATAATCATTTACTGAAAAAAAAATCATTTTTTCCTTTTAAGTCTAGCTTTTCTTTTTGTATACAAAATGATTTTGGTAATCTAGTGGTTTTACTTTAATATATTCTGTTCAGTCTCTAGGTTGTATCCAATTCTTTGTGACCCCCATGGACTATAGCATGCCAGGCTTCCTTGTCCTTCACTATCTCCCAGAGTTTGCTCAAATTCATGTCCATTTGAGTCAGTGATGCTATCTAACCATCTCATCCTCTGTCGTCCCCTTCTCCTCCTGCCCTCAGTCTTTCCCAACATCAGCGTCTTTTCCAATGAGCTGAGTCTTCACATCAGGTGTCCAAAGTATTAGAGCTCCAGCATCCATCTTTCCAATGAATATTCAGGATTGATTTCCTTTAGGTTTGATTGCAGTCCAAGGGGATCTCAAGAATCTTCTCCAGCACAATCTGAAAGGATCATTTCTCCAGCACTCAGTCTTCTTTATGGTCCAGTTCTCACATCTGTACATAACTACTTGAAAAACTGTAGCTTTGATTATACAGACCTTTGTCAGCAAAGTGATGTCTCTGCTTCTAAACTTGCTTTCTAGGTTTGCCACAGATTTCCTTCAAAGGAGCAAGCATCTTTTAATTTCATGGCTACAGTCATCATCCACAGTGATTCTGGAGCTCAAGAAAAGACAATCTGGCATTGTTTCCACTTTTCCCTATTTATCTGCCATGAAGTGATGGGACTGCATACCATGACCTTAGATTTTTGAATGTTAAGTTTCAAGCCAGCTTTTTCACTCTCCTCTTTCATCTTCATCCAGGGGTCTTTAGTTCCTCTTTGCTTTCTGCCATTAGAGTACCTATCTGAGGTTGCTGATATTTCTCCCAGCAATCTTGATTCCAGCTTGTGCTTCATCCAGCCCAGCTTTTCCCATGATGGACTCTGTATTTAAGTTAAATAAGCAGAGTGACAACATATAGTCTTGTTATACTCCTTTTCCAATTTTGAATTAGTCCATTGTTCCATGTCTGGTTCTAACTGTTGCTTCTTGATCTGCATACAGGTTTCTCAGGAAACAGGTAAAGTGATCTGCTATTCCCATCTCTTTAAGAATTTTCCCCAGTTTGTTGTGATCTACACAGTCAAAAAATTTAGTGTAGTCAATGAAGCAGAAGTAAATGTTTTCCTGGAATTCCCTTCCTTTCTCTATGATCGAGTGAACATTGGCAATTTGATCTCTGGCTCCTCTGCCTTTTATAAACCCAGCTTGTATATCTGGAAGTTCTCTGTTCACGTATTGCTGAAGCCTATATTGAAGGATTTTGAGCATAACCTTGCTAGCATATGAAATGAACACAATTGTACAGTAGCTTGAACATCCTTTGGCATAGCCCTTATTTGGGGTCAGAATGAAAACTTACCTTTTCCAGTCCCATGGCCACTGTGAGTTTTCCAAATTTGCTGACATACTGAGTATAACACTTTAATAGCACCATCTTTTAGGATTTGCAAAGGCTCAGCTGGAATTCCATCACCTCCACTAGCTCTCTTTGTAGTAATGTTTCCTAAGGCCCACTTCACTTCCACTGCAGGGGACCTGGGTTCCAACTCTGGTTGGGGAACTAAGATCTTGCATGCCTCAGAGTCAAAAATGACACGTGTACCCCAATGTTCACTGTAGCACTGTTTATAATAGCCAAGACATGGAAGCAACCTAGACGTCCAGCAGCAGATGAACGGATAAGAAAGCTGTGGTACATATGCACAATGGAGTATTACTCAGCCCTTAAAAAGAATACCTTTGAATCAGTTCTAATGAGGTGTATGAAACTGGAGCTGATTATACAGAGTGAAGTAAGCCAGAAAGAAAAACATCAATACAGTATACCAACACATATATATGGAATTTAGAAAGGTGGCAATGATAACCCTCTATGCGAGACAGCAAAAGAGACACAGATGTATAGAACAGACTTTTGGACTCTGTGGGAGAGGGAGAGGGTGGGATAACTTGGGAGGATGGCATTGAAAGAAGTATACTACCATGTAAGAAACAAATCGCCAGTCTAGGTTCGATACAGGATACAGGATGCTTGGGGCTGGTGCACTGGGATGACCCAGAGAGATGATAAGAGGAGGGTGGTGAGAGGGGGCTTCAGAGTTGGGAACTCATGTACACCTGTGGCAGATTCATCTCAATGTATGGCAAAACCAATACAGTACTGTAAAGTAAAAATAATTAATTAATTAATTAAACGGTATACTTTGGGAAACAAACAAACACACATCATGAAAAATTCAATAGTACTCTCAAATTTTGCATTCAATTACATCAATTTTATGAAAACTATTCTTTCTTTTACATCACTTTGACTAATATAACACAAACTTATATTAACAACAAATTAAGGAGTCCCTCATAAATGGTAGTTTCCATGAGAATAAAACAAAAGGAACAAAGCAAAAAGGGGCGGGGGGGGAGTATGTGAAATTACTGTTAGATCCCAAACCCAAATCTCTTGAGTGTAGTCCTTATTTATCCAAGTGTGCAGAACACTACTCAGTTCCACAACTACACTAAAAGAGCCCTGAATCCTTAGGAATTTATTTGATTGTTGGATCCGAACAGTTTACTCAAAAGTCTTGGCCAACTGGTCCACCATAGACTCAAGCTCATTATGTTGAAATGGAATCCTGGCTTGATTCAGTGCTGTTTCAGATGGGTTCATTTATCTGTACACAAACAGTAAGCTTCCTAAGACATCTCATGCATGTTCTGATTTTGTTTTTTTATGGGTGATTCCATGGTTTAGTTATTTATTTGGGGCTAGTCATTGCCACTGCACAAGCAATGAATAATATGTTAAACAGTGCCCCACTTATCTGTAAAAAAAATTTTTTTAAGACCTCTCCTAATTTAAGTCACAGCATATTATCAACAAGAATAACTTATTTTCAACCTTTAGGGTCAGAACATAAAAGAGAATTAACCCAGCATGTTCTCTTTGCCTTTCCTTCACTTAACTTAGAGAAAGAGATTAATACATCAACATTAAGAATGTGCAAAGGACCACTTTGAAAACTTCCTGAATGGAGAAGTGTTGCCACATGTTATTTGCTGAAACCTAAAAAATTTCTGGGTTCCCCTGGTGGCTCAGATGTTAAAGAATCCACCTGCAATATAGGTGAGTCAGGTTCCATCCCTGGCTCAGGAAGATCCCGTGGAGAGGGAAATGGCTACCCACTTTAGTATTCTTGCCTGGAGAATTCCATGGACAGAGAAGCTTGGCAGGCTACAGTTCATGAGGTCACAAAGAGTCAAACACAACTAAGAGACTAACACTAACACTGAAAAGATTCTACTTGTTCTCACAATCTGTGGGCTTATTTTTAAAGGACAGATTACAGTTTTTATAATAAAATACCCATTTTGAGAAGTACTTATTTAAGTACTCATGCTAAAGATCTTGTCAGGAAAAGAAAATATTATTGCATGTTACACATGGTCAAGACTGCAATATTCATTAGCTGTAGACAAGGAAGGAAATAGCCAGTCCACCAAAGCCCCAGTGTGATCATCACAATGATCCAGCATTCCTGTTAAAGCCCTTAAAATTGTCTGTGATAGTTTCTTCAAACAGACCTAAGAAGATGCAAAAAGAAGATTAACTTCCTTTTCTTAATTAACAATGAGTCTTCAGCCTATTCCATAGTATTTTCCTAAAGCAGTTATCGACATCAC
This sequence comes from Nanger dama, assembly GCA_917880005.1. Taxonomy (NCBI): domain Eukaryota; kingdom Metazoa; phylum Chordata; class Mammalia; order Artiodactyla; family Bovidae; genus Nanger; species Nanger dama. The sequence goes on from CAKJTW010000002.1 coordinate 37,756,874, forward strand.
TTTGTTAATCTTTAAAACAATTTAGATAGGAAATGAGAAAACCAAAGTGAATCAGCTTTAACCTCAAATCTCCACCTATCTGAGAGATCTAATTTGGAAGAACTTTCAAAATTAAGTTATTTCTCAATTGCTAGTTCATAAGGCATCCCACTCTAGCACTCTTGCCTGGAAAATCCCATGAATGGAGGAGCCTGGTAGGCTGCGGTCCATGGGGTCACAAAGACTCAGACACAACTGAGCGACTTCCCTTTCACTTTTCACTTTCGTGCATTGGAGAAGGACATGTCAACCCACTCTAGTGTTCTTGCTTGGAGAATCCCAGGGATGGGGGAGCCTGGTGGGCTGCCGTCTATGGGGTCACACAGGGTCAGACACGACTGAAGTGACTTAGCAGCAGTAGCAGCAAGCCACATCAGCATTTTTAAAAAGTGCATCTTGCTTGAAATCTAGGCCAGAGATCTGAGCAGACTTCTAGCCTGCATACTATAGAACATGGTCTCTTTTAACTGGACACTCCAGTTCTCCAACCAAAACATGTTTTTACATAACAGAGACAAGTCTGTGTAGAATAAGAATTTGTCTAGCATTAGTGGTAAGAACCCACCTGCCAATGCAGGCAGATGGTAAGAGGCAAGGGTTCGATCCCTGGGTTAGGAAGATCACCTGGAGGAGGGCACTGTAAGCAATTCCAGTATTCTTGCCTGGAGAATCCAGTGGACAGAAGAGCCTGGAGGGCTACAGTCCATAGGGTCACACAGAATCAGACACAGCTGAAGTGACTTAGCAGTTGGCATACACGTAAGTTTGTGTAACAAGCTCCCTTCACCAGTGTCTAACAGTTTTATGAACCCAGTTAAGTGGAGTTCCAGCAGTGGTTTGTCCAGCAGTCATGTATGGATATGAGAGCTGAGTGCCAAATAATTGATACTTTTGAAGTGTGGTGTTGAAGAAGACTCTTGAGAGTCCTTTGGACTGCAAGGAGATCCAACCAGTCCATCCTAAAGAAAACCAGTCCTGAATATTCATTGGAAGGACTGATGCTGCAGCTGACACTCCAATATTTTGGCCACCTGATGCAAAGAACTAACTCCTTGGAAAAGACCCTGATGCTGGGAAAGATTGAAGGCAGGAGGAGAAGGGGATGGGAGAGGATGAGATGGTTGGATGGCATCACCAACTTGATGGACATGAGTTTGAGCAAGCTCTTATAGTTGGTGACAGACAGGGAGGCCTGGCGTGCTGTGATTCATGGGGTCACAAAGAGTAAGACATGACTGAGCGATTGAACTGAACTGAACTGAAGTGGAGTTCATCATGCTTCAGTTTCCCTCTTGAGAAAAATTCAATCTGTAGCAACTAATATCATTAAGTTAAAATATACAAGGGGAAATATAAGAACATATGCTATTTTAAAAAGAGAGAATAAGAAGGGCAGGAACAATAAGTATTAGAAATGTTTTACTTCAAATTCCTTGCCCAAAGTCTTCCCCAGTAGGGTAAAATTTTAGTAGACAACCTGCCCTGCAGTCTGCAGGCGCCTGGGCTGTCCCCTGCAGAACCTGAGTCAGCTCTGACAGAATGTCACTGTTTCAGAGTGGCTCTCTCTCAAAGCCGCACTCCGTACAACTGCAGGTGGCACCTTCTTGGTTGAAGGACTACTCCAGGAAACCCTTGGGCTCCGTTACCTGTGCAGTTCCAAGCGCTGGCTTGCTTAACTAACAGTCCCAGAGGGAAAAGGGCAGTTGGGGCAAAAGCCAAAGTCATCGCTAAGATTAAGCTCAGGGGCCTTCTTCAGGCTCACTCTGAGGGTTGAGATGGGTGTAGGGATTGGACAGAGGATCAAAGTGAAGTGTCTCCAGTTTAATTATGAAATGGCAAATGCCTCTCTTTATGGTCTCATTTTTTTTTTTTTCCAGGTGTCTCATTGCCTTTTGGTTTTGCCACAGCTGTGACTTAGAAAGAATCATTCATACCTTTGGCTTCAGAGACCCAAGTTACCTGAATATAGACCAGTCTTCACCCTCTTATGTGGTTTCTGCTGTGGTTTTTTTGCCCTAGCTAACTAACTATTGAAATTGTTACTACATAACCTTAATCTTTTGGGCTTCCCTGGTGACTCAGATGGTAAAGAATCCAGCTGCAATGGGTTCGATCCCTGGGTTGGGAAGATTCCCCAGAGAAGGGAATGGCAACCCACTCCAGTATTCTTGCCTGGAAAATTCCTTGGACAGAGGAGTCTGGCAGGCCACAGTTCATGGGGTCGCAAAGAGTCAGATACGACTGTGTGACTAATACTTTTACTTCACTTTCAACCTTAATCTTTTAACACTTGATTCCATCATCTAAGGAAAATCAAAATCAGATGGCAAGGCTTCTATAACTATTCCAGCTCCAATAGTATGACCTAGGATACTCTCCTGTGTTTCTTCTGCTATAAACTTAGCACGTTTATTTTCAGGCAAAGGTATTTTGTATTCGCATTCTACGGGGATTGTTTTTTCCAAATTTCTCTTTTTCTTTTTCTTTTTTCCTTAAAGTACCACATGGTAGACATGCATCTACACTGCTTGGTAGATTCATGAATTCCTACCGAGATCACATATTCTCCTCCTCTGGGAGTTTTTCTGCCTGTATTCCTCATTTCAGATTTTATACAGCTCTTTCTTGATAATAGGGCTCACAAAACACATGTTTACATATCTCTGTAGATTGTGTGCAACAGAGGTCCTTGAAGTCCACGCTGACAGCATCTACTATGAAAATCACTCAATACCATTATCAGGATCCCCCTCCACACTCTAACCCAACAAACAAGCAAGACCTCTGTACAGCCTGTTGTAAAAGTTGGGCTAACACTAAATCTGTTTGAGTCATGGCTCACATTTTTATTTCTCAACATAAATATTTTTATATGAATGAACCAACATTTTTTCCCTGGGTACAAAGGGCTTTTTTTTTTAATCCCCATTTAAAGGAGTTGGGGGCAGTTAACGCATGTAGACCGTGGTAACAGAACCACAGCCCCAGTGCATTTGCAGACTCACTGACCTTTTAGCCTTCTGGAGTTTAACCATTTCCTGATGTCTTTTAACAGTAATTTTCTTGTTGGAAAAGCCCTCTCTAAACTGATAGCATCTAAACAAGCTTCTACCTTAATTGGAAAAATTCTCCCATAAATATTTATGCTGCAGTGATTAGGGCATTTACTGAACTCAACTGCCCATTATGGGTTAAAACAGGGAGCATTGTTTGGGGTTGCCTAAAGCCTGACATGGTTTATTGAAAGGGACTTGAAACTGTAATTTATTTAATCAAGCCTCTGACCCTAGCCCTCTGGAGTAGCCAGTAATTGTGAAGGAGAACTAACCACATTGACTAGAATCAGTTTTCAGTGTTGTAAATTCTGAAAGTCTAATTCAGAAGGGAAAAAAACAGAGTAAAGTTGGCAGACATGTCTTTGTACATTATACTGTGGTAAAGATAGGTGATAGATAGGTAGACAGAAAGCTAGATCAAATTTTGAAAAGAAAAAAAAACTTCAAAGCAGAGAAGAACCATTTATCCCCCGCTGGTTCAGTGTTTCTGTGGCTTCTGCCCTCTTGCAGCTTTGAGAATCTGCCGCATAAGAACTCACCTGGCATTGAATTTAACTCCTACTCTTGGAAATGTATCAGATTTGGGGTGTGAATAGGGGTGAGGAAAGCCTTTTGTATTGAAATCTGTTAAGAAGACCAACTTAAGCACAAATTCTAGGTGAACTGAGCCCAAAGTAGAAATAGGAATGCTGGATTTTCTTCCCACTTTTCAACCCACTATTGCTTCTACTTTTCAGGTTATGATTTTCAAGAACTAGCTGGTAAGTAATTCATTCTTATAAGATATGAACAATCCTCCAAGAAGTTCTGAACACAAAAGAAAGGGTTAATTTATTCTACACCAAACAGATTATCTCATCTTCCATTCAGAAAAATCTTTTTAAAGAAGCTTATATTGAGATTCTGATTTTTCCTGTTAAATTATTCATTCCTTGGGTGCCATTATCTCTGTTACAGTGATGGTTGTTACAGAAACAGTCATCAGGTTGCAAAGTATACAGATCTTTTTTTTTTTTTTTTAAGTTAAAACTATGACCAAAACAGCAAACAATAGGTACAATTGTACAGATCTGCCTGTAAGGGTAATCCAGGAGCTGGGAATAGATTTCCTCTATAGGGATGAAAAAACCTCCAGAAAAAAAGAGTGAGGAAGAGCTCTGTCTGTCGCCATGATGATGAAGAAAAGGTGCCAGTAGACAGTAACATTTCCCAGTCATACTGATCACGGGGTTTCCAAGCTTATAGGCACAGACTAAACCCTCCATCCCGCCCAGGGTCATTCCCTTGACAGAGCACAGCATGCCCCACTGCTACAGATGGCCCTTTTATCCCAGCTAGCAAACTCCAAAGTACCCAGCATTGACTAAAAGCAGACTAGACAATGAAACTAGAGCGAGCTCCACCCCAAAAGCTCAGTCAATGAGCTTTAGCTCATTTTCATGATAAAGTAACAACTCACTCATCAAGCATTTTCTGAGAGCTCATCAGAGTTTACCATGGGTTGCTCACATATGCCTCTCAGTAGCCACTTTGACTCTCCTTTCACAAATGGGAAAACTGAGGGACAGAGAGGTTAGTCCTCTTGACCAAGGCCACACAGCTGGTCAGCAGAAGAGCCAGCAACTGATTTTAGAAGATATGGTTCCCCCCGTGCTCTTGGTTCCAGATCTAATGGAACCACATGTGGTACTGCTGTTCTTCAAAGTAAAGGGGTTCTCATGATGCTCAGAGAAACGTCCTAAGCACACAGTTCAAATCAGACTTTTGGACCGGAAGCGTTCTCTTATCTCTGACTACCCCAAGTTTGTGAAAGGCAGTTCTGAGGAAGGAAGGCTCCAGGTCAGAGAGGATGGTCTCCAGATGCTATCTCTGACCTCCCCTGAAAATCACTATAGCATGCCACCCAAATATGACACTTAATTAACCATATTAGTTATTTTGAACTGAAGGCAATTGAGAAATAGCAGGTGCAGAAAGGGTCCTGTGCCCTCTCCCTTTCTACCTAAAAGCGGGGTATAAGAGTTCCAGTGAAAAAGGTGCTTTCCTTATATCAGGAAGAAGAGAACATTCTTATCACCAGAGACAGGGAGTGGATGCCAACATGAGGCTGAAAATAACCTAAGTACTAAAATAACGCTTATCAACATTTAACTTCCCCCATCTATTTCCTAGTCACCCTTTACTGGCCCTCGCTCTAACTTCTTTTTCTTTTGTCTTATCACGCCTCCACAATTTATTACTCTTTATTAAATAGGAAAGCCCCCAGGTCTAAATGCTTCTTTGGGGTTCTCATTTCTTCCTATGAAATCCCAGTGCCACATAAAATATTAATATCAAATAAAATTTGTAATTTTTCTTTTCTGTTAACCTGTCTTTTGCAACTCAAAATGTGGGCCCCAGGCACAGAACCTAAGATATTAGAAGAAAAGTCTTTCTTCCCCTACACCATCACCTCCCAAACTTTAATTCCTTTCTTTTCTCATCCTGACTGATTTTGCATTTAAAACTCATTGTGACTTTCAGTTCCTGATTCTCTTTTCAATTCTCTGTGTATTAGCTTCTCTCACTTCTCTGTAAACATCCAAGATAGTCTCCTAAGACAACTATTTTCAATACTTTCTCCTATTAGTGCTTTGGTGCCATTCAGTTCAGTTCAGTCACAGGTGTGTCCGACTCTTTGCAACCCCATGAACTGCAGCACACCAGGCCTCCCTGTCTATCACCAACTGTAGAAGTTTACCCAAACTCATGTCCATCGAGTCAGTGATGCCATCCAGCCAGCTCATCCTGTGTCATCCCTTTTTTTCTCCTGCCTTCAATCTTTCCCCAGCATCAGGGTCTTTTCAAATGAGTCAGCTCTTCGCATCAGGTGGCCAAAGTATTGGAGTTTCACTTCAACATCAGTCCTTCCAATGAACACCCAGGACTGATCTCCTTTAGAATGGACTAGTTGGATCTCCTTGCAGTCCAAGGGACTCCCAAGAGTCTTCTCCAACACCACAGTTCAAAATCATCAATTCTTCGGTGCTCAGCTTTCTTTTATAGTCCAACTGTCACATCCATACTTGACTACTGGAGAAACCATAGCCTTTACTAGACAGACCTTTGTTGACAAAGTAATGTCTATGCTTTTTAATACATTATCTAGGTTGGTCATAACTTTCCTTCCAAAGTGTAAGTGTCTTTTAATTTCATGGCTGCAATCACCATCTGCAGTGATTTTGGAACCCCCAAAAATAAAGTCTGACACTGTATCCCCATCTATTTGCCATGAAGTGATGGGACCGGATGTCATGATCTTCGTTTTCTGAATGTTGAGCTTTAAAGCAACTTTTTCACTCTCCTCTTTCACTTTCATCAAAAAGGCTTTTTAGTTCCTCTTCACTTTCTGCCATTAGGGTGGTGTCATCTGCATATCTGGGGTTACTGCTGTTTCTTCCAGCAATCTTGATTCCAGCTTGTGTTTCTTCCAGCCCAGTGTTTCTCATGATATACTCCGCCTAGAAGTTAAATAAGCAGGGTGACAATATACAGCCTTGACAGACTTCTTTTCCTATTTGGAACCAGTCTGTTGTTCCATGTCCAGTTCTAACTGTTGCTTCCTGACCTGCATACAGGTTTATCAAGAAGCAGGTCAGGTGGTTTGGTATTCCCATCTCTTTCAGAGTTTTCCAGTTTCTTGTGATCCACACAGTGAAAGACTTTGGCACAGTCAATAAAGCAGAAATAGATGTTTTTCTAAACTCTCTTGCTTTTTCAATGATCCAGCAGATGTTGGCAATTTGATCTCTGGTTCCTCTGCCTTTTCTAAAACCAGCTTGTACATCTGGAGGTTCATGGTTCATGTATTGCTGACGCCTGGCTTGGAGAATTTTGAGCATTACTTTACTAGCATGTAAGATGAGTGAAATTGTGCAATAGTTTGAGCATTCTTTGGCATTGCCTTTCTTTGGGATTGGAATGAAAACTGACATTTTCCAGTCCTGTAGCCACTGTCGAGTTTTCCAAATTTGCTGGCATATTGAGTGCAGCACTTTCACAGCATTGTCTTTCAGGATTTGAAATAGCTCAACTGGAATTCCATCACTTCCACTAGCTTTGCTCATAGTGATGCTCCCTAAGGCCCACTTGACTTCACATTCCAGGATATCTGGCTCTACATGAGCGATCACACCATCGTGATTATCTGGGTTGTGAAGATCTTTTTGTACAGTTCTGTGTATTCTTGCCACTTCTTCTTAATATCTTCTGCTTCTGTTAGGTCCATACCATTTCTGTCCTTTATCAAGTCCATCTTTGCATGAAATGTTCCCTTGATATCTCTAATTTTCTTGAGGAGATCTCTAGTCTTTCCCATTCTATTGTTTTCCTCTATTTCTTTGCATTGATCACGGAGGAAGGCTCTCTTATTTCCCCTTGTTATTCTTTGGAACTCTGCATTCAAATGCGTATATCTTTCCTTGGTGCCATTACTCTTGACTTAACATGGTGGTGTCCAACAAAGAATTAACACTGACCCTCAGTTCTGGGTAAACTCAATTATGTGCTTTCTCATTGAGGTTCCATCCTCCTTTATTGTCCACACCAGTTGATTTTACTGTTTAGCTTTATGTTTTCTCATTCTCTCTTCATGAGCATCTAATATATGCTAGGTCCCAAGCTAATCATTTTTACAAAAAAAAGAAACTGAGAACGAAAAAAATCTGGTAAAGGAGTTTAAAACATCTGGTAACATTGCTCACTATCACACAACTAACAGGTCAGACCAGGATTCACACCCTGGTCTATGTACACAGGTTCTCCTTGTAACCCCTCCATGCACAGTACAGTCTTATCCTGCATGGATGTCCCCCCGCCCTTTGGTCATCCAAAGGGCCAGTGAGAGCCAACTCATTTTTCTGGAGCTCATGCAAAGAAATAGCCATCTGTTTCATCTCTAGGGTCAAAGCCAGCTCTGTCAGACTTCCTGAGACAGGACAGTGTGCACAAAACTGTATATACTGTACTTTACAAGAGACTTCAGGAATCTTTCAAGAGTAACTTTGATTATATGTGATTTTTACTTTACAGACTGACATTAGCCCCTAACCTCATGTAATGTGCTTCTCACTGCACAGCCACTGTTTCTGCCTCTCTGGCCCCCAGTTGTTTGAAACCAGAGCTACCGCCCAGTGCCACGAAGCTGCCCTGGCCTCCCTTTACCTCAACAGGTGATTTCCAGAACTAAACCATGAGACCAAATCACCCAAAATGGACCCCCATGATTTCCTGGTACCCACATGCCAATACCTCCATCCCCCTTCCTTTACTCTAGTCCCAAAGGAAAACATTTTCGATACCTCTACCCCTGCTCTTAGTTCATCCCAGCACTTGCCCTTTTCTGCTGGACCTAGACCTCTTTTTCCACAATCCTTCTCCTAATTCCACTCCCTTGATTTTACCAGCATGCTGAAATACCATCTAATGCTGAAAACCCTGCTGTGCTTTCATTATCATGTTTAAAAAGTAGATTCTGGTCATTCTGACTTTGCATAAATACTGACGGTACCACTCAGCCGTGTGGTCCCAGTCTCCCTGTGTCTCATCCAGTTCTCTCATCTGTGAAATGCATGTGCTCATCTCAGAGTTTCAAGGGTTCCTTTAGATGGTTTACCATTTTCTCCTTCCCTTTCTGTCACCACCAGCTTCTTAAAAGATCAGCAGACACTGGATGTCTGCATGTCCCCTTTCCTTCCCTCCTCTAACCTTTTCCATCTGGGATTAGATCTCCCTCCTCTGAGGAAATGTCTCTCAGTAGCTACCCACGTTGCATCATCACCACAGAGAATGATGCCCAAGCCTGCATCTCTAGCCCTTCCTTTCTTGCTGATTTTGTTTCCTAATCCAGCCCACATTTCCAGCATCAGCAATGGACCTCTAAGTATTGCCATCTCATAGATGCCTTAGAGTCAGTATATTCAACCTAGGACTTCATCTTCCCCACATACTAGTTCTTCATTCTCATTCCTTATCTTGGTTCATGATGTCATCCTCTTCCCAAATGCAGAAATTTCAAATCACTCTTTACATCTAATCATGTATCAAGTATCAACTCTGCTCAGAAAAGCACCTTCCTCTTCTATGTCTCGTCTGTCCAAATTTCTCTGGCTCAGGTCCTTTCTAATTTCTGCTGAAAGACCTTGCTTGCCTCATGCTCTAAATGTTCCTCCTCCATGAAAACAGATTCTCCTAAAATACAGATTACATCATTTCTCTGCTCATAAACTTCAGTATCACTGTAGTATACACAGAATTATTCCAATTTATCATTCAGATCAGAATTTTCTCTATTTCCCCTCCCAGATACTTTTTCATCTTTGTCACTAATATTTCCCAAAGTCTACTGTACATGATCACATGTCCCCCAAACCTGCCTGGCATTTCCAGGCTTCTCCCTCTTTGTTGTTTCCAGCTAGCATAGCCAAGCGGTTAAAGACAATCTCTGGAGTCAAATGGCCTGGGTTTGGATACTGTCTCCACCACTTTCCAACTGTGTGATTTGGGGGCAAGTTAGTTGGTTTCCTTAAGGGGAAAATAAGATATATTAATGGTGTCATTATCTATGTATTCTTTTGTGTATTTCTTTTTAGTTCAATATGATAACATTTGCTCTTTTGCATGGCTGTTTCCTTTATTTTCTTGCTGCATAGTGTTCCATTTTATGAATATACCACATTTATTCATTGTTTTAATCAGGGACATTTAGGTTTTTTCTAGTTAAGGATATTACAAGCAGTACTGTTACAAACATTCTTGTACATGTATCCAGCAGCATATAAACATCCTTAATACTTACATCCTTGCCAAATATGAATTTTTAGTTTTTTATGTATGGAAGTTCCATTATTTATATTCCTTTGGTAACAGGAGTTTGAACATTTCTGTATGTCTATTGCTGTGTTCTTTCACGTCCAACTTTTCCAAATTCTCTTGTTTTAGGTGTGTCTCTTGAATTCAACGTATATCTGAATTTTGTTTCTTCCCCAGCCTGGCAATTTTGTTCTTTCAAGAAAATTTAGTCATTATGCATTTGTTAAGGCTATTGATATATTTCCATTCATCTTTAGTTTCTTATTTTGTACTTTCTAAATTTTCTAGTTTTTTTTTCTGTATTTTTAACCTTCTTTTACAATTTTGTGTAATTTTTTTGTCATTCTTGTTTCTGCCCAAAATTCACTTGGAATTACAAATTCTTCCTTTTTATTTTAATTATTAACCTAGAATTTTAATATCTGTGCTTAATCAAAGAAGTTTTAGTTACCATATTATCTTGGTTTTATCACTATTCTACCCACAATATTGGTATATTATTGCAGTATTGCCATTGTTTATATAATTTTTCATGCTCATTTGCCCTTCTTGCCTATATAGGGTGTATTACTGATCCCCAAATTTCTCTGATTTGTTGTTTATCTGAAAAATCTTTTATATTATTCTCAAGTTTGAAAGATAATTTGACTAAGTACACAACTCTTGTTTGACAAGTATTTTCTCTAAACTGTGAAGATGGTTGTCGATGTTGTTTTTAGTTTACATTGTTGTTTTTAAGAAGTTAGATGTCAACTTTTTTACTATAGGTAATCTGATTTTTCTTTTTGGCTGTTTTTAAGAGGTTGTTTTTGTTTTTCTTTGTTTTTGATATTCTGAAAGTCCACTACAAAATGTCTTAAAGTGGATTTCTCTTTACTTACTTTGCTTGGAACTTTCTGGACTCCATGCTTCCAAAGATTCATAGTTCTTTTATCATTTCTAGGTAACTCTCAGACTTTATCACTACAAGTAGTGCCTCTGCTGCGTTATCTTTGTTTTTCTTCTGCAAGTCCAATCAGACATTTGTTAAATTGTCTCACTACATCTATATTTCTTAAGTCTTGGATTTCTTCAGATATCTTCCTGTTTATTGATTCTCTCTTCAGCTTTGTTTAATGTGTTGTTTAACCTATTCCTTATGCTTTTTCTTTAAAGTATATGGAGAATAGTTGTTATTAATAACTATATTTCATATCAATAATAATATGGTTATTATTATTATTCAATTTCTATTTGAGTCTTTTCAAATCTGCCTATTCATTTTTAAAAATCTCTTGTTCTGTACTCATACTTTGAGTACTCTTTTTATTAGACACATTAAATATGGTAATTCAATAATTACAGTATCTAATAGTTTTGTATATCTGAGGCTGCTGTCTTTAATTTTTAATTTGTTTGGCTTTTTTGTTTCTTTGGGGTTTTTTTCTGATTCATGTTCTTTATTGCTTCTTTCCTTGAATTTTATAGTTTTGTTATCATAAGCATATGTTCCATAAACCTCATCAGTGGGAATTTTGAGGCCTAGAGTTAAAGGTGCATTCCTCCAGAAAGAATTTATATTTGCTTCTTCCAGGCATCTTGGGACACTGCCAACATGGGGTCACTTTATAATAAATTCTCAGCTTAAGGTATCTCAAACACAAAAGTATCAAGAATGTGGGCCCCAAACTCCTTTGATTACTAAGTCAGGGGAGAATTTTTTTCCTCCCACACAGAGTCAAGCATAAAGAAGGAATTTTGCTAGTTTATCATTTCACTGACTATAATTTTGGATGTCTGGGTTTTAAAATCTCCAATGTGATATCCCTCATGGTATAGTTACCATCTTTCTTCATGATCCACATTTTAGCAACAGAACCAAAACTTTGAGGCATGGGAAATGGTAGCTGGAGCAGCTAATTTTTATTACTGGCTTTCCTTTATAGATTTCTAGTTTTGCTTTTATTTTTCAACCTCTTAGAATTCTTTTTCCATATTTGTAGTTCAGCAATGCATTTTAAAATATACATTAAAATATCTTGCTGAGCATTTTTTGTTATGGGAGGGTTTTAAGCTTTCTATATCATTTGCCATAATGTGTGAAATAGGCATCTTCCTGGACACAGACTACTTTTTCACAGTTAAAGAACTTATAACAGATTTCATTATATGTAATTTGAGCTACTTATCTGTGTTTGCCTTTCATAGGACCATATGGAGTTCCTGGGGGAAAAGAGACTTCTTTCTCAGTGTTTATCCTCCTTAGCTATAGGGCAAGGCTTTGCCTTAAGTGGACTCTCCACAAATTAATGATTTAATAGCCCTACTCTTGGGCTTCCATAGAAAATATGCTCATCATGGCGTACGCATCACACTGCAACAAATTGTTGACATTTCTCCCTACTCACTAGAGGTTCTCATGGGAAATGATCTTGTTTTATTGTCTTTGCATTCTTAGAGTTTGGCCTATAACAAACACTAAGTAAATATTGACTCAAAGGAGTCATAGCCCAAGACTGGCACGTCAGTCAAGAGAAAGCAACTGTAATCATTTTAAGAATGACACTGAATCTGGTCATTCAGATGAGCTAATACAAGCCTTCCAAAGCTGAGACAGAAGAAACTGAAGAGTTAGGCTTGATAGTCTCTATTGTCATCTCGTCTGAAAGTTATTACTTTAGGGACCACAGACCAAGGGAGAATTAAAATAGAAAAAGAAAAAAAAAAAACTTTCCTTAAACAGAAATCAGAATCTTTTTCTTCCTGCTATAAACTTTGATGAGTTTCCCAAAAGAAGATCTAATCCTTCTGCCTTCCACTCATTTTACAGAAAACAGATGTTAAAGACTTCAGCATCTTTGGTTATTTTAAGTGACTTACATGAGCTTAGGTTGGAGAGATTGAAATATTAAAATATGTGGTAGAATGATGTGCTAAGTCACTACAGTCATGTCCCACTTTTTGCAACCCCATGGATTGTATCCTGCCAGGTTCCCGTGTTCATGGGATTTTCCAGGCAAGAATACTGGAGTGAGTTGCCATTTCCTTCTCCAGGTGATCTTCCCCATTCAGGGATTGAAACTGTGTCTCTCCTGCCTCCTGCACTGGTATTGGCAGGCAGGCTCTTTACCTATAGCACCACCTGGGAAGTGTCTCCTACAAAGTTCTAACAATAAGCATTCAAACTGAAATCTTCAGTATTTTCTGAGAAAAAAAAAGAAGAAAACATTTTTAAGTGAAGACCATGAGCACCTTGCAACTCTTCAGACTCTGCATCTCATTTTAACCTATTGGAGGTTATTTCAGTCCACAGAATCAAGGCCAGGGCCCACCAAGGCTGAAACATCCTGATTCCTAATGAAGCCCTAGTGAGTTTCACTTGGGGGGTTAGACTGCTAGAATGTGGACCACTCCCTTTTCCTACATGCCATTTGTGGGCAGATCAGTCCCAGCAGATAGTCTATGGCTGCCAAATGTGTAATATACTGGGAATTCAGTAGTAGTCTCCCTGACCTGTAGGCTTTAAAGTTTGTTTTGTTGCTCTCTGACTTTTAGCCCTTCATCACATAGCCTGATTTAACTTATTATTTTTGTTAAGTAATTCTCTACCTCCCATATAGTCAAAGCTATGATTTTCCAATAGTCATGTACAGATGTGAGAGTTGGACTGTAAATAAGGCTGAGAACTGAAGATTTGGTGTTTTTGAATTGTGGTGCTGGGGAAGACTCTTGAGAGTCCTTTGGACAGCAAGGAGATCAAACCAGTTATTAAAGGAAATCAACCCTGAATATTCACTGGAAGGACTGATGCTGAAGCTGAAGCTCCAATATTTTGGCCACCTGATGCAAAGAGCTGACTCACTGGAAAAGCCCCTGATGCTGGTAAAGATTGAGGGCAGGAGGAGAAGGGGGAAACAGAGGATGAGATAGTTGGAAGGCATCATCAACTCAATGGACATGAGTTTAAACAAATTCCAGGAGATAGTGAAGGACAGGGAAGTCTAGTGTACTGAAGTTCAATGGGGTCACAAAGAGTTGGACACAACTGAGCAACTGCACAACAACAACATGACTTAAAAATTATGACAAGCTTCATGTAGAAAACAATAGGCAGCTAGGAAAGAAGTGAATGGGACCGGTGTATACTTTAATATCAGAAAAGACATTTGGGCTGAAATCTCAGAGATAAGTCATAATCAACATGGTGAATTGGGATGTTAGATCATTTGAGTCACAAACCCCACCATGTGCTGAGGTCCTGCAGCAGAGGGAGACTGGTGCACAACCAGGACCTATAGGAAGTGTAGCTGATATGAATGGTAGGGAGAGGGTGGGAAATATGACTTTGATGAGAGATTCTGCTGGAACTTAACACAATGCTAAAGAGTTTCTATTTTATTCTAAGTGATTTCATCATAGATATATCTCATCAAGTCTTCACAATACCTTTTGAAATAAATAATACTACCAACTTCACTTTACAGATGAAGAACTTAAAGCTCTGAGAGATAAAGTAATCATACATCTAGTGAGGAACATAAGCAGATTAAAAACTATAAATACAGATTCAAAAATCCAAGTTTAAGATGTTAAAATGGCACTTATCTGGCTCCCTATACTGCCAGAAGACCTGTGCAAGTCATCATGATAGCACTTACATCACTATATTCCAGCACTAGCATCTCCCAATAGTGCTACATTATAACTGATGGTTTACGTGTTCATTTTGTGGTTGACTGAAAAAGATCTTCACAACCAAGATAACCATGATGGTGTGATTACTCACCTAAAGCCAGACATCCTGGAATGTGAACTCAAGTGGGCCTTAGAAAGCATCACTACGAACAAAGCTAGTGGAGGTGATGGAATTCCAGTGGAGCTATTGCAAATCCTGAAAGATGATGCTGTGAAAGTGCTGCACTCAATATGCCAGCAAATTTGGAAAACTCAGCAGCAACCACAGGACTGGAAAAGGTCAGTTTTCATTCCAATCCCAAAGAAAGGCAACACCAAAAAATGCTCAAACTACCACACCAGTGCACTCATCTCGCATGCCAGTAAAGTAATGCTCAAAATTCTCCAAGCCAGCCTTCAGCAATATGTGACCCGTGAACTTCCCATTATTCAGGCTGGTTTTAGAAAAGGCAGAGAAAACAGATATCAAATGGCCAACATCTGCTGGATCATGAAAAAAGCAAGAGAGTTCTAGAAAAACATCTATTTCTGCTTTATTGACTATGCCAAAGCCTTTGACTGTGTGGGTCACAATAAACTGTGGAAAATTCTGAAAGTAATAGGAATACCAGACCACCCGACCTGCACCTTGAGAAATCTGTATGCAGGTCAGGAAGCAACAGTTAGAACTGGACATGGAACAACAGACTGGTTCCAAAGAGGAAAGGGAGCCTGTCAAGGCTGTATATTGTCACTCTGCTTATTTAACTTCTATGCAGAGTATATCAAGAAGAAATGCTGGGCTGGAAGAAGCACAAGCTGGAATCAAGATTGCCGGGAGAAATACCAATAACCTCTGATATGCAGATGACACCACCCTTATGGCAGAAAGTGAAGAGGAACCAAAAAGCCTTTTTGATGAAAGTAAAAGAGAAGAGTGAAAAACTCGCTTAAAGCTCAACTTTCAGAAAATTAAGATCATGGCATCTGGTCCTATCACTTCATGGGAAATAGATGGGGAAACTGTGGAAACAGTGTCAGACTTTATTTGGGGGGCTTCAAAATCACAGCAGATGGTGACTGCAGCCATGAAATTAAAAGACGCTTACTCCTTGGAAGAAAAGTTATGACCAACCTAGATAGCATATTCAAAAGCAGAGACATCACTTTGCCGACTAAGGTCAGTCTAGTCGAGGCTATGGTTTTCCCAGTAGTCATGTATGGATGTGAGAATTGGACTGTGAAGAAAGCTGAGCACCGAATAATTGATGCTTTTGAACTGTGGTGTTGGAGAAGACTCTGGAGAGTCCCTTGGACTGCAAGGAGATCCAACCAGTCCATTCTAAAGGAGATAAGTCCTGGGTGTTCATTGGAAGGACTGATGCTGAAGCTGAAACTCCAATACTTTGGCCACTTCATGTGAAGAGTTGATTCACTGGAAAAGACTCTGATGCTGGGAGGGACTGGAAGCAGGAGGAGAAGGAGATGACAGAGGATGAGCTGGCTGGATGACATTACCAACTCGATGGACATGAGTTTGAGTGAATTCTGGGAGTTGGTGATGGACAGGGAGGCATGGCGTGCTGCAATTCATGGGATCGCAAAGAGTCAGACACAACTGAGCAACTGAGCTGAACTGAAGTGAGAGTTCCTTGAGGGTAGAAATCAGATCTTATTTGACTTAGTGCTTTGAACATCATTGTGGAATGAATGATCAGTAACATCAGTTATACAAAGATGGAAACATTTTGAGCTGATCAGACAAAAACAATTTGTGGGAACAAAGAAGAAAGTATAAATTAAAAAAAGATCTCCAGCCATATCAATTTAATTTGTTTGGGGGAATTCTTTGGTGGGACAAGGAATGATTTTATCTTCTAAATTGCAGATTTGAGCATAGTGATATGATTCCTAGCATTTTAACAGGAAATCAATATATCTTAAAGCAATCATTGCTGTTATTCCTCCAAAGTACTTTTTTTCACTGCACGGTCCATTCATGGCAGTTTCAACTAAATACTAGAAAATAGAAACTCAAATTGTACATTTACAAGCTATCACAGTTATCCAAGTCTATACCCCAACCAGTTATGCTGAAGAAGCTGCAGTTGAACGGTTTTTATGAAGACCTACAAGACTTTTAACACCCAAAAAAGATGTTCTTTTCATTATAGGGGACTGGAATGCTAAAGCAGGAAGTCAGGAAACACCTGGAGTAACAGGCAAATTAGGCCTTGGAATGTGGAATGAAGCAGGGCAAAGACTAATAGAGTTTTGCCAAGAAATGCACTGGTCATAGCAAACACCCTCTTCCAACAACACAAGAGAAGACTGGACACATGGACATCACCAGATGGTCAACACAGAAATCAGACTGATTATATTCTATGCAGCGAAAGATGGAGAAGCTCTATACAGTCAACAAAAACAAGACCAGGAGCTGACTGTGGCTCAGATAATGAACCCCTTATTACCAAATTCAGACTCAAACTGAAGAAAGTAGGGAAAATCACTAGACCATTCAGGTATGACCTAAATTAAATCCCTTATGATTATACAGTGGAAATGAGAAATAGATTAAAGGGCCTAGATCAGATAGATAGAGTGCCTGATGAATTATGGAGTGAGATTCATGACATTGTACAGGAGACAGGGATCAAGACCATCCCCATGGAAAAGAAACGCAAGAAAGCAAAATAGCTGTCTTTGGAGGACTTACAAATAGCTGTGAAAGGAAGAGAGGAGAAAAGCAAAGGAGAAAAGGAAAGATACAGGCATCTGAATGCAGAGTTCCAAATAATGGCAAGGAGAGATAAGAAAGCCTTCTTCAGAGATCAATGCAAAGAAATAGAGGGAAACAAGAGAATTGGAAAGATTAGAGATCTCTTCAAGAAAATTAGAGATACCAAGGGAACATTTCATGCAAAGATGGGCTCGATAAAAGACAGAAATGGTATGGACCTAACAGAAGCAGAAGATATTAAGAAGAGATGGCAAGAATACACGGAAGAACTGTACAAAAAGATCTTCACAACCCAGATAATCGTGATGATGTGATCACTCATCTAGAGCCAGACATCCTGGAATGTGAACTCAAGTGGGCTTTAGAAAGCATCACTACGAACAAAGCTAGTGGAGGTGATGGAATTCCAGTGGAGCTATTGCAAATCCTGAAAGATGATGCTGTGAAAGTGCTGCACTCAATATGCCAGCAAATTTGGAAAACTCAGCAGCAACCACAGGACTGGAAAAGGTCAGTTTTCATTCCAATCCCAAAGAAAGGCAACACCAAAAAATGCTCAAACTACCACACCAGTGCACTCATCTCGCATGCCAGTAAAGTAATGCTCAAAATTCTCCAAGCCAGCCTTCAGCAATATGTGACCCGTGAACTTCCCATTATTCAGGCTGGTTTTAGAAAAGGCAGAGAAAACAGATATCAAATGGCCAACATCTGCTGGATCATGAAAAAAGCAAGAGAGTTCTAGAAAAACATCTATTTCTGCTTTATTGACTATGCCAAAGCCTTTGACTGTGTGGGTCACAATAAACTGTGGAAAATTCTGAAAGTAATAGGAATACCAGACCACCCGACCTGCACCTTGAGAAATCTGTATGCAGGTCAGGAAGCAACAGTTAGAACTGGACATGGAACAACAGACTGGTTCCAAAGAGGAAGAGGAGTACATTAAGGCTGTATATTGTCACCCTGCTCATTTAACTGCTATGCAGAGTACATCATGAAAAACGCTGGACTGGAAGAAACACAAGCTGGAATCAAGATTGCTGGGAGAAATATCAATAACCTCAGATATGCAGATGACGCCACTCTTATGGCAGAAAGTGAAGAGGAACTAAAAAGCCTCTTGATGAAAGTGAAAGTGGAGAGTGAAAAAGTTGGCCTAAAGCTCAACATTCAGAAAACGAAGATCATGGCATCTGGTCCCATCACTTCATGGGAAATAGACGGGGAAACAGTGGAACCAGTGTCAGACTTTATGTTTTGGGCTCCAAAATCACTGCAGATGGTGACTGCAGCCATGAAATTAAAAGATGCTTACTCCTTGGAAGAAAAGTTATGACCAACCTAGATAGTATATTCAAAATCAGAGACATTACTTTGCTGACTAAGGTACATCTAGTTAAGGCTATGGTTTTTCCTGTGGTCATGTATGGATGTGAGAGTTGGACTGTGAAAAGGCTGAGTGCCGAAGAATTGATGCTTTTGAACTGTGGTGTTGGAGAAGACTCTTGAGAGTCCCTTGGACTGCAAGGAGATCCAACCAGTCCATTCTGAAGGAGATCAGCCCTGGGATTTCTTTGGAAGGAATAATGCTAAAGCTGAAACTCCAGTACTTTTGCCACCTCATGCGAAGAGTTGACTCATTGGAAAAGACTCTGATGCTGGGAAAGATTGGGGGCAGGAGGAGAAGGGGACGACCGAGGATGAGATGGCTGGATGGCATCACGGACTCAATGGACGTGAGTCTGAGTGAACTCCGGGGGTTGGTGATGGACAGGGAGGCCTGGCGTGCTGCGATTCATGGGATCGCAAAGAGTCAGACACGACTGAGCGACTGAACTGAACTGAGACTGCACTTTTGTAGTCTATCAATAGATAAATAAGTGAACATACTATAAGTATATTGCCATTTACTGGAGCCATCTCAAAATTATCTAGATTCTTTCATTTAATTGAATTAAAATTTTTAATTATATTTTCATAGATTGCTTACTATGTACCAGGTACCTTTAGCCCTAACCTAAACACAGCTAGTAAGAAGTTATACCCACAAGATGTCATGCTGTCCTCTATTAAGCTCTAGGAACTAGTCCATAGGCCATTCATTTTCTAATCACAAAGGCCTATAAAATGGGCTCTGAGCATCTTAGAATGGAAACATTCCAGAAAGTTTGTGCCACAAGTAACTGTATGGTTCTCAGCCAATGTCTCAGGGGATGCTTTTCTAAGACTTGAGCCTTGGCTCTGTGTTCTATTACTGTTTGTCTTCCCCAGTGACCTGGCTCAGTAAGGGCTATGGATCTAAGCCCAAGCCCAGGGAGGTGGTGAGGGTGGAGAATTTATTTTATGTCATGAAATGTAAGTATACAGATTCATTACTTAATTCATCTTGGAACAACGTATTACTAGCTATTATATTTCCTTTCTAATCCTGACTTCCTTCCTGTCCCAAATATGACTGGAGATTTCTCTCTCTCTTGATTGTTCTCTCTCTTCTGTCCTGACAGTGAGGAGGTCAAGTCATTTCTTTTCAGTTTCCTCCATCAGTTGACCTCAAGGTTAGGTGACCTCGCCCCATCTACCACAGTCAGTTTCCTAACTTCTTGAGTGAAATCACCCTCCAAATCTCCTACTTATAGATGTTTCTTTCCTGTATAATCTCTCCACCTAGTGAATTTCCTTCCGTAACTATCCCTTTGATCACATGTCTTAGCTGATTTGCCTCTTCTCTGCGGTCATATTCCTTTATGAAGCCTGTTTCAGTGACTTCAATATGCAACAAATCATTTTGTTTGTGTGATTTATTTTTCTTTATCCTAGCCCCAAATCCCAGCCACCAATTCACTGGGCCAAGGTAAGCATCATATTCATATCCCTGACCTCTACATATATACAAAGATTCACTGCTAACTTATGATAAGTAGCTATGTTTTCTTTCCAATAGGATGTATATGTTTGACTATATAGTGAATGTGGCGGAGGGATATACTCATATATATATATATATATATAAAATCAGATCAGTTGCTTAGTCATGTCCGTCTCTTTGCAATTCCATGGACTGCAGCAAGCCAGGCTTCCCTGTCCCTCACCAACTCCCGGAGCTTGTTCAGACTCATGTCCATCAAGTTGGTAATGCCATCCAGGCATCTCATTCTCTGTCGTCCCCTTCTCCTCCTGCCCCCAATCCCTCCCAGCATCAGGGTCTTTTCTAAGGAGTCAGCTCTTCACATCAGGTGGCTTTTCCCTTCTCCAGGGGATCTTCGCAACCCAGGGGTCGAACCCATGTCTCCCACATTATAGGTGGATTCTTTACCAGCTGAGCCACAGGAAAGCCAGGCAGATTCTTTACCAACTGAGCTATGAGGGAAGCCCACATATAAATATATATATATATGTGTGTGTGTGTGTGTCTGTGTGCACACACATGTGCATGCTAAGTCACTTTAGTCATGTGAGACTCTTTTTAACCCCATGGACTATATCCTCCAGTCTCTTCTGTCCATGAGATTCTCCAGGCAAGAACACTGGGTTCCTTCCTATCTTCCTTCCTGCTATTTGACTGCCTGAAGCACAGACAGTAATATAACCAAACAAACACTCATTCTGTGACCATGAGCATGGAAGCCTTCTACCAAGGTTTTGGGAAGGACAGAAAGAAAGAGTGTGAGCCCTGGTAGCCTCATGGGACAACCACGTGGGCCCTGGACTTCTTATCACAAGACACTGGTACATATTTAAGTCACTGTAGTCAAGGTTTAAATGAAATTCCTGACTTCCTGACTGGTGTATGTGTGTGTGTGTGTCTGTGTGTGAGAGACACATTCCTGATACATATATGTGCTCATAACCACACACACAATATACACATATATTTACTACTATATGGTCTAAGCATTTTACATACATTATAAAAATATCAAAAAATTAAGATAGAACGTTTAACACAGAATGTGACACAGAGCAAACAAGCAGTCTATAAATGTTAAGTATTATATCCTTTTATTCTCTTGTGAGGTTGGTTTATTTCTCTCCCTCAGTTCTTGTCTTGCAGATACAAAGATTTGAAACGATGGACTAATTACAGCTTAAGCAGGCAGGATTTCTCAGCTCTTGTCTTGTCATAATAATGGTTTGAAACACTAGACTTGTTATAGTTCAAGCAAGCAAAACTTTATTAAATAGACAACAGATAGTACTGACTGACCCTGAAGGAGTGACCTTGATCCCTCTTGGCTTCCCTTTTGGTACTTGCTGTCTCCTCCTCTGGTTCAACATTATCCAAAATGGGGCTGGTACCAGCCACCAAGCAGATAAGGAATGAAAATGGTCATATGCTCAAGGGCAATCAGAGAAGGGGGTGTGTTCTCCTGACAAAGGTTCTCACTCTGGTCCTCTGCTTCTTTCTTCTCTGTTTGTCCCCTTCCTCCTGCATGATGTTTCTAGTCACTGCTTTCTTTAGCCACCATCTTGGACTCCTTTTTCTATCTACCTAATGCTCTCAACAAATGCAGAAGGCTTGAAATACAAACCACTTGTTAACAAATGAGGAGACTGGGCCTTAAAGAAGGTAAATAACGGAACTTTAATCACACAGACAGCAAGTGGCGGGGCTGAGGTTTGAACCCAGAACCCAGAACACAAAGCCTCATCCAGCAAGGCGTGGAATCCCTTGCTTGGAAGGAAGCCAAGCAGTCCCTCGGTGTGCCATTAAAGAGTTTCCCTTCCATCACCTGGATTCAAAGGAGGGGACTTAAGCTGAGCATGAGGGTTCCCACAGCAGAGTCCCAGATCTGCCGCTTCTGGCTTTATGACTTCATAGTAGCCAATCCTGCTCCCTAGAACACACTTCCTTCATCCTTACAGTAAAGGCTTTTTTGACATCTGTGCTTTTTTTAGCTCTAAAATGCTATGATTTTCAAAAGTCAATGATTCTTTTTGTCCAGTTTATTTGAAGAGAATAGAAAAACCAAACTTGACTGCAAGCTTTGAATGATATATTTTGGTCTCTATACTTTCTGTCTTTCATTTAGCTATCTTTTGTGTCCCCTTTGTCTTGCAGATTTTGGTGAGCACTTAGAAAGAATGACCCATTTTAGTACATAGTGGGAATAAGCAGTACAGAAAGCAAAGGAAGCAAAGGGTACAGAGGTAAGAAAAAGGGAAAAAGAGAAGGTAGAAAGCGCTTTACCTTAAGGGGGTGGAGTTAAAAGAGAAAAGCAGCATATTGCTAGAGAATTGCCCAGAGTTTCTGGGTCTTGGTTTCCATCCCTACTGTGAGTTTTACACTCTCCCAGGGCAGACACCTAAAAGAGGAGTCCTCGACTGAAGTAAGTCAGATGGGATTTTGAATTAGAAAGATTTACATTGGTCCCACCCCTGTCATTTGCTAGCTCAGTAACCTTAGACTTGGGGCATCTGTTTGCTACATGACTTTAAATGAATTATTCAGCTTCTATTCCTCCTTTACCACATGAGGTTAACAATAACCCTCCCCTCTTAGGACTGTTATCTGGAGTAAGAAGTGATAGAAGCTCAGCCTAATAGACAGTGTACAAAGATTTAAATTATATGAGCATATGTCCTATTTGGTTATTGAGCAATTCCACAAATTCCAGGTTTTAGAATTTGCTGTTTTATTTTATGTGTCCACTGGAGAGTTTGCAAACATTTTATACATGCTCCTTACTGAATTAATTATAACTTCTTCCGTGAGTAACAAGAGGTCCAGAGATTGGTAGAGTCTAGTCTTGTAGTAGATTTGTGGTTCTTTTTAACGATTGTTTTAGTAGTACCTTGTTGTTTGCTTAGTTCTGAAAAGTAAGCTCTCTCAAAGACTCAAATTGTTAGCCCATTCAAATTTATTTTAATGTGATTTGTAGGCAGACATGAGTTGGGAATTTGTCAAAGAATTCGTATTCTGGGCAGTGGCACTTCATTTGCAAAACGTTAACCAAGACCAATAAACCGGCTGACCTCAAGTTCAAATTGTAACTAACTTTTTTTTTTTGCTTTTGTAGCCTTTAAATATCTAAATATTTAGATTAAATACATTAGGATTATCATAAACACAAAACATTGATACATCATGCTAAATGGGGAAAATTGTTGTCATTCCTATATCTTTCTTGTTACATTATTTAAATGTAATTAAAAATAAAGTTTTAGAAATTAGCCTTTTCAGAAAGGAATCTGCAGAAAATTTTCACCTAGGCTATTTCTCTTAATGTGCTACTGGGCAGCTGTTAGTTTCAAATAAATTCAACAGCAAATTTGCAACAGATGTTCCTTAAACAGAACAAAGAAAAGAACTGCTGAATTCTTTGCAAAGAAAAATAAAACCTGAAAAAATAATTGAAATCTAGCAGGACAATCATCAACACGAGGATTATAAGCACGTTATAAGACTAATTCAAATGTATATTAAGTCAGGGGAAAGATGGGAGAGCTCTGTAGCCAAATATGCTTTTCTTCATTCATTCATTCAATAGATATATTTAAATTTCATTTGATGCTATTTCAGTTTGCTGCCATTCTCTTAGATATATACCTGAGGATGTTAGAACTACAGATTTTCCCCCATAAATACTTTTCATTATGTAAAATATCACTATGCCAAAGAAACATCACTGCAAATTTTCATAGACCAACAGCCACAATTTCTTTAAATTTATCTTCTATTTGCATTAGTGGAAATTTTTAACTTTAATAGCAAAAGCTCAAGATACCTAGGTGTCTGTGCATAGAAAAGACTGAACTATCTCTTTGATTTCATCCAACTGTATTTATATTTCTTATTTACTTGTCTATAACTTTGACAAGGAGTATGTCAAGGCTGTATACTGTCACCCTGTTTATTTAACTTACATGCAGAGTACATCATGCACAATGCCCTACTGGATGAAGCATAAGCTGGAATCAAGATTGCCAGGAAAAATATCAATAAACTTCAGATATGCAGACAACACCACCCTTATGGCAGAAAGTGAAGAGGAACTAAAGAGCCTTTTGATGAAAGTAAAGAGGAGAGTTTAAAAGCTGGCTTAAAACTCAACATGAAAACAATGAAGATGATGGCATCCAGTCTCATCACTTCATGACAAATAGAAACAATGGAAACAGTGACAGACTTTGTTTTCTTGAGCTCCAAAATCACTGAAGATGATCACTGCAGCCATGAAATTAAAAGACACTTGCTCGTTGGAAGAAAATCTGTGACCAACCTAGACAGCATATTAAAAGAAGAAACATTACTTTGCTGACAAGGTCTGTCTAGTCAAAGCTACGGTTATTCCAGTAGTCATGTATGGATGTAAGAATTGAACCATAGAGAAAGCTGAGTGCCAAAGAATTGATGCTTTTCAATTGTGGTGTTAGACTCTTGAGAATCCCTTGGACTGCAAGATCAAACCAGTCAATCCTAAAGGAAATCTACCCTGAATAACACTGGAAGGACTGATGCTGAAGCTGAAGCTCCAATACTTTGGCCACCTGATATGAAGAACTGACTCACTGGAAAAGACCCTGATGTGGGAAAGACTGAAGGCAGGAAGAGAAGGGGATGACAGAGATGAGATGGTTGGATGGCATCACCAATTCAATGGGCATGAGTTTGAGCAAGCTCCAGGAGTTGGTGATGGACAGGGAGGCCTGGTATGCTGCGATTCATGGGGTTGCAAAGAGACAGACATGACTGAGTGACTGAACTGAACTGAACTGAACAACTGCACATAAAAGATATTTAAAAGCAAAAGAAACTTTTGTTGAGTATTACAGTTGAACAGGGGATTCCCAGGTTGCCCAGTGTTAAAGAATCTGTCTGTAATTCAAGGAGACATAGGAGACTCCAGTTCAATCCCTCGGTCGGGAAGATTCCCTGGAGGAGGAAATGACAACCCACACCAATATTCTTGGACAGAGGTTCCTGGAGGGTTACAGTCCAGGGGGTCACAAAGAATTGGACACAACTGAGTCATTGAGCACACACCCAAACACACACAGTTGAATGAGGTTAGATGTAAAGCAAGGAAATAAACTCTTTTTCTTCTTCAATCTATCAAGTGAGAGACACTCAATGCACACAAATGATTGGACAGGATCTGAAGATTGCAGTTTAATTGAATTTAGTTATGTTCATAGCTGATATTATTCTCAACTTTTGTCTTAAACACATAAAGAACACAATTTGATCTTACTGGCCACCTCTAAAACAGAAAACCAAAACATTAATTCACAACGTAAATGTACAAAAGACCTTGGTGTAATGAGTCACCTCTCTAATGAACACAGAATGAAATGTGTGTGTATGTGCTCAATCGTGTGTGTGTGTACTAAGTTGTTCCAGTTCAGTTCAGTTCAGTTGCTCAGTCGTGTCCGACTCTTTGTGACCCCATGAATCGCAGCACGCCAGGCCTCCCTGTCCATCACCAACTCCCGGAGTTCACTCAGACTCACGTCCATCAAGTCCATGATGCCATCCAGCCATCTCATCCTCTGTCTTCCCCTTCTCTTCCTGTCCCCAATCCCTCCCAGCATCAGAGTCTTTTCCAATGAGTCAACTCTTCGCATGAGGTAGAGTACTGGAGTTTCAGCTTTAGCATCAGTCCTTCCAAAGAAATCCCAGGGCTGATCTCCTTCAGAATGGACTGGTTGGATCTCCTTGCAGTCAAGGGACTCTCAAGAGTCTTCTCCAACACCACAGTTCAAAAGCATCAATTCTTCGGCACTCAGGCTTCTTCACAGTCCAACTCTCACATCCACACATGACCACTGGAAAAACCATAGCCTTGACTAGACGGACCTTAGTCGGCAAAGTAATGTCTCTGCTTTTGAATATGCTATTTAGGTTGGTCATAACTTTTCTTTCAAGGAGTAAGCGTATTTTAACTTCATGGCTGCAGTCACCATCTGCAGTGATTTTGGAGCCCCCAAAATAAAGTCTGACACTGTTTCCACTGTTTCCCCATATATTTCACATGAAGTGATGGGACCAGATGTCGTGATATTCATTTTCTGAATGTTGAGCTTTAGGCCAACTTTTTCACTCTCCACTTTCACTTTCATCAAGAGGCTTTTTAGCTCCTCTTCACTATCTGCCATAAAGGGTGGTGTCGTCTGCATATTAGAGGTTATTGATATTTCTCCTGGCATTCTTGATTCCAGCTTGTGTTTCTTCCAGTCCAGTGTTTCTCATGATGTACTCTGCATATAAGTTAAATGAGCAGGGTAACAATATACAGCCTTGATGTACTCCTTTTCCTATTTGGAAACAGTCTGTTGTTCCATGTCCAGTTCTAACTGCTACTTCCTGACCTGCAGATAGGTTTCTCAAGAGGCAGGTCAGGTGGTCTGGTATTCCCATCTTTTTCAGAATTTTCCACAGTTTATTGTGATCCACACAGTCAAAGGCTTTGGCATAGTCAATAAAGCAGAAATAGATGTTTTTCTGGAGTTCTCTTGCTTTTCCATGATCCAGCGGATGTTGGCAATTTGATCTCTGGTTCCTCTGCCTTTTCTAAAACCAGCTTGAACATCTACCTCCTTTCAAATATCCAAGTGGATGTCCCTATGTAGGCCATAGAGTTAGATATCTCAAATGATTCATGAGATGCAGTACAGAGATTTAGAACATGGACTCAAGGTTAGGATCCTCTACTTTCCATCTGTGTGACCTTATGCAAGGTGTGCTTCCCAGGTGGTTCAACTGATAAAGAATCCTGCCAATGCAAGAGACATGTGTCTGATTCCTGTGTTGGGAAGATTCCTTGGAGAAGGAAATGGCAACCCACTTCAGTATTCTTGCCTGGGAAAATTCCATAAACAGAAGAGCCTGGCAGGCTACAGTCCATGGGATCACAAAGAGCTGGACATGACTTAGCAACTGAGCACACACACACATGAACAATGTAAAATGGAGAAAATCATACTACCTCTCTTGTAGAGTTGTGGTAAGCATAAAATGGTTTAAATATATAAATGTTTAAAGCAAATACTTAAAGCTTGACAGACGTAAGCACTGATGTAAGTAGTTTGTCATCACCAACCTCATCATCATTTCTTTACCTTCACTGATCCCACTGGCTATTCTGATTATACCCCAACTCTATCTCTGGCCATAGTAATGATATACCAACTCATGCCTCACTCTGACACTTACTTTCAAGTTCTTGCATGAGGCCAATCCAGCTGATAAGGCTGCCTAGAGAATAGATAGAAGAGGCCTGACTTGCTGTTGCTCTTTCAGAGAAAGACCAGGTCACATTTTCACATTTCCTATTCCCCAAGAATGACTCAGCTGTGGAGTGTATGGTAGGGAAATGGGAAAGATGGTGCCGCAGAAAGCATAAACGAGAACCTGACAAAATTTACTGTTCTAATGACATCAATGAATAGACTGCAGTTCCTCATTCATTCACTGCAGGGAAGTTTTACGGGTAAAACATGAGCTAAAACTGAAAGGAATGAGGTAAAATCATATGCATTTATTCCACTTCTTTTCTCTATAGTTTCTAGACAGAACTTCCACTTTGGAGAGGATGGTAAACTAAGTACGTCGAAAAGCTCTTCATCAATACAAATCTAAATTCTAAATAAAAGACAATTATTTTAAATGCATTGTTGCGAGTATATGAAAATAAGAAAAATTCCCTAACCCTCATCCTCTCCCTCCCATGAAAATAAATAAATAAATAAATAAATAAATAAGGAAGAAGAAAACAAACAAAGTGTGTGCCCAGAAAAACAATGTCATCCCTAGACACCAGAGACAGGGTCCTCATTGCTTGGCAACGCATTCCAAACTGAGCCTATTTAGAGCCACAGATTAGGAAAGATGTATCAGACTAACAAATGACACAATTCACTGGAACGCTTTCACACGTTCTTTTTCTCCACAAGTCTCCCAATACTTACTGCATCATTTAATACTCTGAAAGTTAAGAATATGTGTTGAGTAGATTAACTATTGGCACTCAGTTTAGTGGAATGCTTGAGGAATGATGGGGGTGACTACAGGTGTGGTTGAAGACAAGAAAACTTAGAGGTTAGGAACTCAGAATTCTTGGGAGCCCTTTTTCTGCCAAGGAATGTGGGTGCAGTACAGAGAATTGCCAAGTTATAGAACAGAAAGGTCTGAGGTTGACCTCTAGTTTGATGAGATAATGTCCCTACAATAAAATCCCAAAGGCAAGTGTGAAGTCTTATTTACACTATTTGGAAATGCTTATGGATGACCAAATCACAAGCCACATTATGCTGGCACATCTTTACCTCTTAACAAAATGAAATGTCCATCCAATCTACATAGCTCTCTATATTTTAACAAAGTAAACAGCTTCATAAAATCTATTACTGTACTTTTAGTCTGTTTTTTTTTAATTTAATATTCTGGATTTGATTATTGGTTGAGCACAGATTTGATCTTTGTCTGACATCAAGGGAAGGCAGGGCCATTGCTTATTCTCCTTGTTACCCTTTTACATCTAGCAAATGATTTGCACATAAAGGCAGTCAAAAAGAGTTATTGAACTAGAAAAAGACACTTTTGAAGTTATAGTTCAAGTCAACTCTCATGGTCAAAATAACTTTAATCCAGAAATTTTCTTTTCTATCTACCCACACTTGCATCACACTTTCTGAGTCACAGGCATTTCTTGATTGCATTGTGACCATGAATGCACTAAATTGCATCCCAAGACAGAAAGTAAAGGATAAATAGCCAATAAACTTTCAACAGTTTCTTGAGGTACAATGGGCCCAATTCAAGATTGAAGCTGTATAACTTAAAGACCTTGCTGGGCGTAAAGTGTTCATTCAGGTGCCAAACCCTGGCCAAGGGAACAACCCCTTCTAGATAAGCACTCTAACCCCCACAAGCTACTTTACTCACCCCAATTTGATGCAACTTTGGATAAGCTCCAATATAAATGTTCCCACAAAGCATTAAGTCGAGTGATACATCAGTCTTTTTTTAGAATAAAGTGGTCTGACTCAGATTTATGGGTCTTTATTTTTGTGCATCAGCTCATAGCACCCTGTCCCATGATTACTCACCAGTGCCTCACTCAGGGTAACCACCAAAGGGAGCCTCCTCTACTACTTCCACACTACCTCCTGGGTTACCTGCCAAAACTTATTTTGGAGGTCCCAAATGTCCTTATTTAATGTGTTGATGACATCACACTTGAGGGTGGTATGGCTGGCAGGACATTACATAAATTATATTTTATAAGGTGCCTAATGTGCTAAGACCAGGAAAGTTAAATTGGGCTTTATGCCATCAAAGTTCCTATCTGGATCTCAGAAATGAACCAAGAACCTTAGAGAAAGCCCTTCCTTATAAATGTATCCAGCTTATTTCACTATGGTTCTTCATATAGAGAGAACAAGATTAGGCTACAAAAAATAATAGTCATTACATATAAGACCACACACAAAAATCTACATATCCCACTTTCTATAATATTAGTGAAAAGGAAGAAGCCTTCATTTCTGATTTAGGAATGAGAGGTTGAGGTCTTCTATGTCCGGTCAGAAGATAGGAAGTATTATTGTGGCAGATACTACAGAAATATTACATAGTAACAATAATTTGGTACAAACAACTTCAGTTAGTCACTAGAGATTTCATGAGGCTATCATGTTCCCTCTTAATATCATGTGATGAAAAGTTCATTTCACCTCTGAGAGACGATTTCCAAACCCCATGATCCCAGTACAATCATGAGAAAAACATCAGATAAATCTAGATTGGGGGGATATTATACATGAGAGTTTGCCGGTATTCCTCGAGGTCATGAAGAGTAAGGAAAAACTGGGAGACATAATGTACTCTGAATAGAAGTTAAATAAGTAGGTCTTTAGTTGGGACTGCCCCAAAACAATCAGAAATAAACAAGAGAGGCATGCATATAAAATATTTAAGGGAGGAAACGCAATGCTCCTTTTATAATCCACCCCAGTGATCAGTTCACTTATCATGAGAAACTTAGATGCTTTATCTACTTACTCATCTAGCCATTCATTCATTTAACAAAATAAATACTGAGTATCTTCCATGAGCCAGATCCTTCTGCATCTTCCAATGACACAGTTGTTAAACAAAATAAATAAGATCCCTGCCCTCTTCTGTAGCCTGTCTCCTTTTTGGAGCTAATTTCTCTTCTTTTATTATCAGTACAAACAAGGATATTGTATTACCCTTCTTGGGCTGCCATAGCAAAATAACATAAACTGGTAGTCCAAGGTCAAGTTTTTGGCCTATTTAGTTTCTGATAGATGCCCTCTTCCCAACTTGCAGGCAGCTGCCTGTGGCTCTGTGTCTTCATGTGGCCTTTCCTTGGTGCATGGGCAGCTGGGAGGGATTGTGGGAGCTGGGGGAAGCTCTCTGATGTCTCTTCTTATAAGACACTAACCCTATTGGATCAAGGCTTCACTCCTTATGATCACATTTAAATTTAATCACTTCCTTACTCCAAACACCACCATACTTGGGTGAGAGGGAAGTTAAGGCTTCAACATGTGACTCTGAGGGTAACACATACATTCAGTCCATAATAAATTTTAAAATATGATGAACTGTTGAACAAGCCAAGCCTCACATTAGGTGAAACCAGGGTAACTCAGAAAGCAGAAGGCAGAAAATTTTAGATTCCATCTTCCTTCTGGGCTTTTTTTACATCCTGAAGAGTTATGAGAAGTATAGCAAAATCTGTGTATCACACAATTTATAGGAACTTCTGTTCCTGCTATAGGCTGGAGCCAGAGAGCAGAACTGCATGAAAACAGAGGCCACAAGACACCCAAGCATTTTTAGTGCACAAAAATAATATTAAGTCAGAATAATCTTCTAACTTGAGGTTTTATTCAATTGCCTCACTTTAAGCTACACACATATTTCATTTCTCAAAATTCATTTCTATTTCTGATGCAGCTTTAATTCACTGAGAAGAGAGATCTAAATGAGGATATGGCAAATGCAGCTTATAAAGATTTGGCTTATAAAAGGCTTTTAAAGCCCATGTAAAAATTAAAAGGAAAACAGAAATCAACAGGAGAAAATAGAAATATAAGTCTTAGCTCCAAATCTAAAATGGTCTCAGGCTAAAATGTATAATATTGCTAGAAAATTATAATTTTAAAAATTTAGGAAGGACAAGTGTGACAATGAAAAGCATTTATACTGAATTTGCTCTGAGGGGCCCTGGTACTTCCTGATAAATAATAGAATTTTAATATGAATTAGTGCTATAATCATAATAGTTCTAATTAGAGTATTTTTTAATATAAAAGCACTGTTTATTTAGAAGACAGTTACCGCTTACCTCATTCTTTTACATTGCTCTCCTGTTAAAAGCAGGCACAGATAGCAAATTGTGGCAAATATTTTTTTCCAGTAGCATCTGGTGTTTTGGCAGAAAACTCATTGGAATAATCATAACTATGGTAAGTTTTACTTCCCAAATCTTTTTTTTTTTTCTCCTTCAAACACTGGGAGAATAAATTTTCATTATTTTCAGAACTGAGTAAAGAAATACTCAAGAAGCATTTTTAAAGATGATAATAGACTTAAACTCAGGAAAGACAGTCACTCAAGGGGAGAACACAGAAGAAAGTTCCATCTTCATTCTGGTTAAAACAAAAATCAGATTTTCCCAGAAGTACATCACATACACATGAATTCCAGTTTTCTATTTCTTTTCTTTCTCTCTCCCTCTTTCCATCTCTCTCTGTCTCTTTTGTCAAACTCTCTTTGATTTCTCTGGGAACCAGAAACTGAAACAAATATCAATTAACTTTGTCTTTTAAAAAGTAAGAAATCCTTTTTTTCTGAATTAATTCTAAATCTCATGATCAGACTCTGAACTTCAAAATACTTAACCTCCAGATATCTTGGGGTTTAGCATAAATAAGGCAGAAGACAGTTGAATTTCAAGTACTAACATAGAAGATCTCTAACTCATTTGAAAAACAAACATTAAAGTCAGAGTTTACAAGGCCTTTTGAGAGTTTAATAATTTAAATGATAAGCACAGAAGGTTTTCATGCAATATAATTCCATGACCAAAATGGAGTTTTCAGATCAGTCTGGTTGCAGGATGGGGAGAGTTGGAAGGGGAAAGTTTGGGGGCAGGAGCCAATTTAAATATCACTGAGGAGCTGCTGAAGGTCAAGGCTGGCAGTGGCAGTGGGGATGGAACATGGAGAGCAAGTGAGAGGGAATCTTTAAAAGATGGGGGAAGAGGCTGCTTTCCCAGGAAGTCTCCAGAGGCCAGACTAGCTCCTACTGTGCCATCTTCTCCGCAGCAGCCTGGGGTAAAGAGCTTCTGCCCTCTGCCCTTCTACCCCAGGTCCAAAGACACAGCCAGTGCAGCCTCCACTCAGCCCCTTCCTCTCCCACAGGGAAGGCCAGGCTGCCCTGAGAATTTCCTACATACTCCATTTCCTTTAAACAGCGATTTTTGGTCTGGGGGTTTTGTTTGTTTGTTTGTTTTCTGCTAATTAATTTTTAAAAAATAGTTCCCTTAATCCACCTTATTCTTAGAATTAAATTTGATTTTAATTTTTAAATTTTCATTCTTTTGCATTTTTAGCTCTGATTTCCTGTTCCAAAACCTTAATCCCAAGGAATGATCTGTTTTTAGTTTTGCATTTCACAGGCTTTAGCCTTCTAGCCTAAGCCATTATAGCTTTTACTCATGTTTTAACCTTTTATCTCATTGGCTTATAGTATTTTATCTTTTATTTTTAAATCTCTTGTGTTTTATATTTTTAAACTCTTAACCTTTTATCTTTGTAGGGATTTTAAATCTTCTATTCTAGCTCCCACTTCATTCCCTTTTAGCCTAATATTCCTTCCAAAATTTAACCTCTACCTAACCAGTTGTCCCTTTTAATTTTTTGAAATTTCCATCATTTTTATTCTTCTATATTGTTTCTCGATTTTAGCAAATTTTTATCATGAACATCAGGTATGGTAGGTAAAGGTTCCAGATAACCATAATTGGGGAAGTTTGGGTACTCCTATCTCACCTTCACCTGACCTCCCACACCTGCAGCTATCCAAAGGTTGCCTTCCTGGTGACCCACATGCCTCCTCTCATCTCTGTAAGACTCTAAACCACAAAAAATAACCATAATGAAAAGAGAAAATTTTTTTTCAAATCCATGTTCCCTGACATATAGCCTATAAACTTTTAGCAAAGAACATCAATATTATACAAATCAAGGAGAAATGATAACTATGGGATCAATAAGAATTAACTTTTGTATAATGTACTTTGGCCAGGCTATCATGAGGAGGCAGATAACTTTGAAACTCCTCAAAAGAGTTTCTCTTCCTCAGAACAGAAAGCAAAGTAGATGGCCATGCACAAAATTATTTTTACCATTTATAAACCAATATGCTTCTAATGTATTTAATTCCACATCAATCATTCTCCTTCTCAGTGGATTCAGAGAAGCATGTTCTTGGGTAGCTTTTTTCCCTTACTGTAAAAGATGAGAAAAGCTGGTCAAAGTAGACGTGATCAAAAAATTGGACTTTTAAAAATCCCATGAACAGGAAGAAGACAATATTACCTCCATATCATAATGGGCATAAGTTTCTCTCAGAAAGTCTTAGTAACATCAGTGATGTTCATTTCTCTAGTTTGTGTGGTGGGGAGGGTTCTTTTTTTCTGTCTTATTAAGGAAGAAAAGAAGAAAAGGAAAGGGTTGAGTGTCCAAAGAATGGTTCTGTCATAATGGCCATGCCCCACCACACACTGTCATCCCACAGTGCTCCTATCAGGGCTTCACTTAAGAGGTTCTCTCTTTGAGAACCAATCTTGCCCTATTATTTTACAACTTGCTAGCCTATAACTCCTTCCCCACCTCAGGAAGTGACATGGCCTGCAGTTCTTCCTGCTTATAGGATAAGACAGGAGTCACTCTCCTCACAATTTCACTTGAGAATATTCCTTCTTTTGCTGACTAGCAAGTCTCAGACTACTATGTTGACCTGGTACAAAAAGCCAACCTCAACTGCTGCAGGAACTGGCTAGTCACACTCTACCTCCAACAAGATACTTTCAATAAGTACAACCGTGGTAACTCAGATGGTGAAGAATCTGCCAGCAATGCAGGAGACCCAGGTTTGATCCCTGGGTGAGGAAGATCCCCTGGAGAAGGGAATGGCAACCCAGTCCAGTATTCTTGCCTAGAGAATTCCATGGACAGAGGAGCCTGGCAGGCTATAGTCCATGGGGTTGCAAAGAGTTGGACATGACTGAGTGACTAATACTAAAGCCCCTAACGCTTACTGATGGCATTTTAGCCATTCATTCCTTCAGAAAAATATATTGATACCATTGTGTTCCAGACAATGTCCTCAACACGTGCAAGATATGAACAAAACAATGTCCCAGCCCTCAGGGAGCTTACAACCTAAAGGAAAAGATTAACAATAAGCAAACCAACAAAGGTATGTCGGCTGGTGAGCAGAAAAATAAAGCAGAGAAAAGAGACGTAAAGAAACATGAGCAGGAGCTATTTTATATGTCGGGTGACAACTAAAAAGAGGCCCGAGTGAAGTGAGAGAGTGGGACAGGCAGCAACCCGGAAGAATCCTGTGATATACACTGCTGGGTTATGGCCAAATGTTTTTGAAAGCTTTCACAGTGCTCCCAGGAAGATGTCTGCTGAGTTGCTGTTCCAGGAAATGCTTGTTCCTCTTAAACAACCAATTTGTTTTTATCTTAAGGACACTGTGAATCAAGTAAACAATTGTGAAAACATTTAATGTAGTTACAGGGAGCCTTAGATGCAAATCTGTGGCCCAGCTCTAGCAAATGTTCCAAATGAGATGTGACACTTTGTGTATTACCTTCATAATCTTGTTATCTGTCTTCCCTTTGTCCGCTTTCCTCATCAGATTTTGTTTGTACATTATTATGTTTTATTTTTTACTTTACATTTATTATGTCATATTATAGACATGTGTTCCTTTCTAAAGCAGGACAGGACAGACAGAAAGGGAAAAGAGTAAAGGAGAAGAGACAGAGAGACCTACAGTAGAGAAGGAGAGAGAGAAAGAGAAGAGTGTGAAGGCAAGAGAATGAGAGAGAAGAATGTGTTTGAGTGCTGCAGACAATTCAGAGACAAAGAACTGAGCAAAGGCCATCAGATACTAAATCGTTAGTATTTGGCCGGGGGAGGTCATTTCTAATCTCAGAGAAAGTAAATTTAGTTAAATGCTAGAAGTGAAAGCTAGATTTCTGAATGTACGGTTAAAATCTACAGAAGTGGCTAGTGTGAACTTAGCTCTTACTAAGCTCAACTTAGCTCTCTGACTACATGACACGGGCCCAAAGCAGCTCTCTTGCCCAGGAAGACACAAGTCTGCATGTAGCCCTCCCCTTCTAAGCCAGCAGTGCTGCCTCTGGGTAGCTCATGAGTCTTTTCAGTACTAATTTCATCCCTACTGCTGCTGCTAAGTCGCTTCAGTCGTGTCCGACTCTGTGTGACCCCATAGACGGCAGCCCACCAGGCTCCCCCATCCCTGGGATTCTCCAGGCAAGAACACTGGAATGGGTTGCCATTTCCTTCTCCAATGCATTAAAGTGAAAAGTGAAAGAAGTTGCTTAGTCGTGTCCGACTCTGCAACCCCATGGACTGCAGCCTACCAGGCTCCTCCATCCATGGGATTTTCCAGGCAAGAGTACTGGAGTGGGGTGCCATTGCCTTCTCCAATTTCACCCCTGGGGAGCCAAATAAGACTGAGTCTGATGATAGATTGCCTGTGTCCAAATTCTGCCTCATTCTCACACTAGCTTTGTGATTTGGGCCAACACTCATAACCTCTCTATGCCTCTTATTTTCTCAGTTGTAAATTAAATACAGTGAGTTAGACCTATCTCAGAAAATGATCAAAACAATTACAAGACAAGAGAGAAAGAAAATAGGACCTGGAACAGTTACTTGTATAAAAAGCACAGGTAGGTGCATACCACATAATAGCTAGTAGATTACTACTAACTCTGCTTAGGAGAATGCATTGGCACAAAGAAAGGAAATTGAAGTATCAGGAGTCCCTACCACCCGTCAGACTTCATCCCTAGATTTTTGAGGTACCTTTAAGCCTTCATTTATCTTGAATCCTGAACAACAACACAGTC
Source organism: Nanger dama (assembly GCA_917880005.1). Lineage (NCBI taxonomy): Eukaryota > Metazoa > Chordata > Mammalia > Artiodactyla > Bovidae > Nanger > Nanger dama. Next base: position 37,793,368 of record CAKJTW010000002.1, read on the forward strand.
TAAGGCTCAGATTGTCCAGAAGTTTTTCAAGAGAATTCTCAAGAATTCTCTTCAACCTTATATTACTTACCTGGCTTTCTTATGTGTATGCAAGTTCCACCAGCAGCCAACATCACAAATTCTTACTCAATTAAAAAACCTAAGCTGTTATTTAGAGCAGCTAGTTTTCTTTTATAAAACTCTACGGAGTTCTGGTTCAAGATGGCAGAGTAAAAGGATGTGCACCCATCTCCTCCTGTAAGAGCACCAAAATTGCAACTAGCTGTTGAACAACCATTGATAGGAGAACACCAAAACTCACCAAAAAAAGACACCCCACATCCAAAGACAAAAAGGAGTCACAGCAAGACAGTAGGAGGGGCACAATCATGATAAAATCAAAACCCATACCCACTGGGTGAAGGACCCACAGACTGGAGAATAATAATACCAAAGAAGTTCTCGCACCATTGGGAAGGTTCTGAACCCCACATCAGGCTTCCCAGCCTGATGATCTGACAAAGGGACTGGGAATCCCCAGGGAACCTAGCCCTGAGGGCCAGCAGGATTTGATCATAGGACTTCCAGAGGACTGGGAGAAATAGAGACTCCAATCTTGGAGGGCACAAACAAAATTTTGTGTGCACCAAGGCCCAGAGGAGAGGAGCTGTGACCCTGCAGGAGACTAAACCAAAACTATCTGTTAGTGTTGGAGCACCTCCTATAGAGGCATGGGTTGGCAGGGGCTCACCATAGGGATGGGGGCAATGGAAGTTCCCCCTTGGTGTATACACTCTTAGGAGTTCACCATTAACCCTAACATAGAGCCCTTAGACCCCAGGGCTGGGTCACCTCAGGCCAAACAGTTACCAGGGAGGGAGAGCAATCCCACCCACCAGTAGATAATTGAATTAAATAAAGCTTTACAGAGCAATAGGCTTCCCTGGTGGCTCAGAGGTTAAAGCATCTGCCTGGAATGCTGGAGACCCCGGTTCAACCCCTGGGTCAGGAAGATTCCCTGGAGAAGGAAATGGCAACCGACTCCAGTACTCTTTCCTGGAGAATTCCATGGAGGGAAGGGCCTGGTGGGTTACAGTCCATGGGGTTGCAAAGAGTCGGACATGACAGAGCGACTTCACTTCACTTTACAGAGCAAGGCCCTGCCCACCACAGTAAGAACCAGTTTTTCCCATCACCAGTCCCTCCCATCAACAAGGCCTCTTAACCTTATCCATCGGAAGACATATAGAAGAAGCAAGACAAAGAACAGTCTCACAGTTGCTAACACAAAAACTGTATTACAGGAAGTTAATCATTATGAAAAGGCAGAACATTATATCCCAGATAAAGAGACAAGATAAAACCCCAGAAAAACAACTAAATGAAGTGGATGTAGGCAACCCTCCAGAAAAAGAATTCAGAATAATGATAGTGAGGATGATCCAGGATCTTGGGGAAAGAATGGAGGCAAAGATTGAGAAGATGCAAGAAATGTTTACCAAAGACCTATAGGAACAGAAGAGCAAACAAACAGAGATGAATAATACACTAGAAGGAATCAACTGTAGAATAACTGAGGCAGAAGAATGGATAAATGATCTGAAGGACAGAATGGTGGAAATCACTGCCACAGAACAGAATACAGGAAAAAAAAAGAAAGGAATGAAAGGAAATGACAGCCTAAGAGACCTCTGGAACAACATTAGACACAGCAACATTTGCATTATAAGGGTCCTAGAACGAGAAGAGAGAAAGGACAGACCTGAAAAAAATATTTGAACAGATAATACTTTAAAAGTTCCTGAACATGGAAAAGGAAATAGTCAACCAAGTCCAGGAAGCACAGAGAGTCCCAGGAAGGATAAACCCAAGTAGGAACACACTGAGACACACAGGAATCAAACTTGCAAAAATGAAAGACAAAGATAAAATATTAAAAGTAACAAGAGAAAAATGACAAATAATAAACAGGGAACTCCCACCAGGTTATCAGCTGATTTCTCAAGAGAAACTCTCTACAAGCCAGAAGGGAATGGTATGGTACATTTAAAATGATGAAAGTGAAGAAATTACAACCAAGAATTCTCTACCCAGCAAACTTCAGACTTGATGGAGAAATCAAAATCTTTCCAGACAAGCAAAAGTTAAGAGAATTCAGCACCACTCAACCAGTTTTACAACAAATACTAAAAGGAACTTCTCTAGGTAGGAAACACAGAGAAGGAAAGATCTACAGAAAATAAACCCAAAGCAATTAAGAAGACGATAATATGATCATCAGTTCAGTTCAGTTGCTCAGTCATGTCCAACTCTTTGTGACCCCGTGGACTGCAGCACACCAGGCCTCCCTGTCCATCACCAACTTCCAGAGCTTACTCAAACTCATGTCCATTGAGTCAATGATGCTATCCAACCATCTCATCTTCTGTCATCCCCTTCTCCTCCTGCCTTCAATCTTTCCCAGCATCAGGGTCTTTTCAAATGAGTCAGTGATTCACATCAGGTTGCAAAAGTATTGGAGTTTCAACTTCAGCATCAATCTTTCCTATGAATATTCAGGACTGATTTCCTTTAGGATGGACTGATTCGATCTCCTTGTAGCCCAAAGGACTCTCAAGAGTCTCCTCCAACACCACAGTTCAAACACATCAATTCTTCAGTGCTCAGCTTACTTTATAGTTCAACTCTCACATCCATACATGACTAATGGAAAAACCATAGCTTTGACTAGATGGACCTTTGTTGGCAAAGTAATGCCTCTGCTTTTTAATATGCTGTCTAGTTTGGTCATAACTTTTCTTCCAAGGAGCAAGCTCTTTTAATCTCATGCTTGGAGTGCTTTGACTTGGGTGCCCAAAAGTAAAGTCAGCCACTGTTTCCCCATCTATTTGCCATGAAGGGATGTGACCAGATGCATAATCTTAGATTTCTGAATGTTGAGTTTTAAGCCAACTTTTTCACTCTCCTCTTTCACTTTCATCAAGAGGCTCATTAGTTCTTCACTTTCTGCCATAAGGGTGGTGTCATCTGCATATCTGAGGTTATTGATATTTCTCCTGGCAATCTTGATTCCAGCTTGTGCTTCATCCAGCCCAGCATTTCTCATACATGTAGATAATTACCTTAAATGTAAATGGACTAAATGCACCAACCAACAGACTTACATTGGCTAGGCACATGAAAACATGTTCATGTATGCAGCTCTACTTACCACGTTACTCTGCTTGATTTCCTCCCCTCACTCCTTGCAAGTTGTGTGTAATTATTTTACATAGTTAATTATGTTCCCATTATGGCTTGCAATTGTAATTATCTATTTTTGTCTGGCTATTGATTGTGAAAACTGATAAATATCTGTCACTGTTGTGATTATGTAACTATTACTTATTCACTTAATACCATTGTATCATGACCAGTCAACAGAAAAAATAATATAAATCTTTTACACCAAAACTAGGATCTAATAGAAAAACCTATAATTATTTTTTTAATCCAGATGCATATCAGAATAATCTTGCAATTTTTAAAAAAATACAAATGCTCAGATATTGCTTTTTTTTCTCCAGAGGTCCAGATATGTTTCTAATGAGCAGTCATGTATAAACTATATGATGGTCTATAGACTATATGATGGTCTTTTATCTAGCTTGTTTCACTTTTTCTATTTCCTTTTCAGTGCTCTCATTTCATTTAGTTTATGTTCTCCAATTTCTCCATCTATTTTTTTTTTTATGTTCTTTCTCAGGTCTTTATCAAGTGTAGTAGAAAAGCTTTTGTATTCATATATATGTTTTAGAAAACATGAATTTTTGCCTAATTAAAACAATTATGACCTTTTGTTTCCACTTGTTTGAATTACTATGCCTAGAATGTTAGATTTCTAATTAAAAAACACATAAGCAACAAGCAACAAAGGTTTACTGTATAGCATAGGGAACTATAGTCAATATCTTGTAATAACCTATGATGGAAAATAATTTCCAAAATAATATATATGTATTTGTATAACTGAACCACCTTTTTTGTGCACCTGAAACATTGTAAGTTAACTATATTTCAATACAATATATATATTTCTAAAAATACCCTTATGGGAGGAATGCACCAGTAGAAGTGAAGTGTCTGGGGGTAAAAATGGGGAAAGATATACTCCTTTCAGTTGTCCTCCTGTTCTACAGAAAATTCTGAGTGTGTCATGTTTCCACAAAATTTGTAATCTTGATTGAGGCTGAATTCTACTAAGTGAATACACTAACCTAATTTTTATCTGGACAAACTCAAAGCAAGTGTTTCAAAATTTTTTAAACTTTCTAATGTTAGATACAATTTCTGCTGAATAAACATCTAAAACACATGAAGCTAGTTATGGAGGTCAATCCTTTACAGCCATATGGTCTAGAATGTGCCAGGAAGCTAGAAGTTTGCAGCTGCATTTCCTAGATAACTGGCCAGCTACCCAAGCAGCCATATATTTGAAATGGCCTCTTCTATTGCCAATGTGTAAAAAAAAATGGAGAATGAACTCAATCACTTGACATTATTTTTTATTTTCTTGCCTGAGTTATCACTGTGTATTAGTCTTCATTTAGTTTTCATCTTACTTCTCACTGAGGTATTTAAAATGGAAGAGATGAAAGCCCAGGAGTTCCACCAACAAAATAATAGGAGTTACAGGAAAAAAGTGAAAAGAGGAAATGAAACAGGAAATATCCAAGACAATTTCCCAGACTCATACATAAGTCTCCAGATTGAAAAGTTTCATTTAGTGCCTTCAATAAAGAGTGGAAGAGACCTGTGTTAAGATATTTTGATGAAATTTAAAAATACTAGCAACAAAGTGGAAATTCCACAAGGATAGGGTGAGGTAAACCAAAACCGAGTTTATTGCAAAGCAATAGGAATCCAAATGATGTTAAAAGAAAAAGATCAACACTATCAGAATTCCACCTCAGCCAAAATCAATTAAAGTAGAATAAAGATATTTTCAGATATTGAATATCTATGAAAATTTCATGTGGACAATTTTTTGAAAGCTACTAGAGCAAATGTTCTCGGAGAAGGCAATGGCTCCCCACTCCAGTACTCTTGCCTGGAAAATCCCATGGATGGAGGAGCCTGGTAGGCTGCAGTCCATGGGGTCGCTAAGAGTCAGACACAACTGAGTGACTTCACTTTCACTTTTCACTTTCATGCATTGGAGAAGGAAATGGCAGCCCACTCCAGTGTTCTTGCCTGGAGAATCCCAGGGATGGGGGGAGCCTGGTGGGCTGCCGTCTATGGGGTCGCACAGAGTCTGACACGACTGAAATGACTTAGCAGCAGCAGAACAAATGTTCTACCAAAACAAGAAAGTAAACCAAGAAAGGGCTACAAAGAATCCAAGAAGTAGGAAAGAACCCAGGAAAAAAGTGACAAGAATCCCCAGAATGTTGGTCCAAGAGGATTTAATGATAGCAACTGGCCAGCAGATCCAGAGAGTCAGAGGCTCAGACTAGGGCAGAATAGCAGAGTATCCCAGCAGGCACATCTTCAAAGTACAAGAAACTGATAGAATTCCTGATGGATTTGGAGATGTTAAGAGAATACTAACACCTCTGACAAAGATTTTTGGGAAGAATTAACAATGAAGACATGAAATAAAGGAAGCAAGTATGAGACACTTGTATCTAGAAAGGACAAAAGTTTTCTCAAAGAATTAAACTTACTATAATTATACATGACATCTGTGAGTTGCATTTACATAAGTAAAATAATGTAAGTACTGAATATTGATCTAACCAAAAATGATGATTTAACTACACAACAGCAGGAATTTGATGGATCATTTCAAATGAAAATCTAAGCCTGTTATTTTAGAAGCACAAATGAAAACACCAAAAGAAACAACTAAAATAGTTTAAAATTCTGCCCCATGGAATAAGAATCTGGTACATGATGTAGAGAGGGAAGGAAGTCTGTTATTTTGTTTCAAATGAGGTAATAATGATATTTAGTGGAATATCTGGCATATAACAAGGGCAATCTTAGTGTTTGATGAATAGATGAATGAAATTTTGCAGAAAGTCTAGTAGAACTATTTCTCTTTTTAATTTGAGTATGTGTATATATTTCCATATAAAATTTTGATTGAATTAAACAGTTAATTATAAAAAGTATCTGAGAAATGAATAAAATATGATCATAATGTCTTGAAGTATTATACAATGTTTTTCAAGATCTGAAAACAATCCACTTTTGTAGCTTCATCTTGTCAGAAAACATCTTACTCTACTAGCCCTACAAAACACCCACCCTTTCCCTAACATCCTGCTGCTGCTGCTGCTGCTAAGTCGCTTCAGTCGTGTCCAACTCTGTGTGACCCCACAGATGGCAGCCCACTGGGCTCCGCCATCCCTGGGATTCTCCAGGCAAGAACACTGGAGTGGGTTGCCATTTCCTTCTCCAATGCATGAAAGTGAAAAGTGAAAGTGAAGTCGTGTTTGACTCAGTGACGCCATGGACTGCAGCCTACCAGGCTCCTCCATCCATGGGAGTTTCCAGGCAAGAGTACCGGCGTGGGATGCCATTGCCTTCTCCGTCCCTAACATCCTACTCACTTTTATATTTCTCCACTCTGCCCATACCATTTTTGATACCTAGAATGTTCTTCTCAAACCTCATCCCACACTACATCCCAAACCTAATCTTTACCTTCAAAGGCCTGGAAAACTCCTGTAAGGAGTTTATACAAGTCAAAGGTCACATCAGCCTCCAGAACTTCCCCTCTCTCTTCCAAGTAGAATCAGTCCTTCTCCCCATCCTGTGAAATTGTAGTTAACTTCTTTAAGTGTTGCTACCGAATAAGTAAAGGCATTTCTCATAAGCAGCATCTCCATCTCAGGTGACTTTATACACCAGAGATTACCTGGCGCTTTCAATGTGTTCAGTACATATTGAATGAATGAACTAGGAACGCTAAACAAGTCATGGTATAAGTAAATTGATAGGAAATATACTAAAGAAATAACGAACCAAGCTGGCTGACAACAGTTATCAAACCGATCAGTGATGTTTTCTGAGGATTTCCACCATCAAAGTCTCTTTTATCTGCTATCAAAACCTCAACAATTTATGGGATTATAAACATTTTCCTACACATTTTAAAAATTGACTTCTGTAAGTCGACTGTGGATATTTTTTTTCAAATAGATTATTTAACTTTTTTGAACTTGAAAAGTATCCATACAACAGACTGTTGAAGGTAATTCAACTCAATGTGTGTGTGTGTGTGTGTGTGTGTGTGTGTGTGTGTGTGTGTGTATGAGTGTGGTTTTTTCTTTACTAATCTTCCTAGTTTTTCCAGCGAAGTTTCATAAATTATACCTAGACGTGAAACTAAGCAAAGAAGACGAGAGTAGATAATGATCACTGACTTTCAACACCTTTGAATGAGGTCATCCATACAGGAATTAGAATATGTAAATTTTGCCCTCAGCAGTAACCTAAGGCAAGAAGGTTAGTATAATTTCTCTATCTGTGCACACTTTTCTCAGACTTTTTAGGATTTAAGGTCAAAATATTTCCTAATTAAATAATCTCCTTTGTTTTAAATTCATAATTTGCTCAAGGCATAAGAAGATATACAAAGTCTCTCCTATTTTCACTTCTTAACCATTATTTTAATTGGCAGTGGCCAAGACAATAGCCCTTTGTGTGTACCATAAGGTCAACCTGCACACCCCAGACCCTTTTCACTGCTAATTAGACTAGACTGACTTTTTCACCTTCATAAGTAAACAGATAAAGATCTGAATGAAGTAGGTAAGTATTTTTAAACACTCAAGGTATCTGAGTTCAAACAAATGTCAATACTGTATTAGTTAGGAAGAGTTTTGTCTGAGTAGATCTTCAGAGTAGTTGCAAATTACCCAATGTATTTATGTAGCTATGTATTGACCATTATTTGTTTAGTCAACAAACATTTCTTGAGCAACTTCTGTGTCCAGACACTGTGTCAGAACCTAGGATTATAATTATGAATAAGATCTAGCCTTGTACCAATGGAAGTCACAGTCCAGTGAGAGAGACAAACACAAATTAGATCACCCCCAATGCTGGTGGTAAGAATCATAATAGATGTTTTTGTGGGTCACTTAGGAGGAGCAGTTGGCTCAGTTTTGGAGAATAAAGAAATTCTTCCAAAAGAGATCATGTTTAAGATAAGGACTGAAAGATGAGTAGGAAGTTGAAGGTGGGAATGAGGAGGTAGGTGGGAGCTTCTAGAAAAAGAAAACATTATGTTCAAAAACCTGAAGGCAAAAAAATGTATCTTTTGGGGGAAAAAGCAAGTAATTCAGTATGGCTAAAACATAGGGCTGGGGGACTGGGCAGTGAGTGGAGCTCAGCTAGAGAAGGAAGCAGGCACCTCAGCATGAAGGGTTGATTCTGAAGGTGATGGAAAGACAGACAGATATATGCAGGGCCAATGCATAATCAGGTTTGCTTTTCAGAAAAAAAAAAATTCCCAATTTGCATTGTAGAGAACAGATGATGGGAGGAGACAAAATAAGCTAGAGCTGTTTTCAGTTATGGAGGATAGCAAAATGGGGACCCTTGATGGATAGCTATGATCCTGGAACAAAGAAGACAAATTTGCAACATTATAAATGAGGGAGAATTGGTGGGAGTTGGTGATTATTGAATGTGGAAGCAAAATGGAGAGCAGGGTTCTGAATAATTCCCAGGTTGTTGCTTAGGCATCTAGGTACCATTCACTCTTTGCAAATGTGGGGAGGGGGAGGATTTGGGGGCCCTGGGAGGTATGCAAGCAGCACATTTAATAGGTACTCTGGGTATGGTGTTTCCTCCAGAGAGCTCTCTGGGCAACAGTTAAAGTCTGGAATCATCTGCATATATTTAAGCCCCTGATCTCCTGAGCATCAGAGCTGAAAAACTGTGCCAAATCCAAGACATTTAGTTATGTTCATAAAGTAGATAATTTGTCAGGTTGCTTTCAGTAGCTCCCAGTCATGTTCAAATTCCTTCCCTAAAGACACACCACAGATAATAATACCTCTCCCCAAACACTGACAATAATTCCAGAAGATTTCAGGAGGCTTTCAGGAACAACATCAAAAATTCTCATTAAGCACCTTCATGTGCAAAGCACTGTGCTGGTTTGAGAGCTACAGATATGAATATAACTTAGTCACTGCCTTGGAAGGACTCAGTGCAGCCAGGATGATATAAAAATCACTAGAGCAATGTGATCAGGATAACCAAGGTACTAAAGAGCAAGGAGGAGGAAGCCCAGAACAATAAGTAAAGGCTTCATGAAAGTGGAGGCTTTTAAGGTGAGCCTTAGAAGTGAGTTCATAGGGCAGCTCAGATAAGAGACTTGAAGCAGAGAAAAGAAAAGCATTCAGGAATGCAAAGCAGTCTTGTACATAACATCCAGCAAACAGCAGGTAGTTCAACATACCTGGGAGGAAGCAAGGTATAAGAGGTCACATCATAGAGGATCTCCTCTGCCATAGTAAGGAGCAGAAGATAGAAAGCCTATCAGGAAACTTCTGAGAGCCTGCACTAAGAGAGGGACAGAGAAAATGGATGCAAAATGGAGAGTGATGAGACAGTAGAAGAGGAAAAATTAAATATGAGAATTTTAGATGTATACCAAAATTATAATTGCCCAGCAGTCAGAAAAAAAAATGATTTACATTTATGTTCATTGCAGTAAATTTACTCTTATAAGAAGTTAGAAATGCTTAGAATGTTGTCAGACTTCTGAAATTGATGCCAACAAGGTCAACTATCCTCTACTACCCAAACTCCCTTGACCTTTCTTATCCAATAATGGAGCAAGTTGGAACTAAAGTACAAAGATCTTACAATGCAGCATGGCAGAGTAAAATTATCTGGGATCCTTGTGGCTGGAGGAACTGATCTTGAAAGCTGCCCCAACTAGTGACTTTTGGACCTTAAACTCCTACAGGCATGTTGATGGTCTTTACTCATTGTGTATCACCAGGAAGAAGGAAAGGATGTTTATGTGTGTGTTGTGTGTGTGTGCATACATGATCATGTGTATGTGTACATGTAAGCTAGTTAAATGCATGCAGAAGAGAGTTGATTTTATTTTTACAGGGAACTATTACTATAGAGGACCCAATTCAAGAGTCCATAATTGGAAAATGACTTACAGCTCCTTTCCCGTCATGCCCAGGTGCTTTATGTTACTCAAAACCAATATCCTTAAGCACTCCATAGACGGTTTCAAACACTGAATGTTTTAATCACCTTAAAAATTGGGGGATATAGAATAGTTCCTTAACAAAAGAGAAACCAAAGTTGAGTGTAGTGGATAAAAATTGCCATGAGGAGAATTAAAAGAGCTTTTCTGGAGTCTATGATTATGGCTTTACTCCCAAAGGAGGCAGTTGGGAAATCTCACTCAAGCTGTCCACAGACCAGGTTTTACAGTTGTTTCTACAAATAGTATCAACTGCCTTAACCAGTACTTGGATGTGTAATGTTATCTGATAGTCTTACCTTTCCCAAGAATGTGGTATCACCCTGTCTTTAAGATTCTGAAAGTCACCAATGTTGAAAATACACACATTCACACATGCACACATATATTCTTCCCAATTCAGAAACAGATGTGCCTCTTTCTTTTGCTGCTACCAGGAAGCTTCTCCTCCCAGGGTTTATGTTTCTTGGCCTTTCATCACCGGAGGTGGTGTTTACCCTCGAACTGACATTTCAACCCACCAGGGGTCCACAGTCCTCTCTCCCGCGATGCTCCTGTAGCAGATGGTGCAAATGGCCTGGCACATACATTCCGATTCATTGCAAAAACCAAACCACCAGACTCTGACGAGTTTAGCAAGAAAAGGAGAAAGTTGCTGCTTAAAAACTATTATGAATTATTCTTCATGTGGTGACTTTGGACTCCTCCGTGCTTAAAGATCATTAGTATTCTATTTAGCCAGATTAAATAAAAGCTTTTAGAAAAGGTCCCTGTTTGCAAAGATGGCCATAGGTGGTGGGAACTTACCTATACAGAACAAGAAGCAAAAAATAGGAAGTCAAAACAAAATTTTAACAAGTGCAAAATGTGAAGAGTTTTTTAATTGACTGCTTTTGTTGTTGCTTAGTCACTAAGTAGCGTCTGATTCTTTGTGACCCCATGGACTCTAACCCACCAGGCTCCTCTGTCCATGGGATTTCCCAGGCAAGAATGCTGGAGTGGGTTGCCATTTGCCTCTCCAAGGGCAGTTCAGTTCAGTTCAGTCACTCAGTCGTGTCCTGCTCTTTGTGACCCCATGAATCGCAGCATGCCAGGCCTCTCTGTCCATCACCAACTCCCGGAGTTCACTCAGACTCACTTCCATGGAGTCCGTGATGCCATCCAGCCATCTCATCCTCGGTCGTCCCCCTTCTCCTCCTGCCCCCAGTCCCTCTCAGCATCAGAGTCTTTTCCAATGAGTCAACTCTTTGCATGAGGTGGCCAAAGTACTGGAGTTTCAGCTTTAGCATCATTCCTTCCAAAGAAACCCCAGGGCTGATCTCCTTCAGAATGGACTGGTTGGATCCCCTTGCAGTCCAAGGGACTCTCAAGAGTCTTCTCCAAGGGCAAGGGAAGAGTAAAAGTTGTTTTCTGTTTGAGGGGAGGGGGGAAGAATTGGTCTTTTTACTTCCTGATACTATTATAAAATGTCTAACACAAAATTAGTTTTTAATAACATTATTAGTCTATAATATTAAAAAATATTTTCTAAGATAGTTGTTTCATACGAAGTGTTTCTTTACTTTTTGCCCACTTGGAAAGGGCAGCTTTGGAAATGTAGTGGAATTCTACTAGGAAAACACACATACACCCCTAAATGTTTAGTTTCCTGAGTTAAAGCCTTAGAATATAATTTCCTTTAACACTTCCGTTATTTTTCTCTCATCTTACTCTGAGTTACTTTGAGGTCTGTCATCTCCCAGTCTGTCTGGTAGAAGGCATAGCTAATAAGATAGCAAATGATATAAAATGGAACCTTAAAAATTTTAGTTACTTCAAAAGGCAGAAAAGAAAGACAAAGGAAACAAAAAACAAATGAGACAAGCAGCAAGAAAGTCATATTAATAATTGCATTAAATACAAATGGTCTCACTATCTCAATTAAAGGACAAAAACTATCGAATTAGATGAAAAGCAGGACCCAATTTTATGTCCATATAAGAAATGTACTTTCAACATAAAGATACATGCAGGTTAAAAATAAATGATTGGAAAATGCTAACTCAAATCAAAAGAAAGATTTCAGAGCAAAGAATATTACTTGTAAAGAAGTTGCTTCATAATAAAAAAAGGGGTCAGTTCACTAGCTGTATAAACTTTTAAACATCTAATAGCAGAGCTTCAGCATGAAACAAAAACTGATAGAATTTCAGGGAGAAATAGATTGGTGATTGGAGAGATTTCAGTACACATCCCTCAGTAATTGATAAAAACAACTAGAACAAATTTGATCTAATTGATGTTTACAAAGCACTCCACAAAACAACATTGGTATATAAATTCTCTTTAAGTGCCTAGGAAAATTTTCTAAGATAGATCGTCTTCTAGACCAAAAGGTGTCTCAATCAGTGAAGAAATTTTAATTCATGCAAAATGTATTCTCTGATCAGAATGGAACAAAATTTGAAATCGATAACAAAAAATTATATGATAACTCTCAACCATTAAGAAACTAAATAATACATTTCCAAATAGCCAGTAGGTTATAAAAGAAATCAAAAAGGAAATCAAAAGTATTGTCAACTGAATGAAGATGATGAAGCAGGATTCAAAGGGAAATTTATAGCACTAAACATATAGCATTAAAAGCACTTCTGTAAAAGAAAATGCTGACAAATTCAACTTCACCAAAATTAAAGTCTGCTCTTTTAAAGATACTGTTAGGGAAATTAAAAATCAAGCCACAGAATGAAAAAAAATTTTCAAATCATGCAAATAATTTATGCCAAGAATACACAAATAACTCTCAAAACCTGATGGTAAAAAAGGAATCCAGTTTTTTAAAATAAGCACTATTTGAACAGACACTTCACAGGAAAAGTTTTGTATATAGCAAATAAGCTCCTAAAAAGATGCTCTACTTTAAGAGTTACTAAGAAAATATAAAAATGTCATGATGAAACAGTACTACACATTGGGTAGAATGACTAAAATTAGTAAATCTGGCCATAGCAAGTGCTTAAAGGAGCAACTGCAGCTCTCTCAACAGAGGAATGGCAACTCTCTCAATTGCCAGTTGGAAAGCAAAATTGTACAATCACTTTGACAGTTTCATAGAATGTTAAAGACACCCACCATATGACCCAACCATTCTACTCCAGGTATTTACCCAAGAGAAAAGAAAATATATCCCCATACAAAGACCTCCGCATGAATGTTTATAGCAGATTTATTTTAATGTGCTACAAAATATTCATTTTAATAGCCAAAAACTGGAAATATTCAAGCTGTCCACCAAAATGAATGAATAAGTAAACTGGGTATATTCATTAAATGGAATGTCACTCAGCAACAAAAAGGAACTACAAATAGACACTCCATGGATGAATCTTATCTATGCTGAGTGAAAGAAGCCAAACATAAAAGAATGTTTTCTATTAATCCAATTCTATAAAACTTCAGCAAATCCAAACTACCCCATGGTGGCAAAACCAGGTCAGTGGTTGCTTGGCAATGTGGCAAAGCATAGGCAGGCTCTCGTGAAGGTCTTAAGGGTGAGAGATGTGCTCATTATCTTGATTGTAGTGATGTCTTCATGTGTGTGATTATAGGTCAAGTGTCATCAAATTGTGCACTTTAAATATATGCAGTTTATTATATGTTGATAATGCCTGAAACTTTTAGAAAATGCAATACCACCAAAGCTGTGATCAAGGTCTTTCCAGGCAATACTAAAACCACTATTAGAGATCATCCAATTTAACTGTTTTCAAGCTGGACTCTGAGGACTTTCTTCGGGGCCTGCAGATGGATAGCTGTGACGCTGCACATCTTCATCCTTTGTATTTTTTAATCATACACTGGGATTCAGTGTATGTTCAATGTTAGGAGTTACTAGCAAGCTGCTTTCCCAAACGGTTGCACTGATTACACCAACAACATGTACACCCAGTTGAATTGGTATTACTAGATATTAAAATGTTTGCCATTTGAGTATAAAGTTGTCACTAGGTGAAACGCTGATTTGTATTTCCTTGATCACTAATGATGCTGAGTATTTTCCTCAAGTCTTAAGGTCTAAAACATATTCACTTATATTTTCTACTAAGGATTCGAAAACTTTGTTTTTGACATTTAGGGTGATAATCTATCATCTTTCTCCACATTAAGCTCTAAAGCAGATTTACCTAGAATTTCTACTAAATATTTTAAAGTGTTTTTGGTTTGTTTGTTTGTTTGTGGACATTTAAATCTGTAATCTGGAGCTGATTTTTTTTTCTTTTAGGTCATAGTCACTGTCATCCTTTCATCATATCATTTATCATTTGGTAAGCACGTGGTGCCAAACACTGCACTAAATGCTTTTAATAGTTTAAAAGAATGATGCTAATAGCAGTTAACATCTATTGAGTCCTTATTATATGTCAGGCACTGTCCTAATCATCTTACGAAAATCACCCTAACCATTCTTCACCATGTTGCTATGAAATAGAGCCTATTCTTAACCCTATTTTAAAGAGGAGAAAAGTGAGGTTTCAACAGGCCAATTTACTCCCAAACTCACAGCTAGTGAGTAGCAGAGCTGGGGTGGGACCTCCCTCTGACCCCCAGAACCTGTATTGCCTCCCATATCAGGGATTTCTGTCTCTCCTTTTTTTTTTTTTTCCCATTTTGGGAGCACTGTCTGCCATTGGCTATTTTTTTTATCATTACTTTGTAATCAAAGATGGAAGATATGATTTATGGCAGCCAACCTAAACACATTTTAATTTTTTCCCTTTCTCAGCCATCACAACCAGAAGTGTGTCTGAGGGATGGTTGGGAATCTACACACCATCCTTCTTTTTTTTTTTTTTTTGAGCTTTTTTTTTTTTAATTAAATTTATTTATTTTTTTAATTACAATACTGTATTTGTTTTGCCATACATTGACACGAATCAGCCATAGGTGAACACAATCGCCCAATGCCGAAGCCCCCTCCTTAAACCAAGCATCTTGTCCTTTACCTATCATACTGGACTTCCTTTTCACCTGTCATCAGAAGGAAGAAGGCTGTTGCTTCGAAAAGTTTAGAAATTACTGATCTAATATAAACCTCTCATTTCATGGAAAAGGATCTGTGGCCCACAAAGGTAAAATGACTTGCTTAAAGGCACACAGAGCAAGAGCTTGACCAGACTCAGGGCTTCCAAATCACCTATCTTGCGTGCTTACATGTGCAATCCATTGCCTTTCTTTAGCACTCCTATAGTAAGGTTAGCAAAAGAAGATGTTTCCAGCTAAACAACCTCAAAATGAGGCTCTTGACTCATTTTTGTAAGTAGAAACATTGTCTTAAACCAGCTCAAACGATAAAAGATTACCAATATGTCATAGAAAGTCCCTTTTACTAAATGAGGTATTAAAAAGGGTTAGGGCTGTGTTAAATTGTATTCCTTTGTTCATTTTTTTAACTCTACAGAATGTTAGATGAATGATCCAGAATATGTCAGAAAATTTCTTTGACTTGTTTAAATAAATCATGAAAAATATGTGTCAATATAAGTTAGTGGTTGAGTATAAGCATTGAAATTAATCAGGTCCAAATTCTAGCTCCTCTTTGTCAATGGACATTCATTTCAGTTGTCTTAGCCTCTTTGCTTATCTTCAAAGTGGAACTATAAGGCATTTCTTGCAGTGAGTTACTATAAGAATTGGATAACACAGGATAAGTGTTGCATTTATTATGGTGACTAGAACAAGATGAGAGAAAAAGAAGCATAAGATGAAGCTGCATATTAGATAGGGGAGCACAACTCTACTTGATTCAAAGTAGAGAGCTACTAATATTCTCCACCACAAGAAGAAAAAGTAAAGAATAAGAATAGGGACAGATATGTGTCTTAACTATAAGCACATAAAATAAAAACTGAAATGAAAACTTTGAATGGTGTTTGGAATAACATATCTTAGAAATAAGAACCCTGCCAAGCTGAACACCTGACATGTTAATATCACACGTAAGATTGAGCAAATTTTTTTGTCAATGAACAAAGCATCTAGAGCTGATAGTCCCCGTGAAATATGCCAATATGATCATATCTCACATCTCCACTATCTACTACAGTTCTTCACCTGTTGTCCCCAACACCCCCAAATGCAGAGTGCCTAGCTCCAAATATTTGATTCCTTGTGCGTTCTCAGTCACTGCCCCATTATACAACTCAAAAATCCTGCTTCCCCTCATGTATTCTCTCTATCCTTTGTGGCTTCACTGTGGCGATGACTACTCCCCCATGATAGAAATATGGGGGTCATCCAGAACCCCCTCTCCCCCTCCTCCACCTTAAATCATATCACCAAATTCTTCCCGTTTCCCATCTGACTCTATCATCTCTGCTTCATCCTGTCTTCAATCTTCTTAGTTATGAAAGGTGTCTGAAATATGAGTGATAGCTTCCTAATTCATCTCCCTCTGTCCAATCTTGTCCTCTTCTAAATCACCTCTAAAAGTCTCACAAGTATCTCTCTAAATTATAAGGACAACCAAGTCACTCTTCTGATTAAATCCTTTAATGCTTCCCTATTATCTGCAAGATAAACACAAGCTCCTTAATGGCCTAAAAACTGCTTCCCAATAGGGCTTTTACTTCACTCTCCAGCCACTCAACTGTCCTGCACTCACCTTCTCATCTTCATGTTCCAGAAACACTAAACTGTAAACTTCCATTACTGCAACATACTATACATCTGTGCCTAGGGCATGCAATTATTTCTGCCTACAATGCCCCTTTCCACCTCCTTACCTCCAGCCAAATGGAGTCTTCCATGACACTGGTCCCCACACAAAGTTAATTACCCTGTTGTTGATCTGTATATTGCTGCTCATATCAGGCTGCACTATCATCATTTGCTGATAAGGACTTTTCACACACTTACTGACAACTCCGCAAACTTAGGGGTAAAGGTTTATTCATCTATACAGCCTCAGTCCCTAACCCAGTGCCTGGCATGTGGTAAGAGCTTAATCTGTCTTAATCCAATGGGACTGTTTACTGACCCTTGATTCTCTTCATGTTTATAAAGAACATTTTTCAGGATTTATTCTGGGAATTTCTACACATCTTAGTTATAATGCCTAATGGAAATCAACTTTGAAATAAAATGCTATCTTTCATTTCAAAACAGAAGAATTGAGGGGCTGAGAATTTGGAAAGCAGGGCATTGCATTAGACATCAGGGTAAAAGCCCTCCAGGGCTGAAGGTGATGAGATGGAGCAGGATGGTGTCCATTCTGGCATTGTGAGCGTGGCAGGCAGTGTGAGAGAATCCAGAATCCATTGGTGTCGATGCTGTAGGGGCTATAAATCAGTCTTTGGCACCCCCTCTGCCAAGTGGTGCCCTTCATCATGAAAAGAGGCTCTGTCAGGATGAGTCAAATGTTTACTGCATTGAGTCAGCAGCACCAGCTCGTCCATGTCAGTACTCAACTAAATGCTAACAACACATCATTAACAAACTGTACAACCCATGTGTCTTCTCGTGACATCCAGCACGAAACTGGAAAATGTTCAAAGCCCACTCTACTAAATCCGGCAGAATTGGAAAAGTCTCCCTAAACTGCTCCACTACACACCATGCCTATATGATTCTTTTAAGCATTCCCAAACTGAACACCCTCATACAAACGTTAAGCATCACTTTTATGTCTGTTTTGCCTTTCATATGAAGCTACTATTCTTCTCTCACTATTAATTCTAAAGGAGAAATAAAATGCCATCATTTACCAACAAAAGAAAAAAAAAAGCTAAAATTGACTAGCATAGAATTGTCCTTTATGGCAAAACAGCACCCAGCATGCCAGAGCACAATGCCCTGTGAATGGCATGCAAATTCCTCACGTGATGAGGGCTGACTTCCAGAAATTTTCTTTCAATGGGAAGCTTTCTCTCTACCAAAAATTCAGTCCATGTGTACAGAGAGTCCAGTATGCTGTGGCTGAACAGCAAGTTCTGTCCTCACTACCAAACATATTCCAAATATTTAGAGAACCCAGTAGAAAGGGATCCCCTTGTGAAAATGAGGAAATTCCCAGAATGGAGGACATACTCTGTAATGGAAAACTCAGTCCTGTTTTACCAAGAAAAATGATGTGGCCTAATTCATTCAACTATCACTGGGGCAGGTAGCTGTTTATTTAAGTCCATTTTTGTCCCACAGTGCACAAACCACTACTGTTTCTTCCATTTCAGCAGAATGCTTTACTTGAAATTAAATACCTACAACCAGACAATAGAATATTATTCAGCATTAAAAAGAAATGAGCTATCCAGCTGTGGAAAGACACAGAGAAACCATAAAAACCATATTTCTTAGTGAAAGAAGACACCCTAAAAAGACTATACATTGTATGATTCCAACTATATGACCTTATGGAAAAGCCCTGTATGACTTATGGAGACAGTAAAAACATTGGTAGTTGGGGGTGGGGGTTAAGAGGGGAGGAATTAAAGGTAGAAAAACAGAGTATTTTCAGTTCAGTCAGTCAGTCGTGTCTGACTCTTTGCAACCCCGTGGACTGCAGCATGTCAGGCTTCCCTGTCCATCACCAACTCCCGGAGCTTGCTCAAGCTCACGTCCATCAGGTCGATGATGCCATCCAACCATCTCATCCTCTGTCGTCCCCTTCTCCTCCTGCCTTCAGTCTTTCCCAGCATCAGGGTCTTTTCCAGTGAGTCAGTTCTTCGCATCAGGTGGCCAAAGTTTTGGAGTAGTTTAGGTCAGTAAAACCATTCTGTAGGATACTACAATAGTGGATTTATGTCATCATAGATTTGCCTACACCCTCGGAATTTACAGCACCAAGAATGATCCCTAACATAAACTATGGACTTTGATTGATAATGATGGGTCAATGTGGGTTCAACCACTGTAACAGATGTACCCTCTGGTGAGGGACACTGATAGTGTGGGAGGCTGTGTGTGTGTCAGGACAGGGATTGTATAGGAGACTCTCTGTACTTTCTGCTCAGTTTTGCAATAAAACTAAAATTGCTCTAAAAAATCGTTAAGTTAAACATTTGAATATCTGAGGAAGAGGACTGTCCAGCACTTATGCAGAAGGATATCTTTTTTTTTTTTTTCTGTTTTATTGGGTCATTCCAAAGGTCTGTCTGTACGGAAGTAGAGTCTTAAAATATTTATTCAGATTTTAACTTTTTAATCACAATAATCTTTCTCATACCTGGTCCCAGGCAAGTCAAATACGAGCTAACACTGAACTAAGAATGGTATAGTCACTGTGTACCTTGTACACCTTGCTTGATTGCCCCACTTTATCAGATGCTAGATTTCCAAAGAGAATAAACCTAATGGGATCTGATTTTATTAGTGTAATTGTTGCTGCCTTGGTACTGAACTGTTACATTTTATTCACAAATACCAATTTCATGGAAAATAAATTGCAGTGAATGAACAACACAATAAAGACACTCTTAGGCCATGGCACACTATGCGTTAGCTACCATAGACAGCCCTACTAGAGTATACGTGGTCCTCTCAAATCCAGACATGCTTCACATCAAGATGAAATTCGTAGACAAGACAGCGTCTTGCTTCCTTTCTGCCTCCAGCTTCCTGCAGTATGGTCAGCCAGATTGTTCCTTTCTCCAACACTCACTCTCAGCCTACGCTCACTTGTATTATAAAACTTCAGACTTTTAATAAACTATAAAATTAACCAGAGAGCTTTTAGATAAATTGCTATTGAAAGCATGAGATGATTTAAAAATATAATAATCTTCCAAGCAGATCTGGGTAGAAGCAAAGGCAAGCCAAATTTTCAAGATTTTGAAAGAGTTTGCAAAATGTTTGCTTTTCCGGCACAGTGATCTCAATGCTGCTTGTCTCTCAGAACTGCAAGGTTGGGGCAGGGGTGGGGGCAGGCACCGTCCATGAAAGATAGCAGGGAGCACCCATGCTGTTTCTGTGTTGTAGGCAAGGATTTCCTAATGATTTCTCCACTTGTCCTTTGCTTTTGCAGCTTTCATTTGCACAGTGAGGGTGGAGCCTGGTTTCCCTTTGGCAGTGAGTTATACAGTTCTCAGGCAATAAAACCTTGGACCTCCCTGACTGAGGAGCCCCCTCTGCGTTTGATGGCCCTCTCAGCTTTCCACTCTTAATCAGTCCCACCTCCACTCCCCACCCTTTAGCACACACACGTACATCTTATATTACATGTTCTTTCTTGTAAAAACAGACATAAAATGCTGTCCTACAACGGATTAAACCAACCTGTCTCCTCCCTACCTCCATCCACAAAGATTCTCACAGCCTGGTACTCCATAAACAGAAACACAGAAATGTTCAGAAGCAGACCCTTGTCCATTAGCTGCAGGCTGAGCGCTTTGGTTTGAGCAGTTGTTTTATGATTAATTTGTTTCTCTGGCACTAACCCAAGTGCTTATGAAAAGTAAATTATATTAACATTTTATCTTCATGTTGCTATGCTATCTGCTGCATGATTTGGCACCTTGGAGGAAGCCCACGCTGGTTTCATACTGACAGGAAGCTTTCTGAGCTGGTACCGTAGGTGGTCTCACACCTGCTTTTTGAGCCAGAGCACAGCAGCTGCTATTCCAAGACCTGATTTCAGTAGGTTGAATTTTGTTGACACATTTCCATGGTGCCATTTATGAGATAATGTTTGTGGCTTGAGACCATGAGAATGGCTGTGAACCTGACTGAAGAAATCAAAATTTCATAGCATCGTCAAATAAATTTTTTTTCACGTAGAAACACACACCCACAAGATCTTCCCACATTTAACTTCAGTCACAAAACCAAAGCCAAAGTATCAGTACATTAAAAATATGATGCATAGCCATGTTCTTGCCTCTGCCTCATATATTTTTAGCCTAAATATTCCTGGCAGTCAACAGCCTGTCTGTGCCAGCCCCCTTCCATGCTCCTACCAAGCTGTTCACATGCCCTGGGTCTTCTACCTTCTAAGATGGAACATTTATCTGATATGCATGTAGCAAGGATAGAATAAATGGCTTCTCCAAAACCAAAATGATCCATAAATTAAAATCAATAAATCAAAACTGCAACTATCCTGACTAATGTCTGAAGTAAATGCCTAGTATGAATGAATGTGTAATCATACAGAAGACTGACAATGGGTTCCCAAACAAGCAGTCAAAAGTCTCTCAATGCCAGATATTTTTAATCCAAGCTACATAATGGGGACTGCACTGTAAATTATTTGTTTGCAAGCCACTTGTGGGCCCAACAAGGGTCCATAGATCTAAGACTTACTAAATCTTATGCATATGATATGAAAAATATATTGGTCAAAATGTGTGTTTCTCCAAAGCTCAGTAATCTTGATTATACTAAAAAATCCTAAGGACAAAATGCCTTGGAACAGATCATAGGACAGTTATCATGGATCAAAGACTTTTCAACATAACATGAAATAAATCATGACAAAGTGTTACTAAGAGCCATGTGTTTATTCGATATCTACACCAACTGACTCTTACTGTGGAAGTTTTTCAGTCCATAACAGTTCCTCTTCCAGACCCTGGTAGTTCAATTTCCTTGCATTGGTGTGCATTTTTATAAAGAATCAGTCCTCTCTCTGTCTCCCTTCATCCTCCTCACTAGCATTATAGCACATGCACACATGGCTTACATTTTGTATTGTGCATAAGAAAAAGCAAGGTATTGCATGAACATGGAAACAGTTAATGGGACTAACAAAGACTACTACACAGATACAATTGACCAAGAATAGACCCTATTGTCTTCATTTCAGGAAGGATTCTACTGCTGACTAGCATTTTTGGTAAATCTTACATTTTCAGCAAAGAAGGATCGTTAAGACCTTGATCCACTACTTTTTTAGGCTTTTCTGTGGGTCCGTGGGATCATGAAAAAAGCAAGAGAGTTCCACAAAAATATCTATTTCTGCTTTATTGACTATGCCAAAACCTTTGACTGTGTGGATCACAATAAACTGTGGAAAATTCTGAAAGAGATGGGAATACCAGACCGCCTGACCTGCCTCTTTGGAGAAGGCAACGGCAACCCACTCCAGTACTCCTGCCTGGAAAATCCCATGGATGGAAGAGCCTAGTAGGCTGCAGTCCATGGGGTCGCGAAGTCAGACACGAATGAGCGACCTCCCTTTCACTTTTCACTTTCATGCACTGGAGAAGAAAATGGCAACCCACTCCAGTGTCCTTGCCTAGAGAATCCCAGGGACGGGGGAGCCTGGTGGGCTGCCATCTATGGGGTCGCACAGAGTTGGACATTACTGAAGCGACTTAGCAGTAGCAGCAGCAACCTGCCTCTTGAGAAATCTGTATGCAGGTCAGGAAGCAACAGTTAGAACTGGACATGGAACAACAGACTGGTTCCAAAGAGGAAAAGGAGTACATCAAGGCTGTATATTGTCACCCTGCTTATTTAACTTCTATGCAGAGTACATCATGAGAAACGCTGGACTGGAAGAAACACAAGCTGGAATCAAGATTGCTGGGTGAAATATCAATAACCACAGATATGCAGATGACACCACCCTTATGGCAGAAAGTGAAGAGGAACTAAAAAGCCTCTTGATGAAAGTAAAAGAAGAGAATGAAAAAGTTGACTTAAAGCTCAGCATTCAGAAAACAAAGATCATGGCATCCGGTCTCATCATTCCATGGGAGATAGATGGAGAAATAGTGGAAACAGTGTCAGACTTTATTTTGGGGGCTCCAAAATCACTGCAGATGGTGACTGCAGCCATGAAATTAAAAGACGCTTACTCCTTGGAAGAAAAGTTATGACCAACCTAGATAGCATATTCAAAAGCAGAGACATTACTTTGCCCACTAAGGTCTATCTAGCCAAGGTTATGGTTTTTTCCAGTAGTCATGTATGGATGTGAGAGTTGGACTATCAAGAAGGCTGAGCACCGAAAAATTGATGCTTTTGAACTGTGGTGTTGGAGAAGACTCTTGAGAGTCCCTTCGACTGCAAGGAGATCCAATCAGTCCATTCTGAAGGAGATCAGCCCTGGGATTTCTTTGGAAGAAATGATGCTAAAGCTGAAACTCCAGTACTTTGGCCACCTCATGCGAAGAGTTGACTCACTGGCAAAGACTTTGATGCTGGGAGGGATTAGGGGCAGGAGAAGAAGGGGACGACAGAGGATGAGATGGCTGGATGGCATCACTGACTTGATGGAGGTGAGTCTGAGTGAACTCTGGGAGTTGGTGATGGACAGGGAGGCCTGGCATGCTGCGATTCATGGGGTTGCAAAGAGTCAGACACAACTTAGCAACTGAACTGAACTGAACTGAACTTCAAATCACCTCCAGTTGAAAGCAAAACTAATTATTTTAGAAAATTTCAGCATTTTATTCTTCATAGTAAATTACTTACAATATATCTCACAGGCACATTGAATTGTAGCAGAGAAATTGAGGACAAATTGCCCAGAGAAATTCTAGTTCTCTAAGATGCCATACAAAACCATCACAATTTTGCTCCAGTTTTTCTTGTCTCTCATTCCTCACATCACTCCTTGAACTCCAGCTACAGTGATGACATAGCATTTTCTGAAGACACATTTGTTAACATTGAATTTGCTGTAAGGCTCCCTCTGCCTATAATGTCTTTTACCCCACTGAGCAACTGGTGAACTAGTCTCCTTTCAAGACTCTGCTTAAGTGTTACATCTCTGAGAAGCCCTCCCTGAGCTTTTAGACACAACTGTTTTCTGGTTCTTCTCTTAAACACATCTGTAATCATTTCCTAAGGTGGTCATAACAAATTAGCATACATGGGGTTGAAAACAACAGAAATGTATTCTCTCACAACTCTTGAGCCCAGAAGTCCAAAATCAAGAGTGTGCCAGAGTTGGCTCCCCATGGAGGCTCTGAGATGTGATCCTTCCTCACCTTTTCCTGGCTTTTCCTGGCTGCTGAAAATCATGGCACCCTTCGGTTGTGCTGTGCTTATGGCTCAGTCTTTCAACCCCACAGACTGTAGCCTGCCAGGCACCTCTGTCCATGGGATTCTCCAGCAAGAATACTAGAATGGGTTGCCATGCTCTCCTCTAGGGGATCTTCCCAGCCCAGGGATCGAACCCAGGTCTCCCACATTGCAGGCAGATCCTTCACCATCTGAGGCACCAGGGAAGGCCAAGAATACTGGAGTGGATAGCCTATCCTTTCTCCAGGGGATCTTCCTGACCCAGGAATCAAATGAGGATCTCCTGCACTGCAGGCAGATTCTTTACCATCTGAGCCACCAGGGAAGCCCCACCCTTGGGCTCGTGTTGTTTAAATCCAAGCTCTGTGGCTTAGAGGTTAAAGCGTCTGCCTCTAATATGGGAGGCCTGGGTTCAATCCCTGGTCAGAACGATCCCTTGGAGAAGGAAATGGCAACCCACTCCAGTATTCTTGCCTGGAGAATCCCATGGATGGAGGAGCCTGGTGGGCTACAGTCCATGGGGTCAGAAAGAGCTGGACACGACTGAGCGACTTAATTAACTTCTGCTTCAGTAATCACCTGGCCTTCTCTCTGTGTGTCTCTGCATCTCAAGTCCTCCTCTCATTTCTCTTATAAGGACACTGGTCAATGGTTCAGGGCCCAGTCTTAGTCCAGGGTGATCCTGCCTCAAGACCTTTAACTTAGCTACATGTGCAAAGACTCTATTTCCAAATAAGCTTGCATTCCTAGGCAGCAGGAGTGAGGGCTTGAACCTAGCTTTCTGTGGAACACAACTCAGTTCACTTCAGTTCCTCTGCCAGAATCATATAGTAATGATTCCTTCACATCGTACGCCTCCTCCATCACACTCTGGGCTCCTTGAAGGCAAGGGCCATCACTTACTCTTTTTTTCTTAATCCCCACAGCTTATCACAGGTCCTAGTACCTAGTAGGTACTTAATAAATATGTTTGGGAAGAAGGGAAGGAAAAGCAAGTGAAACTGACTCTCTTTTCTTCACGCACAGCTTCTCTCAAGCCTTAGGTTTCTGTGAATCTTCCATGCCTAAGATGTTTACATTTATTTATTTATTTAAAAATTCTGCAGTGCTTTACAATTTTCAAAAATTTCACACATGATTTCCTACAACCCCAAAAGAACCTTTTGTTTTGTAAAATTCCTTGCCCCTATCTTGCCCACCCCCTTTCTTCTCCCTACTGGGAATCAATAGATTTTTCTCTATGTTCTCTATATCTGTGAATCTGCTGCCTTTTCTTTTTATTCACTAGTTTGTTGTACCTTTTAGATTCCATATGTAAATGATATTGTACAGTATTTGTTTTTCTCTGTCTGATTTAGTGCCCTTAGCATAGTGCCCTCCAAATCCATCCATGTTGCTGCAAATCCTGCCTGAAACCCTTAAGGGACGTGACCAAGGACCAGCCCCAGAGGGCTAAGCAACACTGAGGGTTTTCCTGTCTCTTTACAGAACTGCAGATCGGAAAGCATTTGGCGTTCATTTGGTCTCTGCCTTGAGGCACCTCTGCACAGTTGGCTTGTCCTAGCATCTGATAAACTAGACTGAAGAGAATCAACCCTGTTTTTAAAACTCAACAGAGAAGTGCTTTTGAAAACCCTTTGTGACACCGTTCCCACTTGTACTCAGTTAAAAAAGAAAGCAATATAGTGTCTCCTTACAGGTCATGTTGCATTGCCCAGGTTCCCCTCCCTTTGCCACCATATAGAAGCTCACATTTTGAGACCAGAAGAAATACTTTTTAAAAGCTTCCATACCCTTGAAAACTGAGCACAGCTCAAGAGCCAGAAAATCTAGAGCTCTTGGCCTAAGGAAGATCACTGAGACTTCCAAAGGCTCTTTCCTGTACCTAGAAAATTCAGATAAGCATCACAGTACCCTTTAGAGATAGAGTAGTGGATCATGTAATTAATTACTCCAAAAATCTCCATCTACAACTATACACTAATTACCCATTTCTTTCCCTCTTAATCCTGGGCTTTTAAGCTGCCTATAAAGCCAAGAATATTGTGTCTTGCTATTGCAAGATTAAGTTTCATATTTGCCCCAGAAAGAAGTCAAAGCAAAAAGGAAAGGGGGAGAAGGAAACACCTCTAAGCCATGCATAGTTAAGGATTTGGTTTCAGATCAATGTTAAAAAGCAGAGATAATTAGAAACATCATATGATTTGTGTACAACACAAGGGCTGCATTGCTAACTAAAACCATAACTGACCTAATTTCACTGAATGTTCTAACGAAAATGACAGACATGTGAAGAAAGAAATATAATACAAGCAGTGGATGATCCATATTTTCCTCTTGCGATTCAAACACATTCCTTACCCAGCAGACAATACTGACGTGTTACTGACAAGAACACAGACCCCTCACATGGCCAGCAAAAGGGTGTGTGTACATTCCCAGACCCACAAGATTACAGCTGCTTGACCCCAATAAGATTAAGGTGTTTTTCTTTTTTAATTAAATTCCAGGGTACTCAGAGAATGGGACAGAAAGCTAATCAAAATCCAATCCGTTACAAAATCCGTCACTTTTTATCAAATCCATTAAGAAAATGTAAAGGAAACTATAATGGGAATTCATTTCTCTCTTTCAATATAGGACAAAATTAACAAAGTCTCTACCCTCTCCTTAATGATTCGTGAGTCTCCAGCTGCACACTGGGGTACCCACAGGACACAACAAGCGACATCTCAAGGTCTAATCTCTCTTGCAGACAGTTTCCTCACTTCTCACTGTAGCTCTTCCCGTACGCAAGCATGCTTGGGAAAAGGTCACATTGTGTAAGTTATTTCTGGTCTTCTGGCAGGATTTAAGCTCTAAGCTGGCATTTTATTTGCCTCACTCTACTTGGAAATCCCTTGCATCAATTCTGCTTTCACAAAGAAATCAGGCGGTGCTGCTTTCTCTTAAATGCTCTTTGCCGTATATTTCCTGTTGGGTAAATGCTTATGGAATGCACCCAACAAAGTGTCAAAGGGAGAACAATGTCAGTAAGAGCAAGATTTAGGAGACTCAGGAAAAATTCTTGTCCATACAAAATATGGGTGAGAGCACCAGGAAATCAGAAAGTCCCATCTCTGGGACTTCTTATCCCAATCTGACCTCTGCTGCCTTGTCTAAGGCTGCTTATCTGTCTCCCCGCTTTTAAGTAAGCCTCAGTTTTGCATTCTCAATTCCCATAGCTCTAGCTGTGAAAGATAGGAGACTCTCCTGCAGAAGTGACTGTGTTCTCTCCATTACTTAGAGCAACCTCGTTTGTTAGACAGGTTTTCTCACAGCAACTACATACAATAATATTCATTCCCTGTTAACATGCTGATGTAGTACTATGTGTTGAAGATTCAGGTAAAGATAGCCCAGGCTCGTGGCTCCACACTGAATGCTACCATTGCCAATATTCTCAAAATGGAATCAGTAGGGACTGCAGAACCTGGGCTTCTAAGTACGGCTAAGAGTTGTTCCCTTTCCCCTGGAAGGCAGCTATCTGTTTCACATGAATATAGCCTTGTGCTGATTTTCTAGAAATTCTTCTGCAGGCTGTTCACTCATTCAAGGAAGACTGATTGAGCATGAGGCACAGTGCTTGACGCTGGCGAGTATCACAGTGAACAGAAAACTCTCCCTTGCAATGTGGCACGTGGAGAACGATTCAAGAGGAGATCATCATAATCTACAAAGACTAAGGCTAAAGCGGATACAGAGTTCTGCTGTTGGAGTCAGACAGAACCAAAGTCAGATTCCAACTCTTCAGTGTTTCCCTGTGGGTCCTTCAATAATCTTGGGTAATTCCCAGCTCCAACCTCCTGGTCAGTGTAACAAGAATATCTTTTTATAGATTTGTTTTGAGAGATCAGTGAGAAAATATGTGTAAAAGGCCAAGTACTGTGCCTAATACATAGGAGACAGTCCACCAAAAGTGACTGCTATGACTGCTTTGGACAGAGGAACATGGGAGAAGTTGAGGGAGATTAAATCTGTCCCCCAAATATGACACTTACTGCCCAGGGACTTGAAGGATATTGTTTCAGGTGTTTAGTACTATGTAAGAAACTACACTAAAACCCACTGCCTTAAAGCACTCCTCTTATTTTGCTCATGACTTTGCTGGTCAGGAATTCAAGAAGAGCCCAGGTGAGTGGTTCACCTCTGACCCGCGGGCGTTAGTTGACACAGCTAGGCCAGAGCATCCACTACCACGAGGCTCCCTCACTTGTCTCCCTGGTACCTCAGTGTCCCCTGGCCTCCCTTTCTTCACCTGACATCTCACCCTTGATGGCCTCTCCACAGGGCATGGGCTTCTCACAGGCATGGCAGTTTCAGGGGAGCCAGACCTATCACCCTAGCACGTGACAGCCAGTTTCCTCCAGAGCCCGCATTCCAAGAGATAGGAAGTAGGACCTGCCAGTCTCCGAGGCTTGAGATCATCATAGTCTATCAGTCAAGTAGTCACAGAGTCAAACCACATTCAAAGTGAAGGGATACAGACTCGTCTCTCAATGAGAGGATTAGCAGCCATCTTTAACCTAACACAGATGTGTGGGAAATCATCAGCAGAAAAGTGGAGGAAAGCATTTCCAGACCTAGAGAACAGGCTGAGTGGACAGAATCTGGAGGTGAGCCCGGCATTTATCTCCTCCCCATCTAGAGTATCAGGCACACGGTTGGAATTGCGAGCAAGGTGGGGCTATTGCCTACTGTTGAATGTTTTGAATCCTGACTACAAGTTGCACCTGCGTGGAACTATGAACCATCATGACCTCACTGGAAACAAGGGAACTGATTCCTTAATTCAGCATTTCTTGTCTCTCATTTCAGCAGTATCTAGTGGTAACAGGAAAAGTCAAATATTCAGTGATTATAAGTCAAGTTACTCTGTGACCACACTCTCATCCTTCTACCTTTACAACCAAATATTTTATGACCTATTGTCCCCTGGGTCACATATAAATTTAGGATTTATTGCCATATATTGACATCATAGACATTTTTCACTCCAGAGACCGCCACTGAACCATAAGCATCTAAGTTTGGATTTCCATCTACCCATCACCACCCTAGCAGCATGCCTGATCCACGCTGAGCCATAGGCAGTTTAGGTTCTGGGAAAACATAATATGTAATTTGTGTCCTCAACGGACTTTTCTTGTTGGGCAGTGAGAAGAAGATAGACCACCACAACATACTGTGAGAAGCACAGACCTAGAGGAAATGAGATGTGTTTCAGCCAGCAGGCAGACTTTTATGGGACCATCCTAGGCTTCCAAGTGACTTTATAAAAAATAAACACACATGCGCATGTATACATACATCATGCACACAGTCAAACAGTACCTAGGAATCAAATTTAGAACAGAAAAAAACATTATCTGAGTAGCATTTTAAGGAGAAGTATATGACATACATTGACCATACAAATGATATAACTAAACTTTTTGTTAATTCTGGAAATTTTTGTCTCAAACGACATTATGGGGCATTTGGGATTAGCAGTCATTTCTGTCTGTTTTTAACTATTGCCCCTCTGACCTAATGTTCCATTATTTTAACTATCACTTAAGAAACTTTGTCAACAAAGGTCTGTCTAATCAAGGCTATGGTTTTTCCAGTAGACATGTATGGATGTGAGAGTTGGACTATAAAGAAAGCTGAGCACAGAAGAATTGATGTTTTTGAACTGTGGTGTTGGAGAAGACTCTTCAGAGTCCCTTGGACTGCAAGGAGATCCAACCAGTCCATCCTAAAGGAGATCAGTCCTGGTGTTCATTGGAAGGACTGAAGCTGAAGCTGAAACTCCAATACTTTGGCCACCTGATGTGAAGAGGTGACTGACTCTTTTCAAAAGACCCTGGTTCTGGGAAAGATTGAGGGCAGGAGGAGAAGGGTACAATAAAGGATGAGATGGCTGGATGGCATCACTGACTCGATGGACGTGAGTTTGGGTGGACTCCGGGAGTTGGTGATGGACAGAGAGGTCTGGCATGCTGCAGTTCATGGGGTCGCAAAGAGTAGGACACGACTGAGTGGCTGAACTGAACTGAACTGAGCTAAGGAACTAATGAATTTCAGATTAAGCCTGTCATTTTCAACCAGTAAAACTCACCCCCTTCCTTTTCAACCCACACCCAAACTTTCCCTGTGGTGTGAGATCATTCAAGGTAGCGTGGAGAAAGCTATAGGAAACAGAGGGAGGAGCGAGAGCCAGGCTGCCAGCCACGAAGAGCCACCCTCACATCGTCCCACATATTCTCCACTTTTGGGGTTTTCTTTCTCTGCTGTTTTGCTGCCTTTCTCTCTATCCTCTGTTTCATAGAACCCAGCTTAATCAGCTTTTACAATTTCCACATAATTTAAAGGGAAATCAAAGAACATTCCATTTAACATCTCGCTTTGCAGGGAGAGAGCTGAAGCTCAATTATACTGTCTTGCCCAGCATCACAGGGTCAGAGTTTCTGACTCCACTAAAGCCAGTTGCCTTTCAAGCAATGTCCAAGAAATAAAGAGAAGGAAATTCATCATCTTTCCTACAAAGCATTGTCAACAATGATTACAGGAAAGTTATTATTTCAGAAACATTATCTGTTCTGCCTATTTCATTACATATGGCTTGAGAATATCTCAAATTTAACCCAATTCAAGAAAACAGACTTTCTAAAGCAGATCAAGACTTCTAGTGCAGGTTGAGAAATTGTCAGAAATACATACTTCACAAAAAAACCACACTATACATTCCAATGTCTTTTCTAACTGGAAAGAACTTTGGTTAATTATTTTGTATTGAAATTAGTTCTTAAGAAAAATTCACTCTAAGAATAAGGCAAGTCTATGTTTTCCTTCAAATGTAAAATTCTTACCTTCCATAGAGAGGTAATGATAATGTTGAGTAAAATTTTTTGAATTCTGAATTTTTCAGAATTCATGATGGATGAATTCTGAATGATACAAATAGTGCTTTATTAACCAGTGACATTGTTGAACTGTATAAAATAGTCTCTTATTTAACTAGAAGAAAGGAAATCAGTTTACATGATGGCAATTATATAATTAGGGAGGAAACTACAATAACATTTGACTATCCTGCCTTAATAACTGTGTTATGATAGAAACAAAATACGATTTATGTTCTCCTCTCATTGAAGCCAATAAAAATTATAAGGCAGCTGATTTTATTTATGGATGTCTATTTATTACAGATTTCTTTTAGATTTAGCTACCACAAAAATGACTCTTTGGCAATGAATATGGATGATTGGATAATTTAATACCATACTATCTCAGCCAAATTAAATGAAAACATATTGGACTTTTATCTTCCACCCAAGTAATTTTTCTTTAACTGTTTTTTTACCAAATACCCTTGACATGCCCTGACTTCCTTACTGTCTAACTTTCAGTTAGTGACCACAGTCATCCACAAAGACGATGTGCAGAACATTTAGGAATCAATCTTGCAGACAAGTGTCAGTCCCATGCTGGGAAGTGGTTCTCTGCACGATAACGAGCTACAGTGCAGATGGTCTGGAGCAGCAAGACTGGGGGAGGAGGGAAAAAGTTAAAAGAAGATCCTTATTGACCAGAGTTCAGAGCTGGACTAGGTTGGCAGAAGTAGACTCTCTGATCCAAGAACACAGGGAATCACATTATTTGTCAAGCAGGCACCTTTCAGCCTCTGCCTCCACAGGGAGGCCTGTGTGTTCATGTACAGAGTACTGACCTTTCAGTTATGGTCAAGACTGTCAGAGACTGTCGGTGGGAGTATCCTGAGATGTGAAAAGTAGTGAAATGAGTAAAGTTCCACAGTCTATCCCACCCAGGAGTCAATTTTTGAGATGGAGAAATGGATGTAAATAAGTGAAATATGAAAAACAAGTGAATGATCTAGAGAACAAGGGAGAAGGCAATGGCACCCCCACTCCAGTGCTCTTGCCTGAAAAATCCCATGGACGGAGGAGCCTGGTGGGCTGCAGTCCATGGGGTCGCGAAGAGTCAGACACGACTGAGCAGCTTCACTTTCACTTTTCACTTTCCTGCATTGGAGAAGGAAATGGCAACCCACTCCAGTGTTCTTGCCTGGAGAATCCCAGGGACAGGGGAGCCTGGTGGGCTGCATCTATGGGGTCACACAGAGTCAGACACAACTGAAGTGACTTAGCAGCAGCAGCAGCTAGAGAACAAAGAGCAATATACCTAAACACAAGGAATGGTAACTTCATGAGCCATTAAAGTGAGACATTGGGACTTCCCTGGTGGTTCAGTGTTCAAGAATATGCCTTCCAATGCAGGAGACATGAGTTCAGTCCCTGCTCGGGGAACAAAGATCCCACATGCCACAAGGCAACTAAGTCTGCATGCCACAACTAAAGAAGCCTGTGTACCACCACAAAACCCAGCACAGCCAACAAATAAACATACATATAATAATAAATGAGATTTTAAAAATTAAAATGAAATGGAATATTGAAGCTTCTGCCTAAAAGACATGGCTATTTTTTTTTTCATTGAAAGATCATTTAAATAACTAGATCAAGCTTTGGATCTCTTTTGGTCATTAGAACACATTTTTTCTAGATTTTACTTTCTTCCTATCTTCACAGTGTTAAGATGAATGCCAAGCTCATTTTCTATTCAGTATGGCTTAAAATAAGAATGTAAGTTGTGTGAGGACATGAAAAAAATATACTACTTCATATCTCACAAGATGGTTAACAAGGTACTGAGTGTTTAATTGGCTGTTTCTGATACCCAAATGTTTTAATCCCAAGAGGAAATGAAATGACTTATCTTAAACAAATTATTTTATATCTTATCATTCCAAGATAGCATTTACACATCAGTGCTTTTATTCAAAAGAGTGAGTAATGGGAATGTTTAGCACAATGGCTGATTGAAGTGAGAGTCAAGGACTGAGATGTTATAAAGCACAGAACTTTTGGAGAAAGCTTAAATCTCAAAGAGAGGTGTGTGCCTCCTCCTTGGCTCCTAAGGCCAGACACAGCTCTGTTTCTGGTATGGAACAACCAAACCAAATATTTGGTTAAAATGATATGTTCACCAGCAAAATGATTGCCTTTCTATTGCATAATGTCACTTCATATCAAAAGATGCAATATTTCAAAAGCCATTATCCTAAATAATGTTTAGTCAATATCAATCAGGATACAAAGATTATAAGAAGTTTCTGTGTAACAAAGTACTCTCACAAAATTAATCCTGTTTTGTCTCTAATTGAAAGCATTTTCAAGCTATTCTGAGTTTTTACATTATCCCATTCCAATGCAACACTGAAATTGTCATACGAAGACTCTTCCTCCTCTGGGATAACAATCAACAAAGAAGGAAAAGAACTACTTTTGCTAGTAGGATACTGCTTTATATGATCCTATATTTAACTGCACATGTTATTACCTTTTTAATATTTACATGGATATGAATTTAAAAGACATTGAAATATTAAATACTTGTCAAGTGTATATTGTCTCCTTGATAATAGCTTCTTTGCTTTTTTTTTTTTTTTTTGATGCATTATAGTCACTTGAATTGCTTTGAAACATTGAAAGATCCTGGTTGGAAAGATATATAGAGTTAGACACTTTGTAGTCTAGTTTAAGTAATGAGATTCAGGGACAACAATAAAAAAAATTTTAGAAGTGCAGTTGTTCTTAGGATTTTATTCTTATACCATCAATTATGTACCAGCATTCGGAAAAAAACTAGTGCTTTTACTCTAACTTTCTTTCTCTACTCCTGCCTAGTCCTTGATGGAAGTGCTGAATGCAAAGAAATGACAAAAATAATAGAGAGAAGAAATCAGAAGTAGAGTGACAATCCACAACCAGCTTCAGACTCGACTCAGTAGCTGAGTAGCTGTAGCTGTGTCAAAGAACTAAGCTTTAGGGGCCCTAATAGACTTGATAGTCTCAGTTTTTATCTATTGTTTGACACAGAAGAAATTTTGACCTTGTTTGATTAATTGATGAATTAACTAACGATTCTACGGTCTGTTAATCTATAACTTATCTCTCTTATTGAAACAGTCTCATTCCTAGCACTGGACTATTTCCAGTTCTCATATTGATTCACCTGGATTTTTCCAGGTTGTCTGCAATTATTAGCCTACTACTTATTTTTCTCCTTTGCAAATTAATCATTATCTAGTCATTAGGCCCTCTTATCTTTTCATTCATTTTATAGGAGCTTTAAACAATATCCATAGTTTTACTTACCTGTATGTAAATGACACAAAATACATTTTTCTAGCCCAGAACTCTCCCTGAATTTTAGCCATGTATCCATCTCCCTTTGGACATCTAAGAGATAGGCATGATTGCCCCACCCCATGCCAACCAAATATGCTTTTACCAGTGTCCTTATCTCAGTAGATGACACTACTACCCAGGCATCATTCTTGACAACTTCCACATCTTTGAAAACACATTAAGTATCTTAAAACTACTTATTCTTTTCCTCTGCCTCTTCTGATGGGCTTCCGTCTATGGGGTCGCACAGAGTCAGACACAACTGAAGTGACTTAGCAGCAGCAGCAACAGCAGCAGCCTCTTCTAGTACCACCTAGCCTAAGCTACCATCATCTTTCACCTTCACTACTAACTACTTTGTCATTACTACATCCACTGATACATTAAGAAAAGTCAAGATTAAGTGGAGCTATTTCCTGCAAGTTCAAGACCATGGCAATCGCTCAGTACTCCAGGATAGCAAGAGTAACAGGAAAACCTTTCAACATGCATGGCTCCCAGCATTTGCACCAATGTACATATAAATTACATACAAGAGGCTTCTCTTGTGGCTCAGCTGGTAAAGAATCAGCCTGCAATGCGGGAGACCTAGGTTCTATCCCTGGGCTTGGAAGATTTCCTGGAGAAGGGAAAGGCTACCCACTCTAGTAGTCTGGCCTGGAGAATTCCATGGACTGTATAGTTCATGGTGTTACCAAGAGTCAGACACTACTGAGTGGCTTTTACTTTCACATACAAATTCAATTCAGTCGCTCAGTCGTGTCCGACTCTTTGCGACCCCATGAACTGCAGCACACCAAGCCTCCCTGTCCATCACCAACTCCCTGAGTTCACTCAAACTCACATTCATCGAGTCAGTGATGCCATCCAGCCATCTCATCCTATGTCGTCCCTTTCTCCTCCTGCCCCTAGTCCCTCCATCAGAGTCTTTTCCAATGAGTCAACTCAGTTTACAAAACAGCACATTTGCCAGCTATGGAAACTTTAGTACTGTTTAAATTAAATTATAGCTGATTAATAATATTGTGTTAATTTCAAGTAAACAAAGTGATTTTGTACAAATAGATATGTATATATCTATATTCTTTATTTTTTTCCCATTATAATTTATTACAAGATATTGAATATAGTTTTCTGTGCTATACCATAAATCCTTGTTGTTTATCTATCTTATATATGGTAGTATTAAGTTCATACTCCTAATTTATCCCTCTTCTATTCCCCTTTGGTAACCATAAGTTTGTTTTCTATGTCTGTGAGTTTGTTTTGTAAATAAGTTTCTTTGTATTATTTTTTTTTAGATTCCACATATAATCTATCATACAATATCTATCTTTCTCTCTTACTTCACTTAGTATGATAGTCTCTAGGTCCATCCATGTTGCTGGAAATGGCAATACTTCATTCTTCTTTATTGCTGAGTAATATATATACACAACAATACCATATCTTCATTTATTCATCTGCTAATGGACACAAGTTGCTTCAATGTCTTCCCTATTGTAAATAGTGCCACTGAAGTTTCTGTTTTCATTGTTTATTTTTCTTTCTGTTCTTCTTACACACTAGCCTTGCAAACTTCCTAATGCATCTTTTAATCACAAGGTCCAGATCTATAGTCGCTTTATCTGATTGAGTACTCACTCAAATGAATGCCAGAGACTTTCAAAGCCCAGACCTGAGCTGATTTAGTTTGATGGTTGGGTATTAGATTTTACATCTTTATTTTCACTTTTTCAGAACAGGCCTAAAATAATGAAATTCATCTGGTTAATTTACACATTGCAGTATTTTGGAAGACAAGCTGGTGTGGTGGACTTCAGCCTGCAAAAACCAGGGTCTGAGCCCAGCTCCAGCACTTACTAGCTGGCTAATCTAGGGCATGTACAGTTCTATACAGTCCCAGTTAAACTCCTTTTAGACACTCAAGCATTGGGTTTGGAATCTGAAAATTTTGGCTACAAGGCCAAGTCTATCACTTACAAAAATTTAGGAAAGTTTCTTAACTTTCTCTGGACCCCAATTTCATCATCTATAAAACAGAGATATTCTACTTACTTCACAGAGTTGTTTTTCCTTTTTGGCCATACAGCCTGGCTTGCAAGATCTTAGTTCCCCGAGCAAGGACCAGATCCAGCGCTTGGACAGTGAAAGTGCCAAGTCCTATCCACTGGACTACCAGGGAAGTCCCACCTCACAGTGTTGTTTTAATGATCAAATTGGCTCAGGGACAAGTGCTTATGACAGCGACTGGCACCAGGAGCTGCAATGGGGAAAATAAACTAGAAGCAAGTGAGACACATGCTTAGTAGGTCCCTGACCAGGAAAAGGTGAGAGGTTCATGGGGCAGGTTGCCAGCAGCCAAGACTAAAAGCAGAGAGAGAACAGTGAAATCAGAAAACGGAGTTATTGAGCATCAGGAATCTATCACCAGCTAGTAAAAAAAAATAGAGAGACAGAATGAAGAAAACACTCAGAGTAAAGGGAATGAGAGAGCCTATAGTCCAAAAGAGAAAATATCAGTAGCTTTCTGACAATTTTCAATTCCTGAGGACCCAGCTAGAATTCACTTTTGTGAGGTTTCTCTGAATTATATCAACAGCAACAAAAATTTGTTATGAGTAATTTTTAAATGGGGAAACCTGACAACATTACCTCTGCTAGGCAATCAAAGTCAACATCAACAGTGAAAAGTCATGTTGATAGCACATAACCTTGGCATGATGTGATATTGACAATGCTTTATGTCTGTGTTCCTCCTCCCCAAACACATAACCCCAGTGAAAGTATAAGACAACCACTGACAAGCCTTGGTTGAGGGACCATCTACAAAATGCCTGACCACTATGCTTGAAAACTGTCAAGGCCATCAAAAACAAGGGAAGTCTGTGAAACTATCACAGCTAAGATGAGCACCAGGAGACAAGATCACTAAAATTCATATAGTATCCTGGCTGGGATCCTGGAATAGAAAAAGGACTCTGAATTAAAACCAAGGAAATCTGAATGAGCAGTAGAGCTTAGTTCACCATAATGTGTAAATATAGACTTTTTAATTATGACAAAAACTGTTCAATATGTTAACAATTATTTTTAATTATGACAAAGAAACTATAAATTATGTTAACAAGTGAAAGTAAGTGTTGTATATAAGGGAACTCTGTACTTGCCTCACAGTTTTTTGTCTGGCGTATTCTAAAATAATTTTTTTTTTTTTTAAAGTAAAACACTCTTTTGTTCCTTGAGCTCGACTGAGATAAGGGCTGAGCCTGCAACCAAAGCAAATTCTGACTTAGATACTAACCAAGACCTTGAACAAGTTACTTAAAATCACCAGCTTCTTTATTCCTCTGTAAAGCAGACAGAGTACGTTTAAAGTTTGCTGGAAGAGTTAAAAGGCTAAATGTGTGGATAGAGAAAGCACTTATTAAAAATAAAACTATTTTTGCTATCACCATCATCGCTGTTTTTGTATGCTGTGCACAGTCATGTCTGACTCTTTGCAACCTCATGGACTGTAGCCCATCAGGCTCTTCTCTCCATGGAACTTTCCAGGCAAGAATACTGAAGTGGGTTGCCATTTCATACTCCAGGGAAACTTTCCAACCCAGAGATTGAACCCATGTCTCTGGTGTCTACTGCGTATCCTGCATTGGCAGGCAGATTCTTTACCACAGTGCCACTTGGGAAGACCCATCATTGTTATTATTATTTAGGTAAGGTACATTACCTAAAACATGGAAGGTATTTAGCAAATATTGTCTCCTTTATCCATCCTCCCTTGTTGGTTCTTTATAATATATACACACTACCTAGAGCATCAATACATCTCAAATGTCTGTACAAAATCTTTATTAACACAAGCCAAATATACACAATTGACCACAGAAAATGCCACTCTAAACTAGAGTGATTCATCTACTGAAGGAATCTTCTGTGGAGAGCTTGTACTATGTCTGCTTGCTCTTGACCAGGGCCGGCAGGCTGACAGTGGGCCAGGGACTGGCCTTTGTCCCTTTCATCTTTTTCTCATTCTAGGCTGGCTGGCCTCAGCCTTGTCTGCTCATAAAATATGCCAGTGTTTCCCACAGGGTCTGGCCATCTATTCCACCACACAATATGGAGAATTTTTAAAAGGCAAACAGGGTACATGGGCTATCAACCCTGTACAGGGAACTTGAATAATAATATAACATTTTATGAAGATTTTTTAAAAGACAACTAACACAGGTCATTAAGGTGGCCTTTGTGTTATTTAGGATAATATACACATAGAAAAGGAAGAAAGTAATATTTCAGTCTTTTTGCTATTTCCCTAAGGAAACATAATTTTTAAGCATAAAACATATCATAGTTAACTCATTTTTGATTATATAAAATAATCATATCATAGAAAATACACTATGAACAGAAGAGAAAATCTTCTCCAAGGTTGAAAAGCAATTGTTACCCTATCTTAAGTCTGATGTTTAAAATGTTCAGAATTTCTTGTTTCCTTTGTATCAGCAGACTGTTTTTCAGGCTTTCTCCCAACCCTGGCCCTATCAGTTAACATATAATTCAGTTTCCCTTAGCACACAAACATTTGGAGGATATGGAATATGTACTTGGCATGGTGTTAGGCCTTGTGAGGACACACTGGAGAAAAGACACAATCCCTGTCTTCAGGTGGCTTATTATACAGCAGAGGAAATAGAACATGATGATAATTATAATATATGCTTGGCTAGAATCTTATGAAGCCTATAAAGGATGCTCATTCAAATACCCATCAGAGACAATTAAGATGAGGGGAGCTATTTCCAACCAAGAGGGATCAAGAAACATATGAAGAAGAATGGTCCCTGAAAAACAAGGACTATTTTGACTCCTGGAGAAAAAAGCAGGTGAAGGTGAAGGTGAAGTCACTCAGTTGTGTCCGACTCTTTGCGAGCCCGTGGACTGTAACCTACTAGGCTTCTCCGTCCATGGGATTCTCCAGGCAAGAATACTGGAGTGGATTGCCATTTCCTTCTCCAGGGGATCTTCCTGACCCAGGATTGAACCCGAGTCTCCCACATTGGAGGCAGACGCTTTAACCTCTGAGCCACCAGGGAAGCCTGAAGAAGCAGGAGGATCCAGAAATGAACCTCACATATATGAGGATGTTCATGGAGCCAATAAAGTGGAGTTCACAATACAGTTTACTTTTAACTAAGTAGTTAAATTCCACACCAACAGTGGTTTGTTGCTTATTAATGATAATACTCCACTATTGTTGAGTTCACCAGATATGATTCTTCTTTATCAATCATTGTAACTGGGTGAAGCTCAGTATTCAATTTTGCCCTAATTTTTGCAGAAACTTCCTTTCTGGGCCTCTCTCTAGCCTTTTATCAAAGAGACACATGATGTCACTGTGTTTGTCCCTATTATTCCATTTTCCAGGTTTTGTTTGTGTGAATAACTCAACATGACTCAGATAAAATCTGACTTTTAAAGAATCAGTACTATTGTGAAACAGGCAGCACATGCTCTCCAGAGTTATTTAGTAAGACTCTTGTAAACTGAAAAATATATAAAAAGAGACATCAACACAAATGTGGAACTCAGGAAAACTGGCCCTGTCTTTCTTGCCATCAAATGCCCTAATGTATTCCAGTTCATATACAGATCCAACATCTTGGAGTTGGAGAATGTTTCGATTGGACAATATATGACCTTAGGAAACTTTGTTTATATCTCCCTGAACTTCAGTTTTTCATGGGTAAAATAAGTCTAAGATAGCAGTGTGGAATCAGAACATCAATGGATCAAAACTCTAGAATCTGCTGAGAAGTATGCTTGAGGGTATAGGTAAAATCTGATTATTTTAAGACTTGTGTCTTGAGACCTTGTTGTTGTTGTTTAGTTGCTAAATCATGTCTGACTCTGCAACTCCATGAACTACAGATCTCCAGGTTCTTCTGTCTGAGGGATTTCCTAGGCAGTAATACTGGAGTGGGTTGCCATGTCCTTCTCTAGGGGGCCTTCCTGACCCAGAAATCAAACCTGTATCTCCCACATTGGCATGCAGTTTCTTTACCACTGAGCCACCTAGAAGCCTGTCCTGAGGCCTTCAGTTCAGTTCAGTTGCTCAGTCTTGTCCGACTCTTTGTGACCCCATGAATCACAGCACGCCAGGCCTCTCTGTCCATCACCAACTCCCGGAGTTCACTCAGACTCACGTCCATCGAGTCCGTGATGCCATCCAGCCATCTCATCCGCTGTCGTCCCCTTCTCCTCCTGTCCCCAATCCCTCCCAGCATCAGAGTCTTTTCCAATGAGTCAACTCTTCTCATGAGGTGCCCAAAGTACTGGAGTTTCAGCTATAGCATCATTCTTTCCAAAGAAATCCCAGGGCTGACCTCCTTCAGAATGGACTGGTTGGATCACCTTGCAACCTTAGCTAATTCTAAATTTCCTGAAACCACTTAATGAGACATGGATGGTGAAACAGCTCACCTAGGAGCTAAGTGACTCTCTGTGAAGCAATGCTGTGGTCTTTAGGGTGGCCTAGAATAAGACTGTCATGGCTGAGAATGCCTGAGGTCTGACCAGGATGGGTCCTAAGGGCTCTCCTTTCCTTTCCTTTCTTGTCTAATTAGCTCCTCAGAATAGAAATGATCTCCCCTAGACTGTGGTATCACCAAGAAAAATCTAATTGAATTTGTAAAATTGTATTTTGGGGGTTGGATCACAGGGGTCATGGTGCACTCAAATATTACACAATAAATCAATTAAATATCTTGATAATTATATTCAAAGTGCACATCACAGGAGGGAGAGCATGGGGGTCAAACTGGGTCTGGTAGGAATTATCGACATCTTCTACTTTAGTTGAGAAAGGCTTCTTGAAGAAACAAGATTCACTTTAATAACCACTGGGATTCCATCGGTACCTAGTGTGTCTGGTTAAACCCAATCTGGCCAGGACTCACAATCAGATTCAAGCAGGCTGGAACACAGGAATTCCAAGCTTTGAGGGCTTGACATATGCCACCTCACCTAGAATTAGTTGTGCGTATCTTGTTCCTCTACTGGAGTGCAAGCTGCCTGAAGGCAAGAATCTTGACATTACTGAAACCTTTGTGAGCCCCTGGACAGTGTCTGGTATCTGGTACTTGGTAGGTGATAGGTGTCAATTAATTGAAGGAATTCATTTAACCCCAGAGCTGCCATGGTTTGAAATCAGAGTTACTCTTCTTTGAATCTTCTAGAATGGCTAGACTCTCTTCCCAGCCATGACCTGGGGAAGAAGAAGAATCCTTTTAGATAAGGAAGGAAAAGTCTAGAACTGAAGCTTTCCTTGTTCCTCCCAGGTGCAAATGTGCCTTAAAAGAAAGCAGGAAGGTGAGCAGACAGGCTGGGCCTCTCACAGGATGCACACAGAGTGTGCGTTTCCCCTACCCCATCCCCATCACATCCCACTTCACCCCTTCTTCATGTCAGTAAAGTCTGGAGTATAGAGTTAAATAATGATGCTAAACTGAATTCCGTTCACATATCCTGGGTGTATGGTAGATTTGGTACTATTGGTCAAAACATTTGCTGCTCTTCCTTGTGAGAGAATTCTATTTCCTCTCCTCACTGAAGCAGACTTGGCTGCCTCACTGGCTTTGCAATGGAAAGCAAGTGAAGGTAACTCTCCCTCTGAGCAGAAGCTTTAAGACCCAGCTTGTGACTCAACATCTCTTTTCCCTCTTCTGTGACACCTGCCACATTCCAGATTTTTAAAATGCTCATTTGTCTGGGTTCCAGATTAAACAGGAAGTGGAACAGCGCCCAAGCTGACCAACTCTGGATATGTGGTGCAAAAATAAAACCTCTTTTTCTTACAGGCCACCAAAATTTGAGAGTGGCGGTGGTTTATTACTGCACCATCATAACAGCCTATACTGATGATCCAAGTATACTTTCCAAGTGCCAGGAACTGTACCACATGCTGGTATATAAAGGTGCATGGACTGTCATTTTTAAGATACTATAATCTGTGATGGAGACAGAAATATACACAGCAAAGTATTATATGAATCAGATATGTGAGGAAAACAGACTTGTAGAATCTCTCTTGATAAACTATATTGAGAAACAGTGACAGTGAAGTTGCTCAGTCGTGTCCGACTCTTTGCAACCCCTACCAGGCTCCTCCCTCCATGGGATTCTCCAGGCAAGAGTACTGGAGTGGGTTGCCATTTCCTTCTCCAGGGGATCTTCCCAACCTAGGGATCGAACCCAGGTCTCCTGCCTTCCAGGCAGACGCTTTAACCTCTGAGCCACCAGGGAGTATTATATTGAGAAAAAGCCTCAAGGAAAAACAGTTCAGGGCATATATGCAGCTAATCAGGTAATTTGGTTACTGTGCCCAAAGAGTGGCATTTGGAGATCACAGTGTACAGGGGACTCCAGGGGATGTTTATTATTCACAGTATATCCCAGTTGGAATTTACATCATTTGTCTTATGGCATAAGACATAAGAATCCTATGGGACTACGAATTTCATCATTCATTCTCCTTTACTGAATAAAAGTATCTCAATTTAGATAATAAATTATAGAATCACCTTAACATTGATGTGCTAGATCTGATTGGTTGTTCAGGCTCTAAGGCTGGCATCCTGGACAGGCCATGCTTCTCAGACAGGCTGACTGCACAAGTCAAGTTCCATGATGATCCATGCCTACTGACAGGATAAAATATCAGATTGCCTACCACACCTACAGATCCCTACTGAGAAAGCAGCCCAGCGGTCTCTCTCAGAAAAATACTCTTGTGCTATTGCACTGAGACCCTAATCAGCCCTGATACTTCAGCCACAACCAATTAAACCTGAGACTATGCAGCCAAAGTTGGCTGTGGACAGTTTGGAAGAAAGGAAACCAACCACTTGGGAGGTGACACATTTTAAAACTGATTTGCTCATTCGTTCAAGACATATTTACTGAGCACCTGTTCTGTAGCAGGTCATCCATACTGAACAGAGACAAACTAGCCCAGCCACATGCTTTCTTGGGAAATATGACAGCAAGATGCACGGGAAGCAGGGGGTGGGGGGAAAAAGCAGCACCCAGTGGGCTCCCCTTCTGAGAAGGTAACAAAAG
The DNA here is from genome assembly GCA_917880005.1 of Nanger dama. NCBI lineage: Eukaryota > Metazoa > Chordata > Mammalia > Artiodactyla > Bovidae > Nanger > Nanger dama. The sequence continues at coordinate 37,836,940 of CAKJTW010000002.1, forward strand.
GGCACTCAGACTGCTGATAAATCAGAAGCCAGTGGTTTTAGCACTCCTTCTCCCTACAGAGCACTCCGATGCTGAGCTGGGTTAACCTACCTCCTGATTCTCACCTGCACCCTGAAAAATCAACCACCATCTAGGGCTGCCAAATTTGGCAAATAAAAGCACAGGATGCCAGTTACATTTGAATTTCAAATAAACGATGAATACTTTTTAAATCTAAGTACATCCATACAATATCTGGGACATAATTATACTAAAGATTATTTGTTGTTTATCTAAAATTCAAATGAACCTGGTGTCCTAGATTCTGTCTGGCAACTTTACCCCTATGGCATTGGCAGGGATGGGCAGGGAGGGAGGGTGGGGCCCAGGAAGTGGGATTGGCAGAATCTTAGCGGCTCAGGGATTTTATACTAAGTCAGCTCTAGTGCTGTTTCCACCTTCACCACCCCTAGAACTTTCAATCTGAAAAATTCCCCACATTGCACCTGCAGAATCTGGGACCTCTCCTCGCTCATCCTCTGACACTCACAGGAACATGGGAATAATGGTACCTCACAGGGTTGTTGAAAAATGTAAGGTCACTCACTCAATCAACAAACATTTACCAAAGGTTTATATGCCAGGTACCCTGTTCAGTAATCAAGGCATATACAAACCTTTCTCTCCAGGAACTCACTATCCTGTGACATGCACGAGAGTGAGTGAACAGATGACACGCATTGTGACAAGAGCAGTGACTGGTGTGCAGAACATTGTAAGCTTGTGCCTGGCTCGGTTGCTCCATTAATGATGACTGACGTGACAAGTCTGTAGGGATAGAGCTCTGGCTCTCCTTCCTCCCACTCCATCTTCAGCCTCCTCCAAGAGTTGAAGATCTACCCTGGTTTGCAGCTCTGGAGTGAGGTCCCCTCTGGCAAGGGTGCCTGACATCTCTAGCTGCCTTTCCAACTTCCACTTTTAATGCTCTGTCCACCTCTCCTGCCAGGACCTCCTGCTGCCTCCCTCTAGGCCTCCCTGACGCTGACCTCCCACTCTGTTGGCTGGCCCTTACCCAGCAGTTCCATTAATCTGACTTCCAGGCATCAGGCATCTGCAGAAGAGCTTGTCCAAGAGAGAAAGATTGCTGCTGTACCCTTTCACTTAGGCAAAAAAAAAAAAAAAAAAGCCTGTGTCATAAAGCAATTCCCTTTATGACCTTGTGAGTGTGGGCAGTCACTGTGCGATGAGCCTAGAGTCGATGTTAAAGGCTTGTAAGACTTTCGGGATGGAAATGAAATATGACCCAGGTTTTCCAACCCAGAAAAGGGTCTCTTCAAGCAGCTACATCTTTCACGCCACTTCAACTTTCTAGTTTCTGGGTTGGCTCAAGCCGTGTCAAACCTGTGACGCAGAGCCGGCAGCTTGAGTGTGGGAGTGTCAGCACAGATCTATTTCTGTGGCAAGTTCAGTACAGGCAGAATTTAAAATATGAAAAACAAAAGTGAGGCTCATAACTATGTTATCGAAAGAGGGGGAGGGGATAAAAACACAAGACTTGTACAGAAGCACCATTGCCCCTCTCCCAACTGCAATTTATTACAAATGTTTCCCTATTCCAGCTCCTAGCATGATGTGCCAAGCTGAAAAAGAGGCAAATCATTGTGAGGTTTTGCTGTGCCTGATTTTAGTAGCCAGCTCTAGTCCTGCCAAGCCTTCCATCCTCTCGCCAAATAGAAAGTTGCAACACAGAGGAAATTGTCTTTTGCTCAGTGGAGGAATGGCAAAGTCCCCACAAAGTAGGTCTTACTGTTTGCTTGGGGTCCAAAAGGAAAAGAGAGGGGATGCTACTGCTGTGTTTCAAGCTGACACAGATTCTCTGACAGCCCGGACAGGGGAGGGAGGAGGGGGAATGACCTAGGGGCAGTTGTGTGTGTGTGTTTTAGCCTAACTACCTAGAGGTACCTCCATCAACAGCTGGAGTCTAACATCAGTGAATAAGACTGAAATGATCCAGTTATAACACTAGCATTTCTCATGTTAGGCAGTCTTGTTTTGTGGCAGTTGCTTCCTGATGGGAGGCTAATATAGCTTCTCATACACATAGCTTCTCATATACATATAGGACTAAAACTAACAGGGATGCAGCGAAAGGAAATGCTATTGACCTGGCCTGCTCTCTCCGGCATTTTCATCCGTGGACGTTAGCTGGGCCGCCACAGGGACTTGACAGCATGATCAATTTACACCACAACTACTTTCGAGGGGCTCGAACAAAGCTGGGCGTTTTTACTTATAATGACCAAGGAGTTTGTGGAAAAAAAAGTCTTATAAATGGAGAGGAAGAGAGGTAGGGAGAGAGGGAGGGAATGTTCGAACTAGCCCCCGTCTGTTCCCTGAGGTCTACCCTTGGATTTGCATCATCTTTTCTCTGGATCTCATGAGTCTTCATTGTTTTGAGTAGTGATTTGTGGTGCATGGCTGCTGACTAATTTTCCTTTCTCTTTAAATTCCTGTGTCTGTGTTTTTGGCATTTTTATCTTTCCATTTCTTCTTCATGGAATGTACTTCAAATAGAAATGGGGAAAAAAAAGGGATCTCCTACACAAGAACTCTTGCATTTCCAGCTTTTGCAACAGAACTCTTTATTTGCAACATAAATTCTTTCATCACTAGACTGGAAGAGATATGTAAATTCCTCTAACCAGTATATCATTGACTCAGACTGTCTCCCATTTTTTTCATATAACTTTTCAATTATATAAGGAAATTTCCAAAATTGAAAATATATTTTCAAATTTGCACATAATAATGTTAGCTGTAGGCCATGTAATTTTAATTCACTCATTAACCCAATCAATAAAATGTTTATTGAATACAATGTGCCAGACTCAAAACCAACTATTGTAAATTTAACAGCTAATAAGACAAGCACAGTCCCTGCCTTCAAGGAATCAGACTTCATTCTTCCATTCATTCTTTATTTCATAAGTATTTGAGTCTAATAATCTACACGACATTTTGCCAAAACCTGAGGATACAAAACAATTTCCTGGTGCTCGTGGTATCTCAGTGTTCTTGATTTTTTTCCTCAGTTCTAATGACTATTTCATACAAACTTTTGGTTCTACAACTGAAAAACAGTTGTCATTACAATTACCAGTAGCCCCAGACAGTGTATTTCAAAAACTCCAAACTTTATTATTATTTTCAGCAGTTTTTTTCCATCTAATTAAATCTGCTGAAGGTGAAACTCCAATACTTTGGCTACTTGATGCCAAGAACTGACTCATTGGAAAAGACCCTGATGCTGAGAAACATTCAAGGCAGGAGGAGAAGGGGACAACAGAAGACCAAATGGTTGGATGGCATCACTGACTCAATGGACATGAGTTTGAGCAAGCTCCAGGAGTTGATGATGGACAGGGAAGCCTGGCATGCTGTAGTCCATGGGATCGCAAAGAGTCAGACAAGACTGACCGACTGAACTGAACTGAACTGAAAACCAAGTCAGACTTGTCCCATTTGAGACTTCATTAAAACTGAAATATTTTGTTTGAATGCTATTTTGTAATGTAAACATAGCCAGAAGGCATAAGCATTGTCAGAATGTGCTTTGTCAAAATGTGCTTCATTTTCCAGAAGGTTCTGCTTCCCTGCTCTGCTCATTCTAAGTTTTAGAATTTGTCTATAAAATATACACTTGTATATTCATCCTAATGTGTTTCCTAAATTAAATTTTTATTATGACAATGAAAATAATTAGTTTAAAATGCACAAAAACAACTTCTAATTCTTACCAAATCCCAGCCATAGGGACCTCAGCAGCAACATATGAATTTTCCTCAGGGCAAATGATGTGAAGATTGGTACATAGTGGGGAAGACAAAAATGGAAATAAATACCCTGAAGACAATAAAGTTTTTTGACCATCACTGAGGGGCCATACACACTATCGAAATAAATGGCAAAACCATATCATGGGAGTGAATAGAAGCATGGTGCCACCAGCGTGGCTTCCTTGGCTTCTCTGTGCAATCAGTGACCCTCCAACAATAAGACCACAGCTGCTGGTGAATTTACTTGGACAAACCGTAAAAGCATCCAACTGGCACTCCAGAAAAGTGTGTAGTTTATTCTACCAGAAAGAAGAGCCAGGAGTGGGCTCCTGCTTCAACACCTTACAAGTAAAGACAATGAAAAACAATTTAAACACATAAAATATAGGACTTTTCATGTAATTTCACTTTAACTGCTTACTAGTAACTTGATTAAAATTGTTTGACTAAGGGAAAATAGTGTCAAATTAGAGTCAAATAAAGTGGAACTAAAGTACACTGGTGTTATTCAAATGCAAACTACATAGATTCCTTATAAATTACAAGTAACAAGGTAGGAAGGAAAGAGATGCAACATTGATGGAAATATTACTAAAATTACAGGCCAAATAAGGTTAAAAATTAAAAGTTTGATCCTTAAGGCATTGTGCATCAGGCAATGCATGGGAGTGATTTGTGAGAGGAGACCCTATGATTGTTCCAAATTGCTGCCTTGGGAGCCTTTCTGGGTTGCAGTACAGGGACAAGGAAGGAAAACAGGCTGAGTCCCAAAGCTTCCCTGAGTTGAGGAGACAGAGCTGATTGTCCACAGAGGCCCAAACAGCTAGAATTCACAAGGCAAATGATGGTAGAATGAATGAATATGCATTGCTTTAGTCGTGTCTGAATCTCTGCAACCCTATGGACTGTAATCCACCAGATTACTCTGTCCTTGGTATTCTCCAGGCAAGAATACTGGAGTGGATTGCCAGGTCTTCCTCCAGAGGATCTTCCCAATCCAGGGATCGAACCCACATCTCTTATGTTTGCTACATTGACAGGCAGATTCTTCACCACTAGCACTGTCTGGAAAGCCCTAAGGACAGTAGAGGAGGGAGAGAGATATTGTTTAGGTAAAGAAGAAAGCAGCTTTTGGTTTGCATAAGAACTACAAATATTTCTTCAGCTGTTCAGAGGTAGTTGGCTCTAGGGTCTTATCCTGTATAAAAGAAACAGATCTGTCATCCCTTTGGCTGAAACAAAACAGCATTACAGCTTGATAGACAAGGCCTAGATTCTCAAATTGATTGCATTTGGAGGAAACCTTCTTCCTCTTGCCACTTTTATTCAACATAGGTTTGGAAGTCCTAACCACTGTAATCAGAGGGAAAGAAATAATAGGAATACAAATAGGAAAGGAGAAGTAAAACTGTTACTGCTTGCAGAAGACAAGATATTTTACATTAGAAATCCTAACGACACCACCAGAAAACTACTAGAGCTTATCAATGAATTCAGTAAATTGTGGGATATAAAATTAATATATAAAGTCTGTTGCACTTCTATACACTAACAACAAAGTATCAGAAAGAGAAATTAAGAAAATAATTCCATTTAACATCACACCAAAAAGAATTAAATAACTAGAAATAAATCTACCTCAGAAGGTAAAAACCTGCACTCTGAAAACTACAAGATGAAAAAAATTAAAGACAACATAAACAGATGGAAAGATATACTATGTTCTTGGATTGGAAGAATCGATACTGTTAAAATGACCATATCACTCAAGGCAATTTACAGATTCAATACAATCCTTATCAAAACACCAAAGGCATTTTTCATAAGACTAAGATAGATAATTTTAAAATTTGTATGGAAACACAAAAGGCTTACAAATAATCAAAGCAAACTTGAGAAAGAACAGACTTGGGAATGCACATGGTCTGACTTCAGATTATACTACAAAGCTACAGTAATCAAAATAGTATGGTATTGGCTGAAGAAACAGACGCATAGATCAATGGAACAGGATAGAGTCCAAAAATAAATCCACACACTTATAGTCAATTAATCCATGACAAAGAAGGCCAGAATATACAATAGAGAAAAGACAGTGTCTTTAATAAGTGATGCTAGGAAAACTGAATCACTACATGTAAACAAATAATGAAGTTAGAATATATGTATATGTAACACTATATACAAAAACAAACTCAAAATGGATTGTAGACATAAATGTAAGGTTGGAAACCATAAAATTCCTTGAGGAAAACATAGGCAAAGTGCTCTTTTACATAAACTGAAGCAATATATTTTTTGAGTGTCTCCTAAAGTAAAGAAAATAAAAGCAAAAATAAACAAATGAGACCTAATTAAAGCTTTTGCACAGCAAAGGAAACCATCAACAAAATAAAAAGACAACCTAGTGAATGGGAAAAAAGATATTTTCAAATGATACAATCAATAAAGGATTAATATCCAACATCCATAAATAGTTCATGTAACTCAACATCAAAAAAACAAAGAACCTGATTTTTAAATGGGCAGAAGAACTGAACAGACATTTTTACAAAGAAAAATACAGATGGCCAATAGGCACATGAAACTATGTTCAACACTGCTAATCATCAGAGAAATACAAATCAAAACCACAGTGGATATCACTTCACACCCATAAGAATGGCTATCATCAAAAAGAACACAAATAACAAATGTTGGCAAGGATGTGGAAGGAAAGGGAACCTTCATTCACTGCTGGTGGGAATATAAATTGGTACAGCCATTGTAGAAAACAGTATGGAGGTCTTTCAAAAACTAAAACTAGAACTACCATGAGATGATTATGATTTTTATCTTTCCTTTTGTAAGAGTGGTGGATCAGCATTACATTGATTTGAGTTTGTTAGGACATTCTTGTGATACTGGAGTAAGTCCAACTTAACAGTGGTGTGATCATTTTTACATATTGTTGGATTCAGTTTGCTAATATTTTATTGAGAATCTTTGCATCTATTGCTTATTTATCAAAAATATTGGCCTGTTATTTCATTTCTGGTAGTGTCTTTGTCTGTTTCTGGTATCAGAGTAATGATGGTCTTGTTAAATAAATTTGGGAGTATTCCCTCTTCAATTTTTGGAATAGTTTGAGAAGAATGGGTTCATATAGGTTGATCCATAGTTTTATCTACTTTCTTTAAGCTGATAGTGATTTAGTTCAAAAACATTCTAAAATATTCCATTTTTTACTCCCCTCCTCCACATTTTGTGTTTTTGATGTTATATTTTACACCTTCATGCTTATCCCTTTACTAGTTATTGTAGTTATAGCTGCTTTTTCACTTTTTATATTTTAGTCTATGTATTGGCTTACTTAAGTCATCTTCAACCCTTACTGTGGACTTCCCTGGTGGCTCAGATGGTAAGAATCCACCTGTAATGCAGGGGTCCCAGACTCAATTCCTGGGTGGGGAAGATCCCCTGGAGAAGGGAATGGCTACCCACTCAGTATTCTTGCCTAAAGAATTCCATGGACAGAGGAGCCTGATGGGCTACAGTCCATGCGATCACAAAAAGTAAACACAACTGAGTGATTAACATGCACACACACACATATACACACACCCCTTATTATACACTATCTGTTCCTATAGGGAGTTTCTCTTTCCTATAGATTCTTACTTCCTTTGCACTTACATAAGACCCTTTCACATTTCTTTTAGGGTACGTTTACTACTGCTACTTCTTTTAGTTTTGCTTCTCTGAGAAATTCTATTCTAAATGATTATCTTGCTGAGTAGAGTACCCTAGGCTGCATTTTTTTCCCTTATAAGACTTTGAATATGTCATGCCACTCCCTCTTGCTTTCAAGGATTCTGCAGAGAAATCAGTTGACAGCCTTATGAGGATTCCCATGTATATGACTATTTGTTTTTTTCTTTTCTATCTTTAGAATTCTCTCTTCAGATTTAACTTTGGTCATTTTAATTATGATATATCTTGATGTGAAGCCTTTTCTATTTATCTTGTTTGGGACTCTGTCTACTTCCTTAATCTGGATATCTGTTTCCTTATTTAGGTGTGGGAAGTTTTCAGCCATAACTTCTTCAAATACATTTTTATTCCATTCTTTCACTCTTCTCCTTTGGCATCTCCAAGACTCTTGAGAGTCCCTTGGACTGCAAGGAGATCCAACCAGTCCATTCTGAAGGAGATCAACCCTGGGATTTCTTTGGAAAGAATGATACTAAAGCTGAAACTCCAGTACTCTGGCCACCTCATGCGAAGAGCTGACTCATTGGAAAAAACTCTGATGCTGGGAGGGGTTGGGGGCAGGAGAAGAAGGGGGCGACAGAAGATGAGATGGCTGGATGGCATCACTGACTCGATGGACATGAGTCTGAGTGAACTCAGGGAGTTGGTGATGGACAGGGAGGCCTGGTGTGCTGGGATTCATGGGGTCACAAAGAGTGGGACACGACTGAGCAACTGAACTTAACTGAACTGACAGCCGAGAGGAGCTACCCCACGCCCGAGGTCAGAGGTTATCGCTGTGAGGAGCTACCCAACACCTGAGGTCAGGGGAGGCAGCTGGGAGGAGCTACCCCACGCCCGAGATCAGGGGCAGCGGCCAAGAGGAGCAACACCACATCCAAGGAGCGGTGGCTGCATGGGTGCAGGAGGGCCTAAAGGAGCTACTCCACGTTCAAGATCAGGAGGGGCAGCAGTGAGGATATACCCCTCATCCAAGGTAAGGAGCAGCTGGAGCACCCTTGAAGAGATACCGCATGTCCAAGATAAGAGAAACCCAAGACAGTAGGTGTTGCAAGAGGACATCAGTGGGCAGACACACTGAAACCATAATCACAGAAAAATAGTCAATCTAATCACACTACAGCCACAGCCTTGTCTAACTCAATGAAACTAAGCCATGCCCTGTGGGGCCACCCAAGACAGGTGGGTCATGGTGGAGAGGTCTGACAGAATGTGGTCCACTGGAGAAGGGAATGGCAAACCACTTAAGTATTCTTGCCTTGAGAACCCCATGAACAGTGTAAAAGGCCAAAAGATGGGACACTGAAAGAGGAACTCCCCAGGTTGATAGGTGCCCAATATGCTACTGGAGATCAGTGGAGAAATAACCCCAGAAAGAATGAAGGGATGGAGCCAAAGCAAAAACAATACCCAGCTGTGGATGTGATTGGTGATAGAAGCAAGGTCTGATGCTGTAAAGAGCAATATTGCATAGGAACCTGGAATGTCCGGTCCATGAATCAAGGCAAATTGGAAGTGGTCAAACAGAAGATGGCAAGAGTGAACGTCGACATTCTAGGAATCAGTGAACTAAAATGGACTGGAATGGGTGAATTTACTCAGGTGACCATTATATCTACTACTGTGGTCAGGAATTCCTCAGAAGAAATGGAGTAGCCATCATGGTCAACAAAAGAGTCCAAAATGCAGTACTTGGATGCAATCTCAAAAACAACAGAATGATCTCTGTTCATTTCCAAGGCAAACCATTCAATATCACAGTAATCTAAGTCTATGTCCCAACCAATAATGCTGAAGAAGCTGAAGTTGAACGGTTCTATGAAGACCTACAAGAACTTTTAGAACTAACACCCAAAAAAAGATGTCCTTTTCATTATAAGGGACTGGAATGCAAAAGTTGGAAGTCAGGAAACACCTGGAGTAATAGGCAAATTTGGCCTTGGAATACAGAATGAAGCAGGGCAAAGGCTAATAGAATTTTGCCAAGAAAATGCACTAGCCATAGCAAACACCCTCTTCCAACAACACAGGAGAAGACTCTACACATGGACATCACCAGATGGCCAACACCAAAATCAGATTGATTATATTCTTTGCAGCCAAAACTGAAGAAGCTCTATATAGTCAGCATAAACAAGACCAGGAGCTGACTGTGGCTCAGATCATGAACTCCTTATTGCCAAATTCAGACTTAAATTGAAGAAAGTAGGGAAAACCACTAGATATTCAGGTATGACCTAAATCAAATCCATTATGATTATACAGTGGAAGTGAGAAATCAATAAAGGGACTAGATCTGATAGATAGGGTGCCTGATGAACTATGGGCGGAGGTTGGTGACACAGTACACGAGACAGGGATCATCCCCATGGAAAAGAAATGCAAAAAGGCAAAATGGGTATCTGGGAGGCCTTAAAGATAGCTGTGAAAAGAAGAGAATCAAAAAGCAAAGGAGAAAAGGAATGATACAAGCATCTGAATGCAGAGTTCCAGAGAATAGCAAAAAGAGATAAGAAAGCCTTCCTCAGCGATCAATGCAAAGAAATAGAGGGAAACAAGATAATGGGAAAGACTAGAGATCTCTTCAAGAAATTTAGAGATACCAAGGGAACACTTCATGCAAAGATGGGCTCAATAAAGGACACAAATGGTACGGACCTAACAGAAGCAGAAGATATTAAGAAGAGGTGGCAAGAATACACAGAAGAACTGTACAAAAAAGATCTTCACAACCCAGATAACCACAATGGTATGATCACTCACCTAGAGCCAGACATCCTGGAATGTGAAGTCAAGCGGGCCTTAGAAAGCATCACTATGAACAAAGCTAGTGGAGGTGATGGAATTCCAGTGGAGCTATTTCAAATCCTCAAAGATGATGCTGTGAAAGTGCTGCACTCAATATGCCAGCAAATTTGGAAAACTCAGCAGTGGCCACAGGACTGGAAAAGATCAGTTTTCATTCTAATCCCAAAGAAAGGCAATGCCAAAGAATGCTCAAACTACTGCACAATTGCACTCATCTCACATGATAGTAAAGTAATGCTCAAAATTCTCCAAGCCAGGCTTCAGCAATACTTGAACTGTGAACCTTCAGATGTTCAAGCTGGTTTTAGAAAAGGCAGAGGAACCAGAGATCAAATTGCCAACATCGGCTGGATCATGGAAAAAGCAAGAGAGTTCCAGAAAAAAACTCTATTTCTGCTTTATTGACTATGCCAAAGCCTTTGTCTGTGAGGATCACAATAAACTGTGGAAAATTCTGAAAGAGATGGGACTACCTGACCACCTGACCTGCCTCTTGAGAAACCTATATGCAGGTCAAGAAGCAACAGTTAGAAGTGGACATGGAACAACAGACTGGTTTCAAATAGGAAAAGGAGTCCGTCAAGGCTGTATGTTGTCACTCTGCTTATTTAATTTCTATGCAGAGTACATCATGAGAAACGCTGGGCTGAAGAAGCACAAGCTGGAATCAAGAATGCCAGGAGAAATATCAATAACCTCATATGCAGATGACACCACCCTTATGGCAGAGAGTTAAGAGGAACTCAAAAGCCTCTTGATGAAAGTGAAAGATGAGAGTGAAAAAGTTGGCCTAAAGCTCAACATTCAGAAAACGAAGATCATGGCATCAGGTCCCATCATTTCATAGGAAATAGATGGGGAAACAGTGGAAACAGTGTCAGACTTTATTTTGGGGGCTCCAAAATCACTGCAGATGGTGACTGCATCCATGAAATTAAAAGACACTTACTCCTTGGAAGGAAAGTTATGACCAACCTAGACTGCATATTCAGAAGCAGAGACATTACTTTGCCAACAAAGGTTCATCTAATCAAGGCTATGGTTTTTCCAGTGGTCATATATGGATGTGAGAGTTGGACTGTGAAGAAAGCTGAGTGCCAAAGAATTGATGCTTTTGAACTATGGTGTTGAAGAAGACTCTTGAGAGTCCCTTGGACTGCAAGGAGATTCAACCAGTCCATTTTAATGATCAGTCCTGGGTGTTCTTTGGAAGGAATGATGCTAAAGCTGAAACTCCAGTACTTTGGCCACCTCATGTGAAGAGTTGACTCATAGGAAAAGACCTTAATGCTGGGAGGGATTGGGGGTAAGAGGAAAAGGGGACGACAGAGGATGAGATGGCTGGATGGCATCACCAACTCAATGGACATGAGTCTGAGTGAACTCCGGGAGTTGGTGTTGGTCATGGAAGCCTTGCGTGCTGTGATTCATGGGATTGCAAAGAGTCGGACATGACTGAGCGACTGAAATGAACTGATAACGTGAATGTGTCCTGTCTTATGTTATCCCATAGATGCCATATATTGCTTTATTATTATATTCATGTTTCTGTCTGCTATTCTGATTGGATGATTTCTATTATTCTATTTTCCAGATCTCTAACACCTTCTTCTGTGTCATTTAGCCCCACAGATCACTTCTGAATTACTAGGTTGATTCTTTTCCTAAGTCCTGGCCATCCTAGATCCAGTGCAGTTGTGGCATGGGGTGTCAAGGCTGTGGCATTTCATCAGCCCACACTGGGGAGCTTAGGAAGGGAGCAGTTGCTAGGGCAGATTTCTCTCTCCTCTATTTGGGGGCAAGATAGAACCCAGGCTTCCCTCTTGAGTGGAGTCTAGGCTTCTCTAGCCTTTTTATCTGTCCCAGTCATTCTGCCATCAGACAAGGGGGCTTGTCTCCTACACATGGGACCTTAAGACCTGGATGCCCGGTTTGTGGCTCTACTCTCTCTCTCCATGGCAAGTGTCTACTTCTGCAATCTCATTTTTTTTTCTTGGTTTCTTCCCAGGAAATGTCCTGACCTAGTACTCTTCTTCGCATCCTACCCACTTACATGTGTTTCTTTCTTACAGTTTTGGCTGTATAGGAGTCCTTCTGCCAATCTCCAGTTAGTTTTCTGTGAGAATTGCTCCACATATAGATGTATTTTTAAAGATCTGGGTGGGGGGGGAGATGAACTCCACACCCTCTTATTCTGCCATCTTGATCTCCCCAATACAACAAAAAACTTAATAGTGACCAGAGAAGAAAGACCAATAACCAAAAAGGAACCACAGTTAGTGCGGTAGCAGAAATCTCAGCGACTGTAATAGAAGCTAGAAGATAATGAAAAATAAACTTTAATTTTAATGGAAAAATAACTAATATAACCAGGAAAAGTGATATAATTCAATTCAATAATTGAAGAAATTTCAGTGATGGAACTAGCTACAAAAGTAAGGGTAAGATTTAGGAAAAAAAAAAAAACCATCAAGAAATGTTATAGCATCACAGGCTTAGGCTTAATAACATCTGGAAATTATACAACTCTTAAACCTGAAGAAACAGGGAGAGAAGCAATTATTGGAACCTGCAGAAAGTTGGTGGGGAAGTTCACCTAATGGTAGCTTTGGCCTTTGGTCAAGGGAAGCAGTCAACCTATAGTAACTCCATCAGAGAAGAGTGGAGGAAATAAATATCCAGTCATCCTCCTCCCTCCAATGAGAGACTCCAGTGCCAGACTCATCCATTGCTTTAACCAATTTGAAGTCAGAGATATTGATTCAGTTTCTATAGCTCAGCTTCTTGATCAGTGAGAATGATGTAGAATAGTCCAGAGTGAGTCTGCTTAGACGAAAGGATGATACCCAGTACAACTGTCATCCTGAATGTTGTACAAACTAAACTTTCAAATATGAGGTCAAAATAAAGATTTTTCCAGATGAAGACTAGTGATCTTTATGTACCAGATGCCTAAAATAGCTGGCAAAGAATATATGTATTTTAAAGTAAATAAGCCCAAAAGAAAATGATAGGTTAAAGATAAATTACCAAGCAACAAAAACCTATAAGCCTTCAGTAAACTTACAAAGCAAGGTTGTTATTATAATAATAGTAATATTATTAATAAAATAATGTGGGGCGTGGTAAAAGCAATGCCAAACAATAATTTGGAATCTAAAAGGATATAATAACTAATGATAAAGTACCTATATTGGAGAGAAGGGTAGAGATACAGACTAGGTTTTACTTAACACTTGATGTTAAAAATTTAATGCTAGCCACAGAAAGAACAGAAATAGAAAGTTTAACTTCCAGATAAGTGAAGAGAAAGCAGATAATGATGAAAATATAATCCATCCAGTAAAAAATAGCAACATAGGAGTTGGGGGGAATCACCAAAAAAAAAAAAAAAAAAAAAAACACAGAATAAAATACTAGAAATAAATTCAAATAAAAAAATAGGGAAGAAGATTGTATATGTACAAGAAGGTAATTTAAATGTAAATGAAGTCATCTTTCTGGTTAAAAGACAAAATATGTATCCTGCCATGCCTCCTTGGTATCTCTCCAAGCACTTTTGCAACGATACACTCACCATGCTCTGTCTGGCTCAAAATTTTACAGGATTCTTTTGACTGGAAATTACAGAAATCCAGCTGAAACTTGCTGTAGCAGAAAAGGAAGTGGAATTATTTGCAAAACTGGAAGAGAGACACAAACCACCCTGAGAAGATTCTCTTTATTTCCAGGATGCCATAACTGACTCTTCTTTGCAGAGTTTAGCATTTCTTTATATAAATATATAATAGCAATTATCCATTGTTCCAATTGTTCATCTATATATCTGGGCCCTGTCCCAGTTACCTAATCTTTTGGGAACAAATACTGTGTTCTCATCTTCATATTCTTATCCCCTAGCATATTTCCTGACACAGAGTAGTCAGCTAATAAAAGCTTAATGAAAAATAAATGAATGAATGTCTCAGATGGTTATTTCTATACATGATCTCTCTTCCCTATTAGAATGTTAGCTTTTGAAGTGCTCTCTTTCCATCCATTTCTACATTCAATTCTACTGCTTGTGATTATGTCAAGAAAAAAATTAAACACTTCCTTCTTTTTAAAGATAAGTGGCCTGTACATATTAAATGCTATAATGTGTATGTTCAGCTTTAAATTTTCAGATGCACTTCTCAAGTAATTACAAGGGTGCTTGTACCAAACACTGTGGTCAGGAAGTGGTGACTCAGCCAAAACAACTGAAGGAGCCATGTGCTCCTTCTGCACCCCAGAGCCAAGGCTGTCTATACAAATAGAAGCTCATCCTCCATGAGGCCTTTTGTACCACAGTTCAGCACTTTGTAGGCATTCTTTACAAAGATACTTTCAAGCTTCATCAGTAATGTTGAATATCATCACATCAGTCAACAAGAGTATTACCCATTTACTCTAATACACAGTCAAAAGAGGATATTGATTGGGATTTAAGAACCTTAATTTAAGTAGAACCTTAATTTGTAGAATTAGCAAAAGAAACGAATTTTAAAAGCCATCAATTAGTAGGAATGTAGGTAATCATATGAAAGATTAACAGAGGCGCAGATTGGATGGGGCAAGAAATGAGGGCGGGCAGGGCGAAACTTGTCTGGTTGAGCAAATTCTCACCCTCCTGGTTCCTCCACCTTCCTAACAGACATTAAAAGCACTTAATTAAAACCAGTAAAGAAATTATAGCAAGGAAAAAAATGGAAGGCACCAGATATAATTAGCATTGTAAGTACCTCAGAAAGCTTGCCTAGAATAGTCTTTTTCAAGCTTGTCAAGTTTCAGAGCTCACAAATCTTGTCCCCAGGCTCAGCTCAGTTCCTGGTTGCCCATCCCCTCTACTGTTCTTCTTAGCCTCCTGAGAAGGTATGTACTTCCATGTGCTTATTGTGTGTCTCATAAAATGCATTGCCTCTATATAAAAAATGTATGAGACATATCATACTGTGCAAAACAATGTCTCCAAATTGGCCAATTATATTTTGTGCAAGTTCAGAATTGTTCATGATGTCTTTAAACCTCAGTAAACTCCTAGCTGTGAGAACTGTGCTCTGCATAGTTAAAACAGAGGACTTAATAGCTTAATTGTGTCTAATGAATGAAAAGGTGTTTAAAAATAACATGGAAAGTGATGCCAGTGTTTTTTTAAAGGTGTGCTTTAGTATTTACAAATTACATAACCCTTTTGAGAAAGGGAGAAGTATGTAATTTTTAAATTGTTTAATGTAGTAGTCTTTTTTCACCCCCCCTCCCCCAGTCTTTCCAAAAGAGGAAGCAAATCCCCCATCCAATATTTCCATTCCTTCTTATCTACTGCTATATATATCCCAGGTGGCTGTTCCTCTCTTCTGATCCATCCTGCTGTCTGGTGTCCATATGTTAATCTCAGCCATCCACTTATCCCCTGGACCTGCTTCCTGTGTGTCTTTTTTTCTATCTTCTTCTATTGCTTAAATACACATGTCCTGTTAGCTCTTTTCTTTCTGATACTTTCACCAAATTGCCTTTGTTAGATTCCACCTTGTCTTTTACTTATTTCTTATCATAACTCTTCACGTTTTCCCAGCTGTTCTCTGAAGTCACCTCACATTTCAAATGCTATCACTGAATTGCAGATCTGTATGTTGTCTGTGTACAGATCCATAGGTTTTGTAAAGCCCTCTGGTAACAAGAGAGAATTACAATGATTTTTCTTGAAGATGTTCTAATAGCAATGCTGTTCTTATATTAAGAGATGCCCTTTCTCTATTCCCACTGAAGCCTCACCAAGAGAAATTTATACAAACTACAGAAATAAATGGGCTTCTCTTGCGGCTCACATGGTAAAGAATCCGCCTGCAATGCAGGAGACCTGGGTTCTATCCCTGGGTTGGGAAGATCCCCTGGAGAAGGGAAAGGCTACCCACTCCAGTATTCTGGCCTAGAGAATTCCATGGACTCTATAGTGTATAAGGTCACAAAGAGTCGGACACAACTGAGTGACTTTCACTTTCATAGCAACAAATATCTCTGTTAAGCAGAAAGAAATTTTATGGTTATTCTTTTGCAAAAATCGTTACCAAAACAAATTAAAACTCCTTTCTGAGGAGTCCTTAAAAACTGAAAACCTTCTCTAATTCCATTGACGGGGATAACTTCCTTCTTTCCACTGCAGGGTATTTATAACTTAAGCTACTCAGCTCAACAACTAATTACATAATTCCTTATATCATTATCTGAATATATCATGTATGTACATGTTTTCTCTGTGGTTAAATTATAACCTCTTTGGTGTAACAGTTTTGTCTCCATTTATATCACTTGTAGATGTGTGTGTGTGCTCAGTTATGTCCAACCCCAAGTTAGGGGGAACTAAGAAGCCTCTTGATGAAAGTGAAAGAGGAGAGTGAAAAAGTTGGCCTAAAGCTCAACATTCAGAAAACGAAGATCATAGCATCCGGTCCCATCACTTCATGGGAAATAGATGGGGAAACAGTGGAAATAGTGTCAGACTTTATTTTGGGGGCTCCAAAATCACTGCAGATGGAGATTGCAGCCATGAAATTAAAAGACGCTTACTCCTTGGAAGGAAAGTTATGACCAACCTAGATAGCACATTCAAAAGCAGAGACATTACTTTGCCCACTAAGGTCCGTCTAGTCAAGGCTATGGTTTTTCCTGTGGTCATGTATGGATGTGAGAGTTGGACTGTGAAGAGGGCTGGGTGCTGAAGAATTGATGCTTTTGAACTGTGGTGTTGGAGAAGACTCTTGAGAGTCCCTTGGACTGCAAGGAGATCCAACCAGTCCATTCTGAAGGAGATCAGCCCAGGGATTTCTTTGGAAGGAATGATGTTAAAGCTGAAACTCCAGTACTTTGGCCACCTCATGTTAAGAGTTGACTCATTGGAAAAGACTCTGATGCTGGGAGGGATTGGGGGCAGGAGGAGAAGGGGACGGCCAAGGATGAGATGGCTGGATGGCATCACTGACTCAATGGACGTGAGTCTGAGTGAACTCCGGGAGTTGGTGATGAACAGGGAGGCCTGGCGTGCTGCGATTCATGGAGTTGCAAAGAGTTGGACACAACTGAGCGACTGAACTGAACTGAACTGAACTGATGGACTGTAGCCCACCAGGCTCCTCTGTCCATGAAATTTTGCAGGCAAGAATACTGGAGTGGGTTGGCATTTCCTTCTCCAGGGGATCTTCCTAATCCAGGGATGGAACCCTAGTCTCTTGCTTCTCCTGCATTGGCAGGGAGATTCTTTACCACTGGGCTTCCTATCCTTTAAATAATTAATGTAAATACTCTAACTTAAATACATTCATGATGACTGATTGGGTTTTGGGTGGGATTTGTTTGTTTTGGGTTGGGTTTTTTTAATTGAAATATAGTTGATTAGTTTCAGGTATTGGAGAAGGCAATGGCACCCCACTCCAGTACTCTTGCCTGGAAAATCCCATGGATGGAGGAGCCTGGTGGGCTGCAGTCCATGGGGTCGCAAAGAGTCGGACTCGACTGAGCAACTTCACTTTCACTTTTCACTTTCATGCACTGGAGAAGGAAATGGCAACCCACTCCACTGTTCTTGCCTGGAGAATCCCAGGGACGGCTGCCATCTATGGGGTCGCACAGAGTCGGACACGACTGAAGCGACTTAGCAGCAGCAGCAGCAGCAGTTTCAGGTATACAGTAAAGTGATTCAGTTATACATACATATATCTTTTTTCCACATTATTTTCCCTTATTGGTTATGATATAATATTGAGCATAGTTTCCTGTGCTATACAGTAGGTCCTTGTTGGTTATGTATTTTATATTATATATAGTAGTAAAAGTGAAAGTGTTAGTTGCTCAGTCATGTCCAACTCTGCAACCCCATGGACTATAGTCCACCAGTCTCTTCTGTCCATAGGATTTCCCAGACAAGACTACTAGAGTGGGTAGCCATTTCCTTCTCCAATGTATATGTTAATCTAACCTCCTAATTTTCCCCTGGGGCTTCCCTCATGGCTCAAATGGTAAAGAATCTGCCTGCAGTTCAGGAGACCTGGGTTTGACCCCTGGGTTGGGAAGATCCCCTGGAGAAGGCAATGGCAAGCCACTCCAGTGTTCTTGCCTGGAGAATTCCATGGACAGAGGAGACTAGTGGGCTATAGTCCATGGAGTCACAAAGAGTCAGACACAACTGAGGGACTAACACACACAATTTTCCCCTCTCATTCGTTTCCCTTTGGTAACCATAAATTTGTTTTCTATGTCTGTGGGTCTACTTCTGTTTTGTGAATAAGCCCATTTATGCCTGTTTTTAAACTCCACATATAAGTTATGCAATATATTTGTCTCTGTCTGGCTTACTTCACTTAGTATGATCATCTCTAAGTCTACCCATGTTGCTGCAAATTATATTATTTCATTCTTTTTATGGCTGAGTAATATTCTATTGTATGTATACAGTAAATTCCCTATGTAGGAATAAATTCCATTCCAAGAGTATGTTCTTAAGTCCAATTTGTTTGTAAGTCAAGCAAAGTTAGCCTAGGTACCCAACTAACACAATTGGCTGTGTAGTACTGTACTATAATAGGTTTATAATACTTATCACACAAACAATACATTTTTTAAAAAATACAAAAAATAAAAACAACATTTTAAATCTCACAGTGCAGTACCCTGAAAAGTACAGTACATACAGGGACTGGTATCGAGTGAACAGGAAAGAGGAATTAATGAGTGGAGAAGGGAGAGGAGGTGGGATATGGTAGAGCTGAAGGATCACCAGCAATAGGAGACAGAGGGCAAGCTGCATGACTGGACTGACATGACTGGACATGTGAACACACATTTGCATCTTTGAAAGTTCACAACTTGAAGGTTCATATGTGGGGGATTTACAGTATACCAAATCTTATGTGATGGATCATTATTTAAGAAATACTTTCTTAATTAAAGAAAATACACAGAATACAACCAAAAATCTCCCAGGATTCTTGCCAGTTTTATGATATTCCTGTCTTCCAGCTCTTTCATGAATTTCCCTCCAAATCACATGCTGCCACACTTTACTGGTTTCCTCTGTTGCATAGACCTCTCAGGTCCCTTCTCATGGGGTTTTGTGATAAATCTTCTGCAGAAATAGGAGTCAATGTAAAGTAATTCGCCTCCAATTAAAATAAATAAATTTAAATTAAAAAAATAAAAGTTCTGTCTGCTTGAGCTGTAAAAAAAAAAAAAAAAAGAAGAAGAAATAGGAGTCAAGTTCAGATGCCACTTAATCTCTCAATAAGAACCATTTTTTCATTAAAAATGGCTATAGCCACATTGAAATTTTTAGAATACAAAGTCCAGTCAACTTTGTGGTTCAGTGTTTTAAGACAGTTTTTACCAAATATGTCCAGAAAAAAGGCAATGAATTTATACACAAAATTTTCCATAGCAAAACAAAGTTTGGAAAAGCTGATTGAAACAATGTTAAAGGAGTTTCCTTACTGTAGGACTGATCAGAATCTTTTAGGTGAAAATTATTACAGAGAATCTCAAAGGGGCAACAAGTATGCAGAGTTTACCTAACAACAGAAAGCTTTTCTCAGCAGAATTGTCCCCAGAACACATTTTGAGAAATATTATAAGACTAAATGGATGAATAAAATAATTTTTGAATGAGTTAGTTCACTGGCATCCGTCCTTTATTACTGGGACACATATGTCTGGGCAGCACATGTTGCCAAAGTTTCACTGCCACTTAGAACTCACCAGGCCCCTTAAACAGATTTTACTTTTTAGAATTCCTCTTTTGTAGCTCTTAACTTGTCACACCTGTTGGGCATAACAATACACAATAAGTATTGGGGAAAAAAATCAATATTTCATAAGTACTTTAATGATATGAAACACATTTCATGTTTCTTTCTTATCTCTATTCTCAAGATAGACCATGGCAATCAGTTCTATATCTAGAAAGATAATCAGGATTTTGAGCGGAGAAGGACCATGTCCTATATTGAAAACTTAAAGGGTAATAAGGGTTGCACATCTGTCTTCAAAACCTGAATTGGATGAGGCTTATTCTGTTTCATTCCAAAAAATACTGAAATACAATGGATGAATGTAGCAGAGAGATAACTAAGTTCAGTATAAGGAAGAATCTGTAGCCCCACAACTGTCCAAAAATTGCATTAAGTTTATAACTTTTCAAGGATTCCTTTTGACAATGCTATTAATTGTGGAAAACACAGTTTTTGGAAAACACTGATATGCTGTATCTGAAAAGAAATAGAACATTATTCGTGTCAATAATGACTATATTACCTATTATACAGGATATACTTTACCAAAAAAAGAAGAATTAATTTGAAAAAATAATCTAGTTTGTTCTACAGTAGTTCTTTGATAGTTACCTCTTTTATATATAATAATGTGTATATGTTAAATCCAACCTGCTAATTTAGCCATCCCCGCATCTTCTTTTGGTAACCATAAACTTGTTTTCTATGTCTGTGGGTGTATTTATGTTTTGGAAATAAGTTCATTTGTATCTCTTTTTAAAGTTCCATATATAAGTGATCAGTTCAGTTCAGTTCAGTCGCTCAATTGTGTCCAACTCTTTGAGACCCCATGAATCACAGCACGCCAGGCCTCCCTGTCCATCACCAACTCCCAGAGTTCACTCAGACTCACGTCCATCAAGTCAGTGATGCCATCCAGCCATCTCATCTTCAGTCGCCCCCTTCTCCTCCTGCCCCCAATCCCTCCCAGCATCAGAGTCTTTTCCAATGAGTTAACTCTTCACACGAGGTGGCCAAAGTATTGGAGTTTCAGCTTTAGCATCATTCCTTCCAAAGAAATCCCAGGGCTGATCTCCTTTAGAATGCTCTGGCTGGATCTCCTTGCAGTCCAAGGGACTCTCAAGAGTCTTCTCCAACACCACAGTTCCAATGCATCAATTCTTCGGCACTCAGCTTTCTTCACATCCAACTCTCACATCCATACATGACCACAGGAAAAACCGTAGCCTTGACTGGATGGACCTTTGTTGACAAAGTAATGTCTCTGCCTTTGAATATGCTATCTAGGTTGGTCATAACTTTCCTTCCAAGGAGTAAGCGTCTTTTAATTTCATGGCTGCAATCACCACCTGCAGTGATTTTGGAGCTCAAAAAAATAAAGTCTGACATTATTTCCACTGTTTCCCCATCTATTTGCCATGAAGTGATGGGACCAGATGCCATGATCTTCATTTTCTGAATGTTGAACTCTAAGCCAACTTTTTCACTCTCCTCTTTCACTTTCTTACATGTGATAATTGTCTTTCTCTGTCTGGTTTAATCCACTTTGCATGACAATCTTTAGGTCTATCCATATTGCTGTAAATGGTGTTATTAATATTTCATTCCTTTTTATTGTTGAATAATATTCAATTGTGTATACACACACACACACACACATACACACACCATATCTTCTTTATCCATCATCTGTCAGTGGATACTTAGGTTGCATCCATGTCTTGTAAAATAGCATTGCTATGAAAACTGAGGCGCATGTATCTTTTCAAATTAGAGCCTCTTTTGGAATATGCCCAGGAGTGGGATTGTAATATCAAATGGTAACTCTATTTTTAGCTTTTGAAGTAACCTCCATATTGTTCTTCATAGTAGCTTCACCAGTTTATATTCCCACAGCAGTGTAAGGAAATTCCTTTTTCTCCACACCCTCTCCAGCATTTATTTTTTTGTAGATTTTTTTAATGATGGTCATTCTGAGCAGAATGAGGTAATACTTCATTGTAGTTTTGACTTGTATTTCAATAATTAGTGATGTTGAGCATTTTTTTCATAGGTGGGTTCAACCCCTGGGTTGGGAATACCCCCTGGAAGAAGAAATGGCAACCCACTCCAGTATTCCTGCCTGGAAAACTCCATGGACAGAGGAATCTGGTGGGCTAAAGTCCATGGGATGGCAAAGAGTTAGCAGGACTGAGCACCACAGTGATGAGACATGATTGAATCACTGTGCTGTATACCTGAAACTAACACAACATTGTAAATCAACTATACTTCAACTTTTAAAAATTGAAAAAATACTGTAATTATAACTTATAGCAAATAAACTTTCATATAGTATGGGCTCAACAAATGGGGCTGTTCTTGGATTGCTAGCTTCTTACACTAATTGTTCCACTAAAATTCTTATAATCACTACTCTCACGTGTTTAAATTACTTTTATCTGGCAGACTTCAAGGTTTATTTCAGCTTTAAAATTCCATGGATTCTCTCTCTCCTAACTGTATTTCCAAGTAAAGCATTTTCCTGAGAAATCTCTGGCAAAGTTAATATTACAAGAAATGAGTCTTGATTCTATACTGCTCCCCTGCCTCCTCTGTAGAAATGTCCTTCCTTCCTTACCTATCTATTCTCTATCCCTCTTTGCTAACAGCAATTTATCTTACTATTCTTCCTCACCCAGAATCAATTGGGAGTGAAAGCTCTACCACAGGAACAGGAATTAAAATGAAAAACTGTCAACAAGGAGTGAAAGAGACAAAAAGCCTCCACACTGACATGTGGCTTACCCTGGTCTCACGTGAAATCAAACACTGATTAGTGGTAAATG
This sequence comes from Nanger dama, assembly GCA_917880005.1. Lineage (NCBI taxonomy): Eukaryota > Metazoa > Chordata > Mammalia > Artiodactyla > Bovidae > Nanger > Nanger dama. The sequence continues at coordinate 37,859,938 of CAKJTW010000002.1, forward strand.
AATGCAAGGATCCAGTAACTTACAGAAGCAGAATCATTACTTCATTATTGTAGTTACACTTCACCATACACATCTCAAAAAATAAGCAGAAGGAAATCATTTTTTACCCTCTATGGAACTCATTACATTCCAGAACCTGTTCTAAACACTTTACATGTACTAACTCAGAAATGTTTCAAGCCAAGCTGATTTCAAACTGAAATTATTTTATAATTCTTGATGTATTATTTATCACTTTAATTGATATCTTATTTATCACAAGTTTATCTATACATTTTGCATAAAATATATGAAACAAAAAAATATGTAAATTTTGCAACTACATTCAAATAAAGGGAAAGTCACTCAGTCGTGTCCAACTCTTTCCTCCAGGCCAGAATATTGAAATGAGTAGCTCTTCCCTTCTCCAAGGGATCTTCCCAACCCAGTGATTGAACCCAGGTTCCCACAGTGCAGGCAGATTCTTTACCAACTGAGCCACCAGGGAAGCCCCAAATTCAAATAGCCCATTATCAAAGATCAAAACTCAGTTCATAGTATATACTCTTAACAAGCTATAGGGCATGCCTCATACTATTTTCCATTTCATATATATTTAAAATGTCCTGAAATACCCCAAAGTGATGTCAAATTAATAAATGTGTTTCATTTCTAGTGTTATCAGCAAATTTTATAAATCAAAGACAATGTGTTGAAGGAAATTATAAAAGAAATATATCTAAAAGAGATTGATGCTTTAAATAAGATGCCTGAAACATAATCAGGTTTCATTTTTCAATATAGATGTTTTGATTCTTATGTAAATTGTCATACATTTTTACATTTAATATACTCAAATAATACACAGGTGTATTGCTCAAACTTCAACAGTTATTACAGTTGTTACAGATCATTTTGGGAAAAGTTTGAAAATTATATGAAGTCTCTATGTTCATAAAAGTAAATATTTGACAGTAGACTCACTCTAGAATAATTTAGTATCCAGTTGCAAGATCACATACTTCTTTTGCTACCTTATTATTTCAGGGCATCTTTCTTGAAATATTTTCTAAAATTAATACATTAAAATGAATTTATTATCTTCCACTTCTGACCAAAGTGAATTAAAAAGAACTGGATGCACCCTCTTGCCTAAAATAATCAAAAAGCAAAAAAAAAGAACTGAAACAGCAGTTGTCAAAACACTAGACATTGGGGCAGAGATGGAAAACAAAAGAGGTGGGCACTATGATTACACCAACTTACGTCCCTGAGAAAGATTTCAAGAAGTGGAACAGAAAAATGCATAACATGAGGCCAAGGCTGGCGGACTATCTGAGTTGAGAAAACAAAATAAATAGTCCACGGAGACCAAGGTGAACAGAATCCTGGAGAGAGGAGAGTTGTACAGGAAGGAACTCCAGAGATCTCCAGAGGTCACCTTGATTCAGTAACATACTAATCAGAGCAAATTCATGGGAAAGAAAAAAAACTTGAGGCCAGGGAAAGTACTACCCAAAAGATTAGAGGAAATACTACCCAGCATCACCCAGGGCAGGAAAAAGTGTCTGTTCCCATTAGTCAGACTGAAAAACCTTATTTGTGCCAGTGATTGAGTACTCAGGAGGGACTCATATCAACTGTGAGAAATATCTAGCCCTAGATTAAACAGTGTCATACCTAACAACTCTCAAAAACAAAACCCATGAAGACTAACTGATTACAAGTAACCTAATAACACCCCAGATCAAAGCCCAAGATAATAGGTCTACAAAAGTATCTAGTATGCAAAGGTAAAAGGTATAATGTTTTAAATCCAATAAAAAATCCCCTGGCATGCAACACAACAGAAAAATGTGACTCATAATATGGGAAAGTATGACTCCTAAGGAGGGGAAAAAAATCAGAAAACTCACCAGGAACTGATACAGATGTTAGAATGGGTACATGAAAACATTTAAAAAGTTATGCTCAAAAAATTAAGTCAAAATATAGAAGAGATATTTAAAAGACCCCTAGCAGGTTACAAGAATATCCAGCCTTCAAGGATCTAAATTCCACATATCTGGCAACCAATCAAAAATGATCAGGCATGGGAAGAAGTAGGAAAATGTACCCCATGATGAAGAGAAGAATTGATATCAACAATACCTGACCTACATATAGAGTTAGCAGACGAGAACAATAACAGTTCAGTTCAGTGCTCAGTCATGTCTGACTCTTTGCGACCCCACAGACTACAGCATACCAGGCTTTCCTGTCCATCACCAATTCCAGAGGCTTGCTCAAACTCATGTCCATCAAGTGGTGATGCCATCTAATCATCTCATCCTCTGTCATCCCCTTCTCTTCCTGACTGCAATCTTTCCCAGCATCAGTGTCTTTTCCAGTGAGTCAGTTCTTCGCATCAGGTGGCCAAAGTATTGGAGCTTCAGCTTCAGCATCAGTCCCTCCAGTGAATATTCAGGGTTGATTTCCTTTAGGATTGACTGGTTTGATCTCCTTGCAGTCAAAGGGACTCTCAAGAGTCTCCTCCAACACGATAGTAGAAGAGCATCAGTTCGTCAGCTCTCAGCTTTCTTTATGGTCTCTCAATATCCATGCATGACTAGTGGAAAAACCATAAGTTTGACTATAAGGATCTTTGTCAGCAAAGTAATGTCTCTGCTTTTTAATATTCTGTCTAGGTTTGTTGTAGTCTTTCTTCCAAGGAGCCTCTTTTAATTTCAAGGCTGTAGTTACCATCTGCAGTGATTTTGGAGCCCAAGAAAGTAGTCACTGTTTCCATTTTTCCCCATCTATTTGCCATAAAGTGATGCGACCAGATGCCATGATCTTAGTTTTCTGAATGTTGAGTTTTAAGCCAGCTTTTTCCACTCTCTTCTTTCACTTTCATCAAAAGGCTCTTTAGTTCTTCTTTGCTTTCTGCCATAATGGTGGTGTCATCTGCATATCTGAGATTATTGATATCTCTCCTTTCAATCTGGATTTCAGCTTGTGTTTCATCCAGTCTGGCATTTCACATGACGTACTCTGCATAGAAATTAAATAAGCAGGGTGACAAATATACAGTGTTGACATACTCCTTTTCCAATATGGAACCAGTCTGTTGTTCCATGTCCTGTTCTAACTGTTGTTTCTTGACCTGCATATAGATTTCTCAGGAGGCAGGTAAGGTGGTCTGATACTCCCATTTATTTAAGAACTTTCCACAGTTTGTTGTGATCCACATAATCAAAGGCTTTAGCATAGACAATGAATATAACTCTATATATATATATATATATATATATATATATATATATATATATAACAATGAATATAACTCTATTCCATACATTCAAAAGTTAAGTCAAGACATAGAAGATATACGAAAGACACGATTCAAACTTCTAAAAATTAAAACAACTATGTTTGATGTGAATAATACACTGAATGCAATGAATAACAAGCCTGACACTGAAGAAGAAAACAGTAGTGAACATGAACATACAGTAATAGAAATTATCTGATTTCTTGAACAAAGTTCAAGAATATTTGTAGGAATACAAAAGTTGTAGGAATACAAAAATATGAAAGGAATACAAAACTACACCAATGTACATCATAATTAGTTAACCCAGAACTGTGATAAATAGGACACCTTAAAAAGTGGTCAAAAAAGGACATATTATACACAGAGGAACCTAGATAAGGAGTCCAGAAGATATCTCACTGGGAACAATGCAAAGAAGAAAACAATTGATAAATACCTTGAAAGAACTAAGAGCAAGCAACTGCCAACCTAGCATTGTGTATCTTGTGAAAATATCTTTCAAACATGAAGATTAAATAATGTCTCTTCAGACATCCAAAAGCTTGAAAAATGGGTATGATGACTAGTAAACCCCTATCACGGAGAAGGCAATGGCACCCCACTCCAGTACTCTTGCCTGGAAAATCCCATGGATGGAGGAGCCTGGTAGGCTGCAGTCCATGGGGTCACTAAGAGTTGGACATGACTGAGTGTCTTCACTTTCACTTTTCACTTTCATGCATTGGAGAAGGAAATGGCAACCCACTCCAGTGTTCTTGCCTGGAGAATCCGGGGGAGCCTGGTTCGCTGCCGTCTATGGGGTCACACAGTGTTGGACGTGGCTGAAGCAACTTAGCAGCAGCAGCAGCAGCAAACCCCTATCATGGGGCTTCCCAGTTGGCACTACTAGTAAAGAACCCACCTGCCAGTGCAGGAGAGACATAAGAGAGCCAGGTTCAGCCCCTGGGTCAGGAAGACCCCCTGGGGAGGGCATGGCAATCCACTCCAGCATTCTTCCCTAGAGAATCCTGTGGACAGAGGAAACTGGTGGGCTATGGTTCATAGGGTTGCAAAGAGTTGGACACAACTGAAGCAATTTAGCACATGTGGAAACCCTCATCATAAGAAAGGTTGAAGTCCTTGAAGTAGAATGAAAATCATATTCTATGTAGGTTAGGACATTTACATAAGTAAATAAATAAGATGTTTGTATTAGCCCCAAGCTAAAAACAATTCAAATGCCCATTAACAAGTGAATAGCTATTTATGCGGTAATATAACCAGTAACGGCGCAGTACAGCTGCTCTATGCAAAGATATGTTTGTCACTTCTGAAGAGTACTATACATTTAGTTTTGATTTCCTCTTTAACTGAAGAAATTATGATGTATTCACTTTCACATCTTTAGTACTTTTAATTTCTTAAATATTCATTCCTGTCATTGTAATTAATATCTTTATGCTATGTGCATTTGTCTATATCCACTTATTTTAAACTGTTTTATAATAAAAGAAAGACTTTACACAATAAGTTAAAAATCAGAGTACAGAATTGTACCAGTTAAAAGAAAAAGTCTCTCTCCCCTTGGCTCTCCCAGACCCACTTCTCTAAGAAAACCACTCAGTGGTTTCTAACCTTAGTTCTTCTAGGGAGCTTCCATTACTACGTTAGATAAAATGCTTTAATCTCCACTCCTTGGTTTACAAAACTCCATCTACTTTTTTTCTCTTTTATGAAAAACAACACTTTTACACTGATACCTACCTCCCATACTTAGTCTAAATCACCATTTGCTTTTTAGATTATTGTTGACAGTTCTCTTATTCATCATTTGAGGTGGCCTTTATAACTCTGAATAACTAACTTGAACCTTTCACATAACCTCTTTACTTAAGAACATATATTAACTCAATCTAGACTAATACACCATGTTCTCTGTAGCTATTTATAAGATCTGCTTTTAAAAATAGGTATGATTTATTTGGAAATGTCTTTTGCTTCAGAATGAGATACAGTGCTTGGCATGAAAGGAATGCTAATTCCCAAACTTTTGTCTTTGAAAAATTCTAATCAAAAGCTTGAGCTCAGAGAGGAGTTAGGACTAGTAAGGAATAGGGAAGACGAGTAAGTGGAGGGTTGCCAACAGTGAAATCCCTGAGCGAGACTGGAGAGCAAGGAATGACAGGGTGAGTGAGTTAGAGGTCAGTGCCATTCCTCACTGAAATCCTTGACAAGCAGGTCTGAGAGGAAGAGATACACTGGTAGCACCCATCTTGGATTTCTATTCAAAATAGCATTCCACTACCATCAAAATCAGTAAGATCATAGAAAAAGCAAGAGAATTCCAAAAAACATCTACTTCTGATTCAGTGACTATGCTAAAGCCTTTGACTGTGTGGATCACAACAACTGTGGAATATTCTTAAAGAGATGGGAATACCAGACCATCTTACCTGCCTCCTGAGAAACCTGTATCCAGGACCAGAAGCAATAGTTAGAACTGGACATGGAACAACAGACTGGTTGGAAATTGGGAAAACAGTACATCAAGGCTGTATGTTGTCACCCTGGTTATTTAACTTATATGCAGAGTACATCATATCAAATGCTGGACTGGATGACTCACAAGCTGGAATCAAGATTGCTGGGAGAACTATCAACCACCTCAGATATGTAGATGATACCACTTTTTCAGAAAGTGCAGAGGAATGAAAGAGCCTCTTGATGAAGGTGGAAGAAGAAAATTAAAACTCAACATTCAAAAACTAAGATCATGGCATCCAGTCCCATCACTTGATGACAAAGAGATGGGGAAAAAGTTAAAACTGTCAAATTTCACTTTCTTGGGCTCCAAAATCACTGTAGACGGTGACTGCAGCCACAAAATTAAAAAGACACTTGCTCCTTGGAAGAAAAGCTGTGACAAACCTAGACAGCATGTTAAAAAGCCGAGACATCACTTTGCTGACAAAGTTCCATCTAGTCAAAGCTATGGTTTTTCCAGTAGTCATATATGGATGTGAGAGTTGGACCATAAAGAAAGCTGAGCACGGAAGAACTGATGCCTTTGAATTGTGGTACTGGAGAAGACTCTTGAGAGCTCCTTGGACAACAAGATCAAACCAGTCAATCCTAAAGGAAATAAACCCTGAATATTCATTGGAAGGACTGATGCTGAAGCTGAATACTTTGGCCACCGGATGCACAGAGCCAACTGATTGGAAAAATCTCTGATGCTGGGCAAGATTGAGCGCAAGAGGAGAAAGGGGGCAATATAAAATGAGATGGCTGGATAGTATCACTGACTCAATGGACATGAGTTTGAGCAAAATCCGGTAGAGAGTGAAGGACAGGGAGTCCTGACATGCTGCAGTTCATGGGGTCGCAAAGATTTGGACACAACTCAATGACTGAACAACAACGACAACCACCACCACCATTAACAGATTCTATGGATTCAAAAACAACAAACCAATAATAATGGTAACTATCATAATGAAAACAACACATTTTCAACATTAAGCAGAAAGTATATCATGTTGATTTTTTTAAATTAAACTGACAGACCATTTCATACTGGCATATTGACCTTCTGTTCATTTTCACACATCCTCCTTTGCATAGCCACATCTTTACTACAGCACACCACCAATATTCAGAGACATGCATAATAATATTCAATGCATTTCAATAGGGTATAATATTGCTGTCATACACCCCAATCTCTAACTTGGGTATAAGACAATAGCATAAAATAAATATTTCTAATGGACACCTTGAGAAGATGTAAAATTAAAAGCTCATAAAATTACAACAGGTTATAAATTACAGATCCCATAAAGTTTTGTTTAGTCTCATAACCACATCTGATGAAATGTACCAGATTCACTCTAGTACCTCTCATTGCTCATTATCTATGTCACCTGCCCACTTCCTTCCTCTCTATCCTTGATTGCCCCAGCTTCTCACTTTATTACACATGCTAGTGACCTGCTGCTCATTCTCACTGCTGGGATTTGATATGTGGGACTAAGGTCCTCTTGAGGCATGACCTCTACCTTTGGGATTCCATGGGGGAATACATAGCTCAGTTTTACCAGGCATAGGGACCCCTACCTCTATACCATCCAACTTCTACATTGAGTAGTACCTTTACTAGACTGACCCAAGTCCATTAAGAAAATCCATATTTTAAAAAATAACAAATAAGAAATTATTAATCCTTCTTTGCCATACTGCTGAAGGTTTCAAAGAGATCATGTTCTATACTAGGATAATAATAATACTTGATATTTGCATAGAGCTTTTCAGTTTGCTCAGTGCTTTCCCATGATGATCTAATTTGAGTCCCACAATAATCTTTAGCATTATTATACCCATCTTACAGAAGCACATGATGTATAAGAATCATATAGATAATAATTTCTTTCCATATTAATGGACAAGTGTGTTGCAGACCACTCATGATGAAAGGCAAGAAAAGCCAAACTATGTATATATACATATATACAGATATTGTTTCTTTGAAGACATGAGAGATTTCCAAAACCATGAGGACCAAGGGGTCAAGATTCCAAAAGAAGGGAAACTTAGGGGGCAACAACAACATTTGGTACTGCTTTTGCCCTTAAACCATTTTTTTTTTGGGAGGGAGGGTTCCCCTGGTGATGACCTTGATATCAGGAAGCTGAGCAAAAAGTGGCAACTTGGGGCTTCTCTAGTGGTTTCAGTGGTTAAGAATCCACTTTGCAATTCAAGGGACACCAGTTCTATCCCAGCCCCACATGCCACAGAGCACCTAACCCCATGTACCACAACCACTGAGCCTGCACCCCAGAGCCAGGCAGCCCGCTGCAGCGAGTGGGTGAGCCACGGCTACTGGAACACAGGCCTAGAGCCTGCGCTCTGCACCAGGAGCAGCCAGCGAATAGCTGCAAAGACCCAGCACAGTCGAAAATAAAGTAAATAAGCCTTCTTCTTTTAAGTGGCAACAACTGAGGCTAAAAACCTGAGCAAATTGCTCATAGTTTTATGACTGAGGGATAAAAGTTGGAGTTCAAAAGGGAAAGGCCATATTAAGCTATGTAGACACAGAAGCCTTTTACCTTAAGAATAGAGAGAAACCAAAATTAAATCAGTGCTTGCAAAGAGTGAATCCCAGACTTGAATAAACTCAATCTTTGATTGGATTAAGGTGATTGACCCTCACTGCCTGACAGATGCAAAACTAAATTCTCCGGTGATGCAGAAAGTACCAGCCAAAGGCTCAGTTTATCTCCACAATTGTTCATATCTGATGTTCTACAGTCAATTAAACATTACAAGGCACATCAGTAATAAGACTACATAACCAAAACCAAAGATAAATAAAACAGAAACAGACTCATAAAAGATATGAAGTTATCAAATAAGTATTTTAATATATATCTTATTATTGACAATATGCTGAATAAATTAGATGAAGAGATGGAGAAGTTTATTAATAAATCATATAAAAATTCTAAAACTGAGAAATACATTAGCTAAAATTAAAACTGTAATATATAAGTTAACAATAGAAATAGACACAAAGATATTAATAGTGAAACTAAAGGTTAAAAGAAAATATCCAGACAGGTGCATACTAAAAAAAGGACATAGATATCCCAAGATAATGTTTGGGATCCCAAAGGTAGAAGAAGGAGAATTTAGTTCAAAAGTAATTTTGAAAAAGTAAAAGACTTAAGTTTTGCTACACTGAAAGAAGTTATCAAGCCACAGAATTGCAAAGTGCTTACAAGTCCTAATCAGAACAAGTTTGAGGAAAACTATACCTTATGGCAGAAAGAAGAGAGGAACTAAAAAGCCTCTTGATGAAAGTGAAAGAGGAGAGTGAAAAAGTTGGCTTCAAGCTCAACATTCAGAAAACGAAGATCATGGCATCCAGTCCCATCACTTCATGGCAAATAGAGGAGGAAACAGTGGAAACAGTGTCAGACTTTATTTTTTTGAGCTCCAAAATCACTGCAGATGGTGAGTGCACCCATAAAATAAAAAGACGCTTACTCCTTGGAAGGAAAGTTAAGACCAACCTAGATAGCATATTCAAAGGCAGAGACATTACTTTGCCCACAAAGGTCCGTCTAGTCAAGGCTATGGTTTTTCCAGTGGTTATGTATGGATGTGAGAGTTGGACTGTGAAGAAAGCTGAGCACCAAAGGACTGATGCTTTTGAATTGTGGTGTTGGAGAAGACTCTTGAGAGTCCCTTGGACTGCAAGGAGATCCAGCCAGTCCATTCTAAAGGAGATCAGCCCTGGGATTTCTTTGGAAGGAATGATGCTAAAGCTGAAACTCCAGTACTCTGGCCACCTCATGTGAAGAGTTGACTCATTGGAAAAGACTCTGATGCTGGGTGGGATTGGGGGCAGGAGGAGAAGGGGACGACAGGGGATGAGATGGCTGGATAGCATCACCAATTCGATGGACGTGACTTTGAGCAAACTCCTGGAGGTGGTGATGGACAGGGAGGCCTTGCGTGCTGTGATTCATAGGGTCACAAAGAGTCGGACATGACTGAGTGACTGAACTGAGCTGAACTGATACCTAAGAATGTAGAGGAGGAAATGGCACCCCATTCCAGTTTTCTTGCCTGGGAAATCCCATAGACAGAGGGGGCTGGTGGGCTATATAGCCCATCGGGTTGCACTGAGTGGGACATGACTTGGGAACAGAGCATGAGAATGCACATACCTAAGAATAATAGTAAACTACTGAAAACAAAAGAGAAAAATTCTAAAGTAACAAGTTGGTGAAAAAGGAAATATTTCCTTTAAAAAGTAAGACTGAGGACTGACTAAACTATTTATATAGAATAGATAAATAACAAGGTTCTACTATATAGCACAGAGAAGTATATTCAATATTCTGTGATATACCAGAGTGGATAAGAATATAAAAAAGAATATATATGGATAACTGAATCACTTTGGGGTACTGCAGAAATTAACACATTATAAATCAGCTATGCTTCAATTAAACAATTTAAAAAGACAGGGCTGACTAGTCAGCAGGAACAATAGAATCCAGATGACAATATGAATATTACAAGTGCTGAAAGAAAATAACTAATTACTAAATGCCAATCTAGAATCTGTTTCCAACAATAGTATTTACCAAAACAAAAGCAAAAAGACATTCTCAGGAAAATAAAATTAGATCCATATTAAAAGAATCATTAAAGCAAGTACTTCAGGAAGAAGGAACAAGATAATAGTATGGAAATGCAGGAAGGAATAAAGAACAATATAAAGGGTAGAAATACAGATACATCTAAATTAATATTGACTGTACAAAGTGACAATAATGTCTGTGTGCTTAAAAATCTATGGAATAAAAATACATGACAACAATAGTATAAGATGTGAGAGGAAAAGTGGAATTAAAGTGTTCTAAGATCCTTTCATTATCTGGGAAATTGTAAAAGTGCTAATTTATATTAGACATTAATGACTCAAGACTATGTTGAAATCTCTAGAGAAATTATCAGACAAAAAAGCAAAATAAGAAAATAGGAAAAGGAGTACGTCAAGGCTGTATATTGTCACCCTGCTTATTTAATTTTTATGCAGAGTACATCATGAGAAATGATGGGCTGGAAGAAGCACAAGCTGGAGTCAAGATTGCCAGGAGAAATATCAATAACCTCAGATATGCAGATGCCACCACCCTAATGTCAGAAAGTGAAGAGGAACTAAAAAGCCTCTTGATGAAAGTGAAAGAGGAGAGTGAAAAAGTTGGCTTCAAGCTCAACACTCCTAAGATCATGGCATCTGGTCCCATCACTTCATGGGAAATAGACGGGGAAACAGTGGAAACAGTGTCAGACTTTATTTTGGGGGCTCCAAAATCACTGCAGATGGTAACTGCAGCCATGAACTTAAAAGACGCTTACTCCTTGGGAGGAAAGTTATGACCAACCTAGAGAGCATATTGAAAAGCACAGATTTTACTTTGCCAACAAAGGTCTGTCTAGTCAAGGCTATGGTTTGTCCTGTGGTCATGTATGGATATGAGAGTTGGACTATGAAGAAGGCTGAGTGCCGAAGAATTGATGCTTTTGAACTATGGTGTTGAAGAAGACTCTTGATAGTCCGTTGGACTGCAAGGAGACCCAACCAGTCCATTCTGAAGGAGATCAGCCCTGGGATTTCTTTGGAAGGAATGATGCTAAAGCTGAAACTCCAGTACTTTGGCCACCTCATGCGAAGATTTGACACATTGGAAAAGACTCTGATGCTGGGAGGGATTGGGGGCAGGAGGAGTAGGGGACGACCGAGGATGAGATGGCTGGATGGCATCACCGACTCGATGGACGTGTGTTTGAGTGAATTCCAGGAGTTGGTGATGGACAGGGAGGCCTGGCATGCTGCAGTTCATGGGGTCGCAAAGAGTTGGACACGACTGAGTGACTTTACTGAACTGATATATAAAACCAACCAGTCAACAAAGAGGAGAAATAAAATAATACAAAAGATTTAATTCAAGACAAGTTATGAAAGGATTAAAAACAAAGAAGCATAGAAAACTTGGAACAAATAGAAAACAAATCATAATTGTAAATATAAATATGAACTTCCCAGGTGGCATTAGTGGTAAAGAATCTACCTACCAATAGAGGAAACTTAAGAGATGCAGTTTCAGTCTCTGGGTGGGGAGGGCATGGCAACCCACTCCAGTATTCTTGCCTGGGGAATCCTGCAGACAAAAGATCCTGGCAGGCTACAGTCAATAGGGTCACATAGAGTTGGACACAACTGAATCAATTTAGCATGCACAAACACAAATTTATATGTAACTTATCATTGGATAGAGGCTAAATACTCCAATTAAATATAAGTGAAGCATTGCATTAAAAAGTAATCTTTGTGCTGCTTTAGGCGACATACCATAAATACTAGAATACAGAAATGTTGAAAAATATATATGCATACACACAGATGTACAGTTGGCCCTTGTACAAATGGGTTTGAACTATGCAAGTCCACTTTTATGCAGATTTTTTTTTTTGATAGTAAGTACTACACAATTCATGGTTGGTTGAATCTGCAGATGCAGAACTGGGGGAAAGGATGGAGGGAAGAGATAGTTAGGGAGCTTGGGATCAACATGTACACCCTGCTGTATTTAAAATAGATAACCGGGATTTCCCTGGTGGTGCAGAGGATAAGAATCTGTCTGCCAAGGCAGGGGACACAGGTTTGATCCCTGGTCTGGGAAGATTCTACATGCTGCAGAACAACTAAGCCTGTGTGCCACAACCACTGAGCTGGTGTTCTGCAACTATTGAAGCCTGCCAGGCCCTCTAGCCTGCACTCTGCAACAGGAAAAACTGCCACAATGAGAAGTCCATGCACCCAACTCACTGCAACTAGAGAGAGAACACACAAAACAACAATGATCAAGAGTAGCCAAAAATATAAATGAATTTTTTAAAGGTGTAAAAAGATTTTTTTAATAAATAAAATGTATAACAAACAAGGTCCTGTTGCACAGCACAGGGAGCTCTGCTGAATGTTATGCTGCATCCTGGACAGAAGAGGAGTCTGGGGGAGAATGAATACATGTATATGTATCGCTGAGTCCTTTGCTGCCCACATGAAACAGTCGCAATGATGTATTAGTCTGCTATACTCCAATACAAAAGTTTTTAAACTACACTCCAAAATAAAATAAAAAGTTTAAAAAATAAAACAATAAAAAGCAAATTAACAGTAGAATATAAACCAAATATACAATAGAATCAATAAAGCCAAAGTTGGTATATTCAAAAGTCTAATAAAATTAATTAATCTCTAGTAAGACTATCCAAGAAAAAAGATAGGAATCACAACTTACCAATATATTAAAAACTAAAATTTAGACATCACTATATACCCTACAGACATTAATAAAAGATTACAAAAAACTTCATACTAATAAATGTGACTATAAGAACAAGTACATAGAGCTAAACATAAGTCTATACTGATTTTCTGACTTTAATCCAGTACTATCAGGTTCATTTTAGTCTTCCTTGCTAGTTTGTCTATAATTCTTCACTGATGAGAAACCTGGCACTTACCATCTATTATTTATTTACTTATTTGTTTAATAAATATATACCTAAAAGCAGTTTTAGAATTGTTTGCTTTATCTAATAAACTACCCTATCTCCATAGGAAAGAAATTCACCAACTAGAATACAGTGTTTATGTACAGTTCTTTTTGTGTATAGCCTTATAATTTTTAATCAAAACATCAATTTTCAAATGCATGAATTGGTTTGCACACATTCAACAACAAATGCTTAGAGGCATGTCCATCACTCCCCAGTAGTTCTTTCACCATAAAGTTCCTCTGTAATTCTCTTGGAGTCAACAATTCCCCTACTCCTAAGCTCTGGTAACCACTAATCTGTTTTCATTTCCTATAGTTTTATCTCTTCCAGAATGTCACATGAATAAAATCATGCACTATGTGGTCTTTTGAGTACAACTTCTTTCTCTTAATACAAAGCATTAAAGATTCATTTCTGTCAATATGTGAATCAATAGCTCATTCATTTCTGTAGCTGAATAGTATTTCAGAGTGTGGTTGTATCACAGTTCATCTGTTCCCTTGTTAAAGGACATGCTGGATGTTTTCGGTTTTTAGCGATTAGGAATAAAGTTGTTAGAAACATTCAGCAGCTTTTGTTGGGACATACAATTTCAGGTCACTTTGGTAAATTCCTAAGAGTGTGATTGTTAAGTGGTATGGTGGGTCTGGGTTTAACTTTATAAGAACTGCCAAATGTTTTCCAAAGTGGTTGTACTATTTTTATTATCATCACCATTTAATGAGAGTTCCTGTTGATCTGCAATCTTGCCAACATCTATTTTCAGTTTTTTAGAAGTTAATAAGTCAGAAATATCAGTATAAACTCATTAGTTCAGTCGCTCAGTTGTGTCTGACTCTTTGCAACCCCATGAATCGCAGCACGCCACCTATATATGTGTGTATATACATGGATAGATGCAGGACAATTATAAATGTGTATATGCATGGGTTAGTATTCATAGACGTATACATACACACACACATATACATATACATATTTGTGTTTATATGTGTGTGTGCATGTGTGTCTACATATATAAATATATTATATACAGTACTATTCACTGAGAGGGCCTAGAAGCAGTGGTGACAATGAGCACAGCCAATGCCCAGATCTTGGTTTCTAAATACCATTCTCCAATAAAAGAAACAAGGGCTCATTGGAGAAATCACTGATTCTATATCTACAGTGGGCATATAAAAGATAGGCCTGGAGTATCTTATAGTACCAAGAAGTAAGGAAAGGCTTCAAAACAAAATTACAGAGATATTAAATGGACACAGGGACCAATTTGAAAAATTTTCCTATTTACTAAGAGCAAGACCCAGTTTTCCCCACAGCCATTCCCTCCCATCAGGATACTTCCACAAGCCTCTTATTTTCATCTATCAGAGGGCACAATCACAGAAAACTAACCAAACTGATCACATCAACTACAGCCTTGTCTAACTCATGAAACAATCAGCCATGCCATGTAGGACCACCCAAGACAGACGGGTCATGGTGGAGAGTTATGATAAAATATGGTCCACTGGAGAAGGGAATGTCAAGCCACTTCAGCATTCTTGCCTTGAGAACCCCATGAACAGTATGAAAAGGCAAAAAGATCTGACACCTAGAGATGAATTCCCCAGGTCGTTAGGTGCCCAATATGCTACTGGAGAAGAGTGGAGAAATAGCTCCAGAAGGAACGAATAGGCTGAGCCAAAGCAGAAACAATGCCCAGTTGCGGATGTGTCTGGTGGTGAAAGCAAAGTCCGATGCTGTAAAGAACAATATTGCATAGAAACCTGGAATGTTAGGTCCATGAATCGGGGTAAATTGGAAGTGATCAAACAGGAGATGGCAAGGGTGAACACGGACATTTTAGGAATCTGTGAACTAAAATGGACTGGAATGGGTGAATTTAATTCAGATGAACTGTGGTGTTAGAGAAGACTCTTGAGAGTCCCTTAGACTACAAGGAGATCAGACCAGTCAATCCTAAAAGAAAATCAACCCTGAATATTCATTGGAAAGACTGATAATGAAGCTGAAGCTCCGATACTTTGGCCACCTGATGAGAAGGGCTGACTCATTGGAAAAAGACCCTGGTGCTGTGGAAGACTGAAGGCAGGAGAAGAGGGGGTGGCAGAGGGCAAGATGGTTTGATGGCATCACTGACTCAATGGACATGAGTTTACACAAACTCCAGGAGACAGTGAAGGACAGGGAAGCCTGGCATGCCACAGTCCATGAGGTCACAAAGTGTCAGACAAGACTGAGCAACTGAACAAAACCAACAAAAGCTGGGACAATTGGAGCAACAAAATAAATAAAGTGATATTGGATTATAACTGAAAATATAACATAAACATATATGAGTCCCTAGTGATATGAATGGTTGGATGAAAGAATGAATGAATGATTGAATAAACAGAAAAGAAATATTCTTATGGAAGAATTCCAAATAATATGTAAAGATAGTGCATCCTACCCAAGATGGAGGTTAAAACCACCTCTTCATCACCACCTCTAGGGTGGGCCAGTCTTAATGACTCACTTCCAAAGAATGAAGTAAGAAAAGAAAAATATAGCTTTAAATTGAGCAAATCTGGCAAACAGTACTTTAACTACGTGATGACGGTTAACATCACCAGGAACTTCATGTATCATGTATTCCCTGATATATGTGGTAAGACATGTACTCGGCTGTGTATGTATTCTTTTTAAGTTATCTATTTATTTTTGGCTGTACTAGGTTTTTCACTGCTGCAAGAGGGCTTTCTCTAGTTGTGGTGCATGAGCTTCTCATTGCAGTGGCTTCTTGTTGCAGAGCACCAGCTCTAGGTGTGCAGGCTTCGGTGGTTGCAGTACACCAGCTCAATAGTTGAGGTGCGTGGGCTTAGTTGCTCCAAGGCACATGAAATCTTCCTGAACCAGAGCTGAACCCATGTTCCCCGCACTGGCAGGCAGATTCCTATCTACTAGAACACCAGGGAAGTCCATCTGCTGCATTCTTTACCAAAACCCCAGAAGTATCGTAAGAAAAATAATAGAATACCTGAGATGAGAAACATTCTACAGATGAATTAATCAGCACTCCTTATGACTACCAAAATCACGATGAAAAATAAAGGCTGAGAAACTGTCACATGTCTGAGGAGACTAGACAGACTTGACAACTAAATGCAACGAAATGTGGGGACTAAACGTGGGGGGCGTCCCTGGCGGTCCAGTGGTTAAGACTTCACCTTCCACTGCAGGGGGTGTGGGTCCGACCCCTGGTTGGGGAGCTAAGACCCCACAGGCCTTGCAACCAAAAAAAAATCAAGTCATAAAAAAAGAGGCAATATTGTGATGAATTCAATAAAGACTTTAAACATGGTTCACATCAGAAATATATATATATTTTTAAATGCAATGTGATATACAGAATTGAATCCTAGAAAGGAAGAGGACATTAATAGAAAAACCTAGTGAAATCCAAATAAAGTCTGGAGTTCAGCTAAGAGTAATACATCACTGTCAGTTTCTTAGTTCTGATAAATGTACCACAGTAACATAAGATGTTATTTTGAGAAAATGAATGAGGGGCATATGAGAATTCTATTATCTATGCAACTTTTCTGTAAGGATAAAATTATCCCAAAATTTTTCAAATATGCCAATGGATTTTTGTTGTTGTTGTTACAGAATTTGACAAGATAACTCTAAATTTAGCATGGAAATGCCATGGACTAAGAACGGCCAAGATCTTGAAGGAAAATGGGAAGACTTATGCCACAAGACATCAAAACATTGAAAATCTACAGCTTTACAACATTGTGGTAATCAAGAATAGATCAACAAAACAATGGAATATAATAGTAAGTCCAGAAACAAATCTCTTTATATAGACTATTGATTAATGACAAAGGGTGACCAATGAACAAGGGGGAAATTTAAAAGACGTTCCTTTTAATAATGAGTCCTGTTCAACTTGTTATCAAAAAAGAAAAAAAATGAACCTAGACCCTATCTCATCCCATACACAGAAAATCAATTCTAGGAGCAGTGTAGATAGATGCACATGCAAAAGAGGGAGGGGAGACTTCCAGGAGATAACAGACATATATATCTTAATGACAAAACAGGCAACAATTTATTGACTGAACACCCACAAGCACTAATTGTAAACAAAATAGGCTCTAAATTAGATCAAAAATTAATAATAAAATTTTAATTAAAATTTTTAATTTAATAAAACAGATGAAACTCATGAATAAGAATTTCATCATGATAGAATGACATGGCATAAAAAGTTATAATATTTCTTTAATGTTATTAGTCATCAGGTAAATGTAAACCCAAACCACAATGAGCTATCACTACGTGCTCAACAGAGTAGCTAATACTCAGAAGCCTGAGATTACCCAGTGTTGATAATGATATGAAGCAATAGAATTCTCAAACAATCCCAATGGTAATGTAAATGGGTACAACCAGCTTGAAAAATTACTCTTGCATTATCTATTAAAGCTAAATACATACTTACAGTGTGTCCCAGGAATCTCCCTCTTATGTACTCAAGATAAATATCCAAAAAGTGTTCAAGAATCTTCACTGCAATTCTATCTATAATAGCAGAATACTGGAAACAATCCAAATGTCAATTAACAATGGATTCAATATATAAATGATAATACACTTATACATTAGAAAATGACATAGCAAATAAAAGTGAACATGTTACATTTATACAAAAGGTAGTAAATACATCTCATATACATAACCTGAACAGATTAGACCACAAACATATACACTTCAAAAACAGACAAAAGTAATACAAGAGTTAGCCATGAAGCTAATGCTATCTCTGGAAGGGGATTCAGAGGGGAATTCTAGCACGCGGGTTGTGTTCTATTGTTTTATCAAGGTAATGGCTACACAAGTGTGTTCAATTTGTCATAATTCCTCAATATATATGATTTTTGTACATTTCTGTATGTAAATTTATACTTCAAATTAGAAGTTATTTTTAAGTAAAAGAGGAAAATAAATTGTATAGACCTACAATGTCTAAAGATCATATGGTAAAAGAAGTATACAAATGCTGGAGAGAAATTCAATACTTACTATTAATGAAACAAATAAGATTTGTTTGTAAATTAATTCAACAAACATCAAATGATAACCTACATATTAAAGTACTAAGTGCTATAAAGAGCACTAAAGAAAGCAATGAGCTCTATTTGAAGGAGAAGCTTGACTGACTAACAAATGATAAAGGTACAATTAGCATTTCCATCTGTCCATATGTATCTTCCTAGGTTTGAAATTTGGAAATGAGGAAATGATTACTTAACAGGTCTCCCTCCCACCCCAAAATGCATCATTATAGATAATTTACAGATAAGAAGAGTGAGATTCAGAGAAGTTTCAGTTCACTTCAGTCACTCAGTCGTGTCTGAATCTTTGCGACCCCATGAATCACAGCCTCCCTGTCCATAACCAAATCCGAGAATTCATCAAAACTCATCCATCAAGTCAATGATGCCATCCAGCCATCTCATCCTCTGTCGTCCCCTTCTTCTCCTGCCCCCAATCCCTCCCAGCATCAGAGTCTTTTCCAGTGAGTCAACTCTTCGCATAAGGTGGCCAAAGTACTGGAGTTTCAGCTTTAGCATCATTCCTTCCAAAGAAATCCCAGGGCTGATTTCCTTCAGAATGGACTGGTTGGATCTCCTTGCAGTCCAAAGGACTCTCAAGAGTCTTCTCCAATGCCACAGTTCAAAAGCATCATTCTTCACTGCTCAGCTTTCTTCACAGTCCAACTCTCGCATCCATACATGACCACTGGAAAAACCATAGCCTTGACTAGATGGACATTTGTGGGCAAAGTAATGTCTCTGCTTTTGCATATGCCATCTAGGTTGGTCATAACTTTCCTTCAATAGGTCAGTTCAGTTCAGTTGCTCAGTTGTGTCTGACTCTTTGCGACCCCATGAACTGCAGCACACCAGGCCTCCCTGTGTTCATCACCAACTCCCCGGAGTTCACTCAGACTCACATCCGTCGAGTCAGTGATGCCATCTAGCCATCTCATCCTTGGCCGTCCCCTTCTCCTCCTGCCCCCAATCCTCCCAGCATCAGAGTCTTTTCCAGTGAGTCAACTCTTCGCATAAGGTGGCCAAAGTACTGGAGTTTCAGCTTTAGCATCATTCCTTCCAAAGAAATCCCAGGGCTGATCTCCTTTAGAAGGGACTGGCTGGATCTCCTTGCAGTTCAAGGAATTCTCAAGAGTCTTTTCCAACACCACAGTTCAAAAGCATCAATTCTTCAGCGCCCAGCCCTCTTCACAGTCCAACTCTCGCATCCATACATGACCACTGGAAAAACCATAGCCTTTACCAGATAGACCTTAGTCGGCAAAGTAATGTCTCTGCTTTTGAATGTACTATCTAGGTTGGTCATAACTTTTCATCCAAGGAGTAAGTGTCTTTTAATTTCATGGCTGCAGTCACCATCTGCAGTGATTTTGGAGCCCAGAAAAATAAAGTCTGACATTGTTTCCACTGTTTCCCCATCTATTTTCCCATGGAGTGATGGGACTGGATGCCATGATCTTCGTTTTCTGAATTTTGAGCTTTAAGCCAACTTTTTCACTCTCCTCTTTTACTTTCATCAAGAGGCTTTTTAGTTCCTCTTCACTTTCTGCCGTAAGGGTGGTGTCATCTGCATATCTGAGGTTATTGACATTTCTCCCAGAAATCTTGATTCCAGCTTGTGTTTCTTCCAGTCCAGTGTTTCTCATGATGTACTCTGCATAGAAGTTGAATAAGCAGGGTGACAATATATAGCCTTGATGTACTCCTTTTCCTATTTGGAACCAGTCTGTTGTTCCATGTCCAGTTGCTTTTTGACCTGCAGATAGGTTTCTCAAGAGGCAGTTAGGTGGTCTGGTAGTCCCATCTCTTTCAGAATTTTCCACAGTTTATTGTGGTCCACACAGTCAAAGCCTTTGGCATAGTCAATAAAGCAGAAATAGATGTTTTTCTAGAACTCTCTTGCTTTTTCCATGAAACAGCAGATGTTGGCAATTTGATCTCTGGTTCTTTTGCCTTTTCTAAAACCAGCTTGAACATGTGGAAGTTAACGGTTCATGTGTTGCTAAAGCCTCGCTTGGAGAATTTTGAGCATTATTTTACTAGCGTGTGAGATGATTGCAATTGTGCAGTAGTTTGAGCATTCTTTAGCATTACATTTCTTTGGGATTGGAATGAAAACTGACCTTGTCCACTTCTGTGGCCACTGCTGAGTTTTCCAAATTTGCTGGCAAATTGAGTGCAGCACTTTCACAGCATCATCTTCCAGGATTTGAAATAGCTCAACTGGAATTCCATCACTTCCACTAGCTTTTTTCATAGTGGTGCTTTCTAAGGCCCACTTGACTTCACATTCCAGGATGTCCGGCTTTAGGTGAGTGATCACACCATCATGATTATCTTGGTCGTGAAGATCTTTTTTTGTACAGTTTTTCTGTGTATTCTTGCCACCTCTTCTTAATATCTTCTGCTTCTGTTAGGTCCATACCATTTCTGTCCTTTATCGAGCCCATCTTTGCATGAAATATTTCCTTGGTATCTCTAATTTCTTGAAGAGATCTCTAGTCTTTCCCATTCTGTTCTTTTCCTCTATTTCTTTGCATTGATCACTGAGGAAGGCTTTCTTATCTCTCCTTGCTATTCTTTGGAACTCTGCATTCAGATCTTTCCTTTCCTCCTTTGCTTTTCACTTCTCTTCTTTTTACAGCCATTTGTAAGGCCTCCCCAGACAGCCATTTTGCTTTTTTGCATTTCTTTTCCTTGGGGATAGTCTTGATCCCTGTCTCCTGTACAGTGTCACCAACTTCCATCCATAGTTCATCAGGCACTCTATCTATCAGACCTAGTCCCAAAAATCTATTTCTCACTTCCACTGTATAATCATAAGGGATTTGATTTAGGTCATACCTGAGTATCGAGTGGTTTTCCCTACTTTCTTCTATTTAAGTCTGAATTTGGTAATAAGGAGTTCATGATCTGAGCCACAGTCAGCTCCTGGTCTTGTTTTTGCTGACTGTATAGAGCTTCTCCATCTTTGGCTGCAAAGAATATAATCAGTCTGATTTTGGTGTTGACCATCTGGTGATGTCCATGTGTAGAGTCTTCTCTTGTGTTGTTGGAAGAGGGTGTTTGCTATGACCACTGTGTTCTCTTGGCAAAACTCTATTAGCCTTTGCCCTGCTTCATTCCATATTCCAAGGCCAAATTTGCCTGTTACCCCAGGTGTTTCTTGACTTCCCTACTTTTGCATTCCAGTCCCCTATAATGAAAAGGACATCTTTTTAGGTGTTCTTTCTAAAAGGTCTTGTAGGTCTTCATAGAACCATTCAACTTCAGCTTCTTCAGCATTATTGGTTGGGGCATAGACTTGGATTACTGTAATACTAAATGGTTTGCCTTGGAAACGAACAGAGAACATTCGGTCGTTTTTGAGATTGCATCCAAGTACTGCATTTTGGACTCTTTTGTTGACCATGATGGCTACTCCATTTCTTCTGAGGGATTCCTGCCCACAGTAGTAGATATAATGGTCACCTGAGTAAATTCACCCATTCCAGTCCATTTTAATTCACTGATTCCTAGAATGTCGACATTCACTCTTGCCATCTCCTGTTTGACTACTTCCAATTTGCCTTGATTCATAGACCGGACATTCCAGGTGCCTATGCAATATTGCTCTTTACTGCACTGTTGCTCTTTACCGCACTGGACCTTGCTTCTATGACCAGTCACATCCACAGCTGGGTATTGTTTTTGCTTTGGCTCCACCCCTTCATTCTTTCTGGAGTTATTTCTCCACTGATCTCCAGTAGCATATTGGGCACCTACCAACCTGAAGAGTTCCTCTTTTAGTATCCTATCATTTTGCCTTTTCATACTGTTCATGGCGTTCTCAAGGCAAGAATATTGAAGTGGTTTGCCATTCCCTTCTCCAGTGGACCACATTCTGTCAGATCGCTCCACCATGACCCGCTCATCTTGGGTGGCCCCACATGGCATGGCTTAGTTTCATTGAGTTAGACAAGGCTGTGGTCCTATTATAATTAGACTGACCTGTTTTCTGTGATTATGGTTTGTGTGTCTACCTTTTGATGCCTTCGCAACACCTACCGTCTTACTTGGGATTCTCTTACCTTGGACGTGGGGTATCTCTTCATGGCTGCTCCAGCAAAGCGCAGTTGCTGCTCCTTACCTCGGATGAGGGGTATCTCCACACAGCCACCCTTCCTGACCCTGGACGTGTAGTAGCTCCTCTCTGCCCTCTTGTGCCCATCAGCCACCCCAGAGAAGTTTAGCAGCTATCAACACCAAGGTAAGACCTAAAAGAAAACAAAGTGGGGTTGCTCATTTGTGTCCAACCCTTTGCAACCCCATGGACTGTAGCCTACCAGGCTCCTCAATCCATGGAATTTTCCAGGCAAGAATACTGGAGTAGGTGGCCATTTTCTTTTCCAGTGGATCTTCGTAACCCAGGGATTGAAGCCCAGTCTCCCGCATTGCAGCTTTACCATCAGACCGCTTTACCATCTGAGCCACCAGGGAAGCCTTAGGACTCAACACTACCTAACTCTAAAATCCAGGCTCTCTCTAATGTATCACACAGCTTCCAAAACAAATAATATAAGAATAAATGGTGAGTAGAGATTAGTTCCCAGAGAAGGCAATGGCACCCAGCTCCAGGACTCTTGCCTGGAAAATCCCATGGTGAGAGGAGCCTGGTGGGCTGCAGTCCATGGGGTCGCTAAGAGTCAGACACGACTGAGCCACTTCACTTTCACTTTTCACTTTCATGCATTGGAGAAAGAAATGGCAACCCACTCCAGTGTTTTTGCCTGGAGAATCCCAGGGACAGCAGAGCCTGGTGGACTGCTGTCTACAGGATCACACAGAGTCGGACACAACTGAAGTGACTTAGCAGCAGCAGCAGAGATTAGTTCCAACTGGCAAGATCTGAGAAGGCTTCTTGGAAGAGTTGGGATTGGTTTCACCTGGGTCTTGAAAAATAAACTTGTCTTTAAGAGTGATGATAAACAGCCACCTTTTTCCTAACTGGAAAAATAGCCTCCTTTTCTCTAAAACCACACAGTTTTCTAAATTTATATGTGGGTAAGGACATCTGTTTATGTGGAAAAATGCAAGATGAAACACTCATTTACCTAGTCCAGGCCTAATCAAGGTAGAACTAAACGGTAGACATAGCAGTGGGTTGGCAATCTGTGCAACCCAAGCTCCTGGTGGCCTTCTCTCTTTCCCTCAACAACCCAGAAACAGAAAATAACTATAGGGTTATTATTTGTTCATTGCACAAAGCTCTATCTGCCATGGATAGAGAATATTATCCAGCTGCCTTTATACAGGTCATGCAATTCCATGCCTTAGTTATAGGCCTAAATCCCCTGAATTCCAGTGTGCAGACAAGACATAATTTAATTTGGAAATTCATCTTCTTAATAAATATTTTGGAGCAGCTTCTGCATTTCAGGCTCTGTATTGTGAGCCGTGAAAAACACAGACATAAGTAGGATTTTTGTCCCTACTCTCCAAGAATTTTAACTCTTTCATTTCCATGTATTTCACTGTATGTTAATTATTCCTAACCTCTGCTTTAATTTCATATGTGAAGTCATGTTCATAAACACAAATGCCTACTAAAAATCTCTTGAAAGCACTGTAGACACCTCAAATTCATTATGTCCAAAACTACAATTATTTCCCTTCTTCAAAGCTACACAAATATTCATCCCAGCATCCTTTCTGGAATTATGGGAATCACCCTCTCTGTCTCTCTATGCCTTTTCATCTACAACCACTCAATAACCAAGTTTTTTTTCCCTTTCTTATTTCCTTCTGATTCTTATTTCTCCACCTTTTAGACTCCTGATCTGATTTGGGTCCTAATTATTACTGGCAAAAACCACCTAAAATTGTTTTTCATATTCCATTTGCCACACTAAATATAGCTTGAAAGGAAAATCAGACCAACTCTTCCATCTTAAAATACATCATAGAATCCCTCTGCTGCTGCTGCTACTGCTAAGTCGCTTCAGTCATGTCTGACTCTGTGTGACCCCAGAGACGGCAGCCCATCAGGCTCTGCCGTCCCTGGGATTTTCCAGGCAAGAGTACTGGAGTGGGGTGCCATTCATTGCATTCTCCATATGACATAATAAAAAACAAGTTCCTTCTATGACATTTAAAGTCTCCCAAGTTCCAGCAACTACTTATTTTCTTAGCCTCCTTTGCCACCAAGACTTTAAACTTAATATTCTAGTTAAGTTCTTAGCATTTCATATGCTATTATCTGTCTTTATGCTCATTCCTCTTTGTTCTGCATTCTTTGATATTTCTTTTCTATGCTGATTTTTATTCTCTTGAAAAGCTCAATTTATCCTAAATGTCCTTTCTCCATACTCGTGAATATACCTCACCCTTTCCTAGCCTTATTATATTAACTTCATCTGTTTATATAAATGTCTCATCAGAACTATGTCTTAATTAGCACTTTTACCCCCAGCACCCATGACATGCCAAGCATAATGTAAATGGCCACCATATGTCTATAGGTGACAAGGTTTTTAGTGAAGATAAATAAAACTACAATTACTACTACACAACAATAAAAATTGAATTTTGGACCCATGAAATGACATGGATGAAAAAAAGCCAGACAAAAAGACAAAAATACTATAAACTGTATGATTCTATTTATAAGACATTCAAGGCAAAATTATATAGAGACAGAGCCATTCTCTTAATATACAGGGTCATACAGGATCTATGCAATGCTTCCTTCTTAAGACATTTAAACAACAACAACAACAAAATTTTTTTAATCTGTGAGGACGGAAAGAAGATCACTTATTGCTGGAATCTTGAGGTAGACAGAGGTGATTGGCTATAAAGGGACTTGAGGGAATGATGGAAATATTCTATATTCTGACTGTAATAATAGCTACATAACTGTATACATTTGCAGCAAACTATATTCTTAAAAGTCTCCCATGGCTTAGTGGTAAAGAACCTGTTTTCAATGCAGAAGATGCTAGTTCCATCCCTGAGTCAAGAAGATCCCCTGGAGAAGGAAATGGCAACCCACTCCAGTATTCTTGCCTGGGAAATCCCACAGAAAATGACGCCTGGCAAGCTACAGTTCATAAGGTCTCAAAGAGTCGGATATGACTAAAGGACCAAACAACAACACTACACTTTAAAAAGATGACACTGTATGTGAATTACAATTTACATACAATACTTCATTCTTCCTTCACAAAATGTTGAAAGTAAAAAGCGAAACTGAAGTCACTCAGTCATGTCCGACTCTTTGGGACCCCATGGACTGTAGCCTATGAGGCTCTTCCGTCCATGGGATTTTACAGGCAAGAGATCTGGAGTGGATTGCCATTAAACAACATATGTGGGAAGTTAAATGAAAAAACAAAAACCTCTGATTTGAGGACTCCAAGGAAAATGAAAAATATTCTAGATAGTTACAGGAAATAGGATACTCCGTGCTATTCCATGGACAGCTACTCCATGATATTCCAAATATTATATTTGGTTGAATAATAGTTAGATGATAATAGACCTGTTTATAAATATTTTGCATACAATCTCAGAGGTTTTCTACCACTAATTGGTACAGACACTAAACGTGGCAAATTTTTCAGAAACCAACTCAGTGGCCTGATAGCTTTCCTCACTGTGTTCCTTAAGATCAATCAAGAACTTCTCCCTTGGGATTTCCCTGGTGGTCCACTGGTTTTAAAAAAAAAAAAAAAAACACCTTCTAATTCAGGGCTTAATCCCTAGTCAGAGAACTAAGATGCCACGCGCTGTAGGGCAACTAAGCCTGTGTGCCATAAACTACAGAGTCCATGCACCCTGGCGGCCAAGCACCACAACTCCTGAGCCCCCACCCCACAACTGGCGAGACGCCCGCGTGCTTCAACTAGTACAAAACACAGTAAATAAGTACTTTTTAAAACTTCCAAAAACCATGGAGTTAAAAAAATACCTCTCCCAGGCCTGCACTTCCTCACACACACACACACACACACACTCACCACATTTAACTGATGCTTCCGGATTCTTCTTTTCGCTTTCACTCCAGATGAGGCAAGCACTGGTTCCTTTCCAAAACAATGCTCTTAGATCATTTTTTAAACTTTTCAGTAAACAGAGGACTGGTCGGGCAACTATCTATGGTCATAGTTTCACCATAGATTTTATTAGCTGATTAAAAAGATGTCTATAAAATCAGGGGGAAGGAGTAAAATTTTTCTGTAGTTTTACAAGAAATAGTTCAGGCATACCTGAATAAAGTACAGATGGTCCCAAATCATGACCCTTTCATGAGTAGGTAGAATTCTTCTTAAGAATTACATCTATGTGGAGTTAAAAATAATAATAACTAGAATTTAAACAAAGTGTTCTGTGGAAGTAATATTGCCTCTGTATACCGTAAATCCTATATTTGAGAACATTTCCTAAAGTGCACACAAGAGTGAGAAATGTGTAATTCTTCTTAGAATTTTCCAAAGAATGAATGGAAACAGAGAACTACAATAGATGCAGTTTAGTTCAGAATTTACTTCATTCTTGGGAACCAGAACTGCATTCCTGGCCATCAAATGAAATCTCAACTCTGAACTGTAGGACTTGTGGAGCAAGTTTACCTGGTCTCTACACTATATCCAACTTCATTGTGCTCTTGTGGGTTATTCTGAGTTGCTAATTATGCAGTAGCAAGAAAACACAGAAGAATTGTACACAAAAAAATATTAATGACTCAGACAACCACAATGGTGTGGTCACTCACATAGAGTCAGACATTCTGGAAAGTGAAGTCAAGTGGACCTTAGAAAACATTACTATGAACAATACTAGTGGAGGTGATGGAAATCCAGCTGAGCTATTTCAGATCTTATAAGATAATGCTGTTAAAGTGTTGCACTCAATATGTCAGCAAATTTGGAAAACTCAGCAGTGGTCACAGAACTGGAAAAGGTCAGTTTTCATTCCAATCCCAAAAAAGGCAATGCCCAAGAATGCTCAAACCATCGCACAATTGGGCTCATTTCACATCCTAGCAAAGTAATGTTCAAAATCCTTCAAGCTAGGCTTCAACAGTTCATGAACTGAGAACTTCCAATTGTACAAACTGGATTTAGATAAGGCAGAGGAGCCAGAGATTAAATTGCCAATATCCATTAGATCACAGAAAAAGCAAGCAAATTCCAGCAAAACATCTGCTTCTGCTTCATTGACTATACTAAAGCTTTTGATTGTGTGGATCAAAACAAACAGTGGAAAATTCTTAAAGAGATGGGAATACCAGACCACCTTACCTGTCTCCTGTATGCAGGTCAAAAAGCAACAGTCAGAACTGGACATGGAAAGGCAAATTGGCTCCAGATTGGGAAAGGCTGTATATTGTCTCCCTGATTATTTAATTTCTATGCAGAGTACATCATGCGAATTGCAGGGCTGGAAGACTCACAAGTTGGAACCAAGACTGCTGGGAGAAATATCAACCTCTGATATGCAGATGACAACACCTTAAGGGCAGGAAGCAAAGAGGAACTAAAGAGTTCTTAATGGAGTGAAAGAGGAGAGTAAAAAAGCTGGCTTGAAATTCAACACTGTGGCTCAGATGGTAAGGCATCTGCCTACACTGCGGGAGACCCGGGTTCGAGCCCTGGGTTGGGAAGATCCTCTGGAGAAGGACATGGCACCCCACTCCAGTACTCTTGCCTGGAAAATCCCATGGATGGAGGAGCCCAGTAGGCTACAGTCCATGGGGTCACAAAGAGTCAGACACGACTGAGCTACTTCACTACACTACTAAGATCATGGCAACAAGTCTCATCACTTCTCGGAAAATAGACAGGGAAAAGGAGAAACAGTGGCAGATTTACTTTCTTGGGCTCCAAAATCACTGCAGATGGTGACAATAGCCATTAAATTAAAATACACATGCTCCTTGGAATAAAAGCTCTGACAAACCTAGGCAGCATATTAAAAATCAGAGACATCACTTTGTCAACAAAGGTCCATCTAGTCAAAGCTATGGTTTTTCCAGTAGTCATGTATGGATGTGAGAGTTGGACCATAAACAAAGCTGAGCGCCAAAGAACAGATGCTTCCAAGCTGTGGTGCTGGAGAAGATTCTTGAGAGTCCCTTGGACAGCAAGTAGATCAAACCAGTCAGTCCTAAAGGACATCAGTCTTGAATATTCAATGGAAGGACTGATGTTGAAGCTGAAACTCCGATACTTTGAACATCTGATGCGAAGAGCCAACTCGTTGGAAAAGATGCTGAGGCTGGGAAAGATTGAAGGCAGGAGGAGAAGGAGGTGACAAAGGATGAGATGGTTGGATGTCATCATCGTCAATGGATATGCATTTGAGCAAACTTCAGGAGATAGTAAAGGACAGGGAAGACTGGTGTGCTGCAATCCATGGGGTCACAAAGAGTTGGACAGGACTGAGTGACTGAACAACAAAACAGCAAAG
The DNA here is from genome assembly GCA_917880005.1 of Nanger dama. Taxonomy (NCBI): domain Eukaryota; kingdom Metazoa; phylum Chordata; class Mammalia; order Artiodactyla; family Bovidae; genus Nanger; species Nanger dama. The sequence continues at coordinate 37,888,912 of CAKJTW010000002.1, forward strand.
GAGTTTATTCTGAGTTGCTAATTATTCATCAAGGAATAGACCCCATTTCTGTTCACTGTGGATCCGATTTCACTGAGACCTGCTTGCATAAAGCATCTTAGTTGCAAACCTACACGGGTTTGGAGGGTGAACTCCTGAGGCGCTTCTTTCTGGTGGCCCTACTGATATAGCTAACTTTAGGCAGGTTGATAATGAGTCCAAGACCCCTTAAGAAGGACGTGTAAGTTCTTTACCTATAAACAACAATACATCTCACTCAAGGATTTGTTTTTCCTTAGGCTCTATGTTAATGATTACATACCAAAAAATATCTTGCCTGAGGACATGTTTTCCTTAGGTCCTGTGCTAATGATTATATAACAACAATGTATCTTGCTTGAGAACATGTTTTTGCTTCCTAACAGGAGCCCGTTTTTTCTGGCTAATCTTGTGTCTATGTTATCTCAAGGCATATGTTGTAAGAGAGGGTCTGGTAGAACTTTTACAACCTTGATATACTCTTTTAATCCATTCTTAGTAACTAATCAACAGGTATATAATGCTCAAGCTAATGATGCAGGTATTCTCTTTTACCCCTTTCTGATGCTTAAGTCAAAAATCTTCTCTGTTTCATTTCAATAAACTCTCTTTCATCACCACAAGCCTTGTATGGTCTCTGTTATCTGCCCAACTTGGTAAGGGAATTCCTCTCCCCACAAGAGCCCTCACCTTGGGTACAGCCTACACTCCATGGCTTCATCACATCAGGACCAGTTTCTCTGCCACATGAACTCTATTTTAAATCAGATCATGCCAAACAAACCAAGATACCTGAAAATATGATCAGCCATTTCAACCTAAAACAGTAATTAAATATTTAATTTTATTCCTAATAGATTATTCCTCAAATTAGCCCCTCTGTTCTAGCTACTTAATATAGTGTGTTGTTTTTTTTTACTTCTAACAACTTCAATATTTACTTCAATATTTACTACAAACAACTTCAATATTTACTACAAACAACTTCAATATTTACTACAAACAACTTCAATATTTCTATTATATCCTCTTGTGCTTTTTCCATTTTGCCCTGATATGGATTGCTTTAAGATCTAAACTCAAAATTTAAGAAAAATTGATGTGATAGTATTTTCAAACAACCATGAAATTTTCATATGCTGTTATTAAAGAATATTGATTATCTCAATAGATGCAGAGAAAGCCTTTGACAAAATTCAACATCCGTTTATGATAAAAGCCCTCCAGAAATCAAGCATAGAAGGAACATACCTCAACATAATAAAAGCCATATGTGATAAACCCACAGCAAACATTATCCTCAATGGTGAAAAATTGAAAGCATTTCCCCTAAAGTCAGGAACAAGATAAAGATGATCACTCTCACCACTATTATTCAACATAGTTTTGGAAGTTTGGGCCACAGCAATAAGAACAGAAAAAGAAATAAAAGGAATACAGATTGGGGGAAAAAAAGAAGTAAAACTCCCACTGTTTGCAGATGACATGATCCTCTACATAGAAACCCTAAAGACACCACCAGAAAATTACTAGAGCTAGTTAATGAATACAGTAAAGTTGCAGGATATAAAATTAACACAGAGAAATCCCTTGCATTCCTATACACTAACAATGAGAAAACAGAAAGAGAAATTAAGAAAACAATTTCATTCACCACTGCAACAAAAAGAATACAATACTTAGGAATAATCTACCTAAAGAAACAAAAGACATATATAGGGTAAACTATAAAACACTGATGAAGGAAATCAAAGATAACACAAACAGATGGAGAAATATACCATGTTCATGGATTGGAAGAATCAATATAGTGAAAATGAGTATACTACCCAAAGCAATCTATAGATTCAATGCAATCCCTAGCACACTACCAACGGTATTTTTCAGAGAATTAGAACAAACAATTTCACAATTTGTATGGAAATACAAAAATAAAAACCTTGAATAGCCAAAGCAATCTCAAGAAAGAAGAATGGAACTGGAGGAATCAACCTGCCTGACTTCAGGCTCTACTACAAAGCCACAGTCATCAAGAAAGCATGATACTGGCACAAAGACAGAAACATAGATCAATGGAACAAAATAGGAAGCCCAGAGATAAATCCACGCACCTATGGACACCTTATCTTTGACAAAGGAGGCAAGAATATACAACGGAGAAAAGACAATCTCTTTAACAAGTGATGCTGGGAAAACTGGTCAATCATTTGTAAAAGAATGAAACTAGAAAACTATCTAACACCATATACAAAAATAAACTCAAAATGGATTAAAGATCTAAATGTAAGACCAGAAACCATAAAACTCCTTGAGGAGAACATAGGCAAAACACTCTCTGGCATAAATCACAGCAGGATCCTCTATGACCCACTTCCCAGAGTAATGGAAATAAAAGCAAAAGTAAACAAATGGGACCTAATTAAACTTAAAAGCTTCTGCACAACAAAGGAAACTATAAAGAAGGTGAAAAGACAGCCTTCAGATTGGGAGAAAATAATAGCAAATGAAGCAACTGACAAAGAATTAATCTCAAAAATATACAAGCAGCTCCTACAGCTCAATTTCAGAAAAATAAGTGACCCAATCAAAAAAATGGGCCAAAGAACTAAACAGACTTTTCTCCAAAGAAGACATACAAACGGCTATTAAACACATGTAAGATGCTCAACATCACTTATTATCAGATAAATGCAAATCAAAACCACAATGCAGTACCATCTCACGCTGGTCAGAATGGCTGCTATCAAAAAGTCTACAAGCAATAAACACTGGAGAGGGTGCAGAGAAAAAGGAACCTTCTTACACTGTTGGTAGGAATGCAAACTAGTACAGCCATTATGGAGAACAGTGTGGAGATTCCTTAAAAAAGCTGGAAATAGAACTGCCATACAACCCAGCAATCCCACTGCTGGGCATACACACCGAAGAAACCAGAATTGAAAGAGACACATGTACCCCAATGTTCATTGCAGCCCTGTTTATAATAGCCAGGACATGGAATCAACCTAGATGTCCATTGGCAGACAAATGGATAAGAAAGCTATGGTACACATACACAATGGAATATTACATAGCTGTTAAAAAGATGCATTTGAATCACTTCTAATGAGGTAGATGAAACTGGAGCCTATTATACAGAGTGAAGTAAGTTAGAAAGAAAAACACCAATACAGTATTTTAACACATATATAGAGACATTACTTTGCCAACAAAGGTCCGTCTAGTCAAGGCTATGGTTTTTCCTGTGGTAATGGATGTAAAGAAAGCTGAGCACCTAAGAATTGATGCTTTTGAACTGTGGTGTTGGAGAAGACTCTTGAGAGTCCCTTGGACTGCAAGGAGATCCAACCAGTCCATTCTAAAGGAGATTAGCCCTGTGATTTCTTTGGAAGGAATGATGCTAAAGCTGAAACTCCAGTACTTTGGCCACCTCATGTGAAGAGCTGACTCATTGGAAAAGACTCTGAAACTGGGAGGGATTGCGGGCAGGAGGAAAAGGGGACGACAGAGGATGAGATGGCTGGATGGCATCACCGACTTGATGGATGTGAGTTTGAGTGAACTCTGGGAGTTGGTGATGGACAGGGAGGCCTGGCGTGCTGCGATTCATGGGGTGGCAAAGAGTCAGACACGACCGAGCGACTGAACTGAACTGACTGATGGAATTCAGAAAGATGGTAACGATGACCCTATATACGAGACAGCAAACGAGGCACAGGTGAAAAGAACAGACTATTGGACTCTGTGGGAGAAGGCAAGGGTGGGATGATTTGAGAGAATAACATTGGAACATGTATATGTGAAATAGATGGCCAGTCCAGGTTCGATGCATGAGGCAGGGTGCTCAGGGCTGGTATACTGGGATGACCCTGAGAGATGGGATGGGGAGGGAGGTGGGTGGGAAGGTCAGGATAGGGAACACATGTACACCCATGGCTGATTCATGTGACTGTATGGCAAAACCAGCACAATATTGTAAAGTAATTAGCCTCCAATTAAAATTTTTTAAAAGATAAGAAGAATAAAAAAATAAGAAAAGAAAAAGTGATGTGATAGTATTTTCAAACAACCATGAAATTTTCATATGCTGCTACTAAAGAATACACATATACTGTTCATTCTTTATGTTGATAGATAAATATAGGTTGAAATATGTTATTTTTAAGATAACCAACAGTTATAGAAATATGAAGCTGACTTCCAAAGTAGTAAAGAAAAAAAGAAATGAAGAAAAATGTAATCAATACAGCAAAGATAGGAAAAAAACAAAAGAATAAAATCATGCAGGCATAAAATAAGATGCAGAAACAAAGTTAAACATATGTCATCCTGAGAAAAGTAAATTAATCAAATGCCTTCATACAACCACTCTCTTTAGTCAAGCAAAATAAATAACAAACAATCTTCAATACACAAAACCACAATTGTGCATGCTATTTGGAAGATACAACAAATTTAAGTGGCATTAAAAATATTCAAAAAGAAAGAAGTAGCTTTCTCTATTAATATCAGACAAAGTAGACTTCAAGTCAGAAGTATTAAATGAAGAAAAGAGAACTATTTTATGTCAATGAAAGTTACGTTCTACAATGATGATATTATAGAACTAAATATAGACATGCCAAACATTAAACATTAAAATAATATAAAATGAAAGCTACTAGGAACACAACAAATAATTTTTAAGATTGTAGTTGTCAGTGGGCTTATTTCTGACTGATAGACAATAAAAAGGATATAATACTTTTGGATAATATTAGAAGCCTTAGTAATAGTTACCTACCAAAATCTGCAAACTGTAAACATCCTTGGAATATTTATCAAAACATAAAATGAAATGCTATAAGGAAAAACCTAAAATAATTTGCCATAACATGGACTTCCTTATGCAACTCTTAAAAATCTTTTTACTTTAATTTCAACTAAGAACAACTACACAGAAATTTTTAAATACTCATAAAAACTTGAACTACAAATTATAATTGTCAATATAAACTATTTACAGAATAATAACAATTGGAACTATCGAAAGGAATGATAAAACTTAGCGACTTAGCAGCAGCAGCAGCATGCTCACAGGAAAACCTGTAGCCTAAATTCTTTATTGTAAAAAGAAAAAAAAAGAATAAATGAAAATAAGTGAAATATTTGCTTTAAAAAGCTTAGAAAATTAAATTAGATGTCTAAACTTTCACTTCTGCTTAGGAAAGAATTTGAATACTTATCATTGACAAGTAGTTGAGGGAAAAAAATCAATACTGGTAACCATGTAAATCAGCACAGCCCTGCTGGATTGCTGATTGTCAACAAGCATCAAAATCCTTAGCAGTTTCACTTCTACAAATTTACTCTAATAATGGATTTGCACAAAGATCTAGCTTGGTATTTAAACCATAAAGCCTATGCCTATGAAGAGTTAAATGGCTTTAACTTGAGTTAAATGAGTTAATATGGCCTAATAGACACTTGTCTGGAGAAATGTTATGCCAGTTACATTAGTTTCAGGACAACTTTGACTCCATCAAGTTTTGTGAATTCAAAGCAGAAATTAAGTCAATAGATAGATAGATAGATGATAGGCTTCAGCATTCAACAGGGAATGAAAAATCTAATACCAAGAACAAAAGAATAAGACAATACTCTTAAATGATTCAGGAACCTATTATTACAGTTATTATGCACCATGGTTACACTGACATTTCTTCTAGAACCAGGACTGCAGAAGGGAAGTTTTTGCTCTTTATACCCATAAAATTTTTAAGGTTAGTTTCTGCTTCCTGCATACCATACATACCGACCTCAGTTTCTCTCATGGTGACAAAAACAAAAGACAAAACATTGCTCCTTAATACAAACACGTTCCAGTCTTAAAACCATGGCTCCTCTTAGTAAAGAGATCTCCAAAACCCACATCAATCAGTGGTAATCCATGTTCCACTGAATGTACTGCCTCACACATCAGTAGAATGAGGAGGCACATAAAAACACCCATCATTTCTTTCTTTACTCTCCTCTAGGATAACTAAAGCAATAGCTATAGACAAAACTATAAAGTTAGATATTCTAAGACCTCAGTTTTCATCTTATTTACTCTTTCATCCCTTGCAGGCAATTTTCTGCTCTTCTCATTTTCAATCCTGTTCTCTGGAAGGTCCTTGATAAGTTTATTTCTAATAAGCAAAAATAATGAAGCTTATGTATTAGAACAGTGATTAGAGTGACTATTAGCATTTTAAGAGAGGAGGGAAAACTGTCTAGCATGCCTGAAAACCCAAAACATAAAATATGGCCTAATAGACATTTGTTTGGAGAAATGTTATGCCAGTTACATTCGTTTCAGGATAACTTTGACACCATCAAGTTTTGTGAATTAAAAGCAGAAATTAGGTCAATAGACAGAAGATAGAGAAATCTTCTATAAGACAACAAATCTGAACACTATTTTTTTCTCCTCAGATGCTCTGGCAGATTCTGTTATCTTTCTAAAATGAAAGTGTGATTGAATAGGCTTGACAATTCTAGATGAGCTCTCAAAATGGCCTAATGGTTCTGGTTTTATTTATAGAGTTTCTGCCTGAGGATATAGGCAGATGCCTGAAAAGCTCCACTGCATTCATACATATTCATTTGCATCTTGTAAAATTATCTTTTTACTTTGATGTCACCTAATTCTACGTTTCTTTTGGCTTCAGCAGTGGGCTTCCTAGCTATCCAAAACCATCTTTTTATCAGCTGTGTCATGCACTACTGAAAGGAAAACCCTAAGCAAAGTTTTTAGCTATTCTTCCAGCACACATTTTATGTTTAAAGGAATGAAGTTTCCCACTCAACGACTGTTCATGATTCCACTCTCAATACTTACTGATTTTACTATTGTTTTCCTTCCCCAAGAAGTAAGTTGCTTCCACATTGCTCCCTGTCTTAATAATATCCTTCATAGGGAAACCCATGATAACCCTGGATTATTTGGAAGGTGTTAAGAAAAGCCAGCAGAGCTGACCACATGAAGGAAGGTGTCTACTCATTTGTTGGTGGCAGGGAAAAAAATGCAAGAATAATTGCCCTGAATTCTTCCTTCCCTCCTTAAATTACCTAATCTTATCCAAAGATTCCAGGGAAATGAATTAGTGAAAGAATCACTACCATAAACTCATAAACTCTTTCTGAAGGAGGCAGAAAAGGAAAACAGAAGAGGGGGAGGAAGGAAAGGGAAAGAAGGGAGGAGTGAAAAGATGGGTCCCCTCTGGCTCCCCTTGTCCAGCACCAGGTGGCCCTCTGCAAGTAATGAGGGGAGTAACTCCAGGGCAGGAATTTTACCTTCAAGAAAGAGTAATTACTGGAGTGAAGAAAAGGAGAGGTTGCTGAGTGAAAGGAATGGTAAAGTGTGGGCAGGCATTTTGGAACCAGACAACCCTGAAAGAAAAACTATGACAAACCTAGACATTAAAAAGCAGACACCACTTTGCCAACAAAGGTCTATATACTCAAAGCTATGGTTTTTTCAGTAATCATGCATACAGATGAGAGTTAGACTATAAAGAAGGCTGAGTGCTGAAGAATTGATGCTTTCAAACTGTGGTGCTGGAGAAGGCTTTCAAGAGTCCCTTGGATGACAAGGAGATCAAACCAGTCAGTCCTAAAGGAAATCAACCCTGAATATTCTTTGGAAGGACTGATGTTGAAACTGAATCTCCGATACTTCGGCCACCAGATGCAAAGACCTGCCTCTTTGGGAAAGACCCTGATGCTGGGAAAGACTGAGGGCAAGAAGAGAAGGGGGTGACAGAGGATGAGATGGTTGGATGGCATCACCAACTCAATGGACATGAGTTTGAGAAAACTCCAAGAGATAGTGAAAGACAGGGAAGCCTGGCATGCTGCAATCCATGGGGTGACAGAGAGTCAGACACCACTTAGTGGCTGGAAAACAATAAGGATTTGTGGTCCTTCCCAAGCCATTGTCTCTGAACACTACCAACTTGACCACTGACTGGACAGTCATGGCAGCACATGGCTTTCTGAGCTCTTCCAAGATCTCCATCTACCTCCTCAAAGAAAACTAAACAATAATATGAAGTATATAAGAAAACACAAGATTTAAGGTGAAGTCGCTCAGTCGTATCCGACTCTTTGCGACCTCATGGACTGTAACCTACTAGGCTTCTCTGTCCATGGGATTCTCCAGGCAAGAATACTGGAGTGGATTGCCATTTCCTTCTCCAGGGATCTTCCCAACCCAGGGATCGAACCCAGGTCTCCCACATTGGAGGCAGACGCTTTAACCTCTGAGCCACCAGGGAAGCATAAGATTTATGTTATCATAAATCATTTTTTATTATCATATTTTCAAAGAGCTTAGAGTCTAATTTGTCTAATTTTCCATGGTGGAAATCTCACCCTTTGAAACTATCTGATATACCAAAATTTTTATTAAAAAGTCCTTTTTCAATAAAACAGCAGAAAATCAATTTGTTGGCTCTAGTATTTTGTTTTCTCCCACCTTTTAAGAAACTAAACACCTGCCCAACACAAAGGTATGGGTAAAATAAGCCCTCAATCTTCAGTCCAATGTTTGGGAATTTGACTCATCCAAGCTTTTATAAAAAGTAATAGAAGCAGAACCTCAAATCATACACATGGCACTTGAGGTCCCCGCCTCTGTCTTTAAATCAACTATAACTAGTACTTAGGTAAGTATCTGAACAGCAGAAATTTCAAAACAATGGGTCATTTAATTTCCAGTGTATATGTTCTGTGATATGAAACCCTAACATTTAAAAAGTTACCATGTATTATAATATACAACTCAGCTTTTTTATGTTTAAAACATTCTCCACATTCCAGAGTGCTAATTTGAGGCCAAATGCCTGGAAAATGTCTCTTTAACTCCTTCATTGACATAAGCGCATTTGATATTTCTGTTGTATGCTATGCTATGCTATGCTATGCTATGCTAAGTCACTCAGTCGTGTCCGACTCTGTGCGAGCCCAGAGACGGCAGCCCACTAGGCTCATCTGTCCCTGGGATTCTCCAGGCAAGAACACTGGAGTGGGTTGCCATTTCCTTCTCCAATGCATGAAAGTGAAAAGTGAAAGTGAAGTCGCTCAGTCGTGCCTGACTCTTAGCGACCCCATGGACTGCAGCCTACCAGGCTCCTCCATCCATGGGATTTTCCAGGCAAGAGTACTGGAGTGGGGGTGCCATTGACAGCAAAGTTCTGATCAGTACATGAGCAGTCCTAGGATGTAAATAAAATCTTGAAAAAGTAAAGGAATGGGACAAAGGAAAGATAGGAAGCAGTCAGTCAGATATGTACACATAAGCCTTTTTCCAAGTGGATACGACCCAGTCAGCTCTGGCTGGTTGAGGCTGGAGAAGGGGAAAGAAGAGGTATGAGAGGCAAGTCCAAGCCAGTGGAATTAACGTGAAACTAACAGAAAGCCTTTGAGAGCTGAAGATTATAGCATTGGCTAAAAGGATAAAGACCAAGCTATCAAGTTAAGTGGATGCGGGATCATCCCAGTTGAGGAGAACATTTTAAGTAATTCATTTGAGGTTACACGGTTAGATTTTCTGGTTATTCTTTTCAAAGCTTAAGGATGTTACCCTTTATTTTTAACAAGCATTTTAAAATTACAAAATAGTGGTCATTAGAAGAAAGTGTTTAGTCTTTTCCACTTTATGAAGTTCGAGAGAAAAAGTAGCCTACTCAGGAAATTTACTTTTAAAGTCAATGCACTCTTCTATAAGACTGCTCCCTAAGTTAATTTAAGCATCTTGTTATTTGAAAACTGCATTATCTTTTGGAGGGGTAGTATTGCCTTTTTTAGTCCTCTATTGAGAGAAATTTAAGTGTGCAAACATAATTGCCCCTCTTCTTCCTTCATCCCAAAGTAGATGTTTCTTTGTACTATAAAGGAAATCACTAAATACTCAAAACAGTTTGAATAGCTTCTTGCAATCCCCCATATAAACGCCACAGTGCTGGCTTGCACGTTGTCAGCCTAGGGTAAATAATACTTAAACGAATATTCACTTTCTCAGCCAAGAGGACTATTGCTCTACTAGAATCTCCTTCCGATTTGACTTAATTATGCTCTAAGAAGCTATTAGCAACATTAAGTGTGCTGTAAAATTGGAATTGTATTATAGTTTGTGTTCATTAGTATTCCTCTTTTGCTTTCGATAAAGCTTTGGAGAGATTTCACACTCTTGCAGTTTAAAGAAATACTTCACTACAGCTTCTGGAATAATCCTGAAGCCAGGAGTGTGTTGGGAGTCTCCCCTTCCCAACAATGTCAGTGTTCTAACTTGTTTCAAGAGAGCTCGTTAAATCATACTTTCTCTTTACATTAACATCTCCTTCTGTTAAGTCATTCTCACATATTTTACTCAGTAGACTTCTTTAACTGCCCAATCATGTGTGATGTCCCTGGAGATAGGCTTTCAAAAATACAGAAATTAGAAAATCCTGAGTGTTTAAATCTTATCACTGGGAAAAAAATACACCATAGATTGATGGAGCTGAGATGAGTTTTCTAAGGCAAAGACAGGTTAGAAAGCCCAAAGGAGAATGAATGTTTATTCATAAATCCAAATGAAATTAATTGAAACAATTTAGTGGCTGTTTAAAAACAATGGCATCCATCAGCAGAGCTACAACTGTCTCACAGTGGACTCATTAGCCAGCACTGAATTTTGATTACTCTTCTTTAGGGACCAGCTTTAGTCAATTAAAAATGATTTATGATTCTAGGTCTAGGTAGTTGTCTGGGGGAAGGTTCATCCATCCACATAGCAACATATCTACTTAACTTTGGACTGAAGTTTTTTCAGAAATTCCATAATCTGATTGGTTGACATAAAGAGGTGAAAGAGATTTAAGAGCTTGACACAATCAACATAAATGTTCTATTGATTCTTAAAACCAGGAGTACATTCCTTGAAGTCAGGTCTGCGAAACCACAACTCTGCCACTCACTCCACACACTTGGGTTTCCTTCTGTGGGTCTGGTACTGCCCTATCAATCACTTGTTTGTTTGATATCAGGTAGTAGTGACAGACCATTCTGAGATTTAAATTAATTGTGAGCTTTTTAGTTAATGCCTGAGTGCTTGCGGATTACAACATGTTCTATATATCCTGCTCTTAAATCTGTCTTTTAAAATGAAATATGGAAGGAAAACATTAAAAAAAAATTTTACTAAAAAGTGTTTGAACTAAGGGGGGAAATTGCTCTAAAAGAAAATGAATTAAATGAAAGAACAAAAAAAAATAAAAATAAGCAAAAAAATTTTTTTACTATGACTATGTCAAGATTATGACTTGACAGTTTTTTTTTAACTTAAAAATATTCTTTTCTTAGGTCAGTCTCCCAAGGCAATAGAATAAAAGCAAAATTAAACAAAAGGGGCCTAATTAAATTTATAAGCTCTTGCACAGCAAATGAAATCATTAAAAAGGAAAAAGTATTATTGTACGAAATATTTATCTTCTCAACTTTTATAATTCTCCTCTACCAACAGGGTATCTTCTACTTAATTCTTCCTTCACATCCACATCTTGCTTTGTTTTTACCACCTAGAACAAGCCTTCATCAAATCAGTTCTGGACCAGTGGCCCCCTAACTGGGTGTCATCTGCCCGTCTCAATCTTCTTATCATTTCACATATCAGTTCTAAAGAGACCCTATTGTATTCTTTATTCTAGAGAATATAATATGCTGCTCTATTCAAAAACCCCAGCATTCCCCTTGCACACGGCCATTGGGGTCAACCTGACCCCTGAGAGAGTCACAATGAGTATTCCGGACAGGAAAGAGTGCAGTGGATAGATGGAGTCCATGTATTGCCCACTTCAACCAGACCATGTACCCCTGATCTGACAATGCTGATATACCATGTCCCTGCTTAGTATACAGGCATGTCATTTTTATCTGTTTCATATATGGGCAAAATGTCATTTGAAAGAGCATTCCACAATCTTTAAAATGTTTACAAATCATTTGTCTGCAAACAGAATAAAGAGTAAATAAATAATAAGTATAATGTTCAAGACTGCCTGTGGTCTGATCTCATACTACTGTAGAAGCAACTGAAGTATGGCAGTTGAGTTCAGCCCAGCTCGGATTACTTGTGCTGAATTCCAGGGTCCACCCTTGCCATGGCCTTTGTGTGACATTTTACCCATCCTATGTGGGCATTTAAAATGCTGACAGGTACTATAACCCACTCCAGTATTCTTTCCTGGAAAATTCCATGGCAGAGGAAACAGTCTATGGGTAGCAGAGTTGGACACAACTGAGCCACTAATACGGCACACAAGGTACTTGACTTTTTATAAGAATTAAATAAAATTACATAAGCCGAGTACTTAGAACAGCAGCAGACACAAAGCCAAGGACTCTTTCTAAGCCTTCAGTCTCCATGATCCCTCATGGGAGCTCGCTGTTAGAAATGAGCAGCCCTGTCACCACTCCATAGACATCCCTTGGCTCTAAACCTGACCTCTCCCAGGCCTAGTTCTCCAAACTGGAAATGCCACCACTCCTGGAGCCTCTGCTTTACAAGTAAGAGTGGGAAGGAAGGGAAGAGGTTATTGGGGAAATGTCCATTAAAGCATCTTATAAGTACAGTCTGTTCTCCCTCTAGTCACTGTTCACTGAAGTGTAATATTGAGAAATTAGTGCTTTGCTGCAGTGGTGGGCTGGGGAGAAAATAAACTGTAAGATATTCCTGTTTACTGATAAAATCCTAGTTAAGAAACCCTGAGCATGTATTACCAGACACCATCCTGACGTTAAGTGCTCACAAAGATATGCTGATCTGGAATATAATTTAGAATTTAAAATGAAAGCTCCTTTTGGCCTGTTTAAACACTAACTATCCCCTGGCCCCATTCACAGAACTAGAGTCATGTTTCATCTTCTGAGCCAAATTTCTTCCCCTGCTTCGTTCTACCATGTTGGTTTCCTTCATAAGGTAATGTGTTTTAATATTTTTATATGCTTCCCAGAGCACTTTGAGAAGGAAGGTGTCTTATGAGCAAATGAACAATAATAATAATATTCCAACAAAGACATTCTGCTTGTAATTATACCCATGCAGCTTTCTTTACCCTATGCAGAGCATTCTGAATCTTGGTCACTAGAAGTATGATGAAGCACATGACATTATGGAAATTTCCTTATCTATAAGATTGTATTAGGAATGATTTGGGGTGGGGGGAATCTTGTCAAGTTACAAGTACCACATTTAATGCATTTCTGTTTCAATATGTTGATCAGTTTTATGAAAGTCTCAGTCCTACTTGTCATGCCAGCTTTCTTATTAGATTTTCAAGTTTTGCACCACTTGTGGTTAATCAGATAATTATAACCCTAGATTTAATTTTTTTCTAGTTTTCCATTCTTTACTAACCATAGACATGCCCTATTAAGTGTCTGCCAATTCTCAATTTCAGTGCTTAGAGGGAAGGGAGGGATCTTTCGCTTTGGCTCCTAGAGTTGTAACAAGAGCACCATGGATTTCCTTCAAATACACATCTGGCTTTTTGCCTTTGTTGTTCAGGACAAATCAGTTCCAGGAGACTATCCATCTCCTTGAAATCTTTGGCTGCTTACAGCACACCAACTGGGTTGGAGTCTACTTAGCCCATTCTATTCTCTGGCAACAGATCACTATAGGACACATTGTTATATTTGTCTTTAGATCTTTCCTGTGACCTCATGCAACTGAAGGGAGAAAAAAGGGTTACGGGGTTGACTGATCACCTGCAACTGTGTACCAGACACTGTGCTACATGCTGGGAAGGCAAAAGCACAAATGTCTTTTCCTAAGGGAATTCACCATCTACTGAGGGAGACACCTTCGAAAACAAACAAACTCCCCATTCTCTCATTCTCAGCCACCAACTGAGGCAGCAAAAACAACTAGAAGAGAAAGCCCAAAAGTTTGTTTGGGTCTTTCCATAACATATTATGGAAAACCTGAACAAACTTTTAGGCCAATCCAATACATGGCCAGCCATCTTATCAGAAGGAGTTAGGCACCCCTAAGACACACAGCAAGGACCTCCAGGCACAATGTATGTTTGATTTCATGGCTCCAGGGGGGGAAACAAAACTCGGCATTCATAATTTACCAGGTTATCTGAACCAGTCCTAGAAGTAATTTCAAGCCTATCAATGAGTATAGAGTCTGAGATGTCCCATCCTAAGAAAACCAAGTAAGGAAATGTTCCTTGACACCAAGGGGTTACATTCTAAAAGAAAGCACTGTGAGCTCCATTTTGTGAAATGTGATATGAGTACTGCTGACATAAAAGTCAAGTCACAGCCGGCGATAACAGGCCACAGCCGAAGAAGACTTAAAGTGTGTCTTTAACTTTGCTAAAAGGCATACCAAGTGCTTCCTAGATAGAGAAATAGATAGGCAAAACATAGACAGGAAATTAAACCTTCCCTTCACTTTCATGAACACTTTCCATTTAGTTGTGGTCTTTTCACATGTGGGTTTAGAGATAAAGTCAAGAATACTTTAAACTTCAACTGCAAAACCTGCCTACTCTATCTGATTCTTTAAATGTCTCCTGATGATAATGAGTCTCTCTGTGGCTGAGCATCATCGGTCACTGCTAGCTACTCCCAAAAGAGCAGAGAACTGCTCAGGGAGGGTCTCAAACCCACTCACAGCTCTTATTTCCCATTTTTCACTGGACTCTGTGGATTTGCTTAAAGATGTGTAAAATTTCATGTAGTTTGACAGTCCCCTGAGGGTTCTCATGTGTATTGTTTATTTCATTCTTTATGCAATAGAACATTCACTCAATTTTCTTCCTGGACAGCTTTAGAGCCTTGGAGAAACTGTAAATATTTAGTTCTTAAAGTCAAAACTATTCACTTTTGTTCAAAATACCTCTGTTTGGGAAATTCTCAAACATCTGTTTAGAAAATCTTATAGCCAGTTTCTAACCTAACAAAAACTATAAGGGAAAACACAAAGTGATATCACGTATGAGGGGATAAAATGTGGAAGATATGGAAGGGGGATGTCTGGAACCCAGATGTATCAATTAGAATGTTCTGAGTTATAAAAAAGAAACTCAGCTTAGAATGGCTTAATCAGTTGGGCATACTTATTTTCTCAAAACTAAAAAGTTAGAGGCAAAGAGATTCCAGGATTAATTAAAGCAGCAACTTAACAACATCTGCAAGCACTCAAGTTCTTTCCACCATCTTCAATGGACTTTTTTCTTCAGTCTTATGTCTTTGTGGTTGCAAGCTGGCTGCAGCTGCTCCAAGCTTCACATCCCACTCATCAATCTTAGGAAGCAGGGACAAAGTACATCTCTTTCTTAACCGTTTTCAGAGCAAAATACACTTTTCCAGATGCCATCATGTAGAATTATCTTTAGGTCTTATTGACAAAAATTCTGTCACAAGACCATTCCTAAACCAATTAAAAGCAAAATAATGGATTTACCAGTCTTGACTTAGTCACTATTTAACTTCCTGAGTTTGGGACAGTGCTTGAGGTTCTTTGCCGCCCAACACCTGAATAAAATTGGAGGGAAGTGAAAAATTGTTGTATAAACAAACAAGTTTATACCAGAGTGTACAAGTGCTTTGACTTTGCTTTGAGTCAAGTCTAACTATTGCTCGATTGGGCAGGAAAGAAGGCACTATTAAGCTGTAGTTAAGGCCATGGCTCTGCTTAGGTTCCTTATGAATGCATATGTGCTAAGTCGCTTCACTAGTGTCCGACTCTGTGTGACCCCACCAGCTGTAGCCTTCTGGGCTCCTCTGTCCGTGGGATTCTCCAAGCAAGAATACTGGAGTTGGTTGCCATGCCCTCCTCCAGGGGATCTTCCCAACGCAAGAATCGAAACTTCATCTCCTGTGTCTCCTGCTTTGGCAATTGGGTTCTTTACCACTAGCGTCACCTGGGAAGCCCCAGGCTCATTATGACCGAGTTCAAATTCCAGTTCTGCCTTTTACTAGCTGCATGACTGTAAGCAAGTTACTTAACCTTTCGTTCCTAAATGTTCTCATGTGTACAAGATTAGAACAAATAATACCTACCCCGTAAAGTAGCTCTACTGATTAAATTAGATGATGCTTAGCAGACTGTCTAGCAAGCTAGTATCAATAAAGATTAGTAATTATTATTAACATAACCTCACTCCAGAAATTAGATCTCAGTGCCTGAAAGGATTTAAGAATCCTCCTTTTCTCCTTTTTATACTGCATTTTTTTAATTTGCATTTAAATTTTTTAAAACTGCATTAAAAAAAAAACTAAAAATGCAACGCTACCAAAAATCTCTGGAGGTAGGGAAGAGGGCATAGTTTAATTGTCACTAAAAACACATCAGTGCCTAAACAAGCACTTAACTTTTAAGTTGACCCTTAAAAGCATAAGCATTTCATTTATTTCAGGGGACAAAAGAAAAGTGTATTTAGAAATTCTAAAATATTATGTATAAATTTAAGAACAAGATAGCTGTATCTTCAGAAAATATAAGGGCAAGGATCACTTGTTTAAAATCACATGCATGCACTGAGTTCACAGTCCATCTCTCCACCATACTGTTTCTTTGGCTGTAATTCCTCTTTATTCACTGGGTGACTACACCCTATAAAAATGCTTAAAACCAAAATCCTTGTGTCTCCCCCTCTTTCCTTCTCACAAACACATTTGCCAAGAGATTTAAACAAGTGAGCAGTAATTTATGAACTCAGCTCTAAAATCAGTTACACCTAAGTGTAACTGATACCAGACATTGTCTTCAAACCCCAGATACCCAGACATTGTCTTCAAACCCCACCTTTATTAATTCTCAAAGGAAGGTCTCCCTGAGATACAATCAGGTGGCTTTAGACCATCATCTTCCCTATCTTTGCCAGACACTAGAAGTCATTATTTATTATGAAGCGTGTCCAGCTGACTTGCCTAGATGTTTTTGTTCTGGTCGTAAATGGCCTCGGCACACTTTGGCACACTAGGGCTTCCCTGGTGGCTCAGAGGTTAAAGCGTCTGCCTCCAATGCGGGAGACCTGGGTTCGATCCCTGGGTCGGGAAGATCCCCTGGAGAAGGAAATGGCAACCCACTCCAGTATTCTTGCCTGGAGAATCCCATGGATGGAGAAGCCTAGTAGGTTACAGTCCATGGGGTCGCAAAGAGTCGGACACGACTGAGCGACTTCACCTTACCTCACCTTACCTCACCTTACCTTACCTCACCTTTGGCACACTGGGAAAGAGAGCTAAAGTGGTCAGCCAATCAAAACTAAAAGGTGAACAGCTTCAATAAGTACTATTCACCAGTTACTCTCTACAACTAGTACTCTGTCACCTCTGCAATGTGACTAATACAAATTAGAATTTGAAATGACACTTGTACATTTTGTTTCCCTATTTGAAATCTGCTTTGAGAAACTTTCAGTCCAACATTAAGCTATTAGAACTTCAGTGTGTTTCTGGTTTGAATATGACAAATGAAATAGCAAATCTCCTCTCACATTTTTATAAATCCCTGATGCAATTTTTGAAGCTTGAAAAATGATTTTGGTGTTTTTCATAAGCTCCTTATGAGACTCATTCTACAACTTTCCACAGTACCAAAAGAGGCTCTTAAGCCAGATGGATAGAAAGAAAATCTAGAAAGAAAGCATACAAAATCTAAAACAAAAGTACAAATCTCTGAATCATATAATACAACATCCAGTTTTCTTTTGAGTTGTGAGTTCACCATATGGAGATAATAAGGGAGAAATTCCAAATACAATCTCCATGAATTCTTTGTCTCTGGGGGCCTAAGATGTTAGTACATCCTTTCAAAAAGAAAAACTCAAAGGATAACTAATATCATACATAAAGTTAGTTGTTAAACGCAGAAGAACACAATACAATATTTTGTACATAAGCAGTTAAGAAACCTTAGTTGTTCCATGTAGAGGTAGTATTTACCAAACACACAAAATTGGGCAAAAATTCAGGGCAATCTGAAAATACAAATCAAACAATACCAGTTAGGGCAAGAATTAAACATGATACCAACTAGGCCTGTTCTTGTTTAGGAATGTCAAAAGAAAAGATCTATAATAATTTTTTGGCTTTTCTTTAAAAGAAATTTTTCTTCTTTGTTCTGTAAGGGGAAAAAAACAATAATTAGCAAACCACAGATGAGAGTGACTTCTTTCATTTAACACAGGATATGCCACCCAAGACCACAATAGCATGCCCAATTTTTCCCCTTGGTTTTTAAAACTCCAAACCACAAGGAAGGTGCAGTGAGTGGTCACTTGAAGTGCCTTAGGAAGCTCACTAAATAGGATGAAATATGACTTTGAGGGATATTATCAAGTTACCCCACCCAAAGAGATAACAAATACTGACAGAGCATCAATTCTGTGCAATACTCCTGGCTATGCTCAAGAGAATGAAAAGTATATGAGCTAAGTGCTTGCTTCTGTGGGAATTTACAAACAAGTAGAGGAATCATGACCACAAATAAAAATAAATTGTGCACATAAATACTATCCAAAGTTGTAAAGAAGTGCAAAGCTTCAGCAAGGTTTTTTTTGTTTTTAATGAAAAGAGTTCATTTCCATTTGGATTTAACTCTCCACTCTCCCAAACACTGACATCAGAGGTGAGGGCAAATGCTGCCTGGGAGATAGATGGGGGCCTGGAGATCTGGAGACTCCCAGGACCAACAGGAACCCCTGGAAAAGCATGGAGGAATTCCCCTTCCATGCTGCACTCCCTGCAGAATATAAGTCCGTTGAGGGTAGACAGCATGTCAGCAATATTCACCACTTTTTCCCTAGAGCATAGTCAAATGCCTAGAATCTAGCAAGTGCTCAAGTAAAATTGTTACCACTCTTGTTAAACCGTTTTGTAGAGGTGTTTAAGAAAACCACATAAGGTGAGATAGGGCTATTCAGGGTCACCATTACACTTTCAACTGTCTAATCCACTTGGAGGGGAGAACAGGGCTCTGAAGAACTAAGAGGGATCATATCATACTTGGATTCCAAGATGCACTGAAGCACACGGGGTATACAGAGGTGCGATTAGGATACTTGTTTCTAATGGGTGACGTAAACAAACTAGTTCACAGGAACCAGGATGTGGATAAAGCAGAGAAGCATGAGAAAGAAAGAGTGAAGGGAAACAGAAGGAGGACTGGGAAAATGTCTGTGATGGGGTTGCGGCTGTTTGTGTGATGTGTGGGTGCGCCACTAATATGAGAGAGCCAGAGATCATGAGGAAATTCACAATTATTTTGTAACTCATCTCACATCAGACCGAGATGCATTCTGTAAGAATCAAAAGGCTTGGAAAACATAATCTGAAAAATGTTAAGAAAGATGGAGGTGTAGTAAGGTGACTGATTACAATATAAATATAGAAAAATCAACAGCATTCATTGGAATAAACAATTAGAAAGTGTATTTGAAAAGATCCAAAAACAATAGCAACAAAAATTACAAAGCTAATAAAAATGTCTGATACATATTTCAAGGAAACTCCATTAAGTTAAAAGACAAGAATAAATGAAGAGAGATAGCATATTCCTGGTTAAGAAAACTTCACATTTTTAAATTATTAATTACTTCAAGGTAACCAATAATTTTGAAATAGTTTTAATCTATGATCAACCAAATATTTTTCATACCTGACAAACTCTAACATTCATCCGGAGAACAAAAGATAGAAAAGAGCTGAGAAATAATTTAAAAAAAAACAATGAGTAGGAAATGTAATAAAATTTAAATCAATTAGAATATTTTGCTATTTGTACAAATTTAAATAAATGAATAAATAAATACAGAGCACAGAAGTTCACCAATTATATACAGAAATTTAACAAATGACAATGTTACATGTGAGCTCAATAAGGAAATAGTTATTTTAAAAATGGTCTTTAAAAAATAAATTGTATGTTTAAGAAAAATATTCAGATTCTAACCATATGCAGAAGTAATATCTTTTAAAAGTTTAATATAAAATGCTATTTTAAAAGAATACTTTTAAAATATTATAAAGTGCTTCACTCAATATGTCAGCAAATTTGGAAAATTCAGCAAGGGCCACAGACTAGAAAACTTCAGTTTTCATTCCAATCCCAAAGAAGGGCAATACCAAAGAATGTTCAAATTATTGCACAACTGTGCTCATTTCACAGGCTACTAAAGCTATCTCAAAATCCTAAGGCTAACTCAAAATTCAAGCTAGGCTTCAGCAGTACATGAACTGAGAACTTCTGGATGTACAATCTGGGTTGCAAAGAGGCAGACGAACAAGAGATCAAATTGCCAGCATTCACTGGATCACAGAGAAAGTAAGGTAATTTCAGAAAAATATATACTTCTGCTTCATTGACTACACTAAACCCTTTGATTGTATGTATCACAACAAACTTAACTCTTAAAGAGATGGGAAATTCTTAAAGAGATGGGAATTCTAGACCACCTTACCTGCCTCCTGAGAAACCTGTATGGGGGTCAAGAAGAAACAGTCAGAACTGGACATAGAACAACTGACTGGTTCCAAATAGGAAAAAGAGTATTGTCACCCTGTTTATTTAACTTCTATGCAGAGTACATAATGGGAAATGCCAGGCTGGATGAATCACAAGCTGGAATCAAGACTGCAGGGGATATCAATAAGCTCAGATACGCAGATGAAAGTGAAAGTGAATGTCACTCAGTTATGTTCAACTTTTGCGACTCCATGGACAGTAGCCTGCCAGATTCCTCTGTCCATGGAATTCTCCAGGCAAGAATACTGGAGTGGATAACCATTCCCTTCTCCAAGGGATCTTCCCTTCTCAGGGATTGAACCCAGGTCTCCTGCATTGCAGGCAGATTCTTTACCATCTGAGCCACCAGGAAAGCCCAAGATATGCAAATGATACCACTCTAATGGCAGAAAGTGAAGAACTATGGAGCCTCTTGATAAGAGGAGAGTGAAAAAGCTGGCTTAAAACTCAGCATTCAAAAAACTAAGATCATGGCATCTGGTCTCATCACTTCATGGCAAATAGAAGGGGGAAAAGTGGAAGCAGTGATAGATTTTATTTTCTTGAACTCCAAAATCACTATGGACAGTGACTGCAACTATGAAATTAAAGGTGCTTGCTCCTCAAAAGGAAAGTTATGACAAATCTAGACAGCATATTAAAAAGCAGAGACAACACTCTGCCGACAAAGGTCTGTATAATCAAAGCTATTGTTTTGCCCATAGCCATGTACAGATGTGTGAACTGGACCATAAAGAATCCTGAGGGCCAAAGAATTGATGCTTTTGAACTGTGGTGCTGGAGAAGACTCTTGAAAGTCCCTTGGACTGCAAGGAGATCAAACCAGTCAACCCTAAAAGAAATCAGTCCTGAATATTCCTTGGAAGAACTGATGCTGGAGCTGAAGCTCCAGTATTTAAGCCACCTGATACAAAAAGACAACTCACTGGAAAAACCCTGATGCTGAGAAAGATGGATGGCAAAAGGAGGGAGGGGGCGCAGAAGATGACATGATCAGATAGCATCACTGACTCAATGGACTTGAATTTGAGCAAGCTCCTGAAGATAGTGAAGGACAGGAGAGCCTAGAGTGCTGCAGTGCATGGGGTCACAAAGAGTGGGACATGAATTAGTGACTAAACAGCAACAACAACTTAGTGAAGAAGGCCTTCCCAAGCAAAACACAATACCCTAAAGTCAGATAGGAAAAGAATAAGAGATTTGAGTACCTAAATATTTACTCCCATGCAATTGAAGAAATCATACTAGAATAAAAGTGTTCAGGAAGTAATTTCTAAAAAATCAGTATGAAAAGTTAAGCAGCCAAGAAGAATGAAATGAACCAAGTATGTGAAAAAGCAATTCACAGCAGAAATATAAATGCCTAGTAAATTTTGAAAAGACAATAAATGTCACCTCTGATCAGGAAAATGCTTTTGAACTGTGGTGTTGGAGAAGACTCTTGAGAATCCCTAGGACTGCAAGGAGATCCAACCAGTCCATTCTGAAGGAGATCAGCCCTGGGTGTTCTTTGGAAGGAATGATGCTAAAGCTGAAACTCCAGTACTTTGGCCACCTTATGCAAAGAGTTGACTCATTGGAAAAGACTCTGATGCTGGGAGGGATTGGGGGAAAGAGGAGAAGGGGACGATAGAGGATGAGATGTCTGGATGGCATTACCGACATGTAATGTACGGACATGAGTTTGAGTGAACTCCGGGAGCTGGTGATAGACAAGGAGGCCTGGCGTGCTGCGATTCACAGGGTTGCAAAGAGTTGGACACGACTGAGCAACTGAACTGAACTGAACTGAACTGATCAGGAAAATTAAATGTAAGTAACAAAATATCATTTTTCACCTACTTGATTAGCAGAAATTAGATTGATTATGAATAACCAGTTTTATCAGGGTGTTGGTATCAGAAAGACTCATCTCATTGGTAGAATTTTTAAGTAAATCCCTCTTTAAGAATGGTAACTTAGTAGTTTTTATCTCTTTAAACATATACACCTTAGATCCTTAAGTTCTACTTCTCAGAATCTATCTTAAAGAAGGACTGAGTCTCTATAGGGAAAGCTTTTGTTGAATTATTTGAATAATAAATTTTGTGAGACTAAATTATCAGATAAGACTTCAAATTATGAATGGGTTGGATTTATGGCAGGATGAAAATAGTTTTCAGCTAATTGTTTCATAATAAATTTTTAGGAGAAAATTTGACTACATTAGTTTTGCTTTTCCCACTGATTTGGGAAGTTACCTAATTCCCACAGAATATGTAGATCAGGCTGTATCAAAGGCGAAAGTTTAAATATATGCAAAGATCAAAGTACAGAGTTAATTTGTGCTGATTCAAGAGTGGTAGCCCTCAGGGAGACAAAGGCTACATCAGAACAGAGTCCCTTCCACTCCTGTAATGTGGATGGAACAAACTGAAAGAGATGAGACAAGACAGATGGAGGTGGTGATTACAGTCAGAGGATGTCCATTCAGAGTTAAACACAGAGTCAAAGAGCACAGTGTGTGTGCTTAGTCACTCAGTCATGTCCAGCTCTTTCTGACCCCATGGACTGTAACCTGCCAGGCTCCTTTGTCTATGGGGGTTCTCCAGGCAAGAAGACGGGAGTGGATTGCCATGCCCTCCTCCAAGGGATCTTCCCAACCCAGGGATTGAACCCAGGTCTCCCATACTGCAGGTAGATTCTTTTACATCTGAGCCAACAGGGAAACCCAAAGAACATAGTAACTAGTGAAAATTTGTCAACAAGTTAGGTGGCTGCTGGTAGATGAACCACTTGTGTCCCAAGGACAGGTAAATGGTGATGGGGCATTCAGAGCCAGAAAATGTGCAGGGATTCCAGCAAGTAGCTGACCTCGAGGGGCTGTGATGTTCAGAGGGCCCACACACAAGACCAACATTCAGGAATAGGATCCCAACAAGACAGTCAGTCATAGTCTGGGCAGGACACAAAACGTCATCAGTAGACCACCCAGTCAGGGGCATGACTGTAAGGCAAGATTTCCCACTGAGAGCAATTTCCCTCACTGGGAACGTTAAGCAGGGGCTGGAGACACTTTAGTTGTCATACTTGAAGCGGGTACAAGTGCATCTAATGGGTAGAGTCCAGGGAAGTTGCCACACATCCTACAATCTACAAGCAGCAGAGAATTTTCTGCCCAGAATAATGCCATCATTGAGAAACCCTAGTATAGGGAACAAGAAAAACAGCTATAGGAACTAAGACACAAAATCAAAGAAAGACTAGGAGTTAATCATACGAATAAAGAAGAAATGTGGTCCTGAAATAGGACTAATTCAGCAGAACTGAGTTGATCATCAAACTAGGTTCTTTAGTTTCCTCCTAATTAGGGAGCACGTAGGTCTTAGGATTTTAAGTGGAAAACAATCTGGAGGCTGATTCTTGTTTCACCACTTACTAGCCTGAGAGACTTGGGCAATTGCTTTAATCTTTCACACCTCAATGTCCTTTTCTATAAAATATGGATAATAGTAGCATCTACACTCAGAAATTACTACAAAAGGAAAATAGGATTATGCGTAAGTGTTCCTAACACTTTGGCCAATTCATATTACATGGGTGATAATTAATAGTTGTAGATGGGGGCCAAACAGCTAAATTTGGTGGAAAATTTTTTTAAGAAAAAAACAGAAAAGAAGTGAAGGATGGCATTATTAGCCCAATCCACCCCCAAATTATCTGGCAAAGGGTTTTTAGGGGAAAAAAAAATTTCAGGAATTAGATTTACTTAACACCAAAGTTTTTCCATGGGTTCACCAAAAATATGAATACCAGAAACAGTGTTCTTTGATAAATTTGTTTAAAGTGTTTAATCTTTAGATACCTATAAGAGGGCTAAACCACCTCTTTCCTAAAGTGACTAATCGTAGTATTCTGTTCTCAGCCCTGTATTCTGAAACATTCTGGGCCTGATAGTTTTCCTTACTAAATCAAACATATTCTGGTATATACTCAATCTCCCTTCTCACAATATTAACATACAATGCTGGACTATAGGCTTGAATATCAACCACAGAAGAATTAAGGACTGTGAACCAAAAGACCCTGCTTGTCTTATTCTAATGCATGATTAATTTTCTGGAATTTACATAATGAAAAACAAAAAGGAAAACAAAGTGAGAGGAAGTGGAAAGTCATTGTATTATATATTTGTCCCTAAAAGTAGTTTGGCTGGGCCTTCCAACCCTCTGCTAATTCCTCAGAAAGATTTAAAAAAAAAAAAAAGAAAGAAAGAAAGAAACCCATCACCACATGCTAAAACCTCAGCATCATAAAGATGCCAAAAGAGAAAATGTTAAACAATGTCCAGCACCTAGGATCCCATCTAGGCAAGAAGACTGAGTAGGATTCCTTTCTACAAAATATTTCACTTCCCTTCAGCCTGGACCCCGAAGATAGAATTTAGAAAAGCTCCCAAGTGGTGTCTCCTGAGTTAGAGAAAAGAAATATTGACATCACCAAGGATGGAAGTTTTTATATATGTGAGTAGCTGTGGGTATTTGGGAAAATGTGCCAATTCACCAACCACATTTATGTGTATTCTTAAGCATGACAATTTAAGATTCAGGGAAACAGGGCCATATCTGAGCATCATGATCACCTTATGAGCTCAGTTGCTTCAGGTGTCCTGTCTACCATCCTTGGAATGTTAACGGTGAAAGAAAGGTAACAAGCTTCTTGGCCTGCTGATTATTTTCCAGGAAAAGAGAAAATGAGTCTAATATTGGATGACATCTTTGATACTGATAGTTGGGATCTGTAGCTTTACCACCTGGTTTCATAAATATTAATCTCATCTGAGCTCAATGAGCACTTAACAACTGTCATAAAACTAAGGCTCAAAGAATTTAAGCAACTCACTCAAGGTCACACAGGTAGAAAATAATGAAGAAAAGACTCACACACAGATCCAAATGATTTCATATCCCATTCTTATGATTCCATACATCATACTACTTCCTGGCATCTTCTCCTTCAGTCAAGAAATTAAGAAGAAGAGGGAAAAGAGGCCTGTTTACCTGAAAACTTGTCCTCCAACCTTTCTGCTGCAGCTTCAGGAGGGGACATTTCCCAGCTTCCCACATTTCACCACCACCACAGGGCTTCATGATGTAATCCCGGCTCTTGTTCACACAGTGAATGCTGCTTTCTGAGAGTTAGCTTAACTGTGAAATAATTTATATCACTATACCATACCCAGTTCATAATTTGTACCACAAAATGAAATGACTTAGATTTCCTTATTATTGTTTCTTGTTGTTTCAGTCACTAAGTCGTGTCCAGCTCATTTGCAGTTCTATGGGCTGTAACCTACCAGTCTCCTCTGTCCATGGGATTTCCCAGGTAAGAATATTAGAATAGGTTGCCATTTCCTTCTCCAGACTACCTTCCTGACCCAAGGATTGAACCACATCTCCTGCACTGGCAGGAGGATTCTTTACCACTTAGCCACCAGGGAAGCCCTATCTTATTATTTTTAGTCTTCATCTCTATACTTAGAAAAAAACTGAAGAAGGAAAACTTTGAATTGTGTCCAGGTAGTTATTTTATTTTGAAAAATAACTCTTTAATAGTGTATGTATATTGTATACATATATAAAGAATTCAACATTTGGGAGAACATGTGGGCATCTTCAAATTTGTGTGTGTGTGTGTCTGTGTCTGTGTCTGTGTGTGTGTCTGTGTGTGTATACAGAGAATCAATTCAAGCTACTTTCAAGGGTGCAAAAAGATTTCAGAATATAAATACAAATCCCAAAGTTCAATGTGAAAAATCACTTGTTTTTAATCAGAGTAGTAATGACAAACCTTTGACATATGAAATATCCCGGATAATTGTTTTAAAATTTGCCATTAAACTATATACTTATTTAGAATAATTTCTCTTTATGGAAATTATATTTAACTCTTCAAGGAATATTCAAGTTTCTTTTGGTGCCAAATTATGAAATAAGTGAGTGATTATAGGCAATAGCAGAGTTGCAAATTATAATTGTTATGGTAATGACATATTCATAATCTTTGACATAATAATAACTTTTGTAACTTATAGGCTAATATTCATCTTCAAAGCAGTAGCTAATTAATGCTTTAAAATATCCTTACAATCAAATGAATAAGCAGAATCTTCAGGCCCTATTGACACTCTATCTACTTTCTATTCAATGATTAATTTTTACTTAAATAACTTGAAAAACAACTGAGAAATCATCTAACATGATAAAAAAATCTGAAAATCATTTTTTCTAGCTTTAGGAAGGCAAAATGTTTCTCAGTTATTCTTTGTTTCAGTTACCTCTATTATTTGGAGAGTATACTATACAGACCCATCCTTCATTCTTCTCATTGTCTGGGCTTATATTCTGTAAAGAGAGAGACATTAGCCTTCAACAGCCAAAGTGAGAGCCAAATTGCCTTAGCTACACAGGACACAAGCTACTGGTCTAACTACTCTCAAACCTACATCCACACAAAATGTGCCATGTAGGTTTAAAGGAATAAGGAATCTTTGTATCATATTGGGATAAATTCAAAATGCCTCATTCACTTCTCCTTTTTAATTTTTATGAATATCACAGTAATTATTTATTAAACATTTATCAGTCACTAGAAAAATGTCTTAAGGACTCCATGTACATTAGCTTACTTTATAATTATAAAAACCCTATGATGTTGATATTATCACTATATTTATTATTCCTATAATATCATCATCATCAATACATACATACAAGTAAGCAAATAAAGTATTGAGTCTCAGGGAAGTTTAATAATTTCCAAAAGAAGAAACAGAGCTGAGAGAGAAAGCCAGACCCACCTGATCCCAAAGCCCATTATCCTAACCAGTACACCAGGGGTTCTCAAACTTCTGCAGGCATCAGAATCACTGATTAAAAAAATAAATAAATAAAAAATACAGAGAATCCTGCATGGCCCCTTTCCACCATTTCTGATTGAGTAGTTCTGGGGGAGGAGGCCCCAAGAATTTGCATTTCTAATAAGTTCCCAGGTGACAACGATCACATTATAGTCCACTAATTAATGCTAAAATAATGGCACTTCTTCCCTGGATGGCCCTGTCAAATAATTTGAAAAAGGAGTGTTCAGTGGTGTTGGCCATCGCTTACAGAAAAGTAAAAATCAGGTGCTAGTACTCAGACATGT
The DNA here is from genome assembly GCA_917880005.1 of Nanger dama. Lineage (NCBI taxonomy): Eukaryota > Metazoa > Chordata > Mammalia > Artiodactyla > Bovidae > Nanger > Nanger dama. Next base: position 37,916,666 of record CAKJTW010000002.1, read on the forward strand.
TTATCATAAAAAAAAATACCAGTCCTGTGTAAGTTTTTTTCAGAGAGCCTCCTTCCCTCATTTTTCATATCCGGAGGGCAGAGACTTCCCCAAATTATGCCATTCTTATTCTTTCTCTGAAACGTCTTTAGCCACTTTTTTACTCCCCTGAGGGCAAGAGCATCACCATTCTTCCATTTTCTGAATCCCACTTTGGACCTCTCCAGTCAGGACTACTGCTGATGTTACACAGCTTGTGCATAAAACTGAAACAGCAAGGATTCTGCCAGCCTTTCCAAACCCGGGGGCACTTTTCCCTGTCACTTAACATGAGTTTGCTCTTCATCCCATAGGTTCAAGAACTAAGCTCATGATTTATTGCTATGGTAAATCTGCTTATGCTAAAATCTATGCCAAGTCTAAGCTTGGAATAAGACTTTATGGGCCAAGTAGTAAATCCCATAAAATCAGAGTTTAAAATGGAAAATGTTATTCAGACTAATTACAGGTCATGCAGTTGGGCATTACTATAGCACACTTTTCTTAAACATTATCCCAAATGAAGCCATCAGAAGAACATATGTGCTGCATACCCAGTCCAAATTCTTGGTCAGTAAGTGGAACAAGCTTTCAGTGGCAAAGGGGAGTAGCTGTCATCCCCATCCCCGGGAGGTTCCTCATTAGACAGCCATGCGGTGAGCCTTCTCATACTGCAAGCAAACGACAGAGGATAACAGGCTTTCCTTTTTAAAGCGTGGGGGCAAAGAGAGAGAGAATGGGACAAAACAGAAGAAATGACTCATAAGTCAGGGAAAAACTTCTCATAGGAAATCTTTTAAAAACCATTTTGAATAAAAATAAACTTTCTATGAATTCAGGAGTTGAAAAGATTTAATTTCTGGGATCCAAACAAATTAAATGTATGAAAACTGTTTACTATAATGGTTACAATTGGTAGAATTGTGATGACAGGCTATTATTTTTGTTCAGCTTTACCTCAGTTGAGACAATAGCTTCGTGAACAAATCCTAAAGTCCAAGATGATTGATTATACTCTGAGCGATGAAATGAGTTCTAAGTTTGAAATGTTCTTTCCTGCACCCAAAAATGTATGGGTGGGATCTTCACTGATAATTCTGGTTACTCATAACAAATCAGTCTACATTTCCCAAGTAAACTTGTTTTCATTCTATGGTATTAAAAAGATGCATTGAACAGGGGCAAAGAAAAAAAAACTTTGTTTATAAATCTTTAAGGAGAGAGAGGATCAAAACAGCAGAGTGGGAAAACACACCTCCCCACACAGATACATCAAAAATACATACATATGTGGAAATAGAAACTGTCAGAAAGGTCCTATACAACCAAAGATGTGAGATCCACACACAGTTAAGCAGGAAGGTAAGAAGGAAACCTATGCCCCTGGGAGGGCACCTACTCTTGGGAGTAAGCAGTCAAGAGACAGCTTGGGCACCTCAGTCCTGGGCTTCCACACAGGAGCGATGAGCTCCCTTGGCTGGCTGGAGGAACCCTCGAACTAACAGGAGGGCTGCGGGAAGACCGACTCTCACTTACAAGGAGCACACGTGCTGGCTTATGCCTGAGGAAGGGTGGAGAGGAATATTTAACGACTGTTGCACTAGCTGCCAGGTTTCTGATGAATGCCCCAGCTGGTGCCCCAGTCCAAGCCAAGTGAACACTCCAGACCAACTTACTGCACATCACACAACAGCACTGGATCTAGGGCTACCATCCCCAAGGAGAAAGTTGGACTGCAGAAGGCAAGGGCAGCTCAATCCTAGGGCAGCGTCTATGAGGGGGGCAGCCTCCACTGTTGATGCTGACTCAAGAGGAACCTCAAAAGCAGCCCAGATCTATGGCACTGGCCACTCCACCACAGCTCACACTCCAGTATGTGCTGAGAGTCCACAGGGGACCCACCTGCCCTGTGCTGTGGCTCCAAGCAAGGCAGAGGTGGCAGAAGTTGGGGGCAACAATAGGCTGAGAGGGACAAAAGGAACCGAGACCCGCTGTATCTGAGCCTGTCAACCAGTGCATAGTAGACAGCTTGGTACTCTGTTTGAGGCCAATGTGAGCTGAGAGCCCAAAGAGGCACCCCTTGCTTCTGCACTATTTGCCTCTGGGGCAAGGGTCCTGGTTCTGGGAGGGAGGAAAGCACACACTTAAAGGGAACAGAGCCAGCATAAGCTCAGTGCTCAGAGCTTCTGCTCCAGCAACTTGGGATGAGAACCCACACCCGACTGGGTGGTGACGGCCACTGGGCAAGGGAAAACCCTGACTCACACTAACCTCCAGCTCTACCTACTTGACCTCCAATTCCAGCTCCTACCAAGATGATAGCTGCCAGCACACTCTGAGGAAAGATGTAACTTGCATCCATGTCAAATCCAGCTCTCTCACCAAAGGCACTGGAAAACAGTATAGGAACACTGCCTCATAAGAATACCCCTTCAAGACCACAATGGGTAACTTGTTTCACCTAAACTCAAAAGAGGTAGAAAAACTTAAGCAAGCTGAAAAGGCACAGGAAGTGGTCTCGACTGAAAGAGCAAGAGAAAACCTTTGAAAAACAAATAATGAGACAGAAATAAACAATTTGCCAGATAAAGAATTCAAAACTTTAGAAATAAGAATGCTAACTGAATTTGAGAAAGGAATAGATAGACTCAGTGAGCATTTCAACATGCTAAGCATTTCAGCAACATGTCATAATTAAAATGACAAAAGTTAAAGATATGACAGTTCTAAAGGCAGCAAGAGAAAAATCAAGTCATATACAAGGGAATCCTCATAAGGCTATCGGCTGATTTCTCTGCAGAAACTTTGCATGCCAGAAGGAAGTAAGACCCACTGAGATGTTGCCTGCAAGAGGCTCACTTCAGGACTAAAAACACACATAATCTGAAACTGAGGGGATGGAAAAAAGTATTTCATGCAAATGAAAACAATAAGAAAATGGAATAGCAAAATTCATGTCAGACAAAATAGGCTTTCAAACAAAGACTATAACAAAAGACAAAGAAAAGGATTATATAACAATAAAGGGATCAATACAAGAAGAGGATATTACATTTGTTAACATATGTAAACCTCGAATCGGAACACCTAAATATAGAAAGCAAATATCAACATACAGAGAAAAATTGACAATAATACAATTATACTAGGAGGCTTGAACAGCCTACTGACATTAATGGGCAGAGCATACAGATAGAAAATTAACAAGGCAAAAGTGGTTTTAAGTGACACATAAGCCAATTAGACAATAACTACAGGACATTCCATCCAAAAAGAGCAGAATACACATTCTTTTCAAGCGTACATGGAATGTTCTCAGGATAAATCATATACTATGCATAAAACAAATCCCAACAAATGTAAAAGGATAGAAATTACATCAAGCCTTTTTCCCAACCACCACAGTATGAAACTAGAAATCAATTACAGAAAGACAAAAGGGAAAAGTACAACCTCATGAAGGCTAAACAGCACACAATTTTAAAAAATCCGTGAGTTAATGCAAAAATCAAACAGTAAGTCAGGGAAAAAAAAACCCTCAAGATAAAAATGAAAACACAACTTTTCAAAATCTATGGAATATAGTAAAAGCAGTTCTAAAAGGGAAGTTTATAGCAATATAGGCCTTCCTCAAGAAACAAGAAACATCTCAAATAAACAGTCTAACCTACCATTTAAGTGATAGAAAAATGCAAACAAGCAAAGCCCACAGTTAACAGGAGGAAATATCAGAGAGGAAATAAATAAAATAGAGACCAAAAAAAAATAGTGAAGCTCAGTGAAACTAACAGCTGGGTGTTTGTTTTTTTTTTAAGGTAAATAAAACTGATAAACCTTTAGCCAGGCTCGCCAGGAAAAAGAAAAAGAGAGAGAAGACCCAACTAAACAAGAAATAATAGAGAAGAAATAACAACTGATACCACAGAGACACAAAAAAATCATAAGAGAACACTACAAATGATTATATATCAACAAGTAGACAACCTAAAAACAGACAAATTTTTATAAACTTACACAAGACTGAATCAAGAAAAAGTAATTTGAACACACTGATCACTAGTAGTGAAATTGAATTCGTGATTTAAAAGCTCCCAGCAAATAAAAGCCCAGGGCTAAGTGACTTCAAAGGAAAATTTTACCAAACATATAAAAAAAAAGCTAATACCTTCCCTTCTCCAACTATTCCAAAAAATTATAGAGGAGAGAATACTCCCAAAATCATTCTATAAGACCATAATTATCTTAATGCCAAAAAGAGACTCTACAAAAATAAATAAATAAGAGGCCAGTATCTTTGATGAATATAGCTGCTAATATCCTCAACAAAATATTTGCAAATTGAATTCAACAATATATAAAAGGTTCCTACATCATTAGATCAAGTTTGAGTTATTCTAGGAATGCAAAGACAGTTCACTACTCACAAATTAATCAACATGACACACTACATTAACAACAGGAAGGATTAAAATCACAAGATCATCTCAATCAGTTGGTCAGTTTAGTCGCTCAGTCGTGTCCGACTCTTTGAGACTCCATGAATCGCAGCACGCCAGGCCTCCCTGTCCATCACCAAATCCCGGAGTTCACTCAGACTCATGTCAACTGAGTCAGTGATGCCATCCAGCCATCTCATCCTCTGTTGTGCCCTTCTTCTCCTGCCCCCAATCCCTCCCAGCATCAGAGTCTTTTCCAATTAGTCAACTCTTCACATGAGGTGGCCAAAGTACTGGAGTTTCAGCTTTAATATCATTCCTTCCAAAGAAATCCCTGGGCTGATCTCCTTCAGAATGGACTGGTTGGATCTCCTTGCAGTCCAAGGGATTCTCAAGAGTCTTCTCCAACACCACAGTTCAAAAGCATCAATTCTTTCGCGCTCAGCTTTCTTCACAGTCGAACTCTCACATCCATACATGACCACTGGAAAAACCATAGCCTTGACTAGATGGACCTTAGTCAGCAAAGTAATGTCTCTGCTTTTAAATATGCTACCTAGATTGGTCATAACTTTCCTTCCAAGGAGCAAGCATCTTTTAATTTCATGGCTGCAGTCACCATCTGCAGTGATTTTGGATCCCCCAAAAATAAAGTCTGACGCTGTTCCCACTGTTTCCTCATCTATTTGCCACGAAGTGATGGGACCAGATACCATGATCTTCATTTTCTGATGTTGAACTTTAAGCCAACTTTTTCACTCCTCACTTTCACTTTCATCAAGAGGCTTTTTAGTTCCTCTTCACTCTCTGCCATAGGGGTGGTATCATCTAAATATCTGAGGTTATTGACATTTCTCCCAGCAATCTTGATTCCAGCTTGTGTTTCTTTCATTCCAGCATTTCTCATGATATACATTGCATATAAGTTACATAAGCAGGGTGACAATATACAGCCTTGACGTACTCCTTTTCCCATTTGGAACCAGTCTGTTGTTCCATGTCCAGTTCTAACTGTTGCTTCCTGACCTGCATACAGATTTCTGAAGAGGCAGGTCAGGTAGTCTGGTATTCCCATCTCTTTCAGAATTTTCCACAGTTTATTGTGATCCACACAGTCAAATATCAATTTCACAGTTATGCAAGTCTGTGCCCCAACTGGTAATGCTGAAGAAGCTGAAGTTGAACAGCTTTATGAAGACCTACGAGACCTTTTAGAATTAACACCAAAAAAAGATGTCCTTTTCATTAAAGGGGACTAGAATGCTAAACCAGGAAGTCAAGAAACACCTGGAGTAATAGGCAAATTTGGCCTTGAAATGCGGAATGAAGCAGGGCAAAGACTAATGGAGTTTCGCCAAGAAAATGCACTGGTCATACCAACACCCTCTTCCAACAACACAAGAGAAAACTCTACACATGGACATCATCAGATGGTCAACATTGAAATCAGATTGATTATATTCTTTGCAGCCAAAGATGGAGAAGCTCTATACAGTCAACAAAAACAAGACTAGGAATTGACTGTGGCTCAGATCATGAACTCCGTATTACCAAATTCAGACTTACATTGAAGAAAGTAGGGAAAACCACTAGACCATTCAGGTATGGCCTAAATCAAATCCCTTATGATTATACAGTGGAAGTGAGAAATAGATTTAAGGAACTAGATCTGATACATAGAGTGCCTGATGAACTATGGAATGACGTTGGTGACATTGTACAGGAGACAGGGATCAAGACCATCCCCATGGAAAAGAAATGCAAAAAAGCAAAATGGCTGTACGGAGAGCACTTACAAATAGCTGTGAAAAGAAGAGAGGCAAAAAGAAAAGGAGAAAAGGAAAGATATAAGCATCTGAATGCAGAGTTCCAGAGAATAGCAAGAAGAGATAAGAAAGCCTTCTTTAACAATCAATGCAAAAAATAGAGGAACAGAATGGGAAAGACTAGAGACCTCTTCAAGAAAATTAGAGATACCAAGGGAACACTTCATGCAAAGATGGGCTCGATAAAGGACAGAAATGGTATGGACCTAACAGAAGCAGAAGATATTAAGAAGAGGTGGCAAGAATACATGGAAGAACTGTACAAAAAGATCTTCATGACCCAGATAATCATGATGATGTGATCACTCATCTAGAGCCAGACACCCTGGAATATGAAGTCAAGTGGGCCTTAGAAAGCACCACTACGAACAAAGCTAGTGAAGGTGATGGAATTCCAGTTGAGCTATTTCAAATCTTGAAAGATGATGCTGTGAAAGTGCTGCACTCAATATGGCAGCAAATTTGGAAAACTCAGCAGTGGCCATAGAACTAGAAAAGGTCAGTTTTCATTCCAATCTGAAAGACAGACAGTGCCAAAGAATGCTCAAACTACTGCACAGTTGCACTCATCTTACATGCTAGTAAAGTAATGCTCAAAATTCTCTAAGCCAGGCTTCAGCAATATGTGAATCGTGAACTCCCTGATGTTCAAGCTGGTTTTAGAAAAGGCAGAGGAACCAGAGATCAAATTGCCAACATTGGCTCGATCATCGAAAAAGCAAGAGAGTTTCAGAAACACATCTATTTCTGCTTTATTGACTATGCCAAGGCCTTTGACTGTGTGGATCACAGTAAACGGTGGAAAATTCTGAAAGAGATGGGAATACCAGACCACCTGACCTGCCTCTTGAGAAATCTGTATGCAGGTCAGGAAGCAACAGTTAGAACTGGACATGGATCAACAGACTGGTTCCAAATAGGAAAAGGAGTACATCAAGGCTGTATATTGTCACCCTGCTTATGTAACTTATATACAGAGTACATCATGAGAAACACTGGACTGAAAGAAACACAGCTGGATCAAGATTGCCGGGAGAAATATCAATAACCTCAGATATGCAGATGACACCATCCTTATGGCAGAAAGTGAAGAGGAACTAAAAAGCCTCTTGATGAAAGTGAAAGAGGAGAGTGAAAAGTTGGCTTAAAGTTCGACATCAGAAAACGAAGATCATGGCATCTGGTCCTATCTCTTCATGGGAAATAGATGGGGAAACAGTGGAAACAGTGTCAGATTTATTTTGGAGGGCTCCAAAATCACTGAAGATGGTGACTGCAGCTTACTCCTTGGAAGAAAACTTACGACCAACCTAGATAGTATATTCAAGAGCAGAGACATTACTTTGCCGACTAAGGTCCGTCTAGTCAAGGCTATGGTTTTTCCAATAGTCATGTATGGATGTGAGATTTGGACTGTGAAGAAATCTGAGTGCCAAAGAATTGATGCTTTTGAACTGTGGTGTTAGAGAAGACTCTTGAGAGTCCGTTGGACTGCAAAGAGATCCAACCCGTCCATTCTGAAGGAGATCAGCCCTGGTATTCTTTGGAAGGACTGATGCTAAAGCTGAAACTCCAGTACTTTGGCCACCTCGTGCGAAGAGTTGACACTGGATAAGACTCTGATGCTGAGAGGGATTGGGGGCACGAGGAGAAGGGGATGACCAAGGATGAGATGACTGGATGGCATCATGGACTCGATGGACGTGAGTCTGAATGAACTCCAGGAGTTGGTGATGAACAAGGACGCCTGGCGTGCTGTTATTCATGGGGTCGCAAAGAGTCAGACACGACTGAACTGAACTGAACACAGTCAAAGCCTTTGGCATAGTCAATAAAGCAGAAATAGATGTTTTTCTAAACTCTCTTGCTTTTTCCATGACCCAGCCGATGTTGCCAATTTGATCTCTGGTTTCTCTGCCTTTTCTAAAACCAGCTTGAACATTAGGGAGTTCACGGTTCATGTATTACTGAAGCCTGGCTTGGAGGATTTTGAGCATTACTTTACTAGCATGTGAGATAAGTGCAATTGTGCAGTAGTTTGAGCATTCTTTGGCATTGCCTTTCTTTGGGATTGGAATGAAAACTGACCTTTTCTAGTTCTATGGCCACTGCTGTTTTTTTCAATTTTGCTGGCATATTGAGTACAGCACTTTCACAGCATCATCTTTCAGGATTTTAAATAGCTCAACTGGAATTCCATCACCTTCACTAGCTTTGTTCGTAGTGGTGCTTTCTAAGGCCCACTTGACTTCACATTCCAGGATGTCTGGCTCTAGGTGAGTGATCACATCATCATGATTATCTGGGTCGTGAAAATCTTTTTGTACAGTTCTTCTGTGTATTTTTGCCACCTTTTCTTAATATCTTCTGCTTCTGTTAGGTCCATACCATTTCTGTCCTTTATCGAGCCCATCTTTGCATAAAGTGTTCCCTTGGTATCTCTAATTTTCTTGAAGAGATCTCTAGTCTTTCCCATTCTGTTCTTTTCCTCTGTTTCTTTGCACTGATCGCTGAAGAAGGCTTTCTTATCTCTTCTTGCTATTCTCTGGAACTCTGCATTCAGATGCTTATATCTTTCCTTTTCTCCTTTTCTTTTGCCTCTCTTCTTTTCACAGCTATTTGTAAGATCTCCCCAGACAGCCATTTTGCTTTTTGCATTTCTGTTTCATGGGGATGGTCTTGATCCCTGTTTCCTGTACAATGTCACCAATGTCATTCCATAGTTCATCAGGCACTCTATGTATCAGATCTAGTTCCTTAAATCTATTTCTCACTTCTACAGTATAATCATAAGATTCAATTTAGGTCATACCTGAATGGTCTAGCGGTTTTCCCTACTTTCTTCAATGTAAGTCTGAATTTGGTAATAAGGAGTTCATGATCTGAGCCACAGTCAACTCCTGGTCTTGTTTTTGTTGACTGTATAGAGCTTCTCCATCTTTGGATGCAATGAATATAATCAATCTGATTTCAGTGTTGAGCATCTGGTGATGTCCATGTGTAGAGTTTTCTCTTGTGTTGTTGGAAGAGGGTGTTTGCTATGACCAGTGCATTCTCTTGGCAAAACTCTATTAGTCTTTGCCCTGCTTCATTCTGCACTCCAAGGCCAAATTTGCCTATTATTCCAGGTATTTCTTGACTTCCTACTTTTGCATTCCAGCCCCCTATAATGAAAAGGATATCTTTTTTGGTGTTAATTCTAAAAGGTCTCGTAGGTCTTCACAGAACCATTCAACTTCAGCTTCTTCACACACTAATAAAGTAATGCTTGAAATTCTCCAAGCCAGTCTTCAACAGTACATGAACTTGAACCTCCAGATGTTCAAGCTGGTTTTAGAAAAGGCAGAGGAACCAGAGATCAAATTGCCAACATCCGCTGGATCATGGAAAAAGCAGGAGAGTTCCAGAAAAACATCTATTTCTGCTTTATTGACTATGCCAAAGCCTTTGACTGTGTGGATCACAGCAAACTATGGAAAATTCTGAAAGAGATGGGAATACCAGACCACCTGACGTGCCTCTTGAGAAATCTGTATGCAGGTCAGGAAGCAACAGTTAGAAGTGGACATGGAACAACAGACTGATTCTAAATAGGGAAAGGAGTACATCAAGGCTGTATATGGTCACCCTGCTTATGTAACTTATATGCAGAGTATATCATGAGAAACTCTGGGCTGAATGAAGCACAAGTTGGATCAAGATTGCCGGGAAAAATATCAATAACCTCAGATATGTAGATGACACTACCCTTACTGAAGAAAGTGAAGAAGAGTAAAGAGCCTCTTGATGAAGGTGAAAGTGAAGAGTGAGAAAGTTGGCTTAAAGCTCAACATTCGGAAAACTAAGATATGGCATCTGGTCCCATCACTTCATGGCAAATAGATAGGGCAACAGTGGAAACAGTGAAAGACTATTTTTCTGGGCTCCAAAATCACTGCAGATGCTGACTGCAGCCATGAAATTAAAAGACACTTTCTCCCTGGAAGGAAAGTTATGACCAACCTAGACAGCATATTAAAAAGCAGAGACATTACTTTGCCAACAAAGGTCTGTCTAGTCAAGGCTATGGTTTTTCCAGTAGTCATGTATGGATATTAGACTTGGACTATAAAGAAAGATGAGCACTGAAGAATTTATGCTTTTGAACTGTGGTGTTGGAGAAGACTCTTGAGAGTCCCTTAGACAGCAAGGAGATCCAACCAGTCCGTCCTAAAGGAAATCACTCCTGAATATTCATTGAAGGACTGGTGCTGAAGCTGAAACTCCAATACTTTGGCCACCTATTGCAAAGAACAGATTCATTGGAAAAGACGGTGATGCTTGGAAAGATTGAGGGCAGGTGGAGAAGGGGATGACAGAGGATGAGATGGTTGGATGCATCACCGACTCAATGGATATGAGTTTGAGTAAACTCCAGGAGTTGATGATGAACAGGGAAGCCTGGTGTGCTGCAGTCCATGGGGTCGTCAAGAGTCAAACATGACTGAGCAACTGAACTGAAGCTGGGGTTGAATTATCCAGGGTTTTCACTTATGTGCACATGTGACTTAATACAAACGACACTTTAACAGACTCATCAGTTATATACACACTACATCTGTTTGGATAATGACAGAGGTGCCTCCTAGCCAGGAACTCATAATGTCCAAGTCCATTCTGTTTTAGAGGACAGCTTTTCTCACTAGAGACATTTCAGTGTTCAGTGAGGACAGGCTTTGCTGCCTATCATTTGTTCACTGGGTGAGTTTGTGTGTCCTACAATATCTGCAGGCAATGGGGGAATGAAGATGGCAGCCAAATGATTGTACCATGGAAAACGGATGTGCCCAGCGAGTCTTGAGGAGAGGGAAGTTCGCAGCTGTAGTAGCTTGACCTTATGGTGCGTGCTACACATGTTGACCAGGGGAGGAAGCACTGTCAGGCATCAGAAAACAAACTAGGGGAAAATGTGCCAGGCCAGACCCCGCTTCCTCGCTTCTTTTTGATGGTACATGTTCCCATTCCAGGCATAGAATGTTTTAACAGTCCCATCTTGCTGCAGGACAACAGAATCCTGGTGGAAACTGCACCCTTACACAGGGGTGCAAAGTAAGTCACTCATCCCAGTAGGAAGTCCAATGCAAATTCCAGTAGATAACACCTTTCCTAGGTATGACAGAGGTTGGTATTCTCCAAAGCATAACACGTTGATTTACCATGCAAGCGTAGGCAATGGCAGCCCCTCATAACTTCCACACCTTTGTGTTCGGAGTCAGGCGGCTTTTGGCAACTCGTCTGCTTTGCTATTACCACAACACCCTCCCCTTTATTCTCCTCACTTTCCCTAGGAATTCACCTCTTAGTGTCCTAATCAAGCTTCTTCATAAGTACCCAGATCTGAATCCAAGCAAAATGGCAGACTAAGTTCTCTGATTCATTATCCTGCTTTCCCACTTTGTCACCATCACCAAAGCTAGAAGAATAGCGGACAACCACATGTCCTCTAATCTCAGCTCTTCTTCCAACTTTATAATTGGAGATTCAACCTCTAGCTGGGCATCAGTGGCCACTATACTGCCCCAGAATAGATGCCAGCCCACCATAGCAGGCATTCATTTCCCTTCTTTGCCACAGTGCCTTCTGTGCAGTTTCTCAGATAAATGCATCAAACCAGCCAGTGTTTGCAGGGTGTCCCTGAATTCACATGGTGGCCCACAAGCATCTAATATAAGATGCTCCACCCCTCCCTACACAAAGATTGGCACCCAACTTGGGATTTCGTAGTGGATGCCTGTTTCCCAAGACCCACTTCTTCCATCTCCTGGCTGGCTCAGCAGTTGTTGGTTCAAAACCTCAAGAATTTACAAGGTGAAATCTGCAACAAGTCCTCACATGGACGGCAAGGAGAAACCAAAGAAAGAGGCAAACCACTCTAAGTTAGTAGGGGACAGGTTTAATAAGCAAAAACTTAGATTTAAGACTTGGGCAGCCGTAAGATGAGTAGATCTTTGTATTCACTCAAGAGAATCTACAAAGTTGACATAGAGAGAGACCTTAACTGGGTTCAGTCACCTACTCAGTCCAGATGTAAAGAGAATTCTCATCGATCTTACACTAGGTATGTGAAAAATTTACTCTATTTTTTAGAGAAATATATGTGATTACTACTAGACACTAGACACCACACACGACAAATAAGGCATGATGCCTGCTCTTCAGAAACTTATAGTCTGATAAAGGAATAAAGTGACACGCACAAATAGAAGAAACAAAGTGATATAGTTACTATTATAGATGTTTGTGCAGTGAAAATGTAAAAGAGTGAGTAGTTCTTCCAGTTAAGTTGAAGGATGAGGAGGGTGAGGAAATGTTTCAGGAATGTTCAGCTTCACAAAGAAGGTAATCATTGAGCTTAGCAAGGAAATATGTCTCTGGGTAAGCAGGTTGTTCTCCAGGTAAGCAGAGAGACGAGGGTTGATGTGGAGTCCAAACAAAGGCAGAAAGAATGAAATGGTATGATTTATTCAAGTTATTATGAATAATTCAATTCAACCACTTCATGTGTCTGCAAGAAAGAAAGAACACAGCAGGAGACAGAAGAGGTAAATTGGGGCCATATTATAAAGTGCTCTGTGATAAGGATTTCCAGTAACTTGTCAAGAATGGGTTGGAGGTATCAAACCTAGAGACAAGGAGGTAAGAGGATTGAATAATCCATGTTGATGATAAGAGCCAAACCAGGATAGTAACTCGTGAACAGGAACTGGAAGAAGCCAGAAGCAATCAACTTTAGGGCTTGATTGACTGAAAGAATGAAGGAAAAGGAAAGGCACAAGTCATCCATGGCTCTCAAATTCCTGGGATAATAGTAGTTTTGTTCTCTAAGATGGATAATTCATCCATAAACTTTGGAGTAAAACACAGTGGATTTAGCTTGACCACTCTGAGTCTGAGGAGCCTGTGGAGGACCCCAGTGAACATGGAGGATAGGCTGGGGGCAGGGACACCAACATGGCACGAAGCAGAAGCTGGGCGTCGGCACCCAGGCCCACTCTACATCAGATTTCAGGTGCAATCATTTCACAACTAAGATGTCAGGCACAGATGGTCAGTCAACCCTGTTAACGCCAAAGCTGCCTCTGTGTTAACATTTAAAGAAGAGGGATAGCAAAGTTCTTTGAAACTAAACAGTAAGGTGGTCTTGCTTACTCTTGCAGGTAAAGCAGAATGGAAAATGTAGCAGAAACATTCTGAAAACAGACCCACAGTCCCATATTCCTCCCCTCTTGATGTAGCCACTTGTTTTAAGTCAGTTGAAGGCCAAGTTCATCTTATACTACAGGTCTAGACCACACTGGATCCTAGTAAAGTCAGACTTTGCTTCAGTATTTGATTCACACTATAATACTCTGATTAAAGGAAACTTGACTTATCCTTTCACATCTATCTCTAGTTTAGATCTGGTACCTGTCTTCTCATATGGGGGTGTCTCTAACCCACTGAATAAACCATCTTAGTTCCCTACCCCAAGCTCTAGCCGGGTAACCTGACTTTCCTAAATCAGTCATCTGCTCTGTAAGCCCCTTTCTCTCACACCACCTACGAGCTTAACATAACCAGTACATTTTATACTTAAAAACACATCTTAAATAGCCATAAGACAGTTCTCAGTCTATAAAAAAACAAGCTAATTCTGATACTGTCCCTTAGAAGTTTTTCAGCTGACACAGAACACACAAACAAGTGCACTGACTAACCAAATATATACATTCAGTGTGTAAAATAAAAATTACTAGAGACCACCTATATTCAAAGACCACCTTCTGAAATAGCTAAGGGCTCTGAACATGTAGTTTATTTCCCATCAGAGTAATGTGTTTTGAACCTACCTTAAGAGACCACCTGCCTAACATGAATGCAGGCCCTTTCCCCAGTACATTAGGCTATTAAAAAACAATTTTTCTTTTTGAGAAAAGAAGTTAAACAAAATGCATTGCCTAGCCAGCTCTAGCTCAGCATATACCTCTCTCCATAAGCAATGCTTTTCTTAAAACCACTCCACATGGGGCTTTAAGCTTCCCTGCTGAGTTCTCAGACCCTGATGCCAAGCAATGGCCCTATTTAATGGTTAATGGTTCACAGCAATGATCAAACTTGCTGTAGATTTCCTGAGGTCCATTATGGGAACCTATCTCCACACAAAATCACCCAGAAAATCCTTGGGATAATTTGGATGATGTTCAAGGCCATCTACATTAACTCTAACATAATTATTGGTTATAAAGCCCTGAAGGATCATTCTATGTGTGTTAGAGGCATAAACTATAGGCAGCATTGTTAAACAGACAACCACTTGCCAGAAAGACCACTTAATTTTAGAACTCAGGGTGGTCTCCATATGTAGATTTCATAGTTTTGTATTATGAGCAATAGTAGGTTACTCACTGTACCAGGTGTTAAGTGGAGAGTGAGTATGTTGAGTAGAAGTAGCACTGGGAAGAAAATTACCACCTTTCACCAAATCATTTAGGAAAGACTTCAAACAATGTATAGCAGCAAATGAAAGCAGTGAATTTTTGTCTACCATCAAAAATCACGGTTGCTATGTGCACATGTTAGTCATTTCAGTTGTGTCCAACTCCCTGCAACCCCCTGGACTGTAGCCCACCAGGCTCGTCTGTCCATGGGATTCTCCAGGCAAGAGTGTTAGAGTAGGTTGCATTCCCTTCTCCAGGGGATCTTCCCTACCCAGAGATTGAACCCCAATCTCCTGTAGCTCCTGCACTGCAGGCAGGTTATTTACCCACTGAGCCATAAGGGTACCTCCACAGTTGCTATAGAGGGGCTGAATTATGGAAAAAGGGGTGCAAATACTTTGCCAATAAACATAACAGGGCTTCAGTATTCAAGGGCTACTGTTTGAAAAGCCAAACTTTACATGAGAAGGAGCTCTGTCCAGTAACCTTTTGACAATTCTCTCTCAGGGACTAGTGGCCAGTGGATTGCCGTGGAAATGCATAGGTAAACGCTTAACAGGCTATAACCTTCAAAGACAAAGATAAATATGACCACAAATACATATATACAACCATAAACCATAAAAGCAAAGCTAAATTAATAACAGGCAAGTGGAAAGCGGGGAAACTGCTGGTGGTCCTCTTGAATTTGGAATGTGTACACCTATAAAAAAAAACTGAATAATCTCACTATGTCTTCAACAAAGCTTGTTTTCCTAGTTTCTTTCTCCAGTTATTGAAGCTTAAACAAAGTCTCCACCAAAGAAATTAAGAAAGCCGTTTCTGCCAGGCTGCCAGCAAGAAAGGAGCAGAATTTTCCACTACCGGTTGCTAGAAGGTTGGTTTATCCTTGTTTCTTAATGCACACTGCAGGCAGGCTCTGTAATGAGCATATGGTAAAAAAATGTTTCATCAGGGCTGGGATGTCATACTGACTTGGTCCAACACATTAGGTTTTATAGCTGATCTTTGCACATTGTTAACAACTGTGAGATCCAGGAACCCTGCTTTTAAACAGCTGTGGGAATTCACTGACTTCTAATATCTCATCCTGAAAGAGGAGAATAGTTAATGGGATCCAATCGGAGCACTTTCTGAAAACTTAATTTTGAAGTTATGGGCCCTAATAAAGATATGTTAGCACCTAGTTGATACAGTCTCTAAATTTTACTTTCAACAGTTGAAATCATGCATCTTACTTTCAGCCTGCAACCAGGTGGCTTCTGTTGGTAAATTGATGTTTTCAAAGAGTTTTAAAACATACCATAGCTTTTTTGTTTGGTTTGGGATGTTCTTTGTTCAGTGTTAATTGGCTCAACCTTTTGAATTCACTTTTTAAAAACAGCTTTAAAGCACAGTGTTCCATAGCCATGAGGCACTGTAACTTTTGTTCTTTCCAAAAACAATCAAACAAAAAACAAATTAAAAAAAAAAAAAACAAGCATACACACACACACACACACACAAAACAAACCTGAATCTCCTGCAAAGTACGTCCTAGTGATCATGGTCCCAAACACTGGAAGGCAAAAGGCATATGTAGGGCAGCCCACATGGTGCTGAAATTAGCAGTTTCTAAAGCATCACACAGTTCTTTCATACAACTTCCTGACAGTGGTTTGACTTTTTAGAAATCCCTCCACATATTTAATCAAATTTCAGAGTCTGTACAATTTAGCTCAGTTTAATGCTCTCATATCAGGGATAAGAAAAAACAAGATCTAGCTAGATTAAATCACTTGCCTAAAATCAAACTAATACTGTTAAGTAACTAATATTTGCGGCACTTACTATGTGCCAGGTGCTATGCTAACTATTTCACACACATTGTGTTATTGTTGTTCAGTCATTACTTGTGTCCGATTCTGCAGTCCCAAGGACTGCAGCATGCCAGGCTTCCCTGTCCTTCACAATCTCATCCTCATGGAGTCGGTGATGCCATCCAACCATCTCATCCTCTGTTGCCCTCTTCCTCCTGCCCTCAATCTTTTCCAGCATCAGGGTCTTTTCCAGAGTCAGCTATTTGTATCAAGTGGCCAAAGTGTTGGAGTTTCAGCTTCAGCATCAGTTCTTCCAATGAGTATTCAGGATTGATTTCCTTTAGGATAGACTGGTTTGATCTTCTTGCTATTCAAGGGACTCTCAAGAGTCTTCTCCAGATCACAGTTCAAAAGCATCAATTCTTTGGCACTCTGCTTTCTTTATGGTCCAACTCTCATATCTGTACATGACTACTGGAAAAACCACAACCTTGACTGTATGAACGTTTGTTAGCAAAGTGATGTCTTTGCTTTTTAATACACTGTTATAGTTTGCCTGACAAGAAGCAATCATCTTCTAATTTCATGGCTGTAGTCACCAGTCACAGTGATTTTAGAGCCCAATAAGAGGAAATCTGTCACTGCTTCCACCTTTTCCCCTCCTATTTGCCATAAAGTGATGGGACCGGATACCACGATCTTAGCTTTTTTTTAATATCTAGTTCTAAACCGGCTTTTTCACTCCCAAGTGCTTCTTAAGACCCACTTGACGTCACGCGTCAGGATGTTTGGCGCTAGGTGAGTGACCACACCATTGTGGTTATCCAGGGCCATTAAGACCTTTTGGTACAGTTCTTCTGTGTATTTTTGCCACCTCTTCTTAATCTCTTCTGCTTCTGTTAGGTCTTTTCCATTCATTATCTCATGTGTGCTTCAAAATACCCCTGAGGAATCATTTGGTATGAACTTTCCATCACTGCATAACAAATCATCACAAACTTAACACAAATTTATTATCTCAAAGTTTATATGGGTCAGGGATCTGGCACATTTTGGCTGAATTCTCTGTTCAAGATTCCAGAAGGCTGAAATCAAAGTGTCAGCTGGCTGCCTTCTCATCTGGACTACAGAAACAATCTGCTTCCAAGCATGTGTGATTAAGGTCCTGTTTTCTTGTTAGCTGTTTTCACCTTGGGTAGGAACTGGGAATTTTTGCAAGACTGAATTTTGTTTTCATTCTTTAGAAATTCGAGGAATTATAGCTCATGCAAACTCGAAGTAAAAGCATTTATCTGTGAATTTGTAAGTCTGTTTCTTTGTTAAACATCCACTTTTCATGTATAAGTTATTTCTACTTCCTATTTGTGCTCCTGTTGTTTAGGTGCATATATTTTTATGCTATAATAGAAAGTTTTCTGCCTCATCATTTAGTGTGTGCCTGTCACCTCAGTCATGTCCTGCTCTTTGCCATCCTATGGACAGTAGCCAGCCAAGCTCCTCTGTCCATGAGATTTCCCCAAGCAAGAATACTGGAGTGAGTTGCCATTTTCTTCTCCAGCAGATCTTCCCAACCCAGGGATTGAACCTGAGTCTCTTACATCTCTGGAAGGCAGTCTCTTACGTCTCTGCACTGGAAGGCAGGTTCTTTGCCACTAGGGCCACATGGGAAGTTAGCACCCAATTTCACATTTTTCTGAAGAAAGAGAAAGGGTAGATCCCCAAGAGTTTCTGAATGTATAGAATATACATTTAATAAACAGAAGAATAAAGTTGTAAAGTCCTCATATGATTAATACAAGGCATATGTTTAATTATGTAGGGACAAGGATAAAAAGCATTTTAAGGATAAGAAGCAAAGAAAGTAAACCAAAGGTTAGGATATACTTTATTTTCCTTTTTCTGGAATATGTTTGCCTACTTCTTACCCCTGACCCCAAACTCTGCAACCACTCTATTCATCTTTCAGATTCCAGCTTAGTTATTATCCCTTCTATGAAGACTTTCCTTAGCCTAATTCTGGGTTAAATGGCCCTCCTAAGTAACTATAGTTTAGTATCATAGTACTTACTATATTGTGTCATAATTACCTATTGCCAAATATACTTTCAAATTTTCCAAACATATAGACTACAAAAAGTCCTTCTTGGAGCAGCAAGGAGATGGAGCCTGTATCTCATTCTCCATTTTATCCTTGGCACCTAGTACCATGTCTGACATCTAGTAGACACAAATTAAATGTAGTTAAATAACTGAATTAAGTTGAGCCTGATACCCAAGAGGATAACCTGTCAGAGCTAAAAGGAAATACTCAGTTCTTCGATCAACCCAGAAACTTCTAAGAGGAAAGATGGAGTTCCGGAAATAGGAATGTTGTTTATCCAACCTGTGTATGACAGTTTGCATCTGCTGCTCCCAAACTCCCAATCCATTGCATTCCCTTCCTTCCCGCTTGGCAACCATAAGTCTGTTTTCTATGTCTATGACAACTGCAAATTTTAAACGAGTCCTCAGTACTACCTGCAATCCCCTCATATGTTGTGCTTAGTCACTCAGTCATGTCTGACTCTTTGCAACCCCACAGACTGTACCCCTCCAGGCTCCTCTGTCCGTGGGGATTCTCCAGGCAAGAATATTGGAGTAGGTTGCCATGGCATCCTCCAGGAGGTCTTCCCAACCCAGGGACTGAACCCAGTTCTCTCACATTGAAGGGGGATTCTTTACCATTTGAGCCACCAGAGAAGCCCAAGAGTATTGGAGTGGGTAACCTATCCCTTCTCCAGAGGATTTTCCAACCCAGGAATCTAACCAGGGTCTCCTGCATTGAAGGCGGATTCTTTGCCAGCTCAGTTACCAGGGAAGCCCACAGTCCTCTCATATTCACTTGGTACTTTCCCATTCTCTGAGATTAGTGTTTCACATTCATATCCCACAATCCCCTGCCTCCTCAGCCCATTGCCCCATCTCACCCCACTCCAGTCATATTAACCTTGTTTTTGTTTCTTGAACTCACTGAAAATATTTCATCTCTGTCTTTTATTTGCTGTTCCTTACCCATAATGCTCTTTCTCTAATTACATGACCACTGGCAACAATATTTTGTCTCAAATGTTACCTCTTCCAGTAGAAGACCTATCTTAACCACACCAGCTACAGAAGTCCCCTACATACCAGATCACTCTACCACAGTATCCTGTTTTACTGTTTTTAGACCACTATCTGAAACTATTTGTTTAATTTTTATAGTGTATCTGCAGCCCATCAAAATAAAAGCTTCTTAAGACATTTTTCAACATTTCATTGCAAGAAGCCAAAACAATTTCAAGTAAATAATAGGTACACAATAAATATTTGTTGAGTTAATGCTTAGGAATTATTTTTGACATTGAAACCAGAGATACTGGGAATTCTAAGTATTTGTCAGTCACATCAAGGTAATACCAGCTCTTCGATTTTTATTTTTTGAAGACTTTAACTTCAAAAATTTTGATCATTTACACACTAATAGAACTTTGTTTAAGCAAACTATTAGTTCAGTTCAGTTCAGTTCTGTCACTCAGTCATGTCCAACTCTTTGAGACCTCATGAATTGCAGCACTCCAGGCCTCCCTGTCCATCACCAACTCCCAGAGTCTACTCAAACTCATGTCCATAGAATCGGTGATGTCATCCAGCCATCTCATTCTCTGTCAGCCCCTTCTCCTCCTGCCCCCAATCCCTCCCAGCATCAGGGTCTTTTCCAATAAGTCAACTCTTCACATCAGGTGGCCAAAGTACTCGAGCTTCAGCTTTAGCATCAGTCCTTCCAATGAACACCCAGGACTGATCTCCTTTAGGATAGACTGGTTGGATCTCCTTATAGTCCAAGGGACTCTCAAGAATCTTCTCCAACACCACAGTTCAAAAGCATCAATTTTTCGGCGCTCAGATTTCTTCACCATCCAACTCTCACATCCATACATGACCACTGGAAAAACCATAGCCTTGATTAGATGGACCTTTGTTGGCAAAGTAATGTTTCTGCTTTTGAATATGCTATCTAGGTTGGTCATAACTTTCCTTCTGATAAACCACTAATCATTTATGTCTCTCTAATAGACACTGGTCTTCCAGAACCATTATACACATTATTGAAGGTGAAAACCTTATCAAGAATTTGAATCTAGACCTTAATCAATGTCAATAAATCCATGTATGTCTTATCTGTTCTGTCATGTTTATTATGCTGATTTGGCTTAGAGATGATTGGCATATGTGCAGTAAGAGAAAGTCATTAAAGTTTTCTAATATAAATTAGTTTCCTTTAAGGTTCTGATCTTATATATTACCTGGAAACAGTATTCTCAGGTGCCTAGATTCCTTATACATATATAGTCCATTATATTCCACTCAAATTCACAACATGTGCTGAAATGTAAGGAGGATTTTGTGGCAAGAAACAGTATTTAAAACACATTTAATTCCTTGACTATTTCATGGTGCCAGGCACTGGGCCAGGTGTTACAGGAGATTCAAAGAAGAGTGAAGTGCAGCATCTGCTCTCAAAATACAGCCCTCAGAAGACCTGGTTTGAGAGAGAAAGGACAACATTGAAGGAAATGTTTCACTGGGGTTATTGGATCAACTAAAAACATCAACAATTTGATTTAAAAGCTATGTATCTGATGACAGAAACTTGTAACAGCCAAAGGTTAAGTGTAGCTTGACACTCATAATTTACAAACTGAAATTATCTTGTCTTTTCATATTTTCCTTTAAAGAACTTCAAGGGAGTAATAGTTGGCTTGGGTTTAAACCCTGGCTAACTCTGAAAATTGTTCTACAGTATTTATAACTCATTCTACAGTATTTATAACTTGTTCTAATGTTATTTTTCTACCTTATGTTTTCCTAGACAGATGACAATATAAATAAAACCAAATAAAAGCAATTTTTTCAATAAAATTTGGTCCAAATTTTAGTGAATCTAATCATTCAAGTTACCTCTGGAAGCCAATTATCAGCAGAGCATAGTATACAGATTTGTATCATGTCAAATTCCTCCAAAAGCTCAACAGCTATTAGTAGCTAAAAGTGTTTTGTAAACATTCTTTAAATATTTTGTTAATATTGAATAATTTGAAAGCAGAGAACACTTTTCTAGAGGGCTAGTTCAGGGAATCCACAAGGAAAAAAATCCAAGGTTTTAACTTTGTGATGGAATATCCTGCATAAATTTAGATAGTTGGGCCAGGAATCCTGCACATCAGCTAGATCTTGGTCTAGCTGTTGGTCTAGATCCTGGTCTTGCTGTTGCAAGCCAGTTTCTGTTGGACATATGGTCCTGCTTATGAAAAATGTGTAGAAGAGTAGAACACATTGGCCCACCAACAGTGCAGATTTTAACATTAAGATGCTTCAGAGAATTAAAATGGAGATTATGTATCACTTAGCACAACCTATGGAGAAGGAAATGGCAACCCAATCCAGTATTCTTGCCTAGAGAATCCCACGGACAAAGGGGCCTGGTGGGCTGCCATCTAAGGGGTCGCAGAGTTGTGCACAACTGAAGCAACTTAGCAGCAGCAGCAGCAGCAGCACAACCTAGGTGTTTATTTAAAGCTAGATTTATTTCTCATTATTTTCCTTAATAGGAGTAGAGAAAGAAAAGAACTAAAGAGCAAAGGGATGGATCTTTTACAAAGAGAGAGGAGTTGGCTTATGTTGCCCAGACACACATAGATCTCTACAGCTGTGGTCTTAAGGAAGTATCCAAAGAAATCAACAGATAAATTTCAACTCTCATTTTAAAACATTGGCAGTGGGTATACGAAACAACCTGCTGAGCAATATGTGTGGCATCTATTTGCCATTGCAGAACCAAGCCTCAGGCTTCCCTAAACTCATACAATCCTTCAAACAGTCAACATTTGAAAATGGAAATCACCTTGGCCCCAGCAGGCAGGAGGAAACTTCTGGATCCTATAGTCTCACTCTTGGTGTTCTTTCCTCTTCTTTCTGCCTATCTGTGCTCAGTCGTGTGCTCAGTCACTCTGTCATGTCAGACTCTTTGCAACTCCATGGACTGCAGCGAGGTTCCTCTGCCCGTGAAATCTTCCAGGCAAGAATACTGGAGTGGGTTGCCATTTCCTACTCCAGGAGATCTTCCCAATCCAGGGATTGAACCCATGTCTTTCGCATCTCCTACACTGGAAGGCAGATTCTTTACTGTTTGTGCCACCTGAGAAACCCTTCTGCCTTCATAGTGAAAGTCTCTCAGTCATGTCCAACTCTGTAAAGCCATGGACTATACAGTCCATTAAATTCCCCAGGGCAGAATACTGGAGTAGGTAGCCATTCCTTCCTCCACGGGATCTTCCCAGCTCAGGGATCAAACCCAGGTCTCCCATATTGCAGGCGGATTCTTTACCAGCTGAGCCACCAGGGAAGCCCAAATCATAGATATATGTGTTCTTTAATACAACACAGCATGAAAATGAAAGTGTTAGTCTCTCAGTCATGTCTGACTTTCGGGACCTCATAGTCTGTAGCTTACCAGGCTCCTCTGTCCATGGAATTCTCCAGCCATTTCCTTCTCCAGGGGATCTTCCCAACCCAGGGACAAAACCCAGGTCTCCCATATTGCAGGCAGATTCTTCATCATCTGAGCTACCAGAGAAGCCCATTCTGCCTGTATAGTCTCTGTTTATCCTTTAAGACCCAACCCAGACTCTAATTTCCTCAAAAATCTTCCTCACTATTTCAGCCCATACACATTCTCTCTGCAGAAGCTTTATTACATATACAATGCATGTCACACAAGTTTGCATTTTATTAGGTCTTGTATTATTTTCTAGCAAAATCCAACTTCAGTAAAATGACAAGAGTTTCTTTCATTATGCTTTATAAAGCCCAGTTGAGTTCAGTCACTCAGGCGAGTCCAACTCTTTACGACCCCATGAACCTCAGCACACCAGGCCTCCCTGTCCATCACCAACTCCCGGAGTTTACCCAAACTCATGTCCATTGAGTCAATGATGCCATCTAACCATCTAATCCTCTGTTGTCCCCTTCTCCTCCTGCCTTCAATCTTTCCCAACATCAAGGTCTTTTCAAATGAGTCAGCTCTTCTCATCAGGTGGCCAAAGTATTGGAGTTTCAGCTTTAGCATCAATCCTTCCAATGAACACCCAGGACTGATCTCCTTCAGAATGGACTGGTTGGATCTCCTTGCAGTCCAAGGGACTCTCAAGAGTCTTCTCCAACACCACAGTTCAAAAGCATCAATTCTTTGGCACTCAGCTTTATAGTCCAACTCTCACATCCATACATGACTACTGGAAAAACCATAGCTTTGATTAGACAGACCTTTGTTGACAAAGTAATGTCTCTGCTTTCTAATATGCTTTCTAGGTTGGTCATAACTTTCCTTCCAAGGAGTAAGCATCTTTTAATTTCATGGCTGCAGTCACCATCTGCAGTGATTTTGGAGCCCAGAAAAATAAAATCAGCCACTGTTTCCACTGTTTCCCCATCTATTTGCCATGAAGTGATAGGACCGGATGCCATGATCTTCGTTTTCTGAATGTTGAGCTTCAAGCCAACTTTTCACTCTCCTCTTTCACTTTCATCAAGAGGCTCTTTAGTTCTTCTTCACTTTCTGCCATAAGGGTGGTTTCATCTGCATATCTGAGGTTATTGATATTTCTCCCGGCAATCTTGACTCCAGCTTGTGCTTCCTCCTTCCTAGTGTTTCTCATGATGGACTCTGCATATAAGTTACATAAGCAGAGTGACAATATTCATCCTTGACGTACTCCTTTTCCTACTTGGAACCAGTCTGTTGTTCCAGTGCCTTGAAGGTTGTGAATGCCAAGCTGTTGTCAGGCTGCTCTCAGAATTATCAAGATCTAGTTTATCTTAATATGGTCATTCATAACCTACGGACAAGTTACAATAAAAAGAATAACAAAAAGAATAACATGTAATACTCTCTTCTCAAAGGAGCTTACTTGGCAAAGCAACGATAAAAGTAAAGCAACCTCACTTTTAAGTTAGGACCATATTTTCCAAATGATATCAAAGACTTTGGTTACAGAATCTTCCTTTTTCTCCTAATACTTCTGATCTCACAGAGATCCCCACAGCCTGCCGATCACATTCTTTGTGGCAAGGTTCAGTCCTGAATATCCCCAGTTGTTATTGATGGATATAAACAATACTTGCCTTAAGGCTCATGGAATCCAGGTGTTAGGGCAGAGGTTTATCTCAACTGGGATGGGGTAAGTCTTTCTTAGGACTGGAATTCTATGCACAGCGTGTGGAGTTAGATCTATCCCATAGGGGCTAATTTTAGAAGCTTAACCATGGTGAAGGGTGGGGATGTGTCCCTAGTTTGGCCCCTAATACCATTTGGTAGCACCCAATAAATGGATAAAGTGTGACTGCTGTTATCATCTTGATTTATTTGCCAGCCTTAGTATTGACATCTTAGGAATTCAATTTGTTCAGTTGGTTTTTATCACTATTTATTACAGAGTTTTTCCTTGTCAGTGCCGTTCCTCTACCCTTCTCCAGCTGATTTGTTGTCCATCTTATCAGTCATCCAGGGCTGAGTTCAAGGAATACAATTACCATGACTGACCTATCCCCAGTAAACCAGTTCACATCTAATAGAGGCCACTCTTAGATAATGTGAAATTTTCACATCCTTATTTGGCCTTCTTTCTGGCAAGCTGCTTTTGTGTCTTTTGTACCTTTAAAAAAAAATACATCAGCTTGAAAAAGAACTAAAAATCAAAGCAATGTTTATGAGCTGTTTGCTGTAATTCTGTGTAAAATCAGATGCAATGATTAAAATTAGTGGATGAAATAAAAGTAATGAGGCTTGGAAAGTGTCTGTTGTTACCAATTATCTATCTAATCATTCCTCAGATCTGTGGGGTATTAGGATAGTAAGTCCCTTATATAAAATGGCATGGGATTTGCATATAACCTACACACATCCTTCCATATACTTTAAAATATCTTTGGATTACTTACAATGCCTAATACAATGTAAGTGCTATGTAAATAGTTTTAAATACAGTGTAAGTTCTATGTAAATAGTTGCAAACAAAGTAAATGCTTATATAAATTGCTGCCTGTGCACAGCAAATTCAAGCTTCACTTTTGGAACTTCCCAAAAATCTTTGTCCCAGTATTTCCAATCCAGGGTTAAATCTGAGGATACCATACCCAAAGATACAGAGAGCCAACTATATTCTTTCATATCCTCCTCCTCACTCATTTTTCTTTTCCCATCACCATGAACTCTTAAGAAATGAAATATGCAAATTCAGCATTTCTAATTTGAAAAAGAAGAGTTGTACTAAGGAGTTACTTTAGGACAAGCAGGGAAAATGTCCTAAAGGCATTATTTTCTCATTCTAGAATATCATCATTTCTTATCCAAATATTCCATCAAGAAAGACATTTTTTTTTCTTGTGTCTGACTTCTGTCTCAATCCATGTGCCACTTACAGATAAAGGGACATTTATTTAAGGCCCAGTTTATGTCTAATTTTAATATTAACTTTTTCTGATACCAAATAAAAAGCAAAACTTCAACTTAAAAAAAATAAAAATGTTCTGTCTTGGAATTAAGTCAAATAGGATTTTAATTCTCACAGTTTGTTCCACTTTCTAAGATTTATGTAGTTTGCATATTCCTCACATAATTCCCTAAACTGTCCTACTTTATCTCTCCTTGCTCCTTTTATTTACCTAATAATCTGAGGAATATGATATTCTGAACTGCCATTAAACATACTATCTTCTCCTAAAAATGTCTTTTATTATGTTGGCTTTGGCCTTCTCCAGAGAATCAAACAAACACTGTTGGTAGTCAGGACTTCACTAAACTTTTGTTTATGCTTGCTTCATGATTTCTTCTTAGCCTCTCTCTCCATTCAGTTGCCTTCAGCAAGAATCTGTGAGCTCCTACTCTGTCTCAGCATATGTAAACATAATATTTCACCATAAGGAGAAGAGAGTCTAGTTGGGATTTATTTAGTTTCTTTCCTGTGCAGAGCACTATATTAAGGTGTGTTCACATAGTAACAGTTACATAACAGTCCACAACAGAATCCTAGGGCTTAAGAGAAATGACTTTGGATTCAGTCCTGTTTATGTTCAATTCCAGTCATCAGTGACTTTCTCTGCCAGGTCTATCCTCTTCTAATTTTCTAATTTAACTGACTCCATCCATGTTCTATGAAAGGCACTGCCCCACTTTATAGCATGACCCTACCTGCCCCCAACAGGAGCTACTTGGGTCCACTGTACCTAATTCTCTGTGCACTTGTCTCCTCTCTCTCAACCTCTCTCTGTTTCTCTCTCTCTCTCTCTCTCATACACACACACACACATGCACGCGCACACACACATTTTTGAACTAAGAGATAAGGAAGCTATAGTCGCGCTGCAGTGGGCATTGGATATATGAAGTCAATTACAGACAAGCAAAGCTACATGTGAGGAGAAGGTGAAGAGAAAGGCGCACTGTGGTAGACTGCACAGAGGCCCCAGACTCTTCCCATCCCTCTGGCCATGCACCTCTGAAACATGATTTTGCAGCCCTCACATCAAGGTGAAGTTTACCTCTCCAGACTTTGAATCTAGACGTGGCCATGCAGCTTGCTTTGGCCACATGGAGCAAGCAGAAGCTTAGCAAGTGCTTCTGCATTAGTGATTGCTGTCTCTCTTACTGGCCTCTGGAACCCTGAGACCACTAGGTGAAGAAGCCCGGGATAGGATGCTGGAGGATGTGAGAACAAGGAGAGCAGAGGTGTGCAGCCAGCGGAATCACACCCCACTATACAACCAATCTGCCAATTGCCAGGAATGTGAATGAGACCAGGCCAGGCCATCGAGCCCAGCTGAGCCACCAGCTGTATCCAAAATCAGCAGAGTCAGTCCAAAACTAAAGAATCTCCCAGCTGACCCACAAAATCAGGAGAATAATAAGAGTTTATTGTTTTAAGCCAGTTAGCTTAGGGGTTTTGCTTGTTTTGCTCTGATTATGTGACATGGACACTTGTCACCTCAGCATTTTTTCCATCCAGATATGGCACGACTACAGAGACTCCTACTCTCCCACCTCAGAGGTGAGCACGTGACACAGGCTGGACTAACAAGCGCCCTAAACCATGAAATCAGCAATGGCCTGTGACCCAGGTGAGGACAATGAGAATCCTTTTTCTGACTTTGCTCTGGTAACTAACAACAACAGCAAAAAAAAAAAAAAAGACTACATCTTTCTGTGGTTCTTTCCTTCTGAGGACCTACCTGAAGCTGTATTTGTTACCAACTGATAAGAGACTGCTAAGAATGAAAACAACACAGAGAAAGCAAAACCAAGAGACAGAGGGAAAAAATAGATTAATTTTTCATAACATCATGTGAATCCCTGGATCTAACCACACTGTAAGTTCTTGGACTTCATAATTCCTTTTTGTCCAAACTGTTTTAAGTTGGGTTTCCAACTCTCTCAACTCAGAGTCCTAGCACACTACTTCTTCTCAGTCTCTTTAAAGTGCCCAGTATGTGTGGTCTCTACTCCCTCTATCTGATGATGGGTAAAGATGTGGCTTTTTGCATTTCTCTCTTAAAATAAAAAGGCATCAAAGACAATATCATGACGGCACCCAGATATCTATGGAAAGAGGTGCTTCATGGGTGAAGTGCCCCTGCTCAATGATAATGATACATGTTATCTTTGAAGAACAGCAATACAAAAGAATATATGGTACCAATTATAAAAGCAGTTATTACCTTGTCTGATTCTGCATCTCATATGGATGTGAGAGTTGGATGTGAAGAAAGCTGAGAGCCAAAGAACTGATGCTTTTGAACAGTGGTGTTGGAGAAGAGTCTTGAGAGTCCCTTGGACTGCAAGGAGATCCAACCAGTCCATTCTGGAGATCAGCCCTGGGTGATCATTGGAAGGACTGATGCTGAAGCTGAAACTCCAATACTTTGGCCACCTGTCGTGCTTTCAAAGACTTTACAATTTCCAATCTGCTCTCCTTTATACTTCATAAACAATAATCTTCATGAGGTAGAAATTAGTTTTATTTTCTTTCTTACCTGAAAGTTGGCATTGGCTGTGAAAGATGGTGAGTGAATGTTTGTTGTTGCAGCTGTTCATTCATTCCATTTCTTTTTGTTACTGAATATCCTTTCCCTCTGAGTAGTTACCTCTGGACACAGTCTAAGGAGCCAGAAAAAGACCCAAGCTAAGCCAGTCACATACTCCTCCTGAGAATTT
Source organism: Nanger dama (assembly GCA_917880005.1). Lineage (NCBI taxonomy): Eukaryota > Metazoa > Chordata > Mammalia > Artiodactyla > Bovidae > Nanger > Nanger dama. The sequence goes on from CAKJTW010000002.1 coordinate 37,945,487, forward strand.
GAACACTGAACAGGAAGATTTTAAAAAGAGGTTTGCTTCTTTATTTTGGCAGCCTCATCTTGACAAAACCTTCAGATAGTTTCTACAATTTTACCCCAAAAGTGTTCCTCTTGGTTTTTGAGCTGCCTAATATCCACCTCAGCTATGCAGATGACACCACCCTTATGGCAGAAAGTGAAGAGGAACTAAAAAGCTTCTTGATGAAAGTGAAAAAGGAGAGTGAAAAAGTTGGCTTGAAGCTCAACATTCAGAAAACAAAGATCATGGCATCTGGTCCCATCACTTCATGGGAAATATATGGGGAAACAGTGGAAACAGTGTCAGACTTTATTTTGGGAGGCTCCAAAATCACTCCAGATGGTGACTGCAGACAGGAAATCAAAAGACACTTGCTCCTTGGAAGGAAAGTTATGACCAACCTAGATAGCATATTCACAAGCAGAGACATTACTTTGCCAACAAAGGTCTGTCTAGTCAAGGCTATGGTTTTTCCAGTAGTCATGTATGGATGTGAGAGTTGGACTGTGAAGAAAGCTGAGTGCCGAAAAATTGATGCTTTTGAACTGTGGTGTTGAAGACTCTTGAGACTCCCTTGGACTACAAGGAGATCCAACCAGTCCATCCTAAAGGAGATCAGTCCTGGGTGTTCATTGGAAGGACCAATGCTGAAGCTGAAACTCCAATACTTTGGCCACCTCATGCAAAGAGTTGACTTATTGGAAAAGACCCTAATGCTGGGAGGGATTGAGGGCAGGAAGAAAAGGGGCCGACAGAGGATGAGATGGCTGAATGGCATCACTGACTCGATGGACATGGATTTGGGTAGACTCCGGGAATTGGTGATGGACAGGGAGGCCTGGCATGCTGCGATTCATGGGGTCGCAAAGAGTCAGACGCGACTGAGTGACTGAACTGAACTGAACTGCACTGAATATCCTCCTAACAAATTTATCTTCTTACAAAACATCATCAGTTCGTTTCTGTTGCTTGCATTAAAGAGTGCTGTATCAATACATGGAAACTCCCCATCTGTGTTCTCCTTCCAAAGTACAAAGCTGTTTCTAGGAGATGTTACCAGCCTGGACTCCAAGAGTCTTGCCACTTTTGTGTGTTCACATAACAAGCTCTCATTTACAGAATGTGAATGACAGTGATTTGTGTCATTTTCATAATTAAGCAGTTAAGAAATAGGTGTGCTCTTCCTTCTCTATTTCTTCTTCTTTCTTTCTTCTGCTTTTTTACTTCCTCTTCATTTCTTTTTCTTTCTTCCTGTGTGGGTAGAGTAAGTGTTGACACTGAAGGCTACCTTGTGTACCACATGTTGAAATGGCAGATTCTCCATCACCGTGGATCCCTGAATAGCTGTGTGGACCAGAACACCACATTCTCCCTCTCCTTCCCATGACCCTTACCTCTAAGAAGGTACCTCCTCACTGTCTTGGACTTCCTGAGACACTTCCATTGTGTTAAGACATGGAACTTTCAAATTTTACCTATTATAGCAGCTAACTAATATAACCCCCAGCCAATACAAATGAAAATGTTTAAGTATTTTTATTAGCATTTTGAAGACTCCGAAACAACTGGGGAACTCCTATTTGGCAGGGACGAGAGTCATCTGACATTTCTCGCAAGGATCCAGCTGCCAGGAAGCCAGATACTGACTCTCTCCGTCTCTCTGCCCCCATTCTATTCTCCCTTACCAACAGAAAATGACATTTTCTCTCAGTGACAAACTGTTCAGAGTGAACTAAGTTCTGAGGTCAGTGCTGCCTTATTAATGACATCATGAAGAAATCTTAACACTCCTGCCTTCTGACTACTCAGAGCCTTCAAAGGACTCTGAGCCAGAAAGATACAGGTTAGATAGACCCAGTGAAGGGGGCAAATACCCTCCAAGAGAAAGAGCCTAGAAAGAGGCCAAGGCACTCTGATTTCTATTAGTATGTATGCCTGCATAAGACTAAGAACTCTGGGATATATTCTTCAAAAGTTTGAAATTTTCCACACCTGGCTACATTAACTATGTTAAGTGAGATATTTATCTTCATGTTGACGGGGCCTGTTGCTCTTTCAAGGAAATTAATTACCCTACAGTAATTTGTAGCCTTGAGTGTGTGTGTGTATGTGTATACAGAATCCAAATGAGTAAGAAATGCTTATCTAAAGGCCTTCTGCATGTTGTCTGGACACCTGGTCAGTAACCTTCCCTCAGTCTGATCCTCAGATCCTGGTCTCCCTACTTGGCATTCTTTGGGAGTTGTCTGGGTTTTCTTTTTTTGAGGCCCAGAAAATGTCTGTATTTATATGATTATATGTGATAGGTATTGCTATACAAAGGCTTACTCATACAACATATAGAACACATTTCTTTTCTTAGTTATAGAAAAGTAAAACAAAAATACTAAAGCATTTTTAACCTGATCAAATCAAGAACACTTCAGACACAGTCCTTAAAGAACACATTCCTAAAACAGCCTGAACTAATTTAAGACTACTCTTCTCATGTTTAGAAACATAGAGATCAACCATATAAAAGAAAAACCAACTAGTAACTGTTAGCACCATTCACTAAAGAAATAGTCATTTTTGTTAACCTCTATGACTCATGTTCTTCTGAAAACGTACAGTCAGTGTATACAAAGTAAACACTGAAAGGAAGGTATGATACTGGGGAAAATTAGTTCTTTTTGTTTGATAATTTTTTGTTGAAGTATAGTTTGTTTAAAATGTTGGATTAGTTTCAGGTGAACAGCAAAGTGACTCAGTTTTATATATATTGTGTGTGTGTGTGTGTGTGTGTGTGTGTGTGTGTGTGTGTGTATCCTTTTTCAAGTTCTTTTCCAAGATAGGTTCATTACAAGACATTGAATATAGTTCCCTGTGCTATACAGTAGATCTTTGTTATTTACTGTAGATACAGTAGTATGTGTATGTTAATTCCAAACTCCTAATGTATCTCCCCCTACCCCCACTAGCTATTCCTTCTAGGAACCATAAGTTTGTTTTCTATGTCCATGAGTTTTTGTTTTTGTAAATAAGTTCATGTATATCACTTTTTAGATTTCACATAAGTGGTATCATACTTTTCTTTGATCTACTTCACTAAAGGTAATAATCTTTAGGTCCATCCATGTTGTGACAAATGGCACTGTATCATTCTTTTTACAGTTGAGTAATAATCTATTGCATATATGTACCACATCTTCTTTATCCACTCATCTGTAGATGGATATTTACGTTGCTTCCATGTCTCAGCTATTGTAAATATTGCTGCTATGAAAACTGGGATGCATATATCTTTTCAAATTAGAGTTTTCTCTAGATATATGCCCAGGAGTGGAATTGCAGGATCATATGGTACCTCTATTTTTAGTTTTTTTAAGGAAACTCCATACTGTGCTCCATTGCAGCTTACCAATTTACATTCTCACAAACAGTGTATGGAGGTTCCGTCTCCTTCACACCCTCTCTAGCATTTATTATTTGTATACTTTTTAATGATGATCATTCTAACTAGTGTAAGGTGATACCTCACTGTAGTTTTTATTTGCATTTCTCTAGTAATTTGCTGCTGCTGCTAAGTCGCTTCAGTCGTGTCCGACTCCGTGCGACCCCAGAGACAGCAGCCTACCAGGCTCCCCCGTCTCTGGGATTCTCCAGGCAAGAACACTGGTATGGGTTGCCATTTCCTTCTCCAATGCATGAAAGTGAAAAGTGAAAGTGAAGTTGCTCAGTTGTGTCCAACTCCCAGCAACCCCATGGACTGCAGCCTACCAGGCTCCTCCATCCATGGGATTTGTAATTTGAGATATTGAGCATCTTTCCATGTGGTTGTTGGCCATCTGTATGTCTTCTTTGAAGAAACGTCTATTTAAGTCTCCTGTCTATTTTTTGATTGAATTCTTGATTGTTTTACATATAAGGAGGTGTCTTATAATTTTCAAATGAACCCCTTGCCAGTAACATTATTTTCAAATATTTTCTCCCAGTACATAGACTGTCTTTTCATCTGGTTTATGATTTCCTTTGCTATGCAGAAGCTTTTAAGTTTAATTAGATCCCATTTGTTTATTTTTGTTTTTACTTCCATTACTCTAGGAGATGGAGTTTGTCTGTTTGAGAAAAGACAGTGAGATCTGTGTTAGCACAACTCCATTTGAAGCACAGCTCTGCTATTGTATAAATCCATAACCTCCCTATGACTACTTCCCTGGCTGAAAAAAATGGAGCTGAGATACTTTCCCAGCTTCCCCCAACAAAGATGAAGAAAGAATATTCTGAAATGCAGAAGTGACAGCTCATACTGCCACTGAAGTCAGAGTTGTGCAGAGCTCAGGGTCAAAGTGCTCTAATTCCCCTCACTTTCTATGGTCTATAGTCATTACCCTAAAGCTTCTGTTTTCTTACTGACATTTAGCTGAGGAGTGAGTCAAAAAGTCAGTCTACATCTCCCAGTTTCCTAAACTAAAAAACAAGGAAAATAGTACACCCTGGCTGATTTGTTGTGTTCACTCTATTCAAGGTATTTAGTGCCAAGAAATATATATGTATGTCTATACACACACACACACACACACACGCACGCGCGCGCCTATATATAGACTCAGTACTGGAGCAATTGCAAATATTATGCTTCAGCTGAGAACAAGCAACTTCTTCATGAAGTCTCAAAGCAGTGGATGGCCACACTTTTGACAAGGATTTTTACTCTGCCTTTGTCTATCAACCCTAACACCTCAAAATTTTGTGGGGTTCTCTAAGAACTCATTGAGGGGATTACAAACTCAGCCCCATTATCTTCCTTCCAGAGAGTGCCCTGAAAATCACTCTCTTATAAGTCCAAATAAACCAATTCAACCCCCATTGGATTGGTGGTATGACCACTTTATGATCATAATTATTCTCTCTCAAGTATGACTTACCTTTATAATTTTTCTGCAAATATCTTTCTCTTTAGAGTATAGTAACCTTCAAACAGAAAACTAGTCAATCTAATCACACTAGGACCACAGCCTTGTCTAACTCAATGAAACTAAGCCATGCCCATGAGGCCACCCAAGACAGGCGGGTCATGGCGGAGAGGTCTGACAGAATGTGGGCCACTGGAGAAGAGAATGGCAAACCACTTCAGTATTCTTGTCTTGACAACCCCATGAATGGTAGGAAAAGGCAAAAATGATAGGATACTGAAAGACGAACTCTTCAGGTCAGTAGGTGCCCAACATGCTACTGGAAATCAGTGGAGAATAACTCCAGAAAGAATGAAGGGATGGAGCCAAAGCAAAAACAATACCCAGCTATTGATGTGACTGGTGATAGGAGCAAGGTCCGACGTTGTAAAGAGCAATATTACATAGGAACCTGGAATGTCAGGTCCATGAATCAAGGCAAATTGGAAGTGGTCAAACAAGAGATGGTAAGAGTGAACATCAACATTCTAGGAATTAGCAAACTAAAATGGACTGGAATGGGTGAATTTAACTCAGATGACCATTATATCTACTACTGTGGGCAGGAATTCCTCAGAAGAAATGGAGTAGCCATCATGGTCAACAAAAGAGTCCAAAATGCAGTACTAGGATGCAGTCTCAAAAACAACAGAATGATCTCTGTTCATTTCCAAGGCAAACCATTCAATATCACAGTAATCCAACTCTATGCCCCAACCAGTAATGCTGAAGAAGCTGAAGTTGAACGGTTTTATGAAGATCTACAAGACCTTTTAGAACAAACATCCAAAAAAGATGTCCTTTTCATTATAGGGGACTGGAAAGCAAAAATAGGAAGTCAAGAAACACCTGGAGTAACAAGCAAATTTGGCCTTGGAATGCAGAATGAGGCATGGAGAAGACTAATAGAGTTTTGCCAAGAAAATGCACTGGTCATAGCAAACACCCTCTTCCAACAACACAAGAGAAGACTCTACACATGGACATCACCAGATGGTCAACACCAAAATCAGTTTGATTATATCTATGCAGCCAAAGATGGAGAAGCTCTATACAGTCAACAAAAACAAGACCAGGAGCTGACTGTGGCTCAGATCATGAATTCCTTATTACCAAATTCAAACTTAAATTGAAGAGAGTAGGGAAAACCGCTAGACCATTCAGGTATGACCTAAATCAAATCCATTATGATTATACAGTGGAAGTGAGGAATAGATTAAAGGGCCTAGATCTGATAGATAAAGTACCTGATGAACTATGGAATGAGGTTCATGACATTGTACAGGAGACAAGGATCAAGACCATCCCCATGGAAAAGAAATGCAAAAAAGCAAAATGGCTGTCTGGGGAGGCCTTACAAATAGCTGAGAAAAGGAAGAGAGGTGCAAAGCAAAGGAGAAAAGGAAAGATAAAAGCATCTGAATGCAGAGTTCCAAAGAATAGCAAAAAGAGATAAGAAAGCCTTCTTTACTGATCAATGCAAAGAACAGAGGAAAAGAACAGAATGGGAAAGACTAGAGATCTCTTCAAGATAATTAGAGATACCAAGGGAACATTTCATGCAAAGATGGGCTTGATAAAGGGTAGAAATGGTATGGACCTAACAGAAGCAGAAGATATTAAGAAGAGGTGGCAAGAATACACAGAAGAACTATACAAAAAGATCTTCATGACCCGGATAATCACTATGATGTGATCACTCATCTAGAGCCAAAGATCCTGGAATGTGAAGTCAAGTGGGCCTTAGAAAGCATCACTACAAACAAAGCTAGTGGAGGTGATGGAATTCCAGTTGAGCTATTTCAAATCCTGAAAGATGATGCTCTGAAAGTGCTGCACTCAATATGACAGCAAACTTGAAAAATTCAGCAGTGGCCACAGGACTGGAAAAGGTCAGTTTTCATTCCAATCCGAAAGACAGGCAATGGCAAAGAATGCTCACACTACCACACAATTGCACTCATTTTACATACTAGTAAAGTAATGCTCAAAATTCTCCAAGCCAGGCTTCAGCAATACGTGAGCCGTGAACTTCCTGATGTTCAAGCTGGTTTAGAAAAGGCAGAGGAACCAGAGATCAAATTGCCACCATCGGCTGGATCATGGAAAAAGCAAGAGAGTTCCAAAAAAACATCTATTTCTGCTTTATTGACTATGCCAAAGCCTTTGACTATGTGAATCACAGTAAACTGTGGAAAATTCTGAAAGAGATGGGAATACCAGACCACCTGACCCACCTCTTGAGAAATCTGTATGCAGGTCAGGAATCAACAGTTAGAACTGGACATGGAACAACAAACTGGTTTCAGATAGGAAAAGAAGTACGTCAAGGCTGTATATTGTCACCCTGCTTATTTAACTTATATGCAGAGTACATCATGAGAAACTCTGGACTGGAAGAAACACAAGCTGGAATCAAGATTGCCATGACAAATCTCAATAACCTCAGATATGCAGATGACACCACCCTTATGGCAGAAAGTGAAGAGGAACTAAAAAGCCTCTTGATGAAAGTCAAAGAGGAGAGTGAAAAAAGTTGGCTTAAAGCTCAACATTCAGAAAACGAACATCATGGCATCTGGTCCCATCACTTCATGGGAAATAGATGGGGAAACAGTGTCAACAGTGTCACACTTTATTTTGGGGGGCTCCAAAATCACTGTAGATGGTGACTGCAGCCATGAAATTAAAAGACGCTTACTCCTTGGAAGGAAAGTTATGACCAACCTAGATAGCATATTCACAAGCAGAGACATTACTTTGCCAACTAAGGTCCGTCTAGTCAAGGCTATGGTTTTCCCTGTGGTCATGTATGGATGTGAGAGTTGGACTGTGACGAAGGCTAAGCACCAAAGAATTGATGCTTTTGAACTGTGGTGTTGGAGAAGACTCTTGAGAGTCCCTTGGACTGCAAAGAGATCCAACCAGTCCATTCTGAAGGGAATCAACCCTGGGTTTTCTTTGGAAGTTCCAGCTAAAGCTGAAACTCCAGTACTTTGGGCACCTCATGAGAAGAGGTGACTCACTGGAAAAGACTCTGATGCTGGAGGGATTGGGGGCAGGAGGAGAAGGGGACGACAGAGGATGAGATGGCTGGATGGCATCACTGACTTGATGGACGTGGGTCTGAGTGAACTCCAGGAGTTGGTGCTGCGATTCATGGGGTCGCAGAGAGTCGGACACGACTGAGCAACTGAACTGAGGAACTAATCTTCAATAGTTTGCTGGGGGAGGGGTGGGGGATTTTTCCTAATTTTTCCATAATGTGGACCTGAACTATTTACAGCAAATTTTGTATTTCAATACTAGGGATTTTCAATTTTCTACTTTGTCATATGTATGTGTGTGTGCATATATATATAATGTTTCCATTTCTATCAGTATAGAAAATGGTATTTGCAGAATTCTTTCCTGTGAGATTGGTATTTACAGATTTAGAGCTAAGGTTTTGGGGAAATGATCATTAACAACATAAGAAAGTAAAGTGACTTACATTAACTACGTTTGATTATGTGTTTGATTTTATATAAATGTTAAGATACCAGATTCTTAAAAGAGCTTAATAAATATTATCTGATGATAACTTCGATGATTTTGAGGGAAATTATGTATTCTAAGAACAAAATATAAATTCTTGTCCCCTTGATGCGATAATGTCTCCTTTTAAGCTACCTTGTCAAGATCCATTCGTAACCTTCTTAGTGGGTTCATAAATCTTTGTTCTTACTTAGAGATTTCCTACCCATTAGAGACCATAAATTAAAGCACACCAAGATAACCGTTTGAGGAGCGTAGTTCCATTATGAAAGCTTCTTGGATAATACCCAGTATTCTTGTTTCCAATTTTTATAAAGAGTTCTTTTCTTTTTCCAAAACCTCAAAGCCCCAGTTCACCTAATTGGTCAATGCCCCATACATTTTCCATTTTCTAACACAAATCTCCTTTGAAGTGATAAGATTAAAAGCCACATATACATTTTCCCCTTCCATCTAAAGAGTTACAGTTCTGTATGAAGTTTAATACTGTATACGGTTTTAACACAAGTCATCACTAAACTGTAAAATCAATACCTTGAAAGAGCCAAGGTTTAACCTTAAAGAATCTACTTTGAATTTAATTTACAAACCTCAGAAGAAAAATACTTTGAAAGAATGCTGCAACATGTATATCTTCTTTAGTCGAATATTTGTGTCTTATCTCTATCAGTAGTGTGTGGAAAAGTTTTTAGAAGGAGGAAAGAGAAAGGGAGGGAGGGAGGGAAGGAAAAGGATGGGGTGGAGGGAAGAAGAAGGAAGGAGGAAAGAGAAAGAAGGAAGAGAAGGAAGGGGAAAAGAAAAGGAAGATTAAAAAGGAAGAATAAGAAGGAGGGAGAGGAAGGGAGAGAGGAAGATAAGACTGCTGTCTAAGTTGCCAGAAAGTTGACTTATTTCACCTTCCTTAGGTGAGGAGGCAAGCTCCCTGCCCCTTCCCATGATTTCCCAGTGCCACTCAGCTCCTTGAAGACCATGGAGTAATATTTCTACAGGAGAAATGTCCCAGCCACAAACAGTCACTTCTGAAATGTATGTCATATTTCTGCATTTTGCAGAAGAAAAAAATTAACTCTTTTTGTTCTATAATAAAAAAAAAAAAAAAAACATGCTATGGGTATCCATAAGCCTAGTCTTTCCTCCATATATATGGAACATGACTCTCCCATCCCAGATTGGAGATTCTGGATGCTCCAACCCAACAATATAAAATATATGGAACTTGCTTAATTATGCTCTAGAATTGAGCAGTCAATGTTATACCATTTTTGTGCTTTTACCTACCTACCTACAGTTGACACTCCATATCCACAAGTTTTTATCTGATGCTGGTTGAATCCCCAGACACAGAATTCACGGACCTGCAAGGCCTACTCTACTTGGTCATTCCTTGTAAGGCTTGAGCATCTGTGGTTTGGGGTATCCACTGGTGTCCTGGAACCAATCCCCCATGTATTCAGAGGGAGAACTATACACAATCTAGTTTTAAGTTACACCCACACAGTAGAATTTAGTTAAAATCTTCATTTGTTTGGGCTGTGATAATGCAATAAGCTCAATTTTTATAAACCAGGAAAGAAAATAAATATTATAGTTTGGTCATTCTGTTACATTTAAGCTTCCCTGGTGGCTCAGACAAGTAAAGAATCTGCCTGCAGTGCAGGAGACCTGGGTTCAATCCCTACGGTGTGAAGATCCCCTGGAGAAGGGAATGGCTACCTAGATAGTATATTCAAAAGCAGAGACATTACTTTGCCCACAAAGGTCCGTCTAGTCAAGGCTATGGTTTATCCTGTGGTCATGTATGTATGTGAGAGTTGGACTGTGACGAAGGCTGAGTGCCGAAGAACTGATGCTTTTGAATTGTAGTGTTGGAGAAGACTCTTGAGAGTCCCTTGGACTGCAAGGAGATCCAACCAGTCCATTCTGAAGGGAATCAACCCTGGGTTTTCTTTGGAAGTTCCAGCTAAAGCTGAAACTCCAGTACTTTGGGCACCTCATGAGAAGAGGTGACTCATTGGAAAAGACTCTGATGCTGGGAGGGATTGGGGGCAGGAGGAGAAGGGGACGACAGAGGATGAGATGGCTGGATGGCATCACGGACTCGATGGACACGAGTCTGAGTGAACTCCGAGAGATGGTTATGAACAGGGAAGCCTGGGGTCGCAAAAGTCGGACACGACTGAGCGACTGAACTGAACTGAACTGAACCCACTCCAGTAATTTTGCCCAGAGAATTCCATGGACAGAGGAGCCTGGCAGGCTACAGTCCGTGGGGTTGTAAAGAGTTGGACACAGCTGAATGACTAACACTTTTTACTTTCATGTATATTAATATATGGTTAGCTTGAATTTTACACTTTTGAACTTTTAACAGAGCCCTTGTAATTCTGCCTGGAGTACCTTTGTTCTAATGTGTAAACATAGTGAGGACATATACATTTCTTCATGGAGAAGACTCTTTGCTACACCACTGAGTTATTCATACCCCTGGACAAAGGGAAAAGGGGGACCCCGCAAATGGGCTAATATTGTTTATCAGGGTGTGTAGGAGAGGATTTGCTAAGAGGTCACTGACTTTTCCATTCCTACTTGCCAGACTGACTAAAACAATGAATTTCTCTCCTTCAAATTCATTCCTCCTGTTGCCTGGACTTTGAAAAGTCACTGGATATTAATATGTTTGGCTCTCTTTTTTCTGGCAAAATAGACTCTCTGAGCTCAACTCCGGAAGAAACCTTTTTCTTGCCTTCTGGCAGTCTGTAAATAGGTTAAATCAACTCATACATTTTTAAAAGTCAATGTTCAGTTCATATACAGAGATTCTGATTTTCAGAGCTGCTGTGGAACATGCACTGACTTTTGAATTCAATAATAGGTAATTTTGTTTTACTTTTTTTTAATTCTTTTAAAATATAGTTCAAGCATAGTTTCAGCTATGCTTCTTTAGCTTTCAGCTACATTACTTTAATAAGAAATGAAATTTAAGAGCTTAATCAAAGCAGAGAATTAATTTTTAATGGGAAGAAAAAGAGTACAGTAATCTGAGAATATACAGAGATTCTATAAACATCAATCATTGTAAGTACTATAAGAAGAAATATTTTTAATCACTAAAAAGTAATCATGCAATGTCTTCAAAATTATTTTTTTCTTTTCCTATCTATAACCTAGCATCACACCTACTCCCTTCCTCCCAGTGTGTATTTTCTCTGTCCTCTGAGTTATGATGCCAATCTCTTCCACAGAGAAGCAACTACATCTTGAAACTGGCTGAGTATAAATTGAGCCTTGCATCTAGGCTTGCAGAGAATGCAGGAAGTGCAAGCCACAGGGGCTCAGATTATGATCACTATGAGCATCACTGGGGCTGGAAGAGAAAATTCATTGATAAAATAAGGTTGGGCACACGGTTAATTAGTCTCCCATGGGCCTTTCACTGCAAAAACACTGTAGACCTTGGACCAAACAGGCCAGATGCTTATTCTCCCCTACCCTATTGGGAAAACAATTAAAAGAGCACAGGAGTGGAAGAGGGGCAAGTAAAGAGCAACCACAGGAAACAGAGATGCCATACTAACTATGCCTTTTTTGCTCACAATCTAAAAATTACCTTTCTACTCTAGATGTGTATTTTTTTCCTCTAGATCAGTGGTGAAATTTCAATGTTTGGTTTGAAGCATTTCCCCCAACCCTCAACACCCAGTCCCATTTCCCCTAGGTTCTCCTTTGCCTTCCTTAAGTCTCAATCTTGATGTCTCTTCCTCTAAAAAGCTTTCCTGATTTTTCAAAACTAGGCTACTTTTCCCACTGAGTGCTCCAAAGCCTTTATCCCTCCTTCTTTCAATTGCCTGCCTGGAGTATCCTTGAGGACTGAGACATGCGCAAACGTGGGGAGTGGGGAGCAGAGGAAGAGTGTTTGATATTTAGTTACTAAGTGAATGAATAAATCACAGTTTCACCTCCCCATTTTCTTCCACTCCTCTCTCATCATCCATTCCTTGTCTTTCCTAGCTACCTTCATGATAGGAAAGGCAAGAGAAATATAGAGAAAAAACACTAGATTTGATTTCAGTAGCCCCAGAAGTCTTGACTTTGCTATTATACTATGTACGCTCCCTTGGACTCAGTTTCATCTTCAGCATCTTTCAGATTTGTTGTGCAGGTAAAAATATACTAGAAAACAGTTTGCATATTTTAAAGTATCATTCAAGTGTAAAGCACTGTTAGAAATATTATTTTCCTATACCCACCAGTTGAATATAACACCTGCTACTGTTGGATGAGAGTTATCACCAAAGTCTTTTATAGTATGACAGTCATCCTACTGAATGCATTGGTCAAGAACACAGAAAGAGATGGAAGGAAGCATGAGATGGTGCCACAAATATCTGGATATTTGACATGCAATTCAAAAACCAAAAATGTGACTCACCTTCACTAGGCCCAAGGCCACGTTCCTCAGTCCAACACTCAAAACCTTCTGGCCTCTAAATCTACCTCTTAGTTTTGCCTTCTCTGGTCCATGCACATCATTCCTGTGTCCTTCCCAAGGGACTATCCTTTATCTAATATCTTTAATCCCAAGTATACATTTTAAGCTTCTTCCAGTGAGCTATACATAAAGTCTATTCACTCTGGAGAGTATATACATATAATTCATTCATTCATTCCATACGCATCTACTGGTCTCCTACTATGGGCAAAGCTCTGGACATTGTAGGGGTACCCAAAATGGAGACAAGCTCTTTATTTGAAGGATCTTACATTCAAGGGGCAAGATACAGACTAAATAAAGAACTATTGGTTGATATTGGAAGAGGCAGGGGGAAAAGGGAAAATTAAAGTGGTTCAATCAGTGCACTATGGCAGCATGAGAGGAGTAAATATTAATAGTTTCTAATTAGTCCAGTTAGGGAAGGCTTCACAGAGCCTTGGAGAAGTGAAATAGAGATTCCTATTCTAGGCAAAAGGAAAGTCAGAGTAAAGGAACAGGACCTCTTTGGAAAACTAGGAGTGGTTTAGCGTAAGGTATGTGAAGGGATATTGTAGCCCTTTAACCTGGAAAAGTTAAATTGAAGTCAAACAAAAGATTCTTGTGGTTTTGATATATACACAATTGTTTTAAACATAGTAAACATAGCCCTAAAGTAAAGAAAAAGTGTTAGTCGCTCAGGCGTGTCTGACTGTGACCCTGTGGGCTGTACCCCACTACGTTTCTCTGTCCATGGAATTCTCCAGGCAAGAATACTGGAGTGGGTACCCAGGTATTGAGCCCAGGTCTCCTGCATTGCAGGAAGACTTTTTTTTCTACCATCTGAGCCACAAGTGATCCTAAAAAGTAAACAGAAGGGATAGTAAATGAATATTCACTCATCCAGTAAGTATATAAAGAACAACTCTAGTTGGGACTGTGCCAGAGGTTGAAAACAGAGCAGGAAGCCTAAACGAGGTTCTATACCCTTAAGTGGATCAGCAGTCTAGTGAAGAAACTGGCTGATAAACAGGTAATTACTAAAAACATCCAGTGAAGCAGTGGAAATACAGAGTTCTAGCCCAGGGGAGGTTGATTGTAGGGAAGGTTGTAGTTCAGATATTTCCCAAAAGAAAAGAGCTGGTGTACATTGTTCATCCCTCTATTGCTAGTGATTAAACAGGACCTGGTTCACAATAGATATTTGATAAATATGTTGATTGAACAATAATTAATATGTGGTTCCACCTAATCTCAAATAATAAGAATGAATGGGGATAGACTGTTGTGATATTGCAAAAAGATACCCTATCTAAAACTTTTAGAAATACAGACAAAAATGACTAAATTCTTTGATTTCCTATTTCCTACATAAATTTACTCTTGTAAATTGCTGAACTTCCTTTGTTGTCAATGTTGCTAATCTGATGCCTTTTCTTCCGTAAGACATAGCTCCTAGCACTAGACTTAGTACAAAGCAGGTATTCAATAAAAATGTATTGAATGAATGGGTGATTGGGTGGATGGATGAATGGATGAATGGATAGGTGAAAGACTAAGTGAGTCATTCATCTGTAAGAAGCCTTGAATTACCTCTACAAAATCTTACCTCACTATGTGTATTTTTCTGGTCCATTGAGGTAACTGGGAAAAATGTCAAAAAAAAATTAAACACCATTTTAAACAAAGATGTATGTTTTAATGATGTAGAATGATTGCTCTCATTAAAAGAAAAGAGCTAAAATTTAAATTCCACAATTAAAATACAACCCTATATATCATATGATAGTTCCATAAAGTAAGAGTGTTCAATAATTCAAGTACCCTTAAGAAAGAAAACCCCACTAAAAAAATTTTAATAACTATTAAAACTATGTGAGGGTTTTTTCTCTTAAACATATGCTTCCTTGCTAAAAAAAAAAAAAAAATCCACATAGTCTCAAAGATATTAATCTTTATCCTCATGGTTCAACATTCTAAATGTAAACCTTCAATTCAGTTCATTTCAGTCGCTCAGTCATGTCCGACTCTTTGCGACCCCGTGAATCGCAGCACGCCAGGCCTCCCTGTCCATCACCAAATCCCGGAGTTCACTCAGACTCATGTCCATCGAGTCAGTGATGCCATCCAGCCATCTCATCCTCTGTCATCTCCTTCTCCTCCTGCCCCCAATCCCTCCCAACATCAGAGTCTTTTCCAGTGAGTCACCTCTTCACATGAGGTGGCCACAGTATTGGAGTTTCCACTTTAACATCATTCCTTCCAAAGAAATCCCAGGGTTGATCTCTTTCAGAATGGACTAGTTGGATCTCCTCGCAGTCCAAGGGATTCTCAAGAGTCTTCTCCAACACCACAGTTCAAAAGCATCAATTATTCAGCGCTCAGCTTTCTTCACAGTCCAACTCTCACATCCATACACAACCACTGGAAAAGCCATAGCCTTGACTAGACGGACCTTTGTTGGCAAAGTAATATCTCTGCTTTTAAATATGCTATCTAGGTTGGTCATAACTTTTCTTCCAAGGAGTAAGTGTCTTTTAATTTCATGGCTGTGTAAGACCTCACGGCCTTTTCTCGGGAAGCGTCGCCACAAAGACCACAGTGACTCGAATGCGATGCAATCAGCAGGAGGATTTATTTAGCCAGCGCGCTGGGGTTCGAGCTCCCGTTTCCAGGAGTGAACCCCGAACACTCACCGAAAGGGATTTTTATGCAGAAAGATCAAAGACAACTGGGAATGAGATCGGAATGTAGGGAACAATGCGATAAGGGGGGTCTTAGGATGAAGTGGAGACATTTGATTGGTGGGGATGATTTACAGGTAATTTAGTAGAGATAGTTGACTGACCACCCGGCGGTGCCTGGTGCGGGAAATGCATTTTTGAGGAAAGGTCAGTTACACAGTGGAAACTAAGTCACAAGTTATCAGTTAAGAATAGGGAGCAGTCAGGAGGCTCTGAGTCATCAAGATAAGGGGGAAAGCTATGCGGCGCATTCTGCCTTCCAGGTTTAACTCTTAACCTAGGAGTTTTTCAGTGCCCTTTTCAGAAAGCACTAAATGAAGTTACATTTTTACAGAAAGATGAATACAATGATTTACAACAAAGAGAAATTCATTATCCCAAAAAGCCTTGTTTTGCTAACATCAAAACTATTATAATTCCTCAATCTAAAAGTTCTTCAGCTGCAGTCACCATCTGCAGTGATGTTGGAGCACCTCCAAAATAAAGTCTGACACTTTTTCCACTGTTTCCTCATCTATTTCCCATGAAGTGATGGGACCAGATGCCATGATCTTCGTTTTCTGAATGTTGAGCTTTAAGCCAACTTTTTCACTCTCCACTTTCACTTTCATCAAGAGGCTGTTTAGCTCCTCTTCACTTTCTGCCATAAGGGTGGTGTCATCTGCATATCTGAGGTTATTGATATTTCTCCTGGCAATACCTTAGCTGTTATTAATACAAAGCATCTGCTTTCCACATATACTAACTTTTTCAAAATTTTTTCAGATATCTTATTTTAATGATATCTAAACTTGCCTAATGCTTTTGACTTAGAAAGACCTGCAGTCAATGAATTTGCATGACATTCATTAGACCTCTGAAAAGTTTTAGATCTCAGTGGTAATAACTGTATTAATAATAATATAAATCATCTATTAATATTTTAATCTAAGCTAACCATATAAGAAATGCCACTTTTAACATTCACAATTTTCAGTGCAGTCACAGTTGTCACCAAAAATAATTCTTCAGACTTTCTGAGCTAACCTTGGCTTATAGATACCAATAATCATGGTGTTAACTGGTAAAGCTCTCTGGAGGGCACTGTAGACTGTTTGATATGTCTCCAATTCTGCATTCTCTTTAATCCAGAAACTGCAAAAATAATAACTAAACCTAAGAAAATAATTAGGAGGTGGTTCAAAGTTTTCCTAAAAGAAAACTTATCCAAGGGTTTTTATAGAAGCAAAATATCAAAAACAATCTTAAATATCCAACTACAGCCGTGGGAAATCATGTCATGTAAAAACATTTATGGATATTAACATTATAATCATGGTTTGAAGTGGGAGAAGTTTTTTATTAAATAATATGTATTAAAATGATCCAAATGTATGCTTATTTGGACACAGTTACGGAGGATCTGCAAAGATAAACCCCAAGGTATTTACATTGGCTATTCTAGGTGATAGGACTGTGGTGATTTCCTCCTTTTCACTTATCTATACTTTCTATTTTATTTGTTGAGAATGAACATTGCTTTTACAACCTTTTAAAAAGTTATTTTAATAGCTTTTAAAATTATAGTTTTAGCGTTTAAGAAATATGCTCACACCTCCAAAAAGGTAGTGTACAGTAGAGCTTTGCTGCCAGAGATGGTGGGATGCATTAGCCGGTGTGGCCCTGAGTTTCCACCTTAACATTTTATAACCTTTCTAGTTAATTTATAATGTTTGTTGTTGTAAAAGCTCAAAATTTCATACCTTGAAAAATTACAACCTGCCCCTCTCATTCTTTTCATTTTTCTCTTGGTCCCTTCCCTCTTGCATTTGTAATTGATTTGATAAGAGTACTCTGAAGTCTACCAATGCTCTGAAGTCTCTCTCTTCTTTCTGTCACACATAGATTTTCCCAATACGTTATTTAATGAAATCATTTCTTACTAAAACTTTTAACTCAGTTTACAATGTCTTCTTATTGGTTTCTAAGGTGACATTTTGCCGCCTAAAAAATAAAAATTCTAAGACTTAGGTTGTACTTTTCTTATTCATCTGCAATTATTGTGTCCCTTTCAAAACAAATAGATGCTTTTCCAATGAACCTACATAAAAGTCCATTTCTAGGAGAAAAGTTTTCAAGCAACAAGAAGTTTTATAGATGCCCATTCTATTATCTTTTTCTAGTTTAATAAGTCATGTTTTCCAGAAAAATGAAGACTATTGGAAGAAATCCAAAACTGGGAAAGGATCATCATACACCATGAACTTTCAAATAGCATTCCACTTTCCAATATTTTGATTTTCAGCCTTTTAGCTTGGAAAAAGTTATTTTCTGAAGACTACAGCTAAGATCTCCAAACAACACCCAATGAAGAGAGACAACTTTGATCTGTTTGGAGGTAAGACAATCAACTGCACTATTAAAATCTCAAATTTTTTTAAGTCAGAACATTTGCCTAAGGCTACAATGAAAACTATAGCCACACATAGGCTATAAAATAGATTGAGAGGAAAATGTCAATATGATTGTACAGGAATTTTATATCACAGACTGGCCTTCTAACAGTGTCACTGTGGATTCAGTACTTAATCCCTGAAAATCCTCAACAACCTCATTGGTAAAAAGAATTCAACAAGGTCATGGTGGGGATCAAATGAGATGATCCATGTAAAACTCTTCATGGAGTAGCTGACACATAGCAAACTCTCCATAAACACAGGTCATCCTTATTTCCAAGACATCACTCTCTGTTCTACAGACTGGTTCCTGGGAATATGTACTGAACGTAGATCCTAAGACACTAAAAAATGGCATCTCCTATGAACTGCATAATGATTTTCAGTAGTAGATGAAGTACTGTTCTGCCCTCTATATACCACAGTCTGAACATGATCGTGTTTTCAGACCGGTGAAAGTCACAGGAGCTCAGATCTGTAGTCACAAAAGGAATGCGGCTCTTAAAAGTTTATACAGACCACAGATATGTAGTAGTTAACTTATCAAGAGGAAATGGGCTCTGGTTTTCTTTGCAGGCCTCAGATCCAGGAGCTGCAACGTTGAGTCACCAGCTTGCTATCTGACCCCAGGCTGGCCACTTAACCTCTCCCTGACCCCATTTCCTTACTTAAAATCAACTCTCTGCTCATGTTCCATTCAAGTCATTATCTCTACCCACAAATATCGGCAGTCACTGAGGTGTCCTATAGATTTCAAAAATTAATTATTCAGTGTGTTAGGTTTACAAAATCAAATTGTGGGATATTTGAGGAGGAATAATTCTCAGCTCTACTTTTTGGTGTTTTGGTGTTATTTTAAGAGCTCTCTTCCTGGAATAAAAAATCACTAACCCAGACAATAAGCTTTGTCTGACACTGTGACCTTCGTTGCTGATGAAGCTTTCTTCTTCTGGTATTACTGGGAGTGACAGAAAGGAAGAGAACAGGAGCCCTTTTGTCAGAAGGTACTCAAGAGGGGAATAAATTGTAGTTATTTAAAGAGAGTTTAGGACAAGCTAGGCAGTGTCATTTGTTAGAGAACCAAACCAGGAGCTTGGATTATTGTTTCACACTCAGCCACCATCTCCCCACTTGACCAAGGCAACTTATACAACTATGGGTAGCCAGAGAAGGGTTCTCTGAACTAATAAACTGTCTTAACTACCCACTTACACAAAATAAATGCACATCCACATTCTGGAAGGTGTGGATCCTTTCCAGGATCTATGGTGAATGGCTCGAATGCAGAGTTACATTGTTTTTTATTTCTGTCCCCGATCACACAATGGCTAGCTCCATCAATTCTGTTGACAAAAAGGGTGATAAGGGAAATCAAGCATCTAAAGTACAAAATCTTAAAGTAACTGATAGTTTTTAAATATCAACTATCTTCAGTAAAAAAACTTTATGAAATATCCCACACCTTTTTCCTGCCTTCTTCCTGTATTGACGTCAGCCACATCACCATTAATTGGTTTCCTGGCCTATAATAATTTTTCTGTTTCCTCACTTGCTACTGGAAGCAGCCCTTCCTGCTTCTAATTTGGTCCTTGTAAGCTACTGAGAAATCAAATTAACAAGGCGTATCATTTAAAGTTAGGTTCAGCTGTGAGTAACAGAAACCCAACTATAGTAGCTGAAATGCAAATGTTATTCACTTGTATAAAGGGAGTACAGAGGTAAGCAACTCAGATAGAAGGACTCCACAATGCCATTAGAGGCCTGTCTTTTCTCTGCTCTATGTGACTTGTCATATTCTAAAAGGGCTCTGGAATTCTGTTATAGCCATATTCCAAGCAGCAGAGAGAAGGAAGGGAGGAATAATCCAGATGATATGACGCTCTTCTTTTTACAGAACTGTTCTGAAAGTCCAAACAACATTTCTGTTACAGTTTTGTGGACCAAAACTTAGCCACTTGACTATACATAACTAAAATGGAGACATGATTTTTCTAGACCAGCATTACTACATACAAACTGAAAGTCGCTAAGGGCTTATGTTTATTTTATCGTTTCATTGTTCTTAAGATATTATTGTTGTTCAGTTGCTAAGTCTGACTCTTTATGACCTCTTGGACTGCAGCATGCCAGGCTTCCCTGTCCTTCACCATCTCCAGGCAATTGTTTGTTGAGGTCCTTTAATGGACCGGAACCTGGTGGTCTGGAGTCAACCGATAAGAAAGTAAAGGAGAGAGAAAGAGGCTGATATTCCTTGGTTTACGCAGAAAGCCAATAAAGCCCCTGCACAGGGCTTGCTCTGTTCACAAAGGCCTCAGGTGCCCTCTCGATGGGGTGAAGGCGCAGAGCGCGCCTTCTCAAGAGGGTCTTAGAAGCCCTGGCAGGAAAGTGAACACAGAAGACCTCTGTGCTCCAGGGGATCAGCCTGAGAGAGAGAGAGAGAGAGAAAGCAAGACATGGGGACCAAAGCTCTGATGGAGCAAAGGTGTTTTAATCAACATGGTGTGGGCATATATACTGTAGTTATTCTCAGCAAAGATAAAGATTAAAATTCCAGACTTACAAAACATAGGCCATCCATATTAAAGAGAGAGAGTTGTAAATAATCACTTTTACCATTTGGTTCATAAAAAGGAAGAGGGTACTTATCACTGTATAGAAAAACTAATGAAGCAAATGCCTGGATTCCTCAGCCCCTGGGAGAAGCTCACCTCTCCTCATAATTCCTAAATATTCAGGAATTAATAAGGAACAGAGAATTCCTGACAGATCCAAAACAGCACACAGGAAGCCTCTGGTTAAATGCTTCCTGACAATTCAAACTCATGTCCATTTAGTTGATGATACCATCCAACCATCTCATCCTCTATCATTCCCTTCTCCTCTTTTCTTCTATCTTTCCTAGCATCAGGATCTTTTCCAAGGAGTCAACTCTTCATATCATGTGGCCAAAGTACTCGAACTTCAGCATTAGTCCTTCCAATGAGTATTCAGGATTGATTTCCCTTAGGATGGACTGGTTGGGTCTCCTTGCAATTCAAGAGACTCTCAAGAGTCTTCTCAAACACCACAGTTCAAAACCATCAATTCTTCAGTGCACAGCCTTCTTTATGGTCTTAAGGTACAGAGATTGCTAGAAATCTGACCTTCTGATAAGCCACAGTTATCCTGAATTCTCAGGAATGTAGCATTACAAGTAGGGTGTTATCACTGTGTGTGGTGCTGGGTCAGATCTAGAAAGTTGGCAAAAGCTCATCCTCTCTGTAAATTCCAAGGGCATGTTTTACTACACGCCCTTTATTGGCTTTCTGCATAAACCCATGCCTTCTTTTAAAAGCATGAAATCTTCTGCCTTCCTTTATTGTTGTTTGAAAAAAAATAAATTGTGTACTAAGATTTGGGGGATGAATTAAGATCTGAAACAACCCAGGTCATGATAATTTTAGAATATACTTCAAAATATATAAATACACATACCAATGGAGATCCTCAATTCACACCTGCCACACTACACCACCTGCACTAAGAATCACTTTTCAAAGGCAAAGTTAAGCAATTGATAGACATAAGATGCTCATTTATTTGGTAGATGAATTTACGAGAGGCTTGAGAAGACTGAGAAGATAAATGGGCTCATATCTCTGTGCCCAAATCTGGTTATTCAGCCTGCTAATTTAACCAGGCACCAAACTGGTAGAGGATCTGCTCCAAATTGACTATAGAGGTTTATTGATTCAGTCTGATTAAAACAGAGGCATTAAGGCTAATGAACCCTCGTTAAATAGATAATGCATTGAAACCAAAGACAAGGAGATGTCATATTAATAGAGCAGGTTATGTGAAAGTATGTTTAGAACATCCAATTACATACAGATGGCTCCTTGCATTTCAGGAATCCAGCAGCTCTGTTGAATGAATAAGTGGACTTGATATACTGGTGGGCAGGGATCAGAAGATGATGAGAATGAGGTAATCAGAGGAAAAGAACTTCAGCTATTTTGGCGGTTTACAACTTGTAGACAGAAAATCCCAGAGAGGACCTACTAGCTATTGCAAATGTCTTCTACTCCTTATGTGCAATAAGCACTTTGCTATAAATTGAACAAAGAAAAATATAGTCACTCTCATGACAGAGTGGATGGGTATACCAGAATACACTCAAGAGTCTACAAAGCTACCACAAAGGGATCTCACAAAAGAGACTTCTAAATCTCCCAAGCAAATGTTCAGACTCTGGTAGGGAGAGGATAGCTTCAGGTTTTCAGCTCTTTGGAGGATTTCCCACACAAAAAGCTTTCCAAAGTTTTCCACTAAAGTAGCCCTTACAGACAGAGAAGACAGACCGCCAGAGCCTTCAGTTCAGTTCAGTTCAGTTCAGTTGCTCAGTCGTGTCCAACTCTTTGCCTGGAAGACTCAATATATCCTAAAGCAGTGCCCAGCATCAAACTTGGAATTCCCTTGAAATTTCCACTTAAATATGCATAAAAATTGTATTCTATCTAATAGACAGCATTTGTTTTCAGTTTCTAATTTTCACTGACGTTAAAGCACAATTGTCAATATCCCCCATTTTCCTAACATCCTGAGAGGACACATAGACCATTTTAAAAACTGAAAATCCAACTTGCAAATAGCCCAGAGGGTTACTGTGCTTAACATTGCTTGAATGTTTTTATGTGCCATTTAGATAATTGTTAATGGGGTTAAAAAAACTCTCAGCCCTTGGGGTATTTCTAAATTATATTCTGCCATCACATATGGCTGGTCCTCCCCTTCTTCAGCAACTGAGGGTGAAAATAGGAACAATTGTAAGCTGACAGATGATAGTTATCACCCACTTAAAGGTAATGAAGAAAAGGGATTCTATGGACTATATCCCTGAAAGATCACCAACATAGAACCAGAATGAAGGTTTCTCAACTCTAGTAATGTATGAACTCCTTTCAAAGGAAAATTACCCTATAATTTTCAGTGCAGACCTATCCATTTTTATTTATATGAAGTGTCTCAGAATGCTACTAACTGTTCATAATAAAAGCATAAAACATGGCATTAACTATTTCTGCTTATGTTCTTATACAAATACAAAATCAAAGATATTACATGTTAAGTAAAAACAAACCCAACAAATTATAATATACAGATTTCATTTTATATAACCAATGATGTTATATATAAATCTTTTAATGTGAATACAATTTATTACAACTTATTTTTTGAATAATTAAATATACATGAGCACAAAAAATGTAGAATATCACTGCTACAAGTTAATCATCCAGATGATAAAGAATATGCTTAAATTTTTTTAAATTATTATCAAAGTGAACTTAAATTTTTTTTAATTATCATAAAAAATACATAGTCGTCTAAGTGTATATTCATGAACTACCACTCCCCCACCCCAAAGTTTAGATGCTTTGATCCAACCAAAAGAATAAATAAATATCAATATGATGAGTGTTACAGGCTGTTGACCCAGAATCAGACACCTGCCCATCCCTCAAATGGAAACCAACTGCTCTTATCTGAGTTTCAACATCAACCACAAAAGGAGGAAGCTCCAAAAGAAAAACAAGAACTGATTAGAACCAGGTAGGCCCAAGATATGGAAAGACCTGGTTTCCAGTACATCTGGAACTTCATTATATCTCATTGTAAACATTCAGTTCAGTTCAGTACAATCACCAACATCACAATGGTCAACAGCTACCATGACAACAACCTGAATAGCCTATACAAGGGCTGAAAAAGAATGTTCTCTCAATTCCAGATCCAAGCAACACCACTGTTCTTGGATAAGTCATGAATTCAAGAATATTCCTTCCTTTCTTTACTCAGTTCCCTCCCTTTTACTTTGACCTTCCTATATACATAGTGTTTTAGTGCAAAAGGTATGAGAAGTTGATTTGCAGACTAAGTTTCCACTTCTCCATAATCTGAATGTTGAGTAAGGCTTGTGCTCTTTCAATCTCAGCATTGGCTCATTATTGACTGCAGGTCCAATATGGGGAAAAGAATATCCCCAGTCAAGCCAAGGGGTCTTGGTTCTGGTTAGGACCCCAGAGATGGGTAGTGGTCTTGTTGTTCAATTGCTAAGTCCTGTCCAACTCTTTGCAATCCCAAGGACTGCAATACGTCAGGTTTTCCTGTCCCTCCTCTTCTCCTGGAGTTTGCCCAAGTTCATGTCCATTGAATCAGTGACGCCACCCAACTATCTCTTCCTCTATCACCCTCTTCTCCACTTGCCTTCAATCTTTCCTGGCATCAGGGTATTTTCCAATGAGTCAGCTGTTTGCATCAGGTGGCCAAAGTATTAGAGCTTCAGCTTCAACAGCAGTTATTCCAAAGAGTATTCAAGGTCGGTTTCCTTAAAGATTGACTGATTTGATCTTGTTTTCCAAAGAACTCTCAAGAGTCTTCTCCAGCACCACAGTTCAAAAGCGTCAGTTCCTCAGTGCTCTGCCTTCTTTATTGCCCAGCTCTCATGTTCATACATGGCTACTAAAAAGACTTGACTATACAGACCTTTGTTGGCAAAATGATGTCTTTGCTTTTTAATACACTCTCTAGGTTTGTCATAACTTTCCTGCCAAGAATCAATCACCTTCTGATTTCATGGCTACAGTTACCATCTGCAGTGATCTTAGAGCCCAAGAGGAAATCTGTCACTGTTTTCCACCCTTTCCTCTTCTATTTGCCATGAAGTGATGGAACCAGATGCCATGATCTTAGCTTTTAACACCAAGTTTTAAGCCTGTTTTTTCACTCTCATCCTTCACCCTCATCAAGAGGCTTTTTAGTTCCTCTTTGCTTTCGGCCACTAGAGTGGTATCATCTGCATGTCTAAAATTGTTGATATTTCTCCTGGAAATCTTGATTCCAGCTTGCAACTCATCCAGCCTGGCATTTCCTAATGAGAATGTCCCATAAAGAAGTATAGTCTGGTTCAACATTGTATTCCTAGGTCTCAGTGTCCTATCTGGCACACAGAAGGCCCTAAAATTATATTTAATGAATTAATGAACAAATTTCATAGAATTTTATGAAAGGGTTTCATTCTTGGTGCTGATCAACAGAGTAAGGAAAGGAAGTGTTAGTCACTCAAATCGCATCCTGACCCCTTGTGAACAAATGAATTGTAGCTTGTCAGACTCCTCTGCCCATGGAATTCTCCAGGCAAGAATATTGGAGTGAGTTGCTACTTCCTTCTCCAGGGGATCTTCCTGACCCCAGGATCAAACCCATGTCTCCTGCATTGCAGGCAGTTTCTTTACCATCTGAGCCACCAGAGACACCCCAAGAATACTGGAGTGAGTAGCCATTCCCTTTTCCAAGGGATCTTCCCAACCCAGAGATCAAACTAGGGTGTCCCACATTGCAGGCAGATTGTTTATCATTTGAGCCACCAAGGAAGCCCTAGAGAATGAATGAACAAATTTCATAGAATTCTATGAAAGGGTTTCATTCTAGGTACTGACCAGTAGAGTAAGGAAAAGTTACCATAAAAATCAAGGGAAAATGTGCAATGATAGAACTTTGGGTATCATCAAGAAAGACATCTCTTATCTAGAAGGATGACATGTCACTAGATGATCACAGCAGTTGTTGGGATGTAGGAAAGGTCTAGGAAATGACTGGAGTTAATTGTGTTGCCGGAAACTTTGGAGGAAATTGCAGTCCTAAATCTTGAGGTTATCAGTGACTTCAGTTCATTTCAGTTCAGTTCAGTCACTCAGTCATGTCCGACTCTTTGCAACCCCATGAATCACAGCACGCCAGGCCTCCCTGTCCACCACCAACTCCTCGAGTTCACTCAAACTTATGTCTATTGAGTCAGTGATACTGGCTTATTTTCTTAAAAGGCTTTTTCTTGGAACTCAAGAAGATATATAGGTATGTTTTCTAAATGGTTTTCAATTTATATAAATACTAAACTTTAAAAGGAGATGGCACTAGTCATTTAAATCTATCTTTTAAGTATTAATAGTGGCGTAATTGTGAAATATAATGATAACATAGAGTTTATTATACAAATTTCATTTTTCTACTATTTGAAGAGAAGTTGGAAAAGGCATTAGTTAACCTGGATAGCCAATTTTTTTTTTCTTTTTGGTCAAAATCCCTTGAACATAAAAATAATCTTACATTTTCCTAGGTGTAAAATATAAATTTAAGTAAGTGAAATAAAAAGCCAATCCCCTTTTAAAAGAGGCAGAAGATGAGTTTATGTGTATACAAAAAAAAATAGAATTCAATGTGTATTTTGTAGGCTTTTCTCCATCTCTGAAGAAGATAAATAGTAACATATTCTCTATTCTCTAAGGTCTAACAACTGAGGATACTACTTGTTTTATCTGTCCTGAGGGACAGGTAGGACAAGAGAAAGAGATCACATGTTCTGGTAACGATGGAGGAAATTACATTAAAATAACTTCTTTTTCTGTGTAGATTAAGATACAAAGGAGAATTTGTTTAACTAAAAGCTTTCCATGGTGAGCATTTATGATTTATGTATTACTTTCTTTTCATGTTAGCTTACTCAAATTTTCTATCTTAAAATATAGCCTAATTGCAGTGGTGATTCCTAAAGGGTAAATCCAGAGCTCTAAAATGGAGTCTATGAGCATAATTTTCTGATGGGTTACTATTAAATCAATCAAAAATTGGGACATTCGCCATGTGAATACATGGGTACCTACCTATATTCTTTGATTCTGATAGTTTCACTTTAACATTTCAATAGAGCATTACCTATTAAGTTTTTCTGACATCCTTGAAGGAATAATCTGGAAGAAGAATGGATGGATAATGAATGCATGCATGCACAGATAAATATATGAACAGAGGCATAAATAGATGGATAGATATATAGAGAGAAACAAAAACTATTAGCATATAAAACAGTAAGAAATATAAGACAACATCTATGTTCATCAAAGCTATTGACTATAATTTTCTTTTTTGTGATATCTTTGTCTGATTTTGGTATCAGAGTGATATTGGCCTCATAAAATGAGTTTGAAAGTGCTCCTTTCTCTGCAAATTTTAGATTCATTTGAGTAGGATAGGTGTTAACTCTCCTCTAAATATTTGGTAGGATTCACCTATGAAGCCATCTGCCCCTGGGCTTCTGTCTGGGAAGAGTTTCAAATTACTGATTCAATTTCATTACTGGTCATTGGTCTGCTCATATTTTCTATTTCTTCCTGATTCAGTCTTGAAAGATTGTGCCTTTCTAAGAATTTTTCCATTTCCTCTAGGTTGTCCATTTTATTAGCATATAGTTTGGCATAGTAGGTCTCTTATCATCCTTTGTATTTCTGTGATATCACTTTCTCCTTTTTCAATTCTCATTTTATTGATGTGAGCCCTCTTCCTTTTCTTCTTGATGAGTCTAGCTAACAGTTTATCAATTTTGTTTGTCTTTTCAAAGAACCAGGTTTTCATGTCATTGTCCTTTTCTATTTCTACTCCATTATTTCTGCTCTCATTTTTTAAGATTTCTTTCTTTACAGTAACTTTGGTCATCTTATTTGTTCTTCTTTCTCTGGTATCTTTAGGTGTAAAGTTAGGTTGTTTATTTGAGATTTTTCTTGTCTCCTGAGGTAGGTTTGTATCACTATAAACTTCTCCCTTAGACTGCTTTTGCTATATCCCATAGGTTTTAAATTGTTGAGTTTTCATTTTCATTTGTCTCTAGGTGTTTGTTATATTCTCTTTGATTTTTTTTTTCAGTGATCCACTGGTTGTTTAATAGCATGTTTTCAGCCTCTACATGTTTGTATTTTTGCAATTTTTTAAATTTTAATTATTAATTTATTTTATTCTTGGTTGCCCTGGTCTTCATTGCTGCGTGCAGACGTTCTCTAGTTGTACTGAGCTGGGTTACGCTCTGGCTGCAGTGCCGTTGTAGTGGCTCCTCTTGCTGCAGAGCATATGCTCCAAGGCACACAGACCTCAGCAGCCGTGGCGTGTGGGCTCAGTAGTTGCATCTCACAGGCTCTGGGGCACAGGCTCACTAGCTGTCAGGCACAGGCTTAGTTGCCCTGTGGCACATGGAATCTTCCCAGACCAGGGACTGAAACTGTGTCCCCTGAATGGGTAGGTGGAGTCTCAACCACTGGACCAACAAGGAGGTCCTGCAGTGTTTTTCCTATAGTTGATTCTAGTTTCACAGCTTTGTGGTCAGAAAAGATTTTTGATATGATTTTACATTTTTAAATGTACCAAGGCAACAATTTAAAAAAGTAAAAATAAAATGTACCGAGGCATGTTTTGGGGTATACAAGGCAGAAGAAGCTGAAGTTGATCAATTCTATGAAGACCTAGAAGATCCTAGAACTAACACCTAAAAAGATGTTCTGTTCATCATTGGGGATTGGAATATAAAAGTAGGAAATCAAGATATATCAGGAGTAACAGGCAAGTTTGGCCTTAGAGAACAAAATGAAGCAGGGCAAAGGTTAACTGAATTCTGCCAAGAGAATGAATGCACTAATTATAGCAAATATCGTTTTTCAACAACACAAGAGATGACTTTACACATGGACATCACCAAATGGTCAACACTGAAATAAAATTGATTACATTCTTTGTAGCTGAAGATTGAGAGCTGTATACAGTCAGAAAAATCAAGACCTGGAGCTCACTGTGCCTTGAATGATCAGCTCCTCACAGCAAAATTTAGGCTCAAGCACTAATCATAGCAAATATCCTTTTTCAACAACACAAGAGATGACTTTACACATGGACATCACCAGATGGTCAACACAGAAATCAGATTGATTATATTCATCACAGCCGAAGATGGAGAAACTCTATACAGTCAGCAAAAACAAGACCGAGAGCTGACTGTGGCTCACATCACAAACTACTTATTGCCAAATTCAGACGTAAATTGAAGAAAGTAGGGAAAACCACTAGACCATTCAGGTATGACCTAAATCTAATCCCTTATGATTATACAGTGGAAATGAGAAATATATTTAAGGGGCTAGATCTGATAGATAGAGTGCCTGATGAACTATGGATGGACGTTCATGACATTGTACAGGAAACAGGGATCAAGACCATCCCCAAGAAAAAGAAATGCAAAAGGCAAAATGGCTGTCTGAGGAGGCCTTACAAATAGCTATGAAAATAAGGGAAGTGAAAAGCAAAGGAGAAAAAGAAAGATATAAGCATCTGAATGCAGAGTTCCAAAGAATAGCAAGGAGAGATAAGAAAACCTTCCTGAGTGATCAATACAAAGAAATAGAGGAAACAACAGAATGGGAAAGACTAGAGATCTCGGTTGCTTCCTGACCTGCATATACCAAAGGAACATTTCATGCAAAGATGGGCTTGATAAAGGACAGAAATGGTATGGACCTAACAGAAGCAGAAGATATTAAGAAGAGGTGGCAAGAATACAGAAGAACTGCACAAAAAAGATCTTCACGACCAAGATAATCATGATGGTATGATCACTCATCTAGAGCCAGACATCCTGGAATGTGAAGTCAAGTGGGCCTTAGAAACCATCACTGTGAACAAACCTAGTGGAGGTGATGGAATTCCAGCTGAGCTATTTCAAATCCTGAGCAATGATGCTGTGAAAGTGCTGCACTTAATATGCCAGCAAACTTGGAAAAGTCAGCAGTGGCCACAGGACTGAAAAAGGTCAGTTTTCATTCCAATCCCAAAGAAAGGCAATGCCAAAGAATGCTCAAACTACCGCACAATTGCACTCATCTCACATGCTAGTAAAGTAATGCTCAAATTCTCCAAGCCAGGCTTCAGCAATACGTGAACCATGAACAACCAGATATTCAGGCTGGTTTTAGAAAAGGCAGCGGAACCAGAGATCAAATTGCCAACATCCACTGGATCATGGAAAAAGCAAGAGAGTTCCAGAAAAACATCTATTTCTGCTTTCTTGACTATGCCAAAGCCTTTGACTGTTTGAATCACAATAAACTGTAGAAAATTCTGGAAAAGATGGGCATACCAGACCACCTGATCTGCCTCTTGAGAAACCTATATGCAGGTCAGGAAGCAATAGTTAGAAGTGGACATAGAACAACAGACTGGTTCCAAATAGGAAAAGGAGTATGTCAAGGCTGTATATTGTCATCCTGCTTATTTAACTTCTATGCCGAGTACATCATGAGAAACACTGGACTGGAAGAAACACAAGCTGGAATCAAGATTGCCAGGAGAAATCTCAATAACCTCAGATATGCAGATGACACCACCCTTATGGCAGAAAGTGAAGAGGAACTAAAAAGCCTCTTGATGAAAGTGAAAGAGGAGAGTGAAAAGTTGGCTTAAAGCTCAACATTCAGAAAATGAAGACCATGGCATCCGGTCCCATCACTCCATGGGAAATAGATGGGGAAACAGTGGAAACTGTCAGACTTCATTTTTTTGAGCTCCAAAATCACTGCAGATGGTGACTGCAGCCATGAAATTAAAAGACGCTTACTCCTTGGAAGAAAAGTTATGACTAACCTAGATAGCATTTTCAAAAGCAGAAACATTACTTTGCCAACAAAGGTCCATCTAGTCAAGGCTATGGTTTTTCCATTGGTCATGTATGGATGTGAGAGTTGGACTGTGAAGAAAGCTGAGTGCCGAAGAATTGATGCTTTTGAACTGTGGTGTTGGAAAAGACTCTTGAGAGTCTCTTGGACTGCAAGGAGATCCAAACAGTCCATTCTAAAGGAGATCAGTCCTAGGTGCTCTTTGGAAGGACTGATGGTAAAGCTGAAACTCCAATACTTTGGCCACCTCATGAGAAGAGTTGACTCATTAGAAAAGCCTCTGATGCTGGGAGGGATTGGGGGCAGGAGGAGAAGGGGACGACAGAGGATGAGATGGCTGGATGGCATCACCAACTTGATGGACGTGAGTTTGAGTGAACTCCGGGAGTTAGTGATGGACAGGGAGGCCTGGCGTGCCGTGATTCATGGGGTCGCAAGAGTCAGACACAACTGAGCGACTGAACTGAACTGAAAGAATACTGGGGGAAAACACTAAGCCAGCCAGTTGAGTTCAGTTCCAGTTCAGTTGCTCAGTCATGTCCGACTCTTTGGGACCCCATGAATCACAGCACGCCAGGCCTCCCTGTTCATCACCAACTCCCCGGAGTTCACTCAGACACGTCCATCGAATCACTGATGCCATCCAGCCACCTCATCCTCTGTTGTCCCCTTCTCCTCCTGCCCCAATCCCTCCAAGCATCAGAGTCTTTTCCAATGAGCCAGCCAAGTATGACTCAAATCAAATCCCATGTGAATTCACAGTAGAGGTAACAAATAAATTCAGGGGACTAGATCTAGTTAACACTGCACCTGAAGGACTATAGGCAAAAGTTTGTAATATTGTACAGCAAGTGGCGAACAAAATCATCACAAAGAAAAAGAAAAGCAAGAAGGCAAAGTGGTTATCTGAGGAGGCTTTATAAATAGTGGAAGAACAAAGAGAAGCAAAAAGCAAAGGAGAGAGGGGGAAAGGTACATCCGATTAAATGCAAAGTTCCAAAAAATAGCTAGAAGAGACAAGAAGGTCTTTTTCAATGAACATGCTTAATAATAGGGGCTTCCCTGGTAGGTCAGCTGGTAAAGAATCCTTCTGCAATGCAGGAGCCCTCAGTTCAATTCCTGAGTCAGTAACATCACTTGGAGAAGGGATAGGATGCCCGCTGCAGTATTCTTGTACTTCCATGGTGGCTCAGCTGGTAAAGAATCTACCTGCCATTGGGAGCCCTGGGTTCAATTCCTGGGTTAGGAAGATCCTCTGGAGAAGGGGAAGGCTACCCACTCCGGTATTCTGGCCTGGAGAATTCCATGGACCCCGGTCCATGGGGTCACAAAGAGTCAGACATGACTGAGTGACTTTCACTTTCACTTAATAATAGAAGAAAACAACAAAAGTTCTCTTCAGGAAAACTGGAAACATCAAGGGAGAATTCTGCCCATTGATGGGCACAATAAAGTATAAAAATGGTAGAGACCTAGTAGACACTAAAGAGATCAGAAGAGATGAATACATGGAAGAACTGTATCCATTCAGTTCAGTCCAGTTCAGTTTGGTGGCTCAGTCGTGTCGGACTCTTTGCGACCCCATGAATCGCAGCACGCCAGGCCTCTCTGTCCATCACTAACTCCCAGAGTTCACTCAGATTCACGTCCATCGAGTCACTGTTGCCATCCAGCCATCTCATCCTCGGTCATCCCCTTCTCCTCCTGCCCCCAATCCCTCCCAGCATCAGAGTCTTTTCCAATGAGTCAACTCTTAGCATGAGGTGGCCAAAGTATTGGAGTTTCAGATTCAGCATCATTCTCTCCAAAGAAATCTCAGGGCTGATCTCCTTCAGAATGGACTGGTTGGATCTCCTTGCAGTCATAAAAAGATATTAATGAACCAGATTACTATGATGGTGTGGTCACTCACCCAGAGCCAGACATTCTGAAGTGCAAAGTCAAATGGGCCTTAAGAAGGACTGCTGTTAATAAAGCTAGTGGCTGCAATGAAATTCCAGCAGAATTGATCAAATCCCTAAAGGATGGTGCCATCAGGGTTTTGCATTCATTATGTTAGCAAATCTGGAAGACCCAGAAGTAGCCACAGGACTGGAAAAGGTCAATCCTCATCACAGTCCCCAAAGTGGGTAATATCAAAGAATGTGCTAACCATCAGACAATTGCACTGATCTTGCTAGTAAGGTCATATTTAAAATCCTGCATGCTAGGCTTCAGCATTATGCAAATC
This sequence comes from Nanger dama, assembly GCA_917880005.1. Taxonomy (NCBI): domain Eukaryota; kingdom Metazoa; phylum Chordata; class Mammalia; order Artiodactyla; family Bovidae; genus Nanger; species Nanger dama. The sequence continues at coordinate 37,978,377 of CAKJTW010000002.1, forward strand.
AAGAACTTCCAGATATTCAAGCTGGGTTTAAAAAGGAAGAGAAACTAGAGATCAAACTGCCAAAATTTGCTGGATTATAGAGAAAGCAAGGGAATTTCAGAAAAGCATTTATCTCTGTTTCATCAACTACACTAAAGCTTTTCACTGTGTGGATCATGACAGACTGTGGAAAGCTCTAGAGAAATGGAAACACCAAACCATCTTACTTGTCTCTTGTGCTGCTGCTGCTGCTGCTAAGTTGCTTCAGTCGTGTCTGACTCTGTGCCACCTCATAGACAGCAGCCCACCAGGCTCTTCCCTCCATGGGACTTTCCAGGCAAGAGTACTGGAGTGGGTTGCCATTGACTTGTCTTTTGAGAAACCTGTATTTGGGTGAAGAAGCAACAGTTAGAACCCTGTATGGAACAGCTGATTTGTTCAATATAGAGAAAGGAGTACAACAGAGCTAAGTGCTGTCACCCTGTTTGTTTAACCTATACACTGAGCACATCATAAGAAATGCCAGGCTGGATGAGCTACAAGCTGGAATCAAGGTAGGCAGGAGAAACATCAACAGACACATGGATATACCACTCTAATGCTAGAAAGTGAGGAGGAACTAAAGAGCCTCTTGATGAGGGTGAAGAAGGAGAGTGAAAGAGTCAGCTTAAGACTAAATATTAAAAAAAACTAAGATCATGACATTCAGCCCCATCACTTCATGGCAAATAGAAGGGGAAAAGGTAGAAGTAGTGACAGATTTCCTCTTCTTGGGCTTCAAAATCACTGCAGACAGTGACTGCAGCCATGAAATCAGAAGTCGATTGCTTCCTGGCAGGAAAGCGATGACAAACCTAGACAGTGTGTTGAAAAACAGAGACATTACCCTGTCGACAAAGGTCCATATAGTCAAGGCTACAGTCTTCCCAATGGTCACGTATGGTTGTGAGAGCTGCCCTGTAAAGAAGGCAGAACATCAAAGAATCCATGCCTTCAAACTGTAGTGCTGGAGAAGACTCCTGGAAGTCGCTTGGACAGCAAAGCAATCAAACCAGTCAATCTGAAGGGAGATCAACCCTGAATATTCACTGGAAGGATTGATGCTGAAGCTGAAGCACCAGAAGTTGGTCATCTGATGGGAACAGATGACTCATTGAAAAAGTCCCTGATGCTGGGAAAGATTGAGGGCAGAATGAGAAGAGGGCATCAGAGGATGAGATGGCTAGATAGCATCACTGATGCAATGAACAGATGGTGAAGGATAGGGAGGCCTGGCGTGCTGCAGTCCATGGGGTCACAGAGTCAGACATGACTGGGCGACTGAACAAAACGACAATGTGACCTATCCTGGAGAATATACCTTGTACACTTAAAAATAATGTATATTCTGTTGCTTTCAGAGGGAGTGCTCTTTATATACCATTTAAGACCTTCTGGTCGTTTAAGGCCAGTGTTTCATTACTGGGCTTCCCTTGTGGCTCAGCTGGTAAAGAATCAGCCTGCATTTCAGAAGACCTGGGTACAATCCCTGGGTTGAGAAGATCCTCTGGAGAAGGGAAAGGCTACCCACCCCAGTATTCTGGCCTGGAGAACTCCATGGACTGTATAGCCCATGGGGTCGCAAAAGAGTCAAACACGACTGAGCGACTTTCACTTCGCTTCACTTTCATTATTAATTTTAAGTCTGAATGATCTGTCCATTAATGTAAATGGGATGTTACAGTCCCCTCCTATTATTGTGTTACTATTATTTCTACCTTATATCCATTAATATTTGTCTTATGTATTTAGGTGTTTCTATATTGGTTGCATATATATTTACAATTGTTACCTCTTCTTGCTTTGATCCCTTAATAATACTGTAGTGCTCTTCAGGGAGGAGGGAGGGGGCGTTCAGGATGGGGAACACGTGTATGCCTGTGGTGGATACATGTTGATGTATGGCAAAACCAATACAATATTGTAAAGTAATTAACCTCCAATTAAAATAAATAAATTTATTTAAAATATATATATAAGAATTAAAAATTAATAATGTAGTGCTCTTCTTTGTCTCTTGTAACAGTCTTTATTTTAAAGTCTATTTTGTGTGGTTTCTTTTGATTTCTCTTTGCATAGAATACTTTTTATTATCCCCTTATTTTCAATCTGTGTGAGTCTGGTTCTGAAGTGAGTCTTTGTAGTCAGCATTTGTATATATCTTGTTTTTGTATCCATTCAGCCACTCTACATCCTTTACTTGGAGCATTTAGTCCATTTACATTTAATGTAATTATTATGTATGTTCTTATTACTATTTTATAAATCGTTTTCAGATTACTTTTATAGGTCTTTTTTTCCATTCTTCTTTTGTTTTCTTCGATTGTGGTTTGATGACTACTTTTAGTGCTGTGTTTGGATTCCTTTTTCTTTGTATGTGAACATATCCATTATAGATTTGGGGACTGTGATTACCATGAGGCTTTTCCATATAGTCAGGTATGGATGTGAGAGTTGGACCATAAAGAAAGCGGAGCACTGAAGAATCGATGCTTTTGAATTGTGGTATTGGAAGAGATGCTTGAGAGTTCCTTGGACTACAAGGAGATCAAACCAAATAATTCTAAAGGAAATCAGTCCTGAATATTCATTGGAAGGACTGATGCTGAAGCTGAAACTCCAATACTATGGCCACCTGGTGCAAAGACTCAACTCATTGGAAAAGACTCTGATGCTGGTAAAGATTAAGGACAGAAGGAGAAGGGTGTGACAGAGGATGAGATGGTTGGATGGCATCACTCACTCAGTGGACATGAATCTGAGCAAACTCCAGGAGATAGTGAAGGACAGGGAAGCCTGGCATGTTGCAGTCTGTGGGGCTGCAAAGAATCAGATTGGACTTAACAACTGAATAACAGTAAATTTAACAGCCAAAAAGAAATTGATTCATAGAGAACACATTATTGATTGCCAGTGGGGAGAGGGAAGGAGAAAGGGGCAATATAAGAGAAGGGGACTAAGAGGGATAAACTATTATATAGAAAATAAGCTACAAGAATATATTGTACAATGAAGGGAATACAGCTAATGTTCTATAACAATGATAGAGTATAACCTTTAAAATTGTAAATCACTGTATTGTACACCTACAGTGTGTATAATATTGTACACTGACTATACCTCAATAAAAATAAATAAATAATAAATAAAATAAAATTATACACATATATATTATGGCAACAAATAGAAAAGTACAAAACTGTACAATACAGAGTCTATTGCTGCAAGAATTCAGGAGAGTTAATTATAGATGGGATTGACAGGAAAATTTCTGTGCCTTTTAGTCTCACATACTCCAAAAACTCCAACATCCTATTAATCCCTAGATTTTTCTTATATCACACCTGCAGTCATTGCTAGAGAAAAATCACATGGTCTCCTTTTCCACTACCTTTCAGTGAATTTTCAAGCTTTTATCACTTTCTGCCAGGTCTCTAGTCTTCTTCTCTCTCACTTTCAGAAGACTGCATCTCCTATTTCACATGAGAAATAAGACATGAATTTTATCAATCTTTGTTCTCAAATCCAAGGAACACAATTTGGTCCTTGATATTTGACTTCTCTGAGGCATTTGACACCGGTCACTGCTTTTTCCTTGTTGAAATACTCTCTTTTCGGCAACCGTGATGCTTCTCTCACCTGAATTCTCCCTTATCCGTCTGGCTCTTCCTTCTCAGATCCTTTCATAAGTTCTTCCTCCTCAATTTACAGTTGTTATGAATATTAGTCAGCAATTGCTATAATAATGCTGCCTAACAAACTATCTCCAGTCTCAGGGCCTAATATAACAGGGGCTTATTTTCACACTTTCAGATCTGCAGATGGACTGTATTTTGGTCTAACTGGGGTGAGCTCAGTTTCAGAAAGCACATCAGCTGGACTTGAACCCACGTTGCAAGTTTGTTCAGTATACTCTGCCTCTTTTCACTTGGGGCCCAGCCTGAAATGTCAATGGGGAGCATTTTTCTCTCATAGCAGATGATCAGAACATAAAAGTGGAAACCCAAGTGTATAAATACATTTCATGCATGTGCTCACGTCATTACATCAGCCAAAGGAAGTAATAAAACCTAGTCCAATGTCAAGATATGGCTGTATCATTCACCCACCATGAAGCCACCACAAGGGTGGCTATTATATGTTAAAGATCTCCAAATCTACATAGCTTCAATCCAGACTTTTCTGCTGATCTCCATTCGATATAACCAAATCTCTAGTTGGAAGTCCCATAGGTATCTGAAATGCAAGTTAAAATCAAAACTTGCTATCTTATATATAAAAAGATTAAAAGCCCATATAGATAAAAAGCCCAAACTTTCGATTCTCATCCAATTAATATTTAGTGAAGGATTCTTATGTGTCAAGCACTATGCTAGGGATAGGAGTCAGAGCAGTGGAAAAAAATTTTTTTAAGAGCTACCTTCATGTGGCTCACTTTCCACATGCTTGTTTAAAAAAATCTAAATTTTTAGGTATCAGTCAGGGTTGTATCACCATATCACTCAAAATAATATAAAAAGAGGTTTATTATAGGGGTCAGGGATATTCAGTTGTGGTAGTAGTCTAAGCGGGCTAATGGAGGAGTCTATATAGGATATTCCCTTTATAACTAGTTAACCATAGTTAATTCACTAGAGGCGAACCAAACTGACAGCTGGGAAGAAAAGCTGAATATAAATAAGAAAGATAATAGGAAGCCATGACAATGACCTGGGAACTGAAACTCTCACTATCTCAACCTTGATGGCCTAGGTAACCTGCCACTAGTGCACATTCAGTTGACTTAGCACTTGAGCAAGCTGATGGAGAGGGTATCTGATGAAAACTGGAGGGGACACAGGACATGGAACTGCCCTGCCCCGACATGCATGAGCCACCACGGTGTCCAATGCCCAGTGCCGGCCTGTGGAATTCAGTATGGCTACCACTTCACTTCAACTTTCCAACACCTCAGGAAAATGTCTCCTACGGCAGATACTAACCAAAAACTATACAGGGGAGGGAGCTCTGGAAAGTTACCAGAGTAGGTAACCAGACACAGCCCAAATACATCACAGCTGTGTGTGTGTGTGTGTGTGTGTGTGTGTGTGTATAAAGTATGATATGACTTAAATGTGACCTGGAAGTATGTAAAATCTGTAACATTGTAGAGGTGAGAGAATTCACCCAGAAGGCAAAAATAAGTAATATTTTATTATGGTAAGCACTTTGGCCTAGTTTCAAAGGCTTACCTTTTAGAAAAATTTAATAAAAATTGCCTGCTTAAAGACCATACAACATTTTATGGAAAAAGAACTAAAAGATGCTGGTAAATCGATATACAAATCCCAAGTGTTAAGCATTTTTAATTATTTGGAGAAAAGATATTACACAGAGACAAGAGACCCCATTCCACACATGCACAAGGACTTCTGGCCACACTGGGTCCATTTACTACTCTACAGGAGTAATTTACTGGTGACCTAAAAAGTGAATGCACCAACCCCATAGCTAACTTACATGCAGGGAGTATTTACTCTTCTGGAAGCATCTGGCTCATCACTTTTACTGTAGTTTCCACACATATTCCAAAGAAGGTGTCAATCTCTTGACTATCTAGGTACAATTGACATAATTTAAAACAGATGTCACATCTCAAGAATGGAAAGATGGTTCTGTTTGGAGAACTGCTGAAGGGCAAAGGAAATGGTTGCAGCTGGCAGGCCCTGAGGCAGAGCCCACAGGCACGACCATTCCTTGGGAAAATTTTCAAGTAGAGGTTGATCTACAGTACACCCAGGCATCCACTTTCTTACCCCTTTTCCCTTTGCCCTCCCTCTCTCTCATCATCTACTCATCATTCTCTCCAGATCTAAGGAAAGAAGCCAATAAACTAATTTGCACTTAAGGTGTAAACACCTGACAAGGCAGCTATGGGATATTAGCAAGGTCATAAGCCAGAGAAAAACATCCTAGCAATGAGATTTGAGGGAATCTTGAGCCAATAAGGGAGGAAATAACCTAGTCCAGATTCCTTCAGATTAATCCATCTACTCATTTTGAGACTGCCTTTGCCCCTGTCTATTACAGAGGACTCACAGATGGTAAGAATGAGGACTGCTTTTCCTCAGCCTAGTGTGTCCCACGGGCTCCAGATGCAGGGGAAACTGCAGCCCACTGTCTGTGCTGATTTCTTAGGAGCAATTTAGGTGCTCTAATAACAGACCAGCACTATCCCCTCCTGTGTGCTGCTTTTTCCACTGACTGAAACTCATAAGCAGTGTGCTCAAAATAGCTTTCTCAACATCTTTCTCTCACTACTGAAATCTCTCTCCGAAACTGATAGAATTAATAAACAGATAGATGGATAGATAGATTAAAAACCTATCATAAGGGGGAAATATGAATTTTCAAACAAGAGCGCAAAAGGAAATGAAATACAAAGCAACCTGAAAAGATCTCCTTTACTAAGAGTATCAGAAAGGCTTGCAAATCAATGCTCACATTCACATGCTACAGAACTCTATTGGTAGCTGGTAGCCCTGAAGATTTCTAAAGAAGCATCCTTAATGCTCTAATCTTGAATAGTCCTATCTTGTTGTCTGCCCTCCCCAGTGTGCCAACCCTCCATATCCCCAGTCCTTAAGCAGCTCAAATCCATTTTAATGCCAAGAGCACACTGCACGGGGGGCCCCAATTTACTAGAGCCAAGGGCAAAAATAAACCTATGAGATTGTTTGTGAGAGCTTAAAATAACTAGTCTGGCAATGCTAAGCTACACTTTGAGAGAGACAGCAGAGCCGCAGAAGAGAGAATTCTAACCATCTCCCTGCCCAAAAAATGACCTTCCTGCTCTGCCCAGCTGTGCACTTCCTCCCTGTGAGAACATCTTCCCCAAGGCAGTGACCATCATTCAGCTTTTTATCTTTCACCCACATATCATTTTTCTAAATGTCTAGTGAATACTAAAAGACAAGTGGCAATGAGAGAAGGGCTCTTAATGTAATTTAATATGACTTCAGAAACCACGACCAGGGAGACAAATACATCATAGATGTATTTTTCTTTTTAGAACGACCAAAATTTACTCATCATGAAATCCTCTGTTGTAAGCCTGTCCCAAAGGATTGCAAAACAAAAGCTAGATTCACTGGCTTCTTCCCTGCTTAACAAGACTCGCCCTGTCCCTGGGGGCAACCAGTAACCAAAAAGAATTTGCACCCTGCCCCACAGGGCAAACAACTGAGAGAAGAAGCCTAAAAGAGGAAGGGGAGGCAGGGGAGGTCCCAGCCCCACCTGCACCATTCAGGGCCCTGAACCACATCACTTGGATGGGGGTCCAATGATTGCATGCATTATTAATCAACAGCAACCTTGGAGCATTCTCTGCAGCAGGCACGGAGCCAACACGATGCACCAGCAGGCGCACAGACACTCACCTTCTTGCCAAACCCTCGGGCAAGCTGGATCCGTCTTCATTATCTAATTTGATTCTAGGCCCCTGGCTACAATGGTGGATGAGGTCCAAGCCCTAGTAAATCCTCAAGCCCTGAATGGTTCCCAGGAACTCAGGTCAGCCCTGGCTCTTCCTCAAGGATGATGTTCAGATGACGTACCCTCCCTTTCTCCTCTACTAGTAAACAAGCAGCTTCCCTGGAGACTTGCAAACTGGAGGGAGCCAGAAATTAGACAGGATATTCTTAAGCAAATAGGAGCAGAAACTGGCATAGCACCAAGCCAGGATGTCTGAAGAGCAAGGAATCCCAGCATTTCCCTGAATATGCTGACTCTCAGACTGATGATTGACGTTTCATAGTTTTATATCTTCCTCAAATATCATATTAAAGACTAAACTTATCCTAAATACATAAATTTCATCTGTAGCTATCACCCATTAAAAGACATTTTTTAATCATAACTCTGGCTATCTGATGAATGAAGAAGGGCTTGGAATTAATTTTCAGTTCATATTGACATCCCCAGAACCCAGCTTTAAGTCTGGCACACAATGTGTAAGCAGCAAAACTTGACTAAAGTAAATTATAGTGGCTGGTACTATAGTACATACCACAGATTACATACTCCCTTGTATTCAAGTTGCTTGTATATTACATTGAATTTACTTGTATATCCCATTATAAGCTTGTAGAGGATTGGAGGCATCATAACTAACCAATAAATATGCGTTCATCAAATAAATAAAATCAGAGAAATCATTAATTTCTAAAAACCATGAAATTAAAAAAAAATAGAAAACTGATTTGGGGTTCTTATTTCAAAACTATTAACCACCAATTTTTTTAACCACCATTGCTCAGACGTTGCAGAATGACATATACTGGCCTTAGTCACTTCTAAAGAGTATTCTAAGGGCACAGAGGGGAAGGAGAGACATCCCTTAAAAGTCAAAGGTTTAGCAAAAGAGCAGAAGAATTATTGCCTGGTGAATTGAGTATTTTATGCACTATCAGAGCTACTTGTTAGCTCGCTGCAATGGGAAAGGTTTTGGTGATTTTGGTGGTCTCTGCATGTCAGCACCTGGTCTCTGGGCTTGCTGCCCAGTAGTCTGAAGCTGAGGGCAGACACATCTCAAAGCAACTTTTTCTCTCTCAGACACATCAGACATTTAGCTAGCTGGGCCAAATGGTTCCCATGGATACTCCTCATATCAAGAACTATATGAGATTTGTATGTTATTTGATTAATGCATTTTCAGTGTTAATAAATTCAAATTGGCAAATCTTACTAAAACAGGAAATTCTTAACTAAAAGTGAATTTTTAATGCAAATCAACTTCCTATATGTTACAGATTACGATGCAATTTATTAAATGAAACAGTATATTCCAGAAGGTCTTGAAAAATAGAACCTGGATGACATCTTAAATATATACCATTCTAATTTTACCCAAGCTAAATAATTGTATGTTATTATAATAATACACACTATTACTAGGTAATAATAGGGTTGCATTCATATACTAAGCACTTTACAAACTACAAGTACAATGGTATTTGCAGTAATGGTTACCATTGTTTGCAAAAACTTGCTGCCTCCATTTTCACATGCTCACATGTACAACTGAATTTTCCAAAATCCTTAGAAAAGTCGAGAGGGATGTGATAACTGAGAGGAAGAAAAATGTGAGAAAGTTTTGCCATTTGCAAAAGGATGGTGGTTTATGAAAAAGAGCATGGATTTAGGCATCAGACTAATCTGGATTTGAATCCTAGCTCTTATTTATGAGCTGTGTGACCTTAGGCAAGCAATTCAACCACTCTTTACTAATCACTAAGAGTGGTGATAATAATACCCTTCAGAAAACTGATGCAAAGCTTAAGCCAAAATAATATATGTGAAAATACCTCACATCATGCTCAGAAAATAGTACTTGCTCATAAATATTTAGTCTTTTTATTTATGTAGAGTGAATTCTTTGCTCAGAGTTCACAGCTGACACCAGGGAGCTCAGATTGGTTTGTATTCCTCCTGCATTTTCCCTACGTTCTCCAGGTAACCAGGCCCCATCCTCATATTGAGGCCCTCCATCCTTCCCTTATTCTTCAGGTCTAATAAATGTTTGATCTCAGATAACAGAGATTTCAGGAGTTAAGAGGGTACCTTCCCACAGACTGGCCACGTAGAGTCTAGATTTTGAGCTCACCTTGCTACTCGAAAGCAGTGTCAGGTAGAGAAAGTGATCTGTGAGATCTTTAATCCAGAAAAGTAAAAAAATAAGCTGAAAAAATGTATTTCTCTGCTCTGGAGAAAGGTGTGGTAATTTGCTCAAGGAAGGGAGCAAGGAAAATACTGTCTGTTAATCTAACTGCATAAATGCCTTGAAGGAAACTCACAACCCTTTAATATCAAAAGTTCCAGTTGTGCTGAGAACATATGTGCCCTACTTTAGAAGTTCTGGAACTCTCTCAGGCCACTAAAAAGAACAAAATTGTTAAAACTGAAAGCTCTTCATATGGTTTCCCTTTTGGATATATTTAGTTCAATAAATGAAATGAAATTTACCTGGTAGACTTATTATGTATTTCCAAAATGCAGATATTTACTCTCCTCATCATCAGGATTAGATACAATTATATCATTAACCTTCCAAACATTCCTTTTGGATGGTGGTGAATTTCCTAATAACTGTTATGGTCAAGCTGAGGTCAGAGGTAAACAAAAGGTTAAGTATCACAGAGTCTAGGGTCATATAACTTCAGAGACAAAAACCATGATTGGAATCTAGGCTCTCCAGCTAATTACCTTACTACCATCCAGCTGGTGTGTCTCTTCTGATGCCCAGAGACCTTTAGTTTCTGATTTCCCAGACTGAGAGGAAAACTCAAAAAGTGAAAATATGGTCAAGAGATTGTGGACAAAGGAAAGCCTCCTTAGCCTGTTTCATCATGGTTATGGTTTGTCTATTAGGGAAACAGCCAGAGCTTTATTTTAAAAATCTAGATCAAATGAGTGGGTGTATTCAACATAGTAACCAATGTGAAGGCAAGCAGTATCAACCAATGCAAACGAAAAGGGCATTTTTGTGGCTGAACTATTCCCTGCTCTTTACCTAGGAAATGAGCATGAAATTCCTTTCCTCTTATTATATGAATTATCCCATTTACATCTCAGATCCTAAATTTACAGAATTAAAATAACTGAAATTTTCTGGGATTTTACCGCATGTGATATACTGTACTATGTTGGACACTTTATATCCTTTTTTAAATTAACCTTTATATTAAATAAAATAATCACACCATTCCTCTCCCTGATCCTCTAGACCATTCTCCTACAACTTCTGACAGCCACCTTCCCATAGGATTGATTTTTTTGAAGTGAAATCATTTCAGTCTTGGGAATTAGTTTGCCTCTTCTTATGTATGTCAAGGAAAGACTCTACCCAGATAACTGACCACAATAGCTGGTTGATTGCAGGATCTCCTGAATATACTCAAATAATATGCTGTTGCTCAGTCACTGAGTCATTTCTGACTCTGCCACCCATTGGACTGCAGCACGGCCGCTTCCTCTGTCCACCACTATCTCCCAGAGTTTGCTCAAATTCATGTTCATTGAGTCAATGAGGCTATCTAACCACCTCATCCTCTGCTGCACCCTTCTCCTTTTGCCTTCAGTCTTTCCCAGCATCAGGGTCTTTTCCAATGAGTCAGCTCTTCCCATCAGGTGGCCAAAGTATTAGAGCTTCAGTATTAGTTCTTCCAATGAATATTCAGGGTTGATTGCCTCTAGAATTATCTGGTTTGATCTCCTTGCATTCCAAGGGATTCTCAAGAGTCTTCTCCAGCACCACAATTTGAAGGTATCAATTCTTTGGTGCTCAGCCTTCTTTGTGGTCCAGTTCTCACAACTATACATGACTACGGAAAAACCATAGCTTTGACTATACAGACCTTTGTCTGCAAGGTGGTATCTCTGCTTTTTAATACACTCTCTAGGTTTGTCATAGCTTTCCTTCCAAGGAGCAAGAGTCTTTCAATTTCATGATTGCAGTCACCATCCACAGTGATTTTGAAGCCCAAGAAAATAAAATCTCTCAGTGTGTTCACTTTTCTCCCTTCTATTTGCCATGAAGTGATGGGACCAGATGCCATGATCTTAGTCATTTAATGCTAGTTTCAGGCCAGCGTTTTCACTCTCCTCTTTCACCCTCATCAACAGGCTCTTTAGTTCTTCACTTTCTGCCATTAGAGTGGTATCATCTGTATATATGAGACTGTTGCTATTTCTCCCGGCAATCTTGATTCCAGCTTATGATTCATCCAGTCCGAGATTTCATACTATATACTCTGCATAGAAGTTAAATAAGCAGGGTGACAATACACAGCCTTGTAGTACTCTTTCCCAGTTTTGAACCAGTCAGTTGTTGCATATCCAGTTCTTACTTGTTGCTCTTGACCTGCCTACAGGTTTCTCAAGAGACAGGTAATGTGATCTGGTATTCTACTCTCTTTAAGAATTTTCCACAATTTGTTGTGATCCACACAGTCAATGACTTTAGTGTAGTCAGTGAAGCAGAAGTAGATGTTTTTCTGAAACTCAAAATTATAAACTTCCATAAAAGGAAAATGACAGGTTATAGATCTGCCTGGAATGGCCATAGATTCCAGTGCCTCCTAGGACAGTAGTATTTAATGTTATACTGGCTAGAAACATAGGAGAAGCATAAAAGCTATTCTTGAAAATAAATATGACCCCTGTCATGACCTCCTCTTAATGCTTTTATTCCTCAATCCCTGTTTTGGGACCCTCCTCTTCTCTCTAGAACTTAATCTAGAGCAGGGCTTCTCAACCTCTGCACTATTGACATTTAGGGTTGGATAATTCTTTATTGGGATAAAGGGGGACTGTCCTGTCTGTTGTGAAACATTTGGCTGCAGCTCTGCCTCCACACAAGAAATGCAGTAGCCATGTCCTTCCCCAATCATGATAATCAAAATGTCTCCAGATGTTGTTGAATGTCCCTTGGAGGACAAAATTTCCCCTGATTAAGAATCACTGGTCTCCATTATTAATGACCAAAATGTTCAAGAAAACTCTAAATAGTATTATTGTACATCCTGAGATCATTTTCAGGAAATTACAGTGTTTGCTATTCTTCAACACTGACATTCTAGACTCAAAAGAAAAGTGTCATCTACAGAAGGAGATCAAAGAGATTTAAGAGTAGAGAGCTCTACAGGAAGCAGCCATCCATCTGTTTCCTAGGTAAGTAAGAGGACCAAGAACCAAAAACAAAAAATAAAGCAATACTCCAGGATGAAAAAGATCATCCTGTATATTAAAATGTGTGCTTGAGTATATATATTTTCGTTTGAATCTTACTTAACACAGAATAAGCTATGAGAATGAGAAAAACACAATTTTTCTTTTCTATCCATAAGAGCTATTTTTATGCAAATAAATCAGACAATAAAATTTGAAGATATTCAGATGGCTTCCCATCTCAATATGCTTAGTATCAATACATAAGAAACAATTTTCTGTAAAAGTGTGAAGGAATCATCTATTGGTAAATTCTACTTGAGTCTTACAGAACTGTTAATTCTGCAAAGTTTTTGCCTTTATTCTTTGGCTTTAATAAGATCATATAATGAAGAAACAGTTGCACAACATAGCAATATTGATTTCAGTTCAGTTCAGTCACTCAGTCATGTCTGACTCTTTGCCACCCCATGAATCGCAGCATGCCAGGTCTCCCTGTCCATCACCAACTCCTGGAGGTCACTCAGACTCACGTCCATCAAGTCAGTGATGATACCACCCAGCCATCTCATCCTCTGTTGTCCCCTTTTCCTCCTGCCCTCAATCCCTCCCAGCATCAGAGTCCTTTCCAATGAGTCAATTCTTTCCATGAAGTGGCCAGAGTACTGGAGTTTCAGCTTCAGCATCATTCCCTCCAAAGAAATCCCAGGGCTGATCTCCTTCAGAATGGACTGGTTGGATCTCCTTGCAGTCCAAGGGATTCTCAAGAGTCTTCTCCAACACCACAGTTCAAAAGCATCAATTATTCAGCGCTCAGCTTTCTTCACAGTCCAACTCTCACATCCATATATGACCACTGGAAAAACCATAGCCTTGACTAGATGGACCTTTGTTGGCAAAGTAATGTCTCTGCTTTTCAATATGCTATCTAGGTTGGTCATAACTTTTCTTCCAAGGAGTAAGTGTCTTTTAATTTCATGGCTGCAGTCACCATCTACAGTGATTTTGGAGCCCCCAAAATAAAGTCTGACACTGTTTCCACTGTTTCCCCATCTATTCCCATGAAGTGATGGGACCAGATGCCATGATCTTCGTTTTCTGAATGTTGAGCTTCAAGCCAACTTTTTCACTCTCCTCTCTCACTTTCATCAAGAGAGTTTTTAGTTCCTCTTCACTTTCTGCCATAAGGGTGGTGTCATCTGCATATCTGAAGTTATTGATATTTCTCCCGGCAATCTTGATTCCAGCTTGTGCTTCTTCCTTAGGTATGTTTAATCTTATTTTTCACCTTTGTCCTTTTTTAATTTTTTTTATCTATCTTGATTCAGTTATACCAGGAATTAATTAATGAAGGCTTTGTTTGGCTGTTAGATTTATCTATAACTAAACATGATGTTATAGGTGAAGTATAGCAAATATCTTCAAGCATTTTAATACAGAGCCTGAGATGGGAGAGTTGGATTGGGAGGGACTAGGAATGGGATGATTTAAGCTAATAAAACAAATAAAATCTCTAATCACGAAAGGAATCGTTCCATGTTATTAAAATGGAGACAGAATGTTCTAAACTTTTGGAGAGGGGTCAGAGGACAGCAATGTGTATAGATATAAATATACATATACATTTAATTCTCACAGCAATGCCAAGGTAGAAACTGTGATTGTTCATATTTTTCTGATGAGAAACGGAGGCACAAAAAGATTAAATAACTAGTTCAAAGACAGTTAATAAGAGTGAGAGCTATGATTTGAACCCTGGTAGTTTGACTTACAAACTCAATGCTTAACTGTTGCACAAAAGTGCCTCTTTAAGAGATTAAAAGCAAGAATCTAGAAAGGAAATAGGATTTGTTCCAAAGAGATGATAGATCATTTAAACACTTTCACAGTGAAGGAAGCCCTGGCAATTATTCTGTTAGTTCTTCTATAGAAAAAAATCCTTTGGGTTGAAGAGAGAGGGGCCTGAAATGTCCCATTCTGCTATCTACATTCATCAATTTAACCACATAATTGTTGAATGCCAAACCCATCTTGGTAGATACAGCCATAAGGTTATTCTTTAAAGATGAACAGTTTTGTAAACAAGTATCTTCCCACTTCTACTGAAGAGTGAAAAGTACCTCTGCGTGGGAAGCTGACTAATGACCTCAGATCTGAAGCAAGGCCTCCAGACCCAAAGGAGCCTCATCATGGTTATCTCAGAACTACTACTAGGCATTTCTCCTTCCTCTAATCTTAGGAATGCCCATGCATCCTTCACTTTCTCCTCACTCTCCCTTCTTCCATCTGCTCCATTCTCATGGACATTTCCAAGGGTCTGGTTCTCAGCCACCGTCATGGATCCAGCCATCTCTCATAAAGTAATTCTAAGCATAAGCCACCAGTCCAAACCCTCTCCTGACTTCTAGACCCCCCGTTTCTAACTTTCTACTGGACAGTTAGTTCATTTATCTGAAACAGGACTCATACACTTCTGGTCAAAGAAAGAAAAAAATCCCACATCAGTGACTGTAGGTAACAGCCACCATCTCTGTCACTCAGCTCTCTCCACCTCTTCCTAGCATATCCCAACAGTTACTTAATGTTGATCTCAAGGTCTGTCACCTTTGTTCCCTTCACCCTTTCTACTGCAGCCCACCTAAATTTCCATCTTTCAGCAAATCACCCTCCTTCTAGAACTGTACTGCCCAACACTGCAGCCACGAGCCATACATGGAGATGGGTTCCTTGAACTGTGTCTCATCTGAAATGAGGCATGCTGTGAGTACCAAGTCCTGCTGTACTCAAGACTCAGTATTAAAAAGAGAAGATAATTAATAACGCATATAATGACTACATGTTGAAATTATTATGTTTTTAATATATTGGGTTGAAATTAATATTGTGCAATATTTCACTAGTTTCATTTTATATATTTTAATGTGGCTGAATAATGGCCTCCCAACATCAAAATCCAAATCCCTAGAAGCTAGGAGTACTTATCTAGCAGGGCAAAAGGGACTTTGAAGATATGTTAGAGTTAAAGATCTTGAGGTGGGAAGATTGTCCTGGATTATTCAGTTAAGCCTAGTGTAATCACAAGGGCCTTTACTAGAGGGAGACAGAGGGAGAGTTGACTACAGAAGATGCTAAACTACTAGCTCTGAAGACAGAGGAAGGGGTTGTGACCCCAAAAATATAGGAGTTCCCTTAAAGTCAGAGTTGTCAGGGAAACAGATTCTAGCTTGAAGAATCCAAAAGGAAAGCAGTCCGGTCAACAGCTTGATTTCAGACTTCTGACCTCCAGAACTTTAAGAGATTAAGTTTGTATTGTTTAGGGCACTAAATTTATGGTAACTTGTTAGAGTAGAAATACAAAACTAATACATGTGTCTATACATGTGGCTACTGGGAAATGTAAAATTACAGGTGACTCCACTTTGTAGCTCACATTGTATTTCCATACCTCTGCTATAGAATCTTCTCCCTGTCAGTCCCCTCCCCTGCTAGAGTGATCCTGTGCAGATCACTCCTCTGCAGAACTGCTGTCAGTGGCAACACAGGTGAATAAAATGAAGCCCAAATTCTTGTTTGACTTTCAAGTATTTCTCCTTCACTCGACATTTTCCAAACTTTTCAGTGCCACACCCCTGAGCCCCTGACCTTTCAATCAATCTGGCCTACCATTGCAACAAATTTTGCTTATTTTCATGTTTTTGTCTCCTTTTCCTATATGTTCCCTCTACCCTAAATGCATTTTATTTTCATTTAGCCCATCAAAATCATGTCCATCCTTCAAGATTTGGTTTGAATGGCTTCCTTAGTTGCTTAGGTGGTAAAGAATCTGCCTGTAATGCAGCAGACCGAGGCTCGATCCCTGAGTCTGGAAGATGCCCCAGAAAAGGGAATGGCAACCCACTCCAGTATTCTTGCCTGGAGAATTCAATAGACAGAGGAACCTGGCAGACTTCAGTCCATGGGGTTGCCAAGAGTCGGACATAACTGAGCGACTAACACTTCCTTACTTCCAATTCTTCTATATGGCCAGCTTTGTACACCTCCTAGCAGGAGGTAATTTAGCTCTGCTCCTTGTCTCCTATTGTGTGTTATCACTTGTAACACAGCATGATTGAAATCTGACTTAGAGTAGAGGTGGTCCAGCACTGAGGCACTTCCCAGGGCGGGGGGCCAGCCTGAGCCATCCCGGCTCTGTGCTCACCACTGATGTCCTTTCTGTGCCAAGGACATCAGTGCAGAAGTTTCAGGATCGGGGCTTGAGGGGCAACTCTGAGTTTCTGCTCCAGTGCTAGCTTAGGATTAATGACTGATTTGTGCACACCATGGAACTATTTGAAGAGGGCCTTCCGGGGGAAAAAAATTGAGACTTTCTTTGTGAATTAGCGGAGGCTCAACAGTGGTGAGATGTGAAATGAATGCCTCATTAGTATTCAAAGCCTGGTGAAAGCTGAGACAAACTGCAGATGGAGATAGCCGAAAGAACATGTGACACCAAATAAAACATCAAACAGAAAAGATGTGCTTCCTGAGGGCTTGCATATTATTTATGCCAACCTCCTCACTGATAACCGAACCCCAGCCAGAGTGAGGTGTTAAGACTCCTTATCCATCATCCATTGCTATAGTCTATCTTCCACATTCATTTTCCCCAGTGAGGCCTTTGAAGAGATTTTTTTCTATGAAAAAATATTTTAATAAGCACTAGTTTCAAAGTTTATTCACTTAAAAATATATACTGGGGTAAAGGGCCACAGGAAAATTGTTTTACAATTCCAATGTTAAAGGGCCCTTGATTGTATTTGTAGGTTATGACAGATCTCTATTCTTAGTTCCCCAAGTGACACCACTTGTCCACCATGAGAATTCTGAAACATTTCCCCAAAGAGCAAGGCATTAAATTATGCCACTTTCACCACCTGGTGAGAATCACAGCCCAGGGCACCTGACCTAGAATGTCTGCCTTCAGATTTATCGGGTTGAAATTGTACATGAACTTAAGAGAAGCATCTTACATTTATAGGGTGATATATGGGCTATATTATTTTGATCCACACAGTAACTTCAGAATGTGGGTAAAACATATATTTTTATTCCTATTTTATAGCAGAGGAAGTTTAAAGTTAGGATGTGGTAGAGGAGAAAATCAAACTCATGTTGTCACACATGATCAGAAAATATATCTTCAAATGTATTCAAATAAACAACTCATAGACTGTTAGGTTGAAAAAGAAGTAAAAGAATCACCTTGTTCAATACTCTGGTTTTACTGATAGAGGTAAGATTGAGAAATGTTTGCCTCCTCTCATCACTGAGCTTGTGGTCTTGCTGATCCCACTTTATAAAACATTCTGCCAGCTGCCTGCATCCCCAGTTCAAATCCTTACATAGAGCATTATTCTCATCCAGGAAGCCTTGCTTAACCTCCCTAAGCTACATTACCCTGTTCAAGGCTCTGCCCAAACCATTAACTTCATAGCACTTACCACTCAAATAATTTTACATATATTCTTGTAGTTTTTAATTTTACAAGACGGTACAATTGATTTTAATGTGTATCTTCCTCACTAGTTTATAAGCTTCATTAAGGCACCATCACATCCCCAGCATCCTGCAGAATGTTAAATTTAAGTAAATATTCACTTGTTGTTGTTGTTGTTGTTGTTTAGTCGCTAAGGTCATGTTTAACTGTTTGCAGCCCCATGGACTGTAATCTCCATGAGATTTCCCAGACAAGAATACTGGAGTGGGTTGCCATTTTCTTCTCCAAGGGATCTTCCTGACCTAGGGATTGAACCTGCATCTCTCTCCTACTTGGCAGGTGGATTCTTTACTGCTGAGCCATGAGGGAAGTCCCAAATATTCACTAGAGAGATTTATTTATCTTTTACTCATGTCTCCTGACTCTACTCCAATTCTTTTTATCTATTTCACTGTGGAAGCCTAAGTTAATTCTACTCATATGCACAAATTAATCAGAACCTTAAGAGAGGATTGTGGTCAAAATAGAGTCTCTTAATTAAGAAAAAGTGAAAATTCCACACACAAATAAAAGATAATGTACCCCCTCTCCTACAGCCTTAAGCCCTTATGCCTCATAGAACATGCCTGTTGAGAGAATCTGCCTAATTAATCTCATTATTCCAGATGGAGCCCAAGTATCTCAGGCATCACTAAACAGTGACTACAGATAGACACAGGGCTTTCCAGATGGTGCTAGTGGTAAAGAACCACCTGCCAATGCAGGAAACATAAGAGATGTGGGTTCAACCCTGGGTCAGGAAGATCCCCTGGAGAAGGAAATGGCAACCTGCTCCAGTATTCTTGCCCATGGACAGACAGGCTTGGCAGGCTATAGCCCACGGGGTCACAAAGAGTCAGAAATGACAGGGCAACTGAGCACAACAGATAGTTCCACGCCAGTGTTAATAGTAATTGTCTTTAATCCCCAAAAAGTGGAAACTTAATCTCCCTTCAGCCACACATCTGCGAAGGAATCCTCAGAACAAATATACCTGGCCTAGTCCTCCATCACTATCAGGTGACGCGGCACCACACAAAATCTCAGAAGGCAACGCAGGTCAGAGAGTCTGCCTCTGTGACACTGCTCCCTGAAGATTCTGAGTGAAACTGGCATATCATGCGACAGCTGAGTGAGAGACTCTTCTTTCTGTATCTCCTTTAGTTCGAGTTCGAGAACATGACTTGTCTTCCTATCAACAGGCTGACCCTTTCCCTGGGTGCTTGAGCGGAAATGGATTCCATGAGTCAACTGTTGTACTTCCAGCCTCTGACCTTCAAGCAGGGCTGGGTCTGCTCTGTGAGCCAGCCTCCTCTTCCAGTTTGGTGAGCCCTCTCCAGAGGTCTTTTGGTCTCTAAATAACCCAACAGCAAACTACTCTTTGGTTACCCTGCTGCTGCTGCAAAGTCACTTCAGTCGTGTCCTACTCTGTGCGACCCCATAGTCGGCAGCCCACCAGGATGCCCCGTCCCTGGGATTCTCCAGGCAAGAACTCTGGAGTGGGTTGCCATTTCCTTCTCCCATGCAAGAAAGTGAAAAGTGAAAGGGAAGTCGCTCATTCGTGTCCAACTCTTAGAGACCCCATGGACTGCGGCCCACCAGGCTCCCTCCGTCCATAGTCCCACATATTTTTATCAGTCTGGCTGAGTTCACATTTCTCTCCAGTGGGTTGTCAGACCCTTTGTAAAGTGAGGTAGGAAATTGTAACCATGAGAAGAATTGAACCCCAACTCCAGTCACCTCAGCTTCTACCCTGTTTGGATTAGAGAGGACAACTAACCCTCCAGGTATTAGAGACACTTGCAAAGCTAGCTATTCTAGTTAGAATAGTGGAAGATATCACAAGATCTGCAATAAGAGAGACTTTTACTTAAATCTCAACTCCATCATTTACTATCTAAATTACCTGAGTCAAGTTTCTTAACCTCTCAGGGCCTCAATTTCTTTATCCATTCAATGGAGATCAAAATACTTATCTCAAATGGTTCATGAGAAATATCAAAAACAAAATACTAAGCATAACATGGTCTAGCACAGAGAAAGGGAAACAGACACTAGTGTCGTACCACTTTCCTTTCAAAGGCATTGAGACTAGAATAAAGAGAGAAAGGACAGACATAAAAGAATGGGAGGAAGAGTCCAGGACCCAATACATTCACACTTATACACAGTACAAGAATTATTTCCCAAAGTATATCTACATCTCACAATCAGTTTGGCATTCATGCTTTCCTAGGGATGGGTTGATGCAACTGCTAATATCAATCAACCCATTCTTGGTAAACTAAGACACCAAAGATGTGACCTTCCAGGTTTGTCCAGGAATTCATTAGAACTGTGAAGTAAAGTGAGCCATAAAGTCAAAGATAACTCCATCTCTAGAAGCTACATTTTCTTGGTAATTCTGAAGACCAGTCTAATAGCTGCTCTTTACTTAGAGACTACTGCATGCCAGCCATTCTGTTAGGTGCTTGATGCAATATTTTTATTCAACAAACATTTGTGGACCACTACCCATGAACCAGGCACTTTACTAGACACTGACAATATAAATGATAAGCAAAAGAAATGTGGTCTCTATTCTCATGGAGTCCTGTATAGGAGCCAAACACCAATCAAATAGATATACAAGTAAGTGAATAATTACACACTGCTCCAGGCACTATGAAAGAAAGTAAACAGTGTGACTAGAGTGTACAATGGTATATAAAGAACAATTTCCTAGCAGAAGTGGCATCTGAGCCAAAATCTAAAGGATGAGTAACAGTGAATGAGGGCTTCCCTGGTAGCTCAGCTGGTAAAGAATCTGCCTGCAATGCAGGAGACCTCAGTTCAATTCCTGGGTTGGGAAGATCTGCTGGAGAATGGATAGGCTACCCACTCCAGTATTCTTGGGCTTCCCTGGTAAAGAATCTGCCTGCAATGTGGCAGACCTGGGTTCGATCCCTGGGTTGGAAAGACCCCCTGGAGAAGGGCAGGGCTACCCACTCCAGTATCTGGCCTAGAGAATTCCATGGACTGTATAGTCCATGGGGTTGCAAACAGTCAGACAGGACTGAGTGACTTTCACTTTCAGGGGACCAAGAGGAAGAAAAGTTTTCAGCCAGAGGAAAGAGCAAGTGCAAATCCTTGGGCAGGATAGAGCATACAACACTTAAGAAACGAAGTCTATTATAGCTCAAAGTCTATCACAGCTTGTACACAGACAGAGAGGGAAGAATGAAGTCAAATGAGTCTAGAGAGACTTGCAAAGACTAGTATATTACTTGGAAACTATAGACTTTACCCTAAAAACCACAAGAAGTCATTTAATTAAGCAATTAATTAATCAACTCAATGTTTCAGGACTTTTCTGGGATATCATCCACCATAAAAATCTACACAATATATGGTATAGAATTCAAATCCACTAGACCACTAAACAAATATTTTCTACATCTGATTCACTATCCAACAGCCTTTGTGATTTAACAGCTGCCAGATAGGCCTAAGTCTTTTATCCACAGACTCCAATGCAGACTTTCAGAATCAAACAGGCATGACGCTACACATGCTACACTGTTCCACACATGGGTTCAGTGGTGATGGAAAACTTGTCCATGATGCTAAGACAGATCACCACTTCTCATATATGTTATTATAAAAGTAAGATGTTTTGAGATAAAAGCTGGATTTTGGCTTCAAAGGTTCTCAAGACAGCTACATCTGCACTACTCAACATAAGCAATCTGGAAGTTCACATGGTGAGAATTAGGCATTTCTCACTCTATAAACTGTGAAATGCACTTGAAAATAGAGTTTTCTATTAAAACTAGCATGTTTTTTCATACTTGGCCAGCAACCGCCATCTTGTTACAAAATCACATTATTTACAGCATGAAAATTATTGAAATGGGCTGGTACTCTGACCTCCGTTAACAGTCACAGGCTTAGGAAGGCCCATCAAGTTCTTCTCAGCTCTCAGGACAATGATGAGATGATGTAAGAACAGAAAATGGTTCAGAAGACTGTGTTAAGGCAAAGTGAGGGAAAGTAGAGTAGAAATTTAGGTTAAGTAAAGCTTCCAGATGCAAGAAATGTCATCATGAGTCTATAATTTCTTAAAGCTTTTCATCTCCCACCCAATATGTCAGGGGTTGTAAATATTTTCAGTGTTTCCAAGCCCAGTTATCACTTGTTGCATTTAAGAATATTTTTCTTTTTCTCTTAAATTCATTTAATTTCTCCTATATTCACTTCATGAGGTATAAGCCACTTTTCAAATTAAAATCAGCTTAATTTAAAAGTTTTCCATTTCAAGGATTTTTAGATACCTTTAAGGTAAGCAAAAATACCAGGTTTTTTGCCAAAGTAAAGTAATCTCTCCCCCTCTTCTTTATCTTGGTCAGACAAAGGACTCTGGACAAAATACACAAAGCTTATAAAAGATGGGGGAGAAAAAAATTCTGTGTTAAATATGTAGAGACAATTGTTTCCAAGATCATGAATATATGAGTTCTCATACTCATCGTTGTTTAGTTAACTCCTAATTTCTGAACTGTCAACTTAGCCATATCTTTATTTTTCTTGCCCACCTTTTGGCCGTTATGATGATTATTACTATTTCACTCAATATATTGATAATAGAAAAGAAAGCAATAAAATGGAAACAAATCTATATGGTATCTTGTTACCAATGCTTGCAACAGTTCAGTCAGATAGATACAAACATTCAATTCAAGGAAATTTCTGCTTAATTTGAACAGGTCTAGCTCACCCCATTTGTCAAGGTCTAACCACAGGTTTTAGAAAAGGCAGAAGAATCAGAGATGAAATTGCCAACATCCGCTGGATCATCGAAAAAGCAAGAGAGTTCCAGAAAAACATCTATTTCTGTTTTATTGATTATGCCAAAACCTTTCACTGTGTGGATCACAATAAACTGTGGAAAATTCTGAAAAAGATGGAAATACCAGACCACCTAACCTGCCTCTTGAGAAATCTGTATGCAGGTCAGGAAGCAACAGTTAGAAGAGGACATGGAACAACAGACTGGTTCCAAATAGGAAAAGGAGTACATCAAGGCTGTATATTGTCACCCTGCTTATGTAACTTATATGCAGAGTACATCATGAGAAACACTGGGCTGGAAGAAGCACAAGCTGGAATCAAGATTGCTGGGAGAAATATCAATAACCTCTGATATGCAGATGACACCACTCTTATGGCAGAAAGTGAAGAAGAACTAAAAAGCCTCTTGATGAAAGTGAAAAAAGAGAGTGAAAAAGTTGGCTTAAAGCTCAACATTCAGAAGACGAAGATGACGGCATCCGGTCCCATCACTTCATGGGAAATAGATGGGGAAACAGTGGAAACAGTGGCTGATTTTGTTTTTCTGGGCTCCAGAATCACTGCAGATGGTGACTGCAGCTATGAAATTAAAGACGCTTACTCCTTGGAAGAAAAGTTATGACCAACCTAGATAGCATATTGAAAAGCAGAGACATTACTTTGCCAACAAAAGTCCGTCTAGTCAAGGCTATAGTTTTTCCAGTGGTCGTGTGTGGATGTGAGAGTTGGACTGTGAAGAAAGCTGAGTGTTGAAGAATTGATGCTTTTGAACTGTGGTGTTGGAGAAGACTCTTGAGAGTCCCTTGGACTGCAAGGAGATCCAACCAGTCCATTCTGAAGGAAATCAGTCCTGGATGTTCTTTGGAAGGAATGATGCTGAAGCTGAAACTCCAGTACTTTGGCCACCTCATGCGAAGAGGTGACTCATTAGAAAAGACTCTGATGCTGGGAGGGATTGGGGGCAGGAGGAGAAGGGGACGACAGAGGATGAGATGGCTGGATGGCATCATCAACTCAATGGACATGAGTCTGAGTGAACTCCGGGAGTTGGTGATGGACAGGGAAGCCTGGCGTGCTGCGATTCATGCGGTCACAAACAGTCGGACATGACTCTGCAACTGAACTGAACTGAACTAAGACCTTGAGCTGAATCTCCTTGAGGTTTGAAGCAGACACAATGGCAGAAGAAATGTTAACACCTGAACTTCCAGCACACTCACACCCTATACAACCCAATTCAACCTGAAACGCTATGTGTTGTCATACAAAGAGCACTGATTCTGAATCAGGAGAGCTGGGTCTGCAGCTCTGCCTCCATTAGGAAATTGACTCAGGATCTTTGGTAGGTTTAGAGTCATGACAAATTCCTGCCATCTTTAACAGCTGTCCCAAGTAGAATGACATTTTCTAGGTACTTCTGAAGCACCGTTCCCATCTCTACCACTGGGTCTATAGTAACGACTTGAAAATGTATAGATGTTTCTTATCTCACCTCCAAGCCTTATGCCACCATCACCACCCCCCACCACTGTTAATTTCTTTAGGAACATAAATGTTCACTTTTATCTTCTTAGTGACTTGAATGGGGCTTGAAATAGTGAAGGCCTTCAACAGGTGTTCACTGCACACATGGAGGGTACTGAGTCTCACTTCTGTCTTATCAGACTATGACTTCTTTCTCTTCTCTAAACACTCCTTCAGGACTTATTTTGCTATAGATTTTGTTCTGGTTGTTACAGGATAATAAGTTGCCTAATTACGGTTATCTTAAATGAGTAGAAAATTTTGCACTAACTTTGAGATATCAAATTCCTTTTGATCATTTAATGAAGACAGCTTCTTAAATGAACTTGGCTAAATTAATTCTCACTCCCCAGCATAGCAAGTGTGGCAAGCAGCCACAATGTATTTCTTACCCCATGTGCTCTTCTAGAATCTTGATGCCCCCTATCAAACAGCAGAAGCTATGCTTTTCCCCCTTGCAGTTGGGCAGGCCTTTGTGACTACTCTGAAGATTAATAACAGAGCACAAGTTAAGTGAGGCTCTGTGATTTCCAAGTCAGTAGAGAAGAGGCAATATAGCGTCCAACAGGCTCTCTCTTAGGACACTTGCTATTAGAACCCAGCCACCATTCTGTGAGGAAGCCCAAACCACATGGAGAAAGCCATGTAGGGGTGAGGCTAAGTGCCCCACTCTCAATCCCAGCCAAGCTCCCAGCCACCAACCAATAGCGGCTTGCCAGGTAAGTGCATCATCCTGGTAGCAGCCCCTTCTGCCTTCAGTCAAGCTGACACTGCATGGAGCCGAGACAAACCTTCCTCACCAAGCTCTGCCCAGATCACAAATCCAGGAGCAAAAGAAATGACTGTTGTTTTTAAGTCACTAGGTTTTAGAGTGGTTTGTTGTATAACAGAAGGTAACTGGAACAGTAGTGCTGTGGTGAGAGCCAACCAGGATGGCTCATCTTGCTTTCTGACTGATTCCCAAAGGAACTCAATTTCCACACATTCAAACACTTCCCATCTTAAAACTGTTTGTGATGATCAAAATAAACAAACCCACCTGAGCCTTTGGCATGCAAAAGCTTTTCCTGTTTTCTTTCTGACTATTTGGGATCCTACAGTAGTAAATTAGTCCAGTTTTACAAATGTTTATATTTTTACCTCTATTTACAAACAAGTCTCAATCTAAGTTCATCTTATGTTTTAATACTTTTTAGTTAAAGCCGGTAATAAACAGTACACATTACTTACCATTGTGTCTTCCAACCACTTCCCCAAGAGATAGTGACTGCAAGGACACTGAGTCTGCCTTCTGAGTTACTGCAGATAATGGTTTTACCAAATGCTTTGCAACTACATAAAATGAGTTGCTGCTTTTCCAGTCTCTGATATCCATTTCGTTGATGCCCATTTCCTGCCAATCTCCACCCAACCATCAAACCAATTTCACGTTTTTGTGCATGCATGCTCAGTCATTTCCAACTCTTTGTGACCCCACAGAGTATAGCCTACCAGGCTCCTCTGACCATGGAATTTTTCAGACAAGAATACTAGAGTGTGTTGCCATTTTCTACTCCGGGGGTCTTCCTGACCCAGGGATCAAATCTGGGTCTCTTGTATCTCCTGAATTGACAGGTGGACTCTACCACTGCGTCACCTAAAAGGTTTTGTTAAAGAACATCACTTTGAGTAGCAGTATATATATTGATTATAAGAATGGTACTTGTGTACAGATAAAATCTCAGTGGTTTAGCCAGTGGCATGTTAGTAAAATGACTCCAAAATAAAAGCTCTGGTTTGTGCCATGGGCCAGTTTCTGTGTTGTAAACTATTCAATGTGAAGCCTTCAACTTGATATCAACCAGCTACAAAATAATCAGCTCCCACCAGCCAGTACAAGCCAGAGACAGCACACCAATGGACTTAACCCAATGCATAAAATCCAGTCAAGAGTGGCAAAGGCTGAAAAGAGGAGTTTGCTTCATAGGGTCCCAAGGAGATGAAGTCTCTGCCAGCTTCAGTGAGGCTGGGGTGTTGGCATCCCAAGGTCATCTTGATGCCAACATCCAGGCAGCAGACAGAACAAGATGAGAGTACAGGATCCCAAGGAGGGTTTTGTGGGTCAGGCCTAGAAGGGGTGCATTCACTTCCAGTCACAGTCCATCGGTCAAAATTCAGTTCACAGTTACACCTAACTGCAGGGATGCTGGGGGATGTTTTCTAGCTGTATGTACCGGTGGAAAAGAAAACAGTTTTGGTAAACAGGTAGCCAATCTCTGGCACTTTTTCCTAGACTCGATTTCCAGCCCATCGGTAGTATCATTAATATCTTATCAACAGTCACTTGACAATTCTGTTTTATTAGCCACAGAGAAGAAAATCGTGGTGACCTCAGTGTGAAGTACGGTCTAATGTTGTCAGAAATTCTGCAGGAATTGTTGCCCCAGGCATTGAGCAAATGTATCTCTGATTGGCAGAGGAGGGAGAGGTACACAGTAAACCTATATGGCCAATGTTCTGCCAGGTTCATGGTAGCGCTTACTTGTCCAAGTTACAGTAACTGGACCACTAGTTTTTTTATTGGTTCATGGAACCTTGGATACCCAGGATGAAAAGACAAACAATGAACTTGAAATGCAGGGGAAGCTTCATTATGAGTCCACATCTTTAAAAAGAGAAAGGGTTCAAATGATCTGGGATTCCCATCTACCTTTGTCACTGTCAGCTCTCTCTCTCTCTCTGATTCGGGTTCTTTAAGTGAAGATAGAATAATTGCACCTAATTCACAGAATACTGATGACTAATTTAAATAATCTTCACAAAACACTGACATAAAATAGGTATAGTATTCAAATGTTATCTCCCTCCTCCCCTCCCTGCACAACAGGGGGCATACTTGGCCACATTCTCCTAGGCAAACTGGTTGCCTGTGCTCTTTTAGCACCTTTGCCTCTTGACATGATGTATCACACGCTCTGAAGTTTCCCCTCTCTTCTCATTTTCCAAGAAAATCTCCATGATTTTTCAGCCTGGGTCATGCATGGCTCTCTACTGACCCGGCTAATGTGTGTAGCAATTCTTGAACATTTTGGAGATCATCTTATTGACAAAATAGCTGGGAAGGGAGAGTCAGGGACACTAACCATCCTGCAATATTCAGGAAATTCCACACAACAAGAAATGGCCCTCGCATCATGTCAATAGGGCCTCCCATTGTAAGGAGCCCTTTAAGAGCAGAAATTTCAAAATGCCTTATGGTGGGAATGCAGAAAAGACTTTTCTGAGACGGCTTGAGATGGCCACTCTTCCACCCCTGTGTAGTCTTTAACTGGTCCGTCTCCCTGAGTGTTTCTGAAAAAGAGAAAGCCTTGTATTTCCAACTTCTCCTAAGTAACCGGATCACACTCCACCCCCTCTCTACCCTCAGAGTACATCTGACCTCATGATCTAACTACATATCATAAACTGTGGGAATCATCCCATGGGTGAAGGCCATTTCTTCCCACTTAAAACGGCAATGATTGACCTGGGGAACAATAATTAAGTCCAAGTATAGATAAACAATAGGCAAACTTGAACAACCAAATTCCTCACTATAACCCGGTCAAAGTTAAAACTAATGACAAGTTTTGTCGAAAATAATGACACACAAAACCCCCTCACTCAAGTGTATTTAGTTCAAAGACAGTCAGTTCTAAGCACAAAACAGGGCTCCTATTCATTAGGATGTCAGGAAACCATAAAGTTTTTGCTGCCTAATTTGGAAAACTGTTAGTTGATGCATATTTATATTTCTGTTTAAAAAGGAGAGTGTTAAATCTTTTCCCCTAAAGAGACGTTGAGTTGATCAAAGATACAGGATTGTCCTAATTCTTTTCAAATGTAGACCATCTTTAAAAAGTTATAGCAGGAAATGCGTCTATGATTAAATAAAATCAAAACTTACGATGCTGGCAATTTAAGGTTTTTATCTTTTTGCTGGGACTAAATCTCAAAACATTTTATTACTGGGTCAAGTGACTTTTCTCATAGCATGGGTTCTGTGTCCAGGACCCAGTGGGTCACAGGTTTGCCTTTCAAAATATACAAGTTATGGAATAAAACTCCTCCAAGACTGAGCTAAAAGCACAGAAGGTTCTCGAGTGCAGCAGTCTGCCTTAAATCCTCTGTGTTCACAGGCACTGGGCATCTGGCCCTCTGGCTCCAAACCAAGGAAGTTGCTTCAGAGCGAGCTGGTTCATCCCTGGAGTCATTTAACCTTCCCTCCTCAGCCAGAGCTTGTTTAAGCGTTTGGCTCCTCAGATTCAGTTTTTGGCCCCCTTGTTCCTGAGGGGCTTTCTAAACTCTTATTTCTTGTCTTATGACCCACAGAGGACCTCTCTGATTAGAATGGAAGAAGCAGACAAAGCCGCACCTAAGCGCTTTTCCATGAGCCTGAAATCACTGACACCTCCTCTGCCGGGACATTCTGAATCAGCCAGAACTGATGTGATTTTTCTCATTCGATGAGATTACCTGAACACAGTGCATCAGGTGGACGAGACAAGATGCCCTAGATGGTTGTGAACTAAAATCCCTTACTCTTTAAGATGAAAAGACCTACACTAATTCTGCTTCCCAAGGCATCAAATTTCTCTCAATGCAGACTTGCCTCAAACTGGAAGGGAACTGTCATTAAAAACCTTACTAAAGATATTCTATTTCCAAGGGGAGCCCAAAAACCCCTAAGTCAGATGCAGTTGCTTTCCTGCTTTCTGGAAATCTGGGTTATTTTGGAGTCTAGACAGCATCTCAGGGAATAGAATATCCCTGGTTGTATTCACACAGAGTCCTCTCCCAATACAAATCCCCACGGTGATGCTGCCCAAACATCAGTCGTCTCGGTATCAATGAACTGATTGTGGGGAGACAGTCTCAGACTTTATCTCCCATGTATATCACAACCATCTATGAGGTCCAAATCACTTCCTCCACTTTACACGTGAAAAAAATTGTAGTCTGGCTTCTGTAAGTGACCAGGGGACCAAGGGAAAAAGAGAGAACTAAGACTAGGACCCAGGTTCTCTGGCTCCAAGACCATTGCTTTCACATGGCCCCTCAGCTGGCTCCTCTCCTGCCTCCCTTTCTGGCAGCAGCAAAGAGCACCCACTCAGCCTGAGTTCTTGTTTACTAAGTGGGGCTGCTGAGATGACTGCAAGAAACCAGCAAGCATTAACTTGCAACTAAAGCGGGTCTCATCAGCTTTGTATATGAGTTTTTAATCGGACAAATCTAAATAGGACACTACTGTGGGTTTTTATTTTAATTCAGCCTCCAGACCACAACTGGAGAGCATGTTGCTGCTGGTTCTTAGCAGGTCAATTAGTGGGTGAATGCTGGCATCCTCTAGGAGCCATATCCTGCCTGACAATATTTAGTCTACATATATGCCTTGAAATTATAGGAATTGAAATATATTAAATACCCAGGTCCACACAATCAAAGGGAACTATCTAAATAATGTTCTGTCAAAAATAGCTCAACTAGGTCCTGAATTGTTTAGGTAATTAAGAGCAAACCAAAGCTGCTTGTCAGAATAACCCAGTCGCATGTGATTTTCTGTGCTCTGTACATAAGCTCTATAAACCAATGTCATTCTTTTGTATATTTTTTATATTTCTGTATATACTTTCATATATGTTTATCTTTACAGTCTTATGTGCATTTTCCTATTTTACAGGCTCAGTTATTTCCCTGGCTATCTCTATTCTTGAATAAAGTGATTATTTCACAAACCATAATTTCAACAGTTAGAAGATAGATTCCCTAAGACAGGAGGGGGCCTGCTTGAAAACAAGTTGACATTTCACTCTTCTGCTTGATATTAACAAGACATGGTCAACAGCCTGTGCAGCAAAGTAAGAGCAGCAGAGAGGGGAGACTCTAATAGTTGTCTCAGTGGCCTCCGTTGTTTATCTCATGTCATTATTCTTGCCACCACGTTCGATTTCTTACTTTCCCTGCAGCTAAATCATTCTAAAGAAATCATGTTATTCTCTTACCATTCACCCCCATTGGCTGGGAGACTATAATAAGCTAAAAGTGAGTGGATCTGTTCTTCCCCTCTATAGGAAAGTAACAATGGGATGTGTTCGATATTATTCTCTGACTCTTTTTATTGTAGTGTTTTCCTGCATCTAATCACTTTTCCTTCTGTTGTCTGCAGCTGAATAGACAGCTGGAAGTCAGCTGCATAGTGTCTAGTGTAATACTTTTTAAATGTTTCCCTGCCCGTTAATTGTGACATTGTCCCTCATTCTATTTTGTGAATGGACTGTGCTGCTGTATGCCGGAGCCAGGCAGACAGCTCAGCAATTTGCCACCACTGCTTTTCTAGACTAGCGAATTGTCCCTGTTACCCCCGCAGTCAAGGTTAAAAAACCAGGAAGTAGGGAGCTGGGAAAATCCAAACTTAAAGGATGTCCCAAAGCTGAAGTTCTTACTGGGGCGCCATTATCCCCAAACCAATGTCCACTCTTATCCTCGTTAATAGTTTTGATCACCCACGTGGTCTTTTTATTGCCGCGGGCGGGGGGCGGGGCCGGGAAGGGCTCCGTTTTTATGATTTTATAACCCTGTCATTAGAAATGTTTGAAACAGCATTCCGCCCTCAGGTTGCATTGTGCGGTTATGAACTTCATTTGATCACTGCTCCATCAATTTGACGTTAACTGCTGCAATTTACAACTGCTCCAGCTTTCTATCTTCAATTGTACCTTCTCCGGTTGAAAAAAGGGAGGGGGGGGAGGGGAAGACCTCTGCTGCCCAGGGGAAGTTTGAAAGAATGTGATGTCTTGTTAAAACCTGAAGGGGCAACGGAAGGGGGAAGGGGAATATATGAAGACTGCAAACCCAAGCTTGGTAATGAATAACGCCTCGCCCCCGCTGTGAGCATCCGTGACCCTGCGTGGCCGGGAGTGAATAATTCACCGCGCGAGTCATAGGCTTCCTGGTCGGCCGCAGCCTTGTTTTGTCTTACAAATATGTTCTCCCACAGAATCAGCCTTGACAGGCGGGTTCGCCGCTTGAGAAATGTTTAAACAAAAGCCTTGTGTGACGGAGAGAGCACCTTGCGATTTTGGCACCGGGCTCCCCAGCCACTGAGGTTCCCCGGGGAGTGCTTGGCTGGTTAATAAATCCGCGAGCATCAAAGCAAAAGTAATCAAAAACGAGCAGGGCAGAAGAAGCCAGACTGTGTTCGTGTCTGATGCAAGTGTGATGGAGTCAGACAAGAATCCGTTTTCACCGCACATGCAAATTGAAGGCACATTCATTGTCTCACTTGGAGCCACAAAGTGAGGAAAGTGCAGTGGGGAATCCCAGGTGACTTGTTGACCTTGACTCTTGCAATTTAATTTACTTGGAGGGGGAAAAAAAGATTTTCTCTTTGAATGAAGAACCAGAGAGTGATCTGAAATGTTTGGTCAAATTTGCTCTTTTGGTGGCTGGAAAGTAGACACAGAGGGTTATTTGGAGACCTGGGCAATTAATTGGTTGGTTTTCTTGGATTCTAGAAGAAGGTGATCTCAGTGCAAGGACAAAGGATAACAAAGATCCCAGTCCCTCTTTTCCTATAAGGGACCAGGCAGCAGCCCTGAAGAGACGAATGAAACAAGTTAGAGCTGGCCTCCAGAAAGATTTCAAAGACTGACCTCATTCACTGTGGTGAGCCTTTCTGCTGGTCTGAGGAAGTGAAGTCATAGAGACCTAGAAAAATACAAGGAGGCTGCCCCAGCAGGCATCTGAGACCCCTTTCCTATAGATCAAGATTTCTGTAACTTAGCTGACTTCTAAGTCCAGGGCTGGGGCCATATGTTTAAACAAAGTTTTACTCAGTTCTGAAGGAACACTTAACCATAACTAAATTAGATAAGTATGGTAAACTGCAACCTAAGTTAAACCAGCTTTGAAACAGACTCCTAAGCAAAGTTCCCATAAGTTTAAACAGAGACTCAGACCCAGGCCCACCTCCTGGGAAGGTTCTAGAATTCCAGGGGTAGTTAGCCCTCTCGACCTCCCCAAATAGGCTCCAGTATGAGTGTCATGAATGAGCCACGAGGCTCTTCTGGGAAGGATTTTAAGTTAGTACTCTCTTCCATCCTGGCCAACCATTGGCATTGCCAATTCTGGTACATGATGGTGTCTCACTGGGATCGAAATTGGTATTCCCTTGGTATAAGTAGGGCAACCACAAGATGTATCATTTAAACCAAAAATGAAAGGAGGTGTTTTTAAATTTTTAGCAGAGTAAACTGAGACTATTCCCAGGATATATGGTCCTCTGGCAGACTAGCAGTGTTAAAAAACTTTTTCATGTGTTTATTGGCCATTTGGGTATACTCTAAAAATTTTTCTATTGAGTTCTTTCTCTTACTGATAATAGGAGTTCTTAATCTATTCTCCTTGCATTCTAGTGAATGTATATTCATTTTTGTAGATTTATACATATGTATTTCATAAGGATATATAATGAAATAAATTACCTTAGTAAACTAGAACTAGTCTGTTTCATATAGTGGAGTTTGGCATAATACATTTCTAAATGCTTGAAAATCCATGCTCTAGACCATTCCAGTTAAAAGGCACTGTACTGTACTTTTATCCAGATCATGTGGTAAACCTATCAGTCCACTATGACATATTAAGACTTTTGCTCAAAGTCCATTTTTCTCATTGAAAGACTTTCTTCTAAATAAGTGTTGTGATTTATTTTTAACTATGAAATGTTTCCATTGAAACTGAAAATTTTTCTATTGACATTATAGAAAATAACATTTTGAACATTTTGCCATATTTGCCTGCTTTATTATGCTTTACTTTGGAAATAAAACATTACAGATATAGTTGAAAATTCAAGCTTATCATTTCCTGATACCATTCCATTCTTTCTGCTCAAGTGAAAATTCTCTTTAATATAGTCTGTTTTTTATTTTATATAGCTTTAATAGTCATGTTTATATATAGTAATGTCTTAATTTACTTTGTGTGTGTGTATATATATATATACATCCTGTTCTCTTGTGGGGGTTTTTGCTAGGCAATTTTTTTTTCAGATTTGTCCATATTGATACACCACATGGTTGTAATTAATTCATTTTAAACTGGTAAGTTATTTGTCACTATTGCATGACAATATCACTGTATACTGATTCTCATATTAATAGATATTGAGGCCCTGAGAGACTATTTTCCAGGGCTCCAAAATCACTGCAGATGGTGACTGCAGCCATGAAATTAAAAAATACTTGCTGCATGAAAGAAAAGCTATGACCAACCTAGACCGCATTTTAAAAAGCAGAGACATTACTCTACTGACAAAGGTCCATATAGTCAAAGCTATGGTTTTTCCAGTAGTCATGTATGGATGTGAGAGTTGGACCATAAAGAAAGCTGAACGCCAAAGAATTGATGCTTTTGAACTCTGGTGTTGGAGAAGACTCTTAAGTCCCTTGGACTGCAAGGAGATCCTACCAGTCCATCTTAAAGAAAATCAATCCTGAATATTCATTGGAAGGACTGATGTTGAAGCTGAAACTCCAATACTTTGGCCACCTGATGCAAAGAACTGACTCACTGGAAAAGACCCTGATTGCGGGGTAAGATTGAAGGCGAGAGGAGAAGGGGACAACAGAGGATGAGATGATTGAATGACATCACCAATTCAATGGACATGAGTTTGCACAAGCTCTGGGAGTTGGTGATGGACAGGGAAGCCTGGCGTGCTGCAGTCCATGAGGTCGCAAAGAGTTGGACACGACTGAGTGACTGAACTAACTGAACTGAGGCCATGAACCTCTTCTGTTAATAACATCCCAATCAATGAGACTCCTTGATCATAGGTGTAAGGTTTAAGATGCAGAATAGCTGTTTCATAGAAAACACTTAAATACAAAATCACAAGATATTGCCAAAGTACTCTCCAAAGTGCTCTCCCTAATTGCTCTGTGTCCTTCACAGCACTTGATATTGCTCATTTATGCCTCTCTGATGGGCATGATATTATAGTTCATTTTTCTTTTAATTTTTATTTCCCAAATTTTTGTTAATTTGTACATCTTTTCATGTTTATTGTCCATTTTAATTCCCCTATTTTAGAATTTTTTTTTGTTTGTTTCTTTTGCCCATTTTCTCTTGGGTTGTTCTTTTCTTCTTAATTTATAAGATTACTTCCTATAAAGCTTTATATAAGGAATCTCTTCAATATTTTTTGTCATCTACACACATAACAAATATCTGTTTCTGTTTGGTGACTTCTCTTTTGACTCATAGTGCCTTCTGTCGAACATTTAGTTCAAGTGTTAATGTAGGCAAATGTATCAATGTATTCTTTCATACTTTTGTGCTTTTTGTGGTATCTTTACCAATTTCATTCTTACCCTAAGGTTATATAGATATTTTTCTATATTTTCATCTAAAATATTTTTGCTTTCATTTCATGCCTTGAATATACATGGAATGGTTTTTGTATAGTTTCCAGGAAGAATTTACTTTTTTATAAATGGTTAATTGATTGGTCCAGGAAAAAATTATTGACTATTCTCTCCTTTCTTTTACATGACATTTTAGATGTGAAATGTCACCCCTGTCATATGCACACATGTGTCTGTTTCTGGGCTCTCTGTTTTTCTGACTGTTTGAATTATTAATTGTTACAGTATAATAGACCTTGAGATATGATAAGACAAGTCTCGTATATTGTTAACCTTCACAGTTTTCTTATTGTTCATAATTTGCTTTTTAATGTTAATTTTAGGATTGAGTACCATAAAATACCCTTATAACATTTGATTAGAGTTACATTAAATACATGGGTTAATTTGAGGGGAATTGCAATCTTTACAATACTGATTTGTTTTAATCATGTGTATTATCTATCTCTTTTTATTCAGTTTTTTTTTGTCTTTCTGTGTCTTTCTACGTTTAGGAATTTTCTTCATGAAGATTCTGTACACCTTTGTTAGATTTATTTCTATACTTTCTATTTTTGGTTCTTATTATAAAAGGATCATTCAACTTCATTTTCTATTTGTACAGAATGCTTTTGATATTTTTATGTTGATCTTATAGCCAGCAATCAATGTTGCTAAACTTACTGCTATTTCTAAGAATTTACTTGTAAACTCTTTTTTATTTTCTAGGGTTGAATCCTATCACCTGCAAATAAGAATAGTTTGATCTCTCCCTTTTTAATCCTTTTACTTTGACTTGTCTTATTCATTCACTAGAATCTTGAGTACCAAGTTCAAAAGAAATATTGACTCAGGACATCCTTGAGTTCTTCTTTACTTTAATGAGATAATTTTAAGGTCTCATTGTTACTTGATATTACTGTGGAAATTAAGTAGACATACTTTATTAAGGAAAGGAAATTTCCTTCTATCCACATTTTATAATTGTTATAATTGAGAATTATTAAGTTTCACCAAATGCTTTTTCGTATCATTTAAGAAATTTTTAAATTTAATCTATTAATTTATGTACTTTTTAATAGATTTTTATGATAAATTAGCTTATTTAAGCATTTTTTATTTGAAATATTCTATATAAGTAAAAATGATCAATAACATTTTTCTTATGATGCTCTTCTTCTGGCTTAAGTGTCAAAATTCTCTTAGTGTTCTAACACAAGCTAAGCGGGTTTCTTGGGTATCTTTTTAATGCTTTGAAACTGTTTATATAACATTAAAAAGCTATTTTGAACATGTTATTGAAAATAGCCAGTAAAACTATGTGGGCCTGTTTACTTCATAGAAGAGAAGATTTTTGACTTGGCATTAAATATCTGTAGAAATTGAAATTTAATCAGGTTTTCTATTTCCTTTGTGTCAATCTTAAGAAGAGAAGCAAAAACCAAGGGAGAAAGGGAAAGATATACCCAACTGAATGATGAGTTCCAGAGAATAGCAAAGAGATAAGAAGGACTTCTTAAATTAACAGTGTAAAGAAATAGAGGAAAACAACAGAATGAGAAAGACTAGAGATCTCTTCAAGAAAACTGGAACTATCAAGGGAACATTTCATGCAAGGATGGGCAAAATAAAGGACAGAAACAGTAAGGACCTAACAGAAGCAGAAGAGATTAAGGAGGTGGCAAGAATACACAAAACTATACCCAAAAAAGTCTTGATGACCTAGATAACCACAATGGTGTGGTCACTCACCTAGAGCCGGACTTCCTGGAGTATGAAGTAAAGTGGGTCTTAGGAAGCATTATTATGAACAAAGTTCATTCGTAAATGGAAGTGATGGAAGTCCAGATGAACTATTTCAAATCCTAAAAGATAATGCTGTTAAAGTGTTGCACTCAGTATGTCAGCAAATTTGGATAACTCATCAGTGGCCACAGGATTGGAAAAGGTCAGTTTTCATTCTAATCCCAAAGAAGGACAAGGCCAAAGAATGTTCAAACTACCACACAATTATGCTCATTTCACATGGTAGCAATGTTATTTCTAAAATCCTTCCACACGGCTTCGGCAATATGTGAACCAATAATTTCCAGATGTACAAGTAAGATTTAGGAAAAACCAAGGAACCAGAGATCAAATTGCCAACATTTGTTGAACCATAGAATAAGCAAAGGAATTCTAGAAAAACATCTGCTTCATTGACTATGCTAAAGCCTTTGGCTATGTGGATCACAACAAACTGTGGAAAATTCTTAAAGAGATGGAAGTACCAGACCACCTTACCTGTCTCCTGAGAAACGTGTATGTAGGTCAAGAAGTAACAGAACCAGACATGAAACAACTGACTGGTTCCCAACTGGGAATGGAGTACGACAAGGCTGTGTATCATCATCCTCCTTATTTAACTTCTATGCAGAGTACATCATGTGAAATGCCAGGCTGAATGAATCATAAGCTGGAATCAAGGTTGCAGGGAGAAATATCAACAATCTCAGATATGCAGATGATACCCCTCTAATGGCACAAAGTAAGATGCACTAAAGAGACTCTTGATAAGGGTGAAAGAGGAGAGTGAAAAACCGGCTTGAAACTCAACATTCTAAAAACTAAGATAATAGCATCCAGTCTCATCCCTTCATGAAAAATAGAAGGGGGAAAAGTGAAGCAGTGACAGATTTTATTTCCTTGGGCTCCAAGATCACTGAGACAGTAACTACAGTCACAAAATTAAAAGATACTTGCTCCTTGGAAGGAAAGCTATGACAACTCTAGACAGTGTATTAAAAAACAGAGATATCACTTTGCTGACAAAGGTCTGTATAGTCAAAGCTATGATTTTTCCAGTAGTCATGTACAGATGTGAGAGTTGGACCATGAAATAGACTGAGCACCAACAAATTGATGCTTTCAAATTGTGGTGCTAGAAAAGATTCTTGAGAGTCCTTTGGAGTTCAGAGAACTCAAACCAGTCAGTCCTAAACAACCCAAATATTCATTGGAGAACTGCTGCTGTAGCTGAATCTCTAGTATTTTGGCCACCTGATGCACAAAGGATGACTCACTGGAAAAGATCCTGCTGCTGAGAAAGACTGAAGGAAAAAAGAGAAGAGGGCAGCAGAGGATGAGATGGTTAGATAGCATCACCACCTCAATGGACATGAATTTGAACAAACTCTGGGAGATAGTGGAGGACAGAGGAACCTGGTGTGCTACAGTACATGGGGTATCAAAGAGTCAGACATGACTTAGTGGCTGAACCACAGCGTTAATAATTTATATTTTTCAAAAAGTACAAAATTTACCTAAGTTTTCAAATTTATTATATTTCCTTGTTATTTTTAAAATAATAATTTTTTGTTCCTATTAGTAGCTGAATGATTGAAAATATAGGCTGGGGGTGTCAGACTGCTTAAAATCAAAGCCTAACCCTCTCACTTATTAGTATTGCAGCCTTGACAAAATTATCTACTTAACTGTGCTTCATTTTAACAATATTTTAGCTTTTTTAAAATCCAGATATATAACTGCTATCCCTTCTCAGTAAATGGAAGCTCACACTCCCTTAGGCTGCAGTCAAGTCTGACGGTCTCTCCTTTGTGAGAGTCTTTTTCATTGACAGTCTTAAGATTTTATTCCTTAATTTTATGTTACAGCCCAAGCCATATGCTCCTCAAAATTCATGTTGTTGAAGCTCAACATTTCAGAATGTGACTGTATTTGCATACAGAGCCAATAATGAAGTGATAAAGTTGAAATGAGGCCAGTAGAGTGGACCTAATCCAACCTTTCTGGTGTCCTTATAAGAAGGAGATCGGGACACAGACAGGCACTAAGCTAAGACTCAGTGAAGACACAGTGAGAAGATGACCATTTGCAAGCCAAGGAGAGAGACCTTCAGAAGAAACCAACTCTGCCAACCCTGCTGGCGCCTTGGTCTTGGATTTCTAGCCTCCAGAATGGTGAGAAAATACAATTTTCTTGTTAGGCCGCCTAAACTGTGACACTTTGTTATGGCAGCCCTAGCAAGCACCTTGATAGTCTGCAATTTCACCATCATCTATCTACTTATGAATTTATTTTTATCCATTCTGAGATTGGTCCTCAGAGTACTCAAAACCTATGTCTTTTTCAATTCTGGTTCATTGTTTACCACCTTTCAAAATATTAATTCTCTACCATTACCACTAGTTTATTCTTCACAAATTCCTATTAAAGATATTTTGGGCATTACAATTGATTGTCCATTTTCTTAATTGCTCTTTGTCTCCCTAAACTGTTTTTCATTTTTAGCAGATTTTGTTTCATAATTTCTTGACCTTTTTAATGAAAAGCACTCTTTTATTTATCTCTGAGCATTCTCCATTAATGTCTTATTCAGGCTACTTCATGGAGAAAACTGTATGCATCCTGTAAAACTATTAGGGTTTTTATAAATGTATTACTGAACTTTTTATTTCTTTTGAAAATTTGGTTTGAAGCCTTCTTTTCAGTAAACAGCTATCTCACCTCAACCATACATTAAAGATAGTATGTAGCAAAGCTTCACTACGTTTGAGCTCATGAAGCAAACTTATGCAAATAGAATATAATTTTTATAGTTTACATATTAGAGTTTCATAGGTTTTATGCCTAAAAGAAGTATCCCTTCACAGAAAAGAAAGTTTGAAAATGACTGCAGTCTACTAAAATTTCCAGCCCCAGGCAATACACTTTTCCTTAGAGAACTCCCTCTAAGATTGCTGTAATGCATGTTTTAGGCACACTTCAGCTACTGGGAAAACCTGAAGGTTGCTCCCACACGATCTCACTATTTCCTGAGAAGGGAGCACACCAGGACCATGCTTGAAATGGTTCTACACAAGACGAAGTCCAGCACAGAAGCTAGAGATGCCTGTAAGGCCAGTCTCACACTTTCTCATTCACGCGCATAGCATTCTCTCATTCACATATAACTTTAGGATTATGTTTTATTGGCTCTTACTCCTATATAGACTTAATTCAGCTTGAACTTGTCTTTCAGCTTTACATCTTCCACCTGAACCTAGACAGGCAACGGGCAGGTTCACTGCTGACACAAGCTCCAACCTAGCTCATCTCAACCACCGGGATTTGAGACCAAAGCCCCATAAACAAAGCAGTTGCATTTGCCCAGACAGTTTCCTCTGCTCTCTTCCCTTTAAAACCTATAGTAGCAATGGTAAAGACTCAAACATTAGAGTTTAGGATCAAGTCTTGTATTTTTTTCTCCAGCTCTGTAACAGAAATCTTAGTTAGTTACAGTCGTTCAATCATGTTTGACTCTTTGCGACTCATGGACTACAGCCTGCCAGGCTCCTCGGTCCATGGAATTCTCCAGTCAAGAATACTGGATTGGGTTACCATTCCTTTCCCCAGGGGATCTTTCCGACCCAGGTGTCAAACCCAGGTCTCCTGCATTGCAGATGGACTTTTTACCATCTGAGTCACCAGGGGAAGCACAGCAGAGGTCTTTTTTTTCTTTTTTTTCAGAAGTCTTAATACTTAGCAAAAGCACATGCCTTGGAAGTAGAGGCAAAAGTCTCCCCCAGGGGTCCCTCCCCTGTCACTCCCTTCATAAGAGACACAGCAAGTTGCCTGAAGGATGCCTTGGTCCAGACCTTGCCCCTGCCCTGGAGGATCTACCATGCGGGTTCTGGCAGGGCTACTGCAGAGAACTGACAATGGGCAGGTCTTGGGGCTCCCTGCCACTCCGTTCCTCACTGTCAGATCTAGGCATTGCTAGGAGCTTCCAGTCCTTTTCAAATAACCCTCAATGATTCATCTCAAGAACAGAAGTAAGCAAGTTATTTTCACAAAATGTTTCTATTTTTTAATTAACATTATTCCACAATTCTACCATTCCTTAATCTCTCTCAGAACTCAAGATCTTTTTCTCCACAAAGTATACAGGAGGTATACACACTTCTGTAACCAGAAGGCCTTCTACTTCTCTAAAACATTGGAAGTCTCTTATAGCATCCCCAAAGACCGCCCCTGCTCCTGTTCACTGATCTCCTCTCATGTAGAAACCCACAAGACACCTTGCAAACTGCATGGGCACCTCAAGCAAGCACAAAGATGACAAAGGACATGTTCAGAAATCTGATCTCTGAGAAGCAAGGGAGGAACAATACTTCCTGAAGCCCGGACTAGTCATTACCCCAGACCTGTAATGATGTGATGGCACTGGCCTCTTTGGTGATTGTTGGAAGGACTGAGTGAAATAATGCAAGTGCTTAGCAAGAGAAGGTGCTCTGAAAAACAGTATTATTTTCATTCTACCCACAATTGGATCCCTTTGCCCATATGGTAGAGATGGGACAATTCTTAAATCAGAGCTACCTGTCTGTAATGGAGAGGACACTTAGCTATCCTGTATTTAACATTTCCTACATGCCTGCCACTCTTTTAAGAACTTTGCATGAATAGTTATTATCTGCCTCCTCAAAGACAGCGTCTCAGAGGCAGAGAGTGGTTTATCCAGGTCACCCAAAGTCACCTCACTAGAAACTGCAGAGAGAGGTCAAGGTTAAAAGAATGGGATGTAGATGCCAGAGTAAATAAAACTATGTGTAGAAGGTTCGCAAAAGTATAAATATATAAGAAACTGAGGTTTGTTTGGGGACAAAGAGGAATTAGGTATGGGGACTGGCCTAAATGGTATGGGACTGACATAGATGACTTAGATATTTTGGTCAAAAATCAAGCATTGTAAGAATATATGAACATACAGAAAGGCAGATGGGAATGTGGATACATGAGTACACATAAGTACAATCTAATGAGAGCATCAATAATGAACTGAGAGCTCAGTTTCAAGTGGTTCTGAGCTAAATGTACTGTGAAAGTCAAGGGATGAGTTTTTACCATCTCTACTCTGGGAAAAGTACAAGTTCTACAGACTGATTAACATTTTTACCATATAATCAATTTTGAAAAATGTATGAGGTTATCCCTGAATATTTATGAACGATATCTTTATGAAGATCTTTATAAAGATTTATGAAGTTGTGTTCCTGAATTTCAAAAGTTGCATCAGAGGTTTAATTTTTTTCCTAAAGTGCAAATAAACTACTCACTTAATGTTGTGGGGTTTTTTTTTCCTCTGTACAGTCTCAGCGTTGGTCTCAAGTCAAACCCCCATCTGTTTTCCCACCATCCAGTTGAGTCAGCAGCAAACTGAGTATCACACCAGGGGCACAGCTGAATCAACAGTAGCAGAACAGGGCAGACTGAGTGGGGCTGGACTGAAACTGGCCCTGGCTGGGGAGGCGGGCATATTAATATTATCTACTTTATAAATTTAATATTATCAATGTATAAATTTACCTTATAAATTGCCTACAAAGATTAAGAAGGGTGATGCATGTAGAGCAATAAGCATGGTGCCTAATATTGTTTATTATTATTAACATAATATTCTCTATAACAATATATTCATCATCATCAGGGCTTCTGTCACTTGTTCTGTGGGAGTAAAGGCTCCAGGCACTAGAAGAAAACCAGCAGGAGCAGAAGACTCGGCTTTAGAAGGACCAGGGC
Organism: Nanger dama; assembly: GCA_917880005.1. Classification (NCBI taxonomy): domain Eukaryota; kingdom Metazoa; phylum Chordata; class Mammalia; order Artiodactyla; family Bovidae; genus Nanger; species Nanger dama. The sequence continues at coordinate 38,020,956 of CAKJTW010000002.1, forward strand.
TCTCGGTGACTTTGAGCAGGAGTCAGGCACATGGGAACAAGACCGATCAGAGATGCAGTTTTCAGAGCTGGGACCCAGGGCGAAGCTGGACACAAAGCTGGACCAGCAGAAACACTGATTTGCCATGGAGTCTCAGGGTCTGGGTGGAACTTCAGGCTTCTTCCTGAGGTCAGGTTGGTTGTAGAGACCAGGACTGGGCTGAACAGGGAGACACCAAGCAAGGTATGCTCTGAGGCTCTTGCTTCCTCTTCTGCACAATGCAACTGAATTAGATTATCCACAATTGATAGAACAATGGAGTTCAATATTTTTTCCCTCAGGAGACATATATCACAGGATTTCAGGTAAAATTTTACAATAACGAAGCAACTATGAACATGTGTTTGTCACAGATCTCTGCTCTCCAAAATGTTATGTCTTCCAGACATTATACATTTATGACTGGACATCAGAAATTCATTTTAAATGTATATTTACTTGATTCTGTGCCCAGAGGAAAGCCTGCTATTAGCTTAAAGTGAAAAGTTTTGAGGAGTTCCAAGCACAGAGCCTTTCCCTTAGAAGGGCCTGTGTCTTTAATAGAGTAGGTTTGCAAACCGCCCCAGGCAAATGCTAAGTATGCCAGCATCACAAGACTTTCCTTATGAAGTGTCAGCCTGGTTGGGTCAAGTCCTCAAGACAGACATAATTATCTCTAGCATGATGCTGTTTCATACCAATGCCATATATAGCTTTGGGTTTAGGCTCAGGAGAGAGCACAAAACTGGTTTGGAGCTCAAGAGGAGTGTATGATTACAAAGACCACTCCCTTACACTTTTTTAAATTTTTATGATTCCCCAGAACAAATATATAGTGGTTTTTCTGGCTGTCTAGCAAGAAACCTGGTGCACCCTAAGCTATCCTGGCACGCCCTCTGAAAAGAATAAAGATGAGCTAAAGTCAAGGAAAAACTGATCTGGGTAATTAAAAGACACATAAACAAAAGATTACGTACCAAGATGACTTGAACCCCTTTAGTAAAACCACTGTAAATGGTGCTTTAGGGAGAACAAAACCATAAAATATTATAGCAAGTAAACACATTATTGTATTAAATATAATCTCAGAGCCATGGACTTTCCCAATTCTGCTTCTATAATTTTCTATCTTTTTTTTTCTTAACAAAAGAAACCAGTCTTTGAAACAGTGATCTTGCTACAGTATATAGCATTGACATAACACAACAAGCTTGAATGCGACCCACTGCAAAATTCAAGAAAGGACCCCTCTGTGCTGTATACCATGTACCCCCCTCCACACATACACAACCTTCTCACCTTTCTCCACTGAGCAGAGTACATTGGTTGGACTAACAGGGGTGTCTGCAGGAATATCTGCTACTACTACTAAGTCACTTCAGTCGTGTCTGACTCTGTGCGACCCCATAGACGGCAGCCCACCAGGCTCCTCTGTCCCTGGGATTCTCCAGGCAGGAACACTGGAGTGGGTTGCCATTTCCTTCTCCAATGCAGGAAAGTGAAAAGTGAAAGTGAAGTCGCTCAGTTATGTCTGACTCTTAGCAACCCCATGGACTGCAGCCTACCAGGCTCCTCCATCCATGGGATTTTCCAGGCAAGAGTACTGGAGTGGGGTGCCATTGCCTTCTTAAAAAAACCAGACTTCCTAGATGGAACTCTAATAGGTCCTTACATTTGCATTATGCCCTGTAGTCATTCAGTAACGTTTACTGAGAGGGATACAAAAGGCAGCAAGACATTCTTCTCCCCATTCCCAAATAACAGCTTGATGTGGATACTCACAAACAAGCAAGCAGGCGACTACTGTTCAACAGAGGAAGGAGAGGCAGCCTGCTAGGAAAGACACCAGGGAGGACCCAACACACCTTCCTAAAGGGCTCCCTCTGAACTTCCAGACACCCTCTGGTACCAGGTGTCACTGTCAGTTTTATAGATGAGGAAACCAAGAATTAGTAAGGCTGAGTTCCTTGCCCAAGTTAAACATATATATTCAGAAGGGGAGTTTTGATCATATGACACTATTCAACATCTAGACATTACATTTTTTATCCCTAAGGCAATGATTTATCAAACAGTACATAGATTTACTGGAATGGGCTGATGTAGCTTTTAGAGGCAATTTTAGAACTAGAAGAATCTGATTCAATATTTTTAAATCTTTATTTTAGTCTTACCTTTTAACCCCACAAATTCATGAGACTGGTTTAGATTCCTTTGGGAGAAACCACTGAAGACTCTACCTCCTTATCTGAATATCATTTCTATTAATACAAACTACAGCTGACCCTTAACATTCACAAAGACTAAAAGCATGAGAAAATGTGAATACTCATATTTGTGAATGCTTCTACAACATATAATTTTCCCCATAAAATGGTAGTCTTCCATTCATTCCTTCATTTAAGAAGCATCTTACTGAAATTTTGCTACAAGCAGGCAATAAAGTAAAACCAAACGATCTAACCGACCCTTTTAGAGCAGAAAACAGCACAATCAGGTTGAGATTAGATACCAGTCAGCTAGGCTCATTCTCCGGTAAAGTGCTTCATTTCAATGCACTCGTATCACTATGCGTGCATGCATGCAAATCCCTGCTTCAGCAAAACTACAAACACTACATGTCATGGATTTTAGATCATTGGTATGTAATTGAAACTACAAGTATTAAAACTAAATGTGCTAGATTCCTGTACCCAGTGCTGGAGACTTAGGCTGTTTGTCTGTGTCACTTGACTTCTCTGTGCATCCTAGAGTTGAAGTAGATCACCTGTAAGATTGTTCTTAGTCCTAAATACTGATGTTATCAAGTATTCTATTAAGGGCAGCTTTGGAGTTGTGAATTTTAATTATAAGGGCTGTCTTAGTCTGTTCTGGTTTCTGTGGCAAAATACCATAGACTACTAGTTGGCATATAAACAGACATTTATTTCTCACGGTTCTGGAGACTGGGAAGTACAAGTCCAAGGCATAAATTTGTTATCTGATGAGGTTCTTTTTCGTGTTCACAGACAGCCATCTTTTCACTGTGTCCTCACATGGTAGAAGGGATAGGGGAGCTCTTTGGGGTTTCTTGTATAAAGCCATTAATTCTACTTATGAGGGCTGCATTCTCATGACCTCACCTCCCAGAGGCCCCACCTTCAAATGCCATTATATGATTTGGAGAAAATACAAACTCTCAGTCTATATCAAGGGCATTTATTTGCTAGGAGCAATGTACACACTGTCACCTCATTTCATAAAAAACATATCTTTTATTCTCTCCAGGGACTGATCTCTTAAATTTTGTCTCTACAATTGTAAAAGCTGGAAGGTAAGTGCTTATGATTATAATAATGGAGAAGAAGCAGCTACAGCCGTCATACCAACCAAGCAAATGAACATTTTATGGTTTCCATGAAACCAAGTAGCATATACATACTAAACCTTCATGGAAGGCAAGGCACTCAGCTCTTCAATCCATAGAAATTATTTTAGAACACCTCAGCCTTTGGACCATTGCATTATCATACTTCTCTCACGGCTCATAATTGCTTTTAAATGTGTGAGTGAAATCTATTTCTGGATCATCATTTTCCAAAGCAGTCCCACAATGACTGTTGCAGGCTTGCTACTAACTGCTTTACAATGGCTTTCTCAAGCTTGCATAACAGTGGTGATAAACTGCTGCAGGTGATTAATATTCATTGGCTGCCCACAATATGTCCACAAAACCATATGTGCAGCGCAAGCTTCCAGCATCACAGCCTCAGAGACAATATGTTTCCCATAGCAGGACAGTCAACTGCAAATGCGGGGATCACCTTCAAAGGTGAGTTTAAAGCATCAGTCACAAACTGGGCTTTCTGGGAACAAGAGAACAGCTCACAGACGTGGGCTTTTATCTTTTTTTTTTTCCACTAAGTTGCCAACGTTTAAAAACTAGGATATGCAACATTTTTAAAGTCTGAATTCCTTACTTCATATAATTTAGATGATATGGCAACAACGAAGCCTACATTTCCAGTTGACAACGATGGGTTGGCATTGACTGACCACTTAGGTGGGTTTTGCCACTTCCTTACTCCATTAATTTGCAATATTATTCTGATGGACATTAAGCTTATACCCATCAGTCTGTCAATCCCATTTAAACCTATTTCTAAATAATCTATTGCAAAGAAATATAGATATCCTGGCCCAAGTTAACACAAAATCCTTCACATGAGTTTCACAGCCCATGACTGGCACAGAGGATATAGAGTTTGTTGGAGCACACTGAACTGAATGTAGTGCACAAGAAGGAAACAGGATGTCGAGTTTCATGAGATGAACTCTGAAAACTTAGAACAATTTTGATCAGATTGTAAAGAAGCCATGGTTATAGGCTTCTTTACCACACCAGCTTCCAGTGACCATGTCCTGTTGGCCCTCCCACCGACATGCTTTGCACTCAAGGGCCTGGGTGCCACACCCAGAACAGAACATTCTCATTAAATTAATGACCTCTCCCAAGCATCCAAAGGTCTTCAATCAACACCAATATCAAAGCCACATTAGTGGCAATGGGGCCCAAGGGATTTGAGATTGGATTTACACTCTGATCCCTACAGAAAGTGGTGCCTGCCATATTGTGGGAAAAATTAAGAAGTGTTCCAAGCACTGCCCCCTCAGCTACTGAAGGGACCAGACTGATCCCCAGGTTCTGCAGACTTATTGCATTAATGGCTCCACAACCTAATTCAAGCAGCATACGCGTCCCTACACCCCCACATACATGTTCACGTGCTGAGGGTGTTTGTTGCAACAGAGGAACAATCCCAGAAATGGGCCATTATAAACATTTTGTTCATGGTTTTCCAGCTAAGAAGTTTCCATCAAAATGATACATGGTACTGCCTTATGCAAGAATTTCCAGCCGAGGTAAAATCTCTGTATTTGCAAGTTACATTGAATTAACACCCAGCATAAATCTGGACCTCTGTTTTCTTACTTGCATAAAGACAGGCTCAGTGGTTCTCAAATAGGTTAGTGGGGAAAATGGCAGAGCACTTCTTCCCTGAAGAAATACTACTCAGACCACAATATATAAAACAATAGTTAGCTTGCTCTTGTTGAAAAGGCCTGAGCCTTCCTTTCTGACCCCTTCCCCAACATTCATACTTTGGAAAATTCTGAAACCCACTGCCCACAGTGATCTCAAAATCTCTTTCCAGCCCTGAATCTCTATGACTCTAAGTCTGTATCTTCTAAGTCCTGTATATGGTTCAGTTCAGTTCAGTTCAGTCGCTCAGTTGTATCCAACTCTTTGCGACCCCATGAATCGCAGCATGCCAGGCCTCCCTGTCCATCACCAACTCCCGTACATGGTTATATATACCTATAATTCATGTAATATAGGATATGATAGGACTATAATAGGGAAGAACAATATCTGACTCCATATTAGATCCATTTTTAACTTTTGTATTCTGTTACTTCTGCTTCAAGTTAAGAATGTTGCTTATAGCCTGAAATATATAGGATAGCCCATTCCCAAGGCTCTGACCTCTAAGGGTAAGACTTTTCTACTCACATAGCAATAAAAAGTTGCAGAACAGAGAATATCATTTGTCTCATTATAGGGTTACAAGAACATTGTGACCTGACCTGTCTGGAAAGCTGCAAGAATAAACGATTACTACACCAAGAAGTTTACAACAACCAACTTTGCCCTTTCCTCATCTTACCTTTAAAAATGCCTTGCTGAAACCGTTCAGGGGCTTCAGGGGTTTTGAGGCATGAGCCACCCGGTCTTCTTGCAGGCCCTTCAATAAGCCTTCTTCTACTCCAACTCTGACATTTTGGATATGTTTTTCCTCTCTGTGCATTGGGCACATGAACATGTGTTTGGTAACAGGACTATACAGTAATACCTTTTAGCTGCTTTAGTCAGGTATTGGTAGGAGACTTAACGGCTTTTCACAGAGGGCAGTAGAGCTTTTAAGCTCTGGCTCAATGGAAGATGTGTTTCAGCTCAGTTAACCTTATGCCAAAAGTAGTAGCTCACAAACCTTCCCACCACCAGAGCCCAGAGAGAAGAGAGAGCTCAGAAACCAGGAGTCCCAGCCTGACCAAGCACAGGAGATGGAACTAGAGAAGAGAGGGCAGGATGAGTCATGCAGAGACAATACTCCATGCCAAACGGTACTTTACCAAGACATTTCTGCCTTTGTCCACAGCCTTCACACATTCACCTATTTTCTGTGAAAACTAAGATACTGTGAGGGGAGTTCACTGTGTATACTTGATATTCAACAAAATCTGAATTTCCAACCTTGGAGTCTATATAGATGTGATAGACTTTCGTTTTCATAGGAAAACCTAAAAAATATGCCATATATTTACTTAACCATAGAAGGAATCAAAGGTCAGCTGAGCATACCACATTAGCATAAAGATGTTAATTCATCTTTTCTGCAAATGGAAAAATTACTTTTGGAATATCACCAAACTCCCTTCTTCTGACAGTAGCTTGGACATGAAAACAATGGGTGACTGAATATATTCTTTTTGAGAATACATTTGTGTAGAGACTTAAATATAAAACCAAGTCAAAAGTAGATTTTGCATAAAATATTCATTCCACATTCTGAAGTATATTATAAATGCAAAAATGGAACATTTTTAAGTAATTGTATTCCAGATATTTCTTTTTATACTCAGATACACTTTTTCTGAGATCCCATTTAATCAGAAAAAAAAACAAAATTGGAATTCTAAAGGTGAAAATCCTGGAGTGTAATTTTTGCTGTCATTTAAAATAATGCTTTGTTTAAACTCTAAAAATGAAGAAAAATGTAAACTGTATTTTATTTTGCAGTGGCTCAACAATTGAAACAATTTAACTGAAAATATTGTAATTAAAGTAACAACAGATTATCCTATCTAGAAAATGCCCTGTCTTCTTTTGCAGTATTGCCCTGCTTATCTCCTTAATATTAATTCCTATTCATTCACTCTGAAAATGCTAGCATTTTAAAGAATAACAAATAGGGACTATCATTAATGGTTAAAAAAATAGGGAAATTTTGAAGATGTTGCCTGGCTTTGAAGTATAATCTTTTAAGGGAGTTTTTCTGGTTTTGCCAAGGTGATGGATCACACAGACCTTCCTGTCAACAGTCTGTATAACTTTCTTGACTCAGACATATGTTGTGGTGAGACCTACCTTTTCACAGGATAATATTAGAGAGGTTTATGAATTTGCACTTCCCTGGAGAAGGAAATGACAACCCACTCCAGTATTCTTTCCTGGGAAATCCCATGGACAGAGGAGCCTAGTGGGCTACAGTCCATGGGGTCACCAAGAGTGAAACATGACTGAGCAGCTCACACACACACACACACATAAATTTGTACTACTTCTAATGACTGACTTATAAGAAACCATTTGGGGGAATTCATGATCCTTAAAAAAAAGAAAAAAATGAAGGAAAATTTCAGAAAGAACAAGTTAAGACTTTCCCAAGATGCCTGAAAACAAATCAAATATTGTTTTACCTCAGAAAACTTGACAGCCGCTACTCTGTAATTTTTAAAATATTTACTATAAACAGCTTTAAGAACAGACTCCTCTTCTTTTTCCTCTGAGGCACTTTGTGTTTTTGGTAAATGTCACTAGCAACCAGCAGCAGATTCTCTTACAAATGTGGCTTAGGTGCTGGGGGTTAGGGTTTGAGAACAGAAGAAGATAGACTTCCAGGAAACCAAAAAAAAAAAAAGGTTCAGAAAAAAATGACCATCACAGCATCTTTAGAGTTTATTTCATTAAGAAACCACTTGGAAACACCCACTCACTACTAATTGCTATGCAGACTTCACTGCTTTATTCTCACTGGGTTAGATCTGTCTTGTCTGATACAATTCTACCTTGCCCAAATCTAGAAAACAAATCATGGCCTTGTTTCATATAAACCCTTTATTTTTTATTTCTATGCACATTTATTTGTATATTAAATAGGTCTGTGTATTTCTTTTGTTTTCTAAATGCTTCCTCATCCTGATTCTCACCTTTGCCGAAGAGAGAAGGAGCAGATAGTCTCCATAGCGCTCTCCTAAACCCATACAAGGAACAACAGCTTTCGCTAAGGAGCCCGGCAGCCCCCAGCATTACCAAGAAAAGACTGTCCTTCTGAAATGTCCTCAGAAGAGCCCCAGTGGGAAGCCCGGCAACACCCTCATTTTCATGAATGCACCCTAGTGAGAATTCCCCAGCACCTTGTTCAGATCTTCTACACAACAGGACTGGCTACCAGGAGAGGAAGCCAGTCAGAACTGCCAGCGAATGGCGGGGAACTGAGCCCCACAATAAACCCAGTGCTGATGAGCTGCTTTGGTCTCAGGCCAGCTTCCTCTGCCACACCACGTGCTGGGGCTGACTGTCACATGGGGGAGAGAGCTGTTCTCTTCACTGAGTGCATTTTTGGAGAAACTGTAGCCCAGAGGTAACGTCAAAATACCTTCCTAAAATAGATGGTGCTTCTGCCGAGGATAAATGCGTACAAAACTGAGGCTGCAGCGCTGGGGCTTCACATAGCTGGTGGGAGCATCTGCTTGCCTCTCAAAGAGGAACAGCAATCCTGCAGGGTGTGAAAGTTCTGGTGAGTCAACCTATGACAGGCGCATACAAGTTAATTATAGTTATCAGAGATTATTCCATATTAGCACGGCAGCAAACCTGTTAGCCTGGTCTTTAGCTCTTCTATTAACTGAGAAAGTAGTCCCCTTGTGTGTGAGGGTGAGACAAGCACAGTGAAGCTTGCCAAAAGATTTTAAAGAAAAAAAGTCAGTGCATAAAGCTGGCTGATTTTTTGATATCTGCTGCCTAAGGCTTCAACAAAGCCTGGGCTAAGAAGAACAGATTATGTTCAAAGTTGCAATTTGGAAACCCATGTCCTACAATTTAAAAGAATCAGTGGAAACCTTTTTCACCCAAGTGCCATACCAAAGCAATCAGAGCCTGTGAAGCCAGGCTGGCATCTGAACTCATTGCAAAGATTTCCATCATGATTTTAAAATAAGGATAGAAACCATTTGTTGGTGTGCTAAAATATAAGCACATTCAAGTCAAGTCGCTGCCTTTGACAGTAACACAAAGGGACAGTTTATCAAGTCAAAGGTCACTTTCATGAAAAAATAATCATAGTTGGAAGGATGCATAGAAGTCAGCTAGTGCAGCCTCCCCACCCTCCACCCTTCACCTGTGGCCTTCCTTTGCAAATGTGGAGGCTGAGACATACAAAGACAAGGGCATCAGCCCACTGTCACCAAGCTAGTTGGTGCAAAAGCAAGAACCAGAGACCAGATAAGTGATCCCTTGGTTTCCTGCTCTTTCCAACGCTACACATCAGAGGTGCCACCTACACATTCAGAGCTTTTTCCAAAAGTTCTAATAATAAAACTGTACTGTAAAATATTGTACAAACCTACTTTTAATCTTTTGGGCAATGAACAGTTTTAAATGCATGTCATATGAATAGCTAATTATATACAATTAGCCTGGACAGAAAAGGTGGAACACTGATGATAAGCCAAAGTCCAAGATTAAGGTGAAGATAAAGCCACTCTTTGAATGCATAAGATCCCATCATCTTTCTAGATTTAAGTTTGACAAAATAATAGGAACTCTGAAATGTGCGACCAGCTGGCCCATGCTGAAATTGTGCTGGTAGGGACCTGAAAATTTCGGGTTGGTGGATTGAGAATGAGCCCTAGTTTTTCCCCCAAACCCAATCCTGCTCAACCCCAAATCACAGGGAGTGAAGCCATATCCCACTAATCCCAACCCAGAGTAACTCAAAGGGTGAAGAGAACGGGCCAGGTCATCCTCCACATGTAACCCCATCCAAGCCACAGAACAGCCCAAGCAGAATGGACCAAAAACTCTCAAGGTAGTGGATTTGCCAGGAATGAGATAAGTCTCATACTTTAATTGTTATTGAAAAGCAAATCAACAACATGGAATCACAACCCGGATATTTACTGCCATCCGATGCCATCATTGCTGTTGTACAGAGACACATAATAAAGACTGAAGCTTTTGTGGTGCTATTGTTGATTCAATGTGAACCAGCAGAAAGGACTATACTAGGAAAAACGCTAATGTTTACTTTTTCTTTCTCCATCTACCTTCCATTCCAAGGAGCTTCAAGCCCCTCTGGGGAAAATCACAGCCCTGGGAGATTCCACCTTCCTCTCCAGCCTAGTTTTCTGAGTCTTCACTACAACTTCACTCCTGGAGCCTCTGAACCAGGCAGGCAGCCTCCTCCTAGCGCAACTCACTCCTCTGCACCCGGCTTTCAGCAGTCCCTTCCCTGTGGAAAGATGGTGACAGACAAACCCATGCTGGCTTGTTGATGATTGAAGGCAATTTAATCCTGGATTGACAGCATTCATTCTAAAGATAGAAAACAGTGGCAAATTCTCCTGTGACATGCCCAGGTACTTGCCAGTAACAGTCTCCTCTCATAAATCAGCACAGAAGAGGAAAAGCATTGTGATTCTGAAGCAAGTGTCCCAAAGTGACAAGAGAAGAGGTCGCAGGCACTAGGAGCCAGGCCAGAAGAAAAGCAGCTATGGCGGGTTTGGAGGAGGCTGATTATTTTGAGCTTTCCTCTGGGTGTGTGCTAAGACAGCCATCTTAGTCCTCACGTGTTTCTCCTCAAGTGTCCAATTTGTGCCCGTATGAACCATAACCTGCTCCTCTGTCCATGGGATTCTCCATCCAAGAATACTGCAGTAGGTTGCCATGCCCTCCTCCAGGGGATCTTCCCCGCCCAGGCACTGAACTCGAGTCCCTCACACATCTCCCGCGTCGGCAGGCTGGTTCTTTACCACGAGTACCACCAGGGAAGCTGTGTGTTTAAGTGTGTTCAAGGCCCTTGCACAGACTCTAGCTCCTTTCACGAGGGAAGCAGAGGGCAGAGAGGCAATATTCAGGATCAGAACTTGTTAAGTGTGACTCCGGTTCTTCCACTTATTAGTTGAGGGGCTTTGGCCAAGTTGCTTAACCTCTCTAAACCCCAGTTTTGTCACCTGTATCTCAAAGGATTGTTCCAAGGATCACACAAGTTAATAAATACAAGGTGTTTTGCTCAGTGCCTTGTACAGAGTAGTTGCTCAACAGTGTTAAATTATTACTATTAAATGTTTTTAATATTAGCCATCCTCATCATCATAAGAAGCCTGTGAACTTCCTATTTCATCACGCTCCTCTGCAGTCAGCATCAGCAGCCTCGTGCCACCAAAAAGGAAAAAGGTGTAGTGCCAAAGAGTGCCGGCTTTGCCATCACACAGAGCTAAGTTTAATTGTTCCATCTGCCACTTAGTAGCTGTTTGACCCAAACAACACAGTTAACATCTCCGGACTTCCTCAGTTTCTTCATCAGAAAGTGGGAGTAATAACACCTATCTCTAGGCTTCCTGCCAAGACCGAATACAATAGAGCACATAAAATGTTTCATACACAGTCTGATGCACAGGAAATGCTCAACAAGTAATAGCTGTCATTATCACTATTATCATCATCATCACTCCGTCTTAGGCCTGCGTGCTTCAAATGACTCATCAGTCTGCCCTAGTTTGCAGTCATGACCCAAAGACCTTCATCCATCAATTCTCAACTCAAATGCGACCTCATCCTTTAAAGTCAATCTCTCCACACTTTGTTTATTTACATCTTTGTGATTATCACAATCTGTGATTAACCTGGGGGGTTGGGTTTACTTGTTTATTTTCCTTTTCTCCTTTCTGAAATGCAAACTCTGCAAGAGGGGAAAGCTCTTTATCTATCATGTTCATAATAGAACACAGTCTGACTAATAGAAGATACCTATAAAGCATATGAGGAATCAGAAAGAGAAATAAAGAGAAAATACTGAGGAAGGGACTATTTCCAAGTTCTGAAGTTATACATCCACTAGGGCAGAGACTGTTTCTATCTAACTCCCCATTATATACCCATAACCAGCCTAGTAACCTCGTGATTGTTAAATGAATGCATGTACAAATTCCACTCTTAGGCCCAGACTGCTGATCCCTGTGGCCTTCAAAGACTTATCCTGAGAGTATCCAAAGGGTGTCAGTAAAGCCAGTCAGCAAATATCTGCCTCGTGCCTGTGAGGCTGTTGTTCTCAGAGTTTGGCATGCTTAGGTATCACTTAGGGATGCTGTTAAAACCCATATTTTTATTCCTCACTACAGCCAATACTGGATTAGGAAGATGGGTGGGGCCTTAGAATCTGCATTTTTAGTTAGACTTTCCAGATGTTCCTGACATAGGATATTGAGGATGACACTTAGAGAAACTCTCATTAAAGTATCCACCTTGAAAGAAGATGGTTAAGAGTTAGTCTCTTCCATAGACTTGCAGTTGTCAAGGGGGTGGGGTAGTAAGGGGTGGGGAAGGAAAGGATTGGGAGTTTGGGATTAGCAGATGCAAACTGTTATATATACGTTGGATAAGCAATAAGGTCCTACTGTATAGAACAGGGAGCTCTATTCAACATCCCGTGATATACCATAATGGAAAAGACTATGAAAAAGAATATATATATATATATACACACACACACACACACACACACACACACATATATATTATATATGTATGTATCCAAGTCATTTTGCTGTACAGTAGAAATTAACACAACATGGTAAATAAACTATAGTTAGTATTAATGTTAGTTGCCATCATGTCCAGTTCTTTGCAACCCCATAGACTATAGCCCACCAGGCTCCTCTGTCCAAGGAATTCTCCAGTCAAGAGTACTGGCGTGGGTAGCCATTCCCTTCTCTAGGGTATCTTCCTGACTCAGAAATTGAACCTGGGTCTCCTGCATTGCAGGCGGACTCTTTACCATCTGAGCCACCATAGAAGCCCACTTGAAGAAAAAGAAATCAGTTTTTTTAAAGTAAGTCTCTTCCCACAAGGCAAGATATGATGATCTGGTTTAGGAGATAAGACAAGTAAATCCTGAGGGGTCCAGATCAAGATGGCAAAGGAGAAAGATCCTGTGCTCACCTCCTTCCATGGACAGACCAAAACTACAACTAAATATAAAACAACAATTTCTGAGGAAGATCTGAAGACTAACAGATTTTCCACAGCTAAGGATGTAAAGAAAAGGTCACATCAAAGTTGGTAGGAGGGTCAAAGATGTAATCTAGTCAGAACTAACACCCTGGTACAGCAATCCACAAGTGGGAGGTATTTCACAGCCAGGCAGCATCCCCACACTCAGAAATGAAGGGGGAGCCCCACGTAGTCTCCCCAGTCTGGGAGATTTACACTAGGAAGATAAGCCCCCATGGTGTGTGCCTCTGAAAACCAGTGGAGCTTACATTCTAGGAGAGCGAGAGAGCTATAGGAAACTAAGACTCTGCTTTCGAAGGCCATGTGCACAAACTCACTCATTCCTCTGTACTGGACTCACAAGTCCCAGTACAGAGGCAAGCAGGCTGCAAAGAGCCTGGATCATACGAGAAAGAAGTTTATTAACTAATTTTAGGGCATGTACCCGAAAACAGGTATCTGGTGGATGTTTCTCCAGGAAAAAAGCACTGGAGCATGCCATTTATTTTACATTTATCAGTGGTGGCACATCACTGGTGTGTACATTTCTGTCACTCTCCATCAATCTACTTGATGTCATGGCCCCCACCCTGGCGTTTCCTGAGGACCAACTCCCCCCAGCCCACTGGCCATGGGTGGCTCCATCAAAGCAATTCCTGCCCCACTTTACCTGGCAGGCTATATCAACCTGGACTGGTGTCCCTCTAAAGTGGCTCCCATTCCAGGCAGTCAGCCTAAATGCTAGCCTGCCTGTAAGAGTGGCAGCCTGGATTTATAACCAGATATACTGAGGACGAGCCTCACACATTAGCATGCCTGCTAGAGTCACAACCAGTTTTCTCAGCCAGCTGGACTGAGAGCAAACCATGCCCATGAGTGCACCTGCAACAAACAAACCCAGCCACAAGATATGGGCACAGAACCCACATAGAGAATGCCCCCTGGAGCACCTGGCTCCAGCGACCAGAGGAATTGCTCCACTGGCCCCACATAACACTTTTTACATAAGGTCATTCTTTTGAAACTAGGAGATACAACTGATGTACCTAATACATAGAAAGAAACACAGAAAGTTAGGCAAAATGAGGAGGAAATTAATCTTTCCAAATGAACAAACAAGACAAAACCTCAGAAAAAGGACTGGGAAAAAAAAAAAACAGATAAAGATTTAAAAGGAATAGTCATAAAGATGCTAACCAAACTGGGGAGAAGAATGGAGGAATTCAATAAGACACTCAAAAAGAGATAGAAAATATAAAAAACAATAAACCTTAAGGAAGAATACCAAAACTGAAATGAAAAATATACTAAATGAAATCAACAGCAGATTAAATGACATAGAAGAACAATTAGCAATTTGGAAGACACAGTAGTAGAAATCACCCAATCAGAAGAGCAAAAAAAAAAAAAAAGAATTTTTTTAAGTAAAGATAATTTAAGGGACCTCTGAAACAATATCTAACATATTAACATTTGCATTGTAGAGGACCCCAGAAGGAGAGAGAGAGAGAAAAGACAGAGAATTTATTTGAGGAAATAACTTCTGAGAAAGTCTTTAACCTGTCAATAGAAATAGATATTTGGTCCAAGAAGAACAGAAAGTGCCTAACAAGATGAACCTAAAGAAACTTATGTAAGACACATTATAGTTAAAGTGTGAAACGTTAAAAAAGAGAGAATCTTAAAAGCACTGAGAGAAAATAGCAAGTTACATACAAAGAAATCCCCATAAAGACTATTAGCTGCTTTTTCAGCAGAAACTTTGTAAGACAGAAGGGAGTGGCATGGCATTTTCAAAGTACTAAAAGTACAATTGAAAATACCCACCAAGAAAGATTATCACTCAGAAATGAAAAAGAAATAAAAATTTTCCCAAACAGAAGTGAAAGGAGTTTGTTACCACTAAATCACCTTTAGAAAAAAAATGTAACAGGTTTCTTTAAATGGAAAAGGAAAGGTCAGTACTAGAAATAAGAAAAAATTTTCTTTTTTTTATAAATTTTATTTTTACTTTATTCTCCATTACAATACTGTATTGGTTTTGCCATACATTAACATGAATCCACCATGGGTGTACATGAGCTCCCAATCCTGAAACCCCCTCCCACCTCTCACCGCATATCATCTCTCTGGATCATCCCCGTGCACCAGCCCCAAGCATCCTGTATCCTGTATCGAACATAAACTGGCGCTTCGTTTCTTACATGATAGTATACATGTTTCAGTGCCATTCTCCCAAATCATCCCACCCTCTCCCTCTCCCTCAGAGGCCAAAAGTCCATTCTATACCTCTGTGTCTCTTTTGTTGTACAGGGTCATCATTACTATCTTTCTAAATTCCATATATATGTGTCAGTATATTGTACTGGTGTTTTTCTTTCTGGCTTACTTCATTCTGTATAATTGGCTCCAGTTTCATCCATCTCATTAGAACTCAGTCAAATTTATTCTTTTTAAGGGCTGAGTAATACTCCATTGTGTATATGTACCACAGCTTTCTTATCCATTCATCTGCTGATAGACATCTAGGTTGTTTCCATATCCTGGCTATTATAAACAATGGTACATGTGTCTCTTTCAATTCTGGTTTCCTCGGTGTGTATGCCCAGCAGTGAGATTGCTGGGTCATAAGGCAGTTCTATTTGCAATTTTTTAAGGAATCTCCACACTGTTTTCCATAGTGGCTATACTAGTTTGCGTTCCCACCAACAGTGTAAGAGGGTTCCCTTTTCTCCACATCCTCTCCAGCATTTATTGCTTGTAGACTTTTGGATCACAGCCATTCTGACTGGTGTGAAATGGTACTTCATTGTGGTCTTGATTTGCATTTCTCTGATAATGAGTGATGTTGAGCATCTTTTCATGTGTTTGTTAACCATCTGTATGTCTTCTTTGGAGAAATGCCTATTTAGTTCTTTGGCCCATTTTTTGATTGGATCATTTATTTTTCTGGAGTTGAGCTGCATAAATTGCTTGTATATTTTTGAGATTAGTTGTTTGTCAGTTGCTTCATTTGCTATTGTTTTCTCCCATTCAGAAGGCTGTCTTTTCTTCACCTTACTTATAGTTTCCTTTGTTGTGCAGAAGCTTTTAATTTTAATTAGATCCCATTTGGGTTTTTTTGCTTTTATTTCCAGTGTACTGGGAGGTGGATCATAGAGGATCTTGCTGTGATTTATGTTGGAGAGTGTTTTGCCTATGTTTTCCTCTAGGAGTTTTATAGTTTCTGGTCTTATGTTTAGATCTTTAATCCATTTTGAGTTTATTTTTGTGTGTGGTGTTAGAAAGTGATCTAGTTTCATTCTTCTACAAGTGGTTGACCAGTTTTCCCAGCATCACTTGTTAAAGAGATTGTCTTTACTCCATTGAATATTTTTGCCTCCTTTGTCAAAGATAAGGTGTCCATAGGTGTGTGGATTTATCTCCGGGAGGCCTGGCATGCTGCGGTTCATGGGATTGCAGAGTCAGACACAACTGAGCGACTGAACTGAACCAATGAAAATTTTTTTCTTAAAACAACTGAGCAACTGAACTGAACCAAATAAGAAAAATTTTTCATTGGTTCAGTTCAGTCGCTCAGTTATGTCTGACTCTATGATCCCATGAACCACAGCATGCCAGGCCTCCCTGTCCATCATCAACTCCCAGAGTTCACTCAAACTCATGTCCATCAAGTCGATGATGCATCCAGCCATCTCATCCTCTGTCGTCCCCTTCTCCTCCTGCCCTCAATCTTTCCCAGCATCAGGGTCTTTTCCAATGAGTCAGCTCTTTATATCAGGTGGCCAAAGTATTGGAGTTTCAGCTTCAACATCAGTCCTTCCAATGAACACCCAGGACTGATCTCCTTTAGGATGAACTGGTTGGATCTCCCTGCAGTCCAAGGGACTCTCAAGAGTCTTCTCCAACACTACAGTTCAAAATCATCAATTCTTCAGCACTCAGCTTTCTTTATAGTCCAACTCTCACATCCATACATGACCACTGGAAAAACCATAGCCTTGACTAGAGAGACCTTTGTTGGCAAAGTAATGTCTCTGCTTTTCAATATGCTGTCTAGGTTGGTGATAACTCCTTCCAAGGAGTCTTTTAATTTCATGGCTGCAATCACCATCTGCAGTGATTTTGGAGCCCCCAAAAATAAAGACAGCCACTGTTTCCACTGTTTCCGCATCTATCTGCCATGAAGTAATGGGACCAAATGCCATGATCTTAGTGTCCTGAATGTTGAGCTTTAAGCCAACTTTTTCACTCTCCTCTTTCACTTTCATCAAGAGACTCTTTAGTTCTTCTTCACTTTCTGCCATAAGTAAAGGCAAACATTTGATAAAGATACTAGATCAATCACTTGCAAAGCTAGTATAAAAAACAAAATAATAAAATTATCTCTATGTACAATAAAGTAATTAAGGAATACACCTAAATTAAAAGGTATAGAATATGATGCCAAAGCATAAAACATGGAGGTGGGAATAAAATGTAGAATGCATTTGGGCTTAAGATATCTTCTACTTAAAATAGACATTTATATACCCAGGTTATTGTATATGAACCTTATAGTAACCAAAAGCTTATAATGTATACACAAAAATAAAGAGAAAATAACACAAACATAACACTAAAAATAGTCAACAAATTACAAGTGAAGAGAACAGAGAAGAAGAAAGGAGCAGAAAACTATCAAAAGAACTAGAAAACAATTAACAAAGTGCCAGGAAGTACACATCTATCAATAATTATTTTAAATGTAATGAATGAAATGTTCCAATAAAAAGTCTTAGAACAGTTGACTGGATAGAAAAACAGAACTGTGTACATGCTGTCTACAAGAACTCACATCAGATCTAAAGACACAAACAAGCTGAGAGTGAGGGAATGGAAAAAGGTATTCTATGCAAATAGGAAAAAAAAAAGAAAGCTGAGGTAGCAAAACTTGCATCAGACAAAATGAACTTTAAAACAGAGACTGTAAAAGAGGCAAAGTAGGACAGGACATAATGATAAAATGGACCAATCCAACAAAAGAAAAAGTCACTTGTAAATATCTGTGTACCCAACAAAAATGTGCCTAAATTTGTGAAGCAAATATTAATTGACATAAAGGGGAAAATGACAATAATACAATAATAGTGGGAAATCTTAACATCCCACTAACATCAGTGAACAGATCATTCACACCAAAAATCAATAAGGAAATATTGGCATTAAATGACACATTAGACCAGATAAAATTAATAGATTTATACAGAATATTCCATCCAAAACTAGGAGAATACACATTCTTTTCAAATGCAAATACAACATTCTTCAGGATAGATCACATGTTAGACCACAAAACAAGTCTTAATAAATTTAAGAAGACTGAAGTCATATCAAGTATCCTTTTAATCACAATGTTATGAAACTAGAAATCAACTACAAGAATAAAATTGGGAAAACCACAAACATGTGGAGGCTAAATAAAATGTTTCTAAACAATCAATGGATCAATGAAGAAATCAAAGAAAAAAATTAAAAATACCTAGAAGCAAATCAATATAGAAACACACAATGTTCTAAAATCTATGGACACAGCAAAGCAGTTTTAATAGGAAAGTTTATAACCACACAGACTCAGGAAACAAGAAACAAGAAAAATCTGAAATAAAAAAAATCTAACCTTACATTTAAAGGAACCAGAAAAAAAAAAGAACAAAGCCCAAAGTTAGTAAAATGTAAAGAAATAAAGCTAAGATCATAGAGACTAAAAAAACAATAGAAAAGATTAATGACACTAAAAGCTACTTCTTTGAATAGATAAACAAAATTGATAAACCTTTAACCAGATTTGAGGGGCAGGGAGGCCAAATAAATAATTAAAATTAGAAATAAAAGAGAAGTTATTAAGTGACACCACAGAAATACAAAGGCTCATAAGAGATTACTATGAGCAAGTATATGTCAACAAATAAATGAAATGAATAAATTCCTACAGACATACAATAGAAAATCTAAACTAGCCAATCACTAGCAATGAAACTGAATCAGTAATTTAAAGAAAACTCTCAACAAATGAAAATCCATGACCGGACAACTTCATAGATAAATTTTATAAAACATTTAAAGAAGTATTAACACCCATCCCTCTTAAACTATTTCAAAA
The DNA here is from genome assembly GCA_917880005.1 of Nanger dama. NCBI lineage: Eukaryota > Metazoa > Chordata > Mammalia > Artiodactyla > Bovidae > Nanger > Nanger dama. The sequence goes on from CAKJTW010000002.1 coordinate 38,040,209, forward strand.
AATTGAAGAAGGAACACGTCTAAACTTATTTGATAAAGGAAGCATTAATGTGATACCAAAACCAGATAAAAACACTACAAAAAAGAAAGTAAAAGCCAATATTCCTGATGAACATAGATGCAAAAATTCTCAATACAAATTAGCAAACTGAATTTAAAATTATGTTGAAAGAATCATACACCATGAGTAAGTGAGATTTAACCCTTAGGATTATCCCAGGAATGCAAAAATGATTCAATAGCCACAATCAATCAGTGATACACCACCTTAACAAAACAAAGGATAAAAATCATATGATCATATGATCATCTCAATAGATGCAGAAAAAAATTGACAAAATTAATTTATGTCAAAGGATCTATGAATATATCATGGGGAAAAGACAGTCTCTACAATAAATGATTTTGAGAAAACTGAACAGTTACATGCAAAAGAGTAAGACTGGATGATTTTTTAGCCACCTACAAAAGTAAACCTAAAATGGACTAAAGATTTAAATCTAAGACCTGAAATCATAAAACTCCTAGGAGAAAATATAGACACTACACTCTTTGGCACTTATTTTAGCAATATTTTTGGATGTCTCTCCTGAGGCAAGGGCAACAAAAGCAAAATAAACAAATGGGACTACATCAAACTAGAAGGCTTTTGCACAGTGAAAGAAACCATCAACAAAATGAAAAGGCCACCTACAGAATGGGAAAGATGTTGCAAATGATATAGCCAACTAAGATTAATATCCAAACTATACTTTTTAAAAACTCAAGCAATTCAATATTTAAAAACAAATAACCCAATTAAAATTGAGCAAAGGACCTAAATAAACATTTTTCCAAGGAAGGCATATAGATGGGCCCACAGACACAAGAAGAGATGTTCAACATCACTAACCAACAGGGATAGTCAAATCAAAACCACAGTGACACCACTTTACATCTGTCAGAATGGTTATTATCAAACAGACAACAGAAAACAAGCATTGGTGAGTATGTAGAGAAAAGGGAATCCTCACGCATTGGTGGATGTGAATGTAAACTGATGCAGCCACCATGGAAAATAGTATGGAGGTTTCTCAAAAATTAACAACCATATGATCCAACGATTCCACTTTCTTTCATTCAAAGAAAATGAACTACTTGAAAAGATATATGCACTCCACTCCTATGCTCACTGAAGCATTATTTACAATAGGCAAGATATGAGAGCAATATGTATACATCAATAGGCAAATGGATAAAGAAGTTTTATATATATATATGTATATATATATGCATATACATACCTACAGATAATGGAATATTACTGAGTCATAAAAGGAATGAAACTTTCCCATCTCTGACAACATGGATGGACCTAGAGGGCATTATGCTAAATTAGATAAATCAGAAAAACAAAGCTAAATATCACATGATTTCACTTACACATGGAAGCTAAAATAAATCAATAAATATAACAAAAACTGAAACAGGTCCATAGATACAGAGAAGAAACTGGTGGTTGCCAAGGTTGGGGGTAGTAAGGAGGTAAGTGAAATGGGTGAAGCAGACTAAGAGGTACAAACTTTCACTTATAATATAAATGTGTCACTGGGATGTAATGTACAACACAGGGAATACAGTCAATAATATTGCAATAACTTTGTGTGGCAACAGATGGTTACTAGACTTAACCTGGCGATCAACTTTCCATGTATAAAACTGTCAAATCACTGTGCTGTACACCTGAGGCTAATACAATACTGTATGTCAACTATACCTTTATTTAAACAATTTTAAAAAAATTTTTTTTAATACAGTAAACTCTGAGAGAACAGAGCAAGATCCATCTAGGGCTTAAAGTCAATACTTCGGGAGTGCATTGAATGGGGTTCTGGAGCTGTTGTAGCTCACTTTTGAGCTTGAGATGAAGGGAAGAAAAGGCCATTCACTTGTTGGTGCCAAAACGCTATAACTAAAAACGTTTCCCTTGTGTATCAAGCCATTTGACTGAGCAGCGAGTTGCCAACACTGTTTACATTCTCAACATCTCAGAAAAAAAAAATGTGTCCTGATTTCAAAAGTCTGACCTCTTCTCATGGCACAACTCACTCCATGCAGGCACTGCTAGAAGAAGTTTCTGAATAAATGAATTTATTTTTAAGGCTGTTCTTTAAAAACAAATGTGACAGAGCAAAACCACTTCAAAAATCCCATCTCTGTTTTTTGGCTTGTTTTCAAGAGCTGCATTAATGTGGGAGAAATGGAATCAAGATGGATAATCATGAATTACATGAAAAGTAAATGACAGATTTGAGGGGGAGATGTTAACAAGTTCTTACTTCATTAAAAGAAAAACTGTCAATTCAATTAGTATTTTATTTCACTTCTGTGCATGGAAGGGCACTTATCTATGCAACAAAACACTGAAGAAATTTTTATTTCATAAATAAATTCAAATTAATTAGCAATAATGTTCAGTTTCTTCTAAAACTGTATCATACTATGGCACAAAATATATCACTAAACATGCAATATTCCACACTTTGAAAGTCCTTTATTGGCTCCAAGAATTATGTTACCACCCAATCTCAACATTTTCACTTAGGGGAAGATTCATTTTTAAAATTGTGTTCAAATTTTTCTCTGTACTTAGCCATTTTTCCTTATTTTGCCTACTCACTTAAAACTAGAGCCATGAACTGTTTTGCAATAGCCAAGACAGGGAAGCAACCTAAATGTCCATAAACAAATAAATGGATGAAGAAGATGTGGTATGTTTATATACTGGAACACTATGTGGCCATAAAAAGGAATGAAATAATGTCATTTGCAGCAACATGGATAGACCTAAAGATTATGATCCTAAGTGAAGTCAGACAGAGAAAGACAAATATCAAATGGTATCATTTATATGTGGAATCTTTTTAAAAAAATGATACAAATAAATATACACACAAAACAGAAATAGACATGAACACAGAAAACAAATTTATGGTTACCAATGGGGAAAAGGAAGGGGGAGGTATAAATTAGGGCAGTGGATTTGGCTCAGATGGTAAAGAATTTGCCTGAAATGCAGGAGACCTGGGTTCAGTCCTCGGATTGGGAAGATCCCCTGGAGAAGGGAATGGCTACCCACTCCAGTATGCTTACCTAGAGAATTCCACAGAGGAGTCTGGTGGGCTACAGTCCATGGGGTTGCAAAGAGTCGACACAACTGAGTGACTAACACATACACACACGTGGGATTAATATAAATACATACTATATATGAAATAGATAACCAACAAGGACCTACTGTATAGCACAAGAAACTGCATTTAATATTTTATAATAACCTATAAAGGAAAAGGATCTGAAAAAATAGATATATATGAATGTATAACAGAATCACTTTGCTATAACCTGAAACTAACACAACATTGTAAATCAACTGTACTTCAATTTTTAAAAAATTAGAGCATGACTAGGATGAGGAGAGTCTGTCTCTGCCAAAGCTTCTGAGCAGGTTTTTCTAAAGATAGTTAATCCTTGTACGAGAAAGGAAATAGACCATGTTGAAAGTTTGCCTGGTCAATGTGAAGTGTTGGCAGAATTCCACTTTCTGCTGTGAAGGATTCTAAAAGGATGAGCTCATGTATTTAGTGTAGGATTTAACTCTCACTCTTGTCCCCTAAGGGATTCTTCCATTCATGGAGTTCCTTCTGAAACAGGACAGCAGATGAGTCTGGGCAACAATACCAAAGGATGTTTCTGGGTGAAAGTGGGTGGTATTGAATAATCAGCTTACCTGGTATTCTCAGAATTGTACTAAACATGGTTAAGTCTGGCTTGAGGGAACATTAGTTTAAAGCAGGTCAGCGTAGACATCTTCATGCTCTATAATCTATAAACAATGTCAGTCTCATTGCTGGATGCTTAAATAGAAGAGGCAGGAACAAGTGGATTTGCTACTGTCTGTGATTCCAATAACAAGGAAAGACTGGTTAGTGATACAGAAATGACTGGAACCTTGGAAGAGAATGACAGTGTTCCTTGAAGTTGAACAAAAACAAAGAAAGAAGGAATATTTTTTCCCTAGACTTTACATGCTGCTGCTAAGTCACCTCAGTCGTGTCTGACTCGGTGCAACCCCATAGACGGCAGCCCACCAGGCTCCCCCGTCCCTGGGATTCTCCAGGCAAGAACACTGGAGTGGGATGCCATTTCCTTCTCCAATGCATGAAAGTGAAAAGTGAAAGGGAAGTCACTCAGTTGTGTCTGACTCTTAGCGACCCCATGGACTACAACTCACCAGGCTCCTCTGTCCATGGGATTTTCCAGGCAAGAGTACTGGAGTGGGGTGCCATGTTTAAAAATCAGAGAAAAGAGCTTATGGAGGAAAGAAACTATAAAAAGAAACACATCTAAAGAAAGTCTTAAAAATCACAATCCTTGATTTAAAAAGAACAACTTGGAGTTATCTCGATGAGAAAAAGGAAGAACTGAATTAAAGACTGTGACTGCACAGGCTGCTCTCAGAGAAGTTGCAAGTTTAGAAGAACCTGAATGTGACAGTCCAGCAGGCTCCACAGCCGGGCACGTGCTTCCACAGCCAGAATGTCTCTTCCATGTCGCGGGCACTCCCGCAAAGCAGTTAACAGCTGTGATTTAGTGAGCATTTACTATGTGTCAGGGAAAGATACCAGATTGCTCTTGACACAGTGTTTAATCCTCACCTTCACTCTGCAAAGTATTATCTCTAGTCTAAAAGTGAGACCACTGAAATTCAGTTGCCTTAAATCAAACAGTTAATGAGCAGCAGAGTTGGGATCCCTATGAATGCATTTATTTGTACTTTTAAAGAACTTAGAAGGAAAGTGATGGGGAAGATGGGAAGGTGACATGATGTTCACAGAGGACAGCGGTGATGGTAAGATTGAGATCTACTGTGCACATACTCTGCAAGCGTCATCTCTGCAGTACTAATTTCCATGGATTTCCCTGCATATATTATCTCACTTAATCTTACTATCAACCACTGTAGGAACACTTATTCCCCCATTTTACAAAGGAGGAATCACATAAAGTAATCTAACCCAGGTTACACAAGTGGGATTTTGAACCCCTACTCTTTAGCAGTAGCTTATAATTCCTTCGAAAAAGAAGCAGTACTGGTCAATTCGTCTTTACCATCAGTTAGGTACCAACAAAGGTTTGTTACCTATCTGCTGGCGGGCTGGCACTTTTCTAAGCACTGGAGATTCTGAAGTAAGCCAAACAAATACAGACTAATGAAAAGATTTGCTTCTGTGAAACTTAAATTCTTTTTTTTAATTGCATTTGTTACAATACTGCTTATGTTGTTTACGTCCTGGTTTCTTGGCTATAGGGCATATGGGATCTTAGCTCCCCGACCAGGGATAGAACCTGCACCCTCTTCATCGGAAGGCGAAGTGTTAACCGCTGGACCAGCAGGGAAGTCTCGGAACTTAAATTCTTATAGGAGAGCCAGATAATATAAAATATCCATTAAGTTAGATAGTAATAAGTATTAACAGTACTAAGAAATTAAGCAAAGAAAGACAAGCAGGGAAGAGACTGAAAGTATGCACAGGGAATGAAATTTTAGATCGGGGATCTACAAAAGGTTTCACTGAGACATTTAGATGCAGAAAGAAGTGAGGGCATAAGTCATGTCATCACCTGGATGAAGAGCATTTGGGGCATAAGAACAGCAAGAGCAAAGGTTCTGAGACAGTAACATGGCTGGTGTATTCAAGGAGGAAATGTGGCTGAAAGTGAGAGAGGAAAACTAGTAGGACAGGAGGCCAGACAGTAACTGGGCATAGAAGTAACTGGGAGCCAGATCACATAGTCACTTAGGCACAAGATTTTAGCTTTTATTCTGAGTTAGCTGGGAAGCCATTGCAGAGTTATAAGTAGGGGAATGAAAGGACTGGTTAGTGATACAAAAGTGTATCAGAAGGATACAGATCCTTCTCAAAACAGGATTTGGAGAAGGATCAGCCTGGCTGCTCTGTGGAAGAAAGAAATGGAGCAAGGGTGAAAGCAGAGAGACTAGTTAGTTCAGTTCAGTTCAGTTCAGTCGCTCAGTCGTGTCCGACTCTTTGCAACCCCATGAATCGCAGTATGCCAGGCCAGACGAGTTAGGAGGCTGTTAAAAATATCCAATAAGAGATGAGGGATGCTCAGCCAGGGTGGAAGAAGTAAAGGAGGTGAGGAGTGATTAGATTCTGAGTATATTTTAAAAGCTGCTCCAGTAAGGTTTGTTGATGTTCTGAGAAAAAAATTAAATCAACGACTCCAAAGTCTGGGGGCTAATCAACTAAATATATGGGATTGTCATCATAGAGGTAAGGGAGCAGATTTCAGGATGGGGAAGGGAGGCATACTGAGTGCTCAGTCTGAGCTTGTTCCATTTATGATTCCTATTTGATATCCAAGTAGAGATGCTAAGTAGGCAATTGAGGTGTGAAGTGCAAGTTTAAAGTTCTGGGGAGCATCTAAGCTAAAGCCACAGATTTTGAAATCACCAACATAAAAATATTACTTGAGGCTGGGAGACTGGCTAAGATCAAATGGAACAACAGAAAAGAGGACAAAGGACTAGCCCTGGGGCATTCCAATATTTAGAGGTTCAGTTCAGTTCAGTCGCTCAGTCGAGTCCGACTCTTTGTGACCCCATGAACTGCAGCACGCCAGGCCTCCCCTGTCCATCACCAACTCCCGGAGTTCACTCAGACTCATGTCCATCGAGTCAGTGATATCATCCAGCCATCTCATCCTCTGTGTCCCCTTCTCCTCCTGCCCCCAATCCCTCCCAGCAGCAGTCTTTTCCAATGAGCCAACTCTTCTCATGAGATGGTCAGAGTACTGGACTTTCAGCTTTAGCATCATTCCTTCCAAAGAAATCCCAGGGCTGATCTCCTTCAGAATGGACTGGTTGGATCTCCTTGCAGTCCAAGGGACTCTCAAGAGTCTTCTCCAACACCACAGTTCAAAAGCATCAATTCTTCAGCACCCAGCCTTCTTCACAGTCCAACTCTCACATCCATACATGACCACTGGAAAAACCATAGCCTTGACTAGACGGACCTTAGTCGGCAAAGTAATGTCTCTGCTTTTGAATATGCTATCTAGGTTGGTCATAACTTTTCTTCCAAGGAGTCAGCGTCTTTTAATTCCATGGCTGCAATCACCATCTGCAGTGATTTGGGAGCCCCAAAAATAAAGTCTGACACTGTTTCCACTGTTTCCCCATCTATTTCCCATGAAATGATGGGACTGGATGCCATGATCTTCATTTTCTGAATGTTGAGCTTTAAGCCAACTTTTTCACTCTTCTCTTTCACTTTCATCAAGAGGCTTTTTAGTTATGGTTTTTAGTCATGGTTACAGGGGAGGAAAAACCAGTCGAGGCTAAGTCACTCTATGTGGAGAAAAGTAGGTCAGAAGAAACCAGAAGCGCAGGCATTCCAGAAGCTAAATGAAAAAAATATCCCAAGAAAGAAACACCTACTTACTATGTTGTGCTAAGTCACTTCAGTTGTGTCTGACTCTTTGCGACCCTATGGACCATAGCCCACAGGCTCCTCTGTCCGTGGGATTCTCCAGGCAAGAACACTGGAATGGGTTTCCATTTCCTTCTCCAGGTGATCTTCCCAACCCAGGGATCAAACCCAAGTCTCCCACTTCTCCTGCATTGCAAGTAGATTCTTTATGGCTGAGCCACCAGGGAAATTCCACTTACTATGGTGAAAGTGAAGTTGCTCAGTCATATCCGACTCTTAGTGACCCCATGGACTGTAGCCTACACCAGGCTCCTCCGTCCATGGGATTTTCCAGGCAAGAGTACTGGAGTGGGTTGCCGTTTCCTTCTCCAGGAGATCTTCCCAACCCAGGGATCAAACCCAGGTTTCTCACATTGCAGGCAGACACTTAAATGACTCTAATAGGCCAAGGAGAAGGTGAATGACCATGGAGCACAGGATTTAGCAATGTGGGTGATGCTGGGGACCTCAACAAAAGTACCAGTGAAGTGGGAAAGGGAAAGCCTGACCAGAATCATGGAGAGCTCAAGTACAGACCACACACTCAGGGATTCTCCCTGGGAAATGAAATAAAAAGTGGAGCCATAACTGAAGAGGAATGGGGTCTCAGGATGGATGTGTTTAAGGGGAAGGAAATCAAGGCTATATTCTGGTAGCAGTGACCCAGTGGAAAGACATTATTTGATCACGAAGAGAAAGGAGAGCATCCTTGAATAGGACAGAGCAGGGAAACCTGGTATACAAGTAGCGAGAGGGCGCGGAAGGACAGGCCTCACTTTGGACACAGGCGCAGGAGGGAGGGTTGGTGGGCTGGGATGAACTTGGGGAAGAACCTTCTGACGTCTTCAGTTTCCTCAGTGAGGTCGAAAGCAAAGTTACCAGCTGAAACTCTGAGGGAGGAGGTATTAAAATCTTAAGGAGAAGGAAAATAAAACCAAAGAATTTTCTAGGAAAATAGAAAATTATGTTAAGTAAGAAAATACAGTTCAATTGATAGAGCTAGGACCCACTTAAGGTTGTTAGTTGCTTGGTCATGTCCAACTCTTTGTGACCCCATGAACTGTAGCCCACTAGGCTCCTCTGTCTGTGGAATTCTCCAGGCAAGAATACCGGAGTGGATTGCCATTTCCTTCTCCAAGGGATCTTCCTTGGAAGGGATCTTCCCGACTCAAGGATTGAACCCGGGTCTCCTGCATTGCAGGCAGATTCTTTAGGATCTGAGTCACAGTGTATGCCAGGTAAGCACAGTTAAATGTTTTTCCTTAGCCATGTTAATGGCAGAACTTAGGCATGAAGGGAAATAATGAGCTGGATTTAACCAGGGCTAGAGTTCAGCCAAGAGAGTACAATGAAGCAAAGGAGAATCATGGGAGTAAAGGGTGTACAATGAGGGGATAATAATAATTCATCATGGAATTTAAACAAGGTAAAGAGGGAAATGAGATCCTAGGGATACTGGTGAGGAACAGTTAAAATGTGGCAAAATGAGTAGATTGAAACAGGGCTTTCATGTGCACTTGTGAAGCTTGTACACTGCACAGAAGTGCCTGGCTGAAAAGGGTTAAGGGGGACTGAAATCTAGTCTGTGTCCCAAATCATGGGCTGTGTCACCCGGTGAGGACACCTCTTTCTAATTCATCCAGTCAGAAGGGCTGCCTTTGGGGTTTGACTAGCAGAGACCCTAGGTTGGAAATCCCATTGCAGTCACGGGGCTACAGGAAGTGGGTTTTATTTAAAGATGAAAAATGTGGTCAGAGAGTATTATATTTGAAAGTAAGATTCTGGCAAGATCCAGGCTTAAGATAAGAGCAAGGTCTACTGGACTGTGACTGATTAAGAGAGCGAGCTGCTGACAAAGGACAGAGAACAAGATAATTAGAGAGGAGAAAGTCGAGAATCCTCTACCTGTCTATTTGAATTGCCAACAGTAAACAAAGAGTGATGAGGGAACGGCAGTGAGCCAAAGGTAATGTCTTCAAGAAAACACATTGAGTGGTCCAGGTTGTACCAATTGACCATAGTGAGGGAGTGAGAACTAGTGGGTGAATTAAGCTGATCACAGAGATTCATTCATAGCTGAGTAAGGAGAGAGATAGAGAGAAAGTATGGTCCAGAGGAGGAAGTGAGTAAAGAATTTACCTCTTCACCTCCAGGTCCAGCAATGCAACAAGGAAGGAAGAGAAAACAGCATCTCCCAAGAGGGCTGCAGGGAAGTGGTATCTTGGCAGAGCAAGAAGGTAAAGAGAAGATTCAGTGAAGCCTCGAGATTATGAGGGATTACACTGACAACTGACCTTAAATTCCAAAGGGCCCATGAAATCCTTTAAAGAGGAGACGTAGAATCATAGGGGAATTGGTGTCCAAGGATGAAGATGACTGGGCAGTCTTGGGCTTCTTGTGATAAATGACATGATGAGAACAGTCCTGGTGGTCCCAAGGCCACAGAGGAGGTAAAGAGGGTATGTGTTGACAGGGAGGTGGGGAGAGGTGGAACCTGAAGAAGTCTACAGCACTCTCAACTTTTACTGATGAAGGCCTCCAAGCCAGCAGAGGGTGGTCTTACTGTTTTGCCCTTCTAACCTGGTGCTGTTCCATAGAGCTTTTTGTGATGATGGAAATATTCTGTATCTTCCCCATCCAAGATGGTAGCCACTAGTCACATGTACCATATTGGAAAGCACAGTTCTAACCCCATCTATGTCTCCAACTTTTTTGATCTTTCTCTTTATTACCAACAGGAAATTTATTCCTTATTTGTCCACCAAAGAAAAAGTTCTTCAAATTATAAAGCATAGAGTGAACCACACAAAACAGACCAGAAGCCCAAGGGAACAAAGTATTTTCCCTTTGAATAAATTGAAGTCTACAGTTACAGAGAAATTATTAGAGGTGATAATCAGAAATGTATACATTATCATAAAGCTTAAACCTAACAAAGTTCTATTATAGAATAGATTGTTACAGAACTGATTTCTGACACCTACGAAAGGATGCTCACCAGAAGACAGTATTGGTTCAGTAAGAAAATGTCACAGAACCCTCTCCAGGGACTGTTGTCCAATCACTCAGTAAATATTCTCTGTTGATAATGGCAGCACACTTTCACCCCACCCATGCATTTCTCTTCCAGAAACAGCCTAGATTCCAAGGGGCTCACGAGAGAAGGGTGAACTGCACCTGGGGAACTAGCAGAAGAACAGCATATAAATTAGGTAGCTCCAAACTCAGTAAGAAAAAAAAAAATAGAAGCACATCAGAATGGATTCAGAATAATTCAGTTGAGAGCATCAAATGGAAGCATTTCCATTTCCATCACTGTATACATGGGACACCAGAGAGAGAAAAGAGAGAAATAAAACCAGTTACTTTAAATGCTTCACTGAAAGAGAGAATAGCATCGTTTTTCCCTCCTTTCCCAGTGGGTTTCATTACATTCCCAGCAGCGGCCGCAACACTCTGCCTCTCAGATGCTCACCATTGTAGGTGCTGTATGCGAGTGGTCCTCCTTAGCAAATAGATTAAAGGCAGAGAGAGAACAACGATTGAATTTTGAGATCTCCTACCAATAAGCTACACAGAAAAAAAAGCAAAGCCTTTTCTTTTTTAATCCTATAAGAAAACACGTATTTTTCCCCTCCCTCATCTCCAGGAAACCACAGCCATCTGAGGAAGGCGTGTGTGTTGTATCATCTGTCTTTCTCCCAAATGCAACATCTCCCTTCTTAAAGCCCCAGTGAAGGCTGCTTGTCAGGGTTAACACAAGCTAGGCCACCACTGACCCCCAGACGGACATGGCTTCATGAGTCAATAAGGGTTAACCTTCAACAGCTATTAAGTCCCAGAAAGGGGAAGCTGAGAAACATCTGTCTCCTCTGCTTGACAGTGGTGTCATGTGTGGGACATGGTTTCTTGGCTCTTGGAGCTGGCCATGCAGCTAATAAGCTGAATTCCAGTGACAGAAATCTGGGCGCTGCTGATAGAAAGCACTCTCATTCGGTCACAGGTTATGCAATTGATCAGAAAAAAAGCAAGTATTCTGGAAAAGGCACCAGCTATAGTTTTCGGTTGCCAATCAGTGGTGTTCTGTGGGCACTCTCTCTGTGAAATTTTTTCTCTCAGCATAATTAAAATCATGGCTACCATTTACTGAGTACTGACTATGGACTGAGTAGGAACCAACACAAGCACTTTAGATGCCTGTCCCTCATCCTCCTCAAACCACCTTATATTCTTTTTTTTATAATTGTAGACAGTTTATTCTCAATGCTCCAGTGCTACAGAATATGCATATACCATAACTCTACATAGGTTCTATTGTTATAGTCTTTTCTATAATTTCCAGTTCAGCACCACCACAGATACCATTACTTTGAACATTCTATTATGTACCTTTTAAGGAATACATGTGCAGAGTTCTGCTGGGATCAAACTAATGTTCTTAACATCATTCAAATGATAAACTAACTGAGACTCAGTACAAGGTTTCAGCTTTGATCTTAGTCGAGGGAATAAACGGTAGAGTCAGGGCAGTCTGACCCTAGAAGCTCTTAATCATGATCATCCTATTGGATAAAGTGTCGAAGATGAAAGTAGCAATCAGCAACACACTCTGAGCAGCAACCCCTGAGTCCTGCTGAATGTTCTGTAATCTACGCTAATAAAAATTACCCTGTATTGTCTTTGATTTCTGAATAACTAATTTTTTTAAAAACCTATTGTTTAACTTCTTGGTCTGACTCTCACCTCTTGGAATAAAATTGGCTTTCCAACTCCTCCACACATAAATAATGATAATATTTCTATTTGTCACTAGGCTGATTTAGGGCTTTATCAGTTCAGTTCAGTCTCAGTCGTGTCCGACTCTTTGCCATCCCATGAATCGCAGCACGCCAGGCCTTCCTGTCCCATCACCAACTCTGGGAGTTCACTCAGACTCGCGTTCCTTGAGTCAGTGATGCCATCCAGCCATCTCATTCTCTGTCATCCCACAGGAAGTCATAATTGCTCTCAGTTGCTACTTCAAACAATTCTCTAGGCTCATTTCAAGATCACTGCCAACTAATCCTTTAAGTCTTCAAAATGAGGAAGTGCCATAAAAGTAAAGCTAAGAAAATATTATAATTATGACAATGAAATTTCAGTCTTTGTGATATTAATAGATATGATGGAGAAAAGAAATACCATGTTAAATAACTGACATTTAAATGCTTACCATTTGTTTGACACTGATAATCCATTACCTAATACATCTTACCCTCACTGCAACTCTTATTAGGTAGATACTTACCCACTTTCCAGTTAAAAAACTGAGGTTTGGTGAGGTCCCATAGTTTCTCCAGTGTTGGTCTGCTAATCAATGAAGAGCTTCAGATTATGGAGTGACTCCAATTTGTAGGAAGAATCAACTGGTTAAATCCAAAAGCCAAAGAGTGTTGATTATTAGCTGGGTAAAACCTCAGAATAAATTTGTGGTGGGGTGCTGGTTTTGCCCTTTTCTTATCCTGTCTATGTTCATCAAAATTATAGATGGCACAAATACCTCTAACTGACAAATTGAAAGTTACATCAAAGGATAGGTGAGATGGAGTTATTTCAAATAAATTCACACAAAAATAATAAAATCATGTAAATAGTTGCATTCAGGCTCACAAAATCAATTACACAACTATCAGTTCAGTTCAGTTCAGTCGCTCAGTCGTGTCCGACTCTTTGCGACCCCATGAATCACAGCACGCCAACCTCCCTGTCCATCACCATCTTGCAGAGTTCACGCAGACTCATGTCCATTGAGTCAGTGATGCCATCCAGCCATCTCATCCTCAGTAATCCCATTCTCCTCCTGCCCCCAATACCTCTCAGCATCAGAGTCCTTTCCAATGAGTCATCTCTTCCCATGAGGTGGGCAAAGTATTGGAGTTTCAGCTTTAGCATCATTCCTTCCAAAGAAATCCCAGGGCTGATCTCCTTCAGAATGGACTGGTTGGATCTCCTTGCAGTCCAAGAGACTCTCAAGAGTCTTCTCCAACACCACAGTTCAAAAGCATCAATTCTTCGGTGCTCAACTTTCTTTGCAGTCCAACTCTCACATCCATACATGACCACAGGAAAACCATAGCCTTGACTAGAAGGACCTTCCTTAGTCGGCAAAGTAATGTCTCTGTTTTGGAATATACTATCTAGGTTGGTCATAACTTTACTTCCAAGGAGTAAGCATCTTCTAATTTCATGGCTGCAATCACCATCTGCAGTGATTTGGGAGCCCAAAAATAAAGTCTGACACAGTTTCCACTGTTTCCCCATCTATTTCCCATGAAGTGATGGGACCAGATGCCGTGATCTTCATTTTCTGAATGTTGAGCTTTAAGCCAACTTTTTCAATTTCCTCTTTCACTTTCATCAAGAGGCTTTTTAGTTCCTCTTCACTTTCTGCCATCAGGGTGGTGCCATCTGCATATCTGAGGTTATTGAGATTTCTCCTGGCAACCTTGATTCCAGCTTGTGTTTCTTCCAAAGTCCAGCATTTCTCATGATGTACTCTGTATAGAACTTAAATAAGCAGGGTGACAATATACAGCCTTGACGTACTGCTTTTCTTATTTGGAACCAGTGTGCTGTTCCATGTCCACTTCTAACTGTTTCTTCCTGACCTGCATACAGATTTCTCAAGAGGCAGGTCAGATGGTCTGGTATTCCCATCTCTCTCAGAATTTTCCACAGTTTATTGTGATCCAAACAGTCAAAGGCTTTGGCATAGTCCATAAAGCAGAAATAGATGTTTTTCTGGAACTCTCTTGCTTTTTCTATGATCCAGCAGATGTTGGCAATGTGATCTCTGGTTCCTCTGCCTTTTCTAAAACCAGCTTGAACATCAGGAAGTTTATGGTTTACGTATTGCTGAAGCCTGGCTTGGAGGATTTTGAGCATTACTTTACTAGCATGTGAGATGAGTGCAATTGTGCAGTAGTTTGAGGATTCTTCGGCATTGCCTTTCTTTGGGATTGGAATGAAAACTGACCTTTTCCAGTCCTGTGGCCACTGCTGAGTTTTCCAAGTTTGCTGGCATATTGAGTATAACACTTTCACAGCATCATTTTTCAGGATTTGAAATAGCTCAACTGGAATTCCATCACCTCCACTAGCTTTGTTCGTAGTGATGCTTTCTAAGGCCCACTTGACTTCACATTCCAGGATATCTGGCTCTAGATGAGTGATCACACCATCGTGATTATCTGAGTCATGAAGCTCTTTTTGTACAGTTCTTCTGTGAATTCTTGCCACCTCTTCTTAATATCTTCTGCTTCTTTTAGGTCCATACTATTTCTGTCCTTTATCAAGCCCATCTTTGCATGAAATGTTCCCTTGGTGTCTCTAATTTTCTTGAAGAGATCTCTAGTCTTTCCCATTCTGTTCTTTTCCTCTATTTCTTTGCATTGATTGCTGAAGAAGGCTTTCTTATCTCTTCTTGCTATTCTTTGGAACTCTGCATTCAGATGCTTATATCTTTCCTTTCCTTCTTTGCTTATCACCTCTCTTCTTTTCACAGCTATTTGTAAGGCCTCGCCAGACAGCCATTTTGCTTTTTTGCATTTCTTTTCCATGGGGATGGTCTTGATCCCTGTCTCTCATACAATGTCACGAACCTCATTCAATAGTTCATCAGGCACTCTATAAGATCTAGGCCCTTAAATCTATTTCTCACTTCCACTGCTTAATCATAAGGGATTTGATTTAGGTCATACCTGAATTGTCTAGCGGTTTTCCCTAGTTTCTTCAATTTACGTCTGAATTTGGTAATAAGGAGTTCATGATCTGAGCCGCTGCGGCCGGTGCACTAAGCACAGGTGGCTGCCATCGGCGCACTAAGCTACTCCACGTCTGAGGTCAGGGGCAGCAGCCTAGAGTGCCAGGCTGCGACGGCACAGAAATGGCTGAGAGGAGCTACCCCGCATCCAAGATCAAGGGTGACCACTGAGAAGAGCCACCCTGCGTCCAAAGCCAAGGGTTGCGGCCAGGTGGAGCAATCCCATACCCGAGGCCAGGGCGGCAACCATAGGAGCAACCCCACACCCAAGGCCAGGGGCAGCGGCTGGGAGGAGCAAACCCACGTCCAAGGAGTGGTGGCTGCACCTGCACAGGAGGGCCTAGAGGAGCCATTCCATGTTGAAGGTCAGGAAGGGCACCGGTGAGGAGATACCCCTTATCCAAGGTAAGGAGCAATGGCTGCGCTTTGCTGGAGCAGCCGTGAAGAGATACCCCACGCCCAAGGTAAGAGAAACCCAAGTAAGATGGTAGGTGTTGCAAGAGGGCATCAGAGGGCAGACACTGAAAACATACTCACAGAAAACTAATCAGTCTAATCACACTAGGACCATAGCCTTGTCTAACTCAATGAAATTAAGCCATGCTCACAGGGCAACTCAAGATGGACAGGTCATGGTGGAGAGGTCTGACAGAATGTGGTCCACTGGAGAAGGGAATGGCAAACCACTTCAGTATTCTTGCCTTGAGAACCCCATGAACAGCATGAAAAGGCAAAATGATAGGATACTGAAAGAGGAACTCCCCAGGTCAGTAGGTGCCCAATATGCTACTGGAGATCAGTGGAGAAATAACTCTAGAAAGAATGAAGGGATGAAGCCAAAGCAAAAACAATACACAGCTATGGATGTGACTGGTGATAGAAGCAAGGTCCGATGCTGTAAAGAGCAATATTGCATAGGAACCTGGAATGTCAGGTCCATGAATCAAGGCAAATTGGAAGTGGTCAAATAAGAGATGGCAAGGGTGAACGTCTACATTCTAGGAATCGGCGAACTAAAATGGACTGGAATGGGTGAATTGAACTCAGATGACCATTAGATCTACTACTGCAGGCAGGAATCCCTCAGAAGAAATGGAATAGCCAAAATGGTCAACAAAAGAGTCCGAAATGCAGTACTTGGATGTAATCTCAAAAATGACAGAATGATCTCTGTTCATCTCCAAGGCAAACCATTCAATATCACAGTAATCAAAGTCTATGGCCAACCAGTAATTTTGAAGTTGAATGGTTCTATGAAGACCTACAAGACCTTTTAGAACTAATACCCAAAAAGATGTCTTTTTCATTATAGGGGACTGGAATGCAAAAGTAGGAAGTCAAGAAACACCTGGAGTAACAGGCAAATTTGCCTTGGAATGCAGAATGAAGCAGGGCAAAGACTAATAGAGTTTTGCCAAGAAAATGCACTGGTCATAGCAAACACCCTCTTCCACAACACAGGAGAAGACTCTACACATGGACATCACCAGATGGTCAACACCAAAATCAGATTGATTATATTCTTTGCAGCCAAAGATGGAGAAGCTCTATACAGTCAGCAAAAACAAGATCAGGAGCTGACTGTGGCTCAGATCATGAACTCCTTATTGCACAACTATAGGGTGGAAGAAAGTTGAGTGGATAATGGTTTTTACACACATTTTTCTTTAAAAGTTAAAACAGTCTTAGGTTACATTAGTAGATGTAGAGCAACAAGGAAACTCAGTGTATAAGAGGTATGCTGAAACTAAATCATCATGCCAAATTTTAAAAATGAGATTCCTAGACTGAGATTCTGCTCAAGGAAAGCAATCAGAATTGCCGAGCATGGGGAACTCTTCTCATGCCATATCTATTGAATGATCTGATTATGGCATGATGAGTCCAAAATAAAAAGATTTAGAAAGAAAATGTGTGCCATTAAACATATAAAATGGAAGTTTGACTTGTTTTTTGCAAAATCAGAGTAAGAACTACCAGGTGGAAATTGCATGGGTGGATTTCTGGTGCTGTCTGACAGGACAGGTAATGAAGTCCCCTCCTTGTCCAGCAAGTGGTTGAGTGAATGAATGAATGAAAGAAATATTCCAGCAAGAGCTCAATAGCTGTCTCTAAGGCATAGAGTCCAAAGAATCCTAAATCTGGATGAAAGGCTGGATTCTCTGTGAAATACATAGGTTTGTTCTGGCAACTGTGCAAAATTTTCAGAATCTAGGGCTCTTTTCACTCCTTCTAAGGACAGGAACTCTGGGGACCCCACATTCATGCCTGCTTTCTGAGCTAAGGCTCATCCCTTCTTGGGCCAGATGTCTTTCACCCTCATAGTTCCAGTATATCAGGAAAAGGCCATTTCTTAGAATTCTCTTCTGTGAGGTCCATACTATTTCTGTCCTTTATCAAGCCCATCTTTGCATGAAATGTTCCCTTGGTGTCTCTAATTTTCTTGAAGAGATCTCTAGTCTTTCCCATTCTGTTCTTTTCCTCTATTTCTTTGCATTGATTGCTGAAGAAGGCTTTCTTATCTCTTCTTGCTATTTTTTAGAACTCTGCATTCAGATGCTTATATCTTTCCTTTTCTCCTTTGCTTTTCACCTCTCTTCTTTTCACAGCTATTTGTAAGGCCTCCCCAGACAGCCATTTTGCTTTTTTGCATTTCTTTTCCATGGGGATGGTCTTGATCCCTGTCTCTCATACAATGTCACGAACCTCATTCCATAGTTCATCAGGCACTCTATCTATCAGATCTAGGCCCTTAAATCTATTTCTCACTTCCACTGCTTAATCATAAGAGATTTGATTTAGGTCATACCTGAATTGTCTAGTGGTTTTCCCTACTCTCTTCAATTTAAGACTGAATTTGGTAATAAGGAGTTCATGATCTGAGCCACAGTCAACTCCTGGTCTTGTTTCTGTTGCCTATATAGTCCTTCTCCATCTTTGGCTGCAAAGAATATAATCAGTCTGATTTCAGTGTTGACCATCTGATGATGTCCATGTGTAGAGTCTTCTCTTGTGTTGTTGGAAGAGGGCATTTGCTATGACCAGTGTATTTTCTTGGCAAAACTCTATTAGTCTTTGCCCTGCTTCATTCTGCATTCCAAGGCCAAATTTGCTTGTTACTCCAGGTGTTTCTTGACTTCCTACTTTTGCATTCCAGTCTCCTATAATGAAAAGGACATCTCTTTGGGTGTTGGTTCTAAAAGGTCTTGTAGGTCTTCATAGAACCGTTCAACTTCAGCTTCTTCAGCATTACTGGTTGGGCATAGATTTTGATTATTGTGATACTGAATGCTTTGCCTTGGAAATGAACAGAAATCATTTTGTCATTTTTGAGATTACATCCAAGTACTGCATTTCAGACTCTTTTGTTGACCATGATGGCTATTCTATTTCTTCTGAGGGATTGCTGCCCATAGTCGTAGATATAATGAGACAACAGACTGGTTTCAAATAGGAAAAGGGGTACATCAAAGCTGTATATTGTCACCCTGCTTATTTAACTTATATGTAGAGTACATCATGAGAAACGCTGGACTGGAAGAAACACAAGCTGGAATCAAGATTGCCAGGAGAAATATCAATAACCTCAGATATGCAGATGGCACCACCCTGATGGCAGAAAGTGAAGAGGAACTAAAAAGTCTCTTGATGAAAGTGAAAGAGGAGAGTGAAAAAGTTGGCTTAAAGCTCAACATTCAGAAAACAAAGATCATGGCATCTGGTCCCATCACTTCATGGGAAATAGATGGGGAAACAGTGGAAACTGTGTCAGACCTTATCACTGCAAAATCACTGCAGATGGTGATTGCAGCCATGAAATTAGATGCTTACTCCTTGGAAGAAAAGTTATGACCAACCTAGATAGCATATTGAAAAGCAGAGACATCACTTTGCCAACTAAGGTCCGTCTAGTCAAGGCTATGGTTTTTCCAATAGTCATGTATGGATGTGAGAGTTGGACTGTGAAGAAGGCTGAGCGCCGAAGAATTGATGCTTTTGAACTGTGGTGTTGGAGAAGACTCTTGAGAGTCCCTTGGACTGCAAGGAGATCCAACCAGTCCATTCTGAAAGAGATCAGCCCTGGGATTTCTTTGGGAGGAATGATGCTAAAGCTGAAACTCCAATACTTTTGGCCACCTCATGCGAAGAGTTGGCTCATTGGAAAAGACTCTGATGCTGGGAGAGCTTGGGGGCAGGAAGAGAAGGGGACAACTGAGGATGAGATGGCTGGATGGCATCACTGACTCAATGGACGTCGGTCTGAGTGAACTCCGAGAGATGGTGATGAACAGGGAGGCCTGGGGTGCTGCAATTCATGGGGTCGCAAAGAGTCGGACACAGCTGAGCGACTGAACTGAACTGAACTAGAATTCTGTGTCTCCCACAGCACTTAGCCTAGTGCTGCATCAACCCCCAGACAAGGGACAGACTAGTAACTAACACCAAAGGCCAAGGTCAGAAGGTCACAAAGAGGTGGAAGCTAGAAAGTCCCTGTCCATACAGAGGACAGACACCAATGCCCTCCATTATCCTCCACCCCAACCCCTCCAGGAGAGGAGTTGGAATAACAACGTAGATGTCCCAGGTCCCAAGCAGTGTTCCACATCACAAATGGTAACTTATTGACTTCTCCCACCAATTCTGGAGAATCTTACACCCCTTCTACAGACTAGGAAACAGGCCAAAAGAGAGCCGACAACATCCCCAGGAACTCACAGTACATAAACAATAGAACCAAGATTAGAAGCTAGGCAGCCCAGCCTTAGGCTCCTCACCAAGCTCTTTACCATATACTGAGTTGGGGATTGTACTGTACCCCCTATAATAAAGGTGAAACTCCTTGGGACAGCATCTGGCACTGAACACATAATAGGTGTGCATTTAAAAATTACTGAATTCAATGTGTACTTGAAATTGTCTGGAATATGCTTCTGGTGGCGAGGGTATTCAGGACCAGATCTGTCCAGATACATCCTCGGGCTGCAGTTTAAGTTCTGGCATAAAATTACTTGTTCTCCACATTCTACTTTGCCTTTGTGGTTATTGGCTTGTTATTGTTATTAGACTGGGTTGCACAGGGATGTATTTGGACTTACAAAAATTAAAGATAAACGTGGAGACCAAGGTGCTAGTCTCATGTAGCTGTCTCACCTTAAAAAACAAACAGAAAAAAAAGCTAAGCTTGTCAACTGAAAACAATAAAGAAAGTATCTTGCTTTACCAGAAAGGAAAAAATTTCTTTCATCTACTCAAACCTTTCTTTGTGACCAGGTTTAACCCTCAAAGTAGTGTATTGTTTGTGAGTTTCGTCGGAAGTCCCCAATTTAAAAATCTCAGTTTTCAAAAGTTCAGGGCTGAGGAGAACAGAAAACTGCATCACAAGGATCTGGCCCAGAAAACCCACCCCCACCCCCTGTCTTCGTCCAGCTGAGGTTAGCCTGAGACTTGGCACAGCACAGTTACAAACAGCCTTAGCAGAGCAGCCAGAGGCTGTCCTGGGGGGAGCAGAAGTGGACTTCACAGGAATCCACGCAGCCTTGGCTTTCATTCTCTGTCCAGCTGGTTCCCAGTTGCAACAAGGCAAATTCCACCAGCTGAATGACCCCCAGCAGCTGTGGTAGCCTAGAGACTCCATCCTGTACAATTCATCAGACAGCTGGCCAGTTCTGAGCCAACTGCTTTCTGTGTGATGAATCAGCCCTGGCCCTCAAAGGGAAATATGTCAAGACATATGGGATCTCTAGATTGTGTTATTTAGTCACTAAGTCATGTCCAACTCTGTGACCTCATAGACTGCAGCACGCCAAGCTCCCCTGTCTTTAACTATCTCCCAGAGTTTGCTCAGAAAATTATGTCCACTTAGTCGGTGATGCTATCTAACCAACTCACTCTCTGCTGCCCCCTTTTCCTTTTGCCTTCAATCTTTCCCAGATTGCACATGTCCCTTAATATCCCTTAATGCATCATCTTACTTCAATCACACCAAGAATGCCCACCATCAGGAAAGAATTGAGAGTGCATTATTGGACGAACCAGAAAAAAATCCTGTTCCCATGGTAGTTACACTTTTAATCTATCCTAAAGAAATGATCAGAAATATAAGCCAAAAGTTAGCATAGAGTATTATTACAGTAGTGAAATATTAGAAGCTATCTAAATAACCAACAATGGCCAAATACATCCATTATTCCAGTACATCCATTTGAAGTCACATGAATAACTATTTAAACATCATATTTTATAAGAATACCTAATGAATGAGACAACTGTTTTCAATAGATTAAATGGAAAGATAGAGATGATCACAGAGATCAGTATGACTCCAAAGCTGTGAAAGAAAAAAAAATGTGTACATGCATGTGAAAATAAACTGGAAGGATACACATCAAAATGTTAACCATATGTACCTTTGAATAGTGGGGTTTGTGGTAACTTCGTATTCTTTGTTTTATTTTCTACAAAATTCTCCTTTGGCCAAATTTCTACAATAAACATATGTCCCAGTCAGGATCCAAAGAGGAAAACAGTCCATACCAGCTAGTTCAATATTAAGAATTTAATATGGGAAGTAGCTCCAAAGGCTTTGTAAGACATGAAAAGTATGTAAGAACCAGTGAGTCCAGCAATCAGCAGCATCAGGAGGTGGAAAGAGGGACTTTGCTGGCGGTCCAGTGGTTAAGACTTCACCTTCTGATGCAGGAGATACAGGGAATTTAAAGGGGCCAGAGCTACAAATGGAATCTGACAACAAGGTGAGAGGCACGTCCATACCAACAGGAACTGGGGGTTTTTCTCTCCCCTTGGGGGTTCTCAGGATCATCTGTGTTAACCATCTGTGTCATCAAAAGGCATTCTTCCAGGATTCATATCAGATGGAGGCAAGTTGATAGGAAACTTATCTGGCCTGGGTGCATTCCTTGTAAGTCAGGTTAAAGCTCAGTCTCACAGAAAGGGCAGGGGTAAGACAGCAGGCCTAGATGGAGCTGACAAGGTAGAGCCAGTGTGGTTCAGCCATCTGTCCTAAATCTTTTAGCGATTTCCCATCTCACTCCTAATAAAGGGCCCAAATCTTTAAAATGATCAAAAAAATGCCCTAAGCAACATGCCACCGCACACTACCATTACCTGTCAGACATTTCCTCCTACTACTGGCCACTCCATAACTCAGAGAAGCCAGGCCCACCCCTTCCTCTGCAAAGAGAACCTTTGCAGTTGAGCCTCAGCCTGGAATATTCTTCTTCCCAATATCTGCACAACTCTCTCTTATCTCCTTTCATGTCTTTGCTCAGATCTCTACCTTCTCAGGGAGGCCCCTTTTCACTCCTCCAAGCACTCTTTCCTGCTTCTGTTTTGTTCCCTAAGCCTTTACCAACTTTTAATATTCTACCTAATTTACTCAGTCATTTCATTATCTGAGTCCTCCTACCAGAATGCAATCTTAAAAACTGGGATTTTAGAGTGTTTTGAACATAAATGTGTCTCCAGCACTTCAGAGAGTAGCTAGTACATGGTAGGGCCTCAGTCAGTATTGGTGGAATGGATGAAAGCAGGATCCCTTTGCATCTACCATAGTAAAGCTTCACATGGTAGAACATCGAAGTTCTCCAGATTCTGTCTTGTCTTATCTCTCTGTGCCCTTGTAATCTTACCTCCCTCTCTCCCCCAACTCTTTGGTGTTTTCCTCAAGCCCTGGTGAACTTCTTGCAATTTCTCAGAGTAACAGGCTCTCTTGTTACGTCTGCCTGAAGTGCCCACCCCACTTTATCAATGAATATCAGTTACAAGCTCTGGCTCTGGAATGAGACAGCCTGGATTCGGAGCCTGGCTCTTCCACTT
This sequence comes from Nanger dama, assembly GCA_917880005.1. Lineage (NCBI taxonomy): Eukaryota > Metazoa > Chordata > Mammalia > Artiodactyla > Bovidae > Nanger > Nanger dama. The sequence continues at coordinate 38,063,377 of CAKJTW010000002.1, forward strand.
ACTAGCTGTGTTACTTTGAGAAAACTGTCTAGTTACCCTGTGCCTTAGTTTCCTTATCTGCAAAATGGAGGGTATGATAATAGTACTTATGTCATAGTGTAACTAGGGCTTCCCAGGAGGTGCTAGTGGTAAAGAATCTGCTGCCAATGCAGGAGATGCAAGAGATGCAGGTTCAATCCCTGGGTCAGAAAAATCCTTTGGTGGAGGAAACAGCAACCCACTCCAGTATTCTTGCCTGGAAAATTCCATGGACGCTGGAACCTGGCAGGCTACAGTACATGGGGTTGCAAAGAGTCGGACATAACTGAATGAGCGATACACACACACACACGTACAGATATATGCATACAAATATATATGTATATGTATATACAGTGAAGTCGCTCAGTCGTTTGAGACCCTATGGACTGTAGCCTACTGGGCTCCTCTGTCCATGGGATTTTCCGGGCAAAGGTACTGGAGTGGGTTGCCATTTCCTTCTCCTATATATATTTCACACTTAGAACAGTTCCTAACACATATCAATACTGTATACATGGCAGTAATTTTTATTATTAATATTTATTCATCTGGTTACCTATTATTTGCCACAGCCTCTAGAAAGATTTTCCTGAGCCCTTAGGTCTAGGTCGGGGCTTTCAAACTAACTCATGCTTTGCTCTATCAGAGCAAGTCTTATACCATACTGTTTATGTGTCTGTCTCTCCCACAGAATTGAGTCCCATCACGGCAGGAACCAGGAACTCTCTCTGACAAGTCTTATTGTCTGGCACTATTTCAATGCTGGACAAATAGTTCATGCAGAGTAACTGTTTGTGAAAAGGAGGAAGGAAAGAAGGAAGGGTGGGTTATGGCATGTCATTACCATTTGCTCACAGATTTATGGTACTCAAAACACCTTCATATATTTCTCCTGTTTATTCCTTACATCAGCCTTGTACAGTGGCAAGGCAGGTTTGATTATGATCACCATTTTAAATTAAGACATTCAAGTTCAACTATATGAAGTGACTTGCTCAAAGTTACAAAGTTAATAAATGAGGGAGCCCAAGCTGGGAGCTAGGTCTTCTGACTTCAAATTCCATGTCTTCTTTTCTCCAGAGAATGAAAAAAACTATCTGATCCAGCCCCCTCACTGAATTAGTCAGAAATTGTTCTCAGTTGCTGATAAAAGAGGCCTGAATACTGTGGATTCAATAAACCGAGGATATGTTTCTCATCTAAAAGAAGTCCATTTTAAAGAAGAACAGTCTATAGGTGGTGGAGGCACCAAGGTCATGAAGAACCGGGATCTCTGCATACCAATACTCCGTGAGTGTGCGCTGTCACTTCAGTCATGTCCACCTCTGCGCAACCCTATGGACTGTAGCCTGCCTGTCTCCGCTGTCCATGGGGATTTTCCTGGCAAGAATACTGAAGTGAGTTGCCACTTCTTCCCCCAGAGGATCTTCCCGACCCAAGGATCAAACACGCCTGTCTTACGTCTCCTGCATTGGCAGGCAGGGTCTTGCCACTGGCACCACCTTGGAAGCCCTGTACATGGTGGTAATTGTTGTATGGATCTCCATCCATTCTTTGTGGTGGGCGGAACTCCAAGATGGTCCCAAGATTCCTGCCCCTAATGTACATGCCCAGAACAACGCCCTCACTGTAAGCATGGGCAGTGCGGTGAATCTGCTGGCTCTCACCATCGTAATTAGTTTATGTTGTATGACAAAGGTGAAGAGATTTTGCAGATACAGTTGAAGTCCCAAATCAGTTGCCTTTGACTTAATCAAAAAGGAGATTAGCCTGGGGTGCTTGACCTAGTTAGGTGAACCTTTAAGAGGTGCTGAGACCTTCTTAAAGGAAGATATTGAAAGCTAGCTTTTACAAATATGAAAGGTTTTTTTTTTTTTTTTAAGCTAGCTTTTAAACCTTCATGAGTGAGATTTGCAAGCTACCCTTCAAAAAGAACACTGCCTTATATGAGAGGGTCAAGTGGCTAGAACCTGCAAGTGGCCTCTAGGCACCGGGCAGGAAAGAAAGACCTCAGTCCTACCACTGAAAGGAATTGAATCCTGCCAAAAATTGAATGAGCTTGGAAGAGGAGCCCAAGTTCCAGATGAAAACACAGCTGAATGACTTCAGCCTCATGAGACCTTGAGCAGAAAATCTAACTAGCTCTTACCCAGACCTCAGACCCAGAGAAACTGTAAGACAATAAACTTGTATTGCTTTGAACCAGTACATCTGTAGTAATTTATTACCCAGCAGTAGAAAACTAATACATTAGGCATGCCTTCTATTCCCAAGCACCTCAGGGTGCAAGTTGGCTGTTGAAATTCCAATATCTGCACAGGAGGTAGCAGGAAAGAAGGGAGGAAAGGCCAAATAGGAGCCCTTCCCCACTCAGTTACCTCCTACTTTAAACTCACATGGAACTGCCTGAGGTCTCATGGCAGACGCGTGTGGCTACACTTCTTGCTGAGGAGGCTCGGAAATGCACTTGTTTGGTGAGGCACTCTGTCACTTTCAATAATACAAGGAAGGGAGACTGGGCACCAGGGAGGCCTCTCCTGTAGAGGGACTGAAGTCCCCAGATGTTAGGGACTAAGTTGCCCAAGTCTTCAAGCCCTCTCTTGGCCAGGGGCTGCATGTCCTGGCCGTGACATCACGTGCCAGGTTCCCAGGAGCAGGCAGCCAGGGCACTTTGCCCAACACTTGGAACCAGCCCTCCACAACCCTACTGGTGTCCTTTCCAATTTCTTTGTCTTTCCTTCATCTCCTGCAGCCCCAAGCACAAGGACTGGTCACACTGACTTTAGAAGGGAAAGGATCACTTTACCAGTCTGTAATAGCATTTTTTTTTTAACTCTTCAGGGGTTAAGAGGTCAAGGGTGGAGGAGAACCACTGCATGTGTGGGACAGAGGATCATAATCCTGTAGAAAGAGAGAGTGTGGGAAGAGACTGTAGAAATGCGGTGCAGGTACAAGTCATGAGATCAGGCAGTGACTGGAAGACAGAGCACAAAAGGCTAAGAGCCCAAATGACCTTACAGCAAAGTACCCATCAGACGAACACAAAGGTGTTCTGCCCACAAAGACTAGGAAACCGGGTGCTCGAAACACCTGAGGGGAAAACCAGTCGTGCTCAGCAGAAGCGAAGAGCCATTCCAGCTGACAGAGGCATTACCGAGGCAAGCTAGAAACGATGAACTGATAGGAAAACTGGGGATAAAAAAGTCAGTCTGGGAGTTATTCTTGTACAGAAACAGGTATGATGTCTGGGGGTGCCATGAGTGCTAAGGGTTCCATCATGCTAGGGAGTGAAACATCTTGCAAATGGAAATAGGTTATCATGGTTCTATCTATGCAATTACAGACCGGCATTTCCCATCCCACTAATGAGAACTCTGGGTGAGTTTCCAAAAGATGTGTTCCGTTTTCTGGTCTTTGGTGATCTTTCAACACCAGCTCTTTCTTCAACTCCAGGCATTTCTTTCAGAAAGCAAGTTCTTTTCCTATAACAGTCTGTCCTGGTATGTATGATAAAAGATGCCACTGCAGCGTAAATCTGGAGTGGCACACTGCAAATTGCAAAAATTAAATAGCCTGATGATGTCTCCATGGCCTGTCTTCATAAAGATTATTATACTAAGAGTGTACACCTCACTTGCCAGCCATCAGTGAGAGAAAGGGATTATATACACTAATAAAGTCAATATTTTTAAGAACTATATGACAACTCCCTACAATATGAGCATATCTCCTACTACATAAGTGAAAACAAAGAGAGAGGCAGCCAGAGGGTGTGTAGAAATACAGGTTCTGGAGTCAGAGAATTTAGGTTTGATCAGTCCCAGTGCTTAGTAACCTAGTTTAGCAACCCGCCTCATTGTTTAACCTCTCTAAGCCACGGTTTCTTCATCTATAAAATGGGGGTGTAATAATAAGACCTGCCTCATTAAAGGTATCATGAGGATCAAATGAGAATGCATTTCAAGCCCTTAGCAAAATGCCTGGATTAATGAATGTTAGCTATTAGCATTTAGAAAGTTAATTCAAATCTGTTTTGCTATGTCTCTGAAGTACTAACCTGTGATCCCAATCTGCTCGCTTCCTTCCATCCAACTGTATAAGCCACAGCAACATCCAAAAACCCATGTTTATTTCTGGAAGCAGAAGGCATCTATCCAGAAGTCATACATCCAGAAGTCATGTATCCAGTCAAGGAAGTATAACCAAGGATGAACCAGATCCGTGTTGAGAAAGCATACCTAGTTGAGGATGTCTGATCTACTCTAAAGCTTTTGTTTCCCAGAGGAGCAGACTGAGGCCCAGAAAGGTGAAGACTTTTCAGGGGTCACAACCCCAATTTCAGGATCTGCTTATTGACAAACCTGGCTCGGGCCTGAGATTGGGAGCCAAGTCTCTTGACTCTGATTGCACAATTTTGGCACCACCTCAGGCTGCCTTATGGAATTCAACAAGCATTTCCTGAGAAACCACAGTAGGGGTCATGAAGGAGAACAAGATGGTGACCCTGCCAAGAATGGCACTGAAATCTAATCAGGGAAACAAGCACTGGCGGTGTTAAGAATTCCTAAGAGAAGTGCCAACAAAGTGCTAAGAAGGTTTAAGGGCTGCCTCCAACTCATGAAACTTTCATGAAGAAAGTAAATTTCTACTAGACTTTAAAGTAAAGGGAGTCATTTGTACTAGAATAAATCATTTGAGCAAAGGCCCACAGGTTTAGAGAGAGCTTATAATTTTCTTAAACAGATGAAGGAGATGAACTATATAGAACTGAGACATCTGGGATCAGGAAAAGCCTATTAAGTATCTTATCAAGCCACAAAGAGAATAAAATACTTCTCTGCTCTTCCCAAATTATTCAGAGTGTCTGCTTTCTGCTTGCCACTTATTCTGAAAGATGAAATGCGAGAGTTGGTAGCACCAAAAACAATTTTTGTTGGATTCCACCTCAAGAGATTCAAGGGGATGGCGAGGCTCACTTTTCATTCCTTGAAAGTGGAAAGAAGCAAGCAGGAATATCCTAGCCCTCCACTGGAAAGTTAAGGAAGTGGTCTTGCAGGTGACTACTGGCAACTACCACCATTATATTTGGTCCCACTTGAGAAAAGGTAACAACTCCAATATTTTTAAATCTCTGTTCCACTCTGGAGTTCCAGAAAGTAATAACTATAGCTTTCTATCACAGGGTAGAGCTATTAAATTAAAGAGGTAAGGCAATTTCAATTTTCTTTACAACCATATTAAAATATTAAGAAGAAGTTTAGAATAGATAAATCCTCTGATCTTGTCCTGGTTAGCTATTCAGTTCAGCTCAGTCAGTTCAGTTGCTCAGTCACGTCCGACTCTTTGCAACCCATTGAACTGCAGCATACAAGGCCTCCCTGTCCATCAACAACTCCTGGAATTTACTCAAATTCATGTCCATTGAGTCAGTGATGCCATCCAGCCATCTTATCCTCTGTTGTCCCCTTCTCCGGCCTTCAGTCTTTCCCAGCATCAAGGTCTTTTCCAAGGAGTCAGTTCTTCACATCACGTGGCCAAAGTATTGGAGTTTCAGCTTCAGCATCAGTCTTTCCAATGAATATTCAGTATTGATTTCCTTTAGGATGGACTGGCTGGATCTCCTTTCAGTCCAAGGGACTCTCAAGAGTTTTCTCCAACACCACATTTCAAAAGCATCAATTCTTTGGTGCTCAGCCTTCTTCACAGTCCAACTCTCACATCCATACATGACTATGGGAAAAACCATAGCTTTGACAGGACATACCTTTGCTGGCAAAGTAATGTCTTTGCTTTTTAATATGCTGTCTAAGTTGGTCATACTTTTCTTCCAAGAAGCAAGCATCTTTAAATTTCATGGCTGCAGTCACCATCTGCAGAGATTTTGGAGCCCCCAAATATAAATTCTGTCACTGTTTCCACTGTCTTCCCATCTATTTGCCATGAAGTGATGGGACTGGATGCCATGATCTTAGTTTTCTGAATGTTGAGCTTTAAGCCAACTTTTTCACTCTCCTCTTTCACTTTCATCAAGAGGCTTTTTAGTTCCTCTTCAGTTTCGGCCATCAGGGTGGTGTCATTTGCATTTCTGAGGTGACTGAGATTTCTCCTGGCAATCTTGATTCCAGCTTGTGCTTCATCCAGCCCAGCGTTTCTCATGATGTACTCTGCATATAACTTATATAAGCAGCCTTGACATACTCCTTTTCCTATTTGGAACCAGTCTGTTGTTCCATGTCCAGTTCTAACTGTTGCTTCCTGACCTGCATACAGGTTTCTCAAGAGGCAGATCAGGTGGTCTGGTATTCCCATCTCTTTAAGAATTTTCCAGAGTTTGTCACGGTCCACATAGTCAAAGGCTTTGGCATAGTCAATAAAGCAGAAATAGATGTTTCCCTGGAAGTCTCTTGCTTTTTCAATGACCCAACAGATGCTGGCAATTTGATCTCTGGTTCCGCTGCCTTTTCTAAATCCAGCTTGAACATTTGAAAGTTCACGGTTCACATACTGTTGAAGCCTGGCTTGGAGAATTTTGAGCATTACTTTACTAGCATGTGAGATGAGTGCAATTGTGCGGTAGTTTGAGCATTCTTTGGCATTGCCTTTCTTTGAGATTGGAATGAAAACTGACCTTTTCCCATCTTGTGGCCACTGCTGAGTTTTCCAAGTTTGCTGGCATAATGAATGCAGCACTTTCACAGCATCATCTTTCAGGATTTGAAATAGCTCAGATGGAATTACATCGCCTCCACTAGCTTTGTTCATAGTGATGCTTCCTAAGGCCCACTTGACTTCACATTCCAAGATGTCTGGTTCTAGGTGAGTGATCATACCATTGTGATTATCTGGGTCATGAAGCTCTTTTTGTACAGTTCTTCTGTGTATTTTTGCCACCTCTTCTTAATATCTTCTGCTTCTGTTAGGTCCATATCATTTCTATCTTTTATCGAACACATCTTTGCATGAAATATTCCCTTGGTATCTCTAATTTTCTTGAAGAGATCTCTAGTCTTTCCCATTCTGTTGTTTTCTTCTATTTCTTTGCATTGATCACTGAAGAAGGCTTTCTTATCTCTCCTTGCTATTCTTTGGAACTCTGCATTCAGATGCTTATATCTTTCCTTTTCTCCTTTGCCTTTCACGTCTCTTCTTTTTCACAGCTATTTTTAAGGCTATTTGTTAGCTGTTGCTGTGTAACAAATCACCTCAAAACTTGATGGTGTGAAACAATTATTTTACTCTGCTCAAGGATTATGATAGTTTAGATATTTGGAGAGGCACAGCATAAATGGTATATCTTTACTCTGAGGAGACTCAAAGGCCCAAGGAAGGCTGGAATCATCTGGAGGCCTCTTCAGTTACTGCTGGTTGATACTGGCTGTCAGTTGGGACCTCAGCTAGTCTGTCCACCAGTACACTTACATGTGGCTTCTCTGTGTGTGTAAACAGGGGCTTCCTCACAGAAGTGAAGCTGGATTCCAAATGTGAGTGTCCCAAGAAAGCAAGATAGAAGTGCATGGCATTGCATAATCTAGCCGCAGAAGTCATATAACATCAGTCTTGCCATACTTGCTTGGTTGAGGTAGTCACAACATCTCCATGTCCAACAGGAGACACAGACCACATCTCTCAATGGGAGGTGTGTCAAGATCACATTGCAAGAACACACAGGATTGGAGTATCACTGCAGCCATCTTTAGAGCACACCCATCTGCCACACATCCCAGTCTATCCTGCATCTGCCTGCCTATGTGTCTGAAACATACACAATCAAAAGAGTATCTTGTGCTGACCAAGTGTTCCCTCAGCAGGAGTTAATAATTTTTAAAATATCATTCATGCTGCACTTTACAGTTTGCAACTCTCCTTTACGGTATTCACAGAAACCCCATGTAGTGGGAATTTTTCTCACACCATTCTACAGATGAGTCCTTCATAGCTCAGTTGGTTAAAAATCAGCCTGCAATGCTGAAGACCTGGTTCAATTCCCAGGTTAGGAAGATCAGCTGAAAAAGGGACAGGCTACCTACTCCAGTATTCCAGCCTGGAGAATTCCAGAACTATACAGTCCATGGGGTCGCAAAGAGTTGTACATGACTGAACCACTTTCACTTCACTTCTACAGATGAGAGAACTGAAGTTCAGGGAAGTTACATGAGTTTAGCTGATCCATTCAAGCAGTTAAGGGTAAACTCAGAATTTCACCTCAGAACTTTGAACTCTAAAGTCTTTATTATTTTCATGCTCCCTTTTAAGTAAGTGAAAAAGTATTTATGATAGATGATGATAAATACATTCACAGAAATCAATAAATACTAAATGAACAAATGAATAGACACTAGATTCAAACTAGCAATCATTTATCAGAGTGCTAAGGAAAATGGCTAAGCTTAACTTTGATAAAATGACAAAATTCCTTTGGAAGGTAAGCCTGAAAAAAATTCCACTGTAGAAAACTCCTAAAGCCAATCTGGACTCTGAAATGGGGAGGAATAGGTAACGGTGAACAATAAAATTGTGAGTGCTTCCAAACTTTCCTCTACAAAGCTTTTGAAGGAAGGAGTTTTTATTTCGGTTTTTCTTTTCAATAATAACTTGAATATTTCATAGACAATTTAAACAATTCCCAGTCGAGATATAGGTAAACCTCTCTAAGAGAGGAACACTTGGAACACTGAAAGAGTTGGTTTTCATGTTTTATTTTCTGGATGATTTTTCCTTCCACTACAGTCTACTAATTAAAGCATTGCTTGCCTAACCTAGAATTTGAAACAGTTTCTTGTCATTCTCTCCCAACACTACCCCCAGTATTATTCCAGGAGACACTGGATCAAACTTTTGAGGAAAACAATCTTCTGTCATTTTTAGAACTAAACATTTCTTGAAAATTAATTATCTGAATTTTAGTTCTTCCGCAATGAGCTATGCAATGAAAAGTGATAAAACAATTTAAGATCTCACTGTTCCTCATAAAATATATTTAGAGACAAATAAATGAGTATGTAAATTCTCAATTCCTCAAGTGTTATAAGAATTGGCAGAGTAGGCAGAAAGCAACAAATCTTCAAATACTGGTTAGACATAAGTGAACACAGATGAAAATAAGAATAACCTTAAGATTTCCAGACTACAGCTGTTTTTCCCTAAAACTTTCTCTTTCAGTACCCTTGATTTAACATTAAAAGCTTTTTTTTTTAACATTAAAGGAGCTGAATGATGGTCACTTATATCATTTTATATTTATAAATCTGTCCTAGATAAGTACTGGAGCACAGAGACCAATTCATATTTCACATAATTCAATACGCTTCTTTTTATTTCTCTGCTGAACAGAAAAATAGTAACTCTCACAACTACAATCTCCTTTTTAAATGGGCCATTAATGATTTACAAGGGTGGGGGCTTTTTTTCCAAAGGAAAGGAAGTAAAACTTTGCATGCATTCTCTTCCAAGATGGCTTTTTCAGAACACTGATATGAAAAAATTTTTAAATATTGAAAATAATTAGAACCAAACCCACCGCTCCTCTTGGCATCCTTTATAATCTACTCTTTTCTTGCCTTTCCGAACGCTTCTTTCTCCATCACCCCTTACCCTTTCTATCTATAAGCTCAAGAGACTCCATCTCTAAACCCTTTCTGGACCCACGTCTGGGTCACTCTCTGCTTCTTCATTTATAACACTCCTCATCTTCTTCCAAGGTTCAGATCAAATGCTGTCCTTGACTGAAGCTTCTCATCCTCCCAGGGAGCCTTCACCACTCTATCTTCCCCTCATCTTGTAAAAATAACACATTTATTTCATTCTGGTTGAGTTATAAGTGCTAGCTCTTAATAGATCTGCCATTCCAAATAGATTGCAAATTGCAAACTCCCTGAGGATGTTGTGTGGTATTTCATCATTCTATTTCTGCACAATGCCTTAAAGTAAGCTCTTAATTTTGTTAATGTTTACTATACATAGTATTATTGACCACATATTATATATCAATTTTAGTTAAGTTTTTTAAGATATTATTTCTATTAATTTTCAAAAGAACCCTTCAAAAAGTACTGGAAATATCATTCCTACTTTGTAAAGGAAGAAATGAGATCATAGTATTTAAATGCCTTTACAGAAGTCACAGTTAGTGACTCTAGGAGTTGATCCTAAGTAGTCAAATTCCACAGCCTAAACTCCTATTCTCTAATTTTACCTCCCACGTGACAGTTTCTAAATCAATTTTAATGAAAGTTAAGAAAGACAGAGACTTCATTTATTCACTGAAAATGAAACTTCAAGACGGGCAAAAGAAATAGCTGCATTTTCCTATCTTTGCTGTCTACAGAATAAATAACAACTAGTCTCATCAGGTATTTGATCTCATAAGCCAACACCTAGATTTTCTTAAGACTTTTTTATCCATTAATCAAAGTAAATCCATCTTCCCATAATATGACACCAGCCAGAACATTGGTGAAGCCTCTACTAATCATTTTACTCAGATATACAATTATGTGACATAAAAGAGAACACATTCTTCCTTTTAAATTCCTTATATCCACTAAGCAATTAAAGAAAAGGTCAAACAAGGTTCAGGCTGTGTTGTGGCCAAGTCACTGAGTCAAACTCCAATAGACTGATTGGTATGTTTTTAAAATACTTTACTACTCAGTCAAATCATTTAAATTGCTTCACGTACGCTAGCAATCACTGTGTTGGAAATGCTTTTTCTACATACCTACTTGTCCTGGAACAGTAAGAGAGAAATTAATTGAGAAAAATTCTACCCGATCTTTTCTTGTCCTTCACCATATTTTCCACATTGTTTCAGAGTAAGCTTTCTAAAATGCAACCTTGAATGGGAAGAAATGAACTTAATATTCATAGTAGATTTGTTCATAGTTGCCAAAACTTGAAGCAGCAAAGGTGTTCTTCAGTAAGTGAATGGAATAATAAACTGTGGCACATCCAGATGATGGAATATTATTCAGTAATAAAAAGAAATGAGGTATCAAGCCAGGAAAAAACATAGTGAGAGTGTAAATGCATATCTCCAAGTAAAAGAAGCCAATCTGAAAAGGCTACATGTTATACAATTTCACTATGTCACCTTCTGGAAAGGCTGAAAGTATGGACAGTAGAAAAAGCAGAGCTTGCTAGAGTGGGGCAGGGCAAGATGGAGAAATGAGGCAGGGCACGGAGGACTTCTAGGACACTGAAACTGCTCTGTATGATACTAACGGGAGACACATATCAGAAACAAGCGAAACGGCTGTCTGGGGAGGCCTTACTAATAGCTGTGAAAAGAGAAGTGAAAAGCAAAGGAGGAAAGGAAAGATACAAGCATCTGAATGCAGAGTTTCAAAGAATAGCAAGGAGAGATAAGAAAGCCCTCTTCGGTGATCATAGCAACGAAATAGAGGAAAACAACAAAATGGGAAAGACTAGAGATCTCTTCAAGAAAATTAGAGAAGGCAATGGCACCCCACTCCAGTACTCTTGCCTGGAAAATCCCATGGATGGAGGAGCCTGGTGGGCTGCAGTCCATGGGGTTGCTAAGAGTCGGACACAACTGAGCAACTTCACTTTCACTTTTCACTTTCATGCATTGGAGAAGGCAATGGCAACCCACTCCAGTACTCTTGCCTAGAGAATCCTAGGGACGGGGGAGCCTGGTGGGCTGCCATCTATGGGGTCATACAGAATCGGACACGACTGAAGCAACTTAGCAGTAGCAGGGAACATTTCATGCAAAGATGAGCTCGATAAAGGACAGAAATGGTATGGACCTAACAGAAGCAGAAGATATTAAGAAGAGGTGGCAAAAATACACAGAAGAACTGTACAAAAAGAGCTTCGTGACCCAGATAATCACAATGGTGTGATCACTCACCTAGAACCAGACATCTTGGAATGCGAAGTCAAGTGGGCCTTAGGAAGCATCACTATGAACAAAGCTAGTGGAGGTGATGAAATTCCAGTTGAGCTATTTCAAATCCTGAAAGATGATGCTGTGAAAGTGCTGCACTCAATATACCAGCAAATTTGGAAAACTCAGCAGTGGCCACAAGATGAGAAAAGGTCAGTTTTCATTCCAATCCCAAAGAAAGGCAATGCAAAAGAATGCTCAAACTACCACACAATTGCACTCATCTCACACGCTAGTAAAGTAATGCTGAAAATTCTCCAAGCCAGGCTTCAGTAATACATGAACTGTGAACCTTCAGATGTTCAAGCTGGTTTTAGAAAAGGCAGAGGAACCAGAGATCAAATTGCCAACATCCACTGGATCATCGAAAAAGCAAGAGAGTTCCTGAAAAACATCTATTTCTGCTTTATTGACTATGCCAAAGCCTTTGACTGTGTGGATCACAATAAACTGTGGAAAATTCTGAAAGAGATGGGGATACCAGACAACCTGACCTGCCTCTTGAGAAACCTATATGCAGGTAAGGAAGCAACAGTTAGAACTAGACATGGAACAACAAACTGGTTCCAAATAGGAAAAGGAGTACATCAAGGCTGTATATTGTCACCTCGCTTATTTAACTTCTATGCAGAGTACATCATGAGAAACACTGGGCTGGATGAACCACAAGCTGGAATCAAGATTGCCAGAAGAAATCTCAGTCACCTCAGAAATGCAGATGACACCACCCTGATGGCCGAAACTGAAGAGGAACTAAAAGCCTCTTGATGAAAGTGAAAGAGGAGATTGAAAAAGTTGGCTTAAAGCTCAACATTCAGAAAACTAAGATCATGACATCCAGTCCCATCACTTCATGGGAATAGACAAAGGAAACAGCAGAAAAGTGTCAGAGTTTATTTTGGGGGGCTCCAAAATCACTGCCGATAGTGATTGCAGTCATGAAATTAAAAGACACTTACTCCTTGGAAGGAAAGTTATGACCAATCTAGACAGCATATTGAAAAGCAGAGACATTACTTTGCCAACAAAGGTCCGTCTAGTCAAGGCTATGGTTTTTCCAGTGGTCATGTATGGATGTGAGAGTTGGACTGTGAAGAAAGCTGAGTGCTGAAGAATTGATGCTTTTGAATTGTGGTGTTGGAGAAGACTCTAGAGAGTTCCCTGGACTGCAAGGAGATCCAACCAGTCCATCCTAAAGGAGATCAATCCTGGGTGTCCATTGGAAGGACTGATGCTAAAGATGAAACTCCAATACTTTGGCCACCTTACACAAAGAGTTGACTCATTGGAAAAGACCCTGATGCTGGGAGGGATTTGGCGCAGGAGGAGAAGGGAACGACAGAGGATGAGATGGTTGGATGATATCACCAGTCATTCATCAGTGGACATGAATTTGAGCAAGGTCCAGGAGTTGATGAAGGAGAGGGAAGCCTGGAGTGCTGCAGTCCATGGGGTCTCAAAGAGTCATTCAGACAAGACTGAGCGACTGAACAACGCATGTGTGAGGGCAGGGGTATAGGGGAAATATCTGTACCTTCCTTCCAGTTTTGCTGTGAACTTTAAACTGCTCTTAAAAAATTGTTCTGGAATTGAGCTGCAGAAGTTGCTTGTATATTTTTGAGATTAGTTCTTTGTCAGTTGCTTCATTTGCTATTATTTTCTCCCATTCTGAAGGCTGTCTTTTCACCTTGCTTACAGTTTCCTTTGTTGTGCAGAAGCTTCATGTTGATGTATGGCAAAACCAATACAATATTGTAAAGTAATTAGCCTCCAATTAAAATAAATAAATTTAAATTTTAAAAATTGTCTTGTCTTCAAAAACAAAGAAAAAAAGAAATGAACCTCTACCTATAACTCTTACACTATACACAGATTAACCCAAAATAGATTATAGACCTAAAAGTAAAATCTAAACTATTCTTTTTTAAAGAAAATATAGAAGAAAATTCTTAAAGCTTTGCTTAAGCAAAGATTTCTTAGAAAATCTACCAAGTAGGTTTCCTAAAAGAGAAAATTAATAATCTAGACTCTTCAAAATGAAAAGTTTCTTATCTTCCAAAGACATCTTTGAATGAATAAAAAGACAAACTACAAACTGGGAGAAGATATTTGTAAAACACATATCAGATAAATAAGTTGTACCCAGAATACATAAAGAATTCTCTAGTAATAAGAAAGCAAGCAATCCAATAAAATAAATTTGGCAATAGATTTAAAGACACATTTCAACAAAGAACACATACAGATGGCAAAAAGCAAATGAAAAATATTCAACATCACTAGTCATTTGGGGAAAAGCATATGAAAAATATTCAACATCACTAGGCATTTGGGAAATGTAAAAACACACACGCACACACAATGAGATACCATTACACACCTAGAGAATGACTGAAATTAAGAAAAAAAAACTGACAACATCAAGAGTTGGTAAGGATGCAGAGCAACTGGAACTCTCATACACTGCCATTGAATTAAAGATTATGAGCACTTTGGAAAATAGTTTGGCAGTTACTTACACAGTTATATACATACTTTCCATATGACATAGTAATTCCACTCCTGGGTATTTACTCAAGAGCAATGAAAACATGTCCATACAAAAACCTGCATCTGAATATTTATAGAAGCTTTACTCATAATTGCCAAAAAATTAAAGCAACCCAAATGGCCCCCAACTCTTCCATAGATAAACAATCTACAGAACGTATATATACATGAAAGACCACCTGGCAATAAAGGACTGGCCTGCTGACACCCACACCAAATGGATTAATCTCAGATGCATTATAATAAGTGAAAGAAGCCAGCCATATATATTATCTGATTCTGTTTATATGATGCTTTTGAAAAGGCAAACTTATAGGAACAGAAACCAACAGACCAATGGTTGCCTGGGATGCGGGAGAGTTGACTCCAAAGCAGCAGTCTGGGGGACTCTGTTGGGAGTGATGGAACTAGTCCATGTTTGTCCATGAGGGCTGATGCAAGACTTTATGCATTTGTCAGAATTCATAGAACTGTTTACCAAGAAAAGCAGATTTTATTACATGTAAATTTTTACAAATGAAAAATTTTAGACAATTATTTTTTATCTGTCCATGGCTCCTCCCCCACTGACAAGGAAAAGTTCCATTTGCTTTAGGCCAGGACCGCATGCTCTTTTCTCCTTTAGTCTCTTCTTCCCTTCCTCAGACAAGCCAAATCACTTATGGTCTCTAAGCAACTTCCCTGTGCCTCACCTTTCTACTAGTGTGTGCTCCTCCAGTAAAGGCCTTGTGCACCATCTCACTTCACTTCCATTCCTGGGCCCCAAAATAAACAGCTGAAGCTCCAAACAGGTTGAATTCCTTGTAGTTCTGCAAAATGTGTAAGCTCCTTCAAGCCTCCCTGCCCTGTGTATGCTCTGCCTGGAAAATTATCTTTCCCTCACACTCTTTCATATAGCCTGGTAACCCATCCCTTATCTATTAACATTCTCCTCAATAAAATTTTCCTGAAACCTCTCCCAAGAGAAATTAGCTCTCCCCTTGTCCCATTATTGTACATGTCCAGGCTTCTATCATAGTACCTAAAAATATCTCTGGTATTTGACCATTCTTATTCACCTTGTATGACTACTATCTGGAACATACCTAGCCCATAATAAGTATAGAAAGAAAGGAAAGAAGGAAGGAAAGAAGGGAAGTAGGGAAGATGAGAGGGAGGGGAAGAGAGAGAGAAGAGAAAAAGAAGGAAGAAGGAAAGAAAGAGAAAGGAAAGAAACTAATGACCTAATTAATCTCCTTATCTGGAATGCCCTATTGGTCCACTTAGAAAACTCAAAGTTATCCTTCAAAAGAGTACTCAGCATCACCCTACATGTGAGTAGCTCACTCCAAGTACTTACTCTATGCTTTTCTGATGTCTGATATATCTATCTATATCTATATCAGATATATATACCTGATATAACTAGTGTTATAATTGTTGTTCTTGTTCTTCAGCCACTAAATTGTGTTCAACTCTTTGTGACCCCATGGACTGCAGCATGCCAGGCTTCCCTGTCCTTCCCTATCTCCCTGAGTTTACTCAAACTGATGTCCATTGAGTCAGTGAAACCAGCCAACCATCTCATCCTTTGTCATCCCCCTCTCCTGCCCTCAGTCTTTCCCAGCATCAGGGTCTTTTCCAATGAGCCAGCTCTTCACAGCAGGTGAAAGCAGGCCAAAGTACTGGAGCTTCAGTTCCAGCATCAGTGTTATAATTACCTCTCTACTATAGACATTTATGTAAAGAGGTAATTACATTAGATTGTGAGTTCTTCCAGGGATGTGTGAAACTCTAGATCCCCAACTCCCAGGAGACAATGCCTAGCTCAAGTAGTTACTCTATAAACCTGAGTTAGCCTGAGCTTTTCAGATGAGCAGAATTCAAGCTTTCCTCAGTCCCTTCTGAGTCCTGGGCCTCATTAGGCTGCAGTGAGGCCTGAAATAGGAAATGTATGTAAAGAAGAAAAGTTATGTGCATAAAATTATCATAAACAGAAGGGGAGGAAAAAGGTATACATAGAGTAAAAAGACATTAATAGCCCAATAGTAACAAATACAGGGAATTAGAAATGAATGACTTTGAACATTTTCCTCTGGAAAACAATCCCTCAAAGAATCAAAAGAAAAATGAACAATGATAGGATAAGCAAAGCTGCTTATATCAAAAGAATACTTGGAAAACAAAGCATGAAGTGAACAGACACACATTCAGTTCAGTTCAGTTGCTCAGTCGTGTCTGACTCTTTGCGACCCCATGAATCGTAGCATGCCAGGCCTCCCTGTCCATCAACAACTCCCGGAGTTCACTCAAACTCATGTCCATTGAGTTGGTGATGCCGTCCAGCCATCTCATCCTCTGTCATCCCCTTCTCCTCTTGCCCCCAATCCCTCCCAGCATCAGAGTCTTTTCCAGTGAGTCAACTCTTCACATGAGGTGGCCAAAGTATTGGAGTTTCATCTTTAGCATCAGTCTTTCCAATGAACACCCAGGATTGATCTCCTTTAGGATGGACTGGTTGGATCTCCTTGCAGTCCAAGGAACTCTCAAGAGTCTTCTCCAACAGCACAGTTCAAAAGCATCAATTCTTCGGCACTCAGCTTTCTTTATAGTCCAACTCTCACATCCATACATGACCACAGGAAAAACCATAGCCTTGACTAGACGGACCTTTGTTGACAAAGTAATGTCTCTGCTTTTGAATATGCTGTCTAGGTTGGTCATAACACACATTGTCTCTTCGCAAAGTACAGATTGGTTTCAGGTCTGTTGCTCGGTACCACCTCCCACTGTGAGTCTGCAAGTCACGTAGTTTCACCTCAGCTACTGTCTTCAGTGTCCCAAGGATGTTTTAGAAACTGTAAGGGGTAATGAGTCCACTGATGAAGGGAGACTCTCAGTTCAACTTGGCCATGATACATTCTGAATCCTACTGCAGTAACACCTGGCTCTTTGAATCACTGAAGGAGGGCGTTTCTAAGAATTTGACCAAAACAGATAGATTTGTGTTACAGAAGAGCACTTTGTGCATAGTAAAATTTTCCAAAAGTCCCCTGCTGGAGTGGCACTCACAGTGCCTCCTGGGCTCAGCACTGCTTTTTCTCTCTCTCTGTTTCAGAAGCTATCACTGCCTTTTATCCACCTGGAGCTGATTATTTCATCCCTGAACAGGTACTAAAACATTACAAGTGTAAGGAGACAGCCCACCCCACAGTGTTACCCCAGCCTTGTACGTTACTTAGCAAGTCCCAACTCTGAATGTAAGAGCCAGTTCTCCGCCTACTTTTCATAAGATTTGCATTAATTCCATTTTAAAACATCATAATTTTTAAGAGTGCTTTGCTTTGATTTTTTCCTAGGTATATGTGTCTGTGTGAGTCTGTCTGTATCAATTCTTCATTTTATTAATTGAGTCTTAAACTTGATAAGCAGTCATGCCTCAGACCTAAATGTGGAAATTCACAGCAGGGCTAGGACTAGGGTGAGGGAGGGATGCCAAAGGTGCAAAATTTAGACAACCATCGCCCGGCAGGATGCCCACTGCACAGCATCTTCACTGCCAGTCCTACTCATCTGAGGCTCCAGAAAGGGCAGCCATACGCCCAGGTACTGGGTGGAAAACTTTACTCACCAGGGCTTCCTGGCGGCTCTGAGGGTAAAGCCTCTGCCTGCAGCGCAGGAGACCCGGGTTCAATCCCTAGGTCAGGAAGAGCCCCTGGAGAAGGAAATGGCAACCCACTCCAATATTCTTGCCTGGAGAATCCCATGGAGGGAGGAGCCTGGTGGGCTACAGCCCACGGGGTTGCAGACTTCATTTTCACTTTCCCCAAAACATGCTGAGTTCCCTTCACATAAGTGGCTACTCCTCAACATTCAGGATCTAGCTCAAACATCTCCTCCCTGGAGAGAACTTTCCTGGATACTTTCTCTAGAGTTAGCATTCCCTGATGTAAAATATCAGAACATGCGCTTATATTTCTTCTCTGCAGTTTTCAAAGTTAATCATTACTTCTTGCTTGTTGCTGGTTTCTCATTGGAATGCAAGCTCCTTGCAAACAAGTACTATCGCTTTCGTGCTTCCCATTATAGTCTGATTGCCTGGCACAGTGCTTGACACATAGACGAAACACAATAAAGTATTTGTTGAATGAACTTTATTGAATGGCTTTTGGGATGTTTCGTATCCAAGTGTGATTTTGCTTACCTTGTAACTTTAATTTGCTTAATCTCTCGATGGTTCAGTTTTCTCACCTTAGTGAAGTCGCTCAGTCGTGTCCGACTGTTTGCGACCCCATGGACTGTAGCCTACCAGGCTCCTCCATCCATGGGATTTTTAGGCAAGAGTCCTGGAGTGGGTTGCCATTTCCTTTCTCACCTCAAAACGGGAGTATTCATTGATTCACTCATTCAACACATTGCTTACAAAGTATCTAATATAAAGTAAAGACTAAAAGAAAAAAAAGATCAGTATCTATGTTCCCATTTGGAAATGTAAGTTATATACTCTTAAGTATGCATAGCTAGCATTCTGAGTAGCTACGACTCTACAACAAATCAGTCCAAACTTAGTTTCTGTGACTCAGGTATTTTGGAAGGATTCTTCCATGCAACTCTAGCTCAGGATTTCTCATCCAGTCAGAAGCAGGGGCAGGTGCTGGCACAGGAACAGCAGAAGGTCTGGGGCAACAAGGGATTAGCCAGGCACCTCTCTAAACAGTCAACCCTCTGTATCCACAGATTCAACCAACCATGGATCAAAAAATATCCCCCTCCAAAAAAAATTCTAAAAAGTTCCAAAAGCAAAATTTGACTTTGCCACGCACCTCAACTGTTTATGTAGCATTTATGTTGTACTTAAGTAATCTAGAGATGATTTAAAGTATATGGGAAGATGTATGAATATGCAAATACTATTCCATTTTATAAAGGAACTTGAACATTCCTAGATTTTGGTATCTGTGGGGAGTCTTGGAACGAATACCCTGAGGATACCAAGGGATGACTGTGTATATGTAGATAGATAGATGGATAAACAGATGATAGATAAAAATGAAGAAACAGAGATGTATAGACAGAAATATTGCTTCAGGGCTCATTTATATAATCTCCACAGGTGGGCCATTTGGGTTTCCTCACAGTCTGGTGGCCCCAGGGCAGTCAGGTGGCTTACCCTACAAGCACAAGGCTCCACTGCAATGTTCCAGCAAAGAAGGCAGAAGTTATCACATTACCATTTATGATCTACCTTAGAAACCACACAGCGTCCCTCTTCCTTACTCTATTGGTGAAAACAATTTCTAAAATCCTCTGGACAGAAGGAGTGCCAAAGTGATTTCAGATGTGTTTTTAAACCATGGCAGTTCACTTTCTGGGCACAATTATACAAGCAAAATTCATTTACTCTCTTCCCAAGACCCCTCAGGTTTCGTTACATTATGGTATCTGGCTTGAAGTTCAGGATTTTCTCATCTAAATCAAATCCAAGTGTGATATTTTTGGGGTCCAGTTCTTTGGACATGGGTTTCTGGGTACAGTCTCGTTCAATGTGCCAACATTTTCTCAACTATGAAATAGAGCGGCAAGTTGTCTGTCCCACATACCTAACAAATAGTGGTGAGACAGGCATAGGATAACCATCGTAGGCATTCCCATTTATAAAGGGGAAAACAAGAAGCACAACATAGCCACTGGTCCATGCAGTTCTGAAAGGCATGTGTTGCCAATTCCTAGCTGAGGCCCAATCCTTCTACCAAGGAGTGTTTCTCTGTGGTTCTTGGCTTCACTCCCTACACTCTTGGTTTTACCCTCTAAGTCATTTTTACTTTACCATAAAGACCAGCCTGTTTGCAGCAGAGTAGTTTTCTCAGCCTCCTTCTTGGTCGTACTAGTTTGAACAAAGGCCTCTTTTCATGTTTTGTCTTTGTCTTTTTCAGTTCAAACTGATACGATTCCTTTAAAATATTTGTGGGACTTTTGTATATGAATGTATAAACCACTCTACTGAACAAAAGCTACACAAATCTCTAAGATAAGCCACCTTCTCTACCTTGGGTTTCCGGTGAAGTTGCTATTGGAAAACTCCCTTAAGAATTTTTTTTTTTTGGTTCTTGTTGTTTTTAATTTTGCCTTATTTTCTCTCTTTTTTAAAAGAAATTTTGTTGGAGTAAAGGTTGTGTTAGTTTCAGGTATAAGTGGATCACTTATACATATACATATACCCATTCTCCTTTTTAGATTCTTTTACCATTTAGGCCACTATGGAGTATTGAGCAGAATCTCCAGGGCTATACAGCAGGTTCTTATTAGTTGTCTGTTTTATATATAGTAGTGTGTCTATGTCAGTCCCAATCTCCCAACTTATCCCTCCCCCAACCATATCCCCTGGTAACCATAGGTTTCTTTTCTATGTCTGTGAGTCTACTTCTGTTTTGTAAATAAGTTCATTTGTACTCTCTTCTTTTAGATTTCACATATAAGCAATATCATATGACATTTGTCTTTCTGTGTCTGACTGACTTCACTCAGTACCACAGTCTCTAGGTCCATCCACGCAGCTGCATTATTTTGTTCATTTCTGTGGCTGAGTGATATCCCATTGTATATGGGATAATGTATGTATACTACATCTTCTTTATCCGTTCCTCTGTTGATGGGCATTTAGATTGATTCCATGTCCTGGCTACAGTAAATAGTGCTGCAATGGACACTGAGGCACATTTATTGCTTTGAATTACTGTTTTCTCTGGGTATATGCCCAGGTGTGGGATTTTTAAAAGCCCTGTTGTTAAACAATGGCAACCCACTCCAGTATTCTTGCCTAGAGAATCCTGTGGATGGAGGAGCCTGGTGGGCTGTTGTCCATAGGGTCGCACAGAGTTGGACACGACTGAAGCGACTTAGCATAGCATGCATTGTTAAACAGAGGGAACCTGTGATGCATGCCTTGAAGATCCTTAAAAGATGTTTTCTCTATTTGAAAGGATAGAGGTACCACCTGCCATTTTTCTCGGACCAAAGACATTATAGAACTGCCACAAATTTGATCTTTGCTCTAAAGCTATTACTAACTTTGAGAGCTTCTTGTCATCTAGTTAAATTACAAATAAGAAACAGTTTTATTTTCCACCCTAGAGAATCTTGACATCTTAATATTTTCTCTAAATTTTTATTGAAAACTGCCCAGTTGCATTTTGTTCTTATCTCTTTCTATCTATATCTTAGCCCCTGCATCTGAAAGAAAGCATTTGGCCTTTTTGATATTCTCCCTGAAAATTTTCTCAGCCAGCTCCATCAGTTCATTTGGTACGTTTTCTTTCCCACATGATCTAGGTGACAATTCTTCCCATCACCATCTATCAAAGGTCTGATTTCCTCCAGTTTTCAATAAAGTTTTTCTCATTTTCCTTTAAACTTTTACAACCGATTCCTCAAGGTCCAGCAAGCTTCTGCTAACAATTTCTTCAAGGCTCCTCTAGCATCTGTCTGTTGCCTAGGCCCAAAGCTAATGCCATATGTTTGAAGTTTGTGTTACTGCAGAACCTCACTACAAATTTTTTTTAAAGACATAAACAAAAATCTGTTCCATTTACCTATTGTTGTATAATAAACCTCCCCAATACTTCGCGTTTTTAAACAACAGCAAGCATTTTATTATGTCTCATGGTTTCTGCAGGTCAGGAATCTGAGAAGGGCTTCACTGGGTAATTCTGGCTTGGGGTCTCCCATGTGGTTGCTGTCAAATAGTGCTAAAGCTGGAATAACAGTGGTGTTGGAAAACGGGGCTGGCCAAGCGTGTCTCTCTCTCTCTCTCTCTCTCTCTCTCTCTCTCTCTCTCTCTCGGCCCTAGGGCTTTACCATAAAGTCTCTATGCAACGGCTAACTTGGGCTTCCTCTAGGAAGGCAGCTGGGGCTCGTTCCAGCAAGCAAGGATGCTCCTGCATCCTCTTTAATCTTCTCTTTGAAAGTCACATAGCATCACTTCCATCACAAATAGTCAAAAATCCTGCCCAGCTTCAAGAGAAAGAGTGTTAAAGCCCATCCCTTGATAAAGAGAATAATAAAAATGTTACAAAAAAAAAAAAAAAAACCTGCAGACTTACTTTCAAACTGTTTCTTCCTATTACATTAAAGGAACAAGATTCATTGACTTATTCCATTATTCGTTTATTCATTCTCCCTAAGCCCCTGTGTATACCCTGTTTATAGAATCATGCTATTTTCAGATGACCTCTTTTTCTATCTCTTCTTTTACACTGTTATATCCCTGTGGATGGGAACTATTTTATTCATCTTTGTATCTCCATTACTTAGTGCAAAATCTGCATCATAAAAGATGCTCAACTAATATATTCTAACTAAATGAACGAATTAATGAAGAAACTACAGTTTAAGTTTGTTTACAAATATTGAAATGGAACATTTTCTATTAAGTAATGAGTCTTCAGAAACTAAATTTATGTTTCTACTCCCTGCTGCCAGAAAATTTTGTTCCTATTAAGAAAAGTCAAAGACATAATTCATATTTATATTGGCTTTACTTTCCAAATGTGCATTTTCACATCATTTTTTGTACCACTTTTTGACATAGTCATTTACCTACATAGACTACAGAGGGGGTTCATCTGGGCCCAGAATGCAAATGACTAAGGCAAATGTCAAAATACCTCCCAAGAGAAGGTTGATCTCACAGCACAGCACTAACATAGAGAAAGTGGCAAGAGAACAGCCTGGTGAAAAGGCAGCAAAATCAAAAACTATTGTAGCTGAGATACAGCCCTCATGAGGAAAGTAACAAAGCTTCGCCAAAGCCCCACAGTATTCTGGAGACACATCCACCTCAAGGAGACTAAACTACGGAAGCCTCTGAATAACAGATTTAGGTGATGGACCAAGTGATGCAAAAGGAAAGGCTAATTATGCTAGGGTAGTGGGAGGCATGGGAGTAGTGTCAAGGAGAGGTAAAACTTGGAAAGAAAATAACTAAAAGACCCAGATAAAGATTTTAGCAGAGGGAGACCAAATATTCCATCTCTGTGCCTTCAGACCCCACTACACCCCCAATTTCTTCCCCAAATAAGGATTGGTTCATGAAGCTGTCACGTGGGCAGGAAAGATATGACTGACCTCCAGGCACTGCAGCCCTAGAGTTTAAATGCAAAAGTGGTTGGTTATTGTTGTTTTTAACCATTATTTGCGCTTCCCAGGTGGCTCAGTGGTAAAAAATCTGCCTGCCAATGCAGGAGACTCAGGAGATATGGGTTCAGTTCCTGGGTCAAGAAGATCCCCTGGTGAAGGAAATGGCAACCCACTCCAGTATTCTTGCCTGGAAGACCCCATGGATACAGGAGCCTGGCAAACTACAGTCCACAGTGTCACAAAGAGTTGGACATGACTAAGCATGCATGCAATGATCCATTAAGGCAGATGAGTCAGTTTGACTAGTCACTCACTTAACTGGTTGGTTTTTTATAGTAGCTCCCTTATTTGACCCTGAAGAATGGTTTGAAACAACTGTTTAAGGAATAACACTTATAGGAGAAGATGCTTTCCAAACTCCTCTCATTAGCAGAGAGAGGATACCTTGTGTTTCCCAAGGGGTTGTACAAGTTCTGGGGTTGGGTGGGTAGATGGATGAGGTAGTAGGTAAGCCAGTAAGTAGATGGAAAAGCTGAGAATGAACTAGGAGTGTAAAGAGATAAACAACTATAAAATCAACATGTACTTTTTCAAAACAAATTCTGATTTGTTGAGAACTGTTTAATTCTCTTCCTTGAGAAAACCACATATATTCTCCTCATTCAAAAGTTACATGGAAAAATTATCAAAATTCTCAAAACAAAAATGTATTTGGGAAAACTGAATATTTTGTCAAGTGTCATGAAATGTTGATACTATGAAAAATGGTTCTATTTGTCATGAGCATGACTAAGGTGAGGTTAGCAGAGCTCCTCACTCTATAATGAGATGAAGTCACACAGGACAGAGTTACTGGAGGACATCGTAATGATTGAGCACTCACATCATGTGATTTCAGTCTCTGATCAAAATGGTGCTTCAGTCAAGTTTCCTGTTTTTCCACCCTGTTACACAATGATCCATTAAGGCAGGTGGATCAATTTGATCAGCCATCCATGCAACTGTTTGAGAACAAAATTTACAGTTCACTTGTAAAACTTGGCATCATGTAGACACAATGCCTGAGAGTCAGTTTAGAATCTCCATTTACTATACTATCCATCTCTTCTAGTGAACAAAGAGGAAAAAAACATCAAGCCTTTAATTGCACTGAAATGAGGATATTTTCCATTCCTTCATACATACTCTTCAATCAAAGAACTTAAAGTCCCTAATACCAAGTGAATCCTTTCATGCCTGCTTTTGCAAACAACTCAGTTTTTAACTAAATTTTGGAACCAGAAAACTTTGAGACACTTCAAAGTTTTCCTTTATATTTAGTCAAGATGTGCCAGACAACTGCAAAGATGGAGTTATTTCTTATCCAACACAGGATAGATGCCATGTGATTCACAGTGACTTTTACTATAGCAACAAGCTTCAGGAAGTGAAACAAAGAAGAAATACTAAATTTATGAAAAAATGATGCTAGAATTCATAATGTCCCTTTTGATCACTTGATAATTTGATAATTATGAGCTGGAAAGCAGTCAAGTTCCAGTATTTTGAACTGTGAAATGGAATTAAGTTTAAAAGCAGACATTTAAATTTTATGTCTCAGTAAGTTTCCCATGAAGAATAATATTTAGAAACTTTACAGATAATTCAAAATTAAAATACCTAGATTGAAATATTATTTAGTCAAAATTTTTTAAAAAGCAGCAAGAATGAGGTGAAAGGGCACTCGTATTTCTGGCAGGAATAGAGGAATAGTGTATTGGTAAAATCATTTTTGAGGGCAGTTCAGTAATAACTATCATGATTCACAATACAAAAACAAAAGGTATTTGTACTGTTTGGCACAGATTTTGTAACTTGGATAATCAATCCTAAGGAAATAATTTTAAAATATGTGGGGAAATATGCTTTCCATAATATTATTCGTAGAAACAACAATTGGAAACAATTTAAATGTCCTCAAATTAATAGAATAATTATATTATTGGTGGAACAGCCAACAATGTGGAAATGCTTAAGTAAACTTTGGTACTGTTAGGACAATAAACAAAAAGACATATTTTTCCTTTCTGGTTACAGACTTGCTATAAAGTGCTTTAATATAGTTATACCTTGCATGCAGAGTTCCAAAGAAAAGCAAGGAGAGATAAGAAAGCCTTCCTCAAGGATCAGTGCAAAGAAGTAGAGGAAAACAATAGAATGGGAAAGACTAGAGATCTCTTCAAGAAAATTAGAGATACCAAGGGAATATTTCATGCAAAGATGGGCTCGATAAAGGACAGAAATGGTATGGACCTAATAGAAGCAGAAGATATTAAGAAAATACACAGAAGAACTATGCAAAAAGAACTTCATGACTCAGATAACCACAATGGTATGATCACTCACCTAGAGACAGATATTCTGGAATGAGAATTCAAGTGGGCCTTAGGAAGCATCACTACGAACAAAGCTAGTGGAGGTGATAGAATTCCAGTGGAGCTGTTTCAAATCCTAAAAGATAATGCTGTGAAAGTGCTGCACTCAATATACCAGCAAACTTAGAAAACTCAGCAGTGGCCACAGGATGGGAAAAGGTCAGTTTTCATTCCAATCCCAAAGAAGGGCAATGCCAAAGAATGTTCCAACTACTGCACAGTTGCACTCATCTCATACACTAGTAAAGTTATACTCAAAATCTCCAAGCCAGGCTGCAACAGTATGTTAACTGTGAACTTCCAAATGTTCAAGCTGGATTTTAAAAAGGCAGAGGAACCAGAGATCAAATTGCCAACATCCGTTGCATCATAGAAAAAGCAAGAGAGTTCCCAAAAAAAAATCTCTGCTTCATTGACTATGCCAAAGCTTTTGACTGTGTAGATCACAATAAACTATGTGTGGCAAATTCTTCCAAAAATGGGAATACCAGACCACCTGACCTGCCCCCTGAGAAATCTGTATGCAGGTCAAGAAGCAACAGTTAGAACTGGACATGGAACAAGAGACTGTTCCAAATTGGGAAAAGGAGTACGAAGAACTGACTCATTGGAAAAACCCTGATGCTGGGAAAGACTGAAGGCAGGAGGAGAAGGAGATGAAAGAGGATGAGATGGTTGGATGGCATCACCCACTCGGTGGACATGAGTTTGAGCAAACTCCAGGAGTTGATGATGGACAGGGAAGCCAGGCATGCTATAGTCAATGGGGTTGCAGAGAGTTGGATTTGACTGAGCAACTGAACTGAACTGAACTTCATTTTTAATTGGAGGATAATTGCCTTACAATTTTTTTTTTTTTGGTTTTGCCATACATCAGTGTGATTCAGCCATAGGTATATATATGTCTCCACTCTCATGAAGATCCTTCCCCAGTTATACTTTTAAAATAACATTTTAAAGTCCTCAGAACACCACCAATGCCTTAGAGTGTCCTGAGAGCTTCAACACTGAGGCAGTTTTACAAATTGCTAAAGAAGTAGGTCTATCCATACCTTTGACACTTCAATTTCTTCAATGGGAAATGTGTTTCTCAACAGGAAGGCAGCATTTGAACATATTTCATGAAAATAGCATATCATTCTACAGTTTGTCAAATAATTACAGTCACTATGTACTTGGCACATGCCTCCAACTACAGTAGGCACAGGGAAGAAAGAGAGGCAAGATGCCCAAGCCCTTAAATCACCACTGACAAAGAATCACGAGAAAGGAGTAGATGCTGAGGATGAGCACACCCCGGGTTACGGGGTGCACGAGGGGCCAGATGCAGCTAGAAGAGATGAGCAGACTCTCTCTGTGACCTTGCCCCAAGGACATTACTTCTGAGCTGAGTCTGAAGGCACGAATACAATTTCACCAGGTAAGCAAGTCAAGAAACCACACGTCAGGCAAGAACTATCAGGCAAAGACATGACAACAAGAAAACCTCGGCATAGTCAAGGAGTGTCACGTAGTTTGGGAGTACAGAGGATCAGGACATGGGGTTGGAATGTTAGGAAGAAACCATATCATAAAGACCCTTGTGTATCTTTAGTTAGTGATGCCAAAAGTTTGAGTTTTTTCATCTTTCCATTCTAACTATATTATGAGGAAACCCAGAGAATAAGTCCTTGATACAGAAAATTAGAATGGATTTTATATGTTCAAATTCAGTTTAAGGTCAAACAGTGGTAAAAATTAGGCTGTTGGGGTAAACATATGGTATAAATAGAAATACAAATATAAAGGGCTTCTCCAGTGGCCCAATGGTAAAAGAATCTGCCTGTACCCTCAGGAGATCCAGGTTTGATCCATGGGTTGGGAAGATCCCACCTGGAGAAGGAAATAGCAACCCACTCAGGTATTCTTGCCTGGAGAACTCCATAGATAGAGGAGCCTGGCAGGCGACAGTCCACAGGGTTACAAAGAATCCGATATGACCCAGTGACTAAACAGCAAACAAATATAAAAGAATAAGTACACAGTTTAAAACAGAGATTGATAGGTAACAGTTGTAATCAGAGCAACTTCACCTCCCAGTTGATTTCTGTATTCTAGTTTGTGCAGAATCAAAAAAAATTCTGGTTCAAACAACTTAGGAACTTCAAATCATAGCAGGGATGTTTTTGTTTGGGATTTGGTTTGGTTTGCCCCCAAGAGTTTACTTTGCAATCTCAAGCTAATCCTGAGATAAATGGATTCTCAAAGCACTGTAATAAAGAAGAACAAATACTGACTCTATATCTGTCTCTTTTATTTTAAACTTAGTATTCTGTTGCTTTTGTTTAGAGTTAATAATGTGGCCTATCGCCTCAAATATACAGGACAGCCCATTCTCAAAACTCTGACCTTTCAGAGTACAACATTTTTCCATTCAGGAGAGATAAAAGTTGCAAAACAGAGAAAAACATGTGTCTTCTTAGAGGTTTACAGGAACACCCTCCGCCTGATCCAAGTGGACAAAGGTTTCCTACACCAAGAATCTTTCGACAGCTAAACCTGAACCCCTCCCTGACCTTGTTTTTAAAAATCCTTTCCTGAAACAACCCTTCAGGGAATTTGGGAGTTTTAAGGCATGAACATTCTTTGGCATTGCCTTTCTTTGGGATTGGAATGAAAACTGACCTTTTCCAGTCCTGTGGCCACTGCTGAGTGTTCCAAGTTTGCTGGCATATTGAGTGCAACACTTTCACAGCATCATCTTTCAGGATTTAAAACAGCTCCACTGGAATTCCATTACCTCCACTAGCTTTGTTCGTAGTGATACTTTCTAAGGTCCACTTAACTTCACATTCCAAGATGTCGGGCTCTAGATGAGTGATCACATCATCATGATTATCTGGGTCATGAAGATCTTTTTATACAGTTCTTCCATGTATTCTTGCCACCTCTTCAGACCTCCCCAGACAGCCATTTTGCTTTTTTGCATTTCTTTTCCATGGGGATGGTCTTGATCCCTGTCTCCTGTACAATGTCACAAACCTCCGTCCATAGTTCATCAGGCACTCTATCTATCAGATTTAGGTCCTTAAAGTGTATTTCTCACTTCCACTGTATAATCATAAGAGATTTGATTTAGGTCATACCTGAATGGTCTAGCAGTTTTCCCTGCTTTCTTCAATTTGAGTCTGAATTTGGTAATAAGGAGTTCATGATCTGAGCCACAGTCAGCTCCTGGTCTTGTTTTCATCAACTGTATAGAGCTTCTCCATCTTTGGCTGCAAAGAATATAATCAGTCTGATTTCGGTGTTGCCCATCTGATGACGTCCATGTGTAGAGTCTTCTCTTGTGTTGTTGGAAGAGGGTGTTTGCTATGACCAGTGCATTCTCTTGGAAAAACTCTATTAGTCTTTGCCCTGCTTCATTCTGCATTCCAAGGCAAATTTGCCTGTTACTCCAGGTGTTTCTTGACTTCCTACTTTAGCATTCCACTCCCCTATAATGAAAAGGACATCTTTTTGGGTGTTAGTTCTGAAAGGTTTTGTATTTCTTCATAAAACCGTTCAACTTCAGCTTCTTCAGCGTTACTGGTTGGGGCATAGACTTGGATAACTGTGATATTGAATGGTTTGCCTTGGAGACGAATAGAGATCATTCTGTCATTTTTGAGGCTGCATCCAAGTACTGCATTTTGGACTCTTTTGTTGACCATGATGGCTACTCCATTTCTTCTGAGGGATTTCTGCCCACAGTAGTAGATATAATGGTCACCTGAGTTAAATTCACCCATTCCAGTCCATTGTAGTTAGCTGATTCCTAGAATGTAGACGTTCACCCTTGCCATCTCTTGTTTGACCACTTCCAATTTGCCTTGATTCATGGACCTGAAATTCCAGGTTCCTATGCAATATTGCTCTTTACAGCATCGGATCGTGCTTCTATCACCAGTCACATCCACAGCTGGGTACTGTTTTTGCTTTGGCTCCATCCCTTTGTTTTTTCTGGAGATATTTCTCCACTGATCTGCAGTAGCATATTGTGTACCTAATAACCTGGGGATATCCTCTTTTGGTATCCTATCATTTTGCCTTTTATACTGTTCATGGGGTTCTCAAGGCAAGAATACTGAAGTGGCTTGCCATTCCCTTCTCCAGTGGACCACATTCTGTCAGACCTCTCCACTATGACCCGCCCATCTTGGGTTGCCCCGCAGGCATGGCTTGGTTTCACTGAGTTAGACAAGGCTGTGGTCCTAGTGTGATTAGATTGACTAGTTTTCTGTGAGTATGGTTTCAGTGTGTCTGCCTTCTGATGCCCTCTTGCAACACCTACCATCCTATTTGGGTTTCTCTTACCTTGGGCATGGGGTATCTCTTCACGGCTGCTCCAGCAAAGCACAGCCACTGCTCCTTACCTTGGATGAGGGGTATCTCCTTACTGCCATCATTCCCGACCTTCAGCGTCCATCTAGTCAAGGCTATGGTTTTTCCTGTGCTCATGTATGGATGAGAGTTGGACTGTGAAGAAGGCTGAGTGCTGAAGAATTGATGCTTTTGAACTGTGGTGTTGGAGAAGACTCTTGAAAGTTCCTTGGACTGCAAAGAGATCCAACCAGTCCATTCTGAAGGAGATCAACCCTGGGATTTCTTTGGAAGGAATGATGCTAAAGCTGAAACTCCAGTACTCTGGCTACCTCATGCAAAGAGCTGACTCATTGGAAAAGACTCTGATGCTGGGAAGGATTGGGGGAAGGAGGAGAAGGGGACGACAGAGGATGAGATGGCTGGATGGCATCACTGACTTGATGAACGTGAGCCTGAGTGAACTCCGGGAGATGGTGATGGACAGGGAGGCCTGGCATGCTGCAATTCATGGGGTCGCAAAGAGTCGGACACGACTGAATGACTGAACTGAACTGAAGGCATGAGCAGTGAAAGTGAGAAATAGATTTAAGGGACTAGATCTGATAGATAGAGTGCCTGATGAACTATGGACGGTGGTTCGTGACATTGTACAGGAGACAGGGATCAAGACTATCCCTAAGAAAAAGAAATGCAAACAAGCAAAATGGCTGTAGAGAAGTGAAAAGCAAAGGAGAAAAGGAAAGATATAAGCATCTGAATGCAGAGTTCCAAAGAATCGCAAGGAGAGATAAGAAAGCCTTCCTCAGCGATCAATGTATAGAAATAGAGGAAAACAATAGAATGGGAAAGATTAAAGATCTCTTCAAGAAAATTAGAGATACCAAGGGAACATTTCATTCAAAGATGAGCTTGATAAAGGACAGAAGTGGTATGGACCTAACAGAAGCAGAAGATATTAAGAAAAGATGGTGAGAATACACAGAAGAACTGTACAAAAAGATCTTCATGACCAAGATAATCACAATGGTGTGATCACTCATCTAGAGCCAGACATTCTGGAATGTGAAGTCAAGTGGGCCTTAGGAAGCATCACTACGAACAAAGCTAGTGGAGGTGATGTAATTCCAGCTGAGCTATTTCAAATCCTGTAAAATGATGCTGTGAAAGTGCTGCACTCAATATGCCAGCAAACTTAGAAAACTCAGCAATGGCCACAGGACTGGAAAAGGTCAGTTTTCATTCCAATCCCAAAGAAAGGCAATGCCAAAGAATGCTCAAACTACCACACAATTGCACTCATCTCACACACTAATAAAGTAATACTCAAAAATCTCCAAACCAGGCTTCAGCAATATGTGAACCATGAACTTCCTGATGTTCAAGCTGGTTTTAGGAAAGGCAGAGGAACCAGAGATCAAATTGCCAACATCCGTTGCATCATAGAAAAAGCTGAAGAGTTCCAGAAAAACAACTACTTCTGCTTCATTGGCTATGCCAAAGCTTTTGACTGTATAGATCACAATAAACTGTGGCAAATTCTTCAAGAAATGGGAATACCAGACCACTAGACCTGCCTCCTGAGAAATCTGTATGCAGGTCAAGAAGCAACAGTTAGAACTGGACATGGAACAAGAGACTGGCTCTAAATAGGAAAGGAGCATGTCAAGGCTGTATATTGCCACCCTGCTTGTTTAACTTCTATGCAGACTACATCATGCAAAATGCTAGGCTGGATGAAGCATGAACTGAAATCAAGATTGCCAGGAGAAATATCAGTTACCTCAGATACGCAGATGACACCACCCTTATGGCAGAATGTGAAGAGGAACTGAAGAGTCTCTTGATTAAGGTAAAGAGCAGAGTGAAAAAGCTGGCTTAAAGCTCAACATTCAGAAAACTAAGATCACAGCATCTGGTCCCGTCACTTCATGGCAAATAGATGGGGAAACAGTGGACACAGTGGCTGATTTTATTTGGGGGGCTCCAAAATCACTGCAGATGGTGACTGCGGCCATGAAATTAAAAGACACTTACTCCTTGGAAAGAAAGTTATGACCAATCTAGATAGCATGTTGAAAAGCAGAGACGTTACTTTGCCGACTAACGTCCGTCTAGTCAAGGCTATGGTTTTTCCAGTAGTCTTGTATGAATGTGAGAGTTGGACTGTGAAGAAAGCTGAGCACCGAAGAATTGACACTTTTGAACTGTGGTGTTGGAGAAGACTCTTGAGAGTCCTTTGGACTGCAAGGAGATCCAACCAGTCCATCATAAAGGAGATCAATCCTGGATGTTCATTGGAAGGACTGAGGTTGAAGCTGAAACTTCAATACTTTTGCCACCTGATGCAAACAGCTGACTCATTTGAAAAAACCCTGATGCTGGGAGAGACTGTAGGCAGAGGAGAAGGGGTCAACAGAGGATGAGATGATTGGATGGCATCACCGACTCAATGGACATGAGTTTGGGTGAACTCCAGGAGCTGATGATGGATAGGGAGGCCTGGTGTACTGCAGTTCGTGGGTTCTCAAAGAATTGGACACGACTGAACAACTGAACCGAACTGAACTGAAGGTATGAGCCACCCATCTCCTTCTTTCCTTGTTGTTCATTAGCTCATTTAAGTCCAACTCTCTGTGACCCCATGGAATCCAAGCTTCCCTGTCCTTCACCATCTCCTAGAGCTTGCTCAAACTCATGTCCATTGAATCGGTGACCCCATCCATCCAGTTCGTCCTCTGTCATCCCTTTCTCCTGCTTTCAATCTTTCCAAGCATCAGGGTCTTTTCTAATGAGTCAGCTCTTGGCATCAGGTGGCCAAAGTATTCGAGCTTCAGCCTCAGCATCAGTCATTCCAATGAATATTCAGGACCGATTTCCTTTAGAATGGACTGGTTTGATCTCCTTGCTGTCCAAGGGACTCTCAAAAGTCTTCTCCAATACCACAGTTCAAAAGCATCAGTTCTTCAGTGACCAGCTTTCTTTATAGTTGAACTCACACCATACATGACTACTGGAAAACCACAGCTTTGACTAGACAGACCTTTGTTGGAAAAGTGATATCTCTGCTTTTAATAAGCTATCTAGGTTTGTCGTAGTTTTTCTTCCAAGGAGCAAATGTCTTTTAATTTCATGGCCGCAGTCACCATCTGCAGTGATTTTGGAGCCCAAGAAAATACAGTCAGCCACTGTGTCCACTGTTTCCCTATCCATTTGCCATGAAATGATGGGACCAGATGCCATGATCTTAGCTTTTGAATGTCGAGCTTTAAGCCAGCTTTTTCACTCTCCTCTTTCACCTTCATCACGAGGCTCTTTTTCATCAGAGCCTTCTTCACTTTCTGCCATAAGAGTGGTGTCATCTGCATATCTGAGGTTACTGATATTTCTCCCAGTGAACTTGATTCCAGCTTGTGCTTCATCTAGCCCAGCATTTCCCATGATGTATTCTGCATGTATGTTAAATAAGCAAGGTGAAAATACACAGCCTTAACATACTCCATTCCCAATTTGGAGCCAGCCTGTTGTTCTAGGTCCCGTTCTAACTGTTGCATCTTGACCAGCATAAAGATTTCTCAGGAGGCAGGTAAGGTGGTCTGGTATTATCATCTTTTAAGAATTTGCTACAGTTTGTTGTGATCCACACAGTCAAAGACTTTAATGTAGTCAATGAAGCAGAAGTAGACATTTTTCTGAAATTCTCTTGCTTTTTGTATGATCCAACAGATGGTAAATCCTAATGCTACCTTCTGATTATATGCAGAGATTACAGGCACATCTATGATAAAATTTGCTTTTCAAGCTATCTCTTTAGGACTTCTCTTGTGGCTCTTCAGATAAGAAAACACCTGCCAATGCAAGGGACATGAATTTGATCCCTCATGCAGAAAGTTTCTACATGCCTCAGAACAACTAAACCCGTGTGCCACAACTACTTAGCTCACATGCTGCAGCTACTGTAGCTCTCAGTCTAGAGCCTGCTCCCCAACAAGAGAAGCCCCGGCAGTCAGAAACCTGTGCACGCTAGCAAAAAGTAGCTGCTGCTCACCTCGGCCGGAAAAAGCCCATGCAAAGCTATGAAGACCAGGCAACCAAAATTAATGAATTAATTTTTTTTTTATTCTTCATCTATCCCTCTAAACTGTGTGTGTAAACATGCTCATACATATGGTGGTATGTCTAAAGCAGACTGGCTGCCCTCACCTCCATCCCTCTGACCTGACACCACTGAAAGTGAGCAGCAGCCCTTCAAGTAGATTGGCTCTCAGACTAGGGAGAGGACAGAGGGACAATGACGGGTAGGGGTGCTAATGGAAGAGGCCAGTGGGATGAGGGCTCTTCCTTTGGGTGAAATGTCAGTTAATAAAAGTGGAAGATGTGATGGATGTGGAAAATAACCATTTTTGTAACCATCATAGTAAAGATTGGGTTAATAAAAACTCATCAATGGATGTTCAATCTAGGGGAGAAAGTTTGATGAGGAGCCAGATATGCACATATTCTTACAGTGTCTTTCCAAGGACTACAAAGGAAAAATAGTAACTGTACACTCAAGGAAGAAACTGGACAATAGCAAAGCCAGATGACCAGAATTAACATCATAAGCCTCCGATATGATGCCCTGAGAAAGATACAGGGCCCCTTTTGTAGTATTCATGCTGGAAATGTACAACTGAATCCAATCATGACAAAATATCATAAAACTCACATCAAGAAACATTCTGTAAAACTAAGGGCCTATAATTTTTTTTTCTTAATCCAATGTCGTGAAAAACAAAGAAAATCTGAAAAATTATTCCAAATTATAGACTAAAGAAATGTAATCCCCCCTACAAGATACAGTCTGTGGTTCTGCATCCTATACTGGAGGGAAAAAAAGAGTCTGCAAGATACACTACTATGACAATTGATAAAAATGGCAAATGGACTACAGATTAGATTATACAAATGTGCAGTTTCCTAGATTTGATAACTGTACTGTGATTACATAAGAGAGCATCCTTGTTCTTAAGAAATACACACTGAAGTATTAAAGAGTAAGAGAGCAGGATATTTACAGCCAGTTCTCAAATGGCTCAGGGGAAAAAAAAAAACAGTCCTGTGTCTTTGTGTGTGGGTATGCTGAAAGTCAACAGATAGAGTAAAAACACTGATACATCAAATACTATTGTAAGCATAGTACTTATGTAGAACCCAAAGAGAAAATGAAGAGCTAAGAGAATTTAAAGTATTCTTTCCTAAGGAGCAGGACTGGGGAAGGGAGAGGTAAGGAAAAGGTTTGTTGCTTTTCTGTACCATTTGCTGTTTTCAACAATTTAAAACTTAAGAATTTCAGGAAAATGACAATTACTGCTCTAAGTATTGAGACAGAGGAACTACAAGTAAGGGAAAGATGTGAGCAGAATGTGTTTTAGAAATAAACCCCAAGTGAGTCTGGAGAATGGATTAGAAGGAACTGATAGAAATAGTTTGTTGGAGTTAGAAAGCTTTAATGATTATTCTTCACATTTGTGTTGTACTTTATAACATACTCTCACTCCATTATCTAATCTGAATCCTCACCATTTAAAAAGGCAATAATTAAACATCAGATCTCAGTGGAAATGAGCATGTAAGTGAGGCATCACACAAAGAAAACATCACAAACCCGACCCCCACTTAAAATCTACAATAAAAATGCCAAGAGCCTACAGCTGCCAAGAAGCTCTGAGGCACTTGCTGTTTATCACAGGATCTGCACTGAACTGTATTTTACATGTATCTACTCTGTCTTCTTTCCTCAAGGTCTTTTGAAACTTTATTCTTATTGGAACAAGCCTACTGCTGTCCCCAAATGTCTATCGGTTGTCCCATCTTTATCTTCAAGCTACCACACCCCAACACTCCCACCTCCTCTACTTTTACCCAACAAAGACCAAATGGTCACTGCTGGCTTGTGCTCTATTCCCTGGGATCTTTGTTAATCTTTGCCCATTTACCACACTGCAGAAAAAGAATTGGCGAACTTTCCCCAATCCAGAATATTGGTCCCACTCAGGCCACACCCAGTAGCCCCAGGCACCGTCCTGAGCTCAGAGGAGAAGCCCTGATTACCATCACCTCCATCTGGCCTTGGGCAGAGCACTTTACCTGCATGGTTTCAGCCACACTCCCCACAGCCCTGTGGGGTAGGAACTATTGTCCTCTCCACTTAGCTGTGAAGGAAACAAAACTCAGAGAGATCTGGTAGCCAGCTAAGGCCACACAGCTGCTCATTAACAAAGCTAGGTTCAAACCTAGGGTGTGTAACTCAACTCTGAAAGTTTTGCTTTCATGTGGCGGTAAATGTGGCACTATTCTTGGGTGGTCTCCCAGGCCACGTGTCCTTCATTCCCATAGCTTTCACTTAAGGCTGAGTAGAGAGAGGGGTGTTTGTGAAGCCACAGAAGGCACCAGGCTTAAGGAGCCTTTGCTTCCAGTTAAACCCAGGAGTAATATACTGATTTTATCTTAGCAGTGGCTTGAAGGTACTAACTCAATTCCTGGATTTTAACTAGTGTATAAAAACAGGCCTATTCCTGAAATGCTATGGTATGAAGCATCTGAGTCAGATTAAACCAGAGCATGTGCTGGGTTATTTTTAGAACAGGGCTGTATATAGGACATAGTTTTCTGGTTATGTCACATTTTTGCAGGTGTGCCTTCTATTCACATTTTGGATAAAAATAGATACATGTATTGGTGATAGAAAGA
Organism: Nanger dama; assembly: GCA_917880005.1. Lineage (NCBI taxonomy): Eukaryota > Metazoa > Chordata > Mammalia > Artiodactyla > Bovidae > Nanger > Nanger dama. The sequence goes on from CAKJTW010000002.1 coordinate 38,100,457, forward strand.
TAAATGCAATACAGTTTCTGCCCTTGAAGAGTTCCAAGGCTAGGTCTAAGGACAGAAAAAGTAGAAAGCAGACCAAAAAAATATACAAAAAGGGCATAATGGAGGCAGAGAAACACAGACAGTGGGAACTTCAAACACCTTCATAGCCTGCCTCATCAGTGCAACAGACTTTATCAGGAACGGGCACTGCAAAGACAGAAACACACAAAAATGGACAGTCCTTGCTCTCAGGATACTTCCATCCACAGCCCAAGAGCACAGTGAGATGCTGAGAGCAGTCAGAAGGAAAGCCAAGCTATCGTGGAAGACACAGGACAAGCAGTTGACTTGGACAGGAGCCAGGACAAGCTGCCCTGACTGTGAGGTGATTCCTGAGCTGAGCGGTGAGAACAGAGGAGGCAGAGGGTGAGACCATTATAGACAAAGGCAACCACAGCCCTGGGATAAGAGAAAGCACAACCTTTCCAAAGCAAGGAAAGAAACTCATGAGACAGATGAGCAGAGAGCAAGGGGGAAGGGGGACAACATGATTGGGGTGAGGCTGCAGGACGTGGCCAGTGATGGTAAGGATATGGGTTGAGGAGCTGTAACAGTCAATAAGACTTTCACTTCCCCATTTACCTCATGGGTACCATGTCACTTAGGTAGCTGCCTTTCAATAGCCATGATGGGTAGCGAAAGTATCACAGACAAATGTTCAGACAGGTCATGCAAACTCTCAGTTTGGCCAAGGTAAGTGTTTTAAAATCTTTTCAGTGCTGCGATGAACACTGGGGTACACGTGTCTCTTTCAATTCTCGTTTCCTCAGTGTGTATGTTTATAATAGCCAGGACATGGAAGCAACCTAGATGTCCATCAGCAGATGAATGGATAAGAAAGCTGTGGTACATATACACAATGGAGTGTTACTCAGCCATTAAAAAGAATACATTTGAATCAGTTCTAATGAGGTGGATGAAATTGGAGCCGATTATACAGAGTGAAGTAAGCCAGAAAGAAAAACACCAATACAGTATACTAACACATATATATGGAATTTAGAAAGATGGTAACGATAACCCTGTATGCGAGATAGCAAAAGAGACACAGGTGTAAAGAACAGTCTTTTGGACTCTGTGGGAGAGGGAGAGGGTGGGATGATTTGGGAGAATGGCATTGAAACATGTATAATATCACATATGAAATGAATCGCCAGTCCAGGTTCAATGCATGATACAGGATGCTTGGGGCTGGTGCGCTGAGATGACCCAGAGGTATGGTATGGGGAGGGAAGTGGGAGGGGGGTTCAAGAAGGGGAACATGTGTACACCCATGGTGGATTCATGTTGATGTATGGCAAAACCAATACAATATTGTAAATTAATTAGCCTCCAATTAAAATAAATACATTTATATTAAAATAATAATTAATATATATAATAAAATAAAATCTTTTCAATTACATGAAATGTTATAGTGTTGAAAAATCTTCTGACCCTCCTTACCAAATGTTGGTGATGTGTTTACTCAATCCTGATTGAGAAAATATGATAGACGATTACTACACTTTCAATCCATATTTATCTTAGCAGAATGAATCATAGTAGCATCTATGTACAGCTGAAAAAGTATAATTCATGTATGCGTGCCAGGTTTGTGCTTTCTTTCACCTACAGAGCAAAAATATGATGTATATGTGTTCAAGGACCACTTGTAAAAAGACTATATGGCCCATAGCTTGGAAACCACCAGTCGAGATAAACTCTACGGTCCCTCCTTTCAGCTCTGAAATTCTGATTTTGTCATAACGTCAACGAAAGTGGCCTTGACCCTTCCATATAATGGAGCAAATGGCAGGAATAACTTCACCTTTGGCCAATACTGAATCTAAAGTCTTCTTTTTGATCAAAAACCAACTGAGAAAATCTGCTTAAGTTGACCATGATTTAGCAAGATTCTAAACATGTGTGCTCTGCAGCTGATTAACAACTCTCTTTAATGTGCTTTTTAAGCTTCCTGAACCTCTTAACCTCAGCTGTTCTGAACCTTGATGTCATCAGTATTGTTCTCTCCATGTTCAAATTTTCTTTGTGGGTTTTGCTTCCAGACAGGCCCTTTTCACATAATGGCCCCAAGAGCTCTGGCCTGGCAACCTCCAGTATTGTAATTCTAGAGAAAATCTAGTTTCATGTTTCCAATAGTTCCCATAAAAACCCCCAAATTAAGTCTCTCCAACATGGATTATGCCTTGTGCCAACTCCTGAACCAATCATTGTAGCCAAGAAGATGGAATTCACTGATTGTTCAAGCCAAGTGCCACAACCCAGGACTTAAAGAGTGGAGAGCCGCATGGGTTCCCAAAGGAAAACCTAAGAGAAGGGCAATTAAATGAATACTCAGTAACAAAAACAGCATCTTTTATGTCCTTCTGGACTTAGTTTTCTGCTGCAAATGACAGAAACCCAATTTATCTAGTTTCACTAAAAGAAAGTCCTAATTGGCTCATATAACTAAAACCTCTAATAGCAGTTTGACTTCTGGCATGGCTAGAATCAGAGATTTAATAATAATAGAATTCCCAGTCTCTCTCTCCCCTTCCCTCCCCTGCTTTTTCCAAATGGAAGTCTATGTTCTCCCCCAGCAAGACCTGAGGTGCATGATCTTAGCTACTGAACTTTCCAGAGGAGATTGGTCCCCTCTTTCCTTCCATATCAGGCTTCAGGAAGGGCTCATAATAGCACCCCTGATGTCATATGTTCACCCAGTGACAAGTCACCTTGACCAGGCCATACATGAGCTACTCTGCCTGAAAAGCTTTGAGTTCATGTGTTTTCTCAGTAGAAACCTTAGCACACAAGATAGGTGTTCTCACTATCCCCAGTTGGCAAGTGAGAAATCATGGAGCAGAGAGGCTGTTATTTTCCCAAGGTCACACAGGAAGTGATGATGCTTGGATTCAGAGCAGGCATCACATTCCAGAATCACTGCACTCAAACGACACTGAAAACAAATAACCAAATAATTTCAGAGAGTGACCAGACAATGAAGAAAATCCAAGGGAGCCACGTGAGCATGCCTTGGTGTGCAGAGGCTGCATTAGTTGGGAAGTCAGGAAAGGCCTTTGGGAGGAGATAACACTGGAATTGATCCTGGAAGGATAAGGTTTGTGGGAGCAGTGTTCAGACAGGCGAAACAGGAAGTGCAAAAATCCTGAGGTGGGATTGAGCATGGTGTATTCAAGTACAAGCAGGAGAGTCAGACAGACTAAATAATAAACAAGGGGGGCCAGGCACCAAATCTAAGAGTCAGACAGGCAGCAGGCCAGGTCAGACCCCAAAGGCTGTGAGACACAGTGTGGGTTTTATTGCAAGTCGACGGGAAGTCGCTGGGGCCCTTGGAAGGAGTCACTTCAGTCATCGCATAATCACTGAGTATGGACCTGGGACAGGGAAAGGGAATCTCCAGGGTGTCCTACTGGGGCGCTGATGGGCAGAATCTGCTCTCTAACATTTATAAACAAACTGTGCATGAGTGAGGGCCCTCTCCAAGGTTAGCATATTTCCAAAAAGCAGTTTCAACAATCCATTTCCAATAGCTAGAATTTCTTGACCTGTTCAGTTCAGTTCAGTTGCTTAGTCGTGTCTGACTCTTTGTGACCCCATGAATCGCAGCATGCCAGGCCTCCCTGTTCATCACCAACTCCCAGAGTTCACTCAGACTCGCATCCATTGAGTCAGTGATGCCATCCAGCCATCTCATCCTCTGTTGTCCCCTTCTCCTCCTGCCCCCAATCCCTCCCAGCATCAGAGTCTTTTCCAATGAGTCAACTCTTCCCATGAGGTGGCCAGAGTACTGGAGTTTCAGCTTTAGCATCATTCCGTCCAAAGAAATCCCAGGGTTGATCTCCTTCAGAATGGACTGGTTGGATCTCCTTGCAGTCCAAGGGACTCTCAAGAGTCTTCTCCAACACCACAGTTCAAAAGCATCAATTCTTCTGCACTCAGCCTTCTTCACAACTTTCACATCCATACATGACTACTGTTAGTTGGGGCTTATTGTAAGGTTGACTGACTTGGTATTTATATCTACAGAAAAGGAATTGTGCTGACATGGCTGCTTTGCCCCATGAGAGGGGGCAAAATGACGACTGGTGGTGGCAGCCTTGGGGCCTTTACTCCTGTCCCTAGGAATCCCTTATTTGGGAGCCTCCCTTGTTCCAGCCTCCTTCTCCCTGTCCTTCTAACAAACACAGCAGCTTTGTGCACTGTTTTCTCAGAATTCTCTGAGTTGACTTCATCCGAGGAATCTCTTTCTTGCTAAGGCATTAATGGATTCTTTTTCCTAGATAATATTGGAAATAACACAGTGAAGGCAAGATACTTTAAGCCCAGGGATGAGGGGTGCTCTAATGCTAATAATATCAAGAATTATGGCAGGATAAGGGGTGGGGGGACAGGCATTAAAGCCACCTTAAATGGCAATCACACTGCATGGCCTCTATCTCTGTCCAGAAGCATGGCACACAATCTGTTCCAGGCACCCCTGGAGAGCTTGCAGGTCATACTGGGATCCATTGACTCCTGTATTTCAGGTTCCTTCCCTGAGTTTCTGCTGATGCTGCTGTGTGTGAGCGTGTGTTTATTTAAATTCAGAAATAGTAAAATTTACTTTTTTGGGTGTACTATGAGTTTTAACACTTGGTTTTTTAAATGTTTACTTTATTAAAGTATTTACAATGTTGATTTAATTATTTACAAACTTGATTTACAATGTTATACTCATTTCTGCTGTTCAGCAAAGCGATCCATTATACATGTATATGTACATGATTTTTCATATTCTTTCCCATCATGGTTTATCACAGGATATTGAATATAGTTCCCTGTGCTTCATGTAGCACCTTGTTTCTGCATCCTGTGTGTAATACCCTGCATCTGCTAATCCCCAGCTCCCAGTCCCTTCCTCCCCCAGCCCTTTCACCCTTGGCAACCAATCACAAGTCTATTCCATATGTCTGTAACAGTGTGTTTTGACACCACAGCAAGAATATAGACTAGTTCCATCACTCTCAGTCAATCCTCATCCCTCATACCCAGCCCCTGACAATGATCCATTTTCTGTTGCTATAGTTATCAATACATATTTTTGAAAACATCATATAAATGGAATCATAAATTATGCAACTATGAGACGGGCTTCTATCACTCAGCATAATGCCTTTGGGATTCACCCAAATGGCTACATATATTAATAGTTTTTTCCTCTTTATTGCTAAGTAGTATTCCATTGAAGGCTTAGTCATTCACCCATGGAAGGGCATTTGAAGTGTCTCCCATGATGGGTGATTATGATAGAGGTGTCTCCTGTTTTGTGTGAACTTAAAATGGCAACCCACTCCACTACTGTTGCCTGGAAAATTCCATGGACAGAGGAGCCTGGTAGGCTACAGTCTACGGGGTCGCGAAGAGTTGGATACAATTGAGCAACTTCATTTTCTCAAGTCTTATCATGGCTAAATACCTAACAAAGGGATAGCAAGTCCTATGATAAATGTATCAAATAATATAAAATAAAAATAAGTGTAAGAAATTGCCAAACTATTTTCCATTACTCAAAAACAAGCGAGAATATGGAAACGACTCTTCTAGTTTCTCAGAGCTCACCCATCTAAAAGCAAAGCCAAAGAGTATTCTTTTCTGAAAGAAGCAGCCATTAATAATCTGTTTTACTCAATGTTTGTGCCTTCTCATAGCTGTGAGAATTCACCCTGGGGGAAAGCAAGTACTCTGCCTTTTTATACCAAACTTGGGCTGGCTTTGTATTGAGCTTAGACGACTAAGGTTGGAGCACTATCTGGGTTCACAGCATCGAGCGAAGCCTAGAATGGTGCAGTGGGAGACTGGCAGGCTTTCTGCCTAAGCCCAGAGGAAGAAAACAAGCCTGAGGTTCTGCAGCATAGCACTGCATATTCCTGATTAGCAGCGACAACACCTGAACTGACCTTCCAAACAGTATCACGAAAAAAACAAGCAGATAAAGTGTGACAGTCCTCTAGTACTTCTGCTTGTTGGTTGTCTTTTCTTCTGATGGGTCTGAGCCCTTGAAACAATCCCTGCAGTCTGAATCTTTGAGAATTAAAATTAGCGAACACTCAACCCACCCTCTTATGGAACCCATCAGCGATTGCACACAATAAGAGTTTAACCAAACCCTAGGAAAAACTTTTCACTAATCACAGAAAAAGTCACACTTTACTTACAGTATTTAAACACATCCCACTGGGCCTTCCCTGGTGGCTCAGAGGTTAAAGCGTCTGCCTCCAATGCGGGAGACCTGGGTTTGATCCCTGGGTCGGGAAAATCCCCTGGAGAAGGAAATTGCAATCCACTCCAGTATTCTTGTCTGGAGAATCCCATGGGCGGAGAAGCCTAGTAGGTTACAGTCTATGGGGTCACAAAGAGTTGGACACGACTGAGCGACTTCACCTTCACTGTGTTAAACCCAGTGGAACAATAAAGGATACATGTACATTTCAGAGGTGACATTTTACAGCTTTTCTAAATTTATTTTTTCCAATTTAAATTCTATAATAGCATAGCTTTAAATCACTCCTAGGACAATTATCAAATAGAAAAATTGATAAATATGTAAAGGACATAATGGATCAAGGATCATATCAGACAAACCTATAATTATAAGAATTATGGTGAATGATAAGTAGCAATTGGAGAACCTCAGAAGGCTTTCCAGCTTATCTTGGATGACCACCCAAAAGTTTCATTGCTCCAGCAAACATTTTGTCTCTGCAGTCTGGAAAAACTGAACTGGAACTCTTAGGACAACATGCCTTCCTCCTTCTCTCAGGATATTACCACTCTGGGGCAGTCCCTTCCAGAAGTGAGAAGTTTAGAGATCCTACAACAGCTAAAACCCAACAATGGAGTGGCCACTCCTGTCATCAAGTCATATCTGTCTAGTCCCTTACGCCTCCCCTAAAATGTCTAGACACAGCTGCCTAGCCTTCCTGAAGTTTCTCCCTACTTCTGCGTTCACCTTTCCCTTCTCTGAAAAGGAACCAGGGCGAGGAGTTCCATTCTTTTCTTTTCTTTTAAGTTATCTAGAATGCAAATAGTAGGTGGGTATTTGTGGTCACCTTCATTGGAAATGTTCTCTCCTTCCCCTGAAGGTACTATACAGTATATGAAATTGAGGAGTAATAAAGGACACATATTTTTCTATTTACCAAGTTTGTATTATTCAAAATAAAGCAATGCTAACATTGAAGTGTCCTAGTCAAGAACCACAGATAGCTCCACTTGAGTACTTTTGTAGATTTTTATTCTATCTTCAGGTCTCTGTGACTTCTTATGTATCCAAAATTGATGTGAATTACTCATTGAAATTTGAAATGGTAATTTTTAGTCACCAAATAGGAATGAAAAATAAAAATGATTGCTTCAAGATCCTACAAGATGTTTTGCTGTAATTACATACCAGGTTTAATAATGGTCAAGTCTGACACATCCATTCTGGCATCTTGTTCAAATTAATTGAGGCAAAATATTTGTGGGTCTTTTCCCTCTTTCTGCCTCTGGAAATTTATAATTCAAAAGAATGAAAGGAGCCTGATTGTTAACTAAAGAGAGTTCACTAGGTTGCCTCTTTAGGGTGTTTTCATTGTTAAAGCTACACAGCCACAAATTACTGTTACTTGTTACCTGTCTCTACCTTCAGTAGCGTTACCTGGTGATCAAGCAGCACTGCAAGATGCTATTTTTATATAATGCCATAGGGCATATGCATAGTTTTCCACTTCTGATATTATGTAACAGAAAGCCATTAGAACTAGTTCCAAGTGAATCCTTTTGTTTAAAATTTCTAAAGAACTCATCTTTTAAATATACCAGCTATCTTGTATAGTTGAACAATTATGATTCTCAGAGGTCACTGTGTGAACCACAAATATAGAAGTGTGATGGCTGAGAGCAGTTGGATTTCTTATTTTCCTTATATGCCTTCTTTCTGGTGTAAAAGCATTAAGGAATTTTGACATAATGATAAGCTGCTATTTAAAGTTCCCACTTGTGAGATTGGTATGCAGTGCATTCAGAAGAAATGCACACACTATACATTCACTCTGGGCAAGAGCCCACAACAGAGAGCCCACTTTTGTTCAAAAGTGGGAAGCAATTCATGTTTAAGATTTCTGTGACCTTGATTACATTGACTGTGGAAGTGATTATCAGAAAAATTTGATAATATCTTTGAGACTCTTATAGGGTCTTTTAGGAAGCAAAATATGCTGGTGATAACTAAAAACATTTTATTGCTATCCAGATGTTTTGTTCTGGTAATGCCAAACAGCTGGATGTTAAGAAACATTTGGACAGTTGAATGCATTTTTAAAGTTGGGGGTTTTTTTAATGTGAATTTATGTTTGCTATTGTGGCCATGGCTGCCTAGTCAACATCAGAACATGACTGTTTTGTAGTTTTATATCATAATACTGGAACATAATCTCAACAGTATATCTGGAAGAGATTTCTTTCCCAGGTAGAATCCTCCTGGATTTCTGAAGAAATTGCATCCAGTTGTATAAGGGATGTTTATAAGAAAACTACATGGATGAGTGATCATTATCCAATTAAGCTGATGTTTTACAGGAGGGACCTTGCAAAGCCAAGGTTACACATCAAGATGGAATTGAAGGAAACTTAATTTCAATTCAAGGAACTGGAAAGTGATCCAAAGGGTTATAAACATTCATAGGATAACCCTATCACCTAAAACAAGCAAAACATATAGAATGAAATTGTCACTAAGGGAAATCACTATAAAAATTGATGAAAAATATTGATCTGCTTGGAATTACAGTTATGGAAGTAAGGCTGTATTTGATCTAAAGATATGCTAAACAAACAGAATCAAACAGAAATTTGAAGCAATTGAAAGATGTTAGAGCTATGTTAGAAGATAACATTTTTTACGTTTAAAGAAAACAGTTGATGAGAATAGAACATTACCCCATTTGTGTCCTTCCTTAGTTCTCTGGAGAAGTTTTTGTGCCTCCTATATACTCAATTAAATGCTCGTTTCTTCTAAAAATATCCCAAAACTAAGCAGCCAAGATCTTAGCATTGTGATTGTTGACAAAGTAAGATAAAACATCACCATTCTGCAGTCTAAGTGCCTCCAGGTACTTTTTTCTAAGTTTGTCTATCTAGACCAAAAGTAATACAAATTAACAAAAGCCTCCAACAGTTCCTATATCAGTTACTCGTTTACTTAACATTCACTTAGTAAACATATACTATAAGGAAATCATCTTGCTAAAGGAAAAGGGAAGGGAAGGGATGAGATACAATGAGAATATGAGATACAATGTCCCAAGGACTGTGCCAGACATTTTTTATCTGTGTGGCTATTTGAAGAGGTAATTACTTCAACAAGTTTGCAATATAGTAAAAAGGAGATACAAGTACTCTACCCGTAATCCAAGGCAGAATGTGAGCAGCACTACAAGACAAACACCAACCAAACTTCTATGACAGCAGTGAGGAAGAAACTATTTTCAACTGGGGAGGTCAAGAAATACTACTCATTGAAAAATAGCTAGCATTTCAATAGGAGTAGATAATATTGGCAGGCAGAAGTTGAGGGAGCCAGAGGTTAGCATATAAAGCTATGGGATGTAAAGTATAGAACTGGAGAGGAATGGAAAGTGAGCACAAATAAACACAGCTGAACTGATGCATCAGGTACATCAGTGCCTCCCAAACATGTCAGAGCAAAAGAATTACTTGTGTGTATGTGCATGTACCTGTGGAGAACAAACATTAATTCCTCACCACCACTTTTTAAAATATAAATTTATTTATTTAAATTGGAGGCCAATTAATTTACAATATTGTATTGGTTTTGCCATACATCAGCATGAATCCGCCACGGGTGTACACATGTTCCCCTTCCTGAACCCCCCTCCCATCTCCCTCCCCATACTATCCCTCTGGGTCATCCCAGTGCACCAGCCCCAATCATCCTGTATCCTGCATCGAACCTGGACTGGCGATTCGTTTCACATATGATATTATACATGTTTCAATGCCATTCTCCCAAATCATCCCACCCTTGCCCTCTCCCACAGAGTCCATAAGACTGTTCTTTACATCTGTGTCTCTTTTGCTGTCTCACATACAGGGTAATCGTTACCATCTTTCTAATTTCCATATATATGTGTTAGTATACTGTATTGGTACTTTTCTTTCTGGCTTACTTCACTCTGTATAATCGGCTCCAATTTCATCCACCTCATTAGAACTGATTCAAATGTATTCTTTTAAATGGCTGAGTAATACTCCATTGTGTATATGTACCACAGCTTTCTTATCCATTCATCTGCTGATGGACATCTAGGTTGCTTCCATGTCCTGGCTGTTATGAACAGTGCTGTGATGAACATTGGGGTACATGTGTCTCTTTCGATTATGGTTTCCTCATTGTGTATGCCCAGCAGTGGGATTGCTGGGTCGTATGGCAGTTCTATTTGAGTTTTTAAAGGAATTCTCCACACTGTTCTCCATAGTGGCTGTACTAGTTTGCATTCCTACCAACAATGTAAGTAGGTTCCCTTTTCTCCACACCCTCTCCAGCATTTATTGCTTGTAGACTTTTGGATAGCAGCCATTCTGACACGTGAAATGGTACCTCATTGTGGTTTTGATTTGCATTTCTCTGATAATGAGCAATGTTGAACTTCTTTTCATGTGTTTGTTAGCCATCTGTATGTCTTCTTTGGAGAAACATCTGTTTAGTTCTTTGGCCCATTTTTTGACTGGGTCGTTTATTCTTCTGGAATTGAGCTGCAAGAGTTGCTTGTATATTTTTGAGATTAATTCTTTGTCAGTTGCTTCATTTTCTATTATTTTCTCCCATTCTGAAGGCTGTCCTTTCACCTTGCTTATAGTTTCCTTTGTTGTGCAGAAGCTTTTAATTTTAATTAGGTCTCATTTGTTTATCTATGCTTTTATTTCCAATATTCTGGGAGGTGGATCATAGAGGATCCTGCTGTGATTTACGTCAGAGAGTGTTTTGCCTATGTTCTCCTCTAGGAGACTTATAATTTCTGGTCTTACATGTAGATCTTTAACCATTTTGAGTTTATTTCTGTGTATGGTGTTAGAAAGTGTTCCAGTTTCATTCTTTTACAAGTGGTTGAACAGTTTTCCCAGCACCACTTGTTAAAGAGATTGTCTTTTCTCCATTGTATATTTTTGCCTCTTTTGTCAAAGATAAAGTGTCCACAGGTGCATGGATTTATCTCTGGGCTTTCTATTTTGTTCCATTGATCTATATTTCTGTCTTTGTGCCAGTACCATACTATCTTGATGACTGTGGCTTTGTAGTAGAGCCTGAAGTCAGGCAGGTTGATTCCTCCAGTTCCACTCTTCTTTCTCAAGATTGCTTTGGCTATTTGAGGTTTTTTGTATTTCCATACAAATTGTGAAATTATTTGTTCTAGCTCTGTGAAAAATACCGTTGGTAGCTTGATAGGGATTGCATTGAATCTATAGATTGCTTCCTCAGTACCATTTAAACTTTTTTATTCAGAAGCTCCAGAATACATTTTTGGCAAACATTTTTCTTCTTCAAATAAGCACTCAAAGTGATTGCTGATATCCAGTAAGTTTTGGGAACATTGGAATGTGAGGCATAGAATTAAGGATGGCCTAGCATTTGGTTCTTATTTAGAAGACAATCCATTGGCAAGTGAGATTTCTCACTTCTCGGGTCAACAAGCAAAATATTTCTGAATTTTTTTGTCTTTATCCTTCTGACTCTTAAATCACATTTTCATAATCAAAGTATAATTGAAATGCAATGCTGTGTTAATAATGGCTGTACAGCAAAGTGATTCAGTTATACATATATATGCACTTCTTAATGCCATTTTACATTGTTGATATTGAATATAGTTCCCTGTGCCATACAGTAGGACCTTGCTGTTTATCCATCCTATATATAAAAGCTCACATCTCCTAATCCTAACCTCCCACTCCACTCCTCCTCCAGCCCCCTCCACCTCATCAGCCACCAGCCTATTCTATGCGTCCCTGTTAAATCACATCCTTTAAAGAACCCAGGCCTATCAGACAGATGCAGCACCAGGCCCCCACATGCCTATGTTGAGCAGCTAAGGGAACTGTCAAGTGTGAGTGCCCACATCCCAGACAGGAGGCTGCTGCTGCATTATGTGCTATTATTGTGTTGAACTGGGCTGTGTTCTCAGTAGAAGGTTTATATGGTCCTCTGAAGGCAATTTAAAACAGTGTTCTATAGCTCACACCTTCCTCTGGGTTGCCTCCCTGGCAGGGCTGGGACTTGTTTTGAGTGGTCAGGGAATGCCAATCTTGGCCTCTTGTGTCTCTGATATTTAAGTAGAAAAAGCACACAAGCTGTGGGAGAGTGGAGAGACAAAATGAAAAGACACTGCTTCGGGATTCCAGTCTTTTGATTTTAGTAAAGAATGCTCTCCTGTCTGTGCTATGATGCTGATGCCAAGCTCTTTATTAAAATCTTAGTGGAGGAGAGTCTGGAGACCCCTCCTCTCATGGGCCTCAGTTCTTGGTAAGGATGCAAAGAAGAATCTGAGGTCTTACCCACTGCAAGAAAGTTTATTGAAGATAAGGAAAGAAAGAACACGGGGAGAATACCTCCAAGGGAGAGGTGGGCCAGGCCAGTGGAGGCCAAGAGTATTTTAGGCAAGGTCATTTGCATAATCCAGGAGGTCATTGATTGATTGTCTTGATTGACAGCTGCAGGTGATATAACAAGATGTTCTCTTGCACATATCCTTCCCATAATTCAGCCTATTATAATTAGATATAGGTATTTATGGAATATTTATGAGCAGTTAAAGAACCCAATGGCTGCCAAAGGTTACTTCAGTACAGATAGTGAGGCATGCGCGTGTGCCAGGGAAGGGAAAATCCTCAGTCAGTGGGAGGATTTTCTGGCCCCTTAACTGTTTTGGAGTATTGATAGGGACATATTGGGGCAGGACCGGTAAATAGTTTGGTGGGACTAGATAGCCATTGGATGTTTAGCTGAAGGGGTCATCTCTCATTGCTGTCAGCTAACTTCCTTCCTAACAAAATGATGCTTTTATTGCACTGTAGCAGAGGACCATGGAGCACCATGGCATTTTGAATGTCCAAGGAAAGGACTGAAGAATGGTTAGAAGGAGAGGTTAAAGCAGAGGATGGAGGTTAAGAACTGAGATTCTTGGTCTCTACTCCCTGGCTTCAAATCCAGACTGTGTGATCTTTAGCAAGATCGTGCCTCTCAGGGCCTCATCCTCATCTTTAAAACTGGCCTGCTGGCAGCACGTAATTCACAGGGCCATTGTGAGGACTGGTAAATTCATATGTCAAGTACTTAGAAACTGGCACATAAATATCATGTGTGTTACTTGCTCAGTCCTATTTGACTCTTTGCAACCCCATGGACTATAGCCTGCCAGGCTCCTCTATCCATAGAATTCACCAGGCAAGAACACAGGGTTGAGTAGCCATTCCCTTCTTCAGGAGATCTTCCCAACCCAGGGATCTAACCTGTGTGTCCCACATTACAGGTGGTTTCTTTACCTTCTGAGCCATCAAGGAAGTTCTAAATATTAATATCGTGCAAAAGTATCCATTGTTATTTATTTTCTATTGGTTTCTTTGATCTTGACTTGCAACTGATGTCTTTTTCCTTCACATTTAACATGTTCTCTGCACATTTGCCAAGTTAAAGCATCAACATGTTATTTTCAGAAAATGCATATTTTAAAAACTATTATTCTTTAACTTCAGATGGAAAAGTTTGATGTTTGAATTCTACAATATCTGTATGTGTCTCTGTGTATGTGTGAGATAGTGTATAACAAAGATTGTACAATCCCTTTCTCCATTACATGTCTGCGCGAATAAAAGACTAATGCATTTTTGTGAGCAAGCAGCCCTTTCTCCATTACATGTCTGTTCAAATAAATGACTGATGCATTTTTGTGAGCAAGCAGGTCACAAGCTGAAGTTTGGATTGATCCATGTGACTTTTCCTAAGAACTTGCAAACTGTTCTTTTTCTTTTTTCTAGCTATGTTCATTGACCTGCACCTTGACGGTTTGTGTGATGCTCATGGGCCACAGATCAAAATTACAGAAAATAAGAAAGAAGTAATAGAAAGAAGGGATTAGAAATGAAGCATCTTACAAATTGCTAAAAGACTGTTATTGCTGTTGTTTAGTCGCTAAGTCGTGTCCAACTCTTTTGCAATCCCAAGGACTGTAGCCCACCAGGCTCCTCTGTCCATGGGATTTCCCAGGCAAGAACACTGGAGTGAACTGCCATTTCCTTCTCCAGGGGGTTTTCCCAACCCAGAGACTCAATCTGCATCTCCTGCTTTGGCAGGCAGATTCTTTACCACTGAGCCACCAGGGAAGCCGACAGTATTACTCAGCCATTAAAAAGAGTGAAATAATGCCATTCGCAGCAACACGCTTGGAACTAGAGAATATCATTGTTGTTCTCTGTGTTGTTGTTTTTCAGTCGCTAAGTTGTGTCCAACTCTTCACCACCCTATGGACTGTAGCATGCCAGACCCATCTGTCTTTCTCTATTTCCCTGAGATTATTCAAATTCATGTCCATTGAGTTGGTGATGGTATCTAACCATCTCATCATCTGCCACCCACTTCTCCTTTTGCCTTCTATCTTTTCCAGTATCAGGGTCTTTTCCAATGAGTCAGTTCTTCACTCAGGGGCCTGTGTATCAGCACCTTACTTTAAAAGAATAATGGATCACCAAGGTGGGCAGGATCCATCACCCTCTAGAACAAAAGGCCTGAAAAATATCCTGTATCAGATTCATCTGGGGTATTCTATTCACAGAATTTCTGACAAGGGCAGAGTTTTAAACAAACTTCCAGGTGAGGCCAACGCTCTGAGAAACACTGCAGAGGGCCTTTCTCCCCATACCTTTCCTTCATGCCATTTTATTCATTTTTTTCCTACTAAAAATAGTAGTATTCCCTTAATTTCTTCCTGCTTTGAGCTGTTTAGCTTTCATTGGAGTTACTGCCATTTATCATACTTTGTCATCTCTATTTGTAAAGTTGTCCTCGCCCCTTTACAATGAATTCTTCCCTTCCCCAGCCCCATCTCCACTCACCCTGCTGCTGTCATGCCCACACCTTGCCTCCTGGTTCTCATGTACACATCCTGCCCTAATAGCCAGGACACCCTGGAGCAGAGACTGTTCTGGGTCAGGGTACAGAAAAGAGAGATCTTGGGGTTGGGTTAAAGCAATAAGGCTGTTATCCAGGAGCGCACTGGGCCAGGAAGAAGAAAACAGCAGGGTCTGAAGTCAAATGCTGGGTGACAGACATGAGATGTGTCAAGCTAAATATTAGGTGAGGACTGTACCAGACATCTGCCACTTTTGCTTGCCCATCACCCCTTCCCTCTTTCTGCTAGAGCATCTGACTTTTCCTTTTCCTTTAAAAAGCTGTTTCTGTTATACTCTGTGGGCTGATCATTTGGGGCCTCACATCATTACTCCTTGGAGAATGAAGTGGCAGCCCACTCCAGCATTCTTGCCTGGAGAAACCCACGGGCCGAAGAGCTTGGTGGGCTATAGCCCAACACAACTGGAGCGACTTAGGACACGTGCATGCATCATTACCCAGACTTCCCTAGGGGTTCAAACGCTAGAGAATCTGCTTCCATTGTGAAAGATCTGGGTTTGATCCTGGCATCAGGAAGATCCCCTGGAGAAAGGAATGGCTACCTAATCCAGTATTCTGGCCTGGAGAATTCCATGGACAGAAGAGCCTGGCGGGCTATAGTCAGTGGGGTCACAAACAGTTGGACATGATTGAGCGACTTTCACTCATATCATTATTCCATCACGAGAATAAAAGCTTAGCAGGCATAAATGCTGAACTGCTCGTTCACTCTGCCCAGTGTTTAGAGCTGTCCCGGCCCATAGTCAGCAGGTATTTAATGAGAGGGTGTAGGAAACATTCGACGAATATGTGAATATCCAGGTTGCATGGAACTCTACAGCAATGCCAGCATTACATGGAATAGCCTGCTGACTGCTGGAGCTTGAGTGTTACAGGATCAAAATAAAAACCATCCCTCCAACCCCCCAAAATATTCATTAAATAATTAAATAAAATGAGCTGCAGGGCATATAGACTATGTCTCAGTTCAGTTCAGTCGCTCAGTCGTATCTGACTCTTTGCAATCCCATGAATCGCAGCACGCCAGGCCTCCCTGTCCATCACCAACTCCCAGAGTTCACACAGACTCACATCCATTTAGTCCGTGATGCCATCCAGCCATCTCATCCTCTGTCGTCCCCTTCTCCTCCTGCCCCCAATCCCTCCCAGCATCAGAGTCTTTTCCAGTGAGTCAACTCTTCGCATGAGGTGGTCAAAGTACTGGAGTTTCAGCTTTAGCATCATTCCTTCCAAAGAAATTCCAGGGCTGATCTCCTTCAGAATGGACTGGTTGGATCTCCTTGCAGTCCAAGGGACTCTCAAGACTCTCAACACCACAGTTCAAAAGCATCAATTCTTCGGCGCTCAGCCTTCTTCAACTAGTACTATAATTTAAACCTAATCTTAAATTCCTCAGGGGAAGGACTTTTTGTTTTGGTGTCGCTACCCTTTCTAATGCTCCCAGAAAGCGCCTAACAGTTTGTTTGTTTGTTTGTTTTAATGAACAGAATGCATGAATGAATATGTAAGGGCTTATTAAGAAGTTCAGACTGATGATAAGAACACTTTAACCAGCTGCCCCTCCGAGTTTCTCTTTCCCATTTTCCTACCTGAAACTCCTTCGTCCGTAAACCAAATCCATATACTTTGTCAGAGTAGAAATGCTGCCTTAGAACCACATAAACATCTTCTCGGTTTACAGAGACAGATTAAGTAAACAAGAAAATATCATATATTTTTTTCTCTGTGGTTGAGGTCATTTTTAACACACTGCATTTAATTCTCTTTAATGTCCATCTCCAGCACAGCTACCCTCTCCCAGCCACCTCTTCATTCCACCATGATGGAAATCTACCTAACTCCTTTCAAAACATATTTCCTTCCATTGAAGAATAGCAAGGTCAGGGACTACATTTCTAGAATTTTCTCTGACTCAGATACTATCTAAATGTGTTGACTGCCTAAAGGTTGTGGGTAATTGGACAGAGGTTTCATTTTCTCTCTTCTGGAATTAGTATTTTTTAAACTTCACAACTACACATTAGTCTTCTTTTTTCCTTCTTTTTTAACACTGACATCAAAATATTCACTTTTGTTATTACACAAATGAACCAGTCACATCACAAACAACCTTCTCTCAAATAGTTTAGAACAAGAAGTAACTGTATAGGATATTTAAAAATGCACTAGCTGGGTGATTTATATTATTTAAGGACTATGAATTTTTATTAAAATCACATTTTTTCATGAATGTATGTATACACACATGAGCTTGTGGAAGACTTAAATGCTACACAGAAGCATGAAAACATTAAACAGCCATCACTAGTGCTGGCTCCAGGCATATAGTATCTCTTTTCATTAAAACAGGACCTTTTTTCAGCAGTGAGAGCATGGCAAGACCTGAAGGAGGTCCAGCCTTTTGGCACAGGAGTGCAGACACAGCTCTACTGTTTGACGCTGAAATGCTATTAGATAAACATTACATTGAAATAGCCAAAGAGCACAAGGCCATTGCATGAGTGGGCTTTTTGCCACCACTTACTTCTTTTCATGTTATCTCCTTAAAGAGGACTTTCATACCAGAGCAACCTTAGGGAAAATGAGACCACAAAAAAGGCATTCATGATGGCGATTTTCTAGACCCTCCATTCTATTATTTTGGATATTTCCTTTTGAACATAGGCTCTCTTTCCCACAGCTATGCTTGGCCTCCTGGTTTGCAATGACGTTATGTCTGTGTTGGGGACTTCCCAAACAGTTACTAGAAAAATTAGTGCCACAAATGTAACATAAAGATCTGAATTCTAGCCTCTGTTGTTTCATTCTAATTCAAAGATTCTTTGACTATACATGGAGTCTTGATACAGGGAATTTTTTTTTTTAATCATTTATGGGGATGTAAGAGAAAATAAAGGTAAAAGTAAAACCCATATGCCAGATACATGTCACCAACACTGCATCCAATTCTTCCCAATTCTGTCAATTAATATTTACCAAGCAGCTTCTGTTTAAAAGATAAAATTTTCCAGGGGCTACTATGGTAAACAAGAAAAAAAATGTTATTTTCAAAGAATTTGCAGTCTAGTAGGAATACAAGGGAGAAAATTCCTGCCATACACACTTCGAGATTTAAACCAAAAGAAAAATACAAATAAATGAAAATTTAAAATGAAGAACGTATCTTGGGAAGAGAATGAAAAGACAGATTAGAGATGCTCTAATGAAGGAAAATGATTTGAGTTACATCTTATAGAGTGGTTAAAAGTTCAAAGCACTGAAATTGGAAACAGCAGACAAAAAGGCCCGTGCCAGCATCAGAAACAAGCAAACTAAGTGCCTAATTCAAGAGCAGTGACTAGCCCAGTTGTGCAGCCATGACCTGTGTGGGCGGCTTATGCTTTCGTTTGGGACGGCACCATCACCCACACACCGCTTCTTCATGGTTCTTTCTCTCCTCTGCCTGGCTCGCCAGCATCAGCTCATGCTAGTCAGTGTCCCATCGCAGTTGGCTTCCATTATAATTGACAAAGTCCCAAGAGAGCCAAGATCAGAAATTAGGTTGGACCTAATCCTAATCTGAAGAATTAGAAGAAAAATTGATTGTATATTCCTAAATATGAATAAGAAACTTCAGGCCCTTAATGCTTACTGCCATTAGGAGCAGAACTAAGTGAAGGGCCTCCCAGGTGGCACTAGTGGCAAGGAATCCACCTGCCAATGCGGGAAGCGCACAGGATGCGAGCCAATGCCTGGGTTGCGAGGACCCCCTGGAACAGGGGCTGGCACCCCACTCCAGTCCTCATGCCTGGAGAATCCCACGGACAGAGGAGTCTGGCAGGCTATAGCCCATGGGGCTGCAAAGAATCAGACATGACTAAGCAGCTGAGCACAGAGAACTGAGTGAAGCTCAACAAATATTTTTTGAAATAATGAATGCATGATGGGAAGAATAAGAAAGTCTATCCAATTTTTGCAAGTAGCTAAAGTTATGAGCAAATGGTTAGATATTTGGTCAGTCTGCCTTTCAAATTTGCCATATTTTTATTAACATAAGTGTATTTAAAACATGATCTATTTATTCAAAGATTGCTAATATTTAAATTTCTAAATTCCCTTGAGCATATATTGTTTTCTGTTAGATTGTACTTCTGTAGTTCAAAATGGGGAGAAATTCTTGCAGTAGCCCCACATGTGATTTCAAAGTTGTTGAAAATCAACATATCCTTTTTTCTAACTCTCTTCTCAAACCTCCACTTTTCAAACTGAAATGCTATGACAGTATTTATATTTTTAATTTTCTAACATAACCAAGAAAGATAGAAAATGTATGACGGGGAAGATCAATTGCTACTGAAAATGCAACCCCGTCACAATTTATCTTAAAAGCCCAGGACTAATGAAAAAGAGTTAAATCTATTTGTTTTTAAGGAAAAGCCTTCCTCAGTTCAAGTTTAAGAGATGATTAATTGCAGTGATTTTCTCATGTGTTCGCTGATCTCACTGGGCTGCCTGCATTGAATTCAAGTGGCAGTTGGGGCTGAATAGCTTTACATCTTCTATATCACATGTCCTGCTTCCAATGTAATTACAAGTTTCTAGAAGCCGAATATAAAGAACTCATTTAGGATGGCTATTCAGGTTGTTTACTATACACCATACATACAGGTATTCAGAACTGTAAACTCCTTCAGTTCCTAATAGGCTTTTTTTTTTTAATGAATAAACCTCTTGAAACAGGGAGGTTTTGCTTTAATAAGTACCTTGATGTTAAATTTTGCCTTTAGACCAAAGTCCAAAAATGAGGTTTGATTTTTTTGCCATTGCACTGTAAATCTGTGTTCACATCAGGGACCTGGTTCCCTGGTGCTCATTGAGCAGGCTCAACATCTGAAAACCAGGAAAAACAAAGTGCCTCTTTCTGCTATGGGAAGATGACAGTGGTCGATCCAGAACTATGAGCCATAAAAAGGAGACGCTCACGGTTTTGTCTATAGTTTTAAAGCAACAGTAATTTCAGAAATTTTTCAGTTAACAAATTGGTTCCCTCAGTGTTTTGATTTGGTCTTTGTCATTTTGTACTTTATTTGTATGGTCAACATCCTGTCCCTTGCTTTGCTTTCTACTTCCTTTTATCCAAAAAAGGGCATATTTTTATATTTTCTGCCCTGTTTCAGGAGTTGAAAATTCCTATGACACATTTAAGAAACCTGTCATATAGTGGAGTGCTTCTGTTTCTGTAAAGCAATAATAATAATATTATCTAAATTAAACACCATTGCAATTTTCATGAAATTGTGTTCATTTTCAATAAGATCTTTTTCGAAATGTTAGCAGGCAGATCTGTTCTTTTGCACCAGCTTCATTTCTCTCCCCAAGAATAAAATAGATTATCATGGGTCTTCATTTTATCTAGTCACTCTCAGATTGCTGTTTGTCCATACCAGCAACTAAATTATGAAAGACCATCAATTTTTAAATACAATACATCCATCTGAAATTGTGAGACCAGATAACCTGACCAGTAAATGATTGGCAAGATCCATTTAGTTACACAATAAATAGACTTCCCACCATTTGTAATACTCTATCATAGGTATATTCCCGTGGATATATAGTCATCATCATAATGTTCAAATAATAATATCCCTGAGCTACTGCTACTTGGGATGGGGTCATCCAAACTGCTTCCCAATGAAGAAATCTATTTCCAGTTCTGACTCTAACCATACAGCAGCTCTCGCTGTCGAAGGGGGATTCCTACTCCCCTCCCAGTACCATGACACACAGAATGTTGAGTCCATTAGGACAAAACGCAAACAAAAGCGTAAGGAAAGCCAGAAGCAGACAGGAAAGTCTAAGAGGGTGAGGGAGTCCTGGGGTTACCAGGCAGCCATAGTGGCTGATGGGGAAGCAGACAGCTGGCATTTGCAGATGTCATGGGAGGAAAGACAACAGATACCATGAGGCCCTGGATTTTACACAAATGGATTCAGGGGGACCGGAAACATTCCCTTTTCCAAGTGTTATTTGTTGCAAAGGAGTAAGAAATTGCCTTTGAGGAGCTTAAATTCTACAAAGGATCGGGGGGGAAATGAACACTCGGGCAGGGCAGGATCCCAGGTGCTAGTCAAGGTTAAAAAAACTCAGAACAGGCTCAGGTGCTTGGGGTTCACTGTGAAGGCTGAGAGCACTGATTTTCCTAGCAACAGGTGGGGGACACCCTCTGCAAGGGGGCAGTACTTGAACTGAAATTGGGGGCAGAGAAATTCAGCCAGAAGGTATGGAACACAAAGTTCCTGGGACATAAAGAAGACTTTCCATTCATTTGCTGGGGCTGCCATAACAAACACCACAGTCTGTTGGGCTTACACAACAGAAGCAAGTTTCCTCACAGTTCTGGAGGCCAGAAGTCTGAGATCAAGGTGTCAGCAAGTTTGGCTGATTTTCTGAGACCCCCTCCTGGGCTGGTGAATGCTGCCTTGTCTTTACACCCTCACATGGCCCTCCCTCTGTGGGCATCTATGTCCTAATCTCTTCTCATAAGGACACCAGTCACATTGGATTAGAGCCCACCCTAATGACCTCATGCTCAGTGGCTAAGTCGTGCCTGACTGCAACCCCGTGGACTGTAGCCAGGCTCCTCTGTTCATGGGATTATCCAGGCAAGAATACTAGACTGGGTTGCCATTTCCTCCTCCAGGAGATCTTCCAGACTCAGGGATCAAACCCATATCTCCTGCGTTTCCTGCATTGGTGGGCGGATTCTTTACCACTGAGCCACCTGGGAAGTTGCTGAATGACCTCTTTTACCTTAACCAAGGACCTTCTTAAAATCCTCTCTCCAAATACAGTCTCATTCTGAGGTGCTGGGGTGAGGAGACTTCCAACATATGAATGTGGGGCACGCTGTTGAGCTCATTACAAGCTTGGTGTGTTCAGGAGACAGAAAAGAGTGCTGGAGTGGCCGTAGAAGCGGAGCAAAAGCCGGTCAAGGAGCAGCAGCAGGGGGAGAGGGCAGACCCCACACTTCATTTTATGTGTCTTATTCCATGCCTGGCACAGCCAAGCTAAGCTCTTTCCATGACTTCAGTGCTTTATTCAGTGTATCTTATTCCCAATGATTTTTGAGTGGCTTATGTATTGCACCAATTTAGTAAACAATTTTAGATGCTTTCCTGTGTGATTTTGAAGTCATTGGCACATGACAATGATAAACTAGTTCTTATGTCATAGCATTACAGTGAGGATTTTACTAGACAAAAGCATGTAGACACTAGCGTTCAAAGCAACCACTGCTCGCATCATCACCATCATCACTGGAAAGTGAGCCCTAGATCCCATTCAGGAGCCGTGTTCACCTTAACTCCCCCAAAAGAAGAAACTCCTCCTGGGCTTTCCGCTCACACCCACCCTGTAAGGGGAAGGCAGCCCTTTCCTGCCTGAGACCCGCTGCAGAACCTCCCTGTGTTCCTCACCTTCCTTCATGAGCACCTATGCGTGTCATCCCCACAGGAGTAAAACTGAATAGAAGGGAGCAGGGGAGAGGGCTTTCTTCCTCCCCTAGTTGCTGGAAACGAAAGCCCTCAGAAAACTCCAGAAGGGCTTTGCCTTGTGTGAACAATCATATATTTTACTCCACAGTGAGCAAGTAAGGAGAGAAACTTTATTGAAACTAGTGGAGGCAGCTAAGAAAAATAGGTAAGCCAAGGCCCCTGGGAGAGCTAAAGGAGAGACCCAAAATCCTCATAGGGTAACCCTAGAGATGTAATTTATACCAGGAAAACTCCCTCCGCTACCTTCCCTCGGAGTCACCTAGTTCTTCAGCTGTCCCTCACTTCCCCACCCCGACTCTGCTCAAGTCCATGCCACAGACCATGGCAGCCACCACTAAAGCTCAGAACCTGAGTCCTCTACTCACACTTTCCAAACAGACGAGGACAGGAGAGAGGCAACGATAAGGATATGCGGGGGAAATGCTGAGAAGACAGGGGGAAGGGGTATCCTCTTGAGAACTCTGAACACACTTTTTCTCAAAAACAAGTCATTCGTGGTTTTGTGTCAAATAGCCTCAGTAGTGTTCTTATACTGCAGCACTTAAAAGAGCAAAGCATCTTCTAAAGCAGGCCACGTAAGTTCTGATGGCTGACCAGGGAGCATGTCCTCATGCATGGCATTACTTCTACTGGAAAGTGTAGTATAAATTCAGTAGGTGTTCAGTGCATTTTTTTACAGACTCAGTTTTATCCTAGTCACTCAAGGTAGGCAGAATTGTTATTCAGTCACTAAGTTGTGTCCAGCTGTTTGTGACCCTATAGACTGCAGCACAGCAGGCTTTCCTGTCCTTCACTGTCTCCCAAAGTTTGCTCAAGGCAGAATCAGTTCAGTTCAGTCACTCAGTCGTATCTGACTCTTTGCAGTCCCATGAATCGCAGCACGCCAGGCCTCCCTGCCCATCACCAACTCCCGGAGTTCACTCAGACTCATGTCCATCGAGTCCGTGATGCCATCCAGCCATCTCATCCTCTGTCATCCCCTTCTCCTCCTGCCCCCAATCCCTCCCAGCATCAGAGTCTTTTCCAATAAGTCACCTCTTCGCATGAAGTGTCCAGAGTACTGGAGTTTCAGCTTTAGTATCAGTCCTTCCAATGAACACCCAGGACTGATCTCCTTTAGAATAGACTGGTTGAATCTCCTTGCAATTCAAGGGACTCTCTGGAGTCTTCTACAACACCACAGTTCAAAAGCATCAATTCTTCAGCGCTCATCTTTCTTCACAGTCCAACTCTTACATCCATGCATAGCCACTGGAAAAACCATAGCCCTGACTAGATGGACCTTTGCCCCTCAAATATACTCATAGCCTAATTGCTGGAATCGGTGAATATGTTACCTCACCTGGCAAAAGGGACTTTGCAGGTGTGATTTGGGTTAAGGACCCTGAGATGGAGAGATTACCCTGGATTATTCAAGTAAAGCCAAGCTAATCATGAGGATCCTGAAAAGCAGAGAACATTTTCCAACTAAAGCCAGTCTTTACTTGTGGGAGGTAGGATTCTGGAAGAATGTCAGAGAGATGTAACTCTGCTGTCTTTGCAGGTGAAGGAAGGGGCCACAAGCCAAGAAATGTAAGTGGTCTCTTAAAGCTGGAACAGGTAAGGAAAGGACTTTCCCCCAGAGCCTCCAGAAGGGAAAGCAGCTCTGTTGACATCTTGATTTTAACTCAGTGAGACTCATGTTTGACTCCTAACCCACAAAACCATAAAATAATACATTTGGGTATTTTTAAGCCATTAAATCTGTCATAATTTGTTTTGGCAGAAATACAGAACTAATTCACCACCAAAGTAATGTGTATTTATCTTAAAGATTTTGGAAATTTGGGGAAACATTTTAAAAAGCAACAAAAATCACCCAGAATTCTACTATCCTGTGGTATCCACTATTAACTGTTCAGAGTATATTCTTCTAGTCTTTTCTTACAAAATTAAAGCACACCTTTTACCAATCTGTTTTTAAAAGCACAAATATAGGTGTTTCCTGATCAAATGAAATCATGTGTTATTTTTATAATCTGCTTTTCTTCTGTATTGTGTGAATATTTCCCTGTTACATATTTTCCATAGCAGTGCTGTTCAGGTTACATAATATTCCATCTCATAATTATAAGATCAAAATTATGTTTAAAATCTTTTAAAACTATGTTGCATTCACATAAAGTTGTAACTATAGATTATATATGAATACATGTATATGTTATAATGCATCTGTATTGTATTTACTTATAAACCTGTGCCAGCATATATTACCACTGGTTATTTTTCCATCACCTTGGAAATATCAAGTTTATCTTCCCATCACCTTGCCTTTTCAGTTCCCACTAAAAGACCTTCCTATTCGGATGTTGCAGATATATCTTCCTGACCTATGATTTGTCATGTGCTGGCCAGCAGGTGTCAAAATAGAAAAGGTCAAAAGGTCTGTGGACTACCTCAATACAATCTCACGTATTGTACTGCATAGCTTAGTTATATCTAGCTTATCAGAGCCTTCCTCTGAAAAGGAGAGTTAGTTCAATTTTCCATCTAAGATAGGATTCCATTGAACTTCATCTCTTGTAGAGGGCAATCCAGCCTTTGCCTACATTGTTCCAGTGACTAAAAGCATTCAATAGCATTAAACAGCTTATTTACATGAAAATATAACCTCTTATCAAACCCAAGGTGGCCCCCCTCTAGTCTTTCCTCACTGATCTTGTTGACCCTCAGAAACAATACGCAATAACCCTACACCCTCTTCTCCAAAGTAGCTCTTCAAATATTTGAATATAGCATGTATAACCTTGACATGTATGAATATCCTGAAAGAATGTTGGAACATTGAGATCATGGCTGAATGGTAGTGAAGTGTGGTTTTGCTTAAAGATGAGTTGTTTGAACTTTCTGTTGCCAATATTCAGAAAAATGTCAAGCAATTCACTTAAAATTTAGAAGGAAACAAATAGAGCAATTCCTTTCTCTCTCTCTCTCTGAGCTTCATTTACTTGGGTCTAAATTTTGAAGTCCTGAAGACACAAAAAATATTCCCAGAAGGCTGGAATTAAAAATGATTTCCCTTCATGGAAGACCAGGCACTATGCAGGGATGTATCTTTCTAGGGGATCATGGGCTAGGAATGGGTAGAGGAAAATGGACGAGACTGTCTGGTTTTATGTTGCTCTGTTCCCACTCTGTTACTCACCTAGCCTCGATTGCAGTTCTAGTAAAATATTCCAATCTTGTCTCAACTGTTTTCTGGGTATTCAAATAAGGATCATAGAGCTTCTTCAGTGGTTGAAGGACAGAATTATCCTCCTGGCAGCAGTACTTAGCAAGAGAGCTTTAAGGTAGGGATTGCAAATAGGCATCATCTTCAATGCCAACAGCAATCAATTAGTAGTGGCTGTCTGGAGTACTGTTGAGAAAGACTATGAAGCTATATCCAGATTCAACTGAAAAGAATGCTTATCAATCACTGCTATAGATCATGAATATGAAGAGGGAGCAGCAACATAGATGAATGATGAGTACCGTCCTTGCCCTTTAGGGAGGTCCTTTAGGAAGTTGCATATCAAAGAACAAGGGTTGCAACCTTGAAGGATCTAAGTTTTCTTTAATTAAGAAAGAAAACTTTCATTAAGAAAGCAAATATGCTAAGGAAGCCATCACCTTACAATTTTACACTATAATTTTTCTGAGACATTTGCCTGTATTTCCTTCAAATGTTCATCACTCAGCATGGTCTTCGGGCTTCCCTTGTAGCACAGTTGGTAAAGAATCTGCCTGCAATGCAGGAGACCGGGGTTCACTTCCTGGGTCAGGAAGATCCTCAGAAAAGGAAATGGCAACCAACTCATTCCAGTATTCTTGTGTGAAGAACACCATGGACGGAGGAGCTTGGTATGCAAGTCCATGGGGTCGCAAGAGTCGGATACAGCTTAGTGACTAAACCACCAGCGTGGTCTTCAGGTCTTTTGACATCTAGATTATCTTCTATGGGCATACCTTCTAAAATGTCATACCCAGAACTCTCTGGAAAGTGGCAGAGTTGGAAACAACACAGCTGAATATACCCCCAAGTAACACTGAAAACAAGGAAAGAGAATTAATACCACAAAGCATAAAAGTTAGCCTCAAACACTTCTATCAAATGCATGGAACATCTAACAAGTATAGCACTTCTAAAAATGAGAAGCAGGAAAAAGCTTAAAATTACCCCAGTGGCAGAAACTCCGGTGTGAGGATAAACATATTTTTATTCTGTTTTTTTTTTTTAATATTGATAATTTAACAACTATTGCAGAAACAATAGGTAAAATACTTTATTAAGTAATATTTAAGAAATAAAACTTATTTGGGGGCTTCCCTGGTGACTAAAGGGTAGAATGCCTGAGACAATCCACAATGCAGGAGAGTTGGATTGATTTCCGGGTCAGGAAGATCCCCTGGAGGAGGGCATGGCAACCCACTCTAGTATTCTTGCCTGGGAAATCCCATGGACAGAGGAGCCTGGTGGGCTATAGTCCATGGGGTCCCAAGAGTTGGACACGACTCAGTGACAAAATTGTCACCACCAAGAAATAAGATTTATTTGTAAAGAAATGTAACAGTAGAGTTTCGTATATATTAAATAACCTTAAACACAATTATAAATGTTAAACATATCCTTGGACTATTCTAATTTATTTTGCCCAATTATTTTTCCTGTGTGCATGAAACCAAAAGATGTAGAACAGAATGAAGTTCAGAAGTGTCCAGCCTTCCTTTGGAAAACTATATGGTGTCTAATTAAAAGCCGTGCTGTTTGAAGACCTCTTGTGGTCCCAGCAGATACTTGGAAAGTCACAGGATTTTGTGCTTGATGTTTTGTTTTGACTTGTTTATTGTTCTTATTGAAGTTTGGCTGATTAAAGCAAGCTCTCCAAATAAAACCGCCTCTCTAGAAGATTCTAATAAGAAGGCATATTGAGTCCTAGCTAAATTCTAATACAGTTTAGCCTGCCACCTGACTACTACTCAGCCTAGCATACCAGCTGGTAGGTGAAAATTGACTGTGAGCTGGGGAAATTAAATTCTTCCTGCACTTTTTAATCAGATAACTTCTCTCTCTCCCCAAGTCAGCCATGACACAGTAATATCTTATTTATGCAAACTGTAGATGACGTGTCTAAACTAGGAGGACATAAGAGAAACAAGGTGCCAAATAAAGAGGAGGTCAAACATGTCAGTAATAAAAGTATTTCTCCAGTCCTGCTCATCAGTCCACAACTGTGAAGACTTGGTTTCAAGAGTGCAGATGTTTTTCAACAAAGTAAGAGCATTTGGTACATTTTTTGGCAGATGGCAAGATAAAGTCCATTTGCTTAAGAAGCCACTCCTTCTTTGATGTGGGTAATTATGACCTCTTGGGGCGCATACCAACGTTATCAAAATCCATCGGGGTTGTGCTTTCTCTTGTAAAAATGCCTCCTGTTGCTTTACTATTAGTGTTGTTTTCATGCCAACAGTGTTCCTGACACTGTATAATCCCTGGAAGACAGAGTTCTGCACCAGTGACTTGAAACTTAAATAAGACAGACCCAGAAATTGAGTCATAAAACTACAGGTGAGAATGTGGGAAGATTTGAAGATTGCAAGTTTTATTTTCCTGTTTCTTCATCTTTCCTTGCGTTATGCACTAATCTACACAGTTAATCTTTTTCCCTTTACTTTTTTCCTGTGTTACAGGATAAAACTTGCTGACTGAAAGGGGGAAATTTTTTCCCAAAAATACCAAAGTACATAAAGAAGAAATTGAAATTTCCCTCTCACAGTCTAGTGCTAATGGTGAGGTGTGTGTTATTCCAGATTTTTTTCATATGTATAACTATACATGACTTTCAGTGTTGGTATTAAAAAAAAAAAAAAGGCAGCCTTACACCGAGACGGTTACACAAAACAGCTTTTATAAAAATTTTTAGTAGAGAAGCTTTAAGTCAGCCTGATAGATTCAGAGAAAAAGAACCAAAGCATTAGTATGGGCAATAAGAATAGAGAACATGAAACTAGAAGAAGAGAGAAATGTCTACAGCCATCAACAAATGAAGAATTAAAAGAAGACTTCGCTGTGGTCCAGAAAATTAAACAGAGGCTCAGTTCAATTCAGTTCAGTTGCTCACTCAAGTCCGACTCTGTGACCCCGTGGACTGCAGCACACCAGGCTTCCCTGTCCATCACCAACTCCTGGAGCTTGTTCAAACTCATGTCCGTCTAGTGAGTGATGCCATCCAACCATCTCATCCTCTGTTGTCCCTTTCTCCTCCTGCTTTCAATCTTTCCCAGCATCAGGGTCTTTTCCAATGAGTCAGTTCTTCACGTCAGGTGGCCAAAGTACTGGAGTTTCAGCTTCAGAATCAGTCCTTCCAATGATTTTTCAGCACTGATTTCCTTTAGAATTGACTGGTTGGATCTCCTTGCAGTCCAAGGAGTCTTCTCAAGAGTCTTCTCCCACACAACAGTTCAAAAGCATCAATTCTTTGGCACTCAGCTTTCTTTATGACCCAACTCTCATATCCGTACATGACTACTGAAAAAACCACGGCTTTGACTAGACAGACCTTTGTTGGCAAAGTAATATCTCTGCTTTTAATATGCTGTCTAGGTTTGTCATAGCTTTTTTCCAAAAAGCAAGCGTCTTTTAATTTCTGTATACAGAATTTCTGTATACTGTATAATTTCTACACAGTCAGCAAAAACAAGACCGGGAGCTGACTGTGGCTCAGATCATGGAGCCACAGTCATGATTATTACACAGTCATCATATTACAAAATTCAGACTTAAATTGAAGAAAGTAGGGAAAATCACTAGATCATTCAGGTATGACCTAAATCAAATCCCTTATGATTATACAGTAGAAATGACAAATAGATTCAAGGAATTAGATCTAATAGAGAGAGTGCCTGAAGAACTATGGATGGAGCTTCGTGAACTGGACAGGAGGCAGTGATCAAGAGCATCCTCAAGAAAAAAAAAAAAATTCAAAAAGGCAAAATGGTTTTCTGAGGAGGCCTTACAAATAGCTGAGAAAAGAAGAGACGCTAAAGGCAAAGGAGAAAATGAAAGATATACCCGTATGAATGCAGAGTCCAAAGAAAAGCAAGGAAAGATAAGAAAGCCTTCCTCAGTGATCAATGCAAAGAAACAGAGGAAAACAACAGAATGGGAACCAGAGGCTACAAAGACAATAGAAAGAAAAGAAAGGTGGTATTATTCACAGTGGTATATTCAGGGCCTAACACAGTAGATGTTCAATAAATATTTACTTACTAAAATGAATACCCCAAATCTCACTTCCATTGTGTAGCTTAGATCAAATGAGAACCCAGGAAGGCAGGGACACATTTACAGTCGTTAAAGAGACAAGAAATTAGCTCAAGGAAAGCATTTGATAATGAAAAAGAATTGACGTTCGATATTGGCTTTTACATGTGGAAGAAAAAGCATATAAAGTTATATGAAAAAGGCAATCTGGAGCAAATGCAGTTGGTGATTTTGTCAGACATAGAGGGAAACTCTTCAGTATTTGTTAGGGAAGACAGTCAGACAGGCTGAACTGGGGAGACAGGAAATGAAGGGACATGTTTGGAGTCTCAGCCTAGGACAGACTTTTCCTACTGGGTTATCTTACTCATTTGCAACCTTAAGAGGGAGGGATTCACTATATCCATTCAAGATATGGAAAGTGAAGTTCAGAAAGATTTAGTGTCCCAAATCTCTCAGCTTTCATAATATGTAATTATCAATCAATTTTCAAACCAAGGCCTTAATTCTCTAAACCCAAGCCTCATTGTAAAGTAGGTGGGAATTAACCTGTCAGATTGATAGTTAGCAGCATAATGTCTCAAGCGTCCCAGGTAGCACAGTGGTAAAGAATCTGCCTGCCAAGCAGAAGGCAACACGAGAGATTGCAGTTGGATCCCTGAGTCAGTAAGATTCTCTGGAGTAGGAAACGGCAACCCACTCCAGTATGCTTGCCTGGAAAATTCCCTGGACAGAGGAGCCTGGCGAGCTACAGCCAATGGGGTTGCAAAGGGCCAGGGACAGCTGAGCACATCAGAGAGCAGCAGCATAGCATCCTGCTGCCTGTATGACGACACAGCGACCATTAGCACCGGCATCACCTGGTGTCATAGCCCTGGGCCCCGCCTCCAGAATTCCTGAGCCAGAATCTGCATGGCAACAGATCCCAGGTTATCTGTATGCATCTTAGAGTTTGAGAAACACTCATACAGACCATCATATTACCTGGAACTTGGCACCACCTATTTGGGGGATTTTAAGAATTTTCTAGGTTTCCTGGTGGCTCAGATAGTAAAGAATCTGCTTGTAATGCAGGACACCCAGTTTTAATCCTTGGGTCAGGAAGATCCTCTGGAGAAGGGAATGGCTACCCACTCCAGTATTTTCTACAACTGAAAAGCCTGTAAATAGTGAGAAGCTATTTTCCACCTGGTCCCTAGAAAATTGCATATGGGGCCCTCTTTAATTATTTCATCCTTGTTATGTACATACCGGTAAGTTCATAGGGTGGAACAGAATAAAACAATCCAAGGCCACAATTGCTCCAATTTGGCATAGAGTGAGCAACACCTCTCAGCAGCATCCAACTAAAAGGCAATTTTCCACCCAAGTTCATTCCACTCCTTTCTATCCAAACATGTACAACAGCCAATTTTAGCTCCATCTCTACTGCTTAGACCTCAAAAACAACCCCTCACAGACTGCACATGTCATGTGGGAATGGTAAAGTGTTTGCTTTGGAAATCCGCCCTGCATTTCTATGAACTGCTGAGGCTTAGGTAACCAAGATCCAGAAGAGCAAGGGTTTCATTCTAGTGTGGTCCCTCCCACGCTCTCACCCACAAGATGCAGCTGGCTCTGGACACCTGAACAGTATAGAGTTCTGAGCCTTCTGTCATCAGCTACCCAATGGCCTTGTGAAAGCCACTTGTCCTTCCTCCTTCCTGTGCCTCAATTGCCTCATCTGTAAAATAGACCTCACCTAGTTCACAGGGACACTAGGAGAATTAATTAGTGTTTGTAAAGCATTGAGTTTCCCTAGATGAAAGTAGCTATATAAGTGTAAATGATTATCATTATCATTATTATTGTTATTACATAAAGTATGGATGACAGATTAAGGATGGGATTATATGTCAACCTCCTGGATGATTTCTGGATAAACAAAAGGGTTGTAGACTGTTATTATCCACCCTCCTTTCCCATGTCTGTTCAGGGATTCACTACCATGTTTGCTAGGCTAATAATGCAGAAAGAATTCCTTTCACCAGTGAATTCAATAAGATGGAAATGACTGAAGACTAGAAAATCCTGTGAGCTATATATCTGCAGGATCAAGTGGATCTTGCTACCCATGGAAACTGTGATCATCCAGTGAATAAATATAGACACAATTCTAAACCTGATCTACCACTGAGCCAAATGACCAAGTCAGTCCAATTAAAAGTTTGCATTTTCCTTTCAGACATATTATAAAGGAAAGTATGAATAAATGCTAAGAGAAGTCTAAATCTCCCCCAGATGATCTCACCATAAAACAAAGTTAAGGAAATCTGTGGGGATTAAGGCCACTTCTGTTCACTCTGAATAAAATTGAATCCGCCTCATAGCATATGTTCAGACCTTTCCATTTGCTAGGACTTGGCCCTGTGGGGTGTGTGTGTGTGTGTGTGTGTGTGTGTGTAACAGGACTGGAAGTCCCAGATGCCAGCCAGGCAGAGCTGCCCATGAAGAAAGTAGGGACTTTGCAGGGAATAGCTAAGTAAGAGGCCCTTCGTGTGGGGGTCCCACATTCCTGGATGTCTATGAGTCTATGAACTCCCTGAAATAATAGCCCGAAGGCTTTTAGGTCTCTGTGAATTTTTCCAGGGAGAAGGATCACTGCTTTTAGAAATTTTCAACAGATCCTGTGACCTCAAAGGATTACGATCCAAATGCCTTCCTCCCACTTATCTCACTATTCTTAGACATACTCGATTTCAGTTTCCCTGAAGCCCTAACTCACACCACTGCCTGATATGGAAGTGATATAGCTGCATCTAATTTTCCCAGCAATTCTTCTTGTATGCTGATCATTCTTAGAAATCAGTTTGATAAAGTCAACATGAGCCCTATAACCTGAATCTGGTTCTGATTTCTGTTTAGTTAGGGACACTTTGTTGTTCCACACCTTTCTCCATTTGGAATAACATTTGTGTTCTGCTCTCCAAGTTTTTGACTAAACATCTAATGCTTATACAGTTGATTTAACTGCCCTTTCACTGCATTAAAATGACCAGACTGTCACTGAAATTTGGTGGAGAGGGAGCTCAGTCTGAGAAAGTATGAATCTTTTATTTTATTTCAGATAAGCTCCGGGAAAATGTACATATTTTCCAAAGCAATCAATCAGAATTCACTTGGCGACTAAGCAATCCCACAGGCCCAGTTCCTTTACATGATTTATGAGATCTTCTCTTTCCAATAAAGCTGAAAGTACCTGGAGAATAGCTTCTCACCCAGCAGTTTTTAACTGTAACTTCCAAGTGAAGGCAAGAATCCAAAGGAGCACAATGGGATGCAAAAATCCAAGGAGTGAGAAAAAGAGATGGAACAAATTCTATTTGGAGGTGGAATATCCTCCTCAAATCACTTTCAAGCTCAATAATTCTGCATTTTTAACTCCTGCAAATATTAATTTAAATGCCGGTTTATACCATAATTCAGAAAAGATCCTGCCACCATTGGGTAGTATAAGAAATTTTTTCTTTAATGACACAGACTAAAGCTGAAACTCCAGTACTTAGGCCACCTCATGCGAAGAGTTGACTCACTGGAAAAGACTTTGATGCTGGGAGGGACTGAGGGCAGGAAGAGAAGGGGATGACAGAGGATGAGATGGCTGAATGGCATCACTGACTCGATGAATGTGAGTCTGAGTGAACTCCGGGGGTTGGTGATGGACAGGGAGGCCTGGCGTACTGCGATTCATGGGGTCGCAAAGAGTCAGACACGACTGAGTGACTGAACTGAACTGAAATGAACTGAACTGAACCTTGGAATAGTCAAAATAACATTGGCCTGGGGGCTTGAGTCCTGAGTCACTACTTGTTTCCTGTGTAAACTCTCAATTTCTTATTTGTAAAATGATGAGAGTCTACTAGACAACCTTCAGTTCTAAAATTCTGCATCCATGGAACTCCAGACAAATACTCACGGCACTGTTTGGGGGCATCCAGCTCAGGTTTCTGATGTGCCAGCTATCACCAAGGAACATGTACTGAAATGCTTCTTTATGCCAGGAGCTGTGCCTAGTGCAAGATACTTAAAATAAAGAAGACAATATTCTTGCCCTCAAAGAGCTCCTCATTCAACCATATACCATTAGTATAATATTATGAGATTAAACTAGCAGAAATCAGCCAAGTTCCATGAACACATAGTAGGAGAGAAAAGGCATTTGAAACAAAGGGGACAAGTGCAAAGTCACTGGGGTATGCAGTACCTATCAGGGGGCAGAAGCAGGGACAAAACGGGCTCAAGGCCTCACCTCCCCCTACCCCAGTGAACCAGCCCAAGCAATCTGAAAGGAAACCCCAAGGTCTCTTTATCCTTCTCCCTAGAGCTAACGTCTCCCTTGCTTCCTTTGTCTGTATTCATCTTGGCACCTTCTATTTCTATAGCCAAGCAAAAGGCAGCCCCACCCAGAAAGAAGGCAACTGAAGGTTCCCCAGTTCATCCTCACTTACCATTTCTTTACCCGCTGCACCTCTCCAGTGTCTGTGTTGTTTGTGGCTAATAAAAAAGAGGAAGAGTGGGACAGAAGACTGTGGTCGCCTTTCTCCCTTGCTGCTACAGGATAAAGGATTTTTTCACTTCCACTCAATTTCCTGTTCAAATGTATTTCTTTTTCCCTTTGTTCAACTTGATTGGCATCTCTAGAAAAGCTCCTTTTCCTCTCTCCATATCTTCCATTGTAAAATAGTAACCACATTTCTTCCCGGGGGTGTATAAGGAGGAAGTAGAATGTCTGGGCAAAGTATATTCTCATAAGTATTAACGGGTTGCTCTTTATAAAAGATGACATTACCAAAGAAGGAGCTTTCTGTCAATGTTCTGCACTGATACTAACTCATGTTTTTATCCCGTCTTCCTTGGCATGAAGGGAACATTACTGGTCAGCAGCTGAGCCAACAGTACAAAATCCAGGATTCGCACCTCCTGTCCAAAGTTCATACAAAGATATGACATTACTTTAGTATCAAACTAGAAAGCACCTGAAACAATCTACAATTCTTATGAGATTAGAGTAAACATTCCCAATAGTATTTGGTCAAATAATAGATATTCCTCAAAAAGGAATTGTTGTAATCAAATAATTTGGGGAAATCCTGGGTTTAAAAATTTAGGCAATCTCTACTACAGGACTTTTCAATGCTTTTAATGTGCTACTTTGGTTTGTAAATCTTCAAGAAAGTTGGTTCACAAATTTATTATTCCCAGAGGATGTATGAATCACCCTGCGGAACTATTAAAAAATCTAGACTATCAACCCCAGTCCCAGAAAGTGGGAGTCCACAACAGCCCTAGAGTCTCTTTTTAACAGACACCCCAGGTGGTTCAGATGCAGAAGACCAGCATGTTGAGAAACTCTGACCTGGACTATTTCCCTAACTAGGCTCCTCAGAATACACTTTCAGTTCAGTTCAGTCGCTCAGTCGTGTCCAACTCTTTGCGACCCCATGAACCGCAGCACGCCAGGCCTCCCTGTCCATCACCAACTCCCGGAGTTTACCCAAACTCGTGTCCATTGAGTCAGTGATGCCATCCAACCATGTCATCCTCTGTCGTCCCCTTCTCCTCCTGCCTTCAGTCTTTTCCAACATCAGAATACACTGTAGGAAATGCAAATGCTATTGTAGGGAACTAACTCAAAGTTAGTCAAAGAGAGGGCTGATTTTTTTCCACTTCACTATGGTTCTCCGTCATATTAATTTGAATCATTTTTGTTATAGTTGCACAATAGGACCTCATTAATGAAAAGTAATGGGCAAACTAGCAATAGACTTGAGAGAGGGCAGCCAGCTATTAGCAACAAGACATTCAGAAGTTCTGACATCCAGAAGTAATTCTAGCAGAGCTAATAGTATCAGTGTCGAGGTTTTCTTTGTTGAGTTTATTTTTTGAGTGATCCAAATCTAAACACTTTCTTTAACATCTTTTTAAAGGCAGAGAAAAAGGAGAACACTGTATTTGCAGGGGTGAGTGGTAAATTTAAACCATCTTAGCATTTGGCAAATTATCAGGTTTGGTCCCAGGGTTTTTGTGAATGGTGACAATTAACCACTAACACCTCTGAGTTATCAACAGTCAAGTACCAAAAGTAAACATACCAATGGGATTTTGATTCTTTTGAATCAACAATATGTGAAATGGGTCATAGCTGCAGTGAGCCAGGAATTAGAGTGTTAAATATACGCTGAAGCAGTGTCAAATTGGAGAGTATTCCTACTACCTCAGTAGGACCTACTTTGGACTCAGTCTCTAATTAAGAAACAGTACCTCGGGGTACCCATTGGCAGGAAGCGCTTTAGTAAAATGAAATCAATAATTCAAAGAGGGAAAGTTCAGTGTTATTAAAATGCAGAGTAACTCTGTTCTAATTGGTTTTCTGGAAACAGTGCTAAGATTGAATATAGGTAAGATTAATTATCTGAAGATAATTAAAAATATGTTTTTAAAATCTTAGAAAGAGTATCAATTTAAAATAAATACATTTCACTTTAAAGGAAGGAGAAAATTCTGGTAAGATGAACTGAAATTATTAACATAAGTTTATTTCATTTATCTTATGAGTTAACATTGTTATAAGACTTAATGCTAACATTAATGCTAATGTTAATTAATAACTTAGTCAACATTAAGTTATTAGCTAGCTTAATGCTACTCTGAGTGAGGACAGATTGTGTGAGTTCACTAGAGACTATTTTTATTTGACTTTTTCAAAGACAGTAACTATGGGCACTCAAAATCTAGCTAAGGAGTTACCCTTTCATATAGTTTTAGAATCTTATATTATGAATTGTATTATTAAAGCTATGAGGCAGTTACAGGGATCATGGAACCTGTATTATCAAAAGACTTTCATTTGTAAGGTATAGAAACCTAATGTGGTTTGAATCTGCTTCTCATTCAACTAAAATATCAAATGCTTACCTCCTTAAGAATCTGGTCTCTCTGTACCCCTCAGCTCTGCTTTCCCAGGCATTATTCCTGGGACAATTATTGGGACAAACTCTCCACAGATGACCAAATCAGGCATTTGGCTATTCCAGGATTATATTTTACTAGCATAGCAACAAAGTAAAAAGCAAAATGTCCCCTTCCAATAGATTCAGCCAATGAAATAGAGTAAATGTTTGACAACTAGCTTTCCAGAGGAAAAAATGCTGGTTTGTGGCATTCGCTGATTTTTATGGTGTGAGTACTTCTACTCTGGTCAATTTCTGCCTTCTAACTTGACATCACTAAACATGGAGTCAGGAAGGGGTGTGTACTAGTCCATTTTACAGCCAGCCGGCCCTTGGTATCCCTGGGGGATTGGTTCCAAGACCACCCTCAGATACCAAAATGCATGGATGCCCAAGTCCCTTATATAAAATGGTGTAGCGTAGCTGGTCCTCCTATTCAGGGTTATCCGGTTTCAATTTCAGTCATCTATTAGTTGAATCTGAGAATATGGAACCCTCCAATACAGAGGGCAGATCGTTTAGTATTTCCACCATACATACAGGTACAACACACATAAATAACTTTAAAACAATCAATAATAATAAAATATAATACAATAATTAGAAAGCTTTGAATTTTGAGTATTCATTAGCTATATTTCAATATAACTTAATTGTAAGTTTATATAACCTTATTTTTAATAATGGCTATATTTAACAGCTGATTTGCAAAATTCCTAGAAATTAGGAATTGCAGGCCATGTGAGCCAGTTCCATCAGAAATCCAGGATAGTTCACAGGAGTGTGGCTTGGATGACATGCCCACATTTAGATCCATCTCTGAGGCAGAGGGAGGTGGTGCTCTGACTGGCCAAGCCTGTTCATGTGCCTAAGGATGAAGTTAGACTGCAAGGTGTAGGATGGGAAAAAGTCTATGGTGTGGGAAAGAGTGGTTTTACAAAACATAATGAGAGAAACAGGAGAGGCAGCAAAATGAAAGACATGCACGTCAACAGGTGAAATACCTCCCAAATAGGTAAGTAGTGAAAGTACAGCATTTATGGTCCACTTTGAGAGTAAAGTAAGATGCTATTAATTATTGTGCTGGAACCACAAAAAAAGAATCTAAGGCCTCGGCAGGCTAACTGGGCTGGCTTGGAGTCAGACACATCAGTAGGTAGCAAGGCCAGGACTAGAGACCAAATTTCCTGACTGTCCTCTCAGCAGGCTCCACAGAGCTTCTCAGTTATAATAGTGTTCCTGTTTTTTTCTTTAGGAAGGTCATCCAATAGGAAATCTCCAAAAAGTAAAGAATCAGAGTATATTTAGTTGTTGAAATTATCTAAAATCTACTTTTAAATTTGTATATTGTACTTTATACATTTTAAAGTTTATTATTCAACATTTTAGCTCACTATTTATTACTAGTAGAAATAAAGAATTTTGAGAAAAATTTGACAAAGCTAACAAAGCCTTAAAAATCTTATGTACCCTTTGATCTAACAACTTCTGTGAATTAGTTTAAGGAACTTAAATATTTTACTTTAAGAATATTTATTATAGCCTTATTAATAAGAGTGAAAAATAGAAATAACTGAAATAGTATCAGACAAATAGAGAAATTATATCAGTCCATTAAAGAGCCATAAAAATGAAGCTGACCAAAAAGAAATAAAATTGGCATAGAGGAAGTCCATAATATATGATTACAAATTTTTGCAGGAGGAAAACATGACCAAAATAATAGACCATACCAGGATATCAACAGTAATAATCTCTACGTTGAACAAAAGTTGCTCTGGTATTTTTAAAGTTTATTTTGTCTTTTTAAAGATTATCAATTATACAAGCTGCTCAATTATTCTTTTAAATTGCTGTGCTCTGTCCACTGCAATGTCCTAACTTTCTTCACATCCTCAGTGCTAAGTTCATTCTGGTGTAAAATCAGTTGAAAACTTTTTATTGAAGATGGATCCATCACATGCCAAAAAAAAGGCGGGGGGGATGAGAAGAGAGTTAAAAATACAACTCAAGGAAAATTCCTGTGTAAACAGTCAGTAAAAGAAGCCTGGTTTCTCTGGCCTGAAAATACAACAATTTGCAACTCTGTGCTGACTTTTCCACAACGGTTCTAATTTTATTTTAAACTGCCTACTTCAGGAAACTTTTGTAAAACAGTAGAAATAGACTTCAACTCAGATTATTTACAAAAATTTCTCCTGTTTCCCAGGTAAAGGATGAATTCAGAAAGCCATGGGCTTTAAGAATTCAGCAAAAACTGAGGTTTGAAAGACTTTCCAAATACAGTTTAGAAAAGAGTCAAAAGAGTCAAAAGATCAAACTTTGAATTTATTTAACCAGAGGAAATTGAAGAAAGAAAATTAGCTAAAGACTATGAAACAGGGAGGGGAAGATTACAGTAAATGAATTTCTTTAAATTCACTTAAAGGAAAGTTTATAAATGCAAATTTTAAAACATACAAACATACTTTTGCAAGTCATAATGAACTTTTAGGCTACCAAATTCATCAGTTGAAGATAAAATATCCAGCAGCACCCAGGGCAAGGAACCCCTGAAGGTAGAAATCCACTTCTCTAGAAACATGTTTATTTTGCCATTAAGAAGTAAGTGAAGGAGTAAAAGAAGAAACAAGGACACTCACTTCTATAGAAATATTTGCTTTAGGGCCCAGATTTTTAAATTACAGCTATTGCATTAGAAAGAGGACTTGGAAAGTAAAAATGTGAGTTTGGATTCTGGCTTTGCAATTTACCAGCTCCATTACCTTAGAAATATAACTCCACCTCAGTATTTCAGTCTTAAAATCTGGATAATATCTTAACAACTGTGTAGTTGCTACAAGCACAGTGACTGGTACATATTAGATACTCAATAAATATTCCGAATGAAGGGTGTTTGCAAGATTACCTTGCAAACTGTGTAGCCAACAGTACTTCCATATCACCTAACAGCTTCCATATCACCTAACAATAACATATGTTAACTTATTTATTTTTCGTTTTCTGTTCCCCCTCAACTAGATGCAAGTTGTATGAAAGCAGGATTTTTTTTTCTTTTCTGGTGTTGCTTCTCAGTTGTTTTCACCTTTAAAACAAGGATGTCAGAGCAGAGTCTGTCTTTCAGGCCCTCTGTTCTCATTTGATCTTGGTGACCAGAATAATACATCTATAGCAGAAAACAAATGACCTTGGTTCCGAATTACCAAAGGCTTCATACAGTAAAGGGGCTTCCCTGGTGCTAAAGCTGAAACTCCAGTACTTTGGCCACCTCATGTGAAGAGTTGACTCATTGGAAAAAACTCTGATGCTGGGAGGGATTGGGGGCAGGAGGAGAAGGGGACGACAGAGGATGAGATGGCTGGATGGCATCACTGACTCGATGGACGTGAGTCTGAGTGAACTCTGGGAGTTGGTGATGGACAGGGAGGCCTGGTGTGCTGCGATTCGTGGGGTCGCAGAGAGTCGGACACGACTGAGAGACTGAACTGAACTGAACTGAACTGAATGTGGAGGGACAGCATACCAGGTGCTAGAGTACAGTGGCAAACCCAGTGGAGAAAGATCCCTGCCTTCAGATCTTATGCTCAAGGGAAAGGGAGATCAGTTTCTTATTGAAAATCGGCTGATATTAGATATGGTACAAGCTGACCTTATATCTTCTGGAGCTTTCTCATCCCAAGATGTGTATTGGCGCACTTTATACACATTTTACCAAGGTCAGGACAGAACTCTTATTAAGAGAAAATTGAATGCACTGTGTTAGTGTGCTAGTTGCT
The DNA here is from genome assembly GCA_917880005.1 of Nanger dama. Lineage (NCBI taxonomy): Eukaryota > Metazoa > Chordata > Mammalia > Artiodactyla > Bovidae > Nanger > Nanger dama. The sequence goes on from CAKJTW010000002.1 coordinate 38,141,304, forward strand.
CAGTTGTGTCTGACTCTTTGTGACCCCATGGACTGTAGCCTGCCAGGCCCCTCTGTCCGTGGACTTCTCCAAGCAAGAATACGGGAAAGAAAAAGTGAAAGTGAAAGTCACTCAGCCGTGTCCGACTCTTTGTGATCTCATGGGCTGTATATTCCATGGAATTCTCCAAGCCAGAATACTGGAGTGGGTAGCCATTTTTTTCTCCAGTGGATCTTCCCAACCCAGGGATCAAACCCAGCTCGCCTGCATTGCAGAATACTCGAGTGGGCTGCAGTTCTGTACTTCAGGTGATCTTCCTGGTCCAGAGATGGAACCAGAGTCTCCTGCATTGCAGGTGGATTCTGGGAAGCCCCAGAATCCAGGGCTTATACTGTCCCTCAAAGTTCAGTTCAGTTCAGTTCAGTCGCTCAGTCCTGTCCAACTCTTTGCGACCCCGTGAATCGCAGCACGCCAGGCATCCCTGTCCATCACCAGCTCCTGGAATTCACTCAGACTCGTGTCCATCGTGTCTGTGATGCCATCCAGCCATCCCATCCTCTGTTGTCCCCTTCTCCTCCTGCCCCTAATCCCTCCCAGCATCAGAGTCTTTTTCAATGAGTCAACTCTTCACATGAGGTGGCCAAAGTACTGGAGTTTCAGCTTTAGCATCATTCCTTCCAAAGAAATACCAGGGCTGATCTCCTTCAGAATGGACTGGTTGGATCCCTTGCAGTCCAAGGGACTCTCAAGAGTCTTCTCCAACACCACAGTTTAAAAGCATCAATTCTTCGGCACTCAACTTTCTTCGCAGTCCAACTCTCACATCCATACATGACCACAGGAAAAACCATAGCCTTGACTAGGTGGACCTTTGTTGGAAAAGTAATATCTCTGCTTTTGAATATGCTATCTAGGTTGGTCATAACTTTTCTTCCAAGGAGTATGTGTCTTTTAATTTCATGGATGTGGTCACCATCTGCAGTGATTTTGGAGCCCCCAAAATAAACTCTGACACTATTTCCACTGTCTCTCCATCTATTTCACATGAAATGATGGGACCAGATGCCATAATCTTTGTTTTCTGAATGTTGAGCTTTAAGCCAACTTTTTCACTCTCCACTTTCACTTTCATCAAGAGGCTTTTAGTTCCTCTTCACCTTCTGCCAAAAGGGTGTTATCATCTGCATATCTGAGGTTATTGAGATTTCTCCTGGCAATCTTGATTTCCGCTTGTGCTTCTTCCAGCCCAGCATTTCTCATGATGTACTCTGCATAGAAGTTAAATAAGCAAGGTGACAATATACAGCCTTGATGTACTCCTTTTCCTATTTGGAACCAGTCTGTTGTTCCATGTCCAGTTCTAACTGTTGCTTCCTGACCTGCATATACTGTCCTTCAAAAGACCGTGTGAAAAGAAACATTTTGAAGGTTAATTTTCTCTCTGATGACATTTCAGAGTACAAAGCTGCTGTTAGACAGTGAAAGGCAAGTCTATGCGATGGGCCTGATGTCCAAAAGACAATTATCATAATCTTAACAGAGTAAGGGGCTTCTCTGGTGGCTCAGAGGTTAAAGCGTCTGCCTCCAATGCGGGAGACTCGAGTTCGATCCCTGGGTTGGGAAGATCCCCTGGAGAAAGAAATGGCAATCCACTCCAGTATTCTTGCCTGGAGAATCCCATGGATGGAGAAGCCTAGTAGGTTACAGTCCTCGGGGTCGCAAAGAGTCGGACACGACTGAGCGATTTCACCTTCACCTTAACAGAGTAAGATAGAGAGAGAGAGGCTGAGTGCAAGGAAAGAGCCTGCTGCTGCTGCTAAGTCGCTTCAGTCGTGTCCGACTCTGTGTGACCCCATATATGGTAGCTCATTGGGCTCCCCCATCCCTGGGATTCTCCAGGCAAGAACACTGGAGTGGGTTGCCATTTCCTTCTCCAATGCATGAAAGTGAAAAGTGAAAGTGAAGTCGTTCAGTCGTGTCTGACTCAGCGACCCCATGGACTGCGGCCTACCGGGCTCCTCCGTCCATGGAAGTTTCCAGGCAAGAGTACTGGATTGGGATGCCAGTGCCTTCTCTGAGGAAAGAGCCTAGTGAAGAAAACTCTTGTCTTTCTGGACTGATCATTCCTAGAAACGGAAGCCTGAAGATGATGGAGCCATGTCAGGCTATAGCTCCCAACCGAAGGTGAACACGCATAAAAATAAATCTGCCAGTAAGAACGAACTTGGTTTCTGTATTTTAAAAGGCAGTTATGCATAATTGTCACCCTCTCTTTAAATAATTTGTTCTTGGTCACCAAGAAAAACTACAACAGAGAGAAAATGAACTGAAATCAATTTTCCCCACTTAATGCCTTAAAGCAGCTTAAATTTTAGCTATTTCACCAGAAAGTGATTTCTTTTATCCTCTCAGACAAGCTGAGCTATCTCAGTGCCTTCTTCCTGTGTGTTCTAACTGACAGATAATTAAACAACGGTTGGGAGACTGCATTCACAAAAGTGGTAAGGTGCCTTTTTGAACCTCTTAGCATTACCTGAAAAGCCCCTGTCATCTCAGAAATTGTGACTTCCTCAGTTTCTCTCGTTGTTGACATCTCAAGCAAATAATTAAAGTTAGGAGTGTTCCGTGTGGTCCTCTCAAAATACAGTATTCCTCTCAGACCTGTGAACATAAATGAAACAGAAAGCTGCATTCCCCTTTAGAGGGGATGCACAGACTCTTAGAAAAGGCCTATAGAGATTTCCTGTAAAGCAAGGAGCCATGAAAAGCCCAGTTTCCCACCACAAACAGGGACAGATATTAAAATGAAGACTTACATGATGCTCCTTGAAAACTAACGTGTGTGACAATTCTTGATCAACACCATGGAAATTGGAATGTGTCTTTTATCCTTCTGAACCTTCTTGCAGTGACTCCCCAGTTCCCTTCATACACAGGCAGGAATGCACTTGGCAAGCTTTCTAGACAGAAAGAAAAGAAAGAGTTCAGTTTTGAAATTCTCTACATGATTTAATGTAGGCTTCAAAGACAGAGAAAATGGAAGCTGCTGGCCAAAGCTCAGGCTGCGCCACTGCGCTGTAGACCCACCTGGATACCACGGGGGCATCATCTCCAACCATCGTGGGTGGAACGAACAGGCCAGCAGTGCCTGTAAGCAACAAGTCCGCATGGCAACGTCTGCAAGAGCAGGGCCAGGGCAGGAACTAGGATCTCTCCCAACAAGCATTCCCACCGAGGCTCTCAAAAGCCAGCTACACAGTCCAAGCCAAAGCCCTGCTCTCCAAACTATGTATAGCGGCTTTCATAGTCGACAGAACTGAAACACTGGTTTTGCAAGGCTGAGTCAAAAAAATTCTCACACAGTAAAACATAGGCTTTACCCCTAAGATTGTGTTATAAATTTAAAATGTTTTCTGTGGAACTCCTTTTAACCATTAGATATTCCATCAATTAGAGAGTCTATCAAAATATACAGAATACTAACTGTATGTGATCTTTGCAAGGAAAAGAAAAGACCATAATTACTGAAATATACTTGGGTTTTACAGGAGTCATGTCTACAGAAAAAGAGCCAGTATGGAGTGCTGGCTTCGCTGTCTGGGACTAGCATTCTGCAGATGGACACTTTATGCAATCAGTTCATTCACATTTTAGTTGCACTGTGGTGGAATTGTAAAACTCATAATTTGAAAGGGAATTGTGTGTATGAAACCCAACAGTATTTCTCTTAACAATTTTATTTTATTCTTTCCATATACTATTCTCTCACAATTAAAATAAATAACTGATTTCTTGACCTGTCACAAGTCTCTGATGAATAATCAATTGACTTAGTGATTTTATTTTGCAATTTATATTTAAATAAAAAGGGAAGAGGGATTTCTTCCAAGAAGTTTTTTTTTTTTGATGAGCCTTACTTAAATGATGCTTAAAATAAAATACAAAAGTACTAAAAACAATTCAAAATTACATTTTGTACTCCATCTTCACTCATGACATTTCAATGACTAAGGAGAAGGGAAACTAACGACATGAAAATTAGTGTGGAAAAACAAAGAAACAGGAATTTGATAAGATAGGCTATTTCTATACTTGGATTTAGCCCAGTTCATCTGCCTAATACTCTGACCTGTGTGTTTATCCAAAGATTTTGTTGTAGACAGTTGAGGTATATTGAAAGGAAGTTAATAAGCAGAATTCTTTTTTTAAGCATGAATTTAGCTACTGATGATCTGTGTGATCAACTTACAACCTCTTTAATATAGGGTTGATCATTCAAACTTCACAATGGCAGGTTGAGGAGTCAATAAAATAATGCATGTGAAAATGTTTGGTTAAGTACAAACAGTCTTTGGTTGGATGTGAAATTCTAATTGAGTGTCCCATTCAGAGGGAGACAGGCTGGACCACAGGAGATAACGGAGCACTCTGAGCCTCTCAGGAAGTAGGGGTTCTGCTGGCTACAGGTTGGGTGAACAGCAATGCCGAACAAGGAACCCAGGGCACTGTCCTAGGGTTGTCATAAACCAAAAACCTACCAGATATTTACTACATGTCATGCATTTCTAAAAGCATTTTGAATGTGTTAACCAATTTATACCTGACAACAACCATCTACGATAGAGGTACCATCATGATCACCCTCATTTTACAGGTTGAAGAAATGAGACAAAGAGGAAAATACAAAGAGACTCACTTACCGAGGCTCAGGAGCTTGGATTCTTAAGCCTCTCCCATCCCCTCTAGCAGAGAACAAAGCCCCAGGCCTGAACAGGGCTGAGAAGACCAAAGAGACCTGGGGTCTGAACAGAGAGCCCCGGGCTGCTGGGCTTGGGGTCCTGGGGGATGGGGCAGTGGGGGAGGCCAATGGTCATCAGCAGGGGTGACCAGGTTTCAGTGCAGAAGAGGAGAACAGGATCAGGATACTTGGCATTTACTTCAGCAGGCAGAGCAAGAACAGGCTGAGCAAGGATGTGGCAGAACCAGACATTTCTCTCCACTGGAAGTGAGCACCGTGCTGTGTGAGCAAAGTTGGAGGAGCCCCTGGGAAAGGGCAAGGAGGAACCACTTACACAGACATTACTGAAAGCAGAAGAGACTCCATCTTTCATCAGCAATTGTTTCCTTCCCCAGGGGAGCGTGGAGCCTGGACACCAAAATCAGGTCATGTGGGAAGTCGTGCATCCACACGAGGTCTTCAGCTCACTGTTGCCTCTACTTGGAATGCTCTTCCCCACATTCTTAGTCTTTCACTTGCTTTGTTCAGGTATCTGTTCAAAGTCCCTCTGGGGAGCTCTCTGCATCCTGACCCTGCTTTCACACATCAAGCACCAGCTGTAATCATTTCATTCATCATCTTTCCTTCAACTGGAATGTTGAAGGACTTTGTCTCCTTTCCTGCTGTACTCTCGATGCCTGTAACTGTGCCTAGTCCATAATAGATGTTTTGTGATATTTGTTGACTAACTGAATGGGTCAGAATGTGTTCACATCAACAGCAAGGTGAACTTACTTAGGATAACAGCTAGAAGAAAGCTAAGAGTTCAACCTGGTGAATCCCAGATCTTTTTTTTAATCTATAGAATGCCTTCTTGAAGGACTAAGATATAAGCAAGAAAAGCCTTATTAACTGTGAACCCTGGAAGTGAGGGAGAGGCACTCTCTAAGAAGAAATGTAGAGAATTATTTGGAGAACACTTCTCTAGACCAACTTCTTCCTTTTCAGTAGAGGAACTTGAAGCTGAGGGAGGTTATATAATTTGCTGATAGTCACTAAGTCCAAAAGTTAGCTCTCATGAACTCCAGTCTCACTGAAGACCATATTTGCTAGTCACCTGTTTTGTACTGGGTAGAATGAAGGTTCTGGCCCCTTGATTAGATTTTATGTGATAGTTACTCTGTCTGCAGAGTCCTCAGTCTTGCAATTTCTGAATATTATAAACTCAAGCTCTAGGTAAAGAGTTTCATTTCTTCTTGGTTGTAGTTCTGACTAAAATTTGGCAAACACAAGAAATGGCCCAACATGAGTTTGTCCAACCTTCTTAATACCGTTTCCCACACGAAGCCCTCCCTTGCACACCCAGGATCTTAGCTTCATCTCTTTTGGCAGCTCAGCAGTGTTCCTCTCTCCCCCAGTCCTCCCCTCCTCTGTATAAAGTCAAGCCACACATGTTCCACATCTGTCAAAATGCCCTCCAGCAGCTACACACTCCAAAACACTTACATACACAATTCCTCCTGACTAAGTGCATGTGGCTTTCCCTCTCTCTCAATCTCTCTCCCTCCTTTCTTCCTTTCTCTCTCCTTTCTCCCTTTTATTCTGTCTCCCTTTCTCCTCCCTACAACCCCACTCAGCTCCTGCTGTGATAGGCTCTTCCTTCACCTCTTGCAATCCAAGCCTCTCTCTCCTTGGTGCCTCTCACCTCTCCCTCCTCCAGGCTCTGCCAGGCTTGACTCATTTGCCGCTTCCCTCAATTCCATGGCTCTTGCAGATGGCAGGGGGGGAGTGGGACCATTGGCCATGAGTAGCAAGTGGTATGTTATGATGGAAAATTCTTCTCTAAATGAAACTCAGCCATCTGGCAAAATGTGCAACAAGGGGAAACCAAAGCAAGAAGGAAAAATCCATGCAACGTTTGCTCATTTCAGGTTGGAGAGGAATATAAAAATAGAAGATGGTCTACTGTAAGCCATCTAGTTAACGTAGAACAGAAAGTAAACCACTTGGATTAGTAACAGAAACACCCATATTCCAGTCTGTGTACATAATACTGAAATTCAATATCTGAAATCAAGTTTTGGAAGGAGAAGTTTGTGGTAGACAACATTTTTAATGACGGTGGTTGGAGACACAATTTACACTTCTGCTTGCTATAATCTATAAAAAAAAAAAACACATTGCTTTGATCTTCCTGAGTAAAAGTGAAAACAGTCCCATGGGAGAGTTTTCCTTATGTTTTTTAACTTTATAAAATACTTTAATATCAAAATTAAAAAATTACCTAACATTTCTCTTTTGTATCCATATTCCAAGTCTTTCTGATTTTTAAATATTCTACTCATGTAACCTTAAATCAGAACAGAAGGTCAAAGTTTAGAGTAAGAACCATAATATATCCCTTCTCATAAAAAACTATACATCAACCACAATGAAGATTTTTCCACTTTATTTTCAACTGAGACAGAATTTTGGCATGAAGCAGAGAAAGAATGTGCTTTATGAAAAACAGACAATGCTGACTTTTCCATAACTTGGCTCTATCAAGTAGAAAGTTCTTTTCTAACAATGAAAATACAAGACTATTTATGTTTGAATAATAATCATATTTGAATTAGTCACATCATATTGAATATGAATTATCTATGTGCAATGTGGGGAAAGGAGTGGTAATTATCAGAACAACTTCAAGGCCCTCTTGGTTCCCCCTGAATGCAAATAAGATGACAATATGCAAATTTCAAAGCACTGTAATCAGTCCTTCAAGAACAACTCATTCCTGGCTGTTGCCAATGGTATGTGTCCCGTGAATGGATCCAAGAGTCAACATTTGATCTGCCCAAGAGGACCAGGATCTTTCTGTCGGGCACACATTCCACACATGTGAAGCTATAAACTTGGACTCTGTCTTTCAAAACGTTATTTCTTTCCTGCTCTGTGCTATTGTTGCTTTGGGCTCTGGGTGCCAACCTCTCACATATTCCACGAAGTTACCCTCAAGGAGGGTGTCTATGACTGAGATGAAGAAAGGAAGAAAGCCTCCCATCTCCTAGCTTGATGGTGAGCTATTTGTTTTCACCATTCTCTCTTTCTTTCACAAAGTTCCCCTCAAGGAGGGCATCTATGACTGAGATGAAGAAAGAAAGAAAACCTCCCGTTTCCCAGCTTGATGGTGAACTATTTGTTTTCATGGTTTCTCTTTTCCTCTACCTTAATCTACTTCTTGGAGCTGTGGCAGTGCCAAAGGAAATTTTTTTTTTAACATCATATTTTTCTTTTTTCTTTTTTTCTTTAATACTTTATTCTACATTACAGTACTGTATTTGTTTTGCCATACATTGACATGAATCAGCCACAGGTGTACACGATCTCCCAATGCCGAAGCCCCCTCCCACCTCCCACCCCATATCATCTCCCTGGATCATCCCGGGCACCAGCCCCAAGCATCCTGTATCCTGTATTGAACATAGACTGGCGCTTCGTTAATTGGTAAATCTGGAGTAGTTAAGACTCTTTGGATTAGAAGTGACAGAAGAAAGCTTCACACTTACTAAAGCAAGAAAGAAAAAAAAATAGGAGAGTTATTATAATGATATAGAGGTGATCACACACCTCAAGACAGGACTGCAGCTGGGCTTCAGGAAAACAAGGACAGGAAAGAAAGGAAAGGGGTCAAGAATTTCTCCACCTCTTCTCCAGACTCTTCTGCCTCCTCCTTCCGAACACGGTTCCACTTTGTTCAACCAAGTGAATGTGGACACCCACTGCTCTTGAGTTCAAACATTAAAGTTCTAGTCTCTCAGAGAGACAGGCTCAGAATCCTACCAAAAGGTTCTGACTGGCTCCACTGCATACCCCTTGGCCTAATTAGTGGTCCTGGGGAGGGTGGAGTCGTTTCCCCAGGAACTGCTGTAGGCCTGCCCTTCAGAAGGCCTAAGAGGTCAGTGATTTGCTGGACAGACACAAGATAAGCAATTACTTGGTGATCGAATCAAGAAAACTTGCCAGGAAATGGAGTCAGAGTGATAAAAAGAAAAACTACTTTAGCCATCAGAAAAAATATATACATTGTGATAGACAAGCCTTAAATAAGTGTAAATCAGATAGGATCCAACATAATGGAAAGAAGAAACGTGTAACTTGGGTGACCTATGAGGAAGCATTTCTCAGCCCATCTCAGAAATCCCCAGGAAAATGATCCCCTGAATTGTAGTTGACATAGGGTGAGGCTTCTTAAACTCTGACAGTTTTCTTTTTAAACTTTGTGAGAGAGTTGGGGTTGGTGGGGAGGAGGCTGCGTGCACAGAGGGATAGCTTGAGAAGGAAGCGTTTGGCGAGGATGTCACAGAGCTCCACTCCACTCTGTCCGGGAGACCACAGGAGCAGGAGCTTCTCCATGGAGCCATGGAAAAGCCCGTGGCCTCTGCAGTCAGATCCACCTCCGTCTGCTTCTTTGGCTGTGGTTCCTTCGGTCTGTAAAGCAAAGAACAGTTTGAAACCAGGCTCTGGTATAGACAGGTCCACCACTCCACATCTCCCAGACCCAGAACTGGGCACAGTGAGTGCTGTCAAACTCCTGCATGTCAGTTACACATTATCACGGCAGCAGCGTCTCCCCAAGATGAACAGAATGTTGAGAACATGAAGTGCCTTTGCAAAGGGGAAGGATGCACAATGTACCACACCAGGCAGTCACCTCACATTCACATCTCCTAAGGGACCCTCCCAGACTTGCACCCAAAGGCGGGAACCCAACTGTTATCAAGGGCAGGGCCTTGTGGGTAGGGCTTTTGTTTAAGGTATGAAAGGCCTTAGAATGAACGAGCATGGAATCTAACAATAATCATTTGACTTGTATTAACGGGAGTCCATCCTAGAATACCAGCATTTGAATCAGCAATGAACATGAAGGCAGCAACCAGCCGGCTGCATTAAGAGCTAACAGTGAGCAGGCTGCGGGTGCGCCCACTCACAGGGAAGCAGAAACCCAGTGTGTCACCTTCCTCCCAGCTGCCCCAGCAGAACACTCATCCTCCAGGAGAAAGGCACATGTCTCAGCAGAGCCTCGCCCTCTCTGCCTCACTTCTCCCCTCCTGGAAGCTTTAGTCTCACAGAAAGTGTTACTTGAGACAACAGGAGAGAAAGAAGGAGGAATCCACAGGACCAGGGCAAACACGAGCCCATTCAAAATAAAAGAAGGTGTTGCTGACTGTTAATTCCCAAAAGTTCACAAATAACATTACCAGTCAACTTGGTAATGAGAGACACACTATAAAGCTTATAAATTTCATCTGAAAGAAGATGAATTTTGAGGGCTTACTTGACTTCTTGCCAAAGAGTTTTCCAAAGACCCTAGGAGCATTTATCTCCAAGAGAGGAAAGGCTTTGTTACAAACCTACAAAATTTTAGCTTCTGTCATCTCCACCCTTCTGAGGACTGTCACTGATACTGAAACCCAAATGAGCTCTTCGACCGAGAAGACTCACTCCTTCCATCCATCCATCTGTCAGTCAGTCTTTCATTAATTTATCAAATACCTTGCCCCACCACCACCATTTCTACTATATATATCCCAGGCACTGTACTAGTTCCTGGAGATGAAACAATGAATGAGACATCAGTACCACTCTTAAGGGGGCTTTCCCAGTGGAGGCTCAGCAGTGAAGAACCAGCCTGCAGTGCAGGAGACACAGGAGATGTGGGTCTGATCTTTGGGTCGGGAAGATCCCGTGGAGTAGGGCATGTCAACTCACTCCATGCTCTCCAGTATTCTTCCCTGAAGAGTCCCATGGACAGAGTCCCATGTAGCCTGGTGGGCTACAGTCCAAGGGGTCACAAAGAGTTGAACACAACTAAAGTGACTTGGCATGCACGCATGCTACTTAAGGGGCTTTCAGTGGATGAAGGAAAAACCGTGAGAGAAACAATATGCAATATTCCTGCCTGCAATCTCCTAGAAAGTTGGCAATCTTGCCTGAAAGTTCTAACCCTATTCAAACAGGGTACGGCACATTTTCCACCTATTCTCCACAGTCAAATGGTTTCAGTGCTGGAAATGATTACTTTTTCTGATCAAAGAAGTACCAAATATCAAGATAAAGTATCATCCATCATTTGAAGAAAATCTAGTGGAAAAAGTAAATAAAATACAATCTTCAGAAAGAAGGGCCAGTTTAGAGAGGTGTCAAAAATGAAACAAAATGTCTTCAAATGAATTGTGTAAGATAGAAAAAGTAAGTTTCAGCAATTACACATGTGCCTAAGAGGCTGAATGCCAGGGCGAGGGTGGAGGCAAATCGAGCATGTAGTCCTAAATCGTAAATCGGATCCTGCTCCTCTCTTACTTAAAATCCTTCCTTGGATGGTGATAATCATTTTGAAGTATATAAATGTATCAAATCAATATATGTTATACACCTTAAAATTATAGCTCAGCTGGTAAAGAATCTGCCTACAATGCAGGAGACATGGGTTTGATCCCTGGGTCGGGAAGATCCCCTGGAGGAGGGCATGGCAACCCACTCTACTATTCTTGCCTGGAGAATCCCATGGACAGAGGAGCCTGGCAGGCTACAGTCCATGGGGTTGCAAACAGTTGGACACGACTGAGCAACTAACACTTATGTCTTACATCTTAACAAAGCTGGAGAAAAAAAAAAAAAAAAAACAGAGATTTCACTTGGCACCTTGTCGCTCATATAACGAAATCTAAATACACATTCTCACACAAACAGTTGGTTCATTCATTCATTCATTTAGCAGAGTCTACAACATGCTGGGTAACATTCTAGGCCATGGGAACACAGGCCATGACTACTGCATTAAATAATTTCAGTCCAAATGAGGACACAGATTTTTTTTAAAAAACTGATACAAAGCCCTCGGAGCCGTATCACACTCTATACAAGGTGTCAAGGGAGCACCAAGAACAGAGAGCTGAATTCCTTCCCAGGGCAAAGGGAAAACAAGAGAAGGCTTTAGACAGAATAGATTTTCACATGAAGACTCAAAGGATAAATGGGAATTCTTTAATAAGAGACGGAAAAAGGCAACACAGCCTATTAATCAGAACAAAAGGACTGAAGCATAATTTTTTTTAATTTTCCATTTTTTGTTTAGTTTTTTAATTAATTAATTTTAATTGGAGGATAATTTCTTTATAATATTGTGGTGGTTTTTAACATACATTGACATGAATCATCCATTAGTGCACATGTTTCTTTCCATCCTGAACCCCCTCCCACCACCTCTCCACCCTACTCCTCTGGGTTGTCCCAAAGCACTGGCTTTGAGTACCCTGTGAAACATGATTTTTACTTGCTCGTCTCCATGGAATTATCCAGTTGTTTGGATGGATCAGTCCAGCAAGACAAGGTGGTTAAGCCTGTATACATAGCTGATACCAGGCAAATTTAACTCTGGGCTTTAAGAAATGAGAGCGTTCCTAGGACTGTTTTCATATTTGAGCCCTTTATCTGTTTGAAGAAGATTTCGCAGAAGAATCTGGTATGAGAGCAGAAGTTTACCACTTTCTGTCAAGTTTTATAAACCTATTAAGATTTTTTCCAATGTATTTATTATTTGATTGCTTTTTAATCTAAAAATCAACAATGCTTTTAGTAAAAGTGAAAGGAAAGTTAAAATGATCCAGATAATTTGATACATATAAACTTTATTGCATAAGCAGAAGAAAATAATGGAGTAATAATGGGGTAATTTAGGTTATGTTCACATCTGAATGATAAGATGCATTTATCAAAGAAAGTCTTCTTGGTGCCAGATTTGGTGCTGCATTGTTGAAAGGCACAGCCCGCCTTCAGCACACATTCCAACAGGAAAGACAGACAATAAATAGGAAATTGAGTTTAAGAGATCATGAGAGTTGTGACACAGGCTTGAAGGAAACACGGAGTGATGTGATGGGCAGCTGCTCTTCTCTGGGGCTGTGATACTTTGGCAGAGACCAAAAACAAAACTGAAAATCTGTACTCTAGAGTTAATGTTTCATTATTTCTACATGGACTAAATTAATAATTATTGTATAAAAGTGAATAGAATGCACTTTGGAGCTGGACGTACAGAATCTGGCTTTGGGTGAGTTGCTTCTCTTTTCTGGGCATCTGCTTCCTCCTCTGCAATTTGGCCATAATGATATCCATCTAACCAAGCCATGAATGGAACTAAAGAAGGAAAATACAATAATGTATCGGATACATGCTTCGGTATTAGTCATTTATATCACCCAGCAACCTTAGAACATAGGCACCATTATTACCCTCATTTTATAGATGAGGAAACTGAGCATCCATAAGGTAGAAATGGGATTAAATGAGGGCAATTTGACTGCAAGTCCCCATGCTTTTAAAATGCTCCCCAGTATTAGCACTTGACAGTCAGGGCTCAGTCAGTCTTCTTCCCTTCACTTCAGGTGAATACAATTTTAGAAAACAGAAATCCTTTTACAAGTGTATCCTATGAAAATAATGAATGAGCGTCAAGAGTTAGCTAAGGAAAGCCCACCACCTGTTAAATAACATTTATTTAAAATTATTTTAATGTTAATGTCCAACAAATATATTATAGAGCCATAAAATAATGGTTGTAAAATATCAAATGACATAAAGAAATGTTCATTATATGCCAGCCGAAAAGCAAGTTAAACTTGTCCAATGTGATCAATTTCTGTATATATGTATGCCCAGAAGAAAAAAAGTCCAGAAATTACATTTTCTTTGTGCTTTTCTATATTTTTCAAAATTTTGGTAATAAGCATGTTCTTTCAGTATAAGAGAAACCATAGAATGAAAGTTATCCAAACACTACTCCTTTTCAAACAGACTGTTCATCTTTTTGTATTTCTATAACATTTTCCCTTGTGGAATAATATTCTGTTAACGAAGATAAAGTATTCCAATAATACGTTGCACTCTCGGAAGTTTGGAAGCCAAGGGTAGACAAATAGACTCAGCCCTAACATTGGCACTGTCTCCCAGTTTGCGTGCAGTAGAGCACCTCCTCTGGGAAGCTCCTCTCTCCAAGTTCATCGCCTTCACTGCAAAGGATATTTACCTGCCTCTCCAGGCAACTAGGGGCTTCCCTGGTGGCTCAGCGGATAAAGAATATGCCTGTAATTCAGGAGACCCAGGAGACTCGGGTTCAGTACCTGGGTTGAAAAGATCTCGTGGAAGAGGGCATGACAACCTGCTCCAGTATTCTTGCCTGGAGAATCCCATGGACTGAGGAGTCTGCCAAGAGCAGCTAAGCACCAGGCAACAAAAGGAGCAGGAGGAACATTCATCTCCCTGGTGGAGAGGAGGCGCGTCTTGTTTCTGCTACTCAAAATAATTAAAACACTGATCTTTAATGTAGAACAGGCTAAAGAATGGGTTGTTGGAATGAGACAGAATGAGACATTTTAATGTAACAGCCATTGTCCCACTGTAAGGAAATCAGACTTCATTTTATCTGAATTTAACTGTAAACTTCATCATCATCCTTCTGACTACAACTACAAACGATACCTTCATGGTTGTTGACCCCTATGGTGCACTAACCTATAAAACAAATGAATTAGAAGAAGCTTTTCTGCATCGCAAAGAAGATGCTTTGCTTCACAAAAGATTCACCTCAGGGCTTTTTAAATATCTGGATCCTTCTGAACAGCTGTTTGTTTGTTTACAGGTCATTAACTATTTGGCTGAAAGATGAGACGAGGCCAGGGTGAGCCAAAGAGCAGTGCCACCAAGAACTAGAGATCAATTAAACCTGGAAATAGAGCTCTCCGGTGGAGAATCCGACCCCTTTGTTTCTCTGCCCTGAGTCTGCGAAGGAACCGTTAGGGCACCAAGAAAAGCTAGGCAACCTAGCAAGAAAGAACACAGTTTTCCTGTATTTCTGAGAAAGCTGCTACGGGTTCAACCGTGGCCAAGGAGGTTGGGGGAGGGGCTCCCACAGGCCTCAGTGGGAGGCCTGGCCGGTAGACTACTTGGTGGCTAGGACTCTGTTGTCACACGACTGTGATGGGAGGGACCTGTTAAGGTCCTGCTCTGCTGCTGCAGCTTTGGGACAAGGGCTATTGTTATGGCTCCAGAACACCCTCTGACACAAATCTTAAGCCAGAGAAGGGTCCGAAGGAGTCCTGCCCCCGGGGTTCTTTAACCTACTGCAATTAACAGGTCTGACTTCGGGCTTCCCTGGTGGCTTAGATGGTAAAGAATCTGCCTGCAATGCAGGAGACCCGGATTCATTCCCTGGGTTGGGAAGATCCCCTGGAGAAGGGCATGGCTACCTACTCCAGTATCCTTGCCTAGAGAACTCCATGGACAGCAGAGCCTGACGCTACAGTCCATGGGGTTGCAAAGAGTTGGACATGACTGAGTCTGCGAATTGAACTGAACTGTATTTCTGTTAACTAGATGGACCCAACACCATTAAAAACAAAAATTAGACCCAGTTTATCCCCTCTCATTTCCTTAGAATCCTATGCTAGTTCTTCCCAACAAAGTTCAGGCTTGGGTCGTGCCATCTCTTTTCCCACCTGAAAAGCAGACTGGTTTGAGGTTTTACTTTTCAACCATTGCTTTCTGTTTCACTTAATGAAAATTTTAATTTTTCTGGCAATTATTGATCTGGTGTCAGTCTTTCATTCTTCAGGCAATGATTTATGGCCAAATTACATAATGTGCATTGATCCAAGATCTAACCCCTTTACTCCATTTATTTTCCTACTAGTCTGGGAATCAGAGCTGACAGCACTCACTTTCTGACAACTTAGCCAAAATTTAGAAACATTTAAATTTAGCCAAAATTTAGCATCATTTCAGTGGCACATGCAGGAGTCACCCACACTCCTCTCTCAGTTTAACTTGTACCTGGAATGGTGCATTCGTATTTGCTCAGTCACGTCTGACTCACTGTAACCCTTTGGATTGTAACCTGCCAGGCTCCACTGTCCATAGGATTTCCTGGAATGGGTTGCCATTTACCTCCTCCAGGGGATCTTCCTGACCCAGGGATTGAACCTGCACCTCCTGTGTCTCCTGCATTGCAAGCAGATTCTTTACACACTGACCCAAGCCATGGACTATTGGGTACTGGCTCCAAATCCAACGTACCTATGTTGGCCAACAAAAGGACCCTTCTAATGCTGATCACATGATACTGCTTTCATATTCCAGGAGTGGCCTCTAAAAACAGTTGAACCTATTGACCAATTCCTGCCTGGGAGAACAGCTAAACAATAATGATGTCAAACCAAATTCCTTTGTCAGTTGCATTGTCACATATAAATGGACAACACTAAACAATTTTAGCCAAAAGTTTTCCCCAATCAGTTATACAGGACTTCATTTGGAGACTGAATTGCCTTGGAATCAAATCAGGTGGTAGTCCTTTTCAAAATTAAACATAATTCAGGAGTTAAGACAACTCAAGGGCAGAAATAAATGAGCTTTTAGGTAAATTCTTCCCTCAAAATACTCCAGGTCAAAGTCTGTTCTTCTTGATTTTTTAACGGGACAGAATGTAGGAAATTCAACTAAGTATTTCTTTAAATTTGAAGCAGCTCAGAAATGAAATCCTCTACACTGCCATAGATATTATTGAGTTTATTTTCTGTGATTTTACTCAAGAGCCTTTGTTGTGTAGGTATTCTTTTGAGAAATTTCTTTAAGAGCTTAAAATTCTTCTCCCTCAGAAAAAAAAAAGTGCCTTTCTTTTGTAATAAAATTTGATCCTTAAGAGCTTTGCAAATCATTCTATTTCCTACCTTATCTTGCCTGCCTGGCGAGAGCAAGCCTGGGTGGCTAGGAGAAGGGACAAGAGGGAAAATTTTATTGTATGCATGTTTTACCTTTCAAATTGTGAAACTTATGCATGTATTATCTATCCAAAAAATTAATAAAATTTAAGATGGCATGATGACGGCAACTCAGAAGGCTGTTCTTTATTCTGCTATTATTCCTTCTCTGGTTTTGGTGAGAATCAGTACACTATTTTATTTTGCTTTGTTTATGTTTATCACAGCCTTAAGAGTTTGACTCATTGAATCAGTGCCTTTTATTCTCAACTGCCTCATATTCTTATTGGAATTAGGCTAGCTATAAATACACCAATACACACAGAAACACATGCATACGCACAAGTTACACACTCCAATCCTAATGCTAAAAGGTCCCTGGAGAGCTCCTGTCCCATCCCCTGACCTGATGAGTGAGAAAGACCCAGCATAGGGGATTCCCACACCCTCTGTTAATGGAGGTCCTAGATCCAGAACCCAGGTCCCAGGACAATTCCCAGTCCATTGCCCTTTCCATTAAATTTGAAAATACATTTTAAGTCCATGAAAAACATGATTTGCTTATTGCATACCACTTGGAAAAGCTTAATAATTGCAAAAGCAAAAGGTATCTCCAAGAATTAATTTTCATCTTTATAGGAAAATGAAATGAGCCCAGTCTATTTTTCCTTTAGCAGAGCTATTTATATTCAGCAATGTGTGTTACTTTGAGGAAAAGGACCTGAGTACAGCCGGTTTCTGCTCTGCTGGTTCTTTCCTCCCCATTACCTTGAGCTAAAATACAAACTCCTTAGCACAGCATCCAGTGTCCTTTGGATTTCTACTTTCCTGCCTGGGCTTTCAGCTCCACCCCACCCCCACAAACACACAACTCCTCACTTTCTACCACTCCAAACTTTTCCTGGTTCCCAAGCATTGCATGTTTCTAGTTTTTTCCTTCGTCTGCACTGGCTGTCCCCTCTGCCAGGTTTCCGTCTTCCACCAAAACCACCCAACCGGATAACTCTCCCATCAAGACTCAATGCCACTGCCTCGGAAACACTCGCCTGGCCCCACAGATGTCCTTAGTTGCCTCTGCCTTTGTGCTCCCACTTTGTAGATGCCTCTTCAGTGTTTATCTCACTGCCAGGTGAATAATGATGACATTCGTCTCCCTAATAAACCCTGCATTCCAGAACAAGACAGTTGATTTTTTTCATAACTGTCTCCACATCGTCTGCCCAGCACTGTGCTCAGTGCATAGTAGGTGATCAACAAATGTTCTCAGGAAGAAAAGAGGGAGAGAGGGGAGGAAAGGAGGCCATTATTTGGATGCCAACAGAAAAAAAAAAAAAAAAAAAAGCCCTCCTGTATGCTTGCCTTTGGATTGTGGTCAAAGAAAAGAATGTTTTGCCCGCAGCCAGTGGCCCCAAAATAGCTGCTTAAAAAGAACCTTTACAGAAAATCAGGCAGCCCAGGCCTCGGGTTAGAAAGCCAGCAGGCACTCTATTGGCTGCCACATTCCTTCTTTCTCTCTAGACTCATGCCTGGGAGCCACTGCTTCAGTGGAACATTCTCTTTGCCCTGCGTCAAGGCATTTGCGAAAGCCCTGGGTCCTGAGCAACGTGCAGAATTCGCTGTGCTCTACTTAAAAACAGCATCATGCTCAAGGTCGAGAATGATGTCGTAGCAGCCCAGGCTGTGTGCCATGAATTTGTTTTCCCACTCACCCTGGTCTCTTGCACTTAGCGACACCCGTTTCTCCAACTGGGAAGGAACAAAAAGAAACACACAGGTCTGACAGCTGAGTTCTAATCCTCACTGGACCCTGTGCTGTGAGTACATTTTTTCTCTCTTTTCTCAGTTTCCTCTTCCATAAAATGAGTCCCCCACAGCTCTTTTGTAATTCTGTGCTCAGAGCGCACCGAGGATGTAGAAATACACACTTAATCAATACAAGTCATCGACCAACACATGGTCGATGTGAAGACAGAGTTCCACATGCATGGGTGTATGTGAGGGATAGAAAGAAACCTTGGAGACAAGCCTTGCCCTCCAAGGGCCAACAGTCTAGTTGGTGGAGATTTAATGCACACAATCCATGCCAAATAAGAGGAAATCAGTGTGGAATGCATCAGGTGATAGGGAGAAATGGTAAAAGCTTTGCCACCACCTAGTTGCTATGTCAGCAACCTCACTCATAAACAGAATAGGAAGAGAATGAATCACTTAACTACTGATCACAACACAGCTCACATCGCCATCCTTATGGTAATGCTCATAAGTCAGTGAATAAGCTAAGGTTTCATTGAAACATTTTAAAACAATTTCAGCATCAAATCAGAAAAGTGAGAAAAAAGAAAACTTCACCCTCCTGTATTAACCCACAAGACTCTAATACAAATAATGTCAATAAAAGTAATAACAGCAACTTGCCCAGCACTGGTCACTGAGTCCACTGATGGGTATCTGTACTATGAAAAATCAAATGACTTGGATCCGTTTTGGAGGACTTTGCTCCCATGGAGAGTGCTTCCCACCTCAAGTGTGGAGGGAAAATAGTATCAATATATCCCCTCCATGGCTGTGACAAGAGCTTCATTTCCTTTGGCGTTGTTTTGAGAGTTGCTCCTCCTTTCTCCTGCTTTCCTCCTTCCTCTTGTCACCCACACACTTTTGCTGATTCTTGCAAAGAAAATCAATGTGCAAAGACAACTTCCCACTGTATTCACATTTCTCCCAGGCCCTGCTGACAGGACTGCCTGCCTGCTTTAACCTATTTAATGAGACAGTAAGAGAATTATAACTGCTTCAAGGCAAACTGCAGTTTCAGACTAGAGGAGACTGCATGTAACTTGCAAATATTGAAGTTCAGGCACCACGCAGAATCACGGGCTGGAATCTCAGCATCATGAGTCATTCATTTGGGAAAATTCATTGATTTCATTTTCAGCTTTTTTTTTTCCTGTGGGGTTTGAGTTTTCTTCTCTTTTTCTCATATTGATTTATTCTGTTGAGGTGGCTGGAATAGTACTTTTTAGCAGGAGTGGGTTGTAACTCTGAACCTCGATAAAGAAGATTAAGCCTGTTGATTTGCTTGGCACCCTCATTTCCTCTGTTCCTCTATTAAGCTCCTTAAACTTCATCATTTCGCCATATAGAACACTAAATTAAAAGAGAAATGCCCTGTCAGATAGCTAATTCTGAAAATTAAAATATTACCATTTGATTATTGTTTCAGTCTCCCATTTGCCTTTTAACCTAATGGAGTTAGTAAACTCATTTCCTTTGTACATTTCTCTCAATCACATCACGAGTGACAGGTTATTTTGCTAATGCTTTCAGACAGTAATGGAGAGTCATGTGGTCAGCACACTAACATAAAAGACTAATTTCCAAGTCCATCAGTGGTTCTCACTCACAGAAAACCACATCCTGGTGGAGGCACCGGCCTGGGAGCCAGTTCGCAAAGGATCAGAAATGCTGCCCGAACCCTCTTTCTACCCCGTGGCTGTCTCTGGATTTTCAGGATTGGGAAGCAATGCCAACAGCTTCCTTTTTTTCTCATGAAATGGCATGCAGCCAGCACCCTACAATTACACCCTTCCCATCTTAAACTCCAGAAGAAAATGGATGTAAATCTAGCAATCTCTATTTGAAAGTTGCTCCTTTTTACATGTACAGCCCATAACTGTACTAGTATGTCATTTTTTTTTCTTTATGTTTGCTTGAGCTTCATATTTATTTTAACACCCCACATATACTGGGCTCAGGGTGGGAGCTGGGGCATGGGATGAAAGTATGACCAGGAGTTGTGGAATTATTAATGAATAAACTCCAACATCTACAAACTTCTGTCCCAGCCAAAGCTCTGATGAGGGGAAAAGCTAATTCAGACATTGCAGGTCATACTTGAAGATATTTATGGAACGCCATGTGCTATCTATAGGAGATCTTTAAGCCTGGGGCCAAAAGCATAAGCAACATTCTGAAGCAGGAATTGCCACTTTTTATAAAAAGGAGAGAATAGGTAATAGAATCTAAGATCTAGAGAAGCCAATCTATCAGTGATTCAACTACAATTTCCACAGTTCCTTTTAGACAAAATAAAAAAAGAGAGAGAAAATAAAGCACCATTCAACCCAGGATATTTCCAGAAAGGTCATTAGAAGCCATTATGCCACTGTCTTAAGCTTTGTAGATGTCAAAGTGAAAGAATTAGTCTTGGTACCTCTGAAATAAAATAGATAGGGTCAACAGCCGTAAGTGAAAGGACATTTATATTTCTTCTTTGTGATTTTTTTTCTCAAACTCATAGGTATGTGAAATCAATAGGGTCGTCTGGTTTGAAGGATAACCAAGGAAGCCAGAATCATAGAACCAAAACACCAATCTGTTCTCCAGACCAGCCTCTGCATTTTGACTGTGGAGAACTGCTGTTCATCTTGTTCTCCAAAGTCGGGGGGCCTGCTATGGGGCTTCTCCAAGTAGCAGCTGCACCCCTATCACATACAGACCACACTGGACTTCACCTGATTTCTAATGTGGCCATTGGGATTCAGGTCCACCCTTGAACCCCAGATCCTTTGGTTGAACATTGTTAGACCTTGCCCCTAAACCCCGACTGCTGCTTCACCTAGCACGTGCCTCCCCATCAACGGAGTCTCTACTGCCCAAAGGCATGGCGCTATAACTCCTGAAGACCATTCCTGTGGTCCTATGGACCACACCAGCCTCGGCTGGATCACCTTAGGGCTTGGCAGATGAGCCCTACATGCCCTCACCTCACTCCCTCCTGCCCAGCAGCTCTCCACTGGGTCCCAGTATTCACTCATCATACTGTGCATATTAAGCACCTGCTCTGCTCCAGTCATTGTGCAAAGCACTGCAGTCACAACTGAAATAGGCCACACTCCGCCTTCTGGGCTCAGACTAGTGGAAAGTGAAGTCGCTCAGTCGTGTGCGACTCTTTGAGACCCCGTGGGCTGTAGCCTACCGGGCTTCTCTGTCCATGGGATTCTCCAGGCAAGAATACTGGAGTGGGTTACCATAGTGGAAGGGACAGCAAATCAGAGGCCACGAAGATTGCTGTGACAGAGGTGGGACCCTGACCCAGCATCCTCCTCCCCCTCAGCTTTGAAGTAGCCTTAAATTTTCACACACAATTTTTACAAGAGATGATCAACTGGGATCAGCTGACTGTTGAAATATATGAGGAGGTGAGGTATTAGACAGTCATGTCTGACTCTTTGCCACCCCACGGACTGTAGCCCACCAGGCTCCTCTGTCCATGGGATTTTCCAGGCAACAATACTAGAGTAGATTGCCATGTCTTCCTCCAGGGGATCTTCCCAACCCAAGGATGGAACCCACGTCTCTTCTGTCTCTTGCATTGGCAGGTGGATTCTTTGCCACTAGAGCCACCTGGGAAGCCCAATTCCAATTGAAATATATAATTCCTGTTAAAATGAGCAACATGGAGTAATTCAGTATTTCCCCACAGATTATAATTTCAGGATCACTGCTGGCCAAACTCCTCAAAGCCTGGTGCACATTTATTTACTTACTGGAAAAGACCCTGATGCTGGGAAAGGTTGAAGGCAGGAGGAGAAGGGGACAACAGAGGATGAGATGGTTGGAATCACCGACTTGATTGACATGAGTTTGAGCAAGCTCCGGGAATTGGTGATGGACAGGGAAGCCTGGTGTGCTGAGTCC
This sequence comes from Nanger dama, assembly GCA_917880005.1. NCBI lineage: Eukaryota > Metazoa > Chordata > Mammalia > Artiodactyla > Bovidae > Nanger > Nanger dama. The sequence continues at coordinate 38,163,495 of CAKJTW010000002.1, forward strand.
ATGAGGGTGCAAAGTCCACAGAGGGGCATGACTGAGCGACTGAACTGAACTGAACTGAACTGAACTGCCTAAACGATACACTGATTAGCTGGTCCACTTTGAGGATGTAAATAAACTGCTCAACTCTCTCTGAGGACCTCCATCAAACCTCTTAATTTAGGGGCTTAAGAGAACTCTTAGGGCTCCATGGGACATACCTTGCTCTGCACAATCTAAAATTTAGCGAAAGAGGGTGGGTACTCCTCTCTTCTTGGAATACTCTCTTCTTTAGAATTCCTTGCACACCATTTTCTCCCTAACTCCTTCCTACTTAACTTCTTAGTCAATATGAAAGTTATGCTCTTGTCATCCAAAACTGAATCGTCCCCATCAAACTTGTCCCTGCTTTTAGGTTCATTCGTGACCCAGCCTCTGCCCATCTCTCAAGGTTCATCCAAACCTCCACCATTGCCCTCCCCCTGCACTGCAGACTGCAGCCAGATGGGGCCTGTTTCAATTTCTCAGGCCATATTTGCACTCACCAGCTCACTTCCCTGGTGGCTCAGCGGTAAAGAATCTGCCTGCCAAAGCAGGAGATGCAAGAGACACAGCCTTGATCCCTGGGTTGGAAAGATCCCCTGGAGGAGGAAATGGCACCCCACTACAGTATTTTTGCCTGGGAAATCCCATGGACAGAGGAGGCTGGTGGGCTACAGTCCATGGGGTCAGATACTACTGAGCATGCACACACACCTCACTTTTACACGTGATGTTCCCTCTGCCTAAAATGCTTGAATACCTGTACACACATGCACATACTCCACACACACACACACACACACACCTTTCCCTAGGTTAGCTCATGTTTCAGGTGCCTCTTCTTCCAGGAGAACTTCCATGGCTCTGCCTCTGTCCCCCAGCTGTGCCGCTTGCTCCTGCTGTGTGATACCAGAACACTCTGGACCTCTCACTTTAGTGTAATTGCTACACACTCTGTGAAGTGTCTGTCACAAAATGGAGTGAATTAAATTGCTCCTGCTGAAACATGGATTTTCTGAAGAATGAACTGAGGGAAATTGAGAAACTGCCTCAAGAGACATACTGTTGTATGCTTCTGTGAAGATTTTGTTGAGGACATTGTTTATCATTTTTTCTCGAGCCTTTTTCATGAAGATCTGGGGGTGAGGGGTGCCACTTTCTGCTCTTGATTTAGCAATAGTTGTGTTTCTCTTGATTACAATTCTTTAATCTTAAATACATTATCAATTGTGTAAGGATTATGTAACCCTTGTTATACTGGCTGCTATAAACCTAAACAATAAATCATGCCCCATTCTTTATGGGGTGAATTGTATGAATTTTTCTCATTTCTGTTTCACATTTCATACCTATTTTCAAATTACAATTTCATGTTAGCTTGCTGCATGTTATTGTTGCATAATTGTAAGTGAACAAAATTTTGATGGAATAAGGTCAGGTTTGATTAACCAAATAAACAAATGAAGTGATAAAGGAGTAGAAAGTTGAACAAAGTAGAATCTATATGAGGGAGGAATATATCAGTTAGTCTTCTTTAATGTCAAGTCATTTCAACCCCTAACTGGCTTAAACAACAAGATATTGATTTAATTCGACAAGCTCAGTGGCAGTTGTTTTCAGATGGGGTTTGATCCAGAGGCTCAAGGAAGATCCATAGGGGTAGAGATTTTGTCTGTTTGGTTTACTGTTGAATTTCCAGCAAAAAAGTAGCTGGTACAACAGTGCTCAGTACAGATTTGCTGAATTTGTTGTAGAATTCCTATACTCTTGTACAAACATCCCAGGACCTGGACTTGGAACACATGCCCTTCCCTGAACCAATTTTTTGATCAGGAGGATCTAGCGCTCCGTTTCCAGGCCTGGGTCACATGATCCCAACAGCAAACCAGGGAGGAGTCTCCAGTGAAACCTTGTGCACTCACAGTGAAGGAAGGTGGTTCCCCAAAGAAAATCTGGGCATTACAAAGGAGAAAGAAATGCTGGATGGGCAGAAAAACAAATATGCACATCAATGTACTATCAAGAAGATGATGTCTGAGTTGAATTTTAAAAGATAAGCAAGAGTTAGTAAAAGAGGGCCTTTATCAGTGGGTAACGTTCTAGGTGTGTTCAAAGCACAGAGGCATAAAATAACTTGATGCTTTCGAGGAACTGTAAATAACTTAACAGGGTAAGAGCAAACAAGGATTGGGAGTGGTAGGAAAAGAAACTAGAAAGATTAGCAGTGTATAAATATGAAAGACCTTTTAGGATAACCAAATAGGGTGTAATGTATCTGGAAACTGCTGGGAAGCCTATGCAGGGTTCCTCAGCAGGCAAATATGCCTTACGGCTAAGTCCATGCAGGTCGTTACAGGGTCAGGATGATTCATTCTGGAAACACTAAGTAGGGCTGAGTCTGCAGGTCTGGAAAGAGTCCCAAATGTGAGCAAACGAGACACAAAGATCAGGGACCAAGCAAAGCCTAGGAACCCAGCAGACCTGGGAATCAAACAGAGCTTGCCAACATCATCAGGTTCTTGCTTTTTAAATACCAAGCTTGTGGCCTAAACCATTGAGAATTATTCATCTTCATGTGAAAATATTCTTCAATGAGCCAAGGCCTTCATAACATGACTTGGTTGGGAATTGTATGTTAGCTGAGGCTGCCATAACAAAGTACACAAATTGGATGCCTTAAGCAAGAGAAATGTATTGTCTCACAGCCCTAGAGGCTAGAAGGCTGAGGTCAAGGTGTCAACAAGGTTGGTTCCTTCTAAGTGTTGAAGGAAGGGGCACCCCTTCCAGGGCCCGAAAGGGAGCTCTTGTCTAACACTCAGAAACGAATTGTCTGAGGAGACACACGTGCTGACAAAGCAAGAGGCTTTACTGGGAACGGGCGCCTGGCGGAGAGTATGAAGGTCAGGGAACCCAGGAGAACTGCTCTGCCATGCGGTCTCAGGTTTTATGGTGATGGGATTAGTTTCTGGGTTTTCTCTGGCCTGGCACTCTACTCAGGGTCCTTCCTGGTGGCGCATGCATTGCTCAGCCAAGATGGATGCCAGCAGAAGGGTTTTCTCTGGCCAGTCACTCTACTCAGGGTCCTTCCTGGTGGCGCATGCATTGCTCAGCCAAGATGGATGCCAGCAGAAGGATTCTGGGAGGTGGTTGAACACGTGGCATCTCCATTTGACCATTCCTGAACTCTTCAGGTTGGTGATGGCTTGTTAGTTCTGTGTTCCTTAGTAGGACTCCCTTGTTCCTTAGTAGGTTCTCTGTTCCTTAGTAGTACAACTCCCTGCTGTAAAATAACAGCACAAATGGTTACCATGGTGCCTGCCCAGGGTGGGTGGCTCAGGCAGTGTGCTTCTCCTAACATAAGGACCGCGAGGGAGAATCCAAGCTCAAGCCTCCTGCTGAGATTCTGGTGGTTCCTTGGCTTATCTGTAAGACACATCACCTTGACCTCTGCCTTCTTCACGTGGTAGTCTTCCTATGTGCATGTGTGTTTGCTCTTTCTAGAAGAACACCAGTCATACTGGACTAGGGCTCACCCAACGACCTCATTTTAACCTGATTATCTCTGTAAAGATTCTATTTCCAAGTAAACTGCATTCTGAGATACTGGAAGTGAAGAGCCCAACTCATGAATGTTTGAAGGACACACTTTAGGGCATAAAGATATCATTTACAAAAATATGCATTTGTTATCAAAGCTTTAAAAGAAAAATAGACACTCCCTAAGTGAACTGATTTATTTATAAAAGATTTGGAGATTCTTTTTGTTGGGGTTGAGACCTGCGCACCTCCAAGATGCTGGCTTACGACTCTTCCCTCCTAGACCCTGACACCAAACTCACTGGAAATGTGGCACTGTTGCCTATCAGAAGTCAGTTCAAAGGACCTGCCCCTAGAGAGACAAAAGATACAGATATTGTGGATGAAGCTATCTATTACTTTAAGGCTAATGTCTTCTTCAAAAACTATGAAATTAAGAATGAAGCCTATAGGACTTTGATATATATAACTCTCTACATTTCTGAGTGTCAAAAGAAACCCCAAAAGTGCAATTCTAAAAGCCAAGGAGAGAAAGAAATGTATACATTGGGAATCGCTAATTTTCCCATTCCCAGAGAGCCTTCAGATTTCCGCTAATGCCATTTATGCCAAACCTGCAAACAAACAGGAAGATGAAGTGATGAGGGCCTCTTTGCAACAGCTGAAGCAACAGGCTGGACTGAGACTTTATGAGAAAGTTTTTGACCCTCAGAATGATAAACGCAACAAGCAGTGGACTTCCTTTGTGAAGAGACAATTCATGAACAAGAGGCTTTCAGGACCTGTACAGTAAAGACAGCCTTGGACAGACACTGTCTCCACAGCTGTGGGCAGCATTTACAGCAAGATGTGCACAGTTCTTTGCCTTTATTTCATAAAGTTTTATACAGAGGAGAGAAGAGAGTGTGCCTTTACTTGAAGAGCTCTTTATCAAGAATTTGGGGTGGGTTGGGTGGGGAAGAATGAGTTGTTGACTGGTGATTTGAAATGTCTTCAGTTTAAGCTGGTGCTTAATAAATAAAAAGATTTGGTACCATGTTGGTTTGTGTAGACAAAGAAAAGAACACCATTAGGATAAAAGACCCAGAAGAAACTAATTAGTCCACAATAAAGAATACTTTTTCAGATTAAGTTCAAAATAGTTCTTTCCTAACTTACAGGACTTTGTTTGAGGCTGGTGTAGAGAAGGGTGGTGTGAGACAAATGCCTTATACACCAGCACTGTATAAACTTTCCACCTGCTGAGTCGTTTCTACATGCCTAGCATTCAATCCTCCCAGCAGCTCTCTGGGGATGGATATTATTATCCTCATTTACAAATGAAGAACCTAAGCACCACTTTAATCCTAACTACATTATCTTAGACTGCATTTGGGAAGCAGCTGGGCTGAGATTTGAACTCAAATTTCTCTAGCCACTAATTATCACATGTAGCATCCAAAGTAATTTTGGGAGTCCTGGTTGAAGATCAAGTGTTCACCTTTGCAATAGGCCCAAAAGATGCCGCTCAGTGCATTGTCTAAACAGACTGCAATCCTCTTAACTGGCAACTGTGAACATCCTACAGTGCCCAACATGTTTGCTACCAAACAATAGGTGCTCAACAAATGAAACTTTTGTGAGGTCACCACAGAGCTGTAAGTCCTCTGATATCAGATTGGTTTATCGATTTATTTCTCATCATAATAAAGTAGCATTGTCTCCAATTAGTAGGGAGATCCAAATGCACCTTCCATAAATATACTCCTCTTGAGCTTCTGCTGGCTGATTCTGCTGGCCACAAGCTCCCACTGGTCCATCAGAGAGGGTTTTCTCAGGAAGATGCAGCTGCAGGTCAGTGACGCTTTCCTCCACCCCATCCTCCACTGATTCTATTCCACGATGTCATTCTACTTTGACCTGAAGGTGTCCATTGAAAAAATAGACAGACACCCACAGATGGAGAGTGGACTCTTTGCCCTTATAAGTACTGATTTTCACAACCTCTATGGGTGGAATAAATCATTTTGTCAGTCTTCTTGGCAGTTCTGGAGTTTAGGTAGAAGCTGAAGGGCTACAGCTTAATAGAAGCATTTGTAACCCTGTTAAGATAAACACACACAATTCCAAAACAAAATACTGAGAAGCAAGACAGCCTAGGTTGTTTTCCCCCAGATTCCCATCAGATACAAACACCAGGAACAAGTGGAGTTACTTCAAAAGCAACAGTCTTATTTCCTGAAAGATCTGTGCTCAGAGGTTTAGAAACTCAGGGCTGAATCTAGAGGTGAGAAAGTTTTCGCAGTGCAGGGAGATCTAAATCAGAGTTGGAAATGCAGAGCACAGGGCTGTGGCCAAACGTTTCCTTAAATTTGTACTATTTCCCCTTCATTTTGTCTTAAATGTTATTGCTTTATATCCTTTTTTCATCAACTCAGAATTGTTCAGTATTCCCTTATTTTACTCCCAGTTAAAATAGAAGAGATTTGGTGCTACGAAAATTTCTGAAATTGGCTGTTTTGATTTTTCTTAAAGAAATTTTAAAATCCATCGATTAATACACCGCCCTCCCTCACTAGTGCACACATCCTCATCTTTCAGGAAGATGGTACAGTGTCCCAGAGCGTTGTAGAAGGGATTGAGAGGTCAAGGAATCCCTAGATTTGCAGAGACACCTGTCAAGTTGGGATCAACACCTGCTGTCGGATCCACCCTCTGCAACCCCGGGGGAAACAGTACCCCCGTGGAATGAAACTCCACTGATCTGGAACTGGAACGAGTGAGGGGGTTAAGGTTCTAAGGCGATACAGATGTCAGGGCAGAACTTTCAAACAGGCTGAGCTCCACTTCATCTGAGAAAATGCGCCTGAGAGCCCAGCCCTGGAGACTGGGCAGACTGAAAACATGGAATAGCTTGGCCAATGGAAAATGATCATCGTGATGAAAGTAATATTTTGAGTACGACTCTAAGTGCGACACGCTAACTTGGCTCAGGCCGGGACATTGTGATGAGCTGAGGTTTTCACATGCACTCCTCAGACTTTTGAGTTTTTACTGAGATGACTGGGAGGGGAGGGAGGGAATGGACTTGAGGCTGAATCTGTGGCTTCTTGCTCAGAGGTGGAGACAGCCCAGCCTGTGGGATTACACGAGATAGGATCGAGTACAATCGGGTCCCCAGCGAGGCGAGGCGCGCCGGAAGGAATCGAAGTTAGAGTTTAATTAACTATCCCGCCCCGACCACGCCAAAGGAAAAGAAACCCAAATAGGCAACCCCGAAACCGTTTGATCAGAGGAAATTGGGTTTGTCTTTCTTGCTCCTTCATCCTTCCTGTCTTTCCATCCATCAGAATGCTTGGTTAAAAAAAAAAAAGCGTATAATTGGGGGCGGGGCAGAGAAGACCCGACTGCACTTGAGAACCCCGGCTGCGCCCCGGCGAACTTCATCCCGCAGATTGCCCGTACTCAGCTCAGCCCTCCCGCGGCGCCGAGCCGGTCTGACCAGCCCGGCCTCCCCGCGCCCTCGGCCGCCGGAATCCGGCGCCGACCCGCCAGCCTTTGGCGGCGGAGCCGGGGCGCGTGGGCGCGCGCGGCCCGGATCCCGCGGCGGCCTCCGCGTTCCGCGTTTTCGCTCGCGCCGGGCGGGCGGCCGAGGGCGGGGTGCGCGGCGGCGCGGAGAGGGCTGGGGAGCCGGGCGCACTCCGCCTGCAGCCCCGCGAGCGCCGCCTCCCGCGGCCGCCGCGCCAGACAGCGCGCTCCGGAGCGTGCCCGCCTCGCGCCGCCAGCGCTGACCTCCGCGAGGGGCGCCGCGGCCGCAACGGCCACGTCCCGGGTTCCGATGGTTCCTGTGCTGCCCGCCTTCGCCCGTCGCTGACACCGCGGAGCGCGGATCCGCAGACCCGCCGCAGAGCCGACGACCGTCCAGCCGAGTCCCGCTCCCTCTCTGAGGTGAGTGGGCTCTGCAGAGGGGCTGCGGGTGCGGCGGTGGGCGGCTAGCGCCGCGGGTAAGGGCCGACAAGGTCCGCGTCACTGCGGGGCTTCTGACTCTCGGAATGGTTCGGTGTCGCAGAAGATGCGGGAGATGGGCATAACCGGTTTGTTGGGCTGTGTAGACAGTGAAAGCAGATACTGGGGCTGCGGCACCAGAGGGCTTCAGATAGGCTGCCCGCACCGCTCCTGTGGGCTGCAGCACAACCAACTCTTCCTTTGATTCTTTCCTGCGTGGAAACCCGTTCAGGGGCCCCAGAGTTGGGGCGCAGGGAGGCCAGGGCGCATTGGTCAGTGTCCGCCGCTTAGGGTCGCCTGTCACCTACCGGCGTCCAGAGGCAGGGTGCCGACTCTCCCCTAACGCTCCAGGGAAAGGGTCGATTGCTTTTTTCCTGGGGTGCATCAGCCCCCTACCTCCCGCCTCAGCAGAGCTGTTTTCTGCGCCTAACACGAATATGGGAAAGAATGGGAGCGTCGACTTCCTTTTAGGCAGAAAAAGTTAAAGAAACTGGGCATGTTAATAATTAGCAGGACCCGGACTCAGGATGCAGCAGAAAGCTGTTAAATTTTCATTGCCCTCTAAGAAAAACAAACGGCATTGCCAGTGACTATTGACAGTGCCGTGTTATTTTGGGGACTTTGGGGAAATTGTCCACAGATTGTCTTCAGGAGGCTGAAGAAGGAGGTGGGGGTGGGGGAAGGACGGCTGGCACCGCTCTGCGTTCCAGCTTGCCTAAGGAGGGTTCAGAATCACAAGCCAAACACGTTTGGTTGCTGATTTCTTGAAGAGTATGGGAGGCAGAGCCGCTGCGGCCCTGAGCAAGGTGAAGAACACAGCATGGGAACTGCCTAAAGGAAAAGAACATGTAAGGATCTTGCCTTTCCCGAGGACTTCAGCTGCATTTGTGCTATAAAAAGCATGCATATATATGTGGCTTTTAGGATGGGTTTTATGGAGAAGAGGTTGTATGTGATGAAATTGTGTGTACCTGCGGTAGTTTGTCTACCTCCCAGTTTTAACCAGTACTTCAGAAGGGTGTTTGCTGCTGATGTTACGTAATCAATGTGCTTCACTGTCAGATATTTTTTAATGTGTTTTTGGAGTAAAAGGAACTTCCATCTGTTACTTAAGACAAACCCAAGGTGTAGACGGGTGAGGGTTGCTGAATATTTGCCCTGGTCTGGCTCCAGATGTGTGAGCTCAGCTGTTGCCTGTCACTTAGGTGACAACTGGCCTTTTCCCACTAAGCCTTTGCTGTCTCCATTATCCTCAGTGAAGTGTTCAGTCGCCTTCTATTATCAGAGTGGACTCTAGCTGCTTGGGAGGCGGTAGCCTTGTTTGACCATTCCCAACAATATGTCTGTTTTCAGACTTTAGGAAGGGGGAAAAAAAATCCCATGACAGCAAGATAGATACATTCTGAATTGAGCACCAACTTAATCCAAAGATCCTGCTTTAATCAAGACAGCTCTGGAAGGATGACGCAATATTTGTCAAGCCTTTTTCTCTGGAACAATATTTACTCCCACCAGGGGATTTTAAACTTAAACAGCAGCCATTTATCTTGCTGTCTGGTGGGGCCCGGTTCAGTTTGCCTCCATGTGGTCCCAGCCTAGGTGGCTGGGCCGGGCCTGGGACAGGAATCTGTCATTGTAGCCCAGCTGGAACCTGAAGAAAGCAAAATACAGCACCTGCTGGTACCAGGGAGTTCCTAAATGCCGTCAACTGGCAAGTCAGGAAATACAGAGGAGATGTTTTAAAGCCCTTCCAGAAATGTTTATACAAAGGATTTAAAGGTTAACAATGCATGTGCTCTACATATTAAAACTAAAAGGTGCTAGAAATAAATGGACATTACCCACAGTTGGAAGTTGGCACACTGCTGATGAACTTGAAAATCTCTGTTTTAATAAACCATGGCTAACGACAGTGACTTCTCATGACTAAGCCTAGGAAGGAAGGAAAGGGAGGGACTTCTGGAGGACTAAAGGACTGGATGGAACATAGGGGGAGCCATATTGATATAAGCAAATGGGTTTTGTAAGTTAATTTTTCCATTCTTAATTTGCTACTAATTTGTGATTAATCACTGAATGACCCTGTTGGTTCACAGAGTTTTAAGGAAAAATGATGTATTTTACTCATGTGACAGATTCAATCAGTTCTGCCAGTTAATACCACTGAACCTTTAAAAGCTTATCATGTTTTTAAAATCAGGGTCTATGGAACCACCATTTGTCTTTCTAATTAAGGAGGTTGTAATGAGTCAGCTTGGGTCACCCAAGTAAAAGCTAATATCAGCTGAATGAAGAAAAGACCCTTATAAGAGTTAATAGCTAAACTATAAAGTTTAGAGTCAGATGTAGGTAAAAGTCTGGTTACTCCTAATAACCTCTTCTATGATAACTCTGAAAAGACACAAAAGAAAAGAAGTAACAACTTAAAATTTCTTAAGTCAGAATTTTTAAAAAGCTGAAATTTAAGTTTTAAAAAGTGACATTGTGAGATAATTTCTATAAAAGCTTTTATAATTACTTGAAAATCAAACAAGAGGGAGTTGAGTATTATGACTGACTCTTCACAATACTCATGAGATGGAACAGGAATTTTTAAAATGATTCTCCAGTAATTAAGTGTACCTGTTTTAATGGTATATATGTAATAGTTGAGAATGCCCATATTACAGGACACAATTTTCAGAAAAGATTATTCTGGTTACTGCAGTTAATTTTCTGGTTAAAGTAGATTATAAAGAGTAAATTTTTCCTTTTAAAGAAGGAAAGTAATTTTAAAAGTCAAAGTGATCCTCATCTGTGCATAAAAATGTTAAAGATGCCAGTGGGCTAGGGTAGACGCCTTCCACTTGGGAGAAAAATAGCTCTTTTTTCCCCTCCAGGTTACATAAAATAGTACTAATTGTTTAACTCATTCAAGTGAGAATATTCAGTTTGCTTAAATGCAGGCCTAATTATTTCACAATAAAGAGAGTTAGGAAAGAGAATGAGTTGTGTTTCTAGGTTGGTTGGTTGGTTGGTATTTTGAGGGTTCACTCCTGCTTTGCTGTCTAGTTTCAGAACAAAGCAGTAGTGTGTTGTGCCCTGGTATCTTTAGAAGGTCCTGTGAGCACATGAGCTGGGAGAGGAAAGGACAATAGTCCAGGTGTCAAGTCCTGCCTCGATGTTGTTCCTCGAAACCTCAGGTGGCACATGGAGCCAGAGCCAAGTGCCAGGACCGAGCTGGCCCCACTTCTGTATTCTGTCTCTGGACACAAGCAAGCATAGCCCCAGTGATGCCAGGAACCAGTACCCAACCCTCTTGTCTACTGCCGTGGAGAACTGAAGTCGCAGAGGTTAACATGTGTGTGTTGGTGGAGGAACATTTATGAACAGTGGAAAAGGCCTGGCCCGAAATTGCACTGGGATCCACCTCACTCCCCACTTTCCTCACTCCCTTCTCTCCTGAAGGCAAGATGGTGGGAAGAGACAGGCTTTACAAGTTGGAGCCCGCTGATGTCATGACACTCCTGGCACGGAGACACGACAGAATAATCAGACCCTTTCCCATGTGCCAGAATGACATGATTTTTCCAAGAACGATTCCTGAGCCAGTGGTCCACTGGCTCTGACTATTTCCAGTCCCCTGGGGGATCAAACCTCTCAAAGAGGATGTAAAATCCTTCCTGTGTCTCTGTTTTGTATGCTTGTTTAGACTAAACTCTAAAATGCATTTTGGTTAGTTTTGAAGAGACCTCTGTAGAACAAGAGTGATTGCCCAGCCTGAACTGATTAGACCTTTCCAGATTCATTTCCCTATGAAGAGAGATTTTAAATGTAAAATAAAAATAAAAATGTCAGCAGAGCAGAAGCCAGTGTAAACATTCTAAAACTTAGAGCTGTAAACTAACAAAGCAGCTGTCAGTTACCTGGACTTAACGTTTTTCCTCCTGTCGGTAACTTGGTCCTAAGCGACTCTAAAAGACAACTGACCGATTTGACTGCAGTTGTATTTTTCTCACTGGTAAGTTTGGAGTCAACTCTTGGGAGAGAAGCCTTTTATTTCTAATGGATTACACTTCAGGAAAAAAAAAAAAATGAAGGCTGTGTTATTTCAGTTGTTCAAGTACTGAAGTCATGTACTCCTTTCTAAGAGTTTTGTCCTGACCGCTGATTTATAGCACCTACCAGTTTTTGCTTTGTGTACACTTCTCTGTGTTTCCTTCTTGTCTCATTGGGGATCTGGAAAGAAAGAGACATCGATAATACAGTGAAAATATTGTAGTCAGACGCTGCCAGTAAGGAGACCCCTGGGTGCAGCATGCTCTCCCTGAGCTGCCCTGCTTTTATCTGCAAAGCAGATCCCACGGCTTGCAATTATGGTCTTTGACTTTGGTAACAATTCTGTTTGAAATGTTTCCAATTACACACAATATTGGCGGCATATAGCAGCTGCATGCCAAAAGCATTTCCAAGTATGTTCCAAGAATCAGCCTGTGATTTCTTTTAATTTAAATAAAGGCTATTTGGTTTCCTGTGAAGTTTTTTTATAACCACCTTCTCCCCACCAACCCCATTTTTGTCACCTTTAAAAAAAAGTCTGATATAAAGTAGCCACCACTTAATGTGATACGATATTGGCCCTGGTTTTCTAGGACGGCTCTTGGTTTTGCGCAAGCATGAGGACTGTTCAATAAAGAAAAACTTAAAGAAACATTGTACAGCTGTTTGGATTTCCCCAAAGAAGAAAAAGAAGGAAAGATTATCTGACCTTGTATTGTAAGTAGCCAATGTTTCGAATTTTTTCTGCCTCCTTCTTTGCCGATCTGTTATTGTAATTATCTATTTAGGTCACTGAAGATTCTTTGGTCCAGTGTCTTTCCTTCAGATTCTTCTAGTTTTCTTTTTGTGAACCCACGAACATGTGTTAAAGACACATTAGAAGGGTAGAGAAAGGTCAATAAGAACATTCTTAAAACAGTGGGCTGGTGGGGGAAGGGAGCACAGGAAGAGAACCAGGGAAATAATTTCACCATTCTACAGCAACCAAACCTGCCACATTGCCCCCTCTATGGGCTTGAAATCTCTGAATACTGAAACCTTTTAAAATAGCAGTGGCTTAAGTCTTTTAATAGCTACCAGATATACTTGCCTTATTAAATCTGAAAATAAGAAAATATACACTGTTAGGACTTGGAGTGAAGAGATTAGTTACAGGACTGGGAGGTTCTGTTTCTAGGATGGTTTGTTGGCACATTTGAAACGTAACACCTAGAGCCAGAGGGTATCCAATAGCTGAGGTGCTAAGATGGTCCCAATTAGGGTGTTTTCACATAGACTCTTTCAATCCTGGCAAAAGCATCCTATAGAATATAGTACTTCTTTGGGCTGAACAGTAGTTGACTTGCGTAAGTGCCAACATCTCTTCTGGCATTTTTGGAAATCTTCCATCACGTAATAAATAGTGCTGTATAATCCAAATTTGTAAATGCCATGTTTCATGTAGCCCTTTTAGAGACAGCTGAAATTAACCCAGGCTGCTAGGGATTGTTAGATCCTGGAGGTCAGGTTACTGCCTGCATCCAGAGTGCTACCACGAGTGAATGATGATGGAGGCCTTTGATCAAAGCTGGAAGAAGGTGCAAGGTTAGCCTTAGTGTAAGGAGCGACCACCAACCAACACTTAGACTTGTCCTTTCTCCTTGAAAACTCTTTCAATTAAGCAAACCATCTCAAAGGAAATTTATTCAACTCAAGGTAAAATGAGGTTTATGTTGCTTTACCAGCTGAGCACCCCAGCCTGCCAAATACTCAACCCACCCTGGCCCATGTGGTTTTATAGGGACAAAACCTAATATAGTTACTATGGTTGAACTGGAAAGTCTGATAAAACCTATTTATATATTGGCCAGTTCCTCTGCCCTCATTGCACTGCTGTATTCTGGATACACACACATATACAACCAACCCTCTTTCAATCTAATAATAGTAAACTGATTTAGATCATGGTATAGTTTCACCAAAGGCATTTGTACTTCCTTTTTCTGTCTTTTATCTCAATGATAAGTAAATAATATGATATTCTTCTGAAGAAACTCATAATTTGTTGACTGTAATTGATGTTTCCAACTCTGTTATTTACATGCTTGAATAATCTAAATTCCATCATTAGGAACTGGAAAAGACTTAGATGGTGTGGCGTTTTGTTTTGCTTCAAAATATCTGCCAAACAATTTAAGGAACTGTTAGATTTTATGTCAGAAGACTCCTTAGTGCTCTAATGTTGGAATACTTGTTATAATGTGTGTCAAAAGGAGACTGCATTTTAAATTCTTCTGTGACTATGTAATTAATAAGTATGTTCAGTGCTTGAAGTATGCACATGTTACATAATTTTTAGAAAGAGATAAAGTTAGGTCTGAAGTGCATTAGGATATCCCAGATGTTTCTTGTAAGAAATGCATATACTTCATCGGAATTTTGAACTCTTTTCTGGTGCTGAGCTTTGTTCCTCACAAGGGTCATATGAATAATTTCATTGAGTTGCTTCAGTTCTTATTTACACAAGCCTTGAGAAGAGAGCTGAAGTGATAAATAACTTGCCCCCTCACCCAGTTCTGAAACGCCTTAGCCTTTTATGTTTTTGTAAGTATGAAGGGAGGGAATAAAATATACAGAGAAGATGTTTGTGTTTAACTAACTTAATCATATAAGTTCCCTTTGTGGGTCTTCTATAAGCTGAAACAGCTTGTCAGACTAATGGCCAAAAGCATGTCCTCAAGTACTGCCAAACGTGTTAAAAGCTGACCAGGCTTTCTTTATATTGAGGTACTGGAAACATATTTTTAACCTTCTAAATTTTAGAAATAAACCAGAAAAGAAATTACTCTCTTCTTCTCCTTACCCACAAAAACCAAAAGTATTATTCATTGCAGTGCTGAAATGGAAACTGATGGGAATGATGGCATCTGTATGGGAGTGTTTTAAAGTGGCTTGACTTGGCTGTTTGAACAGGGAGCAACCAGGTTGCCATGGTGCTTGACAGGTCTTTATTTTTATATATTTATGTTGCCTGTACACACTGCCTTTTTACTTTGGTTCAGAAGCTTTTGGAGAAGGAAATGGCAACCCACTCCAGTACTCTTGCCTGGAGAATCCCATGGACAGAGGAGCCTGGTAGGCTACAGTCCACGGGGTTGCAAAGAGTTGGATACGACTGAGTGACTTCACTTCAGGAGCGTTTGGTCAAGTACTTGTTCAGTTCAGTCATTCAGTTGTGGCCGACTCTTTGCAACCCCATGGACTACAGCATGCCAGGCTTCCCTGTCCATCACCAACACCCAGAGACTGCTCAAACTCCTGTCAATCAAGTCAGTCATGCCATCCAGCCATCTCATCATCTGTTGTCCCCTTCTTCTCCTGCCCTCAATCTTTCCCAGCATCAGGGTCTTTTCCAGAGAGTCAGTTCTTTGCATCAGGTGGCCAGAGTTTTGGAGTTTTAGCTTCAGCATCAGTCCTTCCAATTCAGGACTGATTTCCTTTAGGTTGGGCTGGTTGTATCTCCCTGCAGTCCAAGGGACCCTCAAGAGTCTTCTCCAACACCACAGTTCAAATGTACAGTACTTAGTCATTTATCCTGATTTCTTCTTGAGTGGAGATTCAAGAACAGACAGTGGTGATGAGGTATAATAGTGCAGAAGTTTTTACCTTCATTTTTTGAAATCAGGAAATTTGGACTGTGGTACAATAGCTGTGTGATTTCTATTCAGCCCACTCAGCCTCTCTGGGCCTCAGTTTCCTCATATGTAGATAAGGGACTTAGTCCAGGTCAGTGCATGTTAACCAGAGATGTGAACCATAAACACCTGTGGAGCAAATGCACAGAGGTTTTTAAGGGAGTGGGTTTGGGGTGGGGTTTGCACATTTAACTTGAAAAAGCTCCCCAAGTAATTTGATGCCCAACTGTGGTTGAGAACCACTAAATTAGATGATCTCTAAGATTTCCTTCCAGTTCTAAAATTCCATGTTCCTAATCCTACTGGACTGAATGTTTTTCCTTCCTTCCTTTCTTTTTTGTTCATTTGTTCATTCATTCTTAACAGCTATGTTCATTCCTAATGTCACTGTCAAAAAGTAGACATTTTAACCCAGTTCCAGGAAGATCTATGTTCTGCTCCTGTAAGTAGATAGTAACTGATGTAAGGGGGGAACCATATTAGTTCCCTCATTGCATAACCAGTGCCTAACACAGTGCCTGGCATATAGCAGACACTCGACAGCTACAGAGAGTCCAAAAAGTCAGGAAACTTAGAAAATGTGGTTAGTGATTTTAAAATAATATGGTCATTATTCTGTAGTGTACACAGCAGTATACATATAATGTACACATTAAACTTATATAATGTTAAAAGCCAGTGTTACCTCAATAAAAGATAAATTTAAATGAAACAATATGCCCAATATTATGCCCAAATAATATGGGCATATAATATGCCAAGTCAAATAATATGCCCAATCTGTTTTTGTCAACCTCCAAATACCTTTCAGGTGAAGTGTCTCCAAATTTAAAGCAATGGATATAATTGTTCCTCTGAAAAATAGCATAATAAATACATTATTTCCCTTATGTTTTCAGACTTTGGGGATACTCTGTAGCGTACTGATTATATTTTTCCCAGATTAGCAGTTGGTCTCATTGCTTTAAATGTGGAGGTGCTTCACCTGAAAAGGTATCTGGAAGCTGACAAAAAAGATACCAAGCATGTTACTTGAGAGTGTAATTAATGCATTATGTAAAACAGTTTATCCTGTGAAAACCATAGTTTGCCTTATGTTTCCTGATCTCTTGGACTCCTCCTTGAGTGAATGATTTTCCAGTTTTCTGCCATCACCTGTGTGTGTCAGTTTAAGTATAACACAATCAAATCACTGTGAACTTTTCACAGTTTATATGACAAATTTTAAACCTTATTACAATTTGAAGTCTTATTTTTAAATATTTTAGATTACAGAGGTCAAAATTTTTAAATAGATTGCTAATTACTGTTATTTTATAGCCAGAAATTATGTTATATCCTTTTACAGACATGATTCCATGTCATTTATTTCTTAATCTACAAACTGCTTTAAAACTGTCCATATCCACAACGTTTGTATACATATATATGTATATGTACACACATGTATATATTGTTTTATATCAGATAAATCAGAAATATCAATAAAATATGAGACTCACACTTAGTTTTTCTCATACTGACTGTGATGCATCTGAAAGTTTTGCTATCAAGCGAGGGAAAATTCTTGGTTGCATAGTTTTGTGGAAATGGACTAAAAGAGTTTGTTGCCCGTTTTGTTTCTTTGCTCTTTTCTTCAGTCTATTAAAAAAAAATAGGTTATTTCCTATCAATATGCATTATTACCATTACCATAGAACATAGATAAAAGAACTTAAACCAATCAATTGGGGCTTCACAAGAGGCACTAGTAGTAAAGACCCTGCCTGCCAATGCAGGAGACGTAAAAGACACAGGTTCGATTCCTGGGTCAGGAAGATTCCCTGGAGCGGGCATGGCAACTCGCTCTAGTATTCTTGCCTGGACAATCCAATGGACAGAGGAGCTTGGTGGGCTACAGTCCATCCATAAGGTCACAAAGCGTCAAACAGGACTGAAGTGGCTTAGCGCACACGCAGGCAAGTCTATCGGTATAATTGCTGATCACATTTGCTTAGGAACAAAGGAGATATTTGATCCTTAGCTTGCTTATTGATTTTGTTGCTGCTGCTGTATGCCACTATTCTTGAGGGGAGGGAGGGTATTATTTTGTTATTAATTAAAAGAACTTTAAAAATTGACCTTTCTAAAACCTGGATAACTGCCCAGTTTCCTTTGAATTTTCTCACTGTGAAAGTATGGCCAGTAACAAAATCAGCTAGTGTCAGCTCTTTTTCCCTACTGTATGCCCATCAACAAATCAACTAATCAGGGCCTCAGAGTGGACACTGACACCTGAGTTATCTGCTTGGGTTGTTTGTACAAGTTAACTGGAAAATTCTCTTAGTCAGTATGTGAAGAGATACTACTGTAAGGCATTTGAGTTAGATAAAAGATTAAGTAGTCACTAAACAGGGTTTCAGGATCATTGCAGATAAACTGAGGGCTGGTTCAAAGTATTGTGTAAGCCTTATTATTCGTAGGTTTCACTTTCCTGAAGTTTCACAGCTTATCTCCTTGTTTGTTCTGGACTTCAAGCTAGTATAAAAGTACATGTGTAGGGTTTTTCCAGGTGGCATCATGGGTCATTCCATCATTTCAGGTCTCAACTTAAAAGTCATCTGATACTGGGAAGGCCTTTCCTGTTCACCCTACATGAAACAGCAGAGCCCCCACCACCCCCAGCCACTCTGGAAACCCCTTAACCTGCTTCACTTTTCTCCATAGCCCTTGTCACTCTGGCCAGATATTTCCTTATTATAGCTATTTGTTCCAAAAAGAAATCAGTCTCTATGCTGTCTGGTCTGTGGCTTTACCCGCAATCTTAAGAGTACTGCCTGGCACATAGTCGGTACTTAATAAAATACCTGCAGAATGAATGACTGAAAATATTTAGGGAGCTTCAGATTTGAGCATCCCCTCCCCAGTCTAATAACATGTATACTAATATATATAAGCAAGCTAGAGAGTTTACCCTTATTCTCCTTCTTATAATAGGACCATAAAGTTAGCAAATGGTCACCCTTGTTTTAAAGGGTAGGCATTTGGGGACCATTTTAATGTGAAAGATAAAGGAAAAACAGAAACCAAGATTTCTTGGTTGATTAATTTCTGTTAATGTGATAGATAAAGGAAAAACAGAAACCAAGATAAAGGAAAACCAGAAAATAAGTTGAAAATTTCCAGAACTGAGTCTTTTGGGGGCGGTGGTTATTTTATTTATTTTTTTGGCAGGGGGCAGAGTTTCTGAGCTGTTTCCTCCCTTATCTGAATAAAGCCAGAGAAATGTGATGGAGTATGAGGAAAGAGACTGATCAAATACCCCTCTTCCCTTCTCTCTATCACAAACTGATCAATGATATGTAAGCACATAGAAAACCAATGCCATATTAATAGAAACAAGAGGAAATATTGGTAACAAGGAAGCTGTATGACATCCCCCTTCATAATGCTTCTCTATAACCTTAAAACAAAGGTAGAGGCAGTATCTGCAGACAGACTTGTGCTGTTGCCTCATATGTTAAAGTAAGGGTGATGGGTGATGGACCATCTTTCACTCAAGAAGTCCTGACTTAAATTCCAGAGGTGAAAAGCTAATCCTCTAAGTGATTTCAGCCAGCTTAGTAGGAAACATAGCTGCTCGAAATTATTATTTTAATGTCTCAGGTTCCAGGGCTAAATTGGCAGTGAGTCAGCTTTCCTATTAAGGCACTGTGCCAACTTATTTGTCCAGAAATTATCCTGTTTTAACTTGGGGGTTCTTTACTGCTAATAAGGCTAATACCTCTGAAGTACACAAAGCACTTTCAGATTCATCTCATTTACCTTCACTGCATCTTTGCGTAGAGGTCTAACCAAGGTTATCCTCAATTTATTGATGAAGAAGCTGCCTTTTAGTTCAAGATGCACCTTCCTAAGGAGTTCGGTTTGGATTTTTAGAAAGAAACGAAAGAGGAAAAATGAGCAAGCAGTTATAAGCCGTCTAAAATTGTTTGACAATGTTTTATTGTTTTGTAAATATTTCTGTGTGTATATTGTTCTACATTAAATGCTTTGAGATAACTATAGCCTCTACTACTGCTAACTTGC
Organism: Nanger dama; assembly: GCA_917880005.1. Taxonomy (NCBI): domain Eukaryota; kingdom Metazoa; phylum Chordata; class Mammalia; order Artiodactyla; family Bovidae; genus Nanger; species Nanger dama. The sequence goes on from CAKJTW010000002.1 coordinate 38,182,814, forward strand.
ATGTAACCTTGGACAGGTCACTTAATTTTCCGAACTTCTTACCTACTCTATGCCTCAGTTTCCTGAATGATAAAGTGAGAGGCCTGATGACCTTTTAGGCTCAAAATTTTCTTGATTCTAAAACACTGGGTTTGGAGGCTGTAACTTTAGGGAGTGGTTAATAGATAGGCGCTGAGGGACTTCCCTGGTGATCCAGTGGTGAAGAATCCACTTTGCAGTGCCGGGGACACGGGTTTGGTCCCTGGTCGGGGAACTGACATCCCATGTGCCTCTGAGCAAGTAAGTGCACGCACCACAGCTAGAGAGCCAGTGTCCTGCAGCTTCTGAGGCCCAGGTGCCGCCGCTGGAGGGAGTCTGCGCCACAACAGAAGACCCGGGGAAGCAGTGAAGAGCCCGCATGCTGAGACTAAGACCCGCTGCAGGCAAATCAGCAAACATTTAAATAAATAAATGAATAGGAGCTGATATCATTATTATTAACTGTCATCATTGCCTAAATCCCTGATTAGAATTATTTAGCAGTCTACTCAAAATTGTTCATGTTAACCAGGTGCATCTTTTAAAGATGGTCTTTTTATTCCTGTTACAGTGCAGCCATTTCAAAATTCAACAGTAGCTGTATTTTAAAGACCGAAGAGAAAGTCTGGTTTGGTTTCCCCTTACCAAAAGTCTGGTTTAATAGATTACATTGTAATTTAATATGAGGAGCTTAAAATGCCTTAATAGAGCAAATTATTAATCTGATGTAGTTACAGCAATGGCATACTTATATTCACACTGAAAGTTACAAATGTGAGCACTGTTTATAAATAGAAAATGTGGAAAATGTATAAAGGAGAACTCAAAGTAGTATGTTCACTTAGTTATGTAATCACATAGTGATTATAATTTTGTTAAAATGTTCATTGACCAAATTGGAATTAATTGAGGGAAGTTTGAAGAGGGTTTGCTGGAAAATAAGAGTAGCCCAGGATCCATTTTTAGTTGCATTCCTAATATTTTTAAAACCATAATAAAATTCTTATCTCTCGACTCTCCCAGTGAAAGCTGGTGTAAATATGCAGTCAGTGGTGAAACTCTTTCTGTATTAATCTTAATATACGTTGGCCTGTGTCACCATACGTACTGCCCTGGCTAGTCCATTTTTCTAGCACTGTGTTTAATTAAATCACTGATTTTTAAGCAAATTCTCAGGTTCTTGGATCTTACTCACATTCTAATTAGGCTGAGGTTACAGACGGCCCACCGGGAGGCAGGGTACCACTTATATTGTATCTCTGAAGATGGAGTTTGTGAGTTGTTGGGATGAACACAGCAATGAGCCATGGCTCAGATCCCAGCAGATTCACAAGTGACTGTTAAGTGCTGTTCCAATAAGAAGGCCTATAGCAATGTGACATTAATAATCACCAGTTTGAATCTGGGTCACTTCAGCCATGACTCAAAGATCAAACGCTATCAGCTGGTAATGAGTGTGTGAAAGTGCTGCAGGAAAGTGTTCCATCTCTTAATGACACCTTTGTAGGCCTTCTCAGGAGACAGCTAAAGGGAGGGATAGAAGTAAAGTCTCATCTGCTCCTTGGTCTGGAGGCCAGCCCTCTAGGTTACGATTGGCACACTTTTGCAAAGATGTTTTCTGAACAGTTCACAGTAGTTTGTTCTTCCAGCTTCTTAAATGGATATGTAGAACCTTTCATCTTCTGCCTCTTTTCCTGGCCATTTATTCACTTCAAAGTGATGTAGCTGTTTTGAATATTTTCCACTGCCTTTTCGCTCCTCTGAAGAGTAAGAAACAATTTCACTTACAAATTCACGTTAACCGTTTAATGTGGAAGTTCCCATTTTTGTTTCAGTTTAGGGGCATCATTTTCACTTCAGCATACCTTCATTGAGCCCTGTGCTTTGTCAGGCACTGTGTTAGGCTCTGGGACCACAGACATCAATTGAGGATAGTTCCTGTCTTTAAAAAGCTCACCATTTTATAGAGAAGGGAGGCATTTAAGCACTTGTGAAATACTGTGGTGGAGGCACGGATACAGAAATGTGCCAGATATAGTAATGACGCAAAGCCAAAAGTAGGAGTCGTTTGTTATGTATGACTTGTTAAGGAAGGCTCCAGGGACGGAGAGATAGTTGAGTTGGGTCTTGATGACCGAACAATGACTCATTTTAGGCAGAAAGCAAAATTTGTGCAAAAGCAGGAAACAAGACAAGCATGATGCTTAGTGAATTACAAATCTTTATATTTGGCTCTAGGATTAATTATGCAGTGGACTTATTGCCACCTTTTAACACCTCAGTTTCAATCAGAAAATAAAAGGTGAATTTTGACAACTTGAATTGTAACCCTGCCTTTCTTCTCTGTAATTGACTTTAAACTTCTGAATCAGATAGAGCTGTCTCTTCTCCTCCTTAAATGTTGCATTAGCCTGGCCAACCCACCAGGTATTTATTTACACTTGTGTCTTTTCATTGTTATATTGGTACAATCTATTTATTTACAGTTTCACTGCCAAGTTTCAATTTCAGCCTCAAGTGTTTAGACAACATTGTATAATAAGTGTTACACTTTTATGACATTTGCTTTAGTACTGTAAGAGCTTTCCATGAAAGCTAATGGTTGGGAAAAAAGAAGCCCGAATGTCACCAAGTGGCCTCCAGATGTGTTTCGCTGTGTTGGTATCTCTGTTTTGTTTTCATGAAAACTTTTTTAAGTTTAAAAAACCTTACCAAGCAGAAAAAGCAGACAATAGACTTGTAAGAGATGAACTGTTTTCATTTCCTGATTGTTATTTCTTGATCTCCTGTTTCAAAAGCTATGATTCAGCTGAAAAAAATCTGTAACTATAATTTAGAGTACTGTACTGTTTAAAAACAAGTCATGTTATGTTTGTTTTTCAAAGATAAGTCCACTCCTTAGGTTGGAAGGCCCTCTGTGTTTCAATATGTTGTTCTTAAGTGTGGTGAGATGAAGATGTGATTTAACATCTTTCAGAATTTCTGCCATCTAATTGTTCGCTGAGCAATCAGTATGTTTTCAGGCAGTCTGGCATGTGATAAATATTTTGTAGCATATGGGGCTGAACGTGCCAATTGTAAAAGGTTTTATAAGCTTTAATTAATTTTCACAACAACCAGATACACTCTACTTTATTGAGAAGTCCACAGACAGTGGAGTTCAGAGCGTTGCCCAGATTCATTGAGCAAAGTGGTTGACAAACTTTTTGGATAGCTGAACACTGTTCTCAAACACAAGTTATCCAGAATTCCAGCCTATCAAGTAGGAACTGCTCTTGTTGAGAGGAAAAAGGAGTTTGTGATAGGGCTTCCAGGTTTATCAAAATAAAAAAGCCACGCAAGATGCTTCATGAATTTGAATTTCAGATAAACAATTGAGAATTTTTTTAATGTTGCCTCACAGACTGTAAGAGAACAGACTGTGGTTTTGCCAAGAGGGAGGGGGTGGGTGAAGGAAGGACAAGAATTTGGGACTAGCAGAGGTAAACTATTATATATAGGATGGATAACCAACAAGGTCCTACGAACTATATTCAATATCCTGTGATAAACCATAATGGAAAAGAATATTTTTAAAAAGAATGTAAAAAAAATTTTTTTAGTGTAAGTGTGTCTCAAATATTGCATGTCCCTAAAAAAAAGAAATGATTGGTAGTTTGTCTGAAATTCAGTTTTAACCATGCATCCTACATTTAACCTGACAACTCGAAGTTCCTATTTCTAGCTCCACCCTTTCAGTGTCCCTGTGTCCTCCTCAGCCAGGTGAGAGTCCTGGCTCCTTGCACACAGTTTAGGAAGAAATAGAAGAGACAGAAGAAATGTGTACAAATGCTCCAAGAGAATTAATAATACGTTTTCTTCTCAGTCCAATTTAGGAAGTATTATCACTTCCTTGGCTTTGTTAGAGAATTTACATGACCGTGTAGCCACTGCTACACACAGTGAGTGAAAGTTACTCAGTTGTGTCCAGCTCTTTGCAACCCCACGGACTGTAGCCCACCAGGCTCCTCTGTCCATGGGATTTTCCAGGCCAGAATACTGGAGTGGGTAGCCATTCCCTTCTCTAGGAGATCTTCCCAACCCAGGGATCAAACCCAGGTCTCCTGCTTTGCAGGTTGGATTCTTTTCCATCTGAGCCACCAGTTGTAAAGAATTATTGCCTTTGCTTTGCCTTTCTTGTTTTTTAGGGTAAAATACTCAAGTCTCTCAGTCTTTGGAAACAATGTTTGTCAAGTCAGCCATTTGTAGAAGTCAGCAGTTTAAGAAGCAGCAGAACTGATGGTAACTCAGAATTGCAGGTTGACCAAATAAGAGTCCACACGTAAGGAGAAGAATGGGTGGGAGCTTGTGAGCCTGATTCTAAGGCGGACCCTAAGCGAGCAGTACCTGGCATGGGCCCATCCTTGGCTTTTGGTCTAGTGGACATGTACATGTTTTAGTGGTCCTGGCTTGAGGATATTACCTGTTAACGTAATTCAGTTATTTTGCTCCAATATTTTAAACCAGCCCTTGGATTATTACTCTCATTTTTCAAGCTGACTCCTTTGTGGAATATTCTTATGTGTTTAGCCATTTATAGTTCTTAGTGTAACTGAGTAGAGTCTCATTAGTGATCAGAAGCCACTAAATTTCTTTAGGATGAAACAATCTTTTAATGCTCAAGGGACTCCCTGGATTAACTGATGAGAAATCTTTTTAAAATATACAAAAAACTAAGGACCTTTTCCCAGACCTGTGGGTCCCCAGGTTCTTTGGATTTGAAGCCCTGCATGGGTGGCCTTCTAACTCTAGTGACACTTTTGTATCAGTAAAATATTAGTAATGGTTTATTCTTCGGTGGGTAGATTAGGAATGGATATGATTTTGTGTCCTCTTTTCATTTTTTTCATAATTTGTGCTGTAGGTGTGTTACTTTTTAAATAAGGAGAATAAGTATTGGTGATATATTTTAAATATTTTGTGGAGGGGAACGCCAATAACTTTCTGTATTTAAATGTTTTAAAGTATAGATGAAGACCATCTGGTATATAGTCTTTATTTGCAAATACTTATGTATCTTTGAGGGGCTTCTCAAGTGGTGCTGGTGGTAAAGAACCTGCCTGTCATGTCGGAGACATAAGAGACATGGGTTTGATTCCTCAGTCGGGAAGATCCCCTGGAGGAGAACATGGCAACCCACTCCAGTATTCTTGCCTGGAGAATCCTATGGACAAAGGAGCCTGGTGGGCTACAGTCCATAAGGTTGCAAAGAGTCAGATACAACTGAAGCAACTTAGCATTCATGTATCTCTGAAGGTTAATTATAATATGAAATCTACCCAAATTGTTCACACTTAAAATTTATCTCTTATTCATCTATCTGTTTTATTCATTCAACATTTACTTACTGAAGAAACAGAGACATATTCCTATATAATACAAGAAAGGGGGTGATTAATGGAAGCAAAAGGAAAGAAAGATCCAAAGATGTGACCTCTCCACTCCATCCTTCAGGGCTCTGCAATGTGGAGGTCTGGGCTGGGGAATGCACTGATTCCCCAGGAAGGAAACAGGCTTGCCATCAGTTAGCAAATGAGCCCTCTGATGCAGAGTGAGCAAAAGTGACTTTCACATCAATACCTAAAGACCCAGGTCACCCAAATACTGCTGGGGGTTCACTGTCTTGGACCGTAAAAACAAGCACAAGCTCTCCCATCCCAGGAGCTGGGTCTGAAAAACCACCAGAACCCCTGCTTTTTTTTCCAAACACAAGGCCTGAGATGCTGGCATTCCACTGCTTCTCACCACTGGCTTTAACTGTAGACTTGGTTTGTACTGGACGGTTTCCACACCCCACCCCACCAAGCTGATTCCAGGGATTTTGTTTTTGATCAACTATATAAGTTACAGGGACATTTTCTTTTTCCTATCAGCTTCTTTTTGAACTCTCTTGGAAAAGGAAATAGCCTCTTCATAAAATTCCCTTTTATTGGTCTTTTTGTTGACTTTGAAACTCATACCAAGTTTATAAGATGGAGAAACCTAAAATTTTTGTATTTCTTTCTTTTCTTATATTAACATGTGCAAAAAATTACCTATTCGTGATGCTTATACTTACTTTCACATTTCAAATAGGCTACATTTTGCTGTACATTTTTCAGTGGCTAGATGAAGGTAGAATTTGACAGGTGATTTGAGGGGATTTGCTTGATAAACCTAGGAAATTAAAGATTTTATATTTGCTAAGACAGCTTTGGGGATTAAGGTTAAATTCACATAGACTATTACATATTGCATCGAATTAGTTATTGTTGACCCTAACATGTAAATGCTTGTGAAAATAATCTCCCCAATATATAAAAGAGTTGCTTCAAAATAAAGCTAAATATTTTCTTCTTTGTTTTGACTATATATTTTAAAGTTTATATAATACTTCTCAAGAACTCACTGACTGTGGAACTTAACTTATTAAGGTTGCACATTTGTATTTGGAAAGCCACTGAAATAAATATAAATGAACTTCTTTAAAGATTTATTTTACTTATGAGTAAACTAGATGTTTTCTAGATAAACATGGGTGCCATTCAAAACTGCCTAATTATAATTCTGTGAACTGTTGAAATCAAATCAATGTCTTGATCAATTGAGCTGTCAGATGGAATTTTATTGAAAACCCATACACTTCATTCATACGTTAGGACTCCGGTGAATTTTGTCACAAAAATCACCTCATACCCCATCTGGAAGGCGGCCATTTCAACATGGAATATGACCATTGTTTAACAATGCGTAGTAAAACAAATAATCTATGACTCACAGAAGGAACTGTATCCAATTGAAACTTCCAGGGTAATTCAGGTAGGTGGACATAACCACCCAGGTGTCTTGAAACCATTCCAGTTCCAATTGGCTAATGAGCTCATGAAGCTGAGATTGCTTTGCTGTGTCTCCCTGACTAGTTTACTTGTCCATTAGAGTGATTCCACCTAACATCATGCTGGGACATTGATTTCATATTGATTCACAAAGGAATACTTCGGGTCACACAGCGACTGTCTAGTCTACAGCAGGTGTTTCTGTGGGACTCTGATTTCAGAATCTGTGCTGTTCAGCTGCTGACATAATCTTTCAGCTGTACCGGCCAGAGCAGAGTTTCACACAGAGCAGAAGTGCCACACTGCTCATTTTAAATACGAACCTTGGTGGGGTTACATGTTTCCATCATCGATCCATCTGCTCTAGGGATTACATCACCACAAAAGAGTTCATTTGTCTTGTTTTGAGGGTCATGTCTGCTTGTATAGGTCAGCAAAGAATAATAGATGACTGTTTTTTACTTTGCTTCATGTCTGTGCCTCACTTTTTCTCTTCGGCTGCCAAGCAGGACAATAAGTTTCTGCACAGCTGGTACCATAAGAATGACATCCAAGCCGGAAAAGGTTACTGCTATCTACTGAAAACCTGAATTAACCAGTCTGGAAAGTTAAATATAGACCCTCTCTAAACTGACTTGATCACAGAGAATTCTGCATCCAGTAGGGAGAAAGGAGGCACTAGATGGCAGTCTTAAACAAACTTGAAATGATGTTTCCTCTCTTAAATGCATTACCTGAAAGCTGTTACTTCTGTCCCAAATGAACGTGCAAATCCAGGGGCATTATAAAGTTTAATATCCCACTATAAAATTTTGCTTTTGATATGGAAAAGTATTCCGTATATAAATCTTGTTCAATCTACAGGTTAGTTATCCCAATAAACTCATTGTAAATTGACAGTATCATAGCTGAAAATGCATTTAGTTCACCCACCTTGCTGGACGTGATAGCTTACCTCTGTCTACCCTAATATGCTCCGAGCACTTACATTTGTTTGTTGTTGTTGTTGATGTGGTTCAATTGCTAAGTTGTGTCCGACTCTTTGTGACCCCATGGACTGCAGCACGCCAGGCTCCTTCGTCCTCCACTATCTCCCTGAGTTTGCTCAAACATGTCCATTGACCAAGTGATGCTATCTAACCACCTCATCCTCTGCTGCCCCCTTCCCCTTTTGCTTTTCAATCCTTCCCAGTGTTAGGGTCTTTTCCAGTGATTCTGCTCTTCACATCAGGTGGCCAAAGTATTAGAGCTTCAGCTTGAGCATCAGTCCTTTCAGTAAATATTTAGGGTTGATTTCCTTTAGGACTGACTGGTTTGATCTCCTCACTGTCCAAGGGACACTCAAGAGTCTTCTCTAGCACCACAATTTGAAAGCATCTGTTCTTCAGCACTCATCCTTCTTTATGGACCAACTCACATCCATATATGATTGCTTATAAAACCATAGCTTTCACTATATGAACCTTTATCAGCAAAGTGACTTCTCTGTTTTTTAATGCGCCATCTAGGTTTATCATAGTTTCATGGCTGCAGTCACTGTCTGAAGTGATTTTGGAGCCCAAGCAAATAAAATCTCTCACTGCTTTCATTTTTCCCCTTCTGTTTGCCATGAAGTAATGGGACCAAATGCCATGAGCAGTACAACAGTTTTAAAAATGCACACAGTAGAGTAAAATTGCTTCCCTAAGCTAAGATGAGCTTCTTGAAAATACTACTTAACTGTCATTTCACTTTTTCTGTAAGTATATTTTCCACCTTACCCTGTTGTAAGGTTAGTAATATTAGGTTGAAGGAAAAACAATAGCAGTTTCTGATCCTGAGTTTTAAATCATTATAATTAGGCTCAAACACATCTTTATTAATCAAAATAGGAACCATTACAATCAATACATTTTTCCCAATGAGAAATAAGTTTGTTTATTTCTGTAGCATAAAAATCTGTGCTTCAGGATTGAACAAACTCTTGAAAAGTATTTTCTACATACTGCTGATTATGGAAGCATTTTTCCTGCAAAAAGTTGTCAAGAAGCTTGAAAAAGTGGTAGCCAGTTGGCAAGAGGTCAGATGAATATGGTGGATAATGCAAAACCTTTATGTGCAGTCATGCATTATCGCGGAGAATAATTGGGCCTTTTCTGTTGACCAGTGCTGGCTGCAGGCCCTGCAGTTTTCCATGCATCTCATCAATTTGCTGAGCATACTTCTCAGATGTAATGGTTTTGCCAGGATTCAGAAAGCTGTAGTGGATCAGATGGGCAGCAGATCACCTGTGACCATGACCTCTTTTTGGTTTCAGTTTGGCTTTGGAAAGTGCTTTGGAGCTTCTTCTCTGTCCAGCCACTGACCTGGTCATTACTGGTTCTCATATAAAATCCACTTTTCATCACACATCACAATCTGATCAAGAAATGGTTCCTGGTTGTTGCATAGAATAAGAGAAGACAGCACTTCAAAATAACAATTTTTTTGATTTGTGGTCAGCTTGTGAGGTACCCACTTATCAAGCTTTTTCACCTTTCCAGTTTGTTTCAAATGCCAAATGACAGTAGAGTGGTTGACACTGACTTCTTGGGCAACTTCTTGCGTAGTTGTAAGAGGATCAGCTTTGATGATGCTCTCAGATGGTGTTGTCAACTTCCGATGGCCAGTCACTATGCTCCTCATCTTCAGGGCTCTCATCTCCTTTGCAAAACTTCTTGAACCACCGCTGTACTGTACGCACATTAAGCAGTTCCTGTGCCAAATGTGTTGTTCATATTGCAAGTTGTCTTCACTGCTTTATGACCCATTTTGAACTCAAATAAGATCGCTCAAATTTGCTTTTTGTCTAACATCATTTCCATAGTCTAAAATACATAGAAAATAAACAATTAATAATTCATTAGCAAGAAACATAGAGTGAGAAATTCACATTAAAATGATGTATAGCATAACCACATTTAAGAATGTATTCCAGTATCAAATGGTAAAGTTCAACAGTGCAAACTGCAATTACTTTTGCACCAACCTAATATACTGTGAGATTTTCATTGTTTAAGATAATACCAAAAAAAAAAATGTTTCCATGTTCCAAGGTATAGTGAAATTATGTTATACTTATTAGCAAACTTTACACAGATCTGAAGGACAGTTTCTGTGTTTATATTGGGCCAGATTGCATTCACAATGAACACAACTGATTAAGCTCCAAAGATCCACGCATCAAATATTATTAGAAACTACCATCATTGGGTTATAAGGTTGGAGGTGAAGCTTTGCAGGGGTTGTAATGAGTTTCTTTTTGTGCTATTCCTTGTGTAGATGTGTGTATTTAAAGAGGAATGTGTATCCCCACCTAAAGACGATAACACTTGGACTTCTCACCTTTCTGTCTTGGATAATGATGTCATTAGAAGTTAATTGTCTGTTATGAGGTAAAGAAAAGTGTGATTAAAAAATAGTTGAAGTATTTTTTTTTAATAAAAATATCCCCAAGTGTTGCTCCTTGGGAAATACCCCAGAAAGAGTCTGGCAAGACTGAAAATGTCTATACCAGATTGTCTTCTAATAGCTTTTTAAAATAGGCTCACAAAGTACAGTTCCATTCAGAAGGGGTCAGTTTAGACCAGGGCCCCCAACCTCTGGGCCACAGACCAGTACCGGTTGACGGTTGGTTAGGAGCCAGGCTGCACAGCAGGAGGTGAGTGGCCAAGGAGTGAGTGAAACTTCATTGGACCCCACTGGTCACATTACCACCTGAGCTCCGCCTCCTGTCAAATCAGCAGTGACTTTAGATTCTCATAGGAGGCGAACCCTACTGTGAACTGCACATGTGAGGGATGTATGTGCTGACACCTTATGACAATTATTCCAAAACCATCCCTCCCCCTCTCTGTCCTTGGAAAAATTTTTTTCCGTGAAACTGGTCCCTGTTGTCAAAACAGTTGGAGACTGCTGGTTTAGACTTTTGGGAGACATTGTCGTTGTTCAGTCACTAAGTCATGTCCGACTCTTTATGACGCCATGGACTGCAGCACGCCAGGCTTCTCTGTCTATCACTATCTCCTTGAGTTTGCTCAAACTCATGTCCACTGAGTCAGTGATGCCACCCAACCATCTCATCTTCTGTTGCCCCCTTCTCCTCTTGCCGTCAATTTTTCCCAGCATCAGGATCTTTTCCAGTGAGTCTACTCTGCATCAGGTGGCCAAAGTATTGAATCTTCAGCTTTAGCATCAGTTCTTCCAGTGAATATTCAGGGCTGATTTCCTTTAGGATTCACTGGTTTGATCTCCTTGCTGTCCAAGGGACTCTCGAGAGTCTTCCCCAACACCATAGTTCAAAAGTGTCAGCTCAATGCTCAGCCTTCTTTATGGTCTCCAACTCTCACATCCATGCATGACTACTGGGAAAACCATAGCTTTGAGTATATGGACCTTGGCCAGCAGAGTGAGGTCTCTGCTTTTTAAAACACTGTCTAGGTTTGACATAGCTAGCATACCTATTCTTCCAGGAAACAAGTGTCTTAATTTCATGACTGCAGTCACCATTCGCATTACAGATTATTAGAAAGTCTTTCTTGCACTTAATAGAATGTCTAACACAGAATATGTATTCCATACATATTTGTTCATCAATTGACTATGTCTATCAAGGGCATTTTTAGTACACAACAGATCTTTTGGATCGGTAATCTCTTCCATATTATTACTATTTTAGTATTTTAAATTATTATTTGCAATGAAGCTAACTGGCTTGTAGGCATCAACATAATGAAATGTCCAGCAGATTTAGACCTCACCAGAACACTTCTCTAAAGACTTTTTTTGTTAAGTATATAGTCCCTAAGAGGGCTTCCCAGATGGCGCTACTGGCAAAGAATCCAGCTGCTAGTGCAAGAGACATAAGAGTTACGGGTTCAATCCCTGGTTGACTGTAAATCAACTATACTTCAATCAAAGATTAAAATAGTAATAGTAATCCTTTTGCCCCTCATATACAGAAATTGGAGTTGGCAAAGACAGTGTGCAAATACCTCCAGTTCATTCAGCCTCAGACCTTTATTACACATATTATAATTCACCTCTTTATAGTTTATCTTCTACACCCTGAAGTTTGGGGGCCTTAAGGAAAACAATTGATACTCGTGTTTTTATTTTTAGAATAAGCTAAAAGGAAGAGCTCAAAATATTTTTACTTGATGGATAAATAAATGTTTCTCAAGTGAAAAGCCAAGGTTGGGGCCCCAGGTCCTGATGACTGTGTCAGCCCCGTGAGATCACTGTCCACTTGTGTACCTCTGGTGCCTGGCTGAAAATAGTACCAAATGTTTGATGAATTTGGGTGGCTGTGGAGAGTTGGAAGAGTTCTTAGGTGTAAGTAAAGCCTCAGTATTGAAAATACTTCTACACATATCTCATTTAATCCTGGTAGCAAACTGTGGGTCAGTTGTCTCATTTGATAAATGCAGAATCAGGTTCCAGGCGATTGAGAGAATCACTGTGAGTCATACAGTCACTAAATGTTAGCACCAGACTAGAATCCAGACATCCTACACGATCCAGTGCCCTCTGCCCTCGTTTGCTGAGACCAGCTCGCAGACTACCTGAGCTGAGACCCCACTGCCACCGCTCCGGCCAGCTGCTTCACTTGCCACGTGCATCCTCAAACCTTCTCCACCGTCTATATATGTGCTAAGTTAGTGATTTCAAAAATCACCTAGTTGTCCAAGTTAGAAACCTGGATGTTATCCTTGATTCCTCTTTTTCACATTCCTTCAACCACAAGTCCCATCTAATTTGCCTCCCGGACCTTTCTGGGATAGCCATCATCCTCTTGTCTCAAAAATTCACTCGTTCATCTTCATTCACTAATCTATCATCAGGCTTCTGGACTCCAGTCCTGCTCCCTTCACTCTGCAGAGTGATCTTTTTCCTTTTTTGGACACACCGCAAGCACAGTTTGTGGGATCTTAGTTCTCTGACTAGGCGCTGAATCTGTGCCCTTGGCAGTAAAAGTGAGAAATCCTGACTACTGGATCGCCAGGAAATTGATCCTCTTCATTCAGATGGTGCATTTTCTGTGAATCCTTCATGGGCTGGCGCTTGAGCCCACCCTGTCAAACATCTCTGTGGGGTTTCTCCTCTGCCTTCTGACATCTAGCAACACAGGTGGTCTCTTTCCAGGGTAGAGCCACATTTTTCCTCCTTGCACCCCCAGATCCTCATTCTGGCCCATTGTAGGTAAGTATAGTAGCCATGGAATCAGGCCTCAAAGCCAGAGACCTGGCGGAAAGCTCCTTGGAGGGGAGCTGTAGTTCCTCCATCAGTCCCTTTAGCCCAGTACTTCTCCAGTGCCCTCCTCTCCCCAGCCTCTGGGATCATGAGGTTGGTGCTAGTTTAAAAAAGAAAAGGGAAACTAGGAGAAGGCAATGGCACCCCACTCCAGTACTCTTGCCTGGCAAATCCCATGGACGGAGGAGCCTGGTGGGCTGCAGTCCACGAGGTCACTGAGTCGGACATGACTGAGCGACTTCACTTTCACTTTTCACTTCCATGCATTGGAGAAGGAAATGGCAACCCACTCCAGTGTTCTTGCCTGGAGAATCCCAGGGACAGGGGAGCCTGGTGGGCTGCCGTCTATGGGGTCGCACAGAGTCAGACGCGACTGATGCGACTTAGCAGCAGCAGCAGCAGCAACAGGGAAACTGTCTGTGGGTGAAAAGCAATTAGCCAAAAAAAAGCAGATGCAAACAAATATACAGAACAAATGGATAAAACTGCAGGTTTGGGGAATTCTGTGGCCAAGCCCTGTGGTCGGAGGAAAAAAAAAGCCTCTACAACACTGGCCTGGCTCTACCACTAAGGATGAGGTGCTGCTTTGGCTATGGTGGGGAGGCAACCCATAAAAGGACTCCCTTTTGTTTCCTTTTCTCTGTTGTTGTGTCCCTGAAGGATCCCTTCCTACCTTCTGTGCTGCTTTATTAAATGCCAAGTCCAGCGTCTTAATAAATGGCATCTGCAAAAGTACCACTTTGGGGGTGGGGCCTGGGGGAGGTTGAGGTGGGACAGGTGCTTCCCATGCCCCTTCTCTATCCACCCTTCGAACACGCCCCTTCTGGAGAGAAGTACTTTCCAGAGTCTCTGGCTCTCAAGGCAACCCCACCCGCTGGTTTACTTGCCTGCGCTGCTCTCACCTCTCCAGCTTGCCTGGCTGATGAGAGTCTGGAAAGAAGGAGCCCATTTTAAAACTTGCTGCGCTGAGGGCCCTCCCCTCAGTCCTGCTGTGCAACTTGACTGTTCCTCAGTGCCTAGAGAGCGGCTGTTCCAGAAAGCTGGTGATATCCAGCGGCAACCCAGATGTCTCTGAATCTGGCAACCCCAACTGAGATAGTAGTAATTTGTATTTGACCTTGAGCACACTGACTCAGATGTTTATGAATGATATTTTCAAGCATGTGGTATCAACTGTTAACTCCTTTTGGGATTCTTTGTTTACTTTCAGTTTTCTAGTGTTCGTGTTCTTGCCCCCAAATAAAATGTATTTAAATAAATGCAAACTAAATACAAGCTAATCCTTTCTGTAATAATTGAATTATGACTCTTGATTACCAGTGACGTGGAGCTCTCTGCATGTGGATGCATTACAGCAGATGTGTCCTTCTGCTTTTGTTTACATTCCACTAGGACTTTGGAATCCAAATGATTCTGAAACTGACAAAAATTAAGTTAAATCCTTTTACAGCCAACCCTTCCAAGGATATTTCTTTGAGTTCTGCTGTGAAGTTTGGGAAATGTTATTCCTACATTTTAAAATATGACCTCCAGAAAAATTTTGATAGCATTTTGGAAAGGTACATTTTTCCCTTTCTAAAAGTAGAAGTTGGGAAAAGGGAGAGGTGATGAGTTCAAGAATTTTTATGTTATTTCACTGTAGAATTGTACTGTATTTAGGGTGATTGTACATCCTGGTGTATATCTGTTGTCCCAACATAGTTATTAATTGCACTGAAAAAGTGTCCTGATTTGCATGATAAATCATAGGTTCTCCTAACTGTATTTTATTTAATTATCAAACAATTGATTGGGATTTTTGTTTGTCTGTAATTAAATCTTTCAGAAGAATGAAAAAAAAAATACTGGGCTTTAAAAACCCCAATATTTAAATATAGTTTGAGAAAGAAGCAGTCAGTTTTCTTACTCACCCTGCTTGAATTTGGCTTGCCACAAGCAAGTTTCTAGTTGTGGCAGTAACTTAGTTCTTTATCTTCCACAGCTGTGAAATTGTCTGAATCACAATTTTAAAATTGTAATTAAATCTGCTAAAATTGGAATGCAAGTTACATCTTTGTTGGTGATCCATGTTTCTGACCAGTGACTTCCACCGGCTGTCTTAGCAGCAAAGTTTCTTCCACCTTTATATCATTCATTTTTTAATTTTTTTCTGTCTGTGATTTAAAAGTCACTCTTCATATAAGGGGACTGTTCCCATCTCTTCTTCACATCATGAAGTTGATATTTAAGTTTTATGTGCAGGTCTTTGCCTTGCTTTGGTCCTTTCTCATCTGTTTCCTGGTGAATCCTACACCTGTGGTATTTTTCACATACATGCATTCATTTATTCACTTCTCATTTTTTTCATTGCTCGTTCTTTTTTTTTTTTTTTTAATTATTTTGACGGGTATCTTCCAGAGGTGCTTTATTTTTCAGAATGCATTTCAGCTGATTTCAGAAACATTTCAAGTACATTAGCAACTTTGCTTAATTTCCTTTAGCTCTATTATGTGTATGATACACTCTGAGTCTGCTATCAACATCTTTTACATCTTCAAAATGGGTTTCACTCTTTTAGACAATCTCTAGTGAGGTTTCCTTCCCCCTCTTAATCTTTCCCTTTGTAATCTTACCCTGTTAGCACATATATTTTAATTTTCTAATACAATAAATGAGATAAGATATCTTTGCCTTTTGATTGATTTGAAAATGGGGAGTGAGACATTACATTTTCACCTATTTGTCTGAGAGCAACCATAAGATGACAGTTTAATGACTGACAGATTTCCCACAGTGATTTTGAATTAGCAATATATCTTGGCCATTCTTAGTTATTTTACATGCATGTTTTACATACATTTTCATAGTTATTCTATATACATTTGAATCATTTTCTCTCAGATATCTAAAATGGAAAATAAGATGAATTTCATTATGTATCCTGATAAAATCTCTAGTGAGGATTTGTAACATATGTATTTACCTGCAATTCAAAAGCATTTGTGGACTTCTAAAGTATGATCTTTTAATTTAAACCAAATGACATCATCAGTTCTTAGACAGAACAGAGTTAATTTTCTACTGTAAATAATGCGCTTGAAATACACATTCACCGAAGATATTAACAGATGCCAGCAGTAAGCTATTCTATGAGTGTTAGAAAGCTGTGAGTTGAATGGGGTAGGAAAAAGAAAATAGTATTCAGGAGAAAAATCTGGGTGGAGTAACAGGAAAGTTTAGTAGAAAAAGAAGGTCAGAGAAGTAACTGGGAGTGGTTTAAAAGGGCTTTCATAATGAAAAATGCCTTTGGCTACTGGAGACTTTTCTATTGTGTTATTATTTTTTTTAATAGATCTTTCCTTCACAAACACACACCAAAGGGAAACAGAATAAAGGTTGTTACTAAATATATAGTCCCCTTGTTGCCTCAGTGACCACCATCTTGCTGTAGCAGATGACGCTCTATTATTAGTAGGAGGCATTTGAAGGATGTTGGTTTGATAAAGTATAACCCCTAAGCCACTTCCCTAACATGATCTTTCTAATATCTTCAAAAAGTGTCTGAGGCTTATCTGGTTCTAATCTTGTCTGGCAATGTGACAAATGCCTCAGGGAAGTGGGAAGGATATAACCTGTCTTCAGAGATTTATAGCATTTCAGGCATCACAGATCCTGGAAGACATTTTTTGTTCTTCTAAGGGGACAGGATTCTATTAATACTGTTTTACTATTAACATGAGAGCAATATTATTACTGATTTTCGGAACGGCCAGTGTTACCTGTGTTTCTTGCATAAAGATGGTGCCTTTGACTTACCAAGATGAAGGGGTATATTTTCCAGAATCAGATGCACATTCATTCTTTCCTGTCATTCCTTGTCAATAGTAGTGGCCTTGTCTGGAATGACAGTCTAGGGTTAGGGCTGCTGGCTTTAGCCAAGGCAAAGGGCAGATGTAACTAAATAACTGCCTAGTTCAAATGAAATATAAAAATAACAAATGCTTGCTTTTAATGGAAAATTGGGTCACTTATTGTCTCCCACGCTTTCTGTCTCTGACAGTTTTTCCCTCACTCTTCAACAAATAGTCTCAGATAATAGAAATGGTATTAAATAAGTTTAAATATTGAGTCAAAGACTAAGAATATCTAAATGTTGAATGATATCCTCTTTTTATCTGTAGTATCTAAAATTTTACTTCTCTACTTTGTTTGAAGAACTTGTGCCTATTTATTTCTTTTCCAGAGTATATAGAACTATTGGTTATTAGCACATAAATTTTGCAAAGCAGTATTTAGGGAGCATGGATACAGCTGTTTTACTTGCCAGTGTTTTGTGTTTGTAGAATGCCTTCAGCACAGGCTCCAGACTGCACCTGGAGTACACTTCCCTTGCTGTGAGAATACAGTAAAAATCTGTTTAATTGTGATCATTCAAATCAGGTAGGGGCTTCCTGGTGGCTCAGAGGTTAAAGCATCTGCCTGCAATGTGGGAGATCTGAGTTCGATTCCGGGGTGGGGAAGATCCCCTGGAGAAGGAAATGGCAACCCACTCCAGTATTCTTGCCTGGAGAATTTCCTGGATGGAGGAGTCTGGTGGGCTACAGTCCATGGGATCGCAAAGTCAGACACGACTGAGTAACTTCACTTTCACTTTCAAATCAGGTAGAATCAATACTGGAGCCAAAGGCAGGTTGGTAACCTGTATCTGAGGGAAGAGAGATGAAGATCTTTCCCTTCACGTGGAAAATCTTAACTAGGTTTTATTTTGGTACATTTTGATTAGGAAGGAGCATTTAAACATCTTGACATCAAAATAACTCTTCAGGTTAAAAGATCTCTGACAGCTAAATGGATTATGTAGGTTAATGTTATTTTCTAAAAGCCACCAGGAAGCAGAGTGGATGTTGAAATGAGAGATGATATTAGTGACAAAGAAGAAAAAGGGGCTTTTTGTAGGAGTTTCAGTGCATGTCTAGCACTTCACAGAGGCCTGAACTCATTGTCCTTTGATTTTCCTTTTTTTTTCCTTCAGACTCTACTGCTCACAATTTCTCAGTTTTCTATAGAAATGTACCCTCTACATTGCAACCTAAAAGCCAGGACATCTCACAACTGGGAGAGTGGGGGAATGTATAAAATAAATCATGCAATTCAGTATGCCAGATTAGGCATCAGATTAAAAAGAAAAATCCTGTTTATTTGGTAGCTATTTGACTGCTAAGAAAATTAACTATTTCACTATACTTGCACTGCCAGTAGAGTATTCTCCCTTCTCAGCATGGCATCCCTTGGCTGTGGTTCATACCATATCAACCATATACATCAACTCTGGCTTCTCTATGGGAAAATGAAGTTCTTTAAAAGAATATAAGGTCATAAAAGCCAAAAATTAGCATTTTATTACTTTCCATAAGAAGACTTTTAAAACAGAGTGTTTCTTTGTAGCTTAGTGACCCAAAGGCAACTGTGATGCTTGTTCTATGAGCCTGTGGTCCAGCTCCCACTCCCGGCTGGCATCTGCTGGCCTCAGGAGAGTTGCTGGGGACCCAGACAAGCCGCGTCCTGTTGGAGACCGTCACTGCATTTTCCACAGCATTGGAATTTTCCTAAGGCACTTTCACATCTGGAATTTTAAAGAAAGTTTGCCGTTCAATAAAATGGTAGTAAATCTTAGGAAACATTGTGCCTTTTTGTTTTAATTAATCTGGCATTTCTCTCCTAAACCATTAGCAAATTATTGGTTGTTCCCTCCCTTTTCACCCTTAATGGTAATAATGGACAAAGAGAAGAAGTATGAAATGATCTTTTGTATGCTACCTTTTAAATTTTTTATTCATTTTTAAAAATTTTTGGCTGAGCTCTGCAGCATGTGGGATCCTAGTTCCCCGACCAGGAATCAAACCTACATCCTCTACATTGGAAGCATGGAGGCTTAACCACTGGACCACTGGGGAAGTCCCTGTACGTTACTTTTGAATTAAGGTGGTATAGAGATTTTGCAGAATATCTTTCCATTTCTTACATAAGAATATGTGTGCACTACAGTATAAATATGAGGGACTTCCCTGGTGGCTCAGCAGCGCAGGAGAAGTAGGTTCAATCCCAGGGTGGAGAAGATCTCCTGGAGGAGGAAATGGCCACCCACTCCAGTGTTCTTGCCTGGAGAATCCCATGGACAGAGGAACCTGGCAGGCTACAGTCCATGGGGTCGCAAAAGAGTCAGACACAACTTAGCAACTAAACAACAACAAAAGTATAACCATTTTATTTATGTAAAACACCATTGCTTTATTATGAACATATAGCATTTGTCTGATTAAACAAGATTGACACATACTTGTAATGAGTAGCTTATGTGTGACCTGCCTTTATCCAGTCTTCAGAGACACTGTCTTACTTGGAAGCTTGATTTGGAGACTCATCACTACAGTATGCCAGTTACTAAGCATGTGAAGTATCTCTCTAAAAGCCAATTTTAATGACTCCAGCCTGCTATTAGAATAGTGTAATCAAATTCTGAAAGTGACAGTTTCTTATTTTAAAATGTCAAAGCTGTTCACTTTTTGATTGAAAAAATTGTGATGATTTTAGAATAAGTAATTTAGTGTTTGAGAGGAGCCTTTTTATATGGGGAGAAAAACTTTGCACGGTAACATAAAACAGTCATGAAACCTAGAATTCTGACTTGCTAGTTTTTATAAAAACAAAATGACTCCCACAGAAAGCTCAGAATTGTAATAACTCAAGTGTTATACAAATTGTGTGTCATAGATGATATTAGGAGGGATCTAGCCCTTCCAGTTCCTAAATGGGTAGCCTTTCCTTTCTCCAGGGGATCTTCCCAACCCAGGGATCAAACCCCGCTCTCCTGCATTGCAGGTGAATTCTTTACCAGCTGAGCCACAAGGGAATCCCAAGAATACTGAAGTGGGTAGCCTATCCCTTCTCCAGGGGATCTCCCTGACCCAGGAATCAAACTAGGGTCTCCTGCATTGCAGGCAGATTTCTTTACCAACTGAGCTATGAGGGAAGCCCCTTCCAGCTTCTAAAGCATCTTTTAAACAAACATCAACATCTTTAAAAATAGAGCGTTTGAGGGATCCCCTGGTGGTCCAGTAGGAGTAGGCACATTCACTGCTATCTGGGTTCATCCCTCACCAGGGAACTAAGATCCTGAAAACTGTTCAGCATGGGGAAAAAAAAAGCATTTGCAGAAAGGAAGAGAGGGTGGAATGTGAATAGGTGATATAAAATCTGGAGTTCGTTTGCCATTTTGATTATTGATTTAAACCCCTCACCCCATTTTTAGTGGGGGGGTGGACAGGAGCTTGGAAACTATGGCTCCTCTCCTACTCTGATGTAACAAAAGACCTAAATAAACTACATGAGTTTGCAAGTTTAGTTAGACTCTGAAACGCATTTTCCAGGACAAATTATGTGACCTGTCACAGCTGGCTTGCTTTTTTCATTTGTCCCTTTCTTCATCCATTTAACAAACAGCAGTTGCATTGCTCCTCAGCCCAGGCGCTGTTCTGGGTCAGCTCACAGAAAGTTAAAGCAGAATGAATATGTGTTGGATAAACTGACTTTATTTATAGAACATTCACTGTTGTCTTGTACCCTTCCCAAGGCTTACCTCTGTGCAGCTCAGACAAGATTTTCTGTGGCTGTGTAGCACCCAGCAGTCACCACTGTGGTGGAAATCAATGCACCGTGCTTGGTCTCTGTCCTATATTGGGCTGTCAGTCCTTTGGGGACAGTGTCTCCTGGAGGTCTGGCACGTTGTAGGTGTTCTAAAATATTTGTTGAAAAATTTCTGTGTTATCCATTTAAATCCTTCTTTTAAATCCATAATGCAGTTGTGTGCAGATATTAAGAAGTCAAGATTGCTTGTATAGACTTCTTGTCTAACTGTAGAAGTCATTTGTCCAATCATTTAATAGAGGTTTATTGAGGTCCTACTTTGTGCCAGACTTTATCTCTGAATCAGGGTCCAGATGGGAGAACTCAGACCAGGAGCCACACTGCGCTTGTCTGAATCTGGGCTGCCACACTTACTAGCTGGATGATCTCAGGCAGATCTTTTAACCTCTTCCAAAAGTGGGGGCATTAATAGTCTCTCCACTAAAAGGTTGTTGTAAGGATTAAATTAATTGCTTTGTATCCAGTGCTTAGATCTTGTGTGGGTAGTTATTAGTGTTAGTGGTTATTAGAAAGACCAAAGACGAGTATGTAGTGAGATGAAGTTGGACAGGTCAGAGGACCAAGTCTCCCAGTTTGGGGCTTCATTCTCCTCCCTGGGAAGCCATCCAGACCTTTAAAGCTGGGGGAGGGTGGTAATGAAGTCTATCTGTAGCTTTCTGCCTCTGCCAAGGCCAGAGAACCTCCTTCAGTGAATTCAACAAGCACTTGCTTAAGGCACCATTGTAAGTAGCCACTTGAATATAATCAATAGGGCTTTATGTCTGAACCACAGAAAAGAATACAGATTGTATCCAGGAACCAAGTGGGGTGGTAAGTGTTTGCTTACCTTCCAAGTGGAATTAACAGATACATAATATTACAGACCTACCTTCAGGCTATTTGCAAAGAAAATCAAATTTGGTGATTAAATGCTAAAAGGTGTAATTCTTTTTACTTCCTGGGCTCCCAAGAACAATGAAAGGCTTATATGCACTGAGAATAAGCGTAAGCTTGTTGCTAATTGTAAGTAACCAAGTAACAGATAAAGAAAATACTGTATAGATATTTCTATTATTGTAGAAATATTCTAGAGGGATGGCTTTTAAAAGCTGTTCTTTAATAAGTAAGCTTTATTTCCTCTTATTAAAGTATTTAGACTGTATTATAACTTACATATATCCATTTGTCATATTTAAAAATTATGTGTTAAACCATTAAAAAAAAAAAAAACCATGAGAAAAATTTCAACCCTGAGCTCTTAAGTCATTTGAAACTTGAAAATACATTGGAAATAATTATTTTTGTACATTCTTATTTAGAAAATAATTATATGTGTGTAGTACTGTGACTGGAGAAGGAAATGGCAACCCACTCCAGTATTCTTGCCTGGAGAATCCTATGGACAGGGGAGCCTGATGGGCCGTGGTCCATGGGGTCGTAGAGAGTCAGACACGACTAAAGTGACTGAGCAAGTACTGTCCTTAATATATGTTGTGAAAGATTTAAAATTTTAGAGGTGGGGATAAGAAAAGAAAAGCAAAGAAACATTGGTAAACTGATTTTACATTCCCACAGAAGGATTATTGTCTTCAGCATGTTTAAACACAGTAGCACAGCTAAAACCTCCCAAAATATTTGGGCTTAATTTATTCTATTTTCCTTTACAGGCTAACAGAATTTGTGTATCCTAAAAGAGTTTTTTTTTTTTTTTTAATTTAAAGCTGCTCACCCAAAGTAGTACTTCTAAGTGGACCACCCATCCCGGTGTCTGTATTAATGCATATGTTAAGTCACTTTAGTCATGTTTGACTCTTGCGACCCCATGGACTGTAGTCTGCCAGACTCCTTTGTCCATGGGATTCTCCAGGCAAGAATATTAGAGTGGGGCTTGGGGAAGGTGTTACCTTTTCTGTGGATCAGTAAAAGCAGAAGCCAAACTTGGGATAATCTTTGTTGTTAAAGCTGATGGAAATGTCTAACACTCTGTGTATTTATGTGTCGTGATATCTGGCCTCTCCTCCCCACCTCCTTCTCAGAACTCGTCTCCTCCCAGCCCAGCACACCTGACCAGTGAGTGTGTTTTGCCTTCTGTTTTTCTTTCTGCAAGACATAGCTAGGCAAGTGAACGATAAGAGAAAAGTTCTCAGGGAATTGACGTGTGTTGCTATGGTGAGGTCCTTTGCTGTTAATAAAGATGCTCTTTGGGGCAAAACAAAAACAAAAAAGAGTACTAGAGTGGGTTGCCATGTCCTCCTCCAGGGGATCTTCCCAACTCAGGGATCAAACCCATGTCTCTTATGTCTCCTGTATTGGCAGGCAGGCTCTGTACCATTAGTGCAACCTGGGAACCCCATCTAGTATGGTACTCTGGGTTAAAAAAGGTCTAGGTCCATACTCCATTCTATGTGATTCAGACTAGAGGAACTTTCATATTAATACCCATAATTGTTCAGTGCCTTAGGGAAAGAGTTCATGAAGGGAACTTGAACCTGAGTTTTAAGGGAAAAGTTCCTTGTTTTAAAATCTCCACCCTGAGTAGAAGTTGGATTTGTTGGCATTAATAAATACATTCCTCTTCTTCTCTTGGGTTTTGCTGAAAGACTTTTTGAACTTAAAACTTCCCCTTTTTAATATGTACTTGCCTCACCTTGTGTGATGCTTTTTCTGTCTTACAGCTTCCTAGTTACTCTGTTGAACAACTTGTGAACTGTTAATGTGTCTCTAAAAGGGAAATATGTCATCCACCACCTTTGGAATGTCCTAGCCCAGACTCCTTTTTAATAGATAATTAGGGAAATAAATTTCCATACTTTTCTTAGAAAAAGTGTCTTTCTTCAGTCACAATTCTGGTCATTTTTTACCGTTTAATTCTAAAAGTTTCCATTTAAAAATTGAGTTCTTTTACTTTTTGCTTATTTGTATCTTCTAATTTCTTTATAGTAAGAATGATAGTTACTGAGGTAATGAACACTGTATGTGGGAAAGATGCCTTTCCTTCTGTCCCATTCAGATTGCCTTATCTTATCTCTGCTTCACAGATGAAGCTGGAGCTGACCGAGGTTAAGTAACTTGCTCAAGGTGGCAAAACTGGTAGATGACAGCGTGAGGAGGCACTCTGGTTCTTCTGATTCTAGAGCCTGTGTATCTTTCAATAGCATAGTGCAATGGACATACTTGTTTGAAAAATTTTTAAAAGAAACTGAAGGTGGCAAACAAACACTCATATTCTAGAATACCACCTCCCTCTTTGCCAGAAGACTTGTGTTTGCTCAGCTTTAAAACCGGGGTGCACATTTCTGAGAGAATAGCTGCTTATGGTACTGCTCAGTTACCCAAACCCAACTCTTAATTTCTTCCCTGGCTGGGTTCCTTTTCAAAAGAAAAGAAAGGATGCCTTCTTCCTGGCAGCGGTGCCCCCTGGCAGTGGTGATCCCTCAGGAATATTCACGACTCCTGAGTCTTCCTTCTAGTTTCTGCTATGAGGCTGGCCATAATGATAAGAATGAAAAAAACAAGGATAACTCACATTTGTGGAGCACTTTATCTGTTGCAGGCCCTGGACTAAACACTTTCTATGCACTGCTTATTTGATTTTCACAGCCCTCTATGGTAGACACTATTACTTTTTCCGTTTTACAGAAATAGCTATAATGACATTAAGTACCTTTCTGTACAGGTAGTGAATGGCTAATAGAGATTTCCAACAGTATCTCTCACAGTTTGCAAAACCCACCTTCTTAACCTCTCTGCTCTTCTGTAGGTTAAGGTCCATAGTGATTACTATTCACAGGGGCTTCCCTGGTGGCTCAGCCATAAAGAACCCGCCTGCCAACGCAAGAGACATGAGTTCAGTCCTTGGGTCGGGAACATTCCCTGGAGAAGGAAGTGGCAACTCACTCCAGTATTCTTGCTGGGAAGTCCCATGGCCAGAGGATCCTGGCAGGCTACATTCACAGGGTTACAAAGAGTTGGACACGACTGAGTGTCTAAACAACAATAACTAGTTAAACATTGTAGAACCAAAGTGGGAGTGTTGGTGGGCTGGAGTGGTGAGGATCAGCTGCTTCTTACCAACTGGCTTTAGAAATTCAAATGCTTCATAACACTGGTTTAAAACTGGATAGCCTCTGCTTATGAAATTATTAATAACTGGGCTCCAGCATCATACTCATACAAAAGCAGACAGTCAGCTGGCTTCTTTTCGGAAGGGAGGATGTCCAAATAAACATCTCCTCCTCCCTCGGGCCACACACGCAGAGAAGAAACAGGCTTGAAGTTGTTGGTCCAAAGTGTGTTTCCCTTTCCTCTGTCCTCTCCCTGCTTTATTTATTTGCCACCATACAGAGATGGCACCCTTATTCTTCACAGGTGGATCAATATTTACAGCCATTCAGAGGACTCTACCCATTCTGTAGGCTGCCGTGTAACAAAAGTTGCCTGTTTTTCTTCACATCTGCTAGCAGGCAGGGCTGCAGTTAGAATTAGCAGGAGCTTTGAGAGATGGCCAGTTCAAAGACATTTTGTTTGGATCACTCCCAGCCATTTTTCTATTTGCTGGGAGAGGAAAGTATTCCCCGTGGCATACAGGTATGAGACCCGGAGCCGGATATGTGACTCAGAGCAGACATTTATTTCTCCTCTCTACTTTTTCTCATGATCACCTCAACTTTCTGGTGTGTGATAGCAGCCATCTGTACAATTATGCTTATTTAATCTACTGTAAGTTTGAAATTGAAGGTTGCATAAGTGTATATTAATGAGGGTGGTGCACATAAATAAAAAATTTTTAATTAATGAATGAGATTGGCTTTAATTATTGAAAAGAATTATGTATGTCTAGCAGGCTTCCTCAATAAGACTCTGTTATGCTGACTGGCACATTTTTCCTCAAATAATTGCAGAGCTCAGCTTTATCATTAAGCAGATGGTTTCTGTTAATTCCCAAGGAAAGTAAATGATTGCAATTAACCAAATATTCAAAACTTGAGGATTTTAGAGTTTAGTCCTGTGACCTCTGGCATAAGTCTGTGTGTCACCCTTTCCTTTAGGGGATACAGACAATTTCAAAACATCTCCCATTTTATAGGGAGGCTTTGAAAGTAATTTTGAGAGTTCTCAAAGCTAAGTTGATGCTAAATCTCTATTGACTGGCTGGTTCTAAATTTTTGTGGTATTCTTTTGGTTTATTTTTGTTGTTTTGGTAGTGGCAAAAGGGTTGAAAATAATCTAGATAAATTTGAGTACTGGAGGGGAGGAACAGAGTTCCCAAACTCTGTAAATTCAGGTAGTACCGCAGAGGTCATTTCTTTTAAATTAATGCTTCTTTGCTTCCTTGCCCTGTTGTACAACATGTGAGAGGCTATTTCATTGGCTTGGCAGTTTCAAAAGAAAGATAAAACTGATATAAAGAATATTCACGTGCAAGCCCCCCAGTTAAGTTGAGTAATGTTTACAGTAAATTTCTTCTTCAAACTTGTTGATTTTAACCATATAATATCAGTTCTTCTCTTTCATTTAAAGTTTAGTCATCTGCTTAACAAAGTTTTGTTTGGGTGGGCTGCTGTGTGCAAGATGCTAGGGCTAGAAGGAAAAAGGCTTTTGATCGATTTCAAGGAGCTTACAGAGCAAGTACGAAGACACTGTGAATTATCACTGTCCCAGCAGATACATAGATAGGGAGCACTTCAGCATGTGGGCAAGTATCAAGAAACAGTCAGAGCAGAGAAAGGACTTGAGCCAAGGCTAGAAGGTTAAATAGAAATGTTCCAAGTTGTCAGCATAGTGGGAGGGAAGGGTGTGTGCAACTCAGGGAGGCCCCCAAACAGAAGGGATTCTGGGCTCTCCGGTAATTAGATGTTGCCAAGATGCAAATTTCAAGGGACATGTTGGAAGCTCAGGTCAGACTGGTTGGCTGGGGCCAGATAATGATGCCCTTTTCTGCCTTACTAAAGAAGAGTTGAGATTTTTATCCTACAGCTGATACTCTTGGTGGCAGCAGTCTAGAGAACGGACAGATTAGATGAGCTGAGACCAGACTGGGGAGATGGTGACCCATCCATTACAGAGTCTGGGAAGAGACAGAAGTCCATGGGGAGGTTCAGGTTTCTGGTCCACAGCACCGTTGGGAGGAGGTGTGCACATCCTAGGAGAGAGGAACTGTGAAAGGAGAAGGAAAGGGTGCCTTGAGCCCCCAAAAGGATGGTGGAGAGGGCATTTCATGGTCCCAGTGCACAAAGGAGACTTTGAGACTCTGCAGACGCATGAAACTACAATAAGCTTAACCACACTAGATACTGTAACCCCTTGTGTTTCTTACACTTGTCATTTTGCGTTCTCACGAAGCCCAATTTAGTGTGGATGCAGCTGTGCCATGTTGGATGTATGTTCTCACCCTGATCCAACTTCAGGAGGACCACCCAAACCCTGCGAACCCTGGAGGGTGAGGAACGCTGACATGGGTACCAATTGTTGCTTAATATTACTCCTCATACCTTTATTCTAACTTCCAATGGGAGAGGAGACCTTATCTAGAAAGTTATAAGTGGTCCAAGTTCCCTCACTTCTTCTTACTTCAAATCATGGAACTTTCTGAGACTCTGGTTTGCAGCTTTATCATTAGTTTAAGTTGTAAGTGGGGGTTGGACAGGACAGCACATTCTTTCTGTCTGAAATAACAACCTTCATCTTCCGTGCCTCCTCTCTGAATACGGACCTTTAAGGACCAGCTCGAATTCCCTCTCCTCCCTCTTTGACTGTGCCTCCTGAAAGGGCTCCAGCCCTTGCTCCTTGGAATTTATTATTTGGACCTTTTAGTCACCATTCAGCTGATATGGTCTTGTGTACTTAGTTATTTGGTGTGCTTGGCTGTCGTGTGCTTCTTGATGGACTGTCTTTGGGGAAGCACCCTGGATTGTCCTCTTTGTTTCTTATATATTATACTTGATGCTTGCAAATTATTGGCTGGAGAAGACTCCTGAGAGTCCCTTTACTGCAAGGAGATCAAACCAGTCAATCCTAAAAGAAATCAATCCTGAGTATTCAATGGAAAGACTGATGCTGAAGCTCCAATCCTTTGACCACCTGATGCAAAGAGATGACTCATTGGAAAAGACCCTGATTCTGGGAAAGATTGAAGGCGAAAGAAGGATGAGATGGTTATATAGCATTACCAACTTAGTGGACATGAATTTGAGCAAACTCCAGGAGACAGTTGAGGACAGAGGAGCCTGGCGTGCTATAGTCCATAGGGTTGCAAAGAGTCGGACACAACTTAGTGACTGAACAACAATAACAATATTACGCTTTATGCTTAGAAACCACCATACATATGTTTGTGTTAATATATACAAGATATTTTTTCTACTACATGTACTGTGAAAATTTACCTTCATATTCTTCTCTTGTAAATTAAAACTGTCAGTTATAAACATAGTTGCCTTCTTTAGGTACATAATACTGTTAATCTGAGAACCTTGAAGGTAGGTTTATCTAGTTCCCAGTTTTTAATCTAAATTGTTCTAATAATGGTAGCTCATGCATTTCATCCCATTTGGTTTTGAAAAATAACATTGCGGAGTAGGTGTGTTATTTTCTGCATTTGACAGATGGGGAAACTGGGCCTTAGAGAAGATAGGTAACCTGCCCCGAGGCACACACATTGAAGAGACAAAACTCCACCTGCACATCCTGGGGTTCTATCCTTTGCACTGTGCTGCTGACTCTGGTGTGCGTTACATTACGTAGCTGCCCAAGTACTTCCTGGATAGCTATCGTTAGGCTTGGTTAGCAATTGTTAAAACAGTCTCCCAGTCCCTTGCTCTTTTGCCTACCGTTCAGCACTTCCTGTTATAAACATTGCTAGGAAGATGCTTCGGGTGGAGTTTTGAAAGTAGCTCATTCTAAGACCACCCCAGTCTAAGATTTAATGTTGTAAAAGCTAGACATATAAGGGAAGTAATATTACAGGGGGTAGACGTTATTGCAGCTGCAGAAAATGAAATCTTCTCCAAATTGCTCCTGTTAATAAGAATACATGAATATTTGGCAGCTGCAGCCGGTTGCAGAAAAACAACTCAGGGTATATTTTGTGAGAACTGTTAACAAGTAGTCAAAATGGCTGGTTTGAATTTATTTCTTTCTTTTCCCTTCTTGCAAAATAGTTGAAATGCAGTAAAAGCGAAAGGTCCAAAGACACACAACAACAGAACACAGAGAGTTCTTGGAAAATTCACAAAGCTACAGAATTCAGCCAGTAAATTTAAGGGTTTTATTTCATTGTTAGAAAATCTGATGCTCATTGAAGTCAGCTTGAGAGATTCTCCTAGAGTACTAAATGGAAGATTTACCACTTTAAAGGGTTCCAGGGGCAGAAGAATATTTAATTCTTTCATCAATTTGCCTCAGATATTCCTGAAAGCTGGACAGTACAAAGAGGCAGCAGCAACAAGTCAGGTGGAAACTTCCTTCCATTGTATGACTCTGTTTTCATTTAGCTTATATTAATGTCCACTACAACCATTTTGTCTGTATAACATAATTTTGCCTGTGATTGATTACCAGTTCACTTCAAATTTATGCATACTGTGATTTAATTAACTTTACCCTTAAGCAACATGTTTGGAGACATATTAATGAGGTGGGAGTCTTTTCAGAGTATTCATAACTTAGACCTTTTTTTTTTTTTTTTTTTGGCTTAGCATCAAAAATTCTTTGAGGCAAAGGGCTGAGTTCTGAGTCCACATGACTCCAGAGAAGGTCTCTCATATATTTTCAAGAGTGTTTGCTTATCATTGTTCAGAAAAGATTACTTTCTCACATATGAAGTAAGAAAGAGATTATTTTCTCTACTGCCAATTAATATCTAGAAAAAAAAATCTTTGGGGTACAGAGATTATTTTTTACTGAGTCCTTTGAATTACTTTTATGATGTTCCCCCTTTAAAATTATTTTAATATGTTGAATTTTAATATTTTCTAAGAACATACTAAAAGAAGATACAGATAAACAACTTAATGTATGTGATCTGGGGAGATTAGGTATTTCTCCTACATTCTGTTCAGTGCATACTTGCTATGACAGACTGCAGAGTGCATCCTGACTTTATGCATTTAGATATCTATGTCATTCATCCAATGACATGCAACAGTATTTTTAAGGCCCACTTACCATGTGCTAGTTGCTGTCAAAATTTGGTGTAGCAGCCCTAGGAGTTCATGTTCACTTCTCCTCCAGAGCTTGAAATAGGAAAAGCAGCTAATCCTCACCTTCTGTAAGAAGTAGTCAGGAAAAAAAAAAAAAAAAAAGTAGTCAGAGATAATGACTAGAATTTGTCAATTAAGTGTAACAGTTCTACATATTATATAGAGATATAGAGATCAAAAGTAGTAGAAGAAATAGTTGCAAGAGTTAAAAGTGGATGCCTCTGTTGGCCAAGGGTGGCCAAACGACTACTGTTGCTGTTGTAAGCCCTTTAGCACTATTTTGCTTTTAAAAATCTGTGTGTGTATATACATATATATACTTATATATATATATAATGTCGATAAAAATAGACATTTTCAGAATGATAAAAATCTTACCTGATGGTTAGCATTGTTCTTAGAGTTTTGAGTAGTGGTTGAATTCTGTCTGTATCCTGATGGAACTCTCCTGCCCTGCAGAGGGTGAAGCCCACCGTCTTCACTTGGCAGGTAGAGAAAAAGACCTGCATCTGGGGTTGGTTCATCAATGTAACTGGCAGATGGGAGTGGGGGAGATCTGGCCTCACCAGATTCCCAGCCCAAAACTGAATGTTGCCAGGGGAATTTTAATTAGTAAAACACGATAGATTTATAGCATAAAAATAGCTACAAAAATTGAGAAGTTATTGAGGAATATACTATACATGTAGACACAGTACCAAAAAATTACATATACTAACCATCGATGAAAACAGAACCCAACCCACTTTTATAATGGAGAAATCTGGTGCTCACCAACTTAAGTAATCACTCTGAAATTCAGTAACGGGGGCAAGCTGATGTTTTTTGATGTGAAACAATATGAAGTACACACCACCACCAGTGAAATCTTCTTTCCGAGGATTATTAACCTGAATCCAATAAACCTAACACAGGCTACAGGAAATTGAGGGGCTGGCAGAATATGTTAAAAGACAATACAAGCAAACAACCAAATCCAGAATGTGGCCCTTCTACAAGACAACAGCTGTGATGCTTTAAAAAGCCAGTGTGATTTAAAAAAATAGTAAGGACACTATTATTGGCTAAAAAGACTCAAGGAACCTAGTGGTCAAAAGCAATGTACCACTTTGATTGGATCCTGGTTAGGTGGGGAAAATGCTACGTTTAAAACATTTTAGGGACTTCCCTGGCAGTCCCATGGTTAGAATTTGGCGCTTTCAGTGTCATGGCCTGGGTTTAATCCCTGGTCAGAGCACTGACATCCCACAAGCTATACAGCTCAGCCAAAAAAAAAAAAAAAATCCCTCCCACCCCCACCAAAAAAAAAAAAAGCAAAAGCATTTAAAAAACAAATTGAAATTTTTGAATAGAGATTAAATACTTGATGATATTATGAAAAATTATGGTAATAAAAACCTGAGTTTTATTGCCTTAATTACTTTGACAGTATAGAAAATAAAGCCAAAGGCCGCAGGAACCATACCTTGGTGAAGTCTAGCACTGGCACAGCTGAGTTCTCAGTGATCCCTCCCCACAACTCTTCTCTCTCTCTGCCCATGAATGACATGGATGGAGTTCTCACCTCTGCCATGCTGCTGATTTTCCTGGGCACGCCATCTTTCCTTCAGAGCTTCGTTTCTTGATAAGGTAAAACAACTGTACCGCCTCTTGATGGTCCAGTGCGCTCTGTTATGACCCTGTGGATGGGACAGTGCTCTGCGCGCTGCAGTATCAGCCTGTTTCTCTTCCTCGCTCCACCCCACCGCCACACACACCCTATGGCTGGAGGGAGCCTGGATTCTGTTACTGATGAGTACTGTCATATGCATCTTAAATGGGAATGTCTCCACCGCTGTCCCTTCAGAGAAAGGCCAGCCTGCTGCAGAGGCTGTACGCATCAGGCTCCTTCTCACCTGGGCTATGCTGATACACAAGCCCTTTGGGGTGATGGGAGCTTCAGCCTGGGTGATTGTTACTGCACCAGTCTCTTGTCCCTTATGAGGAGAGTGGTTCTTGTTGTTCCTCAGTCAGTTCTGTGCTTAGTAAGAGAACAGAGGAGTTGGCATGGTTTTTGTGTAGATAACAATCAAACTAGATAATGAAGGACCAAAACAGTCTTCTTTATGAAGTAAGTCAGATTTTCCTCCTATGCAATATAAATCACATATTCAATTGTCTACTTCTTCTTTGTTCTGAGTTACTTGGACCTCACTTCAGCAACCCCATGAATGAAAGTTTTCTTCTGGAAAAGTGTATCTAATGTTACTGATTCAATATTATATTTCTTGAGATTGTACTTCAGTGTCTTTGAGTCATTTTGTCTCTGAATGGGGCTATCGAGCATTTCCAGGTGAGCAGATAACATACTTGTTTTTAAAAAACAAATCCCCAAATATCTCTTTTATTTTTCTCATAAATAGATATTTTTATGTCTTAAAGGAAGATTTTTAAATACAAACACAAAGTAAGGGGCCTTAAAGGAGCTTGATGAAAGTGAAGGAAAATATTTCATGGCCACTGAGCTATGAAAAATCCTTTTCAGATCTAATAAAAATAATTGACATTCATTTAAAGCAGACTTTGTGCTAAATGCTTAGTTACTATATCAAGTGACATATGATCAGTATTGCATTAAATGCTCCCAACAATCTAATTCTTATTCCCATTTTACAGACGAAGAAATTGAGTCTTAGAGAGGTAGCTAATTTTCCTAAGGCTCACACGATGAGGAGGCTGAGTGGAGAATCTGTGTGCAGCCAATGACTCCAGACTCAGGCTCTGAACCATCATACTGTTGCCATCTTGTCAGAGCAGTCTACTGTCCTGGGAGAGAAAAATGCTCATTTAGTTACCCTCTCCAAAGTGGAGTGGAGTTTGAGGAGTCTTAGAACAAACTTTTATTGGCTTAGGTTGTGTAGAGTAAATAAATTTATTGATTTAACTCTTGAAACATTTCCATCTTTTAATGTGTCCAAGAAGGTCTTAAACAAAACCAGGGAGGTTTATGACATACGATGTAATTCCTGATTAACTTGACGAGGTGGGATGGTTTTATGTTGTACTCATCTCAGCTGATTTTCTTAGCCTGGCTCGACTGCCAACTGGATGAGATATCAAATATTCTTCTCTAGGACATTGGATTGTAATTAAAGGGCTCTTCTGTTCCACTGCTGCTTTTACTTTCTCTGAAGTCCAAAATCAAAACCAGAACTCTAGCATACTTGACATTTCTTTCAGTCTTGTGCATTAATAAAACTTTTTTTTCTTGATGCTTTGTAAGGAATACGTTTAGAAAGGCACAAAGGACTCTTATTTCTTTAAAAGCATAATGTATAAATATGTGACTTTCAGATGCAAAAGTGACTGATCTCTTAAACCTAATGCAAAGTTCTTAATAACTGACTACATACATTTAATCACTGAAATTTCTAGGAAAATGGAAATTGCTGATGGAAGACGATGATAAGGATTATAGAGGTGCCTGCTCATACCAAGACAGCTGTCAGCTGTCCCATTAAGAAAGGATGCACTCTGTTTCCAGGGCAGGAAATAAGACCACAGTAATAAATGATACAGATAAAAATTTCTGATTGTATTATTTTTGGAAACATTATAATCATTTTCTAATGATAGAATTTGAAGGAGACTAGCATCCATTCAAGCTATCAAAATACTTTGTTTTTTTAACTATTTAAATATTATTTTAAGTATGTATCCTTTAGTAAAATTCACAATTTATTTTAAAACCATAAAGTACAACTAATTGCCATGTGTTTTCTTGAAGTTGACATAGTACAGCTATCAATATCTCACTTTTGAGAAATCAGAGACAATGAATGGTTAGGTCAAAGCTCTGGTGTCTTTTAACAAGAAAAGGAGGAAATTCCCTGGTCATCCAGTGGTTAGGACTCCATGTTCTTACTGCCAAAGGCCAGATTCAATTCCTGGTCAGGGCATTAAGATCTCACAAGCTGCATGGTGTGGCTTTAAAAAAAAAAAAAGGGCAGGCGGTGAGAAACTCTTTATATGTAGCATTTCAGTGCATACTCAATCACTCCGTCCTGTCTGACTCTTTGCAACCCCATGGACTGTAGCCCCCAGGTCCCTCTGTCCATGAAATTTTCTCAGCAAGAATACTGGAGAGCATGGTGGTAACTTAAGCCAATTATAATGCAGTTACAGGTAGGAGAACTTTGTCCTGGTGTAACCCTACGCTCTGCAGTCATGAAGAGGGAGGGGAAGAATAAGATGTCATGCTCTGTCTAAAGGAGCTTAAAATCTTGTGGGAAAAATAAAAACATCGTACACATTAAACTGTTAGGACACTAGCCCTTTCTGTATTAACTGCAGTAATGAGCCAGAATCATGATACTATGTCCTCCAAGTGTGATCCTCAGACCTGCAGCAGCTCTGTTGCTGGAAGCTTATGAGGACTGTGTAATACCAGTCCCCATCCCATTCTACGGTTTCAGAATCAGCATTTTCATAAGATCCCCAGGTGAGTACTACACCTATTGAAGTTTGAGAAGTGTTCAGCTGGAGTAATGCAAGCAGTGTGTTTTAGACCCCACAACACTGTCCAATGAATTTTCTAAGATGATGAAAATAGTCTATTTTCTCCACTGCCTAATACAAGAGACACTAGCTTATGTGGAAGGACTGATGTTGAAGCTTAAACTCCAAAACTTTGGCCAGCTAATGTGAAAAGCTGACTCAGTAGAAAAGACCCTGGTGCTGGGAAAGATTGAGGGCAGGAGGAGAAGGGGTTAACAGAGGATGAGATGGTTGATGGCATCACCGACTCAATGGACATGAGTTTGAGTAAACTCCAGGAATTGGTGATGGACAGGGAGGCCTGGCGTGCTGCAGTCCATGGGGTCACAAAGAGTTGGACACGGCTGAGTAACTGAACTGAACTGAGCTTATGTGGCTATCGGGCACTTGAAATGGAGGGAGTAGAGCTGAGGAACTAAAATTTTAATTCTAAATTTAAACTTAAATAGCCACATGGAGCTAGTGGCTGAAGTATTGGACAGTGCAGGAGAGGAAAGCACTGGACAAGAAGAAAAGATTTAACACTGGTTCCAACACTAATGATATGGACCATGGTGGGAAAGAACCCTTAATTTACTTTGCCTCAGTTTTGTCATCTATAGGTGATGAGTTGAATTAGATGATCTTAAAGGGGTTTTTGGTGGGGTTTTGTGTGTGTGTTTTAGTATTACTGTCATAAGACTGCTTTTGTTGAAAGAATGTTTGAACAACTGAATCTTGAAGTGAACATGCCATTTTTAAGAGTTTAACCTGGGCAGAGTCATCAAAGCAGGAGGGAAAGATGTGTTTATCAAGTGGTGCAAAGGAGGAGAGCATAGTTCGGTAGTCAGCACATACAACTTGTCCTGCTCTCTCCCCAGAGCCTGGATCTCTTGTCTGATATACACATGCTTGTGTGCTCAGTCACTTCAGTCGTGTCTGTTTCTTTGCAACCCCATGGACTGTAGCCCGCCAGGCTCCTCTGTCCATAGAATTCTCCAGGCAAGAATCCTAGAGTGGGTTGCCGTTCCCTTCTCCAGGGGGTCTTCCTGACCCAGGGATTGAACATGGGTCTCCTGCATTGCTGGCAGATTCTTTACCATCTGAGCCACTTGGGAAGGCCCAGGCACACTGTATGCTTTCTGTAAAATAATAATGTTTAAAAATTAAGGTAGAGGAAAAAAAATTACCCCCTCCACCTGGCTTGTGTGTGTGTGCTAAGTTGCTTCAGTCGCACCTGACTCTTTGTGACCCTGTAGACTGCAGCCCACCAGGCTCCTCTGTCCACGGGATTCTCCAGGCAAGAATACTAGAGTGGGTTGCCATTTCCTACTCCAGGGGATCTTCCCAACCCAGGGACTGAACCTGTGTCTCTGAAGTCCCCTGCACTGGAGGCTTCACCACTAGCACCACCTGGGAAGCCCCATCACAGCCCAGTCAGTTCAGTCACTCAGTCATGTCTGACTCTGTGTGACCCCATGGACAGCAGCATGCCAGACTTCCGTGTCCATCACCAACTCCGGGAGCCTACTCAGACTCATGTCCATCGCGTTTGTGATGCCATCACAGTAAACACTATAAATTTGCTGTATGAGTGAATCATTGTGATGGTTAAATGTCTCCTCAAATTAGCAAAGTTGGCATCAAGTCCATTTACTTGGTCCATGTTCCTGGGTTTTGTTTTCTTTGTTCCTTGGTGCATTTATTCAAGAATAGTCTCCCCTCAGGCCCTGTGTAACATAAAACAGATAATTCAGGGGACATATTTGTGTTGAGTGAGGTGGTTTGATTTAGTAACACCCAAATGGGATCTTTATGTTGAGATTTTACAAATATAGGAGTGGAGTGTATATAAAGAATATGCATACAAGAATGGAGAAGGACCGAAATAACTCTTTAGGTGAACTGCATGTAGTTTTAGCAAACAGTTAATTTAAGAGCATTCATCCCCAATAAATATGAGTTAAATCTATGATTTGGGGCATGAAACGTAATGAGTCTTTGTAGCAAATGGGATGGAAAACCTACACAGCTGCACTTCACGTTGGGAAGAGGCCCCGTTTGAAGGCTGGAAACACCGGGACATGGGAAACCTGAAGCTGGGAGCTCTGGGTTAGTTCTGGGGCCCTGGATCCTGTGTTCAGGAGGGCAGTTCATGTCCAGGCTCACTGAAGAGGGAGCCAGATGTGAAATTGATCAGGGAAATATAGCAATTGGTCAGAGCAGAGATGAGCTAGGCTGTTAAGTTCAATTCAGTTCAGTCGCTCAGTTGTGTCTGACTCTTTGTGACCCCACAGACTGCAGCACTCCAGGCCTGCCTGTCCATCAACAAGTCCTGGAGTTTACCCACATGTCCATTGAGTCAGTGATGCCATCCAACCATCTCATCCTCTGTCGTCCCCTTCTTCTCTTGCCTCCAGTCTTTCCGAGCATCAGGGTCTTTTCCAGTGAGTCAGTTCTTTGCATCAGGTGGCCAAACTATTGGAGCTTCAGCTTCAGCATCAGTCCTTCCAATGAATATTCAGGACTGATTTCCTTTGTGATTGACTGGTTTGACCTCCTTGTAGTACAAGGGACTCTGAAGAGTCTTCTCCAACACCACAGTTCAAAGCATCAGTTTCTCAGCACTCAATTTTTTTTATGGTCCAACTCTCATATCCATACATGACTATGGAAAAAGCCATAGCTTTGACTAGAAGGACCTTTGTTGGCAAAGTAATGTCTCTGCTTTTAATATGCTGTCTAGGTTGGTCATAACTTTTAATCCAAAGAGCAAGCATCTTTTAATTTCGTGGATGCCATCACCATCTATAGTGATTTTGGATCCAAAAAAATAAAGTCTGTCACTGTTTCCATTGTTTCCCCATCTATTTGCCATGAAGTGATGGGACCAGATGCTATGATCTTATCTTTTTGAATGTTGAGTTTTAAGTCAGCTTTTTCACTCTCCTCTTTCACTTTCATCAAGGGTCTCTTTAGTTCCTTTACCCTTTCTGCCATAAGGGTGGTGTCATCTGCATATCTGAGGTTATCGATATTTCTCCTGGCACTCTTGATTCTAGCTTGTGCTTCATCCAGCCTGGCATTTCGCATAATGTACTCTAAAGTTAAATAAGCAGGGTGACAATATACAGCCTTGATGTACTCCTTTCCCAATGTGGAACCAGTCTGTTGTTCCATGTCCAGTTCTAACTGGATATACTTGTTGACCTACGTACAGATTTCTCAGGAGGCAGGTAAGGTGGTCTGGTATTCCCATCTCTTTAAGAATTTTTCACAATTTTTTGTCAAACCATACTTAATAAATCAGAAATAGATGTTTTCCTGGAATTGCTTTTTCTGTGATCCAGCAGATGTTGACAATTTGATCTCTGGCTTCTCTGCCTTTTCTAAATCCAGCTTGAACATTTGGAAGTTCTAGATTCATATACTGTTGAAGCCTGGCTTGGAGAATTTTGAGCATGACTTTGCTAGCATGTGAGATGAGTGCAATTGTGTGGTAGTTTGAACATTCTTTGGCATTGCCTTTCTTTAGGATTGGAGTGAAAACTGACCTTTTCCAGTCCTATGGCCACTGATGAGTTTTCCAAACTTGTTGGCATAGAGTGCAGCACTTTCACAGCATCTTCTTTTAGGCTGGTAAAGGCCAGGAAAATTTTGCAGGGCTCTGTCGTTTGTAGCAGCTGGAGGCATTTTTCACCTTGGCTGTTTGTGGTGAGTGCCACCCACCACCAGCATTCTTTTTCAATTCCTAGTTTGATTTCTTTCTTTAGCATCTTTATTTCTAGAAACAGACCAGAGTCCACTTAGATTCCCACAGCTCTGATTTGTGCCTTTCTGCCCATAGCTGCTACTCCTCCTCATGCTGGTCTCTCATCGTCCAGGTCTCCCTGTCTTTTGGCCTCTGCACGTTTGAACCTTTCATTATATAGTTCACTGGAAGATGTTTATGTCTAGACCAAGACTCTTTTTAATCAGGTGCTGTTTTACTCCCTGTGTTCAGTTTGTAAGTAAATTATGATGTGGATATGCTAACCTGTGCTGCCTTCCTTTGCCCTCTGGAGTAGCCGAGGCAGAAAGGGACTATGTCTTGGTAATCAGCATATTCCTGCACCCAGCACCAAGTCTGGTGCACCTCAAGCAGCCCATAACTCTTTATTGACTGCTGACTCTCTTCACCTACATCTCGAAGTCGTGCTTTCCACTTTGTTGGCTGCCTGCTGCCAGGAAGGAGGGGCAGTTTTCCTCCAGCCATCTGAACGTCTCAGTTTTCTCAGCGGTCATGTAATGACCACTTTCTTGCCATTATGGCTAATACTGACCTTATTCTGGCCCTCAGTTCTCTCCAGCCTCTTCAGACTCTAATCCATACTAGGTCTTTGTTGGTTGAAAAATCCAGCTCAAAATAGCTTCTCTGAGAAAGAGAACTTGTTGGTTTGTTCAGCTGGAAAGTCTAGGAGTAAATCTGCAGGCTTGCTTGTTTCTGGTTTGTCTGAACACTTGTGCTCAGTGGTTCCTAAGGACTCCACCTCTTCATCTCTTGGCATAGTTTTCTCCTTACTGGGTTTATTCCCATGCAGTATCGTCCAATATGGAGGCAGTATGCACACCAACAGCTGTAACTTTACATCTTTCTTATTTAGAAAAGTCCCAGATGGAGCCCATATGCCATCAGTCATATACCATCTCTGAGCCAGAAACTGGCCAAGGAAATGAAATATTCCAGTTGCCAAAGTGTGAAAGGGTCTTATGCTAGTTTCTAATCCAGGAGTAGTGTCTGTCCTACCAAAACCACTGTAGACTGAGGGGGAGGGGAGGGAGAGCTGCCTAAAGAAAATAGTTTTTATAAGAAAAAAAAAGAAAATACGTATCCGGAAGACAAAATCTGTAGGTATTTACCAAAGTGTGCTTTATATACCTTTCTTTGTCCTTCCTCCATGATTTAGACATGAGTGAATTTGGTCTTTTGTGTCCATAAGATAGGTTTATCCTTCTAAGAACAGAAATCTGTTTGTTTTTTTCCAGTATACTCTTTCAAAATACTGTGCCTTTGCCCATAACTCTGGGGGCTGTGGACATCTGGGTACAAAACATGCAAGGAGAGGCTGTTCACAAAGAGAGTGCTGTGTCCACAGACCCTGCTCTGGGCTTTATAAGTCATGTCACTTCATACAGGTACTAGCCACTCAAGTGCTTAATAATCCACACCTCACAGGACTGCTGTGAGGAATCAGTCCCTGATTGTATGCAGAGCTCTTAGCATGGACCTGGCTCATCAAAATGCTTAATACGTTTTATCTAATGCTAATAATCTGTTGCTATTTATCTGTTAATAATAATAATGACCATGCTGACACACAGTTGCTGGCCCCTCTGCTAGCCTCCCGTGAGTTAGGGAAGGGACGCTTCCCTAACCCTAACCCTAACCCAGCCAACTTTAGATTCCTGAATTCACCTGATCGCCCATCCACCCGGGGCCAGGACAGGCACATCTGCAGGAAGGCACTTCTTCCCACTTTCTCTCTCTCATCCATCAGATTTCAGAATCAGTGAATTTGTCCTTCATCATTGGAGAGGCCTTTCTTGACCACCACTCCTTCCTGCTCCAAGCCCCAATTATTATTTTCTTTCATAGTATTCTCTTCCTTTATTTTCCTTACCACCATTTTAAATTATTATTTTTTTATTTTTGTGTTTTTGTGTATTTCTCCTAACTGATGTAAGCCCCACTTTAGGCAGTAAGTAGGAACTCAATAAATATTTCTCAGTAAACTAGATTAATGTCAGATGTTTTCTGGACCTACTTAAGGGTCATAGGAATTTTGTTGAGGATACAATGAGGAATGCCAGAGAGCTGGACAGTATGGAGCTAGTGATGGGGAATATTGAGAGAGATGGTTGAAAAGGAACCATAGGCTGTTTGTCGTAAGACCCTTCTGTGGGGAGTTGGGGGTACAGTGATGAAGAGTGTCAGCAGAAAAAGCTGTCTGCTCCATGAAGGTGGATGCCAAGGATGCAACATTCTTTTCAGTTTAGTCTCACTTTTTCAAAGTGGATTTTGCCTGTATTTAGCATCTTTGTCAGTTTTATATATTCTCTGTCTTTCTTTTTGTGGTGTGATTTGGAGGTACAAGGAGGTGCTGGTCACACTATTACTGTACAATCCCCTGAGTACTTTGAATGGAAACTTTATAAGTAATGGCTATTTATTAGCCATTAATAATAATAACTTAACAAATGGTTATTTAACAGACAATGAAATAATTCACTCACAGTTATTATAATGTAATTACACATACCACATTTAAAGGGTAAATGTTAGAGTTCATGTTCAAAATATAAGTCCTATTTGTAATGTGAATTATTCTCTATGGACAATAAAATTTGTATTCACTATTACAAAATATGAAACAAAGACAAACACAGTTACTTTTCAGGGACCAAATTCTTAGAAATAATTGAATGTCTAAGGTCATCACAGATCTAATCAGTGCTAATTGGAGCATATTAACAGAGTCATTTATTTAACTTCAAAACAATACAGGTTTATTTTCTAACATTTAGAAAATACAGAAAAGAAAAAAGAAATAAAACAACTATAATCCTGTTTCCTAGAATAGCATTGTAAACATTTTGTCATGTATCTTCCTATGTTTTTTTCTCCCATTCATGAATTTTTAAAGCATACAATTAGAATCATACTGTGGAGAAGGCAATGGCACCCCACTCCATTACTCTTGCCTGGAAAATCCCATGGGCAGAGGAGCCTGGTGGGCTCCAGTCCATGGGGTTGCACAGAGTCAGACATGACTGAGCGACTTCACTTTCACTTTTCACTTTCATGCATTGGAGAAGGAAATGGAAACCCACTCCAGTGTTCTTGCCTGGAGAATCCCAGGGACGGGGGAGCCTGGTGGGCTGCCATCTATAGGGTCGCACAGAGTCGGACACGACTGAAGCGACTTAGCAGCAGATTCATACTGTACACATGTCATATAATCTGTTTTTAAATTTTCATGCATTATTAACTCCTTTCTAAATCTAAATATTGTCTGTAACTGCACTGTTCAGTACTGCCACCACAGCAGCATGGGCTGTTGAGCACTAAAACTGCGGCTAGTTAGAGTTAAGATGTCCTGTAACCACAGAAAACTCATCAAATTTCAGAGGCAGTACCAAACAAAAAGGGGTAGGGGAATTCCTCATTATTGATTTTTATATTGATTACCTAATGAAATACTGGGTTAAATAAGATTTATTAATAAAATTAATTTCACTTTTTTTAAAACTTTTTTTCATGCATCTACTTTTAAAGTTACAGATATCACTTGTGGTCTTATTCCTGTTGGACAGCACTGGCTCTGTAGCATCAGTTAATAGCTGCATGATTTTATACCACACCATTTTGTAATTATTTAACCAGTTCTTGATCCCATCATGTTGAATCTTCAAGGTGCTTCTTGTTTTTCAATATTAAAAATTACTCTTTGGATACCCTGTATATAAATCTTTTTGCACATCTGTGATTGTTTTCTTAGGATTTACTGATAGAAGTAGAAATCCTGGGAGAACAGAGCTGTTTAAATGAGAAATGATATTAGAAATAAGTGAAGAAGCAAAAAATAATGCTTTGGCTTCTCACTGTGTTATCATTCTCTTTATAGAGAAAGTTATGCTTCTGATTATTAAACATTGCCATTTTGCCTTGAATCTAAAACACCTTGTCAACTAACTATATTCAAATAAATCAGAATTAGCTATGACTGAATTGTCTTTGAAGTCACCTCTGAATTTTCATGTTGGACTCAGCATTATTCTTCTTCCTAAATTAAAAATTATTCTTCTTCCTAAATTAAAAACACACATTTTGTGGGCTATTGATTGTAGACAATCATGAAATGGAAAAAGTTAACAATATATAGATTTTTAAGCATTTCTGATTTATATTTGTTAAACTACATGGTGTGAAGGGGGAAGGGACTATGAGCCTAAGAGAACCTTTATCAGAAGCCCAGATTATTTGATCTATCATTGATGGAAAGGTACCATTCAGTTCAGTTCAGTCGCTCAGTCGTGTCCGACTCTTTGTGACCCCATGAAGCGCAGCACGCCAGGCCTCCCTATTCATTACCGTCTCTCGGAGGTCACTCAGACTCTCGTCCATCAAGTCCGTGATGCCATCCAGCCATCTCATCCTCTGTCGTCCCCTTCACCTCCTGCCCGCAATCCCTCCCAGCATTAGAGTCTTTTCCAATGAGTCAACTCTTCGCATGAGGTGGCCAAAGTACTGGAGTTTCAGCTTTAGCATCATTCCTTCCAAAGAAATGCCAGGGCTGATCTCCTTCAAAATGGACTGGTTGGGTCTCCTTGCAGTCCAAGGGACTCTCAAGAGTCTTCTCCAACACCACAGTTCAAAAGCATCAATTTTTCGGTGCTCAGCCTTCTTCACAGTCCAACTCTCACATCCATACATGACCACAGGAAAAACCATAGCCTTGACTAGAAGGACCTTAGTCGGCAAAGTAATGTCTCTGCTTTTGAATATACTATCTAGATTGGTCATAACTTTTCTTCCAAGGAGTAAGCGTCTTCTGATTTCATGGCTGCAATCACCATCTGCAGTGATTTTGGAGCCAAAAAAAAATAAACTCTGACATTGTTTCCACTGTTTCTCCATCTATTTCCCATAAAGTGATGGGACCAGATGCCATGATCTTCGTTTTCTGAATGTTAAGCTTTAAACGAACTTTTTCACTCTCCTTTTTCACTTTCATCAAGAGGCTTTTAGCTCTTCTTCACTTTCTGCCATAAGGGTGGTGTCATCTGCATATCTAAGGTTATTGAGATTTCTCCCGGCAATCTTGATTCCAGCTTGTGTTTCTTCCAGTCCAGC
This sequence comes from Nanger dama, assembly GCA_917880005.1. Classification (NCBI taxonomy): domain Eukaryota; kingdom Metazoa; phylum Chordata; class Mammalia; order Artiodactyla; family Bovidae; genus Nanger; species Nanger dama. The sequence goes on from CAKJTW010000002.1 coordinate 38,226,226, forward strand.
GTTTCTCATGATGTACTCTGCATATAAGTTAAATAAGCAGGCTGACAATATACAGCCTTGACGCACTCCTTTCCTATTTGGAACCAGTCTGTTGTTCCATGTCCAGTTCTAACTGTTGCTTCCTGACTTGCATACAGATTTCTCAAAAGGCAGGTCAGGTGGTCTGGTATTCCCATCTCTTTCAAAATTTTCCACAGTTTATTGTGATCCACACAGTCAAAGGCTTTGGCCTAGTCAATAAAGCAGAAATAGATGTGTTTCTGGAACTCTCTTGCTTTTTCCATGATCCAGTGGATGTTGACAATTTGATCTCTGGTTCCTCTGCCTTTTCTAAAACCAGCTTGAACATCAGGGAGTTCACAGTTCACGTATTGCTGAAGCCTGGCTTGGAGAATTTTGAGCATTACTTTACTAGCATGTGAGATGAGTGCAATTGTGCGGTAGTTTGAGCATTCTTTGGCATTGCCTTTCTTTGGAATTGGAATGAAAACTGACCTTTTCCAGTCCTGTGGCCACTGCTGAGATGTCCAAATTTGCTGGCATATTGAGTGCAGCACTTTTACAGCATCATCTTTCAGGATTTGAAGCAGCTCCACTGGAATTCCATCACCTCCACTAGCTTTGTTCATAGTGATGCTTTCTAAGGCCCACTTGACTTCATATTCCGAGATGTCTGGCTCTAGATTAGTGATCACATCATCTCTAACACTATTTGTTATCCCAATGAATGCTAAATTGCTTCAATCATGTTCTGACTCTGCGACCCGATGGACTGTAGCCTGCCAAGCTCCTCTGTTCACGGGATTTTCTAGGCAGGAATACCAAAGTGGGTAGCCATTCCCTTCTCCATGGAATCTTCCCAAACCAGGGACTGAACCCACATCTCTTATGTCTCCTGCATAAAGAAAAGGGTTCTTTACCACTAGTGCCACCTGGGACTCCTTAACACTATTTGTTGTACATTGAAAACAAAGCCTCAGGATATTTAGCAATATGACATATATTCAATGAACACAGTTGTGCTTTTCTTGTAATAGTAAGTGGACAAAATACACTGAATTTTTTTCCATCTCGTGGCCAGTAGATCCTCTGTGAAGCCTTCCTTCCTTCCTTAGGATCTTTGCATGTTGTATTTTTTTCTCTAGTGTCTCAGGGATTTTTAGGGAAAATTTCAGGAATCTTCAGGAGCTACTGAACTCTGTTTTTTTTTCCCCCAGAGGAATAGTAAAGAAAATGCCAATTCAAGAAAGAGAACTTATATTTGACTAGGCAAGTTAGCTTTATTGAGGATTTATAGGACTAAACAGTGACTTGAATGTAATTTAGGGGGAATGATTCCTGGTGTTTCTAAAGTATAAAATAATGACTTTCAGGTTCTCTGTCGGTGTTTCATTTAAAATAATGAATTACATTGTCTACTAACTGAAGAAGCAGAAATAAAAACCCGTAATTTAATCCAGCTTAGCAAATTCTTTCTTTTTCATAAATTTGGAGCTAATGAATTTGAAGATGCAACTCTACCTCCATGAAGCAGAAACTCCCAAGCTGGGAGTTTTCTCCTTATTAGTGAGGGAAGAAAAGATAGACTTTCATTAGAACGGTATTCAGAACCACAAAAATTTTTTTTTTTTACTTCCTGAAGATAATTTTATGTAAGACTCTACTGTTTGTACGTTTTGAATTATTACTTAGTTGCTTTGTCTTCCTTTCAGAGGAGGTGATCATCCAAGATAAAGTATTTACATAACTCTTATTTCTAACTTGTAGTGAACACTTTCCATCTTGCCATCTGATTGCAAAAGAGAGGTTCTCCATTTATTTACTTTAAAATGAGTCTTCAGTGAAGGCCATCTTTTAGAGACTTCGGTGTCTGCCTCTCATTGAGCATACATGAAAATACACCATGTACTATCTTGGGATAGTTTTCAGTTTTTGATCAGATATATTAGCAAAAGATCTGAAATGACCTGACTTCTCTAAGAGTCACATTTTTATCCTGTGGTAGCATTTTAAATAAAAGGTTAGTATTTTTATTTCATAAAAACAAGTAGCAAAGTATAAGTGCTTCATCCTTGACTGGACTGACTCTTGTGTCTCTCAGTTAAGTAGGAAAACAGCTGCCATTCTGCCCATTAGAAGTATGAAAAACATTTTTAAAGGTCATTCATTTAAATTTCTTTTAACTTGTGTATATAATTAATAGCTTAGTTTAATTCCACATTAAATCTTTGCCATCTGCAGGATTATCATGCAGTGGTGATATAGAAGTCCCATAGGAAGATGTTTAATTAAGTAATTAAGACTACAGAAAATGCTTCCAGAGAAATATTTTGATTACAAATAAAATCAAAGTAAAATATTTAGTTTTGAAGGACTAGAAATTTTTCCTAATTAAAAAAAAAAAACCCTATTTTTTTAGTGTAATTTTTAAGTGTTCCCATGTGTAGTGCCCCAGAGCAGAAAATCTAAATCTGACACACCCATTCACTTAAAAGAAGTGCAGAGGGAGAGGGGCTGTTTACAAGGGAAGTTGCCTTTAGTGGTGGTACTTTAGAGGCAAAGAGCCATCTTTGGGTTTCCACATAAAGATTTTAGATGCTACAAGAACTGTTTTCTGTGAGAGAGAAGAGGCTTGCAATCCTTTTAAAAAATTAACACAGCTCATTCACACATCCATCATATGGATTTCATATCCATATTAGGTATATGATTATTATTTCTTGATTTTATTCATACTCAGTGGATTAAAAAATAATTTAGGACAGTTTTAGTTTCACAGTAAAAGTAAAATGAGAGGCAAGTACACAGATGTTCAACATACGTTCTGCCCCCACACATCCGTGGCCTCCTCCACTATCAACATTCCTCACGAGAATGATCCATTAATTACAAGTGATGAACCTACATTAGCATGTCATAATCACCCTAAGCCCATAGTTCACATCACGGTTCATTCTTGGTGTCGTACATTGTGTGGGATATAACCATACGTCGTTGTCATATGCAGGGTATTTTCTCTGCCCTAAAGATTTTCTGTGCTCCACCTTCCCCCAGCTCTTGGCAACTGCTCACCTTATTACTGTCTCCAAAGTTTGTCTTTGCCAAAATGTCATATTGTTGGAATCATACAGTATGTAGACTTTTCTGATTGACTTTTTAGTAATATTCATTTACGTTTCCTCCATATCTTTTGATGGCACCATAGCTCCTTTCTTTTAGTACTGAATAATATTCCACTATCTGATTGTACCACAGTTTATTTACCCATTTACCTACTGAAGGATATGTTAGTTGCTTTCAAATTTTTGCAGTTGCGAATAAAGCTGTTACAAACATCCACAGGCTTTCTTGGTGACTCAGAGGGTAAAGAATCTGACTGCAATGCAGGAGACCTGGTTTGATCCACATCCATATATGTGAAAGCGTAAGAGGAGAAGGGGAACGACAGAGGATGAGATGGTTGAATGGCATCACCGACTCAATGGACATGAATCTGGGAGATGGCAAAGGACAGGGAAGCCTGGCATGCTGCAGTCCATAGGGTTACAAAGAGTCAGACACAACTGAGCAACTTAACAACAAGTTTTCAATACCTTTGGATAAATTCCAAAAGAAGGTAATTGCTAGATCCTATGGTAAGAGTATGATTAGTTATATAAGACACTGTCAAACTGTCTTTCAAAGTGGCTGTGCCGTTTGTATTCCTACCAACAATGACTGAACATTCCTGTTGTTCCACATCCTCACTGGCATTTAGTGTTGTCAGTGTTCTGAATTTTGACCATTCTAGTAAGTATGTCGGTGGATATTTTTTGAGCAACGGTGAGAATATCAAAATAGAGTCTCATCGTCATATTCCTAATTATATCAAATCCTGCCTGACTGATAGAATATAAACATTTCCAGCAATTCAAATTCAATACATTTAACTTTTGCATAATACCCAAGATTTTTAAAACAGTAATATTTTATTATGAAATGACATTTAAAGATAGATGTAAAACCAGGCTTAAGTATTATGTTCTTACCTTTATAAATATGAAGACTTCCTGCAAATGTTTACTTTTTCTCAAAACTGAAGAAGAGTTCTTCTTTTGATGACCTTTTATAATTTTATATTGGAGTGTAGTTGGTTAACAATGTTGTGTTAGTTTCAGATATCAGTAAAGTGACTCAGTTATACGTATATATGCAACTATTCATTTTCAAATTCTTTTCCTATTAGGTTATTACAGGATATTGAGCAGCATTCCTTGTGCTACATAGTAGGTCCCTGTTGGTTATCCATTTTAAATACAGTGTGTACAACCTGTCAATCTCAGCTTCCCAGGTGGCTCATTGGTAAAGAATCCACCTGCCAAGCAGGAGACAGTTTCAATCCTTGGGGTGGGAAGAGCCCCTCGAGAAGGAAATGGCAGCCCACTCCAGTATTCTTGCCTGGGAAATCCCAAAGACAGAAGACTCTGGTGAGCTACAGTCCATGGGGTCACAGAAGAGTTGGACACGGTTTAGCAACTAAACAACAACAACATGTCAATCCCCAACTCCCTAACTATCCTTCCCCCATCCCTTCCCCCTAGTAACCGTAAGTTCGTGAAGAAGAACTTTCCTTAAATAGATTTTTTTCCTTGCCACAGTGAGACTTTCACACAAATTTAGCTTTCTCATGTAGATTTGAGAATGCCTACACTTCATTTTCTTTGTTTAATTGCTTTATGGCAAAAAGACAATAACATTTTAGACAGACATTAAAGAATATAAAGTACATATAAATTTTTTGAGTTGTATTTATCCACATATTTACCATTTTTCATATTCTGCTTCTTTTTATAGATCCAGATTTTTCTTAATATAACTTTATTAATTTGTTTTCGGCTGTGCTGTCTTCACTGCTGTGCAGGCTTTTCTCTAGTTGTGGAGAGAGGGCCACTCTCTAGCTGCAGTGTTCAGGATTCTCGTTGCGGTGGCCTTTCCTGTGGTGGAGCGTGGTTCTAGGTATGCAGGCTTTAACAGTTGTGGCACATGAGCTTAGACGCCCCACAGCGTGTGGGATCTTCCTGAAGCAGGGATCTAACCTATGTTTCCTGCAATGGCAGGCAGATTCTTTACCACTGAGCCACCAAGGAAGCCTCTACAATTAATAGATTATATTGATCATTAGATATGGGACTTGGGTAGTTATTCTTTCCCAACATCATTACTTCTTGATCATGCCTTACTTAAGAATTTTCTTTGTTTAATTCCTAACATTTTCATTTCCATTTTATAAATGAGAAAATCAAAACACAAGAGTTAAGAATATTTGGGTAATTTTGAGACCCAGCCCACTGTTTTATTCATTTCTTGCTTATGAAATTCAATAGACGTACCTTTATTAAGTGCCCTCTGCATGCCAGACACAAGCCATGTCTTCATGGGCTTCAGTAAAGTCTTTTCATGACAAGTTGACCTGGTCATGAGATGGGCCCTCCTGTAGTGCTTGTTGCCTGCTTAATGAATCTTTAGAGTTGCATCTCGAGTTTGGAAGAAGGAAAGGAGGTAGTTTTCCTTTAGGAAAACACACCCTTAGATTCTATGTTTTCCCAATAAGCCGATCTGACTTCCTCACTTCTCCTTTCTTAACCATTTGGTCATCTGAATCTGTTTTCTCCTTTCTTAACCATTTAGTCATCTGAATCTGTAGCTATGATGGTGCTGGTCCGTGTTTGATGTTGGACACATCATCCTTGAGAAGATCATCTCACAATGGCTCCTGTAAAAAGCAGCACCATAAACTGTTGGGTCTACCTGGGAACTCAGCCTCAAATCCAAGCCTTCCTCTCATTCTCATCCCCACACGTAAGGCACCATGACTACAGAACAGCTTCCCAGCTGGTCTTTCTGCCTCAGCCTCTGTCTGCATCCCTTAGAGCCATTTCTACACTGCAGCCACGGCCACTGTTCTATCAGGCAATTCTGATCATGGTCTGGCCCTGCAGAAATATACCAATGGGTCACTCCTCACAAGAGTTCACATGCAAGGCCCTTACAAAGTGGCCCCAGCCCACACTGCAGACCTCTCTGTCCATGAGTTTGCACTTGCACTCCCTGCTTCTCTACCCCAGAACTTCTCACTGCCCTCTAAAGAGGAAAATGCCCAGATCTCTTTGCAAGAGGCATTCATCCCTGACGTCCTTTGTGATGGACTTTGGTCCACTGGTGACATTTAACATCTGCTGAGCACCTGTGTCGCAGGCATGGTGCTTTATATGAATTATCATTTTCATTGGTGCTTTTGATGGAGGTACATTGCTGTCCCAGCTTTAGAGACTAGGGAGTGGAGGCCAGGGAGGCAGCTCAGTAGTGAGTGGCAGAGCTGCCGTAGGAACCAAGTCTTGATGGTTCTAGAATCCGTGTTCTTAACTTCTGTGCCTCACTGTCTTCCAAACATCTCTTCTAAAAAGGATCATAATTGATGTAGGTGAACTTTAAGATAAATATAACAATTTTGACAGGAATTATTACCAATAATTTTTATTCAATAATTTAACTTTGATCTTTCTTTTATTTTAGGAAAACTTTAAATCTACTATTGGGTTAGTAGGGAAAAAATTAAAAGGGTTACATAACTAAAATTTAGGTGCTAGTCCTTGTTTTTCTATAATTTGCAGTGTTTCAGAATAGCCTTGATTTTCATAACCAAACATGTTATACGAAACATTTTGGAGAGCTGCAGTATTATAGTTGTACTTGCTGTTTCGAATTACCTGTGTTGCATAGGCCATTTTAATGGAAATAAAATTAGCTTAAAGATAGGAAGTGCCTTTTATTAGCTCAACGAAGCCGTGGTCAATTCAATTAAAGTGTTAAAATATATTTCAGAGGAAAGAATGTTTAGGGTCATAAATTAACTCAGCACAGTTGTTCCTTGGCACTTACTGTTTACCTGGAAATGGGTATTGTGTTTGGTACTTTGAAGATAAATGTTATTTACAAAATGCATAGTTAATAAAAACTTGCTTCAGAATGTAGTGGTTGACATCAAAGATCTTTATCCTGATATTTGTGGTTGACAGGGTTTAATTTTATTTAAATACAGGATAGGAGAGTACTACTGGTTAAGTTTGCATGTAGATAAAAGTTTCAGGTTTATACAAATCACCTGTTTTGACATTGTTTGTAGATGTATTTCCAGCTATGCTAGGTAATGTAACCCCCATATTCTTACACTTTAAAATACCAACAACATTCATATTTATAATTGGAAATTCCTTGAATCATCTGAGAATGTGAAAGACATGAATGTGAAGACCCATTGTTTCTCTCCATCTTTTTCTTTCCTTTCTTGGTTGTTTGAAGACTCAATAAAGGTGATTAGTATCAATCTATCGTTTCAGATAAGGTTGGGAACAGACACACTTGTGTGAAAAATAGTTTATCGAAATATTTACCCAGTGACTTCTTTGTAAACTAGCCATTAAAAGGCCTAGTTCCCTATGTCTTGTTCACAATTCAAGGGGTGCCCCCGACCAGCTGTGCTAGAGGAAAATTCCCAAAATGGGTGTCTTGATTAACCTTTAAATGCCTACTCCAAGTTTCAAAGGGACTTAAAAAAAAAACACCTTTTTTTTTAAGAATCACCTTTCAGCTAACATGAACTGCTTTGGGACATGGCAGTCTTTCTATCAAGGAGGCTAAAGGGTAAAATGGATGGAGTATCACAAAGCTTGCTTTCTTTATGAGAGTTCACTGAAAATTCCTAGATTCCTTAAGGTCAAATTTATGTAACATATCCACTTTAAAAATAACTTTGCCAGTATCTTGCTTTAAAGAAAGATTCTTTTTGTTCATGGAAGAAAACAAAACTTTGCCCAGTCACCAAAGTAATCAAACCTACTTGGTGCAGTGGTGGGCTTCCCATGGCAAAATGCCACATGGTGTGCTAAGGAAAGGAGCGTTACTGTGGCTGAGACCCAAACCCCACCAGATGGACACTGCTCTCATTTCCAGATATTTAGGGTATTTTTCTTTTTTACTGTTTGCTATATTTATTAAAACAAGATACATTGTCAGATACATATACTTTCTCAAGTCACAATTAGGTGGTAATTCTGTGGACTTGCTGTGGTATAATTTAGAAACCAGGATTTATGGTACCAAACCGGCAAATCGCGAGGCCAAAATACAGCCTGAATTATCTGAGTAAAACTCAGTAAAACTTGTCTACTTTGATTTGGTTCTACTACCAATGGACTGTAGTCATTTAATTCCACGTTATTCTAGTTGTACAAGCAAAGTAGAAAATGGCAGTACAAGGTAAAAATCCTTTATTTCACTTGAAATATTTGTATAACTAAAACCAAATCAGGCTGTGCTGAGGGTAGTTGTCTCACTCTTCACTGGTGGTTTATACAGGTAGTGTCTTCATAGGAGACATTCTCAGTGCTGGGAGAAATGGAACAGCTTGCACAAGACAGTTTCTTTTGAATTTTGACTGGTTGGTTAATTTCTACTGTTAATCACTTTTAACTGTTAATCACTTTTAGCTGTAGATTCCATTCACAACCATTTTGAAACTGAATTACACTGTGATTTTAAAAGTGTTTCTCTTCATCCATTAGTTGTGTAATTATTAAAGAAATACAATGTTCCTCAAAAGAAGGTTTTAAAGTTTCTTTGCCATCACTCTTTTGATTATATAATCAACATTTGTATTAATGCACTATCAATTGCCTTGATTAACTCATTTGTCCTTCTATCAGTGGAGGTGCACATACACTACCCACATCATGATACCACAATACTGCATCTGATCAAATTGTGCACATAGCAAAATTTCTTTGAAACTTACATTCTGATTTGCAACACCTCACTGTGGGTATTGTTAACCAGCTGAATTCAGTCAACAATTTGAGGCTCTGCCTAAACTAAACATTTTTTTAAGTTAAAAACCTTTTGAATTAAAAGTGTATTGTTGGGTTATATAGACAACACATAAAATGAAGCTTTGATCAAATTAAAACAGTATAAAGGACTATTTGGCATGGATCTTAGTCACAGTATCTCCTCACTGTGCTAAGCACTTTTCATGCATCATCTCATTTAATCCCCATCACAACTTGATGAAGGAAATTTTACATTTCCATTGTATAGTGGAAGAAAATGAAATTAAGAGAGCATGAAATGACTTGCCCCCATCTCAAAATGGGAGAGGCAGCAGTCCGACTCAGGGCTGTCCTTTGGCAGAGCCCATGGTCTGTTAATATCCCTCTTCATGTACAGTGTCCACTAAGGCCCTGTGTCTTTCTTTGCCACATGTTAGGTTGGTTATGTTGGAAGAGCACGGTGAGAGTTTAGTTGCCAGGGTGCACCGGCAACTCTGTTCTCTTGTGCAGATTCCATGTCACTCTCTTACTTCCAGGACTCCACATTCACTATAGATCTGGGAACCCATATATATCATTTTTCATCCAAACCCAAACACTTAAGAGGATTAAAGAGTCGCTGTCAATAACTGTACATGGAAAAGAGGCACGAACTAAGATTTTCCAAATCAAAATGGGGCCTGTGGTTCTGGTACAAAAAAGCAGCATTGCAGGGGTGTGTGTGTGTGTGTGTGTGTGTGTGTGTGTGTGTGTGTGTGTGTGTGTGTTGTATCAGGAGTGTAGGGAAGCAATGCTGTAGGTTGAAATACACCATCTCAGGACATAGAAGATTGAGAAATTCTGGTTTAGAGGAGTATTTCTCAGCTATTTTTAAAATTACATGCCTATGCTGCCAAACACAGAGGTCTTCCTTTAAGGTTATTTTAATTTGCTAAGTAAACACTGGATTAAAATACTCAAAAGCCATGGGAGAGTTCTGCTTTGTTTTCAAACTGCCCAACTTCACCTGCTCTCCACTCTTTTAGCCAAATCAGAGGTGTTTTCTTACCTCCCCCATCGCTGGTCTAGAATTCTGAAAAGCACTGTTTTGTAAATGGTCATCCAGCTGTGGGTTAATCAAAAGAATAGGCCGTTTCACTAAGTGTCAGAATGATGGTGTTCCATCACCAGCATTGATCAGTATTCACTCACCAAGAGCAGAGAAGGTCAGAGATGATCAGGTACATTAAGCCACAAAAGTCTGAAGTATTCCTTCTCTTTGGTAAAAGTCTAAAGCTAGAACTAAAAAATTCAGAAAATGCCTATTAATAACACAGTGGAGGGACTTCCCTGGCGGTCCAGTGGTTCAGATTCCGCATTTCCTCTGCAGGGGGCACAGGTTCAATCCCTGATCAGGGAACTTTGAGCCCTCATGCCACATGGTATAACTTAAACAAAACAAAGCAAAACAAAACAGAATGGAGGCAGTAGTTTAGTTCCCTGAGTGCTATTTAAGAATTGTTCGTGTTGAAGACATATTTTTCAATGTGAAAGATGACAGTGATTACTTCTGAGGGTTGTGTATATGAGAGAGAAATAAGGTAACTATTCTTTTCAACATTTCAGGTCTGACTGACTTTCCTAAATAAAGCAGAGTTTATCAATTATGATGCCTTGGTGCATCTCATGGAAGGCCTGGTACTTAACATGAATTATTTTTATTGCCCACATCAACACCATTGTGCTGTAGTGCTATTATTGCTCCCATTTTAGAGAATATAAAATAGAGGCAAAGAGAGGCAGCGTAATCAGTGAGTGGCAAAGCTGCCATAGGAACCAAAGCTCCAAGATTCTCTTGTTAATAAGTGCAATTTATAGTCTATTGGAAGACTGTAGGGATATTATTGCTAGGTTTTTGGGGGAAATATAAGATGTATTTTTCCTGTTTCAACAAGTAGATATTGCCAAATAAGTTTCAGGATCATTTAACTGGATGCTAATATTGAATACAGTTCAGTTTTAAATAAAAACAGGATTAAAATTCGTCTTATAACTTTCATATGAGTGAATTCAGTTGGGCCTTTGTTTTAAAATTAGAAGACAGATGCAGGACAAATATAGAAAACTTAAGGACCCCTGAAGCTATTTTTAACATTTTAAAATTAACTTGACAGCTGTTGTTTTGTCAGAACTTAAATAACTTTGCTTCATTAAAAAATAAATCCACAACATATGGATTTCAGCATATTGTATATTTATTATTTGTGCTTATTAGGGAAAGGCACATGAGTTGAAAAAAATGAGACATTCTCCAGGTGTATAAAAAGTTGTATTAGCAGGCAAGCAATCATAGTGTTAAATAAGATATCTGTCCTTAAAATTTTCTGATGCTTTTAATTTAGCTAAATTTTATAGTAAGCTTTCTTGCTAATGGAATGAAGGCATTGAATTAGGCTGGGTTTTTAATTCTCTTATTTTTAGAATTATAAACTCACACCTAAAAGAGACATCCTGAGACATTTTAGTGCCCCTTCATGCTCCAGAAATTCTTATCTTTCTGATGTGCAGAAAGAAACCCATCTATTATGTAGAGAAAAAGATCTTTCAGACTGCGAAAGTCCCCACTTTTCTTGTTAAGTGTCCAGTTAAGTATTTCAGGATACACTTGTCTTTTATCAACTGAAATTCCTCTCCTTTTCCTTAAACTCAGACCTCAGGAGTTGCAAGGTGACCTTGAGTTGGGGGAGGAGACAGTTAGGCTGGTATTTGAGGATGACTTTAAAAATAAGACCATGGAAAAAATGAAATAGAGACCTCTGGTTAAAGGTGGTGGATTGAATATGCACATTTAGCTTTATCCTCTTTCAAAATTTCACTAAGATGACAGTGAACAAATTACTTTTTAAAAGGAGAAAACCCATGGAGAAGAGAATGGAAAATAAGAAAATAACATATTTTGGAGGCAGGATTGCAGTCAGCCTCCATATCCATGAGTTCTGCATCCTTGCACACAGAGGGCTGATGATGAGGGACCTGAGCATCCTTGAATGTTGGTTCTGTGAGGGATCCTGGAAGTAGTTCCCCGTGGACACCAAGGGATGACTGTAACTGGTAGCTGACTTTGAGGACCCAAGTAGGCAGATCCTAATCTAGAAGGAGAGAAAGTTGAGATGCAGCCTGAATCGTACCATAGACCTCTCAAAAGGCTCAAGAAGGTTTATCCTTGGGTGAAAGTAGAACAGAGGCTCTGGAGATGAGGCATCAGGCACAACTGAGGGAAGGGCTGTTGAGCTGCACTCCACAGGCCCACTAGGCCTCTGCTCGCCCAGCTTCAAGACTGAACAAAGAGCCGGGAGTCAGCAACAGAAACGCCAGTAGTTTAGTGGACAGTGGCAGCTTATACATCTGAAACAAGACCCCACTGTGTGCAGCGGGCAATGGACAGATCTTGTCAGCTGTCTTCGCTACTGGGGAGAAGGGGCAATTACCAGTTATCAGGGAATTGACTTCAGGTTGTCTCACTGGTTGCCAGGGAAACTAGCAGAGGGGCGCAGCCCTTACTGCCCCTTTGATAAGGGGCAGTCACCAGCTGGATTGGGGACAATTATGTTGGAAGGTCAATCAGGTGAGTAGGGTGCAGCTAAAGCGGATACTGGTGGAGCAGGGTCTGTAGAGAAAGCAAGGGAACAGCCATTTTGGATGGCCTGACCATACAGGGGTCCCTGACCAGAACCAGAGGAATCAGATAACATGCCTCAACTTGCCTTCCACATCATTTAGCCAGGTGTCACCCTGTAAGCAGATGGTAAGTGTTCTTTGGAGAAGGCAGTTAGCCAAAAGGAGGCAAAAGATGAAAACAAAAGTAGAGATAACTAGTTTGACTTTGTATTATTATCTTAGTCTAGATTAAGACAGAGTCAAAAAGCTTCCTTCCCTTGACCTCATTGTCCCAAATATAGATGGCATCCAGTCAGCTTTTAGTTTCTCGTCTGAAAAATGAACAGATAGCTGACAATCAGACATTGAAGAAATATCTAATACAAAGTGAACACAGAGAGAGAGGGCAGATAGAATAGATACTACCCAGGGAGACGATATATAATTAGTGTTAGTGTTGTCTGAGAAAGGAGAAGTTAGTGTACCCAGTAAACAAGAACAGAATGCTACAAAAAAGGGAACTTTCATGGGCAAACAAAGCAGCTCTTGGAAATTAAAAAGAAGAAATGAAAAACTGTTCACTAGAAGCCTTGAAAGTTGTAGTAATAGAAAATATCCTAGAATTTAAACTTTAAAACACTAAGAAATGTAAAATATGAGAGAGAAGGTGAGGAAATGGGAAATCAGGTCCAGGGAGCCAACATCTAAATAGGAAGAGAAAACAGAAGGAAGAATATCATCAAACAAATTATTCCACAAACTTTCTCAAACTGAAGGGCATGAATTTCTGGACTGAAAGACCCACCAAATTCCCTGTACAGTGTTGGAAAGTAGAATCAATATAAAGGACATCATCAGGTAATTTTGAATGCTGGAAATATAAAAGGTCCTACAACTTTTCAGAGAGAAACAAAAACAGGTTTCATGACGACAGCTATTAAAAAAAAAAAAAAGCCTTTTAGAATTGTTTGATTTTTAAACGATATACTATATATTTTCCATGAAATGAAATTTTAAAAAAGAAGCTTGAGAAGTGCAATAGACCAGGATGGGTAAAGAAACTTTGTTTCCATTTCAGTTTGATAATGTTGATCTTTCAGTTTCAGTATCTGTTATTCATTTGACAATGGATAATAGATAAATGGTTCAGATTTAATGGCTCATTAGCCCATGAGTTTCCCAAGGCATTTCTGTTGCTCTGCATGCAGTCGTTCTTTCATAACAAAAATTAAGCTGTATTTGGATATTACTTCTAATAAGAACACTGGCAAGAAATTCAGAAAAGGAAGAAAAAAAAAAGATGATCATTCTTCCTCAAATAACCATCAGATAAGAAATATGGTAGGGGGTTTAATCGTTGGCCAGCACACACAGAGGAAAACATGAAATGCAGAAAATAAAAGGATTTGAAATCCCAAAACAGAAGACATAGTTTCAATTGCTGCAACCTGAAACGAATTGCTTTTATTAGATCACTAATGTTTCATGATTTGGGGATATATTTGTATACCATACAACTGCTGGACCGTTTTATTGCAGTGAAGACACCTCAAAGGATTTTTAAAGGCAACAGATGTATATTGGAATAGTCTTGGGGCTCCCATGTATAATAAATTGAATCTCTTCCTAATATACAATGAAATTATATCCATTTTATTGTGTAATAATTTTACTTATTTATTTAGCTTTGGCTGTGCAGGGTCTTCACTGCTGCGTGGGCTTTTCTTTAGCTGCTGAGAGTGAGGGCTCCTCTTCCTTGCAGTGCACAGGCTTCTCATTGTGGGGGCTTCTGTTGTGGAACACAGGCCTTAGGGCACGTGGGCTCAGTAGCTGTGGCTCCTGGGCTCTAGAGCACAGGCTCAGTAGTTGTGGGACATGGGCTTAGTCCTTCTGTGGCATGTGGGATCTTCAAGGGATCAAACCCATGTCTCCTGCATCGGCAGGCGAATTCTTCACCACTGAGTCAGCAGGGAAGCCCCTTATTGTATAATATTATAATTTTTTTTAAAGAGACACACTTAAGCTTTAAGAGAGACTTAAAAAATGAGGAAAGAATTGACAGTGTGTGTATATATATAAATACTAGGAATAGATAGTGAGTTGCTTCAGGGCAAAGAGCAGCTTTTGTTCCTCTTTATAGCCCAGTATCCAGCACAGTTGTCCACCCAGTTGAAGCAAAGACGGGAACCTGAAAAGAACTCCGGAGAGGTTGCCCTGGTGAGGGGTGGAGCGATGACAAAGGAGGATCAGATTCAGATCCTGGCTGCCCGGACTCCACGGTCCGGTGGTCTGTAGCAAGGCCGCCAGGCTCACTGCAAAGTACACAGGGTTCCCAATAATAACGGGAGGTTACTTGCTTGTTTTTAAAACATCCTTGATATCCTAGGATGTATAAAGCACAGGCTCTGAGAAATAAAGAAAACCTTATAACTTAACTGTTTGATGTCAATAAAATCAAGCTGTTCCTTATTAGGCCTCCTGCTTCCAGTATCTAAGTGTCTGGATGTCTTTGAAATAACACTATTTATACATGTCTCTAATGCACAGCTATAAGAAAGGGCTGGAGAACCTCAAAGGTAAGTTTTACAATCATTTCCATACCCATTTTCCTGTGGAACTTGATTTGGGAAAGTTGGTGTTTGATTTTCAATGAAGTTAAACAAACAAGGCCAACAGATCAGAGCCCCCATCACAAGTCAGACCTTCAGAGGGAATTCAGTAAAATTTTTTTTCCTGTTAACTTCATACCTGTAAGGCTTTCTCTTTGCATCCTGCAGAGCCATTATGGGCTTTTATTCTTATTTTTATCGTCATCTGCAAACTTCATGTGGATGCCTGCAGATGATTCTGGGTTATCTGCAGACACACTTCTTTCTCTTTCTCTCTCTCTCCTTCTGTCTCTCTAATTATTTGCTGAGGCCACAGTTGCCATCCCTTGGCAGCTTCCTCACCCCAGTAGAATAATGAGACCCTGGCTTTTGAGAACTCGGTACTGGGAGTAAATGGTGTTTAAACTGAAGTTTTCCCCGCTTTACTGGAAAAACACAGTCCTTGACTACTCTGCGGGTGCGATGCCCTTGACTATCCCGCCTGTCCGGTACTGTGGGATGAGGCATTAGAACCTGTGTGTAAACATCGCAGTGAGGGGTAAGCTTAGGGTGTCTTCCGTGCAGTGCCTGCTCCTTTTGAAGTGTCTGCTGGATTGTACCATTGTCATGCCAGTTGGAGGAATTCTTTGTTTTACAATGGCAGGGCTCTGAAGAGCCAGCTGATAAGACTTGGGACCCTGGTGTGAAACTGACCCTTTGAACTAGAAGAATCTTTCAAGATAAGCAAGCCTTGGCATTTTTATCACACTTTTTATTAGTGCTCTGAATGGAGCAGGTTAGTGTCCTTGCTAGGCAGGTAAATAAAAGTTTTTCAGGCTCTTCAGTAATGACAGAGACTAGGACCCAGGCTCCTTTTTGACAATGAAGCAGACCTTCCAATTGCCTATCTCACTGAAGATTCTTGAGAAATAGCATCAATTTGGGGGATTTACTCAGAACAAAAAGATTAATTGTACCAGGAGTAAAATGCAAATGAAACTCAAAAGACTTTTTCAAGAAAAATGTTAAGCTTGTGACTAAAAAGTGATCTTGATTATCTTTCAGGCCAAATGGCATGCATAATTTTTCTTCATAAAGGTCATTGGTAGAACAGAAAGTAGAAAAATTGGCTCCATGGTAATCATTTTTGAACTTACATTTTAATATCCCGAATGTTCCACATCTCAGATATTCTCCTGAAATGAACGGTACTCATCATTCTGGTGTTGTCACTCCACAAACCTTTATCAGTCCTGATGGTGTGACAGGTGTGAGGCTCGTTTTGGGGGGCAGCATTGAGCAAGGCAGTCTTGCTCTCCATCTACACGAGTCTTCCAGCTCAACAGAGACCCCCATCATCACACACATGACTGCGGAGTGAACTGAAGGTTGCGGAGAAGTGACAGGTGCTGTGGCAACATTCTTCTTCAGTCCTTCCTTTAGAACTTTATTTTGGAGGATGCTTTAAAGGAAGAATCGCACTTCCCCTTTTAACAGTTCTTTGAGAGTTTGTGCTTCATGTCTGAGGATGCTTTCCAACTTTTCCTTCAGGTTAGCCTGAATGCATCTCAGATGGTTTCCCAGAATAGAACTTTCCATTCAGACTAAGGAGCTGCAGATGAGATGGCGAATTCAGGGTACATGCCTGGGAACTCTGATTGGAAGCTTTGTGCTGTCTAAACCCCAGAGAAATGAGGGTCTGTGTGCCCGCCCAGGTGACCAGGCTCATCAGTGTGTGTGGGCTTCTCTGTCCGGCTGCTGCCCTCCCCAGGACAAGTCTACTCCACCGCCCTGGGGTGTGGCAACAGATGATAAGGCAGCCTTTGGTTAAAATGGCCCCTGTGTGTACGGCCGATCTCTGTTCCTCGGTTTCCTAGACTGAAGAAATCAAAGAGTGAGAGGATTTCATAGCTACAAGACCTTCAAGATCATCTACCATTTTGTGGATGAGAAACTGAGGCCCAGAGAGTACAGGTCTTCCAGCCAGTTACTGGGAGAAGCAGGAGCACCATGACAAGCTCTGCCCTCCCCTCCATCCGATACCCAGAGTGCAGCTCCACACACCGCTCCCCAGGACCCCGCGAGTGCACTCCATCCATCTCCATCTCGCCTTTTCATTCTCACCACTTCCAGGACCTCTCTGCCCATCTGTGTTTGAAGTCACGCAGTTGTGAGCTGTTTCCACATTTGACCTAACCCAAATGTCTCTCCATGTTGTTTCTCCTTTAAACAAACAACTAAATAATAATGCTCTTTATATAGCTCTCTAAGTAATAAACGAAACTCTAAAGAATAAAGCTATTTATGCAACAGTTCTTTATCAATGAATTCTGTTGATGAATTTCTAATTTGCTATATGTTATATACCCATGTATAAAACTGCTGAGACCAGACCAATAAAGGTTATCCTGAAAACTGCAGTAGGGATTTACAGATTTATTACCACTTGCCTTTTCCCCCAAACAGTAGCTCATTTGTGGGAATTACATTACACATAATGTTCAGGCATACTTCAGTTTTCAGCCAGAAAAGTCCATGGTACAGGATATTCTAACAGGAAAGTACATTGTGCTAAGATTATTGCCCTATAATAAAGTTCTTAGTGCCCTTAAGCTGCATGAGTGTGGAGATCCTTTATAATACTCTAGGAGAAACATTCCCCCGCTTCCCCTTTTCCTGTTCCCCCTTCCTCTGCAGAGCCACTTCATACTTTTCATTTTCCACTCTAACCATTACAAAAGGAGGATGAGGATCTTTTCATGATTTTTGAAAAAATGTAAAAGCGGTGTTCTCAGTTGTCATTAAAATATATTTTCACTTTGTTTATTTATACAATTAACTTTTGTAAAACCTCAAAGTGACAAATTGATAGATGAATTCAAATAAGACTGACGTAATTGCATTTCACATCCTGATAAAAATCACACAGGAACAGGAGTTGTAATCCTATCCTACTCTGTCCTCAGATATGTATTTATCTTGTTCTCTGGCTAATGAGGAAAAATTAATCTTGTCAATACTGTGATGCAGCCTGGTGATAAGCTTCTATGTCATCTGTCACATGACTAGCTGTGGTCATCTTGTTTCCCTGCATTAAGTCAACACAGATGTGTTGGCTTTGGAAATGTCCATCAACTTCATTTAGGCTCTGCTGTCTGCTCAGTGCAGTGCAGCCTTCATTGATGGTGTAATGGGGATTGGAGGTTAGTTCCTCCCCAAGAGTTCTTTCTTACCATAATATTAATAATAACTGGAGGGGAAAAAAATCTTCCATGCAATAAAACAAATTAGAAGACTAAACAGGAAAAAACCTGGTGTGAGAAGGAAAAGAAAATATTAATACTGTAGCAGAGAAGAGCAAGAGATACAGTTGTGAACAGATTGAATCGTTTATTGTCATTTTGGAACAACAGCAAGTTGTGGGCTAGGGGAAGCCTTTTCTATCCTCTGGTTCAAACACCTTCCCAGCTTGTGTCTATGAAAGTCACGTGATTTATTGTTTTTCTGCTTTGTCTACACACACCTTGATCTTTTTTCCTTTTCTCCTGGCTGTGCTGGATCTTTGTTGCTGTTCTTGGGCTTTCTTGAGTTGCGGCAAGCAGGCTACTCTGTAGCTGCAGTGGTGCATGCTTCTCACTGTGGTGGGTTCTCTTGTTGCAGAGCATGGGCTCTGGGTGCACAGGCTTCAGTAATTGCTCCGCTGAATGTGGGACCTTCCCTGAACAGGACTCGAACCTGTGTCCCCTACATTGGCTGGCAGATTCATAACCACTGGACCATGGGAAGTCCCTCCTTGATCTTCTTAGTATTTTCAGTAAATATCCCCTGACCCCCAAAATGACATGTCATCTGCTTGCTGTATGTCCACATTCTGGGAAGCTAAAGAACACTCAGAACCCAGGGCAACAGCAGATGCCCAGCAGCCTTCAAGTTTCAGCAGTCTTACCCAGCAGGACAGCCATTACTTGAAATCAGTGGGAGCAGCACTTGCCTCAGAAGCATCCTGTAAGTGGAGCCTTTGCAGAGGAAATGTGCTGAAATGCCAGAAATTGTGCATAATTAAAATTAAGCATTGCATGGCCCCCAATTTAAATTGAATGGGTTTAAATGTTAGGTATTAAATGGCTCTAATTTCTACAGTTCTCATTTCATGCTTTTTAAAAACCTATTCTAACAATTTGAGAGAAAACTTTGAAAACTATGTTTCCAAAGGTACTGTGGATTAAAACCAGCACCACAAAGCCACATCCAAAGAACAGTTTCACCTAAAATAACAAAAAGAGAAGGTCACTTTCACTTGAGCAAGATATCTTAACCAAGATAGGTCAGATCCCCAAAATGACATCTGTCCCTTTAGAACTTTTCATGAAAGAGATCTGGGATTCACTTATGAGCATGCCTGCTTCATAAGCAATATTGAAGACCTTGGAGTGTCTGGGTTTTGACCAGCTACTCAGTGAAAACTTGAAGTAGCTCCTCTCTCTCCTTGCATAAATTTATCACTGTCTTAGGAAAGCTAGTTACCAAAGTGGATTGTGTTTGTAGACCAATGCATGGTTCCTAATCCCAGTTAGAAATTGCAATTATCTAGGAAAACTGCATGAAATGTAAATTTCTGGCTTCTAACTCAGACTTCTTTTTTAAAATTTAATTTCTTTTTGGCCTTGGTGGGTCTTCTTTGCTGCACAGGCATTCTCTAGTTGCAGCCAGCGGGGGCTACTCTCCACTTGCGGTGTCCATGGGCTTCTGATTGCAGTGGCTTCTCTTGTTGCAGAGCACAGCTCCGGGGCATTTGGGCTTCTGCGGCATGTGGGCTCAGTAATTGCAGCTCTCAGGCTCAACAGTTGTGGTGCAAGGGCTTGGTTGCTCCATGACATGTGGGATCTTTCCAGACCAGGGATTGAACCCCTGTCACCTGCATTGGCAGGAGGACTCCTTAGCACTGAGCCACCAGGGAAGCCCTTGACTCAGACTTATTGAATTAAAATCTGTAAGGATGTGCTTCAGGCATCTATATGTTTTCAGACTTCCCAGGTGGTCCTTTTCTTTTGACTGCACTGGGTCTTTGTTGCAGTGTGTTGTGGAGTGTTGCAGTGTGACTTCTCTTGTTGTGGAGCACAGGTTCCAGAGCATGCGGGCTCAGTAGTTGTGGTGTGTTGGCTACTCTAGTTGTGGCAGCTAAAGGTTTAGTTGTCACAAGGCATGTGGGATCTTAGTTCCCCAATCAGGAGTTGAACCTGAGTCCGCTGCATTGAAAGGCAGAATTGTAACCACTGGACCACTGGCTAAGTCCCGCTCTGGTGGGAGGGAATCACTGTAAGAGATTCTTACACTGACAACCGGTGCAGCATCACTCGCTCTTGGCCAGCTGTTATTAGGGACAGTGCCCCTCCATAATATCTAAGAGCAAGTTCTTACCCCATTGTACAGCTAGAGTTTTAAAATTTCATTTAATAGACACTTTGGGAGTATCTCTGCAGGACAAAACAATTCTGCCTTCACTGGGAATTACTGGCCCGTAGGCTGTAAAACAAAGAAGCCCTCATCCATCTGACTGAGTGGATACACGGTCAAGGAGTGGGCCCTTGGCGCTCATGTTGGATTTCAACCCCAGCCCTGGGAGGGGGCCATTTTTTAACCTCACAGATGGAGGAGCCACAAAGCCCTGTCTGCAGGAAGGTAAGCACAAAGTGTTAAACCAGAAAGAAGCAGACAGAAGACTAGAGGAAGAAAGGATTCTGTCTCGGTTTCTGAGTGTTTCTCTTTCTGAATTGTGGTCATTTTCTGAAGCTCAGCTACGGCCCTGCTGTGTGTTGCCTGAGACACAGGCCTATGTCTCTGTTAAATGATCACTCCCCACCCTTTTTCTCCTTACATTAGTCTGGTTTCTGTTACTTACAAAATAGTTCTGTTATAAACCTCATTATTTCAACTCAACCCGGTTTGCATAACACAGCTCCCTGATGCATTTAGCACACTTGGATGCCACCACAAGGGAGAAGGAGCCCACCTGTGGAACCGGTACAGGGTGACCCCATTCCGATTTTCTGCCCAGATGTGCCCATTTTGGAGGCAAATACACTTTTGTTCATCGTCAGAACATTGTCTTTTCAAGACCCTTGAATCATGTAGCTAACAGTTCCCTGTGCTCTGCCCACCAGAGTTCCCTGAACAAGAGGTTTCCTTTCCTGCTCCACTCCCACACCTCCTGGCCAGGAAATGCACCCCTGAGCTTTCTCTGGCTCTATTTTCAGAAAACTGCCTTTAGCTTCTAACATGCCCTGCTTTTTAAGCACCCTCGTTATTCTTTTCCTTGGACCCCACTTTTCTTCACCTCTCATTTTCCCTTTTGAAAACCATCAGCAGATTTTAATTCGTGTATGATTTTTGTGAGGAAATGGGGTTTTGTTTGTTTTTTGCCACAGATGCAAAATTTAAACTAAATGTTTGTCTCAAATCTCTTTTCCCCAAGAATCCCTTTTGTCACTTAATTAAATAACCAAGACCCTTTTTTGAATTGCATGCAGCTTGATGATGGGAGGACTACAGGGAGGGACTTTGGAAGCATAGGAGCCTCACACTTGACCTAGGCTTTGTCCCTTTATCATGTGAATTGAGTTAGGGAAGGAAGAAGGTGTGGGGATAAAGATTTCCACAGCTGGGAATTACCTCAGAGGCAGGGAATATTCTGATGAGAATTTATTTGGGACATTTGTGTTTCCTATTACAGTAAGGCAATGGCACCCCCACTCCAGTCCTCTTGCCTGGAAAATCCCATGGACGGAGGAGCCTGGGAGGCTGCAGTCCATGGGGTCGCTAGGAGTCGGACATGACTGGCGACTTCACTTTCACTTTTCACTTTCATGCACTGGAGAAGGAAATGGCAACCCACTCCAGTGTTCTGGCCTGGAGAATCCCAGGGACGGGGGGAGCCTGGTGGGCTGCCACCTATGGGGTCGCACAGAGTCGGACACGACTGAAGCGACTTAGCAGCAGTAGCAGCATGACAGTAAGACCTAGAAGAAAAACCAGCTTTCATAATTTGTTACCTTTTTTTTTTGGTTGGATGGTGCCTTCCTTACAGCAGCTATTGAAGTCTGTGGCCCTTAATTGTGTTTTGTGTTCATGTTCCATGGAAGAGCTCTAAATGGAACGTCTCATGATTTTGTAAGGTCTGTGCTCTTTTCCATGGTTACTTTAGTTAAGATCTGTATCATGATAGTACATTTGGGAAAATTCCAGGGATTTTAGTGTGTATCTTAATTTCTTTACTACCCAGAATGGCAAAGAATCCATCCCCTTGTGTAAAATGAGTGTGAGGAACGTCTGGGCATGCTCATCCAGGTGGGAGTCACTAAGCCCAAGACTGTTCTAGATAAGTAACAGGTGTGAGGTGTTGTCACAAGGCTCTTCTCTTTGACAGCTGAATTGAGCCATAAAATTTTTGAATAATTTATGCAAGTTTCCAGGATTCAGAATGCACAATGAAATCCTTACAGTTAATTGTGTGTGTGTCACTTATTGGCTGACGTGAAAATACTCAGATTGCCCTATAAGTCAAAATTAATTTTGTAAACTATTATCCATGGTCTTAGCATCTTCTTTTCGCTTTTCAGTAAAATCAGAGTTTATCACAATCATATGTTTTAATTTGTATCTTAAAATATTACAGGATGGCCAAGGCTGAGTTTAAGAAACCTTTCAAACATCTTTAATTTTGGTGAACTGGTAAGTTTGCATACTCTTTTTTTTGTAAGCTGAATTTTTCCTTCTCAAAAAAAAAAAAAAAAAAAAAAGGAAAGCAAGGCAACATGTGGTTTGGTACATTCCTGGCTCTTCTTAGCCTGTTTTGCATTAGGAGGTTATGGAAACCTAAGACTGAAAGCTCCATAAAGCAAACCTTACAGTGAAGGAAAGAAATAGAGAAAAGAGACATCTGAAACGTGGCCCTTTTTCCCCATCTGCCCTAAAAATACATTCCAGTATGAAATGTGGGTCCCTGATAGTTGGCAGTATAAAGGAGCAGAAAGGCAAATACTTTTTAAAAAAATCGTACCTATTAAGTACCTTGAGTAAGTAGCCTCTATATTTACCCTTTAAGAACTATCTAAAACATAAAACTGTCTGGGAAAGAACAGGTCTGTAAATGTCCAGTCATTCCCCAGCCATTCTTTAGCTATCAGTTCCTCCCCTACACAGAACAAAAACTGCCACCAAGAATCTGCTCAGCGAGAGTCGTAGCTGCCACTCTTGCTTGCAGGCCTCTGGGAGTGGCATGCGGAGGCCCTCACCCACTTTTCCTGCTTTGTCCTAGTGCTGTTCATGGGGACCGTGAATGTTTTCCTCACAGTGCACAGAAAATTTGCTGCCTAGTTAGCACACTAGAGGTCACTTTAAATTATTTTTCCCCTAATAATTTCACTACAAATGAAATTTCTTACTATGCAGCATCAGCATCAAAATGCCCAGATGTTCCTATTACAGGCTTTCAAGGATCCCAAATACTTAGGTATATGAACGTCATATTTATTCTCCCTAAGACTTGTCTTAGTTAGGCATGAGAAATATTTTTTCTATAAAGTGACAAGCATATTTTGTAGATTTTAATTGTCTGATTGTGAAAAAAACAGGCTGTACTTTGTCAAAGAAGTTCTTAGGAATCAGATAGTTGTACATTCAGAAAAGTCATTATAAAATAGATTCTTGGAAAGACAAGAAGATGATTAGAAATGGTACTTGTGTAGGAATTGGCCCTCCTTTTCTATCTTTTGAATGGTGACTTCATTTGAAGAGGTTATCTACCCATGTCATTGGATTATTTCCAAAAATTTTTAACTCTTTAGATCCTAAAAGCATGATATGTCATAAAACTATTTTTCTACTTACATTTTCAGTCTTCACTATGTTGCTCCCCACTCACAAATATACCTTTCCAAAAAGTGGAGAGAAGCATTTCAGAGATTCCTGGAATCTTGTTAGAATCTATTGAAAGAGCAGCTAAAGACTTTAGAAACAGTCAGTAATGGAAATGAGGTTTCTTCTATTGTATTAGCTGCAATGCAGTCAGTAATCTTAGTTTGTGTTAAGTAAAAAATGTGTGCCCTTCTGTAAGAAGCAGATTGTCTTTACAAGCCTGCTTATATATTATATGAGTGATATTATATGAGTCTTAATAGTTTATATTATTTGAGCTCATCTGCAACAAATTTTTCTTGGGAGACATTTTCCAATTACAATCGCTAAGAAATGCTGCCAGACTATTAATTCTATTGTCTTTTTTCCCCCTTTTTATTCATTTGCTGTAACTGAACTGAAGGACCTTAGTAAAACAACAATAATAATGTATTATGGTCCTGGGAGTTGAGCTGTAATCAATTTTGTCTGACAGGCTTATTAATGGCTGCATTATTACTGCAGTGCCTTTTTGCCTTCAGGATGTCATGTGAGATGCGTTCAGCTGAATGGGTCACACATAAGCTATAAACCGAACCATTCTCCTGGTTTGCCCTTTGTTCAGCATAATCTGCCTCTAAATCGAGGAACTGATGGTTGGGCTCCATCTGAGAGTGATACCCTTACTTGAGTAAGAGCTTAGCACACCCTGATACTCTAATGATGAATAGTTGCATCAGAGCAACTGTTATATGAATGATCTTCAGATACAGGCCAGTTTTGTTGTATTTGGACAATAAATGACTTTGTATCTGTAGAAGTTAAAAATGCAGTGAACTGCTTCCAAAAGCTCAGTGTCTCCGTTGTCTGAGGAACCCCAGGATTGGGGACTGTGGGTGAATGGGTGAGCCCCCTCCTTTGAGCTGTGCAGCATTTCGGTCCTGGAGGTCAGGGCAGCCAGTGTGTTGTCACTGAGTGCATTGCTTCATTTCTAGATGAAATAATGTGGTATGGACATTCTAGAATTATCCTTCCTACTTCCTGGTGATATCGCTGAGTCACCAGTTGGGGCAAGCAAAGCATGTTATTTTGCTGTTTGTAAGAAGCTCTGCTTTAAAAGCAAATAACCTAGTGGTTGAAGACCATAGGCTTTGATGTCAGACCTGGTTCTGAATCCAAGCTCTTGCACTAATTAGCTGATGATTAGATGATGGAGCAACTTACATGTCTTATTTGTAAAGTGAGGAATATAAGATCTGCCTTATCATATTGTAAGATTTTTTTATAAACATACAGGATTTAACACAAGGCCTAGCCTACAAGTACTCCAGATGTTATAGCTGCATAATAGTAACAATAGTGGTGATGGAGGTTCACTTGGCATTATTATATTCTTAGTGTGTCACCAAATAAAATGCAGTAACATGCTATATGTCCAAGACGATGCACAATTCTAATGCACGCTTGACCCTCATTCTGTGCTGACGCCACCCCTGACTTTAGGTCACTGCATGTTCATTGAAAGGAAGGCTCTGTGTCAGGTACGCGATGGCCTGCTATGAGACAGCGTCTTCTTTCCTCAAAGAATACTAGGATGCTCGTTATATCCAGATCCACCCAGAATGCACTGTTATCCTCACAGACAGCTTCCTCACCGTGATCATCATGGGATCATATCACTGCATTTTGTTTGAGAAAGCTCTTTTAAGGAACCGGAAACACCAGAAGGTCTGTTTCTCAAATTACATCTCTTCCAATCACTAATACTAAGCGAAATAGTGACTGTAGCCCATCCTTATTGGTGTAACTGCCAAGTGGAAAGTTTGAGTTTCTGGGTTGTCCCAAAGCTCTGTGCACAAAGGAAGAGAAGCTATCTGTTGAGTTAAAAGAATTTCTATTTGAGAAAGAAAATAGGCAGTAATTTTGGTGGAGGGACTTGGTCTGAATAAGATGGGAGTCCTGGGGCTAATGGAGAATCTTAGAGGAATGGAAGTACAGCATAGACACTTCTGGTGTAATGGGACCTCAGGGAACATTCCTGGACCCATCCCAAATGGAGTACTGAAGTAAGAGTCAGCCAGGCAGATAAAAATGTGTGGCTAGACAGTTGCATGTAGAGGAAACAGCAGGATTAGACAAAGGGTCATGAAACAACATGATATGCTTGGAAACCACAAGTTCTGGAGCCAGAGGTGAGATATGACAAGTGATGGAGATACAGTCAGAGGGATCAATGGGGGCTGGAAATGAAGGACCTTCATTTATCCCATGGAGGTGCCAGAAAAACTGAAGAAGGGATTTTTAAAGTAGAAGAATGATAATAGGTTTATAGTGGTCAAGTGAGGGAAAATGGGTAAGTAGGGAAGAGAAGCCCCGAGGCTCGGATGCTGTAGCCATCCCAGGATGGGGGACAGGGTGAGATAGAAAATTAAAAGATGCAAAGATCCAGGAAGTCCCTGAATGAGGGCAGGCAAGAAGAAGGGCACTTGGTGAAGGAGGCGCCTGTGATGGTCAGGTATCTGGCTACTGGCGGTAGGTACCATAAGCAGACCAGGAAGAGAGGAAGAAGGAGGATTATTGGTCTGGAGGTGGGTGGAGCATATCATTTAGTGATTTGAGCTTGCTAAAGAGATATCATCTGATATGATAAGTTCATATCAGATCTTATATGCTAAAAAGAATAACGTAAAGGTAAATTTCATGAGGTTCCTTTAAATATTAAAACTAGAGAATCGAACACTAAATTAGTTGACTCAATTTTTTTCCAAATAAAAATAGAGAAAACACAATCAATGGATTGATAATTGAGATAATGTAAGAGTGCTTAACAAGGTCTGGGTCAGGGTCAGATGTGAACTAGTCACTGAGCATTCATCAAATATTCACAGGGAAAACTCTGTAGCAGGCAAGGTACGTAATGGGGGCAGGCCTGAGTATCTAAGCACTTGGGATAGATTCATTGCTAAACAAAATAGGCAATATCGCTTCCCTTAGCCCCTCTATAATTCAATGCAGATACAATGCTGAAGAGATGAGTGCTCCAAGCATAAAAGACAAAGGAAATATTAAAAAGTAACTTCCGTCAAAAGATAGTTACTTACCTAGAGCTATGTGATTTGATCCAATATAATAATTGGAATTCCAACTCCTGGCCCTGGCCCAACCTAGGATAGCTGGTAAACCAGTCCTCACTACAAAATCACCTTGTGTAAATTCCCACAGTTCCAGAAGGGGACTTGGTACCTTAGATAAGATAAAGAAATGTTACAGAAAGGTTGGCCAACCTTTTGTTTTTGGCAAGAGGCTGCTTGAAATAATTCTTTGCTGACACCTCAGTAAGAACGTTATTGTACATGGCAGTTGTTAAAAGCTGGCCCGCCCTCATTGGCCCAGATTTTTCCTTGTGGAGAATCGACTGTCTTAGGTAGTGGAGAGTTTAAATAGCATGAAAAATACCAAAGTGAGCTAAATAGCTTTGAGCATGTAGTTTATGAAGCAAAGCAGCAAATACTCTATAATTTTAATTTTTAAGACAAAGCAGTATTTATTATTTACATGTTTTGCACAGAATACAAATTGCAAGATTGCAGAGCTCACCTAACACACCAAGTTTCCGCTTTTGTTTCATCTCTGCAGCAGGCTTAGCTGGGTCGTTCTACATAATCTTCCAACCTTAGTGTCATGTTCCTGTTCCCTTCCGTAATAATGGACCCTGAGCTCTAACACTGGAGGATGCCAGTGCTGTAATTTAAGAGTAGATTCCAACAGGAAGATAAAGTTTGAACTTAGAAACGTAAATATCAACACTTTGGGTTACCCTGAGTTTATCTTCCATGGACAGTGAAAAATATCTGCAGTTTCAAGCTGGAGCTCTCATATCAGGGCTAAGTTGTTGATTGTCTTTCCAGGAAACTATGGGAATACTGACTTAAGAAATGGTGGCCCCCATCTGCCAGCACTCTCAGCTCTCACAGTCCATGCTGGGGCACCATAGGCCAGTCTCTCCGCCCTCAGACACACTGCCCTTGACTCCTGGAAAGGCTTTCAGTCTCTTTCCATCTGCAGGATTGTCCCTGCACTGTTCTCTCTGCCCTCCCTCTAATGAGGGCAGAGATACAGTCATTTCGCTCTTCTTGAAGCCTCTGGGACTCCTCATAGCCCTTGGGATAGCTGAACAGCCCTGGCACACGCGGCCATTTAGAGTCTGGACCTCACCTGCCCGCTGCGCTCTGGCACATCACTGTGGGTTTTCTAAGGGCAGCTCACTCCTTCGGCCCTCAGGCTTTGACGGGCCCAACCTGGGCCCTCGTTCCTACTCCTAACTCCACTGCTGCTACTGCTAAGTCACTTCAGTCGTGGCCGACTCTGTGAGACCCCAGAGATGGCAGCCCACCAGGCTCTCCCATCCCTGGAATTCTCCAGGCAAGAACACTGGAGTGGGTTGCCATTTCCTTCTCCAATGCGTGAAAGTGAAAAGTGAAAGCGAAGTCGCTCAGCCATGTCCGACTCCTAGCGACCCCATGAACTGCAGCCTACCAGGCTCCTTCATCCATGGGATTTGCCAGGCAAGAGTACTGGAGTGGGGTGCCATTGCCCAACTCCACTGATTACCCTGATCAGCTACTTCAAATCCTTTCAGGCCTACCTCAGATGTCACCCCACCTTCCTGGATTCTCATCTTCTAACCAGAATTGATTGATCAACGTTTCCTCTTACTCCTATATTAGAATTTTTAACCATACCTCAACTGTTGTATAATCGCAACATACCATGGTTTCTTATGTGTTTTGGAAAATTAGAACAATTGGTAATTTTCCCTACTCATCTTGCATGTTTTCCTATACCTTCTATTTGATCAAGATATAAATAGAATATGAAATTTAAATTAGACCTAAACTCTTCCCTTAAGGACTTCATATTTAACTGTCATATTCTATGAAGTCCTTCAGGGGAGGGTTTAGGTCTAATAGAGCTGCTCTTTTGATTCAACCAAAGAATCTATCAATAAATAAACAGATGAATTTATGAAGCATCAGCTCAGGCAGCTCTTGTTCCAATATGTCTGGCTCCATGGAAATTTGGGACTGGTGACTGCAGCAGAGGTTTCACCCGTGAACTTTGTGACTGAGCAGAAGATAGCATAGAGAGGAATTACGTATTCATATATCTTTCTGTATCAACTAATAACAAATCAAGAAATCGTTTTCTGCTTGTGAGCTTTTCTTCCTTGTATTAATATTGTAGAATATTTTCTTTAATGTTTCTTAAACCATTTTTCAAAAGCAGAGACATTACTTTGCCGACTAAGGTCTGTCTAGTCAAGGCTATGGTTTTTCCAGTAGTCATGTATGAATGTGAGAGTTGGACTGTGAAGAAGGCTAAGCACTGAAGAATTGATGCCTTTGAACTGTGGTGTTGGAGAAGACTCTTGAGAGTCCCTTGAACTGCAAGGAGATCTAACCAGTCCATTCTGAAGGAGATCAGCCCTGGGATTTCTTTGGAAGGAATGATTCTAAAGCTGAAATTCCAGTACTTTGGCCATCTCATGCGAAAAGTTGACTCATTGGAAAAGACTCTGATGCTGGGAGGGATTGAGGGCAGGAGGAGAACGGGACGACCGAGGATGAGATGGCTGGATGGCATCACTGACTCGATGGATGTGAGTCTGAGTGAACTCCGGGAGTTGGTGCTGGACAGGGAGGCCTAGCGTGCTGCAGTTCATGGGGTCACAAAGAGTCGGACTTGACTGAGTGACTGAACTGAACTGAAACCGTTTTTATAAAGGTTTTATATGAGGATTACGAACAAAAAAAGGTTGTAAATAGTGTGAAGATACAAAGGTACAATTATTTTACAAATAAACAGTTGACACTTGCACAACACAGGTTTGAACTACACAGGTCCACTTAACACTTGAAAGTTTTTCAGTAGTAAATGCTACGGTGCTGCACTGTCCGTGAATCTTTGGATGCAGAGGAACCAAGGATACGGAGTTATACACAGGTTCACCCCCACATTGCTCAAGGGTCAACTGTAAGTTCAAAAGTGAAAGTCTCCATCTGCCTTTCTCTAGAAATCATATTAATGGTTCAGTAATTATATTCCTCTAAATAGTTTTGTTATGCATACCTTGCTGCTGCTGCTGCTGCTAAGTTGCTTCAGTCGTGTCCGACTCTGTGCGACCCCATAGACGGCAGCCCACCAGGCTCCGCCGTCCCTGGTATTTTCCAGGCAAGTACACTGGAGTGGGTTGCCATTTCCTTCTCCAGTGCATGAAAGTAAAAAGTGAAAGTGAAGTCGCTCAGTAGTGTCTGACTCCTAGCGACCCCATGGACTGCAGCCCACCAGGCTCCTCTGTCCGTGGGATTTTCCAGGCAAGAGTACTGGGGTGGAGTGCCAGTGCCTTCTCCGATGCATACCTTAGCCCATATATTATTAGCTATAATAATGTGATCATTGGGATTTGCATCTCAATATTATCCTGAATATCTTTCCATGTATAGATCTCTCAGTATTTGTTTTAATAACTTTATTTATAGATGTGCTGGGTCTTCATTGCTGCGAGGGCTTTTCTCTAGCTGTGGTGAGGCAGCGCTGCTGTTTACTTTTGGTGCTTAGGCTTCTCACTACGATGGCTTCTCTTATTATGGAACACGCACGGTCTGTAGGGCACTCACGCTCCAGTAGTTCCGGCTTCCGGGCTCTAGAACACAGGTTTAGTCATGGCACGTGGCTTAGTTGCCCTCCAACATGTGGGAGCCTCCCACACCAGGAATAGAACCTGTTCTCCTGCACTGGTAGGCAGATTCTTCACCACTTAGCCACCAGGGAAGCCGCCTAGATGTCTCAATATTTATTGGAAGATTTATTCTTTATTTCTTAACATGTTGGCGGTTTTTCAGCAATGAAAGTTGAAGTATGTTGTATTAAACCACAGATCTATAGAAACAGAGAAAACTGAAAAACTTAAGGAAGGTTTAAGTTCTTAAGGAATACAGGTTTAATGATCTGTCCATGGAAAGAGACATTTCCTGGACTGGGAAAGGGCTATTTCAGAGCAGTAGAGAGTGAGTGGTGGGTTTTTACTAGAAGTCATAACTCTGAGCCAGAGTCAAATGGAAGGACCTGACTCTCTATCTTCCCACCCAGCCTGGGCTAGATAGACTCAAGACATCTGCCTGTTACTAGTGTCGCAACCAGCTGTCAAATTTTAAGAGACTCAAAAAATATTAGAACTGGTGGAGTCTCTGGAAGCTTCTAGTTTGAGATGGTGATGCCTGAGGTCTAATACCTCAGGCTAATACCTTAGAGAAGTGATTTCTCCCTGAGCCTAGTAATTGAGAACAGACTTTTAAGTCTCCTAACTCCAAACCCGGTGCATCGGGATATTTTGCAGGAAGGATTCACCTCACTCTCAAAAGGAGTTAGGAGTTGGGGAGGGGATGGCTGGCTGGGAGGATCCGAGTAGTAAATCTGAAGAGGGACTGGGTGTAGAAAATGGTAAAGAACCAGTGCTCTCTAATCACATTGCTTTAAATATAATCAAAGGCGGAAAGAAAGTAATTGGAGACCTAGAGAAACTGCAACCTATTATAAAACAACATCCAGCCTATTAACTCGGAAGAGCTGATACTGCCTTCAGGCCCTTCCCTGGGGCTGTTGAGGACTCAGCTGACCCTAGAATTTGCACGTGTTCAGTTAGCCATCAGGATAGACTGCCCAATCAGAGATACAACACAAATGTCAGAGTTAAAAAGAAGGTAAAACACTTTACATAAACATTTAGTGGTAACAAATTTGGTAACAGACTTGAATTACGATTATGATTGTTTTTCTGGATCTTGGTTTTTTTCTGGACAAGATGTAGGATCCTACAGATTGTTGTCAACTCTAGTATTGTCTGACTCTGTGATTTATTTTTTGAGCTATTCCAGCTATTTATTAGAAATTGCATCCAACATTACAGGTGTTGTGATTCGTTTAGGTACCTATCTCTACATAGTCGGAACTACCCAATTGCTGTCCTGGAAACTGTCATCCTACTGAACATTTCCTATACCAATCGCCCCTTAAATTTAGTGAGTGAAATGTCATTTGATGAATTTCAGAGTCCTTGATCTCTCTTTTCTGTTCAGAAACATAGACATTCAATCATTTAAATAGACTCTTCCTAGATGACTGATTTTTGGTTACAAATCCTTCCACAGAGCTGTGACCAGGAGCAACTCTTACTCTTAAATAAAGTAGGTCTGTTTTACAAATGGAAAAATAGAAGCAAGGAGCAGAAAAGACCTCAAGGTCACCATATACAAATCATAGGAGAACCAAGCAATAGAACTCAGTTGTGCTTTCTGTTTTGTACGTTTATCTCCTTCTCCCAGACCCAATAAAGCTGACAGGCATTTGACAACCAAAATGCTCCCTCTTTATTTCTCTGCCCTTGGCGGTTTTCTTTCTGTCTTAGTCTCCTCCATTAAGATGCTGGAATTCAGTCTGGCTTTAGGTTAGAAACAAAGTTCCTCTTTCAGGTATGGTATGGCAATGAAGGCCGGAGAAGAATGTCCAAAAACCATTCACTCATTTAACTCCTGCTTATTGAACTTGTCTACTTAAGAGTGGGGCATTAATCTTAGTGCTGAGAGTATAGTAACGAACCCCCAAAGGCTAGGGAAGAAGACAGACAGCAAACATGAACAAATAGAATGTCAAGCAAGAGTGCTGTGAAAACAGCACAAATGAGGCGGGGGTGGTACTTGGGATGGGCAGCTGGAAAAGGCCACTCTGAGTGAGAGTAGGGCAGAGACCTTGCTGGCCAGAGGGAACCAAGTCCTGTGAATTTCTGGGCTTCCTTTCTCAGCCTCCAGGCAAGTGTGATTTCCAGGCAATGAATATTCCTCCCCGCTAAAACAAAAGGATGCTGGTTGGGGGCCTTGCTCTCCATCCTGCATAAGTTCACCCTTGACAATAACAATGCCTTTCAGACCCGACTAAGGTCTGTTGCATTCAGATTGAACTTTAGTAGCAAGTTTTTAACTGTCTCCAAACCTGCTTCATCACTGAAAACACTTAAAATAGGCAATAAAGCTGACCCTAACTTGAAAATGTAACAAATAGTATTTACCAGTAACTGCCTGAGAAGCAGCACACTTAGAATTGCAGACATTTAATACTGTTAAATGTTGCTATGGCTTGTAGTTGGCAGGGTTCTGGGGCCTTGGCTAAGGTGTAGCTCTCCATTAAAAGCTTTCAAAAGGATCCACCTGGCATAGCATTGGCCTGCTGATCCTCCCTGTATTATAGTGATATAATAGTTCAGGGTTTAAGTTGGTAATGGACTGCACACTGTCAGTTGATGACTTCCCTGAGAAAGTCCAAACAGAAATGAAATAGGAAAAAGGAAATCTGACCTAGGTATTCACGACTCATTTCACAGCTCCACAAAGGAAAGTGGTCATCTTTGAAGTCCACCCCTGCCCTCTCACCAATCTCCATACAACCTGAAAGCAGAGGAGATCTACGTTAGAACTGTTTGGGAACCATCTTCACAACTTGTGTTCTAGATTTACCAACATAGAATATGTTTCAATAACAGATCCTGTTGCCTAAATCAGTGTTTCTAAGCTAGTCTACCAGCAGAGCCATTACCTTTTGGGTGGCCTCTGCCACTTAAAAAAAAGTAACTTAAAAAAATGCAGCTTCTCAGCTGCCTTGCTTTGCAGCAGAGATAACAGAAATTGGCCACAGAGTTATTTACTTGACTGCTCTATTTAAAGCAACTTGCTTGTGTATTTTTAAATCACAGTTACAATGGGCTATTGTTCCGTTGTATACTGTAGAAACATATATGTTGCAAATCACTCCCAAGGAATCCTGATGGTTTAAGGATTTTTTTTTTTCTAATATAACCTGAAAAAGAGGTAGGATACCCAAGGAACTGGTGACCATTTTAAGTTGCATTTTATAAACTGATAAAGCTCTTAAATATGGCATCTTTTTCTCTCCCTTCTTTTGGCATATCACCTTGTGATAAGGAGGCTATTGTAGAAATTAAAATTTGTAGTTTTGAAGCGACTCAGTCTTCTGCTGCAGATTGTAGTTTCTTCCTGGGCTTGCCTTGAGGTCCTGTTTTTGCTTCTCTTGGTCCTGTCGGTAGGCAACTAATGCCAAGCAAGCTTCACTTTCTCTTAGTGTACCTAAAAATATTAACAGCTCAGAAACAAGATTAGCCATGAGTATGAGCATAGTCCTTGTGTGTGAATAATTATATTCACTTAACAACTCTTATTCATGTACTTGATTGAGTGCATCCCGTGACCTGGTTCCATTTCTTTGGATGTTATTTACTGATAAAAATAAATCTGCGCTAAAAGCAGTAGGAATCTCTCCGAAATGCAAGGAAGGTCCTAAGAGGAGAATTCATATGTTAATGAGCCCTTCCAAGTGAGAACTTGGTTAAACGTGCCATTTGCTGACATCATTGTTATGGGCAGAGAGGAGATGATTTCTCTAAGAGGTGTTCTTGCATATGCTCCCAGCGTTTTCTGGCCCGCGCGTGCACCTGCGGGTGGGGGAAGTTTACATAAGCGTCCAGGGGGTATTTGCATCTCGGCTTTAACGCTGACTAGGGCTCCCGGGAATGGAGCGGGCGGACCGAGGTAGGTGCTCGAGCCACGAGGCTGGCCAAGTGGGTGGGTAACTCTTCGAGGAATAGTTCGTGCGCGGGACCTTGTGGAGACCTGCCAGGGGCACGGTCAGCAGTGATAGTTCCTGAAAGCGGGTGGCAGCGGGATCTGGCCGGGTAGGCTGCTCCTGTGGACCGGAGCGGGGAGCGGAGTTGGGCGGAGATCGCCAGCCCGGCTGCCGGCCCCGCAGCGCGGCAAGGAGGGTGGGACCGTCAGGAAGCGAAATGGTTACTTTTTTTTTTTTTTAATGCGGGCTCTGGTTACTTTTGAAGATCGCTGGCCCAAGAGCAGACGGGTTTTTTTCTTTCCGCGGTGGCGGATCCTGGAGAGACGCGGGGCCGAGGTGTAGGGGATGCGGTGGCCTGGGCGAGGCGACTCCAACCCTGGGGAGCAGAGTCGGCGACGCCGGCGGGGACGAAGGGTCTCTGGAAATCTGGGGGACTTCCTGCCGGCCCCCTCACGGCAGGTTAGACGGCGGCCGCGTTGCACCGAAGGGGGACTCACAGGACCCGCCGGCGGACCGCGCGTCACGGCGGGGCGGGGGCGACCCCTCGCTGGCCGGGCGGGGCTGACACTGCGCGGCGACGGCGCCCCCCCCCCGCTCGCTGCCCTGGCCCTCGGCCCGCGCCCTGCTGGGGGCTCCTCCGGAAAGGGGGTGGGCGCGGATGACCCTAGGGACACCCAGCCCTGTTTTCCTGCGGGAGCACCCGCGTCGGGCCGCCAGCCTCGGCCGGTCGCAGAGCGGGGACGGCGAGGGCGCGCCAGGGGCTTCACGGAGGGGCTGCAGGCCGCGTTCGGCCCCGCGGCCGCAGGTGGGGAGCCGCCGTCTGGGTTCCGGGGCTCGATGGCGACGGGCGGCGGGGGCTGAATGCTGAGGCTGCGGGGAGGGTTTCGCGTCGGAAGCAGGGGACAGACGCGGGGACCCGCGGCCGCTCGGTGCCGCCGTCCAGCGGTGGAGCGAGTGCGGTCCCGGGTGAGGAGGGCAGCTGCCCGAGGGCGGCGCGGGGGCCTCGAAGGCTCCGGGCGTCGAGGCGCTGCCCTCGCGGGGCTCTGGCCGGCGCCGAGAAGGGCTCGTCTCCTCGCCTCGGGAAGTGGAGCCGGGCGTCTAAGTGCGGGAGGCCGCGGAGGCGAGGAGCCCGGGCCCGAGTCGGACCCGCGGCCCGGGCGCCCCCTGGCGGCGCGAGCAGCCGGCGCCGCGCGGAGGGTGGGCTTGCGGGCCCCGACTGCGGGCGATCCTGAGGCGGACGCGGGGGCCCGGCCGAGCCCCGCAGCCCGTCCCCCGCGGCCCACCTCCAGTTAGCCCCCTGGGTTTTTCCGAAGGACGGGGTGAGATCCCCTCCTCGACTCCTCTCCCGCGGCCTTTTTAAAAACCTCGGGTTTTCACATTAATCTGTCAGTGTAAGCCAGGCTATGTGTGGAATTTGTTTTTACAACTCGAGTCTTGTGACTTCTCGAACACTTTCTTGAAGTGTTTTCTCTGGAAACTTGTTTCAAACGAGGGCTGTGAGTTTCACAAAGAGGAGTGTTGTTCGGGAGCCAACAGGTGACGGGGTGAAACCCGAGTCTGTGTGTACGTTGGAGTCAGGTCTGGCTGCCGTTTCCTTGGGCCGCCG